>OY821770.1:61484940-62826440 GCA_963682175.1 Triglochin maritima
TTAAAATGGCAAAGTACACATGCATATGGTGATATGTTAGTATGCATAATTTCTATCTAAAAGACTTATACCAAGTTACGTTGAAATTAATTGACATTCATGTGATTGAATGCATGGTTCTTATTTTATATTTTGTCATTGGAAGAACCTTATCATTTATTTTGTAATAGTTGCATAAATAATTTATCTACAATAAATATTTTATTCAGCTTGAAATGAAGAGTATGGATACTCTTGAATCTCCTATTTGATTTAAGATCAGGAAAGATGAATTATGCATCATGTATAGTGTTGTCAAGCACACTATATTAAGAGATAAGTATTCTCTAATTTGATAATAAGAAAAGTCGAAGCCACTACTGTACAAGGTCGTACAAATTTAGTAGAAAGCTCCAGAAGAGTCATATCTACTATTACATGTTGAATTATCTTGGCGTTAAATGACGCATTTTATAAATTATGTCTCAAGAAACTTATTAAGTTTCAAATTGCAAGAATGACTTGTATTGAGACTACAATTGAAGTAAAGAAGAATATTTTTATATTCCTACAATCATGTCAGACAGGAAAAATGCTATCAAGAAAATTACCTGACTTTTGAACAATGTGTCATTGCACACATAGTGACTTGAACAAAAGACTTGCACTGATGAATCAAATGAATATTGATTCTAATAACATATGGTATGACCGATTGGGTCAATGAGGACATATATGATGACAAATGTTTCTGAAATTTCATATGATCATCCACTGAAGAATGAGAAGGTTCTTCAACTAAGTAAGTATCTACGAGCTCTATCTTTCCGTAAGATGAGATAACTTGTGATTAAAAGTCATAAGAATAAGTTATTGCAAAATCACAATATGTGTCATCGTATTTTGAATCATGTGCCTGAAGCACACGTTGCAAATTATGCATCGATTTATAAAATATCTCTGAATATGAATCATTATGAGATCTTAAAATTTATACATGATACAATAATATGCATACATGTTGATATTATTCATATTTTTTTGTTATGTACATCATGTTATGAATGTTCCCATATTTTACTTGTACAATATTGAATGAAATGTTTCCCATCTGCGATTAATAGTTTACCACCTCCAAAATTTAGTGGTCTCAAACTAAATTAGACATTTCAGTATGATTCATATTCCTGATAATATTAAAATACTTGAAGTCCTTGAAGGGCGATGTATTTTATTGTCCAGTCCAACAATTTTATATATAGAGAAACATATTTTTTGGCATTAGGGGGAGAAAGCCAGAAGCTTAAAGAATACCAAGAAAATGTACTATATTGAACATGAAGTTCATTAGAGAATATACGTACAAGTATCATTAAACCTGAAGTTCATAAAATCATTAACTTGCAATATCTAGCAAGTAAATGTCATACATTTTTATTGATTACAAAAGAGTGACTATTTGTATTACTAGACATAAAGCGCATAATATAATATAAAGTGAAGATTTTCACATGATAAAAAAATATTTGAGCTCAACCAACGTCAGAAGCGTGGACTATAACATATATTATTTGTGGAAATGAAAATAAAACTTAGTCACTCATTACACCTCCTGAAGAGGTTATTCCTGAAGAAGTTATTCCTGAAGAATATAAACTCGGTAAAATAAAAGCAGCTGCTAGCAAATGTAACAATTCCAGGAATACATAACGATCAGATCGTAACATTTTGGGAAACAACGAGGATTTGATTATTATAAAAGTTGCAATCAACTATGCTAATACGAGAGAAGCATTAAAAGGTTATCGTCGACGACAAATTCGTCTTCTTAGAGCATGCTAATTCAATAGAAAATCTGGATCCAGAATCTATAATATTATAAGAATGTCAGAAGCATTCGTATTTGAAATGAACAAAAGAAGGCGAATAATATAGAACTAGACTCTCTTATTGGACCTGTAGTCCTGATTTCTGAAGAATGTGAATAGAAATCACATTACAACATGGTGGTACATTATAAAGCGAATAGTGACACAAGGATTTTTCGCAGGACCCAACATTACGATGTTACTTATTCTCTCGAAATGTATAATATTACGTTATGTTACTTGGTCAGTATGACATAAATATATATAAACATATGAGATATGTTTGTGACTGCAAATTTGTATGTCATTTGGTATTGATATAAATAAATCCCTGAAGGACTAAAATTGCCCAAGGAAAATTATAATGAAGAGATGCATTATAATCACCATATGAACAAACAAAGAGAATATGCATATCATCTCGAATAATGATATTAAAAGGAACTCCTGAAGAGATTAAACACGTACCCGTGAAATATTCGAATGATAAATTTTGAAATAAATGATTAGAGAACAGTCAACTATTTTCCGATATGCAATTCAGACATTCTCCAGAAGAGAATTGTTACAATGATTCAATTATATAAAGATATATTATACAAAGAAAGTTCACATGGAATTATCAATATTTGCTTACTATATTCATGAGATAAATATTTTGTTCGGTGATGATTCCTATATGTCTAATCCACAACAATAAAAAATCACAAATTATTTTGTGTTATTGTGGAGACGTTGCAATGTTTACGCAAGTTGGTGAACTACGTATCAGGGGGAGTAGATTTCTAATCATCATCCCTAAAGAATAATTATCCCTGAAGGATAATACCCAGAAGGCCTATAGCTGTACTCTTTTTTCTTTTTTCAAGTTTTTGTCCTACAAGGTTTTACTTGGCGAGGTTTTTAACGAGACAGCTTGCGCAATTGTGTTAACATATGTCGTGCACTCTTTTTCCCTTAGCTATTTTCCCACTGGGTTTTTATAGCAAGGTTTTTAACGAGACATGAACATAACACTATTTTCCAACATAGTGTATAATTATATGTTGAAATGAGGGGGAGAATTATACGCTCTGCACTCTTTTTTCCTTCACCAAGTGTTTGTCCCACATGGTTTTACTTGGCAAAGTTTTTAACGAGGCAGATCACGCGTATACCAAAAGGTGATCATCCAAGGGGGAGTGTTATGAAAATTGTGTATAGTGGATGATTCACCTTCCAAGATGATTCACCTTCCAAGATGGTTCATCTTCTAACCAATCTATTATAACTCATCTATTAAAATGTGTTGTAATGTGCATTATATTTACATCATTATTTAATGTAGACTATGTAACTTACACACATCTATGTGTATATATATGAGGTTGTAGTATGTATTGAGAACATACAAAAGGAGATGAAATACAACTCCTCCATTCTCCATCAACTTCTTGTCCTTTTGTTTTATCGTTATTTTACAACAGAAACAAAATTTTACCGCATTAATCTCGTGTAAGGTGGGGAATTTTATCTTTTGGTTCTTAACTCTTCATTTTTCTCTAGGTCTCTGAGGTGAATCATTCACTAATATAGCGAAGGCAACTGTCAAGATACAATCGATATCCACTTGAAGTTACACCAACAAAAAAGTCCAATTAACTTTGTCGATAGTCTTTTCAAAGTCTAACTTAAGTATTATTGCATGAGTTTTGGCAATGCACTTTTTGTGACACACACTACTACAGAAAGGAATCCGTTGGCAAAAGACCTCATTTCTGTCGGCAAAAGTCCCGTCAAAAGGCGTAATACCGATGAAATTTTCGTCGACAGGTGTAATTTCCCATACCAAAAAAATGGCGTGTAAAAAAATACCCCCGATGGAATTTCCGTCCACAATATAACGTGGTATCAACTAAGTACGTAAGGATCACATCAATAATTTGGCATCCTCTTATGAAATTAGGGTTGCGCCTAAACGCCAAGGCTTTAATTACAATCTTATATGCACCATTGAGGAGGCAAATGGGCCTAAAGTCCATTGATTTTTAGGAAGTCATTCACTAATATAGCATTGTAGCGCTTATTTAGGGAAGTGCCTCGAATATAAAGAGAAGATTCTCCTCTGTAGGTCTAGTCAAGGGCTATGTATCACCTATTCACCTGGAATGAGGACAATGTAGAAGAAAGATTGAGTAGAATTTTGAACCGAAAATTTCAAGTTCAATATTTAAACTCTTAATCTTTCCTCTCGTTAAAATAGGTGTGTTTAGATGAGACTTCTAAGTGTTAGATTCTTGTAGGAAATCGGTTTTTGGATGGATGGCCCCAGAAGCTGCTTCTTCCTAGCAAAAATTGGAGTTGTTTAGATGACAAGAAGCTTGGTGGACCATTAGATGTCTTGTCAGACGAAATTCCCAAAGTGTCATTCAATCAGATATTATTTGTGAAGATGTAAAAAATGGGAGAATGATCCAAACACCAGGAAACCAGCTTTAGAGCGGGAGAAACTCTCCAAGTGAGCTTCTGAGCTTCTCCTATCAATACAAAAAATTACATCGAGATACGTGTTGGACGCTCAGATTCTGGGACTCTCAAAAGTGTTTGGATGTGCTCCAACATTGTAGCAGCTCCTTGGGTGTGGAGAAGCTGCGATCACTTAGCATCCAACTGGCCCTTAAGTAAGAAAATCAACATGTCAAGTTTAAGAACTTGTTGTCCAGTTCAGAACTAACAAGTACCCAACGTTTAGAAGACATGCATTCAAGGTTGTTTTCAATCTTAAAGAAGCAAATGGATAGCCCAAAGAAGACATAACAGCAAAGCAAATAGTTCAGTAAAAAGTTTTAACGCTTTCTAATACTTCTATTGATATATGATACCAATTATTGATATCTTATCCAATCTCTGATCGCTCTCTCACTTGTCCGATAGTTAGAACCAGATTAGACAATTCTAATCCTTGTTGTGAGATTCCATATATGTTGTTCTCAGCCACCATCTTCACTTGGAGTGGGTGTTGCACTGGAGTCTACGTTTGTAGCACTTCCTGCAAAATAATTATTTAAATGCAAATATGACCATTATTACATTATTACACCAACATAAGTAGGGGTTAGCAAAATTCAGTCCGGTCCGGACCGATTTTTTTCGGTCCGGAAGACCACGGGAATTCGGTCTTCGGTTCGGTCCGGTCACAGACTGAAATTTTAAGGGTTAAATTCGAATTTTGGATCGAACCGAACTGGACCGGGCCGAACCGAATTTATTCGGTCCAGTCTTCCGAAAAGTTCAGTCTTCAGTCCGATCTGACCCTGGACCAAAACTCACCCCTAAACATAAGGATGTCAATATATGTCTAACGTGTCGTATTTGTGTCAAATATGTTTAGTACAACCTGATCTAAACCCGGCCCAGTCACTGTGAATGAGTTCAAAGAGTTCAAGCACAAATTTAAACTCAAATCTTCTAACAAAAATGTCAACCCGAGTCAATTCGCCCAATCATTTGACAAACATGATGTCTTATAAACTATTTTAAAGAGTAGGGATTTTGGCCAACAAAGCAAAGGCTAAAAAAATATTAATAGAGTGACATAACAATTACATACATCAAATGAGAATATGAAAAATATAAATATTCTTTTACATATCATGTCAATTATAGATAAATAGTCACTTAATAACGATTCATATTTATGTACTAACATGTGAATATTACATAAGTCAAACTTAAATCTGACCCATTTAGCTAGCAAGTCAACCATGGACCCCATTTTTAGACCAAAAAATGATAATCCAAGTCTAATCAAAATATGCATTTTTCCATGTTAAGGTTCATTTTTCAATTTAGGTTTACTTGGTAAATAGATCTATTAAATTGAATCCTACCTGATCGACCAATTTCGATTCATTTGAGAGCTTATAACTAACTAACTAACTAACAACTGAAGAAAAAGGGGAAAAAATTAAAATTGTAACTTACCTGAATTCTCATTAGCATTGTAGGGATTTTCACTTCGAGCCCATCCCTCCTCGACAATGTCTCTTAATAAACCTCTGTTATCTCTAATCACATCCTCGTCGAAAAACTTTGTTGGTTCCCTTATAAGGTAATTGTACATATCAAGCTCCAACAATGCATCATCATCTAGTGGTGAAGACAAATTCTGATTGCGAGTCGACATGTTGTTTTCAGGATTGGACCGATCGAAGAAAACCGGTCGAATTCAATGTAGGCTCGAATGAGCCAATTAGAAAGGTAGAGAAAGTTGTTTGTTGCCTCTTATAGGAGTTCACATCAGATAATTGGGAGTTGTTATATACACAATTGGAGGGTCGTTTAGAGTTGTTTCCTTGTATTTGATTTTGATTGCTCTGGGCAATATTTATTGGCGAAAGGTGAAGTTGTGAGCTAGATGATTGCGACCCAAACTATTCAGATCCTTAATCAAGTTGATCCGAATTTCGGAAGACTTTTAGATAAATGGTTCAGATTTATCTCGATTTTAGAGTTTGTCTATATAATCTCTTGTATCTCTCACTCATATACTTAGAACCATTTGCAAAACAGTGATTGGGTTGGAGTTTGAGATTGCATGGTTTTCTCCCGAAAAAAGTTTCTATATGAAAATTGTTGTCATGTGGCTTGTGTATGTGTTTTTCTTCTAAGTTTGCTATATGACACTCCCTTTTGCTTAGTACAATACAAAATAGTGAATTGAAGTATCTGGTGTAGATTTTGTAAGAGGATCAATTGATTATGATGCAAAGCTAAGGTAAATGGGTGAGAAAAGGGAATAATCGGAAATTTTCATGCCATATTGGATGGTACCTGAGATATTATGAATGGATGATCTCAAAAACATCCTACATATGGCTCAATATCGTCAATGTTTTCCTATAATTCATAATATCATAAGTGTTGAGAATTCCAAAGGTTTTGTGGATGATTCACCTTCCTTAACCCCCAATAGTTTAAGTAGGTTTTACTCTTATTAATATGGTGTAATTCCATTTATTTTGGTTGTAACACTACTACATCATCACCATATATATAGGGAACTATTGTACATATTTGGTGACAGGAGAAGAAATACATACATCTCTCCCTCCCTCAATCTTTTTTGTTTGTTTTACAACACGTTATCAGCACGATGGTTCTACCGTTAACACTAAAACCGTTGGTGTCACTCAAGCATCAAGGTAACAAATCCATGTGTTTGATTCACATGGGAATATGCATATTTTCTCCCATTTACTTGTCAAAAATTGTTTGTTTTTATCAAAAAAAAAAGGTAGAAAAATGATTCCATCTTGCATGATAATGCCTATGTGCCTAGGTATTTCTTCTGTCATTTTTGTCGATATATGCCTATATGGTGAAGGCCAATAGACAATAAGTACATATGAATTCGTAAACAAGATATGAGACATCTAGAGGCAAGCATACTACCACATGCAACCACACTACGAGTCTAAGATAGAAGAGAGGCAGTGCGTCTGAAATTTGTGCCTCTGGCACTAAAGGATGACGCTAAGAAATGGCTATATAGTCTAGCCGAAAGATCTAACAATACTGACTTGCACAGGAAACTTGCAGTAGCTGCATTGCTAAATCAGAATCATTTCTTGTACACAATATGAGAAAATGGAAAATAGGACATGATAATGACCAACAATAAAATGTCAAGTTGTATAGATACAACAAAACATAATTTCAACATAACACAGTAGACACCATTGTGCAAACTCTCGTGAGCTCCTGGAGTTTCATTTTCCTTTCTTCCATTAAATATTTAATTACTATTTTTATTACTGTTATTATTATTATTATTATTATTATCTATTACTGTTTTTATTTATTATCTATTTTTATTACGATCTAGCTTATTATTGTTTTTATTATTATCTATTTTCGGCGGTTCACATCTCGATACATCTCATTGTAGTTACTTAAATAGCAAACATTACCAAGCTTGAATTTGTTGCCCTTGATATTCCGGGAAAGAATTATTTCCCTTGGAACCTCGATGCTGAAATTCATCTCACAACAAACAATCTTGGAGAAACAATCAAAGAAGCAAATAAGGCCTCCCCGCAGGAGCGTGCCAAAGCAATGATTTTTCTCCGACATCACCTTCATGAGGGCCTAAAAGCTGAATATTTAACGGTCAAAGATCAGTTAGAACTATGGAAAAATCTAAAAGAAATGTATAACCACCAAAAACAAGTGATTCTCCCAAAAACTCACTATGAATGTATACATTTGAGATTACAAGATTTTAAATCTATGGTTAATTACAGTTTGACCCCCTGAACTATGCATTGGTATAACTTTGCCCCCTGAACTTTCAAAGTTAACAGTTACCTCCCCTGAACTTTAATTTTGTAACACTTTGCCCCCTGAACTTCAAAAATTCATTATTTAACACACATTCGACGTTTTGTTTTCCTAATTTTTTTTGTTGTATCCCTAATACACTCCTAAATCTATATTTACGTGAAGTTTGGATCGAAACGGAGGTCGGATATGGTTGGAATTTGGGTCGGTTTGACACTTAATTCGACCCAAATTCCAACCATATCCGACCTCCGTTTTGATCCAAACTTTCACGTAAATATAGGTTTAGGAGTGTATTAGGGATACAACAAAAAAAATTAGGAAAAAAAACGTCGAATGTGTGTTAAATAATGAGTTTTTGAAGTTCAGGGGGCAAAGTGTTACAAAATTAAAGTTCAGGGGAGGTAACTGTTAACTTTGAAAGTTCAGGGGGGCAAAGTGATACCAAGGCATAGTTCAGGGGGTCAAACTGTAATTAACCCTTAAATCTATAAGCGGGTATAATTCAGCAATATTTCGGATCACATCCGAACTTAAATTGTGTGGAGAAACAATTACTGATAATGATATGTTAGAGAAAACATTCTCTACATTTCATGCCTCGAATATGCTCCTGTAGCAGCAATATCGAGAGCGTGGTTTTAAGAGATATTCTGAACTAATATCATGCATTTTAGTTGCCGAGCAAAATAATGAACTCTTGATGAAGAATCATCAATCTCGACCCACCGGTTCTGTTACATTCCCCGAAGTGAATGAGGTTAATCATCGACACAAACGTGAGTCATTCCCTGAAGCAAATGCGACATCGTGGGCGTGGGCAACACCAAGGGCGTGGTCGTAATAATCGTGGTGGTCATGATTTCAAAACAAATAATAATGAGAGAAATGCTAAGGGAAATGGAATGAAACCAATGAAATCTGAAAATGCTTGATTCAAATGTGGCATGACAAATCATTGGTCGCGTATATGTCGTACGCCCAAACATCTTGTTGGGCTCTATCAAGCATCACTCAAGAAGAGAGAAAGTGCTGAAATGAACTTTATTGAGAATAATCAACATGGAATGCTCATGGATACACACTTGGATGTTTCTGATTTTCTTCTAAATGATGAAAATACCAAACACCAAATACAAATGTCTGACGTTAGAGAGAAAGCGGTGTCTCGAAATATTGATTCAAGTGGAGAGTGAGAAGCTCATATGGGTTAACTTCTTGCATATGAGAACAAAAACATGATAGAGTCGAATAAGAGAAAAGTTTAGCCAAACCCAACGTTTGGGCATGCCAGACGTTGATTTTAGTGCACCCAAACGGTACCAAAGAGAGAGGATAAAGGAGACAGAAAGAGTAGAGAGTAGAGAGAAGAGAGAATGATTTTTTTAGGTTATTCAAACGTGGATTTGTAAAATTTATAATAAACTATTATTTTTCTAACGTCTTCAACAGAATAGTGATGTCATTGACGAAAAATGTTAATAAAGTGGCAAATTCCACACCAATTCGAAAATATATGGCATTCGGGAGGTTAATGTGATAGAATTTTAGGAATATGATATTTCCAAGTGACATGCAAGCCAAAAACTCTTGAAAAACCAAACTTGGTACATACCTTGTCAACCTGCGAGTACACAATTGGTACTATGGTGGGGTCATCAACCCCTCGTCCTGTTTTTGTATACGAAAAAAGTACAGATTTGTAATATTACAATATTAAAAGGCATGGAATGTATATTAAATGAAATAAAACCGAAAAAATTAACCATGTAATTATTGTTACTATGAAATAAAACCGACTTACTATGAAATAAAACCGACTTACTTGTTACTATGTAATTATTGTTTCCATATTCCCCACGAAGCCCCCACAATCTTCCTCATCTCTTCAGGTGTTAGGGGATCTTTCTCAAGACCAGGTCTGAAATTGTTCACCACCTAAGGCGACAACTTTTCCCATTCCTTAACAATCCTGTTTTGTTGTGAACTTCATTCCAGAGGTTTAGACCGAATTCTTTTACATAAGCCAGCAACTAGGGCTGTCCAACTGGTCTGACCTGGACCGGATCGAACCGGAATCGGATCGGGTCCAGACCTCAGACCGGACCGGTTCGGTCCGAGCTTTTTACCTTAAAATTTAAAAAAAAATTCAGACCGGACCGGAACCGAATTGACTTTGGTTCCCGTACCGACCTGTCTTGTCCGGTCCAAAAAATCGGATTGGACCGGTTGTTGCTCAGCCCTACCAACAATACTTCATCTTCGTGAGGACTCCATGGACCACTCCTCCAAATTATGTCACTCCCTTCACTTCAGTTGTTTGATTCATGCTCATAATCTGCATTATGGTACAATTAAGATATGAAATGGTGTTTGATTGTCGTCAAGGTTTGAAATTACACGTGAGTTGTTGCAATTCACTTACCAATCTTTTGAAAATAACTACCTATCGAAATATGTATTGCCTAATGAATTGAGTATTTGTCATGTATGTATTGTACACCTGTACCAGCAAATCATATGTAGTGCGACGAATATGCATCTTGTAATATATGATATAATCACTTGACGCTAGATAAAAATGTTAGGTTGCGGGAAAAAAACTATGAACTTTCTATCACAAATTTAGACCATTTATATTCTTAATCGGTTCTATTTATCTTTTATGAATTTAATATGATGAGTTTTTAAGAAGTAAAATTTTATAGGTCGATTCACAGGCACAAAATGATGCAGTAGTTCAATTGCATTAGATTTTAAAAAAATATTTTACAATTTATCCACTAGAAAATAATAACTTAGAATGAGATGTATTTGTTGTTCAACTAAATCACATTTTTGTACAACAAACTCATCAAGTTGTTTAACAACGTCGTGAAACTGTTCATCAACAAATTTTCATTAAAAATTTGTACCACAAGTACGATATTTATTCAGACCATGATTTAACGACATATAAATTTTACAATAACTTGAATTTTGAATCATGAATTTAATGTGCAAAACAAATGCAAATACAGCAGTCGGATTTTCAATTTGACTATTCAACAAATCAGGGACCTCGCTTTTTTAAAATGAGACCTTGGTTTAAAGAATCTAATAGAGAAAAACTTCCGCCAACCCTAAGCGCTCATGAAAGAATTTGGCTGGTTAGACGAGATGAAAACATGAACCACAGGAAGGAAAAAAAACCCAGAGAGTTTAAATAGGCTAATGTATGGGAAAAATGAATCATTTCCTTACCAAATATAAAATCATGCGGATTTACATTCAAATGCCTTTTTGTGTTTGAAATTAGGACTGTGCATCCGTACTGGACCGGACCAGATTTTTATCCAGGGTCTGGACCGAAGACCGGACCGAATCGGTCCGGTCAAAAACCGAATTTTTTAAAGTAAAAAAATTTTGGACCGGTCCGGATCAGACCGAACCCGAAATTTTAAAATTTGCCGGACCGAAATCCGGACCGAACAGGATTTTTTCAAAAAAATTCGGACTGAACCCGACCGACCGGTCCAGTTGACCGGGTTGACCCGGTCAATGCTCTTCCATATGATGTCCATGTTAGTCAAATCTTATCAAAATGCCAAATAAGAATGGGCCCACATGGATAAAAACAAAAGAAAATTAATTGGACAATTAAGTTCTATTAAAGAAAACTCAAAACATGACTCGAGCGTTTACTTGCCTAAAATGTTCGCCTTGATGTGGTAGTTCGGTTTAGGAGTATGCTTGGGCTTAATCTAATTCTTTATTTGGTTTATAATATTTTAAGCACTCATGCATACCTCACAATTGTATATTGTGCACAAATTTCATTTTAATAGGTGATCAAAGGAACCAAGATTCAAAGAGCCACTACTTTGTCCTAACAGGTCCGGATGGTATATATATTGCATTTGCACCCCATGTCCGAATGATCACATCCATGTTAGGGGTGTAAGCGGGGCGGGGCGGGTTTTTGGTCCACCGCTACCCGCCCCGCATAAGTTAAGCGGGTATGCGGGGCGAGGTGGGGCGGGTAAAAAATAAGAAACCGCTACCCGCCCCACATAAGGGTGGACTAGGTGAGGCGGGGCGGGTTATGCGGGTTTGGCGGGTTTTTTAATTTTTTTTTGATTTTTTCTAAGAAAAATAAAAGAACATCAAAACTTGAAAAATAGTAATTACTCATTGTATTTTTTGGGAAATTGGATGTGTGTTGAGTGAAAAATTAGACATTTGGTTAGTGTTGAATAATGATTTGGTAATGTGGATTAATGGTTATGAGTAAAATTGAAACATTAAAATGATTTTGGTATATAAAAAATTAATAATATATTTGATTAGGCGGGTTGCGGGTTATGCGGGGCGGGTTGCAAGACAACCGCAACCCGCCCCGCTTATTAGGCGGGTTATGCGGGTGGCGGGTTAGCGGGTAACATTTTTTTGTCCGCTACCCGCATTAGGCGGGGCGGGGTGGGGCGGGTTGCGGGTAAAATATTACCCATTTACAGCCCTAATCCATGTTTTATATACAAGCTTCAGAAACGACGGATGTGATGCGACAAGACACCACATCCGACATATACAAGATGTGTAATATGTGGTTTGCGATTTAATAATAAAATAAAATAATATAGATATATTAATTATAAATTATATATACATGTAACAAAAAATTTAAGTAATTTTTTGAATAATTTCTAATATCAATAATTTAATATTAAACAAATTAGAGTGTAAAAACTAAAACCAAACAAAAAGTAGGTGTTCTAAAATACAACCGATGTGCATCTACCATGCATCCACATACAGGGCCGCATTTCTGAACATAGTTTATACCTAATATGGTCATTATGATTATGTCAAAATCAACTTTACTCCATCAGTTATATCTCACACCCTTGAGTGTTGTTGACCCAAAGGTGATCAGATGATACATTTGCATTCCACTGTTCAATAGCAACCATACTTGCATATAGCCGTTAGACTATCTTTTTGTCATTTGGTATTTAAGCCTTGGTATCTTAAGAGTCCATACCTTCAAGAAGAAGCTGTTTCTGGATCCACATTCTCAGAAACTGACTTCCTATCAGAAACTGACACATCCAAACTCACCTTAAGTTTCACTCTCACTTGAAATCCACTCAAACTCCATCATTTTCTTCTAAGTGTTCAAGCTAGAGTCCATCTTCATTTACAAGGTTGAAAGACTCCAGATTGAGGAGTGAAGTGACCTCTTTGGGTCGTGGGAAGAGATCAAATTTGTGAGGTTGTTTGCGGATGGTAGATAGTGAGTGTGGCTTGACGAGTGGACTAGACACTGACACGTGCCAAAGCTATGTAAACCCAGAGCATTTTGTTGTTTACATGTTCTTTCTTCGTCACGTTATTTAATTTTGCATAATTTTGCATAATCTAGATTAAAATCTATTCCCTCCCTCTAGAGTCAGGTCATCGATCCTACAAGCCCCCATACTACGTTATCTCCGACTCTCTTTGCTAGTTGAGTTGTTTGTGTAATTGATTTTGGTGAAATTCGATCTCATTGTCATTTCAAAAGAATTTGATTAAAGGTTAATTATACCACACTTGCAAAGTTGAGCCATATAGTTTTAATCAAATATTAGAGTTATATAAATATATATTTTATTATTTGTTACATTATTAGAGTTATATTAAATAAAATTCCTAACAAGACATAACGTTACTCATCTAAAGCATAGACTCTGATGTGGTAGTTTAACTTTAGAATTTGATTAAGCTTAGGATGCCAAATTGTCATTAACTGATGATTCACTTGTTTTGGAGGTTGCATGTAAGGGCACCCTTAACGGGGGTGCCCCGCCCGGGCGCCCGGGCGCACCCCCGTTAACGGGCGGGGCGCCCGCCCGGGCGGTGGGCGTCCCGGGCAGACGCCCGGGCGCCCATGGGAGGGGGACACGTGTCCCCCTCCCATTGGTTATTTTTTTTGATTTTTTTTAATTTTGGTTTTGTTATTAATGGATTAGGTATTTGTTATAAATGTGGGGTAATAATTTTTTGTAAGTGATTAAAATTAAGAAATTTCCAGAACCAACAATTTCAAGTTAAATAGAAAAAAAAATAATACAACAATACCATAACAACAATACATTAATAATACTAAAATACGAAATACAACCAACCACATGAAACATATGTTAAAGGGAAATACAAATCATACGGACTACTACAACCCGAAATACAAACTAAGGGAAATACAAATCATACGAAATACGGACTACATCAAACTACACGTACCCATTCTCTTCTGCCCAGGCGAGAAGTTTATCGATTACTTTTTGATCCTTCTCCGTCGGGTTGTCCTTCCTCATCAGAGAGTGAAGCATGTCCAACTTATTTTTTATTAAATGCCTCTGGAAATTCCTTTCCGCTAACTCCTCTTGCTTGGAGAAACCATCTTCTCTGACTTGGGCGGTGTATCGCATCTGTTGTGAAAGTTCTCTAACATCGGTGTCTCTTTCGGGGCGTAATGCACTCTTAGCCTTTTTCTTAGCCTTCTTCACACCTTCTGGGCGTGTAGACGACTCCGGCATCGACTCTTCTGCATCCGAGGGTGATTGCGTCCTCGAGCCGTCCGTGCTCTTTCTTTTCCCAAGGCTTCCTGACTGGGGACTATTTTCATCGTGCAACTCCGGGGACTCCCAGTCAACACGCACGGCATTAGCTCTGGAGATCACACTCTCCCATTTTGGGTACCTACGCAACATAACCCAAGCATCAAAATAAAGAAATTTACGAGGCCCATGAGTTCGCTCGTAGATCACGTGCGCTTGTTGGACAACATCGTCGTCATTCTAGCCGCTTCTTTTCCGTCGGAATGCCTGATCGAAGCACCCGACCCACTTGTTCACAGCAGGTATAATTCTCCTCCACCGTCCTTTTAAGGACTCTGCGTTCCTTTCGGGTAGGCCTGTGCCTTCCACGGAGATGTCGTACACACGTTTCACTCTAGTCCACAATGAAGTAGACTTCTGGTTTGTCCCTGTCACCGCATCGCAACTGACTTCCATATATGCAGAGACAAGTCTCTCGTCCTCAGCTGTGGTCCACAACTTCGGATTGGCTTTGGCAGTTTGGACTTGCTTGCGGTGACGACGCTGTGGAGGTGGGGATGGTGGTGTGGGGGTGTGTCGTGGTGGGGACTCATCGTCGTCGTTACCCTCATCTTCAGTGTCCGCCATACTCTGGCGGCTATTTTGAGACAAGGGTCAGCCAAACATCTGGAACTGCGGTTGATTATAAGGGAATGGTGGTGCATATTGAGAGTATTGTGGGAATGGTAAGTTTTGATCTGGGGATGCGTAGTGGGAGAATTGTGGGAATGGTGAGTTTTGGTCAGGTGGTGGGAATGGTGGTGCGTACTGGGAGAAGTCGGGTTGTTGGAATGGTTGTTGGTAAAATGGACGTGAGGGATATGGTTGTGGATAGCGTGGATGCGGATTTGATTGTGGAGGAGGGGGGGGGGAACGATTGTACTCCGGAGAAGACATTGTGGGAGAGATATGAGATGTAAGTTGAGTTTTGAGTTTTGTGGAAGAGATATGGGGTGTAAGTTGATTTTTGTGTAGGGTATATATAGAGAAAAAATTAGACACTGTGCAATCACGCGGATTACTTTTCTTTCACGCGTATACTGTACATTCACGCGGACTACTTTTCTTTCACGCGTATACTGTAGATTCACGCGGACTACTTTTGATTCACGCGTAGACTGTGCAATCACGCGTATACTGTGCAGTCACGCGCGTTTCGAAATTCAAATATTCAAATTTCAAATATTCAAATTTCAAATATTCAAAATTTTGTGTTTAATAGTGATTAATATTGTTAATTAATAGTAATAATAAGTATATCGCGAATTAGAATTATAATGTAATTAGAATTAGATTTATATATAATGTATTTTGTTAAATGTTGTGTGAGAATTAAATTTGTTTAATTAAGAAATGATGTGGATGAAAGAGAGTGTAGGGTGGGTGGGGGTAGCCTGGGCATGGATAAGGGGATTTTTTGGGTGGGTTGGGTGAGCTGACGTGGCAGAGAGAGAAGCTGACGTGACAGAGAGAGAGTGCAGGGCGCCCGGGGGTAGCCCGGGCGCTGTTAAATATGCTCTAAGGATTGACCAACAATCAATACTAATGACATTTGGAGTATTGATTGTTGGAGTATTTTGAACTGAACAGCTAAACATCGTTTGCAAATTATTTAAATTGCCAACGACAATTAACATTTTGTCACTCTTTTTTTATACTTATTTACTCTTAATAGACTCTCATCTTTTCATACTACAACAAAAAAATAACAATGAAAAATAAAATCGGAGTAGGAATGCGGGGGTGGCAGCCCCTGCGGGGGACACCCTATTATTGTACTCTGGATATTAATCTGTTTACCCGTTTATTTACGTTTGTATTTTTTTCCATCACATTACCACCGAAATCTTGCAACGGAACCTGAAATAATTTGAAATAACACACCGTATAAATTCAAGATTTAAAAAAAAAATCAGGACGTCTGCAAAAAATGTCTTTCCGATTTTTTTACGGGACATAATGAGTATTAAATGAAATGTGAATGACAAAATGGTAATTGACACGGACGATGAATAGTAATTTCCCAAAATCCACTTGGTTATTTGAAATTGAATCGCAATGGACCGATCTCGGAGATAACAAGTTATTTGTTTGAAATATATTCAGTACAATTGTCAAGTAGAGTTGCTCAATTATGTATGCATGACTAAGTTATTCTTAGTAGTGAGATGAGTACTCGTAATCTTCTTGATATCGAAAAAAATGTTTAACATTTTTTTTGGGATTAACTAAAACGAAGCAAGAACATAACACCAAATTTACTCTAATGTTCATTCTTGTATTGCCTTCTGCCCTTCGTTTACTCGTTGACCAGTTCATATGGTTCAAAATTACCAAAATGTCCCGGCTTAAACAATCTGATCTATTTTTTACATTTACTTTGTAAAGATCCTAACCTTAGTTTAGGAGCTAACAGTGATCAGTGGGAGATTAAGTGGAGGTTTGCATGGGGAAAAAAAGAGACGTGATGACTTGGTATGGAAAGAGGTAAGGTGATGTGACGGTGAGGAATGGTGTAAGGGTATGGTTGGTTGGTTGCTGAGGTGCTTAGTGGAGAAACACATCTCTTCTCTCCTCTCTCACGTTTCTCTCTTTCTTCTTCTTCTCCCTCTCCAAATCTTCTCCACCCAACTCACTTCTCTTCTCATCTCCGTCGGTGGTGGTGGATTCAAACAAGGAGGTGCTTCAAGGAGTACGTGGTGGTGATCATCCGCGAGGAGTTGCGGCCGGTAAGGAGCTCGGTGCGAAGTGGTGACCGTAGGAGGCAAAGCAAGGCGCTGAACTCTGGTGTGAGCACGATCGGCAAGGAGGCGTTTGGAGCTCTGGTGAAGTCCGTCGTTTCTGAGTGGAGGTATGTCAAGTTCAATAGTTGCATTAGTTTTGCTCACACTGAGGTTTGGCTTGTCGTCGTAGGTCAGAGACCTCGCCGACGACGAGCGGCGGTCAATGGGCCGCCAGAGTAGTTGGTCCTTGTCGAACGTTGGGCTAGTCAGTGGTCTGTGCAAGGGTGATCAGAGTTTGTGAGGAGTGTTAGACAGAGATTCTGGACATTCTGGATAGACTTTCTGGACAGACTTTTTGGACATTCTAGACAGAGATTCTGGACAATCTGGACATACTTTCTGGACATTCTGGACAGACATTCTGGATGTGTTTTTGGACAGATTTTTGGAGGTGTTTGTGGACAGATTTCTGGACATATTTATGGACAACTTGCTGGACGTATTGCTTGGCAGAGTTGCTGGACTTGGTTGCAAGTGTCACTCTTGGTTCCTGCCATTGTTTAGTGTCAACTTTGTCTACGAAAACCCGTGTCCTCGCCTAGAGCGTGAGCCAGGAGGTGACGGTGGGTGTGTTACTCGTGTCTGCGCAGTGACCACCGTGTGGAAGAGTGTGGATACTTGGGGCATGCCACATTTGTGTTATGAAATGTTGCGTAGTATGTACTTTACTTGACTCATATTAGAATAACAGGCCCGTGGGATCGCGTATCCCAATGCTTTCAGTGGGCACACAACTTCCATTGGGTGAACTGACTACTGGCCTTGATGACTACGGAGGCCGCTGCCCTCCTTTTATAGCGGCGGAGTTGGTGTCTGCACGTGGAGCACGATGACCATGCGGACTTCAGTCCGGATCGGTCGATTGTCTGGCCTTCTGGGTGGTGGATATCTTCAACTGACCATGATAGGCGGCGATTGCACGAGCCCGTGCGGCCTGTGTGGCGGCAGGAGGTCCCCTGTGCGGCCTGTGTGGCGGCAGGGAGGACCACACGCGGCATGTGGGTAGCGGCGGTGGTCTGCCGATGATGTTTTCCGGTAGGTAGCTCAGTTGGACACCTAAAAGTGGTGGTGGACTGCCGATGATGAGTGAGATGGACCGTGCGGCCTATGTGGCGGCGGTGAAGGACCAACCTGAGTGACGGCTTCGTCGGTTTGGTGGTGGACCACGATGTTATCAGATCTGATTCTATCTGCGCGGAAGTGCGAACGCCTCCTCGCCGATCCCTTTGGCTTGTGTAGCCACATGTGGGGATGCGTTGCGTACTGTCCGTAAGACCGTATGTGTCTACGGTAGGTCTCCACGGAGACCCGATGATGATTAACCGTGCGACCTGTGTGGCGGCAGTGACGATTGTGAGACGGATGTTTGATTTACCCTTGGAGGGAATGTTATTTTATTGCTTAGTATCATGTCATGCTATACTAGTATGATAGGTGCAAATAAGTGAGCTTGTCATACAAGGTTTTCTTATGGAAACTAAGGTATTGTTATGTTTACTTTCAGGACCGCGGTAGGTTCTGACGGGTGGTGACCGAGGGAGTTTGCACGTTGGGACCGGATCTTGTTGTCTGCCTATTTTAGGTTGTTGTGATTACATGTGTTGTGTGTTTCGTATTCTGATGTAATCACTCTTTTGACAATCTCTTATGTAATATGGTGTGCCAAATATATTTGGATATTTTATGAGTATTGTCCCCACTCTTGATGATCTTGATCCTAATGTTTTCTTTTGATTTTAAAAGTTTAATTTTTTCACTGTTCGGAGATGTTACATACTTGCAACTCAAATTGTAAAGAAATACAACATTTTCTTGATGTTGTTGGGGGCAAAACCACCTCAAGATCATATCAACCTTGCTGCTAGAGTCTTAAACATCAAATTCAAACAACTAAAAGATGATATTGTCAATAAATAATAATAATAACAACTACTGGAGACAAACAGTTGTAAGTAAATAATAACCTGTCATTTTTTATAATTTCATGTTTGTTTTGAGTTATACATACTAATAATTTATCATCGTACTTCTTATGTGTCCGTTGTTGAATTTCAAAAACGACGACGCCCTCGTGCTTATGCTTAAACACAAAATCAGAATAGTTAAGGCACTAACTAAGAAATATTTCTTCTAAAATACCATACTCTTAGACAGTCCCTCTTGATTTGAATCTGTATCCAAAAGCATAATTCATCACCCCTATATACATATTCGAAGTGTAGATGAATCCTTCTAATTAATCGAACTTCATATTTTATCAATTTACGTACAATTTCATCTTAGACCAAGTTATCTTTGCACAAGATTTCATAAAGACGGAAATGAAGCTATAGGTGACTTGTAGCCTTGTTGGTTATGATACTTTGTTTTGATCTACTTTTGGTTAGTTAGTTTTTATGAAATTTTGTGGATTACATCTATCATGAATAAGTAACGTGTGGTAAAAAAAATTCAATTGAAATGGATTAGTATAAACCTAGTGTCACCACCTTGAGATCGAGGATGCCCGAGGGTGCACCATACCGGGTTGGGTTCGTGAGCTTGGAGCATCACAAGGAACCAAGAAGCACACAAAGCGAGCCAAACGCGAGCGCGTGAGGTAAGCAACGGGGGTAGCCCAAGTACTCCCCTGGGTTTGCAGGGCAAGCGCCAAGGAGATTCGAGATGCGCGGGCATGCGCACACGCAAGGCGAAGCGTGGAGGAGGAATCGAGTGGCAGGCAGCGACAAAGCGCGTGCAAGAAGGCAAGTAGCCGAGACTACGAACATGGAGCGAAAAGCCTAGTCCAAGGACGTGCGCGTGGCACGGGCGCGAAGAGGCTATGCTTAGGTAACATGCGCGCGCGCAGGGCGCGAGCATGAGCAAGCGAGGCAAAGGTGCGGATGGTCGAAAGCCTATAGCACGATTGGTAGCTTGGAGCACGAGGCGCGTGGAAAAGTACCAAGGCTTGGAGTCCGGGGACACCCAAGCAAGGGTCGGAAGGCATCAGCAAGCGAGGCACGTGCATAGCACTTGGGAAGTGCGAGAGCATGCCCGGGCAGCACTCAGGCGCGCCATGGAGGCAGACTTGAGCGGGCAATGCTTAGGAAGGAGGCGCAGGAGCTTGGGAGGCTAAAGACCAGGAGTCAACACCAAGTCAGCACGAGGAGACCAAGTGAGGATCGTAGTCAACACGAGTCAACACCGGTCAACTGGTGGTGGATGGTGCGGGCCGACGAGGACTACCCATGGGCGAAGCAAGGGCCGAGAGAGGTGACCAAGCAAGACGTGGGTAGCCCAACAAAGGCGTGGAGACCAAGTCAAAGGAGGGAGGCTACATTCGTGGAGACGGTTATGGACTTGGTCCACCAACCGATGGGAGAGGGAAGCATGCACTGAATAGGTCAACCCCAATACGCACAAGTCTTCCTCACATGTAGGTATTCGGTTTGGAAAGAGTAGAAATCGTGGTGCACGCATTCCTTGAAAATAGGAACCGAAGATGCACTTCCTTAAAAGTAGGATTCGGTTATGGAACGGGTCCATAACCGAACGAGGGATGTGCAAGGGATTTGAACGGGTCAAACCCCACTTGCGCAACTTCCTATTCTATGGGGGGACGATTTTGAAGAGGTTATTCCAGCAGATTACAACATGATTCCCACGTTTCCAGCCAACCTAAACCGAAGGGTTCGGTTAAGACAAAGTGGCGCCTATTTGTGAGAATTAATCCGTGATAAAAGAGGAGTTTGGGAATGATTCCTAAGGATTAATTCAGCCACGATTATTATCAACTTATGGGGGAGAATAGAGACTTATTCTCTTGCAACCGAAGGAAGGTGGGTTGGGTGGCATCCAACCGTGCTACAAAGTAGGACTTTGAAGCACTATAAAAGGGGACGTCTCCCATAAGTTCAGGATCCATAGAATCGAATCAGGATCACCATCCTGGATCAGATAAGATTCCCATCATTGTTTGAGTTTAGATTTGGACGTGAGAGAGTTTCTGTGAGAGAGACTTGTGAGTGAGAAATCTATTGTAATCCCTTTGTGACGTTTCTTATGTATCTAATAAAAGAGATTGTTCCGCCATCATCTTTCAGTGTTCTTGTGTGGGGAACTTGGGACGTTTTGGGGCTTGGTATTTTGTGAGGGTTGTGCAACCTTAGTTTCTGGGTGTGCTTGTTTTGGGGGGCTATTCCGCTAGTTCCCTACTCTGAGGGTAACCGAAGAGTTGTGCGGTTGTGTTGGTGTTTCCGGCTATTCCTTGCGAGGATAGAGCGTCTGGCTGGGTCAAAGCTCGAAAAAGTTGGAATTTGAGAGTCTCTAAAGGACTCCTAACATAACCGGTAACACCTAGATCTAACCATTTTAAAATTAAGTAAATAGTAGTCGTTCAATTTGGACATTTTAAATCAACAATAAGATAAACTTGGATTAACTTAAAATTTTAGTATGTTCGAGATGAGCAGATAAGAATGAATGTGATTTAGTTTGATTAGAAAATCATAATTTTAAAAATGCTAAAAATTTAGCTAAGATGGCTTGGCTTGGCTATAAGTGACTCGTAGCCGCATTAATTATTTCCTTTCTTAAAACCATATATTAGAAATGTTCTTTTCTACATTACAAAACACATATATTCACGTCCCACTTTCAATACATTCATCAGCTGAAGATTTAAGTTTTCAAACACATATCATATCTTATCGTATTCTGGTATTTTCTCGCACTCGAAGCTGTAGCCTTCAAATCTTCGTCATTTCCATATTAAGTATTTAACACCCAATCTAACTTTTACTTTCTCGCACTCGAAGATGTAACATAGCTTGTGTGTTTACATTTAACTTCTAAGAAAAAAATTTTATACTTTCCTTCAAAAAAAATGTAACATAGCTTTTTTTGGTGGGCTATTTTCTGAGTTCTTGGGAAAAATCTTAGATATATATGGGGATATAATGATCTCTGACACTCCACGTCTCCTCAAATATATCTGGTTACCCCATTTATATCTGGTTACCCTAGATATGCATTAAATCAGAAATGAAATGTATGTAATATACTATTAGATATCTGAGAGTAACCAAATATATCCGAGAAGACGTGAAGTGTCAGAGATCATTATATTCTCAGATATATATCTAAGATTTTGCCCAAAAATTCAGAAAAAAACCTTAACTCGACCACAAACATTTCCCAAAAAAAAATTCTAACACCCAAACTCAACCACAAACATCCCTAAGTTTTAAATATTCCAGAAAATACTGGAAAAATCCTAACCACACCTTTTGCATAAAGCACAAGCATCTTACCAACAAAAGAACATGTTTGTACTTTCTTTAAAAAATTACTTTTGTGATTTACACGGGCTTGTATCTTTAGTCTTAGATTTTTGTTATTTGATGTTTCTAAATTTGAGTTGTGCAGGTTAGGAAAATTATGGAATCGTTTAGAAATGGCTTTCCGCAGGGCGAATAGAAGGTAAATCATGTCACGCTGTAGGTGCATTAGTGATATATATATATATATATATATATATATATAACAAATTTATTTTATGAAAATTCAATTGTTCTTCTAATGTTTACTGCTGAAGTGAATTGTTTGTACTCTTAATTCAGAAGTGAATTTACGGGGACAATACATATACCTTTTATTTTATATTTTAAATCTTGTTGATAGTAATGTTGTATCGTTATGACCTTATAAATCTCGTTAAGTGCTCTAAACAAGAAATATTATGCGAAAGGAATGTGTTCTAAAAGTTTTACTTTTATATGTATTTTATTATTAATTGAATGTATTGAACATTTTGTTCATTGATTAATGTATTCGTCTTTTGGAAGAGTTAAAGAAGAGACTATTGGTCATTAACCGTAGAGCTCTAAAATATAATGATTTACATAAATCAAAAGTAATTCACAATCATGGTGTTTAACATAAAACATTAATCACCGAGATAAGATTGTCATGTTGATTAAAAGAGATATTGTAGCTCTACAAATATTTAACAACAAGAGTATATGAAATGGAAAATATTTCTTTCATATATTGAATTGACCTAACAAATGAAACATTATAGAATTGTGTTTGTGTCATTAATGTTTCATTGTGTCTTTAAATCCTAAGATATGAGACATATATCTTTTCACATAAGAGGTGTATGATTTGATTATTATAAAAAAATTATCAATGAGTATAATGATAAATGTATTAATTGATTATACATGACTTGTGCCGGAAAATATGATATGTCAAAAGATTATCATTGCCTCTCTTGACTCGAGTTATGATATTGATGTGTCCCTTGATAAAACGAAATTATAATGTACACAATGTAACTTGTGTATAGTTACATATTTATAATTAGTTTGAGGGATCAAGAAATGAATATATAATACAAAGACGACACATTTCTACTTTGTATAATATTCTCAATATCATGAGAAAATGGATAGACACAAGTGATATTTTACATATCACTAAGTGGATTGTGTTTAGTTTGAGTAAGCAAAACATATTTGTCATTTTGGTAACTATAATGTGTAGCTAGATATCGCCTATAGTTTATGATATAATGTATTTTATATCATTGTCAACATAACTTAGATCCTCATATATGCCACACAACATAACTAGGAAACAAGAAATATGATTTTATATTTTATATGATGTATTAAATTTCACGTGTTATGAAATAATATACATGTGGTAAAATAATAAAATTAATATGTCATAAAAACGACATGGTTGGAATAATAATAAAATTCGTATATATATTATGGTATATAATGTTTTGACATTATATAGGATAATATATTACATGATATAATGTGATTTACAATATTATAACATATGAATTTACTAAAATCCCAAATCTAAATTTTGTTGGATATTAATCTAAAGTTTGGTAGAGTCAAAAATAATGAAAAATTGTCTAACCGTTTGTCCACGTTTTTGTATATATTAATAAGAATGTTTATTGATTAATGGTTGGATTTTATCCATATTGGTCAAAGGTAATTATGGGATGTTGTAGCAAAATAAACAAGAGATCATGTGCAAGGTGGTTTGCACATTATGTGATTTAGTGGAGAGGTAACACAAGAGATCATGCGTAAGTGGTTTGCACATGATATGGTTTAGTGGAGAGATAAACAAAATTAAAAATGTGAGTTCAAATGAGTGTGCATTGTATATGATCGTCCTTAGTAGTCAGGGGTTGGCCCTACTCTACTATCAACTTCTCCCCATATATCTCAGTGTCTGTTAGGGTATGCTCAGTGGGCAGGCCCACCTCTCCCTGTTAGTCGATCTCCTTACCGATCAGCTCGTCACCTTCTTCTTGTCTAGGTTGTGTGGTTTAGACATTAGCCTTTAGGCGCTTGAAGCCTTTTTGGATCTTTGAATTTGAGCTAGGTACTGGGTTAGGCCGACGTGACGGGTCAAGCCTTACACCCCTGAAACGGGCCGGGTTTAGCTTCACAGGCCGATGGGCCCGGGCTAGGCCGGCCCGTTACCCACCTCTGCTTTGATTAAGACAATTAGTAAAAACCAAGCACATATCTGAATCTGACATGACCTAACATGTTAATGGGTCGTAGTATTATCAGAATGTGATATATCGTACACGATACCTAACATGAGATTAAGCAAGTTCACTGACATGTTTAATAACGTACGTATGATTGACCAAATCTAAGATCGTGGTTGCCTCTCCAAGTCTTATTTCGTAATATAATAAAAATAGAATAATAGTATGTTGAGTATTTAGTAATGTATCAAATTGTGTCTCAAATCTTATCTGAATGCCCGCCAATGGCTATCAGAGTCTTAGTTAGTAGGGAGGTTGGACCAGCAATGCCGTGAAACTACCGAAATTAATGTAGAACTTATCTTGAAGTTTGAGAAATTATGAAATCGATTTGAGTAAAATTTGTATCGAACATATTCAAATTCAAAAATTTGCAATCACACATTTGTGCACTTGTAATTTGTTCTCTTGAAAAAACAAGATCATGCCTGAATTTTCATATAATATTCTATGCATATGCTAATTTAACAAGTGCTTAAACTGCCCTGAAAATTGAAGTGGTCAGTAACTTTCATTTTTTTTTATTTCACTTGTTATAGCTTTGTCTGAAGAGCTGGTTGTCATAATATCAAAATATTTAGGGAAAAAAGTTTAGGTGTTATTAGCTTAGTCTGAAGAGGTTCTTAAAGCTACAATTACAAATCATAATTTGTTTGGACATGTTTTTTGTCTCCATGAAATGCCAAAATCATGATATAGACTCAATTAGTTGTGGTTTTGCTTTCGGGTTTCAACTTTCAACTACCAAAATTATTTTTCAAATTTGCAATAGATGCATATTCATGACTCGTTAGTAA
This sequence comes from Triglochin maritima, assembly GCA_963682175.1. Lineage (NCBI taxonomy): Eukaryota > Viridiplantae > Streptophyta > Magnoliopsida > Alismatales > Juncaginaceae > Triglochin > Triglochin maritima. The sequence goes on from OY821770.1 coordinate 61,510,882, forward strand.
GGGAGTAAACTTTTGAATTGCTCTTTCAATGCAAAATTAGTACCTCAATCATATTGTCAGCGCAACCTCCTTGATCTATTTTCTTATTGCTCTCATTTTAAGGGATACATTGAAGAATATAGATACAAAAAGAAAAATAAAATGACATTTTTTGTTCCATTTTCAATAGACTAGATACTATACCTTTCTTCTGAAGAGCTCCAACTTATAGTCTGGTTAAACACGCCATAATGAGGGTATCTATTATGTCTCCATCTTTTATTTTATTATCCAAAGTTCCACATCAAGCTACCATGACATCTTTATCCAATTAAGCCACCAAGTTGTTTTATGGGTGGGTTGTCGTGTTGTATTGGATTAGATACATTTCATGATGTGGGACCAACTATTTGTGTGTGTGGTTAAAATAATTGGAAAGGGAAGAAATTTTGTCTAAAACAACAAAAATGAGATTAAGAAATAGATTATGGGTCGCTTGTGTTTGAGAAAAATACTTGAGAAACATCAGTTAACTTACTACACGTTTGGTTTTGCACATATTTAATTATTTCTTTCGATAGCGTTTTTAGAAGAAGGAAGAGATCAATTCTTCTTTTTATCTCCATCATTTTGTTAGAGAATCACTGTAATCGTGATTTCGTAGATAGTCTTGACACCAATTCACAGGGGTGAGCAACAATGATCCGGGTTTCGATCCGAACTGAACCCAACCGGTCTGGGATCCGGAGTCAATTCGGTTTCGGTCCGGTCCGGACCGGTCTGATTTTTATTTTAATTTTAAGGTAAAAACCAGTTTTGGACCGGACCGGACCCAACCGGTCCGGTCTTCGGTCCAGGATCTGGAGTCCAGAGCCGATCCGATTCCGATCCGGATTCGATCTGATCCGGTCCAAGTCGGACCGGTTGCTCACCCCTACCGATTGATGTTAACCAAGCCTAGCACAATTTTCATTTCAGATTGTCTTACATGTTAATTATGTTCTCATTTTTTTTTGATTTAAATTGTTTTTCCTAAGAAATTTCATTCAGGTAGTGGTTGCACCCGAAGAAAGTCCAAAGGAACCGTTTGAGTGTCGTATGATGTTAACCAAGCCTAACACAATATTAATTTGAGATTATATTATATGGTGATTATGTAACATCTCCGGACAACGGAAAATTTAAAAATTTAAATTGAAAGAATCACAAAGATGAAGACAATCAAGAGTGATGACATTACTCATAAAAATACCCAAATATATCCGGTGCACTATATTACATAAAAGTTTGCCAAAAGAGTGATTACATTGGAATACAAAATACATAACACATGTAATCACAACAACCTAAAATAGGCAGACAGGAGGATCCGGTCCCAAAATGCAATCTCCCTCAGTCACCACCCGCCAAAACCTATTGTGGTCCTGAAAATAAATATAACAAATAATGCTTGAGTTTCATAAGGAAATCTTGTATACCAAGCTCACATATATGCACCTATCATACTAGTATAGCATGACATGATATAATGCAGTAAGTAAAACATTCCCTCTGATGGCAAATAAAAGGACATCTGTCCCATAATCATCTCCGCTGCCACACAGGTCATACAATCCACAAACATCACTTCCGCCACACAGGCCGCACGATCCACAAACATCAACGAGTCTCCAACGGAGACCTACCGTAGGCATATACGACAGAACGCAACACACCCCACACGTGGCTACACTAATCATGAGGTTCAGTGAGGGGCGTCTGCATTTCCGCATTAGTAGAATTAGATCTGAAACATCGTGGTCCACCACCACATCGACGAAGTCGTCGTTCAGGTCGGTCCATCTCACTCAGCAGGTGCCCAGCCAAGCAACCCTACTGGAAAGCATCGTCGGCAGTCCACCGCCAATCCAACACAAACTGCACGACCCTCACTGCCGCCACACGTGCCGAACAAGGGCCCTCCCGCCACCACACAGGTCGCACGGGCTCGTGAACATCTCCCCTATCAATGTCAGCCGAAGGTATCCGCCGCCCAGAGGGCCAGACAATCGACAGATCCGGACCGAAGTCCGCAAGGGTCATCGTGCTCCATGAGTCGTGCATTGGGATCCGCGATCCCTCAGGGATACTACTCTACTATGAGTCAATATAAAGTGTTACACTATGCCACACTCTATAAACAGAGGTGACACGTCCCAAGTGCCCATATTCTTCCACTCGGCGGTCCCTGGGCAGGCGTCGTCATCGCAACCACCACCACCTCTCGGCTCACGCACTAGGTAAGGATACGGGCTTCCGTGGACAGACTTAACACGCCACAAGGACAAAGACTCAGATCTGGGCACAAACGGTCGACCGAAATAGGCAAATTGGTTGACCGTTCCCAAAGAATAGGGAGACGCTTGAACATACGCCTGCAACGGTCGAACTCTGGGCTCAAGTCTTAAGACACAACGGTCGAACAAGATCCACCGGCGGTCGACCGTTTAGAGGGTCAATCGCCTGACAAAGACTAAGCATACATGGCAGACCGGTCGACCGGCTCAGGGGCCCCGATCGATTGAAAAGTAACAGGTGCAACCTAATTGTATCTAGTCATAAACGGTCGAACTAACTATCTACTGGTTGAACAACATTATGTCCACTTAAGTTACCGGTCGGACCAAGGTCTAGGGTGGTCGACCATTTGGGTGGTCAACGCCCGGTCCAGGTTAATATCACAAGCAACGGTCGAACGACTAAGGGTCACTTTTGACCGAAAAACAATAAGCATTTCTCCGGCCCACCAGCATAAGCACAACTGGTTGACCACCACAAGGCATCGTTCGACCGATGTTTTTTAAGATCAGAGATTTACACTAAGATCAGTCGACCACAAACATGCACTGATCGACCGTTGGTTGGCAACTTCCTAACCTTGCCAGGAACATCTTGTTGCCTCTCATCGTCGACGAGGTCTCCGACGACAATCCAAACCTCACACACACACATGTGATCAAAACTCTAATGCAAAGAACTTGGCATACCTTTCTTCTTAGAGATTGTCAACGTTCGTCGGAGTTCACCCACAATCCTTCTCCGGTCAGCAACCTTCCCTTGCCTCTGTGAGCTCAGCTACCACCGACCGGACTTTACGCCTAAGCTTCTCCTTAAGTCACCATCACTCCACCACCTTCAACACCTCTATCATCTCTTTCAGTCATCGGAAAAGGAGGGAGAAGACGGGGTGGATGAAGAGGAGAATGGTGGAGTTTGAGATGAATGAAAGAGAGGAAGAAGAAGGCGATAAACGTGAGAAAGTGAGAGGAAGAGAAGTAATGAAGAGGTTTGCCCCCCCCCCCCCCCCCCCCACACACACACACACACACATGCACCATTATGCGTCCCTTACCTCCACCATCACACCACCACTCCACCACCTTACCTCTCATACATCTTCCAAGTCAAACCCCAATTTTCCCCACTTAATCTCCTATTAGGTTCTAAACTAGGTTTGGGATTTAACCGATTATGTTTTGAAAAATGTTTTCAATTACATTTTCTTTCCCAAACAAATTTCATTGATCGGTCTTGGTTGCATTTGAAGAAAGTACAAAGGCATCATTTGGGTATCGACTGATTTTAACCAAGACTAACACAATATTCATATGAGATTATATTACATGGTGATTATTATGAAAAGCATTTTCAATTAAACTATTTTCTAACAAATTCCATTGATCGATATGAATGGCCCATGAATACAATAGTTTGGGTTTGAATATGCATTTGAGGTATGTCGGTTCTATAGCATGTTTTGTTGCTCACACACGTTGGGGTGGAGTGGTGGTCGGTAGCGGGAGGTCGGGGACGACGTAAAATCTTTAGCTGGCGCAAGGTTGCTGTTGACCAACGGTCGACTGATGCTTAATTGTGGTCGACCGGTTTAGTGTATTTTGCCTAACTTTAACCAACACCAGTCGTACGATGCCTTGTGGCGGTCGACCAACCGTGCTTGTGCTGGTGGGTCAGAGGATTGCCTGAGCCGTTCGACCGTTGCTTCGAGTTTTGCTCGGACAAGACGTTGACCATCCAAACGGTCGATCGTTCCTCACCTTTGGTCCGTCCGAAACTTGTTCGACCGTTCGGTCAACCTAGAAGATACAAGTGAACTTATGTATCTTGTATGTTGTTCGACCGATTGTTACATCTTATTCGACCGTTAGATGACTAGAACTTCTAGGTTGCCCATGGTAGTTTCCGGTCGACTGGGACCCCTGAGTCGGTCGACCGTTGGACTTGTATGATTTTGACTTGACTCTGGATTTTGACCACATTCGGTCGACCGGTTTTAGACTTTGGCCCGACCGTTGGGAATTAGGTGATACGCAGAGAGTCCGACCGTTACAGACTTTCGGTTGACCGAACCTCATGGGAACGGTCGACCGGATTGGCTATTCCGGTCGACCGTTTGTGCGCAAAACCTGATTTCCAGTCCTTGTGATCTGTCAACTTTGTTCACGGAAACATGTGTCCCCGCCTAGCACGTGAGCCAGGAGGTGATGGTGGGTGCGTGATCGCACCTGCCCAGGGACTGCCGAGGAAAAATGTGGGTACTTGGGACGATGTTGTTAGACTGTGGCGTGATGTTTTGTTGTTTTGACTCTCTGTAGAGTAGTAGACCTGAGGGATCGTGGATCCCAATACATGTTGATGTTTGGCTCTTGGACCGTGATGACCCTGCGAACTGCGGTCCAGACCCGTCCGATGTTGTGTCGGACGTATGTTATACCGCCAATGTTGTGCTGGCGATGCCGCCGAGGGTTGTACCAGCGATGATGTTGTCGACGATGTTCCGGCTTGTTGTGACGTCTGATGTTGTGCTGGACGTATATTGTACCGTCGAGGTTGTGCCGACGATGTTGTTCCGACGATGATTCCTCGATTGGGCACCTATTGAGGGATTGTTGGACAGACCAGGCTATGACTCCGTTGGGGTGGTGTAGATCACGTGGTTTCGTTTGGCACGGAAGTGCAGACGCTCCTCACCGATCTCTTGGCTCAAGTAGTCGCGTATGGGGGTGCATCGCGTACTGTCTGTTAGACCATATGTACCTACGATAGGTCTCCGAGGGAGACCCGATGCTGTTTGTTGGACTGATGTCCTTGTTGACCTTTAGATGGTATTTGTTGCTTCGGTAGGAATGATGTCTTGTTTTACCTTTGGAGGGGTTTTGTTGCATTGCTGATGATGACATGACATGCTACTAGTATGATAGGTTCATTTACCGTACAATTGCATGCATATAGGTGAGCTTGACATACGAGGTTTCCTACTGGAAAACTCAGGCATTATTGTTTAATTCATGTTTCAGGACCGTAGTAGGTTCTGTGGGGGTTATGACAACGGACGCACACATTTTGGAGTCAGAATCCTCTTCGGACTATTCGAGGTCGTCATGATTACATGTATTCATTTCGTTGTATTGATGTAATCATCTAATAGAGACTACAAAAAAAAGATTATATGATTTAATCCCTCTAAATACAGGTTCAAGATCATTCTCGTAATCCTGCTAGAGCAATCACCCTTCAAAAACATCATTTTCTTGGACAGAATAGTCGCACTTTCTGCTGGAAAAGTGACTGTAAACCCACTTTCATGCAAGGCCTTTGGAACCACATATTTTCTCTAGTCTAGGTCGCAAGATTCTTCTTATCTGAGAATAAGTTGCACTTGTAGTGATAGAAACTTGATATAGTGGTCCCTTTTTTTAACTAACCATTTGATTGGAAAATAATGGACACAACTCTAAACTCAGTTATTGCTTTGTAGTTGGTGAAGAATTCACTAGATCATGATCTCTATCTTATTTTAACTCATCCTTAGAAACATTCCCCTTTACCTGATGTCAAATGTTATTTTAACTCATGCTTAAAATCTTCAACTTTAGCCGCCCAAGTAGCACCAATCTCTCATCAGTAGTAGTTTAATGAAGTTTAAATATCTTATTATTTCTTATTGAGGGACAACCAGATTGTTTCATTGTATTGAACCACCTTGGTCAATTCACAATTGATGTACAAACCTACCAGTCACTTTACAATAATGGAGCATTATTTATTTCCTTAGCATATCCACCATGCTTATCTAAGAACACTACCAAACATGTATTAAACAGAAGAGCCACCTTAACCATATTAAACAAGAGAGAAGAGTTGTAGCTCAACTGCTAAGTTTGGAAGAATGGCAATGACTCCATATCCACCACAGCTTATGTTGAGAAAAATGACCGGCGGGAGCATAACAAAGGAAGAGATTGAGATGTTTTGGAGGAGGAAAAAGATCAAAGAGGAGGAACACCTGATTGCCGCGGAGAAAGCGGTCGCAAGGATTAAAGCTCGCACTCTTACGGTTCTTTCTTTCTTTCATTTCTCTCTTCTTTCGCCGATTGCAAGAACTCATATACACAAATAATTTTCCAACTAGGTATTATTTTGAAGCATATCAAATTCTAGACAAGTAAGAAACTTTATCTCATCTCTGCTAGTCGTAATACAACTTGTCCAATCCCTATATTCAGGCTTCTCATAGTTTGCAGGTTTTGTGAAGCATACGAGGTCACAACTAAATCCGAACTCATGCCATCCCCAAAATAACTGTAACATAACAGCTCTGTTTGTCCCCATAATTATTTATGGCGCCAGATGCAAAACAATTATAATCACTTACTTAAAAGTCACATGCATGTTAAAATTTCTCTTGCAGTTCTCCAATTTTAAGGTTGTTTCTCTCTCTTCTCTGAGTGAAGATTCTCTCCCTAACAAAACGATAACAAATACTTTGGAAAGTAGTGTCATGGTTATTAGTTATTATATTTGCAAATAGATTTCAGACCAGATCAATGAAAAGGGCTACTTAACTTGCTTTTTACTTCTAGATTTTGTGAAGGGCATCCTTCCACTATTGATATCATTATTATTTGCCTCCTAAACAAGACAAAAGTATATATTCGCCTCTCCTAAACAACACAAACAAGTGTTTTATAAAGCTTTGGAGAAATCTAATTATTTGGATTCTTGGGTACTTGAAAGTGCACGATTGGCGTTACTAATGAACTATCTTGTGTGATTGAAACAACAGAAGGAAGACTATTCAAGATTTGAAGATTTTCTGAAGTTCACCATCAACAAAGAAATCAATGATACTAGAAGTGAAGACATGGACGGCAGCAAAGAACTGAATGTTGGAATAAAAGACTGGTAGGTCAACAGATTACCATTACTCTTTTAACAGGAACAATCAATGATTGGCATAATACCTGCAAAAAACAAGCATGCTACGGCATATAAATAAGTTGACAGGAAGCGGCTATCTACTAAGGTTGCATTTGGATGAGGTTCACATATATGAGCTTCTGCAAATGTAGATTCAGGAACAACTTCTTCTTCAGAGGTTGGGAGTTGTTTGGATGAACAGAAGACTTTTAAAAGTTTCAGATGTCTTGTCGAAACAAATCCCCAAATTATCCCTAGACTTTGATTAAATAAAAGTTTATACAGGTATATGCTAAAAATAAACAATGGTAATACACATTCAATAAAAGTTTATGCAAGTATATGCTAAAAATAAACAATGGTAATACACATTCAACAAGTGGAGGAGCTGCCAGAAGTCAGCTTCTCCTTGCAATACAAATTGCTGTCTTGAAATCCGCACTAGGAGCTGAGATTTTCAGTTCCATAACATGTTTGGATGCAGGCTTCCAGAGCAGGAGCAGCTGCCAGAAGCTGTATCCAAACGCTTGTTTATGCTAAAACCAAAAAATCTATTGCTAAAATTTATGGCTACATGGTTCTACTTGGGGACATTAAGAACTATTCAGGAATATACAAAACCATAGATTCATCATTCATCTTATTTATTACTAACAAAATGCAAATCCAACTACAGGTGGACTAAGAGTAAGTACGCATACCTCAATCAACCGGTGACGAAAACTCTGGAGAGGAAATCTGCATATACTCCAAATTACTACTTCTACCATGTCACTCCATCCCTGAACACCTCGACCCTCGGGGTTTTCTAAATAACTAAACACTATTGGATAAGTATATGTTCACATTTGTGTGTATGTGTGGGTGCATGATGTTTTATCAGTTGCATATTAGTCCCCTGGAATGTCTTGAATTGTATTATGTAAATACTTTATGTCAACACTTGAAATCAACAAGTCTTCTTATTTCATAAAAACGATAGCCATCAAAATATAGTTCTATATAATAGTAAACAAGGTCCGCTTCTTTATTAGCACGAGAACAACAACAAACAGTTCATGTACAGAAACAAGAAGAGAATAACCTACAATGTCGCAGAATCTACTTGGAGTAGAGAGAACAGGGTTAGTATAATGAAGCAGCTTGAGCAATTTGAAATCATTCCGCTGTATGGATTGATTATCATAGATAGCCACACCTAAAACATCGGTAGAAAGTTAGTGGAATGAGCAAAACAAGCGCAGCCATTCAGCAGCAGACTTTCCCATATCACTCTTTGTCATGACAAGCTACTTGTTGAGGAGGTGAAAAAATCAGATAGCCTGCGAAGTGACATAATACCCTGCAATTTATAGTAATTATGAAGCAAAAGGCAAAATACACATGCAAGAATGTAAAAAAGGCAGAAGATAGCATACCTTGAGAGAGTTGTTCTCTGAAATCCATCCAGCTAGACGCTGCCTTGCATGTCGAACATCTCATCCAATTCTTTCAATCTCCGTAGTCCTTCACTAATGAAGAACCTGATTTTTTGTTTGTCGATGCACTGTTGATTCTTCTCAATCTCCTGCCTTATTGTTTGCCTCAATTCACCTGAAAATTTGGCTATATTCAGGCACTTCCACTGAAATGAATGAGAAGAACTTGACATGCTCAAGGTAAGCTTCACCTCTTGCATGAACAGGAGCACGGCGTACTGTCCGAAGTGCGTCTCGGTAGAGCTTCAGCACACGTGATCGGATAATGAACGCTTGCAAGTCCAAGGGCTGAACCATGTTTCTAGAAATCTACAAATTATTACCTCAAGTTTAGTGGATATATATACGGTGAAGAAATTATTTCTGGAAGGAACCTCTACGTTATGATCCTGAGCATTGAGCAACATGCAAAACAATTTTATGGATCAAACAGTGACAGGTATGAAACTTGAGATACTTGATCATAGATAGTTGTTCCAGTGAAAAAAATACAAAATAAAAAATTACAAATTAAATGAATGTTACTTTATAGTATACCAGGGCGGTATAGAAAAGTAAGTTCAATAGCCAGAGGTTCTTCAGATGTGAATTAAATTAATGGAGATGCTTACATTGATTTAATAGCCAGTTCAACTGTAGAAAAGTAAGTTCAATAGCCAGTTAAACTATATATGACCACTTACATTGATTTAATCGGAAGAGCAAACTTTGGGAACAAGAACCACTTTTCATACCGAAAGTGTCATTCCAGCACAAGAATAGACAACCAACAAAAAAACTAAATGAGAATGGAAATGCATTGAAAGAAATGAAAGAGGTACTTCATTTTGCCTTTTCAGAATACTTATCCCTGAACAACCATGACAAGCTATAGTAAGAAAGACAAATGCTCTTACAATTATTCGTCAAGATCCAAAAGTAGACCTACATCAATGTCCAATAAGATTGGGAACAATCCATCTGTTGTCATGGGACAGAGATTCAGATAATAATGGTGGACTAGAGAAGCATTAGTTACCACTTTATTTCCTGTAGCCAAATTAATCATGAAAGACAACATATCATTGATATTTATAGTTTATAATGTCATAATGTTCAATAGAAGTGGTCTTACAACATATTTTTTTATATTTAATTCTATTCCTTCTAAATCCAAAAGTGCATTGGAAACTATCATGTGACACAGTAAGCATGATAAGCCAGAGAACTGTGAAAATATCAAATCCCTTTAGGGTTGGATATATCTTTTATTCAATGGAGTAATTACTACAAAACTCTTCGTTAATAACTAAAACAACACACAAGTTGGACAAGTAAGTTAACTTCAGTGAATGCTTGATAAGACTAAAAATATATCTAAACATACATAAAGCAGCTAAGAACTTCTTTACCAACAACAGGGTGTATAGAAACTAAAATAGGTCAATTTGTCCTTATAATGTCAGTTATAGAATAGAAAAGTTAGTTCAATGCCCAGAGGTTCTTCCGATTAAAGTTCAGCACCTCCATTTTCGTTAACATGCTAAAACAAACAAAGAAGTAGGATACCCTGCCCAGTATGAACTGTGATAGCTATATGTACCTCACTACTTAAACAGGAACAAATATCACTGACAGACAACTCTCAGCACTACATTGTGTTGTGTACTTAGTACATCTGAAGAAGGTGGAACGGTTCTTGTAATATCATAATTATACCAAGAAGGAATCCGTGTTGTTGGAGGAAAATAGATCCAGCAGATGACCCTACGCTCTTGCTGTCTTATCAACCGATGGCATCCTGAATTCCTTGTCTGTAAACAGAGGCAGCCTTCAAAATGTTCACTAGCATTTCGGCTCCATTTTCCTAATCTTGCACGAGCAAATTTCAAATTTGTCAAGCCCAATCACCATATTAAAGATGACCAATATGTCCGAGTATAGTTTTTAGGCCCCGTTTGGAATATAACTCCATTTTTAAACGGTGATTATAACTCCAATTTAAACCTGAGGTTTTGTTCCTAAGTTTCCAATAGGACACCCAATCAGGAAACCGCATTACTAAAACAAAGATTTCAATTAAAAACACGTTTGGTTAGAAAAGTGTTTTTTCCTCTTTCATTTTGACCCCTTTTGTTGAAGAAAAAATAGATTATTATTATTATTTTTCCCCTGCACAACTCACTTCATATTTGATATTTGAAACTTGCAACCACATATAAACCCAATGAATTAGAAATCCAACTCTTATATTCAAACCACTTTGACATTTCATCGAACATCTCTTGTGTGGTGTCCGATAAAAACATTTCAACGTCCACAAATCAACTCAAAAAAGGCAATCAAGTGGAAACACCTTAAACAAACCAAACAGGGCAAATCCCTGACTAAAAATCCAACGCAAAATCTACTCTAATTATATAAAATCCCCTAACTCTTACGATAAACCGTAACACAAATCCCAACCCCAACCCCAACACACTAGAACAGGTGCGCCTACCTCCACGTTGTCGACGTCAATTCCTGCAAACGATTCGGAAGACCTGGAGGAGCTTGGAGGAGGCGAGTTCTAAAAACATTGTTTCGTTGTAAAAAAGGAAGTTGTATCTATTTTTTCAAAACTTTATTATTGGGAGAAAACTCTATTTGGCAACTACATTTTCCTGGCCAATCCAAACACCTGAACACCATGTTAGAGTTTCCACAATTCTGATTTAAAAAACATAGATTTGATGGAAAACCATAGTTTTCAATCATATTCAAATGGGACCTAATCTTCCAATAAGAAAACAATCATTATTCAAATCTAACAAACATCAACCAGATGGACCGGAATCAATTAATTTTCTGTTTTGAGAAACTTCCAACCTGAGATGCTTGGCTGTTACTCTGCCAAGTTTGCACAACAGTTGTTAGGGTTTAGAAGCCAACTATTGAGTCAAACAAAGAACTTAAGAAGCCAAAACACAAAAAACCATACCTTTTGCAACAAACAAACTCCCACAGAAGCATAAGGGTAGCCAAGTACTCCTTTGTTCATTCCAGTCCAAATCGACAATTTCATACGCACATATTCGGAGTTGACAATTTGCACATCGCCATCCTAAATCTATCCGTAGTTTCAATTTAGATGAAATTTCAACCCAAAAGGCAACGACGGTGGTCTTTCTTTGCCTAGTTGGCACCTAGTTAGGGTTGGGGTTTAACAAATTTTTGAGGTGAACCAACAATCTAAGAACACAAAGATTAAAATCGTTAGCAACAAAATTACAATCTCAATCCTCAGAAGGATTTGACTGGCATACTACTCGATTTCTTCACTCCAATTCCACGACCTCACATTCACTTAACTCAGGTTGTGACAATTCGAGCTAAATTATTCCCAAATTGAAATGAAAATTCACTTTTACAAAAATTTCAATGAAACGGCTAGTTTTCACAGTTAGGGGTTTTGATTTAACAAACTTCTGAGTTGAACTAAAACCTTAAACAACCAAAGTTCAAACTTTCTACCAAAACAAACATCCCCAAAGCATATAAGTGAAAAGGTACTCTTCTTCATTCAACTCCAAATCCACAACTTCGTACAAAATTGATCCTAAATCGATCCAAATTTTCGGTTGATAAAAATTTCAACCCAATGGTGGTGGGCTTTCACATTGCCCATTTAGGATTTAGATTTTACCAACATCTGGTTCAAAGTAACAACCTAGAAACACAAAGATTCAAGCTTTTTCACAACAAACAAACCATCACATAAGCAAGCAAGCATATTGGAAACAAAAGCACTCTATTTCTTCAATCCACTCCAAATCCACAACTTCGTACACATTCTTAATGAATCAATACCTGTAATCGTCGCCGGCGATTTTGTACCGCCACAGAAATTTCAGAAATCAGGATTGTTTTGTGGACATGTGTTTGTGGACTTTTTGCATGTTTTCACATAAATATTGTGGTTTTAATAGGTTAAATGGTTGTTTTGTTTATTCGAGGAAACAGTCCTGGTGAGGAAGTTGAAGTAAAGGTTTTTCGCTATGTTGTATATGTTTTCGTCTATATTTCCTACCATTCATAATGTTAATTGCGCATGGGATTGAGTTCAACTTACCATTTTTTCCCATATTTCTCTTTTTATAACAATAAGATCGATCATATACGCGAAGACTTGTATAAGAACCGATGTCTCGTATGCTTTAAACATGACAAGTCGTCACCAATCCAACGCAGGTCCTGATAATTGGACTACGGTCAAGAATATTCTGAGGTACCTTAACCAGACGAAAGATGAATTTCTTGTTTATGAAGGACAAAGGGAACTGGTATCTGAGGGCTACTCGGATGCGAGTTTCACGAGTGATACAGAGTCTCAACCAGGATATGTCTTTACTCTGAATGATGGAGTTGTGAGTTGGCGCAGTTAGAAGCAGACCAATACGACAGACTCAACCACTTCTTTATAAGTGATGACTGTCATTGAAGCGAGCATGGAAGGAGTGTGGATTAGGAAGTTCCTTGAAAAACTTGGAGTACTAACCTTCGAGCGAAAGACCCAAAGAGCTATTTTGCGATAATAGTGTGTCTATCTCGCAAATCAATGATTTTAAATCCCATCACAAGGTGAAATACTTGGATCACAAGTATTTTGTCACATATGACTTCATCGACGAAGACAAAATAAATTTATTATGGGTGAACACAAACAACAACACAGCGGATCCATTCACCAAACTCTTATCTCAAGCCAAAGCCGAAATGCATTTCGAGTCCATGAGTTTGAAGAACCGTGTAGAGTGGCTTGATGAGTGAAAAAAGGGTTACCCTAGTTATTATAGTTGTATACATTGAGAATGTATGTGAGAGAAAACTTTGATAACAAGTGGGAGATTGAAATGAATGTGTTCTAAAAGTTTTTCTTTTATATGTATTTTATTATGAATTGAATGTATTGAACATTTTGTTTCTTGATTAATGTATTCGTCTTTTAGAAGAGTTAAGAAATAGACTATTGGTCATTAACTGTAAAGCTCTAAAATATAATGATTTACATAAATCAAAAGTAATTCACAATCATTGTGATTAACATGGAACATTAATCACCGAGATAAGATTGTCATGTTGGTTAAGAGATATATTGTAGCTCTACAAATATTTAACAACATGAGTATACTAAATGGAAAATGTTTCTCTCATATATTGAATTGACCAAACAAATGAAACATTATGGAATTATGTTTGTGTCATTAATGTTTCATTGTGTTTTTGAATCCTAAGATATGAGAGTTATATCTTTTTACATAATGAGTATGATTTGATTATTATAAAAAGCTATAAATGAGTATAGTGATAAAATATTAGTTGATTATACATGACTTGTGCCGGAAAAGATGATATGTCAAAAGATTATCATTGCACATCTTGACTTGAGTTATGATATTGTTTGCCCCCTTGATAAAGCGAAATTATAATGTGCACAATGTAACTTGTGTATAGTTACATATATATAATTAACTTGAGAGATCAAGAAATTAAAATATAATACAAATATGACTCATTTCTACTTTGTATAATATTCTCAATATCATGAGGAAAGGAATAGACACAAGTGATATTTTACATATCACCAAGTGGATCATGTTTAGTTCGGGTAAGCAAAATATCTTTGTTATTTGGGTAACTATAATGTGTAGGTAGATATCACTTATAGTTGATGATATAATGTGTTTTATCATTGTCAACATAACTTAGATCCTCCTATAGGTCACACCACAAAACTGTGAAACAAGAAATATGATTTTATATTTTATATGTATTAAGTTTCATGTGTTATGAAATAATATACATGTGGCAAAATGAATAAGAGATCGCGTGGAAAATGGTTTGCACATGATGTATTTTAGTGGAGAGGTAAACAAGAGATCATGTGTAAGTGGTTTGCACATGATGTAGTTTAGTGGAGAGATAAACAAGAGATCATATGCAAAGAGATTTGCACATGATGTGGTAGGGGTGCACATGGGTCGGGTTGGGTCGGGTTTGGGCCTCAACCCGACCCAACCCGAAATTTTCGGGTTGGGAAAAAACCCAACCAAATCCGAACCCGAACCGGTTTGGGTTCAACCCATCCCGACCCGAAATTTTCGGGTTGGGTCGGGTTGGATCGGGTTGAACCCGAATTCGGAAATTTTCTCCCAAACTTGGTCGGGTTCGGTCGACCGGTGCTTAAACGGTCGACCGGTGGCTTGAAAACCCGAAATTTTCGGGTTGGAAACGGTCGACCGAGTGATGTTTGGTCGACCGAGTGATGTTCGGTCGACCGGTTTATTTGGGAAAAAAATAAAAAAAAAATAAAAAAAATAAAAAAAAATAAAAAATCGGGTTCGGGTTGGGTTGGGTCAACCCGACCCGCTCAACCCGAACCCGACCCGAAAATTCGGGTTTTTGATTTTCCCAACCCGACCCGACCCGACCCCCTCCCCAACCCGACCCAACCCGACCCGACCAGTCGGGTTCGGGTTGGGTTTCGGGTTGAACCCAACCCATGTGCACCCCTATGATGTGGTGTAGTATAGAGATTAGCAAAAGATCATGTGTAAGTGGTTTGCACATGATGTGGGTGAGAGACAATCCTATAAATAGGTCATTCATCTCTTACTTGTTTACCTCAATGCAAAATTCTTTTCTCTCCAATTTTTCCATCATTACATCCAAAAATCCCTTAGTTTTAATTGTGTGTTGGAGATTAATTTCTTTGGAGCATAAAAGAGGTTATTAGCTAGATTCTAAACTCGTATTAAAGATTTATTGACTAGTTTCGATCTCTCTAATCTTGTTTAGAGTTTGGTAAACACTTGATGGTAATTCCGAGACGATCTGACTCGCAACTCGACTTTCAATTGGTAAGAAGGATTTAATAATCCCATAGGTATGATCCAATCTATGTATTTCAATATTAAATAGTTAATTACATATATTGAAATACAATTAGAAATTTTGTACATAAAATTGTTAAAAAATATGAAAATCGATCCTAAATACTTGTTATTTTTTTAAAAATAATATCAAGGAGTGACAGTCGACTGAAAATAACATGAACATTTCTGGCTAAAAGTGACTCACCAGTCAACCACTAAGATCAAATGGTCTGACTGGTACCCTAAGAGTCAAAATGGTGATTAGGTAGGATTTGTACTTATTCAACTCTTGTAAAATACGATAGAAATAACAGGCAGATAAAATATGTACAACAGAGAAACAATCAAACAAAAGACATTTATCGGTCAACTGAACTAAAGGTAAATTACACTTGCCAACCAGTCGAACAAACACTTCGTCGGTCGATTGTTTGTGTGGAGACAGTTATGTATAGATTGGTTTATCGAACGGATTTGGGTCACATATTCAAGTCGGATTGATATGAAATTTTGTACAAGACTTCTATAAGTTCCCTAGAGTCTATGTATGAAATTGATCACATGTTAACTTCATTTTATTCTTCATCAAGTCTTGATCACTTGTAAATGTTAGCACAATACAAGATATTTCATGCATAATGTGTGTTTGACAACTTTATTGTGATTAAGATTAGATCGATTAAATTATCAAAACTTAACTAATATGATTACGTCCAAAAAACAAACAAATAAGATTTTGATAACTACATTTGAATCGTTCTATTTGACTTATATTCATCATGCCAAAATGCCAAATCACTATTATTTTAAAATTTATATTATTTTCATCCATCTGAATGTTACGATAATCAGTTGAGAATATTTATTTTCCACGTGCGTAGCACATGCACTTGACTAGTCCTCATAAAACAAGCATAACTTAAAAGATACGAACACAAAATATAAACATATATGACATGATTAGGAATCAACATTACAGTCCAACATATTACACTCAACTTTGGAAACATATCTACTTAGGAAGGCTCATCTTAATAAATAGAATACCCTCCTGGCAACATTACAATCCAATATATTACACTCAACTTTGGAAACATATCTACTTAGGAAGGCTCATCTTAATAAATAGAATACCATCCTGGGAGAAGGAAAATGAGGTATTGGCACCCAAGCATGAGGAGCAAAAAAGGACCTGGCTTGGGGATTTCCACAAAATGGGTGTCCTGCGCTGTATTAATTAGAAATAATTCGTGATGATCATATAATTAGATGGCTCTGTGGCTGTTCGGAACTTCGGCTGCGGCTTATAGTTCCATCATCATCAAGAGTAATTGGTCATTTGATGGTTTGGATGGTGGTTCTACCAACTGCAAGAGATCAGAATCATGATGATGTGAATATGTCGGATGTGAGACTTCGGATAGATTAATAAGTCTTTTATTCGAAACTAGTCGAGTAGTTTTGGTATTTGAAGATAAAGCATGATCTTCTGGCTTTTTTATAGTACTTTATAATTTAGTGACCTATTATAAAGTAGAGTTTAGAATAAAAGGTTTAAAATTTCAAGATTAATGAAGCAATAGAGATGATAGATTCGAACTAAAGTAATGAACAATATGAACCTTGAAGCCAGCTTTTGTGTACAGATCTTGAGCCGGCCTGTTGTCAGCATTCACGTGAATGAATAGTTGCTTCATACCTGTTAATACAACAAGACCAATTTGATAACAGCTCCAACGATAAGCGCTAAATCGAGGCTTGACATCATTTTAGAGGTTATACCCGATGATACAGCAAAATCAGTAGCTAAATGCAGCATGTTGGTTGCGATTCCTTGTCGGCGAGCGAATTTGGATACACAAGCATTCGCAATGTAAGCATATCGGTGCCCATCCCAATCAATATGAGGAGCCATTATCGAGGTGATTGGTTTCGACTCCTGAAAACAAGCTACGACCGTTAAGAATCAATTTGTTAGATCTTTTTCTTAACACCTTTAACCATTAGTACTTACCCCTGGCCAACTCTCCCCTTGCATAAATTGTCGGATGCTTACATCAAGAGTACCAACAACACTGTTTAGGACGGTTCGCCTGATATTTGGGTCTTCTTTCTTCACCTGAAAAGTTGGATGAAAACTAGAAATAAATAAGGAATATATTTCTAGGGACTTTAAATAAATATATGCATCTTGCAAGAGTTTTTTTAAACACATTCATCTCTTAAGTTCCCCTGATCATCGGAGCTATCGCAATATTACCACATCCACCAACTTGTTGACATAAGTAATTAATAATAATAAATCATCAAACATACATTCAATTTAAGGAACATTTTTTAAACTTAAAAAACTCGGCAATGGTGAGACTGATTCTAGAAGTCGTGAAGGTGAGTTAGGATGTCAATTATTATGGATACAATTCCAAATCTGGGCAATAGGTTAGACCAACAAAATGAATGAAAAAAGCTATCAAGTCCAAAAATAATTCAGGGATGAGGCTAGATGCTAGACAAAAGAAAGAAAAGGAAACTATCGTAAAGAAAATATAAGAATGTGGATGAGAGTATAGTGTGAATGGGAATCGTGCAAAAACGTACCTATGGAATACCCCCCCCCCCCCCCCCCCTCACGTTGCTTTTAGTTAGCCCTAATACCTAATCAAATTCTTGATTGGCATTGCTCAATAATACAATATAACTTGATGATTCAGTGGTTCCATCAAAAAGGATTCAGATGATTATTAAGTACACCTGAAATGGCTAGCATAAAATTATAACTTAACATAATGAATTCTACAAAGTACTTTTGAGATTAAATCAGCCCCTACTTCGATTTTAGTTGTCAATTCTTAATTGTAAACAATCCATCTCATTTCAATTGCGTGTACACTGAATTTTTCAATCAAATAAATCGACAAATAGTTTTTAGGCAACTAAGTACATTGAAAATTTGCCCACCCAACAAAACAACAAATTAGTTCACAAAGCCCCATGTCTGAAAAGGAACCTAGGCTATGAGCCAAATGTATCTTCAAGTAACAGAAGAAAAGTGGACTATTATCACTTAGTACTTCACAAAAACATGGATCCAGGAGAATAGCTTATGTGAAGATAGGAATTTTTTGTGTATGATAGCGATTAGAGAAAGGATTTTTGAAGTGCAAAAATCATACTGCAACGATGCAGAAGCACTTCAATGAGTTACCATCACGCCCTAAGCATCTCCTTTTTAGAGAATAAAACTCCTGAAAGTAGTAAAATACAACAAAGCTTTTAATCCCAAACTAAAGTTGTAAAATAGAGTTTTTAAATTAAAAATGGCTTAAACATGACCAAGAGGCACAGGTACGTGATATATTATCTTATGGACCAAAAAAGGGCGTAAATATGACAAAGGAAGATTTCTAACCTGTTCAGCATACTTCTTTTTAAAACTAACTACGTGCCTAAACATATGAAGCCAAAGTTAGATATTTAAATATTCAGTTTCCAAAAAATTGCTTAAAATGATACTTCCAGACGTTGTTACCTCATATAAGACATAGATTCCCAATGGGCTTCAGCTCGCAACCATGCCGCTGTCTGCGTGGCAGCAAGTTTATCCACAGTAAGTAATCATTGCGTGATATTCTCCAATACTCAAATATTTAAGGACAAGCTACAAGGAAGAAACTGAATTAAGGACAAATACGCACCCAATATTCTTCATCCAACACAGCTCCACGAGCAACATATCGCCCAAACGAATGCTTTTGACCCTTGAGCAATTCCTCGTCGGCTAGTTGCAATCTATCGAATGAAAGTTGAGGAAATGGTGAAAGGTTACTTCCACAAGTAGTTGACTGCTGAACTGCTTGTTCCTTGCATTGGGCATCTATACCTTTCCATTTATGATAAGTCACAGGCAACGGCTCCCTGTAAAGCCCATCCAATCAAGAATTAAGCATAAGATACAAAAGATGCGTGCACACACACAATGATATTCATGCAAGACACAAATGCCTATATGGCCGAAGACATTGTGTATATTCAACTTGGGACAGATTTTCAAAGAACAATGTTCATAGTACCCTACCTGTAGTAGGAATAGAACATCGACAGGACTCAATTTATAATTTAAACCATCTGCGTGTTTGAAATAATAATTTGGCTACACTGAAAATGTGAAAATGTTCCATTTTTAGAAGTGGGGTTTAGAACTTCACTAAATTAAGCAAGACAAGATAAAGGAATTTCAGGTGAAGCAATGCTTTTTAGAACTCACTTACAAGTTATGTAACGTAGGAGAAGTGTTACTGACCCAATCATAGATACACATCAATATAATTGTCACGGTTTCCGAACCTGGACCGGACATTGAAGAACCAATTGACCAATGATGTCGTACATATATGATACATAAAATAGACAAATATGCTTGGTCTTGCCAAAGTTTAAAAAACCTTTAGTAGCATCAACACATATAAGATATTAAGCCGGACAAGAAGAAAGACCCAAATAAATAAATAAATAAGCCCTTCTATATCTAGCCCCATTAGCACCAATGGCATCCTAATAGTTCTTCCGCTGACATGCTCATTTCCGAATCCCCTTATAACCCTACCCATGTGACTGCAAGGCACACTTGACTACTCTCTTGGATCTCTTGATTTTGGGGTCAACTTCAGGGAGTAAGTGTTTATGCATTTAGACTGGTTTTCTTTTCAGATCTGCTCAACAACCACAATCAACCATAGAATGACCAGTTGAACTAGGGGTGCAAACGAATACGGACTATCTGCGGACTATAGTCCGTATCACATTTTTAAAGATATGGATATCATTTTTCAATATCCGGGCGGATCCAGACACGGATAAGGATATCGGTTTTCAAATTTTTGCAGATACGGATTCGAAGATAAAATTTTGAATTTTGGCGGATAAGGATATGCATATTTTGGTTGGATACGGATACGGATATCCACAACATTAATATAATAATTTCCCTGTATATGTTTGAATTAGTGATTTTTTCATGATTTTTTAAATTTTACTTAAAATTTTACTACTACACATAAGATTTGTTACATTTCTAAACTAATATAGTTAAGATATAATTTTATCTAATTTAATAGGGAAAATTTTATGTGAATTAATATGATATGCATTCATTTTATATGGTATATTTACACTGAAAATATCCGTTTTTTACCCGTATCTGTTTACAAGATATCCGTCCATATCCGTTTTAAGGATTTGAATACAATTTTTTCATATCCGAGCCGTATTCATATTCGTATCCAGATCTGTATCGGATCCGTTTGCACTCCTAAGTTGAACCATCATTTGACCTGGAAGAACCAAGAGGGCCAGCACTAGTATGTCAAAAAAAGTGTGTTTGCTCCTTCAATGGACTGCTAGGCCAACCAGTTGCGGGTCAAATGATTGGACCTCCAAACACTTGTGGGGTAAAAAAAGATCATGAATCACTGTAGTTGTAAGAGCATCCACAAATACAACGTTGCTTTGTTATGACAACTGACTGATAAATACTTTTCGACCCCTACAAGCTAACAAAAACTCACTTACTGTTGAACGTATATATATATCTTTATGAAATATTTTTTTATATAAATTTATAAGTATATTTTTATATGTATTTTTTCAGTATATTTATTTGTTAAACAGAAAAAAATACAAAGGGAAAAATATTTGCAACACGATATATGGCAATTCATTTTGAAAAGAGGAGAAATTCGGAACGGGCTCAAGTTTGTTTACCGAAAATAGTTTTATTTTTGATTTTTTTTACTAATTGTTTTTAATATGAATGATGCAGTTTAATGCAATAAATGTGAATGGTGTAGATTTAGCATATGCAATATCGAACATTGGTTTGTAGGTGGTTCATGGGAGAATAAATATCCTGGAATAGGTAGTGTATTCTTTCTTTTAATTGAAATTTCTCTCCTAATCTATTGGATCCAAAAATACAATTTGACCAAGCATAATTGAAAAAAAAATTCAACAAATCCATGAATTCCTATTTTTTTTTTAAATTTCAAAATCAATTTCAAGCAAAATTGGTAAAATCGGATACTTATTTATCCCTAAATGAAAGGAAAGTTTGAAAGTGTAACTGAAAACAAAGGGGCAAAAACTAAGTTACTAAATTAAAAAAATTAAAATCATGAATTGCTTGGAATATTTCTCAAAACATACCAAATCAAAGTTGGTATTTCAATCCAAAATTCCAAATACAAAAATGAGAGAAATAAGCAATTTTTTCGTATAAAAGAAAAATAAAACGTAGCCCCTAACCAATGTATTTTCACTCATAAATTACCCAGCGAACTATATTTGGTATGCTTATTGTGAAAACAAGACCATTCATATATCAAATTAGATCCACATCTTCATATTAAAAGAGTTTAATACAAAATCCAAGAAATCCTATATTCGGTGAACTTGGCACCTCAAGTTCATCTTTTTCTTTCAAGAGGAAAAAAAATGTGGTGCCACATAAGGGCAACATAAAGTTTGCAGATACTTTCACCCCCAATATTGTTGCGAAAAAAATGATATTTAAAAGATCTTGCCTTTTAAAATCTTTGCCTCGCTTGATACTCCATTTACCCAAAGGGGATTTCATGTTGAAGTAAATAGGCCAGAACAATACAAAATAGATGACCCCGAGTTCCTACTTCCTAGAACTAGACTTCTCTATAGGCTATAGTAGACAATTGTCGTGAAGCCAATATATACCCTTGTTAAAGAAGATTAATCCATAGTCACCACTTTGGCACATAATGTTCCAGATATCTTAAATCTTCAAAAAGACCATGCTATTCTTTACTAGATGCATGAGGCAAATTTTAATTTTGTTCAATTCAACAAAGAAATAACATAGTTCATTTCTAAAGTTTGTAATAATGGAATAACCAGAAAAAGATAGTAACTATGTAATTATCAATATATTAAACAACTCATGCCTAACTTTGGATACAAGCTCCAAACCACAAATCTTATCAACAAAAGTAGCTAGCATAAAATGGATGTAGCAAGAAAACTTGCCGAAATACTGATGAGATCCTGACCGAGGAACAGGTTGTAGCATGGAAGCGCACTGTTGTCCTGACTATAACCTGAGACACCCAAGGTGACGAGATGAAGATTTTGGGCACAAAACTTCCTTTGAGCAACATTTTCTCAGCTTTACGACCACATACGCAATCTCATTACCCTCTCCCCCTTCTGAAAACCAAAAAAAGGACATTTTGTTCAAAGAACCCACAAAACATTCACAGTATTTTCTCAAATTGCTCGATCGACAATTTGACACAATTTAAGATGAACCACAACATCAAGTACGAGCTTTTTCCTCAAAATCCAACTTACATAAAAAAATTAGAGAAGACCACACAATAGAAGGTACATTTTTCCTTATAATTCTTCAATTCCCGCAAAAACAACACGTCACAAGAAAGACATTTTGTTTTAAAATTTTGCCTTATTGACACAAATCAATGAAAAATAAGGAACCCTACAAAAATGCCTCAAACTTCCATTCAATCTGTTTCAAAACCAAACAGTGGAAAATACATTCCTCAAATTCATTTCTCGAGAAAAAACTCACTTGCACAAAACAAAGGAAAACTCAAAAACAAAAAAAAAACACTTCTTACGATAAAATCATCCCTACACAAAATAAACCACTTTTTACTTCAAAATCCACTTGATTACCAAAAGTCAAATGGAAAATTTCCACGTTCTCAAACACAACCAGACAAAGAACCCACAAAAAGCCACAACTTGCTCAAAAAAACCAAACACAAATTGCCAGATTTCACTCAAAATTTTAGGAATTTTTTTTAGGAAATGATATCCTTTTACCCTGAATCCCATTCAAACAAAATAAAGCAAAAAACGCCTGAAGAAAATGCCAAAAAGAGAAAATGTCAACAAATAACATCCAAGTCAGTAAAATTAACCTTGAAAAAGAGAAAATGTCAACAAACACATCTTTACACATGAATTTCCATTGAACCGCAAACCAAACAAAAAAGATCGCATCTTTTTAACAAAAAGCGCACTAAATTTCCCAAAATTGACCAAAAGCAAACGAGAAATATTGGAATATCACACACTTCCGCTCAAATTTCCATCCTACACAAATAACACTAAGAAATCACCAAAAAAGAACTTTCCAAAACCTAACCTTGAAAATGAGAAAATGTGAAAAATCACACCTTCCGTTTTCAATGTGCGTTGAAACATACACCAAACAAAGAACACACAACCAAGTATTACACTCAATTCGCGAAACTAAACCAAAAGTGAACAAGAAATATAGAAAATGACACCCTTTCCCTAAATTTTTTATTCAAACACAAAAAACACATCTACAAAAATCCCATTAAATTCGTCAAATCAAATTTCCATTCAAACACAAACCAAACTTTCAAAAAAAAACTCACGGAATTCCCCCAAAATCAACCTAAAAAGAAGAAGATACCCCTCAAATTTCAACCACACAAAGAAATCAAAAAACATCTTTTCCCCCAAAATCCAAACTAAATTCCACAAATTTAACCCCCAAAAAAGGCAAACCAGTCCCAAAATTTCCATTCAAACACAAACCAAACAAAGAACCCACTCAAAAGATCCGACCTTTCCCCAAAAAACCCATTGAAATTGACCAAATTCAAACTCAAAGGCAAAATCTCGTCCTCAAATTCCCATTCAAACACAAATCAAACAAAGAAACCATGAAAAAGATCAAATTTTTTTCCAAAATCCTCAGCAGATTCCCCAAATTTAACCCTCAAACGACAAAACCTACCTCAAATCCCAACCAAACAAAGAACCCACAATAAAGATCCCCCAGAATCCCATTCAAAGCGACCAAATTTAACCCTCAAACGACAAAACCTACCTCAAATCCCAACCAAACAAAGAACCCACAATAAAGATCCCCCAAAATCCCACTCAAAGCGAACAAATTCAACCTCAAAAGGCAAAAACTCCTCAAATACCAATTCAAACACAAACCAAACAAAGAACCCATAAAAAAGATCCCACCTTTCCAATTCAATCCCACTCAAACTGCCCAAATTCGATCTCAAAAGGCATAAAAAGACAAAACGTTTCTAAAATCTCTATCCAAACACAACCCAAAAAAAACCAGAAAAAAAGATCCCAACTTTCTCCAAAGTACCCGAAGCTGGATTCCGACCGAAGAAGCGAAGCCCCGGATTCCGACCGAGGCTTCGTGGAGTTGGAAGTAAGTTGAATTTGTGTTTGGGGGAAAATATTTAAATTAGGGTTTGGGAACGACGAATGGGAGGAGAAGAGCCGAAGACGGAGGTGGTGGATTAGTGATTCATTAATTTCATTGGTTGGTCGATATTTTTATTTTCAATTTTTTTTATATTTATAGAAAGATGCGGATAATATTTGATTTTGTGAGGAAAGGACCACAGACATGTTGTTGACGAAACTCACTTGTGGACTGTTTTAAAATGGAACAGAACATGTTTTTTTTTTATTTTTCTGTCTGATTTTTTTTTGTCTTGAGACTTAGCGTTGTCGAGTCTCGACGTGCGAACAGCGAATTTTTCGTTTGTTTTACTTCGGTGGTGGGTCTGTAAATGACGCAGTTTGAACGTGTCTTGTTGGATTATTACTTTTCTTTCAATTTGTTTATAATTTTGAACTTGCGAACCCATGAATCAATAGACTGACATCCTTATTAGGGTCGAAACTAACCCGAACCCAAGAACCTACCCAAATAAAATAATATTTATTAATAATATTATACTTATATAACTGTGGTGGGAAGTGCTAAAATGAGATTTGGTCTCATTTTATTAAAACAAGTTTCATTTGTTATTTAAGTAAATCACATTTTTATTCAACTAAATCACTTTTCTGTTCAATAAACTAGTAAAGTTGTTTAACAAAATCAGCTTGTTGTTCAACTGTGGTAAATTGCAGTCTGTTACCATAATTTTTGTTCATTTGCACTTTGCATTCTTACTCTTTGAAAATAGTTCTTTATATTCCCTTAGCTTTGTGATTTTTACGACCTGCTCCCCTATACACAACTTGTTGAGTGAAATTGACATTCACTTATGAGTTACATGCAATTTAGTAGTAAGTGTTGAAATTTAGATCATAAGTAAAAGAAGGAGAAGAAAAACATATGTCTTCGTGTTGTAGAATTGAGGACATTATTGTTAGAACCTTAATCCCAAACCCTACTTAAGAGAGATTAATCATGTTGGGTGATTAATTAGGTTAATGATTTGGTTAGTGAATTACTTGATAGTTATCTTTTGGCTTGGAGAGAAAGGTGACGTGATGGGTGGAAGGATGAGGTGTTGTGTAGAATTTGAAGATGCGGAGGTGGTAAGTAAAAGTGAGTATATGTTTTGAGATGGGGTTAAGTTTTGAGAGAGAGTGAGGGAAGGGCTATGCTCCGAACGTAAGGTCAAGGTGGAGTGTGTTGTGAGAGAAAAGGTATGGAAGAGTTCAATGTCGGTAGGATTTGTTATATATAAAGATGAAGATTGGTTGTGATTTGTGGATTTAATGATGTGATTGTGAGATAGACAAATATCAATTCGTTATTCTTCAGTTTCATGTCATGTATGTCTCTCATGATATTCGTAGTTGCATGCATGATAAGTATCAATATTGAATTTATTGATATACATATGATAGCATGGTGATGTTTCGATCGACATGTCATTTGACTATGTGTATGTTTCTGACTAGGGGTGGCAACGGTTCGGTTCCGGTTCGGGTATTACGAGAATCAGAACCGAATCCATATTATAAGTGGATATCCAAAACCGAATCGGATTCGGGTCGGTTCCCAACTTGGGTACCCAGAATCGGATCCGGTGGGATCATGGGTACCCAGAACCGGATCCGATACAAAACTTTTTATTTTCAATTTATCTAAATTTACTTGTACAATTATTTTTTCAATTTATACAGCAACTTAAACTACTCCATTCATCTTATTTTGAAACGTAATATGTCTTCATACATCTTCAATTTAAGGAATCGAAGACTACAACACAAATCTGGGTCCAACATTCCCAACTGCAAACAATATTTAACTCACCAAGTCACCATTTACATGCTTAATCCAAGTCATAGTCTAACCAAAAGAGGAAAAACAAAACAACATACCTCACAAAGATATATGTCAGATCTTTTACTGCCAAACATAGATCAACCACAATGAATGATGAATTGGCGTTGAAAGTTTGAAACGTTGAGAAGAGCAAAATGGCATACCCAATAGCCTTTATTGTCGATCCAAATGTTATCTTCAAACCAAACAATAATCAATCGTCAGCCGAGGACTCGGCGTCGGCAGTGGAGCAGTCGTCGAGCTCGAGGGCAAAGAAGAAGAGGACGGCAACAGCGAGGGAGGAGAGGCCCCATTAGGGCGACAAGGAGGAGGAAAGGAGGGGAGTGTAGAATTTCATGTCCATATATTTTAAAAATTTTAATACAAACATACAAGATCGATTTCATATTTTCATTGATTTTACGTACATGTATTTTTGTTTATTCTAATATCATGCATTCCTATACATATTAAAATAAACAAAGAATAGAGGATCATACTCAAAGGTTCTCTAAAACCTTTCAGAAGATCTGGAGTTTCGTTGCTCGTCGAATCGCCCGCCGATTCGCCTCCAAGTGTTCACCAAACTCTAAACAAGATTAGAGAGAAATGAGTTAGTCAATCAATCTCTAATTAGGCTTAGAATCTAGTTAATAACTCCTCTTTAAATTCCTGAGATTTCTATCTCCAAAACTTAAAACTGTTAAGAGATTTTCGTGGTGATTAAGGGAGAAATTAATGAGAGAAAGATTTTTTTGCATTAACATAAACAAGTAGGATGGTGGGTCCTTTTATAGGCTCCCAAAACATCATTATCAAGAATTATTCTTTAGTCATGATCTCTTGCTTATTCTCTCTTAAAATTAATCTCAAATTGCCACATAAGCATCCTAAAAAATGTTTAATTAAATCTGGAATTAATCCAACTCATGATCTAATTATTCTCTTAATAATTTAGGCAAAAATCGCACTGTTCGGTTGACCGAGTCATTCGGTTATAACACATGTTTGGTGGACCGTGAGCTAGACGGTCGACCGAATATGCATGAGAAAAAATTTCTGGAAAAAATTCGGACGATCCGCGTCTTACTCGGTCGACCGTTGACCCACCAAAATTTCTCCTGACGAACATTCATCGCACGACCGTGTCACCTTCGGTCTACCGAAAATATTCCAAAATATTTTCCCTTGGTTGACCGTTCATGCTCGGTTGACCGAACTCAATTGTCCAGGCACTCCAGACAATTTTGGTCAACCAATTGTGCTTACCCGTTCCCCGTTCGGTTGACCGTTCCGAAGACACCTCGGTCGACCGAACCCTAAACGGTTCACCGTGTTTGACCCTAATTTTTCCTTTGTCAAATTTTGGATTTATTTCCAACAAAATTTGATCTTTGGAGGTTTTTAGCAAATTCATATCTTATGTAATATATTATCCTATGTAATATTAAATTATTACACCTCATAATATACACGTCTCATATGAATTTATTATGATTCTAATTATGTCAATTCTCATGACATATTGATTTTATTCATTCACCACATGTGTCCATTTTTCACATGAAACCTGACACATCATATGAACTCAAAATCAAGCTTCTTGTTTCCCAGTTTTGTGGTGTGACCTACAGGAGGATCTAAGCCAAATTGACAGCGATATTAAACACTTAATATCTCAAACTATAAGCGGTATCTAGCTACACATTGTAGTTACCCAATTAGCATAGATGTCTTTGTTCCACTCGAACTAAACACGATCCATTTAGTGATGTAAGTGCACCATTTGTGTCTGTCCCTTGCCTCATGATATTAAGAATATATACAAAGTAGAAATGTGTCACCTTTGTATTATATTCATTTCTTGATCTCTCTAAGCTAATTATAACTATGTAACTTAACTCAAGTTACATTGTGCACATTATAATTTTACTTTATCAAGGGGCCCACTAATATCATCACTCAATTAAGAGGGGCAACGATAATCGTTTGACTAGTTATCTTTTCCAGCACGAGTCATGTTCAACCAACTATTGTCTTTATTGTTGGATTGTGAGGGTCTACAATACTAATCACTTTTACCCTAATTACCTACTCGTTTAACAATCAAAGATACGTGCAGCGGAATTTAAACTAAACAAGCAACTAAAGGGAAGATAATGCAAACCACGATGGACACGGGGGTTTTACAGAGGTTTGGCCACCACCTACGTCCTCTCTTGCAAGCTCTGCTCGACACTTCGAGCTCCGCTCACGACTTCACTATCCACTCCTCGTTCCGAGCCGGAAGAGAACGCCTTTTACAAAACAAGCACTGCGAACACCCTCGCTTGCTTGACTTTCTTCTCTCACAATTCGAGAGAAACACTTCGGGCTTTCACTGAAGTCCTTGCTTCTTCACAAACGAAAACTTGAGTGGAACACACTCTCTAAACTTGAGCACACTTAGCTTATGATGTGGAATTGATGCTAAGGTGTGGAATTGTAGGCTTGGAGTGTTGGATTGGGTAAATTTGAGCTTGAGAGTTTCTCTCTAATGTATTGGACAAGTAGTAGTGGGAGAGTTGTGTAAAATATATTTTACAACTCTTTATATAGGCATTAGAGAGAATAGATCTGTTGGGGTTGATTGGTTGAGTGTTGGCGTAGGATACACAAAACAGAAACTCGCAGGAC
Source organism: Triglochin maritima (assembly GCA_963682175.1). Classification (NCBI taxonomy): domain Eukaryota; kingdom Viridiplantae; phylum Streptophyta; class Magnoliopsida; order Alismatales; family Juncaginaceae; genus Triglochin; species Triglochin maritima. The sequence continues at coordinate 61,540,290 of OY821770.1, forward strand.
CCAATTCTGAGTTAATTCGGTCGACCGGATCGGGATGAACGGTCGACCGTTTGGCAGTTTTAAACTCAGTTCGGTCGACCGGTTAGGTAACGGTTGACCGCCCAACGCTAAGACTCTGGTACACTTAAGTGATCGGTCGAACATCGAATAGGGTTCGGTCGACCGATTTGCACCAGGCACTATGGGGTTGACAAACAATGATCTATTCGGTTGACCGAGCCAAGGTCTAGCGGTCGACCGATTTCCTCCAGGATATTTGGGTTTGTCAAGAGACGGGCATTCGGTCGACCGAACAAGGTCCTCGGTCGACCGATACAGGAAAAAGTATATGAGATATTTTTGGTTTAATACGAATACGACCATTGGGTATATACGACAAAACTAACAGTCGGAAAAATAAGTTCACACGGTCGACCGAAACCGGGCAGTGAAAACACAAACAAGATAATTGATCCTCCGGTCGACCGAACAGTCTGTATCGGTCGACCGAAAGTGGGCAGGCAGTTTGGGTTCAGGTTTAGTGTTTTCCGGTCTAAGTTTGGGTGATTTATTGAAGTCCAAATTATGTGAAATTTCGTGTGTGACTTATATAAGTAACCTAGTGTGTGTTTGAGTTGATTTTAGCTCAAGTATGCTCAATTTACACAAGTTTCTAAGACTCAAAGAGAATACAAAATACATGTCTTCAAAAGAGCTTGATTGCATGTTTTGACTTGATTTTCCTTTATTCCTTGAGTCTTGATCACCTGTAGAGGTTAGCACAAAGCAATATATATGCAATGCAATATGTGTGCTACTCTACATGATCATAATTAAGATTAGGTTGATTAAATCATCAAAACATAGATTAAGGCCAAAAAGCCTCATAAATCACCAATGTGGATGTCTTGTCATGAAGTTGCTCCCCCTAAATTTTGCACTTCATTACTCTAAGAAAATGATATTCAATAAGCTCCCCCTATCGATATGAATATGATTTGTCAATTAAGTTCATTTCTATTTCTCCCCTATTAACATCAATCAAATACTACAATTAAGCATATGATGTTTTCATTTCCCCTTTTTACATCCATTTAGATAATTTGACTTTAAAACTATGGATGTTATTCAAGCATTTAAGATTTGCAATGAATGAATAAATTATATGTCAATTAAGCATATAAAACCTAGACTAGAACCAATTTTATCGAAAAATTTAGAGGATAGGAAATTATACTCACTTGACGCTTGAATTGGTTCTATCCTTCATTCAGTGATGCAACCGGCTTTCAATTCGACTTTTAAGCTCACCTGATCACCACCGATTTCTTCCTCCAGCACCTACAAGTGTAGATTTAGGTACCCAAACAACTTTGGGTCCTTGAATGTTAGTTTTGGGAACCCAATTGTCCAGGCACTCCAGACAATTTCGGTCAACCAATTGTGCTTACCCGTTCCCCGTTCGGTTGACCGTTCCGAAGACACCTCGGTCGACCGAACCCTAAACGGTTCACCGTGTTTGACCCTAATTTTTCCTTTGTCAAATTTTGGATTTATTTCCAACAAAATTTGATCTTTGGAGGTTTTTAGCAAATTCATATCTTATGTAATATATTATCCTATGTAATATTAAATTATTACACCTCATAATATACACGTCTCATATGAATTTATTATGATTCTAATTATGTCAATTCTCATGACATATTGATTTTATTCATTCACCACATGTGTCCATTTTTCACATGAAACCTGACACATCATATGAACTCAAAATCAAGCTTCTTGTTTCCCAGTTTTGTGGTGTGACCTACAGGAGGATCTAAGCCAAATTGACAGCGATATTAAACACTTAATATCTCAAACTATAAGTGGTATCTAGCTACACATTATAGTTACCCAATTAGCATAGATGTCTTTGTTCCACCCGAACCAAAACACGATCCATTTAGTGATGTAAGTGCACCACTTGTGTCCGTCCATTGCCTCATGATATTAAGAATATATACAAAGTAGAAATGTGTCATCTTTGTATTATATTCATTTTTTGATCTCTTTAAGCTAATTATAACTATGTAACTTAACTCAAGTTACATTGTGCACATTATAATTTTGCTTTATCAAGGGGCCCACTAATATCATCACTCAATTAAGATGGGCAATGATAATCGTTTGACCAACTATCTTTTCCAGCACAAGTCATGCTCAAACAACTATTGCCTTTATCACTACAGTCATTGATAGTTTTTGACAATAATCAAATTAAGCACATCTTAAGTGAAAAGATATAAGTCTCATATCTTAGGATCCAAGACACAGTAAAAATATTAATGACACGAAACACAATTCCATAATGTTTTACTTGTTAGGTCTATTCAATATATAAAAGTAATTTTTTCCTCTTTTATATACTCGTGTCGTCAATTATTTGTAGAGCTACAACAATCGATGACCAACACGATAATCTTATCTCGGTGATTAATGTTCCATGTTAATTACCATGATTGTGAATAACTTTTGATTTATGTAAACCATTATCTTTTAGAGCTCTACGGTTAAGGATCAAGCGTATCTTCCTTAACACTTCCAAAAGACGAATATCATAATCAATGAACAAAATGTTTGCACATTCAATTCATGATAATTGACATATAAAAGTAAAACTTTTAGAACACATTTCCTTCAGGGAGGAGGAGACAGAAGGAGGGTGGAGAAGTGGAGTGGGAGAGGTTGGGTCTTCGGAAAGTCGAGAGAGGGCACCGGTTCTTCAGCAGGTTGGGAGAAGTGTGTGTGACGGCAGGACTCGGGAGTGTGACTTAGGGTTTGTAGTTATTAGTTTTTTTATTTAATAATAGACCAGATCCGGATCCGGTTCTGTAAGCTAGAACCGGAACCTGGTCGGTTCTAAATTTTGATATCCAAATCCGACCCGTATACATTTTATCACGGTTCGATTTCGGTTCAGTACCACCGGTTATGGTTCGGTTTGACCGGTTCCGGATACCCGTTGCCACCCCTATTTCTAACTGGGTCACTTAGGAAATAACTACCTAACGGGCAGCATGTAGTCACCCGGGAGAGGAAATGACTACCTGTCGTTAGTGTGGAGCTATCATGTGTGTGTCTGACTGATTCAGAAACATAGGATGTAGTTGAATCTGAATGGGGGTTCTAGACTGTTATGCATGCATATTATTTGTGATATATGTATCTTGATTGTGCTCATTAACTGAATGCCATATTCTGTATTTTCCACATGGTTATGATTCTGGTTGATTGACGGTTAGTAGTTGCGGGCTGTCGAGCTCACAAATTATTGATTATATTTTTCAGATTACTTATGAGTCATTCTATCAGATTGATTAAATATCAAAGTGTTCAGCGGTCAAGGTCTTGGATCATATTAACACACTAAGTTCGGGCAGGTAAACATTTGTCTGAGTTCGGGGCATTACAATTATTATCCAGAATTTTAACAATATCACAAGAAGATGGGGGATATCCGTATATGTACATGTCTTTTTCCAAAACAAATGGGAGAAAAAATGCATTTGAGTGAGAAACAATGGGCAAATTGCAATTTAACTTTTATTTTTCAAGAATGAATTTTTTTTTCCAGAAAGAGACATAACTTAGACAGTGTTTGGATGTGCAGTTTTCTCTTCTGGATTCTTGTAGAAAAAGATATGATTTGACATGTTCTCATAATCTGGATTCTTGTCCTCAAAAAATAAGACAGATCACGGAATCTTGTCTCCCCACTACGTTATTTGACTTTCGTGAGAAAAAACAATTTTACTTTTCACAAATATTATTTCAAATAGACTAATGTTGTAAATAAAGATTACCACGAGAGTAAAAATGTATCTTCTCAAAATTTGACCTAGATTCTGGAAAAAACTATCTTTTTGAGTTTTTAAGAATCTAAGTATGAATTTGGGGTATTTGGATGCCAAGAGAAAAAAATATTATTGCACATTCTTGACCTACGAAACTGAACCATCTAAACATCTCCTCAGCATTTGTGGTAGAAGTCAAAGAGTTTTACAAAAGTCAAAATGGAAACTATTTACAACGATCAGAGACTAATAACATAGAGCCGTGATAGACGGACGCAGGTGTCACGGATGCGCCTTACGTGGATCTGTACAGCTCAGATATTTTCTTTGAGTCAGCGTCCAGTCAGCGAAATTTCTCTTCGCGCGTTTTGGTCTTTTTAAAAAACGCCGGTTCTTTAAGTTGAACGATTCATTTCCCAATACACAGATAAGATAGTGTGCAGACCCTAGGACATCGTGCAGTCTCTTTATTCGTGCAGAGCCCACACTTATCATAATAAAATATTTGTTTTTATGTTTTACGTTGGATCAACTTAATTTGTCTAACTTACTTTATGTGTGTGTGCAGTTTACATTATGTGTTTGTCATGTTTACGTTATGTGTCTATCCGGAATAAGTGTATTTGTAGTCCGGAATAAATGTATTTGTTGTCCGGAATAAGTGTATTTGTTGTCCGGTTTAAGAATAAAGTGTGTCCAGAAACGGAACATAAAGTTTGTCCGGAATAAGTGTATTTGTTGTCCGGAATAAGTGTATTTGCAGTCCTGAATAAGGGTATTTGTTGTCCGGTTTAAGAATAAAGTGTGTCCAGAAACGGAACATAAAGTTTGTCCGGAATAAGTGTATTTGCTGTCCGGAATCGGAATAAGTGTATTTGTCGTCTGGAATAAGTGTATTTGCAGTCCGGAATAAGTGTAGTTGTCCAGAATAAGAAGAAAGTGTGTGTGCAGTTTACATTATGTGTTTGTCCTGTTTACGTTATGTGTCTGTCCGGAATAAGTGCATTTGTTGTCCGGAATAAGTGTATTTGTTGTCCGGAATAAGTGCATTTGTTGTCTGGTTTAAGAATAAAGTGTGTTCAGAAACGGAACATAAAGTTTGTCCGGAATAAGTGTATTTGCTGTCCGGAATAAGTGTATTTGCAGTCCGGAATAAGTGTATTTGTTGTCCGGAATAAGTGTATTTGTTGTCCGGTTTAAGAATAAAGTGTGTCCAGAAACGGAACATAAAGTTTGTCCGGAATAAGTGTATTTGCTGTCCGGAATAAGTGTATTTGCTGTCCGGAATCGAAATAAGTGTATTTGTTGTCCGGAATAAGTGTATTTGCAGTCCGGAATAAGTGTAGTTGTCCAGAATAAGAAGAAAGTGTGTTCAGAAACGGAACAGAAAGTTTGTCCGGAATAAGTGTATTTGCAGTCCGGAATAAGTGTAGTTCCTGTCCGGTTTAGGAAAAAAGTTTGTCCTGTTTATGTAGAAAGTTTGTCCTGTTTTGTCTTGTTTATGTAGAAAGCTTGTCATGTTTTGTCCTGTTTATGTAGAAAGTTTGTCCTGTTTATGTAGAAAGTTTGTCATGTTTTGTCCTGTTTATGTAGAAAGTTTGTCATGTTTATGTAGAAAGTTTGTCTTGTTTTGTCCTGTTTATGTAGAAAGTTTGTCCTGTTTTGTCTTGTTTATGTAGAAAGTTTGTCTTGTTTATGTAGAAAGTTTGTCTTGTTTATGTAGAATGTTTGTCTAGTTTATGTAGAAAGTTTGTCATGTTTATGTAGAAAGTTTGTCCTGTTTATGTAGAATGTTTGTCCAGTTTATGTAGAAAGTTTGTCATGTTTATGTAGATACAATGAGAGCACAATGAGATATTGATGGTACATATTATTGATGATAACTATTAAACAATAAGATACAATGAGAGCACAAAGACAAACAACCAATACAAGCACAAACACAAACACACAAAAATTACAAAAATAATATATCTTCTCCCAGTAAATCACACACAAACAAACAATACAAACACACACAAATTACAAAGATAATATATATTTTCCCAGTAAATCGGAAAGAATATGTAAGACTTAAACATGATCGTCTCATTCACGCTGCTTACGTTGTAAAGAACCTTGGGAGTCGACATCAGACGCTTCTTCGACGTAATATCTTACTCGAAATGGTGATTTATTACGGAGAGATGTACGACATAAACCGAACAGACGTAAGTCTTCACCACAGAGCGTTGTACCTCTCTCCGGAATAAATCATCATTTCGAGCAAGATATTATTTCGAAGAAGCGTCTGATGCCGACTCCCAGGGTTCTTCACAACGTAAGCAGCGTGAATAGGGCGGTCGATGACACTCTTTCTTTCTTCTTCCTTCTTTTTCTGTCATGGACACTCCAACAATGCAACAAAGATGTTGTGGTGCGAAGTCTTCACCACCGGATCGTCACATTCACGATGCTAACGCTGACAAGAACATCGGGAAGTCTTCGCACCGTCTCATTCACGCTGCTTACGTTGTGAAGAATCCTGAGAGTCGGCATCAGACGCTTCTTCGACATAATATCTTGCTAGAAATGGTGATTTATTCTGGAGAGAATGAATGAAGAAGAAAGAAAGAGTGTCATCATATTTGTATTTGGGTGGAGAGAGAGAACGTGCTGAGTTGAAACGCATTTAATGTGATTTGAGTGGACATCAGGAAGAAAAAACAAAAAAAACATACATGATTTGGCCACGTAAAGACTGACATGGATGTCCACGTAGCGCTTCGTTCATAAAATATTTTCCAATAACATATTGATAATTTGATAAAATCCGAAAACTTCTGATGACTAATCACATATAGACTGATGCCTGACCATCGAACAGACCTCGGGTGGCACGCCATTTTAATGGTTTTGCTACTGATTTTTGGAACCATTGAGTTTCAATAAATTCTGAATATTGTTTTCTCTTACCTCGCCAGCCTCAGTAAACAAAAAAAAGTTGGACCAAACAATATTGATGAAATTGAACACCATAATTTATGAGTAAATTATAGTGTTTAAGTTATCATCTCGATATAAACCTCCGGAGGGAGTGCACCATTTTCTATCTTCTTGATCATGTCCTCTTTCACTTGTGCGAAGTGAGAAACATTTGAAACCAAAATTGAGCTTATCAAACATAGATTTTTTGGCCTGTCAGATTATTAGCATAACAGTTATCAGCTTAGTATCCATTTGTTTGCTCTTTTTTTGGTGCAACTTTACCATTCACCGTCATCTCCACCACCATCGTCTTATAAATCAACTGTTTCAAACCATTCAATTCAATTCAATAGTTGAGACCATAAGTAACCATGACCATGTTCAACCTGGTCATAGACTTTCTTTTTCTTTCACATCAACTTTCTTTCTCATCCACACCAATTTTCTCTCTTCTCAACTTACTTTCTTCTCTTTTCAACATTGTCCACCTCTTAACCACAACCCACGTATCTCCACATCATTTCAAGGTCGATCCTGGATAAAAAAATTATTTTTAAAAAAAATCAAAACAATTATAAAACATATTTTCAATAAAAAAATTAAAAATTAAAACTAATTTAAAAAAAAAATCAAAACAACCACAAACAAAAATTAACGAATAGGGACGCGCCAAGTGACGCGTCCCTGCGACAACCTAGTCGTCGACCAGGTCATCCCACGACCCCGTTACGAGTGGTATGAGATTTACCAGAATGAAGTAGTGGAGGGCGTTGTTCGTGCTTGTGTAAGTGAATGTTGTGGGATCCTAATCCTAATTGAGTTTTAATGATGTTTTAGGAGGTATTTAGGAGGAGATGGTTTTGGACGGCTGAGATGGAGTGGAGTGTATGGATGGTTGAGATGGATTGGAGGAAGATATTTATAGGTGAAGCTCTCTCTCTCACATCTCCCTCACTTCTCTCTCACGTTTCTCTTGTAGGATTTTGTGTCCCTATGTATGTATATATTTTAAAATTTTAATACAACATACAAGATCGATTTTCATATTTTCAACAATTTCTATGTACATAGTTTTGTGATTATTCTAATAACATGAAATCCTATATTTATTAAAATAAATCACAAAGGTAGAATCATACCTAAAGGTTATCTAAAACATTTTTGAAGATTCGGAGTCGCGTTGCCCGTTGAATTGTCCACGGATTTGCCTACGAGTGTTCACCAAACTCTAAACAAGATTATAGAGAAATGAACTAGTCAATCAATCTCTAACAAGGTTTAGAATCTAGCTAATAACCCATCTTTAAGCTCCTGAGATTCTTATCTCTAAAACTTAAATTTACTAAGATATTTTCGTGGTAATCAGGGAGAGATTAATGAGAGAATTTTTTTTTGCATTAGTTGTTAAACAAGTATGAGTAGGGGTCCTTTTACAGTCTCACAAAACATCATTATCAAGAGTTATTCTTTAGCCATGATCCCTTGTTTATTCTCTCCTAAATTAATCTCTAATTTCCACATAATCTCCCACAAAAACCTTTTGAATTAAATCTGGAATTAATCCACCCATGATCTAATTAATCTCTTAATAATTCAGGCAGAATCATTCTTGTTCGGTAGACCGAGTATTATTTGGTTAACCGAACCATTCGGTTATAACACGTGTTCGGTGCACCGTGAGCTAGACGGTCGACCGAATCCGTATCAGAAAATTCCCTGAAAAAATTCGGAGGAACCACGTCTTTTACTCGGTCTACCGTTGACCCACCAGAATCGCTCCTGGGACATAGTCATCGGATGACCGTGTCACCTTCGGTCTACCGAAAATACTACTTCCCTGTTGACCGTGCACACTCGGTTAACTGAACCCGATTGTCCAGGCACTCCAGACAATTTCGGTCAACCAATTGCGCTTACCCGTTCCCTATTCGGTTAACCAGTCCCAAGATACCCTGGTCGACCGAACCATGAACGGTTCACCGTGTTTGACCCCGATTTTTCCTTTGTCAAATTTTGGATTTATTTCCAACAAAATTTGATCTTTTGGGTTTTTAGCAAATTCACAACTTATATAATATATTATCATATGTAATATTAAATTATTACACCCCATAATATATATACCTCATATGAATTTATTATGATTCTAATTATGTCAATTCTCATGACATATTGATTTTATTCATTCACCACATGGGTCATATTTTCATATGAAACCCGACACATCATATGAACTTAAAATCAACCTCTTGTTTCCCAGTTTTGTGGTGTGACCTATAGGAATATCTAAGCTAAATTGGCAGCGATATTAAACACTTAATATCTCAAACTATAAGCGGTATCTAGCTACACATTATAGTTACCCAATTAGCATAGATGTCTTTGTTCCACCCGAACCAAAACACGATCCATTTAGTGATGTAAGTGCACCACTTGTGTCCGTCCATTGCCTCATGATATTAAGAATATATACAAAGTAGAAATGTGTCATCTTTGTATTATATTCATTTTTTGATCTCTTTAAGCTAATTATAACTATGTAACTTAACTCAAGTTACATTGTGCACATTATAATTTTGCTTTATCAAGGGCCCACTAATATCATCACTCAATTAAGATGGGCAATGATAATCGTTTGACCAACTATCTTTTCCAGCACAAGTCATGCTCAAGCAACTATTGCCTTTATCACTACAGTCATTGATAGTTTTTGACAATAATCAAATTAAGCACATCTTAAGTGAAAAGATATAAGTCTCATATCTTAGGATCCAAGACACAGTAAAAACATTAATGACACGAAATACAATTCCATAATGTTTTACTTGTTAGGTCTATTCAATATATAAAAGTAATTTTTTCCTCTTTTATATACTCGTGTCGTCAATTATTTGTAAAGCTACAACAATTGATGACCAACATGACAATCTTATCTCGGTAATTAATGTTCCATGTTGATTACCATGATTGTGAATAACTTTTGATTTTATGTAAACCATTATCTTTTAGAGCTCTACGGTTAAGGATCAAGCGTATCTTCCTTAACACTTCCAAAAGACGAATACTATAATCAATGAACAAAATGCTTGCACATTCTTTTCATAATAATTGACATATAAAAGTAAAACTTTTAGAACACATTCCTTTCAATCTCTCACTTGTTATCAAAGTTTTCTTTCACATACATTCTCAATGTATAAAACAATAATAACTAGGGTAACCCTCTCTAATCACTCATCAAGCCAATCCACATGGTTCCTCAGACCCATGGACTCGAAATGCATTTCGCCCTTGGCTTGGTATAAGGGTTTGGTGAATGGATCAGCTGTGTTGTTGTTTGTGTCCACCCATAAGAGATTTATTTTGCCCCCGTCGATGAAGTCACGTGTGACAAAGTACTTACGATCCATGTACTTCACTTTGTGGTGTGATTTAGGATCGTTGATATGCGAGATAGATGCACTATTATCGCAAAATAGCTCTATTGGTGCCTCGTTCGAGGGAACTACTCCATTTTCTTCAAGGAACTTCTTAATCCACACTCCTTCCTTGCTCGCTTCAGCGACATCCATTACTTCAGAAGCGGTGGTTGAGTCGGCCGTAGTGCTTTGCTTCCAACTACGCCAACTTACAACTCCACCATTTAGAAGGTAGACATATCCTGATTGCGACCTTCTATCGTCGGGATCACTCATGAAACTCGCATCCGAATAACCCTCGGCTATTAATTCCCTTTGTCCTCCATAAACAAGAATTTTATCTTTGGTCCGGTTAAGGTACCTCAGAATATTCTTGACCGCAATCCAATGCTCAGGACCTGCGTTGGATTGGTGACGACTTGTCACGTTTAGAGCATACGAGACATCGGGTCTTGTGCAAGTCATCACGTACATGATCGATCCTATTGCCGAAGCATAAGGGATATCTTTCATATACTCCAAGTCTTTACGTGATTCATTACGTTGAGACTCCTTGAGTTGCACACCCATATTCATTGGCACACTGCCATTTTTGGAGTTGTTCACGTTGAACCTTTCCAAGACCTTGTCAATGTATGTACATTGACTTAGGTCAATGAGTCTACGGGATCTATCTCTATATATCTTGATTCTCAAGATGTATTGAGCATCACCCATATCTTTCATCGAAAATGCAGATTTCAACGAACTTCTCGTTTGCTCAAGCAAAGGTATATGATTTCCCATGAAGAGTATGTCATTGACATATAAGATCAAAAAAACTATGTGGTTCCCACTTACCTTCTTGTATATACAAGGTTCTTCCTTACTTTTGACGAAGTGAATCTTTTTGACTTCTTCGCCAAAGCGCTTGTTCTAACTCCTTGATAATTGCTTCAATCTATAAATGGATCTTTGAAGCTTGCATACTTTCTCTCTATTCTTTGGATCTTCAAAACCTTGAGGTTGTACCATGTACACATCCTCCTCCAAGCTCCCATTAAGGAACGTTGTTTTGACATCCATTTGCCATATCTCATAATCATGAAATGCGGCAATAACAAGCATAATCCAAATAGACTTGAACATGGCAATCGTGAAAAAGTTTCATCATAGTCAATTCCTTGAACTTGAGTGAAACCTTTTGCTACAAGCCTCGCTTTGTAGGTCGTCAAGTTCTCATCCATGTCCATCTTCCTCTTGAAAACCCATTTATTTTGAATGACCTTTTTCCATTGAGGAAGGTCAACCAAGTTCCACACTTGATTATCATACATAGATTCTATTTCGGATTCCATGGCATTGAACCATAGTTTGGAGTCCTTTCTTTCCATTGCTTCTTGAAAGGTCGAGGGATCATCGGTATCTAGTACCATGATCTCATGAAGTCCCAAACACATATTGGGTTTCTTCATTTCCCTCGTTGACCTTCTAAGTTCTTTTGGTTCTATGTGTACTTCTCGAACTTCTTCCACAATTTCTTGCAGAATTGGTTCGTGTTCGATTCTCGAACGTACACTAGGTGGGGAAGATTGAGTTTCTCTCACAATTTCTTGCGAGGGTCTCTCACTCACGCTCCCACTAACCAAAGGAACCTCGGTTGGACCTTCATGATTTGAATGTCACCATTCATATCATGATCTTGTAGAATATCTTGAGTCTCCTCAAGCACAACTATACTCTCACTACTTTTTATTCTTTCCAGAAATTCCTTTTCTAGAAATACGGTGTCCCTCTCTACAATCACTCGATTGGAGGTTATATGCCAAAAGTAGTATCCTCTTGTCACACGAGGATAACCTATAAAGAAGCATTTATCTACTTTTGGTTGAAGTTTGGTCGACATCAATCTCTTGACGTAGGTCTCACAACCCTAAATCTTGAGAAAATTAAGCTTAGGTGTTTTACCACTTCATAGTTCATAATGCGTTTTCTCTACGGATTTGGATGAAACATTATTTAGTGTGTAAGCCGCAACTTCTAGTGCATAACTCCAAAAGTAAAGCGGCAATTCAGCTTGACTCATCATTGATCGAATCATATCGAGTAATGTCATATTCCTCCTTTCAGATACCCTATTCCACTGAGGTGTACCGGGAGGGGTGAGTTGTGGTACAATATCACACTCCTTTAGGAATGAGTCAAATTCGGTACTTAAGTACTCACCTCCATGATCCCTTCGTAGAGACTTGATTTTCTTGTTGAGTTGGTTCTCTACTTCATTCTTGAATTCCTTGAACTTGTCAAAGGATTCACTTTTGTTTCTCATTAGATAAATATAGCGATAATGACTATAGTCATCCGTGAACGTAATGGCGTACCTGAAACCGTCTCTTGCACTAGTACTCATCGGACCACATACATCGGAATGTATCAAATCCAACAAGTCATTCGCTCTCGGGCCTTTCTTCTTGAAAGGCCTCTTGGTCATTTTGCCCATTAGACAAGGTTCACACATCTCCAATGATTTAAAATCAAGTTGACCAAGAAGGTTAGCTTCTTGCAATTTCTTGATGCGTTTTTCATTTATGTGACCAAGATGATAGTGTCACAAGAGTGTATCATTCACGTGAGTAGTTTTAAGCCTTTTGTTATTGATGTTTAAGATTTGTTTATTATTCAATTCAAGCAAATAAAGATCATTCCTTACGAATGCATTTGCATAGAAAATACTATTCTTCGATATAGACAAGCAAGAATTTGAAATATTTATATTAAAATTATCCCTATCCAAACATGATACAAAAATAATATTCTTGCTAATCGAAGGCACATAATAAACATTCTTTAAACATAAATTTAAACCACTAGATAATTGAAGCTCCACAGCACCTTGTGCAATCGCAGCAACGCTCGCACCATTTCCGACCTTCAAAATCATCTCGTTCTTCACGAGTTCCTTCCTATCCTTTAGTAGCCGCACATTAGAAATTATGTGAGCACAAGATCCGATATCAATTACCCAATCATGGACAAAGGTGACTAAATTTATCTCAATAACAAATATACATTTGGCCTTTTTGGGCGCTTAACCACTCCCTTGTCAAGGTCTTCATTGTACTTGGGGCAATTTGGCCGGATGTGTTCCTTTTCACCGCAGTGAAAGCACTCCGTGTTGGGAGTCGGAGATTTCGAAGAATTCCCCCTTGAGGCACTCGCACGAGCACCTCCTACTCCTTTGCTCTTGATTGACGTATTCTTGGTGAATTTGCCTTTAACTTTGGTGATCTTCTTGCTCCCTCCATGGACACTAGGACGTGCTTGTCCCGACCATTGCCCATGTCAACTTCAGCCATTTTGAAAGCGTTGTGAAGTTCCTCACTCACCCCTTTCTCACGCACATGATAGTGCATAATGAAGTCCTTGTAGGACGGGGCTAGAGAGCCAAGAATCAAATTTTCCGCAATGTCATCAAGCATCGGGGAAGAGAGCTTCGACAACTTCTCAAGGTATCCTTGCATCGTGAGAAAATGCAAGGATACCGATGTTCCCTCCTCCATGTGACACCTTGTGAGTGCGATGGTGGTCTTATAACACTCTTTTCTAGCACTATTCATGAACATCTTTGTTAAAGCTTCCATGGTCTTCTTGGGTTTTGAATCCAAGTATTTCGCTTGAAGCGAGTCACCCATGGAAGCAACATTAGACCGTGAACTTGGTTCTCTTGGTCTTCCCACTTGGCTTTTGCCTCTCTCTCGCTATCGGTTGCATTCTCATTTAATTTTGGGATTTCACCATCCAAAATATGAGACAGTTTCTCAAACTTCAACACGATATTGAGCTTGAGTTGCCAGCTTATGAAGTTTGAGCCATCATTTGCCAAATGATGTTTTTCAATCATAGATCGCACAATAGGTTGAATATTCGACATTTCTACAAAATAAATTATATGAGATTTAATGTCAATTTTATGTTTTTAAAAAATCAATACCACAAATAAAAAAAATTGTCCATAAATGCAGCAATCCAAGATCTTATCAATTATAATATAAACTAGCTAAGGGTTATCAGATATATTATAAAATCAAGGTAAGAAAACATTTTCTAATCATAACCATTTCAAAATATCGCAACATTTGCATTTTCAAACTCTTATAACTCTTGTCGTTTTAATTAAGAGGGAATTTGACCGATCCTCGTAAGAAAAACTCTCTTTCTCAAAACCGAGCTAGGGCTCCGGGTCTTGTTAAGAAAACTTATTTCATTTGATACGAGATATGTTTATCCATTGTATTCATAAACAAATATACTCGGTATCCACTAAGGGTGAATCACACCTCGTACATCTATTCGTGGCACAACAATAGACAACCTTATATCTCCCACTATTCCCAAAGATGGAGGAAGCTATCTATCGTTAAGGGCGAGCAGAATATCCCTCGATCGATGACTGCTAGTGGATGAAATAAGAAAGAAAGACACTCTTAATTTTTGGTTGGACAATTTAAACATTAATATGTGATTTTAGAATTTAGGTGAGCATGCATATTTATCATCTATATACATCCTAACATTCATACATGCAATCACATATATATCAAGCACACAAACATAAATAAAGTCATTCACACACACATTGTGTGAGTTTATATGTTCACGCGTCCTTGATCATTGATCCTCGATCATTGTGCTTCTTCAGCGTATTCCTCTTGCACCATGGATGTTGATATTGCAAAAATATAAACATGCATCTCTCAAAACATTAATATGTGATGTTTTGGGTGGGGTTCTGAGGTGATGGTTGGCGATGACCATCACCGGTGATGATCACCCAATTCTGAGGTCTCGATCGGTGCTCTGATACCATGAATTTTGGTGTATATTTTTATTGATCTTATTTTGAATAATACAGAGCAAACATATATAAGTGTTGAGTTATTTCTTAATACATAATGTAGTCGTTGGAGAATTTGGTGCGTGAATGGATGTTGCCTTTGGTGAAGATTTGTCGGTTGTATGATTTGCTTGATTGGAGATTATGTCTATGTTAGGCCATGATAACCGTTTGTCTGAGCCGTCTTCAACAGTGTGTGGTTAAATAGTGTGGGTGCGGATCGATTTTGAGATAGCATGCATATTATGTAAGTTAATGGTCTTATATATACATGTTCTTGATAATCTGTTTGTTAGTATTAGAGATATATTTTATACCTAATCTTGGGATAGTTTAGATTGATGATGCCGATACGCACTCGATAATTTACTCGATAGTGACTCGATAGTACTTCTTTGTTGGGATTTTTTTTTTGGAGTTTAATCTCTCATGTTGGTAAGATAAAATAGGTAGAAAGATATTTTCGAAATCACCTTTTATGAGAAAATTACCATAAAAATGGGAATTACTATTCATCGTCTATAAATTACTTAAATCGTCAGCGTCAATTACCATCGGGCAAAATGATAATTGGTGCAGACGATTTAAATAATTCGTGGACGACGTTTCAGTAAAAAATGTGACTCGATGAGAATCAATTTAACGGTACGTGCATGCGAGCAAGAATCCATGGAATGATTTGGTCATTTGTGGTTTTCTTGATCTTATTGGAGGGATTTTTGATTCTCTTGGTTTTAGATTTTCTTTTTTTTTCTTCTTCCTTTATTTGTCAAATTGGAGAAAATATAATTATGTTTCTTTCCTCATGTGAATGTTCGGTCGTATATAATTTATTAAGATTCCATATTGACCACTAAGATATTTAAAAATTCCATATTGGAGAAAATCTAATTATGTTTTTTTTTTACTTTTTTGTTATGTAATTGTCCTGATACAAAATGAATATATGATTCTTTATTGCTTCATTTCAATATTTTTATCTTTTTAGAATAGATAATTGTATGAGTCTTTTTAGAATACAAAATACACTTTATGAAATCTACATTTTGTGAAGTTTGTATTATTGAAATTGTTAATTTTTAAAAGTTCTATAATTAAAAATTGTGTTTTTAGTAATTATTTTGTTAATATTTGCATTTTTAAATAATTGCATTGTTGAAATATGCAATTTTCTGCTTGTTTTGGATAATAATGTATTTTTAGTATGATTTTAACCTACTGCATTATATATGTATTCATTTTTAATTCAAGATGCATTTAATGAAAACATTTAATTTGTATTTTCTGATAAATTAATATTTTCATTTTTTGATAAAAAAATGCATCTCACATTTACATCATTTAATTTGGGATTGAGACAATATTCATTCATGGTAGAATACATGTAATTATTAAGGGTTATTTGCTTGGGTGCACCTCTGCGGATGCGTAATTGGGGATTTGCACCCGGGTTTCGTCTCTTTACTTGGGTGCGCATTTGGGAAGAATATAATTGCTTGGGTGCACTTATCCCGTCAATGGGTCTCATTCCGTAACTGATCCCGTTACCCCGTTAGTCTGCCCCAATACCCTGTTAGCCTCCCCTTGATAATCTTTCCTAATCCTTACCTCCATTTTCCCTAACTTAGACCTTATCCTGCCATCTTCTCCCTTCTTCCGTCCTCTCATCTCACCTCCCCAGCAAGACAAAAAAATGGTCGGTGGTGGTGATTTTACCTCCGACTCCACGTCCAACAGTAGATCTCACTCCACGTCCAACCGAGTCTTTGTGGATCTCATTTCGAAGTCTACAACCAACCCCAACCACACTGTTAGCAACGACCAACTATCGAACACCACTAGTTGAAGGCCAAAGTTCGTGATATGCAGGTCTTCATCGTTGAAACAAAGGTTTTCATGAAGAAGGTCGACATGGTGATAAACGTCTGCGTGATGGTCATGATTGGGATGACTTTGAAGTGGCTGATTTAGGTTTCTTTTATTGTATGTTTTGGTTGGTGGTTTAGTATAGGTATATGCTATGTTTAGTGTATGTGTGTATGTTTTGGTTTGTGTTTTAAGTGAATGGTTGGTTCGTAGTTTGATTGTATGTTTCTATGTTACGTAGAATTCCAAACGAAACTTATGTTATGTGTATGTTTTGAGTATGATTTTAATGTATGTTTTGGTTAAAGGTTTAAGTGAAGGTTTGGATTTAACTTTCTGTGTAATGGCAACATTCTTGGTTTGAGGGATTTGTGGTTTGATTGAATGTTCGAATGTGTGAGGTATGATTCCAAAATGCACATCACATAGCTGTCTGAGATAAGGCGACCACAAGTGCCCCAATTTCATGCTGAAGCTGAGCAAAGACAAGCAAAGAAACAATTTGAACCACACAAAGCAATATGTATAGATCAACTCCCTTTGTTGCATGTTCAAACAAGACAATAATGTTACAAGCATACAAGCGTAGAAAATTTGTTACAAGCATACAACCATTAATTTCAAATCCTACAATAATGTCATTCGATTATAAATTACTAATTGGACACAAGAGTATTTAAATGACACTTGGCCACTGTAAGTCGACCATCTTGCTTATCCCATTAGTGCTCACTGACTCCAATAGGTTCACCATTGACCCATATGGTGATTGTATTCCCTGACTACTTTGGCTGAATTAGAGATCAACATAAAGTTCTTCCTCTTGTTGAGGCTGCTTTGAGGCTTCTTTAGACTTCTTTGATTTGGTCGTTCTTTTCCTCTTGTTGGTTTGAGTGTTCCTGCAAATTCAGCAGACAACTTTACTAAATTTAACATTCAACTTTAGTAAAAGACTCAACATTTAAAATTAAATGCAACGGATTATATACCTTGGGATGTCCTGTTGGTTTGTCTGGGATACTATTGGTTCCTTACATCTTCTTGCATGGTGGCCTGACAAACCACACCTCTTACACTTCCTTTTGTTATTACTGCCACTCAGATCCATTGACCCCTTATATCTCTTCATCTTTGGTCTACCAGCTGGTCTCTTCATAGTAGGAGGCATGATTGAAGGACCTTCCACTACTTTCCACTCTGTTCTATCTGGTATTGGGTGGATGCATGATTCATAAGCTCTGGTATATGTTGCCTTAGTGAACCACTCACTAATGTAATCTTCCCACACAACCCCTTTTATGGTACCAATAAAAGCAGCTGCATGACTACATGACATCCCTGTCAACTGCCACACTCAGCAACTACAAGTCCTCTCATTCAAACCAACAACCCAACTTTTTGATGAAGTTAATACCTCATCTCTTAAATTAGGACACCTCAGAACAGTGAAGTCCCCCAATTCTCTAGACAAAGAACCAACCAAAAACTTGGCCTTAGGAACTAGAGGATTTGTCCACTCTCTACTCTTTTCTTGACTTTTGTACATTGTTTGCATCAACTTCTGTCTTAGGTTGTCAAACATAGTAACAATGGGCAAGTGTCTGACTTCTCTTAAGGATTCACTACAATTGTTGGTTATATAGTCTGATTTTGCCACACAACCAAATTGACTTCTACTCCATATTTTGTCATTGCTTTCAACTCTAACCAACCATTCGTGTGTTGCATCATCCACATCTCTTATGGTCTGCATCTTTGCACTAAACTCATTGACTGTGTAAGCACATGCAACATCCTACATCAAATATAACAACAAAACACTTTTATGTATGATCGTGAGGGTCTCTAATTCTAATCACTTTTAAGTCTAATTACCTACTTGTTTAACGATCAAAGATGTGCAGCGGAATTTAAAACTAAACAAGCAAGTAAAGGAATGGAAAATGCAAACCACAAGGAGTCAGGGATTTTTATACAGGTTCGGCCTCCCACCTACTTCCTCTCTTGCAAGCTCCACTCGGATCACTAAGCTCTGCTCACGACTTCACTGACCACTCACCGTTCTGGGTCGGGAGAGAACGCATTTACAATCTTCAAAATCGCAAACAACCCTTGTCGAGCTTGACTCCTCCTCTCACAATCCGAGAGGGATCACTTTGGGCTCTCACCGAAGTCTATACTCTTGTCTTGGGCTTTCACCAAGACCCTTGCTTCTTGAACAACCAATGAGTGGAATGACACTTTCTAAACTTGAGCACACTTGAGTGAGAATAAGATTTAAGACTAAAGTGTGGAAGGTTTGAGGCTTGGAGTGTTTGGAGCTTTCTCTCTAATGTAGGAAACAAATAGTAGTGGGAGAGTTGTGTTAAAATGTGTTTTACAACTCTATTTATAAGCTCCTAAAGAGTTATAACCGTTGGTGATGAATTGAGTAAAGATTGTGTAAGATACACAAAACAGAAACTGTCAGGACCCAATTCTGAGTAAGTTCAGTCGACCGGATCGGGTTGTCCAGTCGACCGTTTGGCAATTTAGATTAAGGTTCGGTCAACCGGTTAAGGAACGGTCAATTGCCAAAGGCTATTATCTTGGTACACTTAAGTGACTGGTCGAACACCGAGAAAGGTTTGGTCGACCGATTCGCACCAAGCTCTTTGGGGTTGACAAACAAGATCATATTCGGTCGACCGAAACAAGTTCCTCGGTCGACCGAAAACTAACAGGAAATTTTGGTTTGTCAAGTCTTCTTAAGTTCGGTCGACCGAACAAGGTCCTCGGTCGACCAATACACAAAATGTATTTTGGGTATATGGAGATAATACGAATACTACCATTGGGTATAATACGACAAAACAAACGGTCAGAAATTTGTTGTTACTCGGTCGACTAAACTTGGGTAGTAAAACACTAACAAGATATATGATCACTCGGTCGACCGAACGGTCTTTTTCGGTCGACCGAATGTGGGCAGACTGTTCAAGTTTTGGTTTAGTGTTTTCCGGTCTAAGTTTGGGTGATCTATTGAAGTCCAAATTATAAATTTCGTGTGTGACTTCTATAGGGAACCTAGTGTGTGTTTGAGTAGTTTTTAGCTCAAGTATGCTCAATTACACAAAGTTCTTAAGACTCAAAGAAATACAAATTACATGTCTTCAAATGAGTTTGATTACATGTCTTGACTTGATTTCCTTTCTTCCTTGAGTCTTGATCACCTGTAGAGGTTAGCACAAAGCAATATATATGCAATGCAACATGTGTGCTACTCTACATGATCACAATTAAGATTAGGTTGATTAAATCATCAAAACATAGATTAAGGCCAAAAAACCAACATTTTAAACTTCTTTTGGAAGTTCTGGTAGAGGTGTCTGGCAAAGCTCTGTGCTCACATCCACCAAACACCTCAGACACTCCCTCCACCAATCCCTTATACATGTCACTTTTCAAGACTAAGTCATTTCTATGACCAACATCCTCCTTGAGCAGTTCTAGAAACCACTTCCGGTTTTCATAATTCTCAGAGTCTACCACTGCAAATGCTATTGGGAATAGTTGGTGGTTCCCGTCAACTGAAGTGGCTGTTAGAAAAGTGTCTTTGTACTTGCCCTTCAGATGACATCCATCTAATCCAATCAGTGGTCTACAACCCCTCACAAACCCTTCTCTACAACCCCTAAGACACACAAAAACTCTAAGGAATGAACCATCTTTAGCTTTAACTTCATACTTAATCACACTATTCTGGTTTGTTCTCTCTAACTCTGCAATGAAAGATGACATTCATTGATATTGTTTCTCCTCACCTCCCCATAGGTTTCTAATTGCAATCTGTCTACCCCTCCAAACTCTGTGATATGGTAGGCTTAGATGATATCTACTTTTCAACTAGTCACTAATACTCTTCAAAGTGACTCTGTCATCTTGGCTAAGCAACTGTAGGCATTGATGAACAATCCAATTCTTGGTGGCCATCTTAGAGGCACACATGTTAACTGATGAACAAGAGTGTGGCAACCTGAGGGTCTTTATCTCAAAAGCTCTACCATCACTTAACCTTGATGCATGGATTCTCTACTTACAATTTGTGTCCCTACATCTAGTTGCCACTCTATCTGGCTGACTTTTTAAATATGTAATTTCACATTCACTCAAAATGCAGTAAAGGTGAATCCATACAACCATCTGGTTCCTCCTCAAAATCAATATCACAACCATCAGAATCTCCATACTCATCATTGGACTGCATATAATCAGGATCTGAATCACTACTAAAGTGGTTATTTCAGTGGGTTCAAAATGACATGGTAGTGTGTAACTTGCCTGGACATCACAAGGTGGAGGGTCATATTGGAAATGTGGTTGAGGTTCTGACCCTACACTATCCTGCAAATCACAAGTTTGGGGTTGACCTTCCATCAGTGCTTCAGGTTGAGGTTGTGAGCCTACACTTGCAACACCACTGCCTACTATCTCTTTACTGCTTAAGTTACAGTAGATGTGCAACTCATGTTTGGGGTTGGGAAACCTAAGAGCATTCTCTATGTCTACATCAACAACTACATCTCTAAAATCTTTCCTAACATTGTTGGGAATCATATGCTTTAACTCAACACAGTCACTTAAACTCCACTTCTTTACAGTGCAAACCCAAGACCTTAAAATTTCCACTGTCAAATCTTCAACAAGTAACATTGATGCCACCTCTTCAAAACCAACAACTCTTACCCTACCTTTGCTCCTAACCCATGTACCACCACAATGAAGTCTGACATTAAGGCTTTCACTTAAATCATGTCCACTGAATGCCTAAAAAAGCCCAACATGCAAACCAAATCAAACAGGAATCATGAACAGCATGCAAATAAATAAACAAAGGAATCAAGCAATCAGAAATCATGCTACTACTGGACATCAATTAGGGAAAACAACATGCAAGCAAACTAAGAAACAATAACCACTGCTCTTATCCATGAATCATGCAAACATGGTGAAGTTATTAAACAACATGTAAACAAATATACACAAGAAGAAGATGTTTGCTTACTGATGTCTTTTGCCTACGAGACCACTCCTTGTTCCAACCATTGCCTCCGCAAGCACCCTCCGATGTTAGATCATGTATGCATGTCGAACAATCACCTCGATCTCGCAGTTCTACCAAGCTTCGACCACCTTGCCGACCGATTTGGGGCATCTTCTGATTGAGGATTTTAGAGGGGGCGATTTCGTCGGGTGATGAAAAATTTAGGGCTAGGGTTTACTGGTTGGGGTTGGGTGGTGGGTGTTGAACGTTTTAATTTAAACCGCAAGTGCACGGCCGCGATGAAGCGGTGGCAAGTACGGGTCGTCCTCAGGGAGGTGAGCAGCCTCTTGTTTGCACGAAATCAAGTGACGAAAATAATGGAGAAGAGAGTTGGTTACGCTACTATACGCTACACTACACTAAGAAGTATGAAATGTGAAAGAAGCAAACAAACGATGAAATAACAACTAAACTAAGAACAAAGGAAGAATGCTGGAATACAGAAATGGGAAAACCCCTAAGGGGTAGAGTGAGTGCACACAAGCAAAGAGGTGGGTGTAGAATACATTCTTTAAGCACATGAAGGTGGTGTTTATCAAGCATAGGAAGTGTCTAAATGTTATGGCAAAACCTATCAATCTATTCACCAACTTGGTTGATTAACATTTACATATGCAAGTTGTTTATTTCAGAACCTAAACAAGCATGAGAGGTGTCTAATCATTTTGGCAAAACTCATCAAGTTATAAATTCTATCCTAAACAAGCAAGCATACATTCATGTTTAATCAACACATTGAAATTAAAGCATTCATCTCATTCTCTAATGCATGTATGTACATCTACTCCACCCCCCAAAGGGGATGGAACTACTCACTAAACATTACACTAATTATTAAACTATGGAAAAAAGCATATTAAAACTAAGCTAGAATTAAAAGACGATTAAACTAAAACATGCACAAACAATAAAAGGAGCATAAAACAAACAATGAAAGAAACACAAAACTTTATTGATAAAATGACTCACATTAAAAGTAGCATCCTCCTACTTTAGTGTGTGCTTCAAGGCCTCACT
Source organism: Triglochin maritima (assembly GCA_963682175.1). Classification (NCBI taxonomy): domain Eukaryota; kingdom Viridiplantae; phylum Streptophyta; class Magnoliopsida; order Alismatales; family Juncaginaceae; genus Triglochin; species Triglochin maritima. The sequence goes on from OY821770.1 coordinate 61,563,333, forward strand.
TCTAGTAGGAAGAATAGCCACTTAAAATATGGAGTGATTACAAAAGGAGGTGAAGAGTTCTATTTATAGGCATGGAAAAAGCTAATCCGGGACAATCCCCCGATGTGGGACTAAACAGATACCACACATAGCCTAAACATCCTCTAATACATGTTCTGTAGCAATTTGAGCGCATTTGGGCCAAAAGTGACCGCCAATTAGTGGTCTTGGACCGCTAATTAGCGGTCTACAGTGTCCGGATCACTCTGGAATTTCTTGTGGGCTTTTCTGGAAGGCTTTGTTGGTATTTGATGCATCTAGTTTTCATGTTGGAGCTCCGACCCGAATAGAATTGCCAAAATACTCCCCATGATGGTGAGGAGTATTCTGTTTTGCTCTTAGGTCCTTCTGTCTTGCAATCAGGTCCTTCTTCCTTGCATCTTGGTCCCCAGATCTCACAATTCAGTCATTTTTCCCAGCTTTTGGGTACTTTTATGCTTCATCTCTTCAAACCTATTTATTCCTGAAAACTAAACATAAAACTCGTGACATAGCATTGTTTAGGTGAAAGATAATGGATATAAGATACAAATATTAGCACGAAATGATGTCAATCAAATACCCCCACACCTAACTTTTGCTAGTCCCGAGCAAAACAAAGAAAGAGAAAAGCATACGAAAAAACAAGAAATCTTAACTCACTTTCGTAGGAATCACGGTTGCACTTAGCACGTGCAACAAGCCGTTAAACCTCCTTGTCGCCAAGGAGGAGGAGTGTTGTCTCCTGAGGGTTTTCAGCGGATATACCCACAAAATCCGAACAAGATGCATTAATCAATCTAGCTACACGACTCGTTGGACTTATTTTGTCGATCATGGGACGCGGTAATACTACGGGTCGATTCTATATATGTAATCGGTCCACACACCTAGCCTAATGAGTTATTCGTGAGAGTTAGTCAAGGACTTAAGTGAAAGACATTGGCAACCTTAACTTCTGAATGTGATACAATGTGTAAAGTCCATTTTGGTTCTTATTTGACTTTTTTTTACTTTTTCTTTTTTTCCTTTTTTTTTCTTTTTCTTTGGAGCATTTTATTGCTTAGTGTTTGATTCTCCCCAGGGTCAGGTTTCGTGAATCATTGCCTATGAGGACTTACACTATCACGTACACCTTCCCCCAAATCTCCACATAGGGCGATCCCTACCACCCGTGTAACGGGAGTTCGGTCGGCGCATCCCAAGTCAGATGACTCGAAAGCACCAGGCACAAAGTCCCCTCAGACCTACTTTCCCGAGTGATAGGAGCCGTGCGAGAAGAGAGAACACCACTTATTTATCTATATGGGAACCAAAACCCCTACACTTAAGTTTCACAAAAAGAGATTAAGGGCCCTCGACTACGACAAACTTCCTTATACTCACAAACACGAATTATTTGACTCACTAGGGTCAGGGTGGACTTCTTTAAATGTTTGAGTACTGAAACCCTATGATTACACGCCCCCCTGAGGGAAAACCAGGATGCATCCTAACGACTCGACAAGACCTAAAGCCAATAAACTAGAAATCCTAATGCATCAAGTTCAAGACAATTTTGGGAGCTTTCTTTTTACTTTGCCTCTCAACGGTTTTGCACATGCTAAACACCCGCAAAACCCACAAAAATATTTTCTTTCACAAACACATGAAGATTTTGAAAGAAATGTGAAAATTTTAAAGCACTCGGCAAGCAAAAGAAGACAAGTCACCCAAGGATCATGGCAAGCAGATATATCAATGTTAAATGCGGCACACTAACATGACCCTAGCAGTACAAACAAACGAAAATAAAACCAAAGGAAAAAGACTCGACTATGTACACACGTAAAACACCCCCCCACACCTACTTCATGCATTGTCCTCAATGAATGTGAACAAGATACTACATGGATACATGCATGAAAAAGGAAAGATCTCACCAACATGAAGTACAAAGGGACGTTCAGGGTCATGTTGATGGACACAAACCCAAATTCCCTCAAAACCTGTGAGAAGCTGAAGAAGGGAGATAAATACGTGAAGAGATTGGGCCCAAGTACACAAGGGTTGGGGCCCACAACAATCGATGCTCACTGAATGAGTCTTTTATTACACACTTTTTTCTCTTTTTTTTGTTTTTTCAAGATATATACATCACCCAAGATATTCTCATAATCATTTGGTCAAGGAACATCAAATGAGAACATCAAGTCATGAGGACCAGAGACTTGCCGAGATGGGCAAACTCCACTGGTACTCTGAGGTGTCATGAGGGGTGAAAGGTCAAAGCTGAAAGGCTCGAACCTCTCATGATATTGGTTGGGTGTGGGCAACAAAGAATGAAGTTGTGTTGCCTCACTAGGGTTTAATTGCTCATCGAAGAAACCCTCCAACCAATAGGCGGGTGCATCGGAATGAGTTCCTCAGGCTCATTCGATGGATGCAGCAGACTTGCATCACTAAGAATGGGGCTTATCCCCAAGTCATCCAACAAGGACCTCCCACCATCGTTTAGATCATCAAGCATAAGCTCGGTCATAGGTGGGTCCTTGTTGGAGTTAATATGAAGCTCAAATGGCTCAATGACCATGGGACATGAGGTAGAGACACCTTCTGGTATAGGCATATGATGAGGTGTCTCACCCTCACTAGTACTCTCAACTGAATCATGCAACGAACACTCCCTTTGGACATTCATGTTCGAGGCCAGCTCACTCTGTTGCATTGCAAAGACAGGCAATGAGTCTTCGCTGGGCCCACGAACATTCTCAATGAGTTGCATTGGGGTTAGGGGTGTTTGTTGATTTTGTGGTGCTTTCTCCAATTGGCGGATGAGATTTAGACTTAAAGGTTCATCCATGGGTTCCTGTTGCCTACCAGAGTTGAACACATGAAACTCGGCACTCATGTTACCGAATGAGAGCTTCATGAGACCATTTCTACAATTAATCAAGGCATTGGAGGTTGCCAGAAATGGTCTACCGAAAATCAAAGGTATTTGAGAGTGAGTGTTCGCAACAGGATTGGTATCGAGGACAACAAAATCGACTGGAAATATAAAATCTCCAACTTTGATAAGCACGTCCTCGATAATCCCCATGGGAATACGAATGGATCTATCCGCCAGTTGGAGGGTGATCTTAGTTGGTTTCAATTCTCCCAAGTTCAACTGTTGATAAACAGAGAATGGGAGGAGGTTGACCCCTGATCCTAAATCAAGCAAAACATTGCTCAATCTAGTGTCCCCTATCGTACACTGAATAGTAGGACACCCCGGGTCCTTGTATTTTGTGTAGGTAGGATTGGACAAAAGTGAGCTGATATTTGCAGCCAAGAATGCTTTCTTAGGAACATTGGTCTTCCTCTTGGTTGTGCAGAGATCCTTCAACACTTTGGCATATTGAGGTATTTGTTGGATGACATCCAACAAAGGGATGTTAACCTTCACTTGCTTAAACACCTCTAATATCTTGTCCATGTTGTCACTCTGCTTTTTGTTTAACCTACTTAGATAGGGAGCTTTTGGCAGGTAGGTTTTCTGTTGTGCCTGAGAAGAAAGCTTTGGTGTATTACCCTCACCCTCAGCTTCTTCTTCACCACCATTCCCACGGAGGGGCTGCATAGATGGTGGTGGGTGTGGCAAGGAAATGTGATTGTCAACCTGTTTTCCATTCCTTAAGGTCACAATGGAATTGACATGGTGAACAAGTTCCTCCACATGGTTTACTTGCCTCCCCCGAGGTACCACATTCTCATTTTGCATTTGTTGTTGTTGGTACATGCGGGGGTTAGCCTCAGGCTGGCTAGGAAAAGACCCTCTCTCTCTCTCTCATGTACAGACTGAGCCAATTGGCCCATCTGAAGCTCTAGAGATTTCATGGTCTGCTGATTTGAAGTGAGAACTTGACTTGTGGTAGACATAAAATTTTTCATTGAGTTTTCAAGTCCACGAGTCAAGGTCTCAAGCGAATTGAATCGGGTTTCCATATTATTGGAATTTAGGAAACCCGATTGGTTGGTGGTTTGTGCTTGGGGTGACTGATATGAATGTGCATGCATGGGAGGTTGGTGTGATTAGTAAGGTGATCTAGAGGAGTTTGGAGGACCACCCGGGGCATTAGTTTGGTTCCATGAAAAATTGGGGTGGTTCCTCCATCCAGGATTATAAGATGATGAGTATGGGTCATTCCTAGCTCTGTCATAGATGGCGTTGACACGCTCCATCTCAGGAGGAATGGACTCACACTCGCTCTCTACATGACCTATCCTACCACATGAATGACAAGGAACTGGACCAGATGTGGACATGTGAGGTGTACCTTGTTGGTTTTGGAGCTCAATCGAATCCATACGGCGCATTAAGGCTGCCATGCGTGCCTCGGTGGCCGTAGTGGTATCGATAGCAAATGCGGCACCCGATCTAGTCGAGTTTGCATTCGCGATCCTCGCTCCTATACTAGATGATGCAGGTGGTTCCCTCACACTCTCCCATTGCATGGTTTTCTCAGCGAGGTCTTCTAAGAAGGCACATGCCTCCCTTTCATCCTTTCCCAAGAACTCTCCTTGACACATGGACTCAAGGAGCGTTCTGGACGGGATGTGAAGACCCTCATACACAATCTGACAAAGACGCCACAACTCAATGCCATGGTGAGGGCACGAGGATAGTAGTTCTTTGAACCTCTCAAGATATGCATGAAATGGTTCGGTCTCATGTTGATAGAACGAATTGATTTCGTTCCTCAATTTTTGAGTCCGATGATTAGGAAAGTACTTCTTGAGGAATGCAGATTGAAACTCATCCCAAGTCCTAAAGGAATTCGCCTGGTTTCTATACAACCACTTCTTGGCGTCATCCTTTAGTGCAAAAGGAACGAGCCTAAGATGGATGGAGTCTGTGCTAAGTTGTTGCAGCTTGAACATAGCACAGACCTCCTCAAATTCCCTGAGAAAGATATAGGGGTCACCTTTCCCAGTGAAATGAGGGAGCATGGAAATGAATTGAGGCTTAACCTCAAAATGGTTCCCATTAGCCTCTGGTAATACGATGCATGAGGGTAGAGCTGTACGGCTCGGGTAGCATCGATCACGTAGAGGTATGGGAACGACAACTGGAAGCACTGGTCGAACAGATGGGTCCAGCAACTGCTCCTCCTCACGGAAATTAGCAGCCATTGAACCCGGACTGCGTGTGACACGAGAGGAGGAAGGTGTCGAGAAATCTATGATCGAAGCCGGATTGACAACGCTCCTCGTCAAACGACCACTCTCGTCTCGTGTCCACGAAAGCATGCACAAAGGTGCACACACACAAAACAAAACTTTTTTTTCCTTTTTTTCTTCTAACAAAGAATGTGCGTAGAGGAGAAGACGGGGGGACACAGGAGAGAAGTCCTTATGCTACGGCGGATGGGTACAGGTAGAAGCACACAAGCAAACAAGGCTCAAGCAATCCTAAGGTCGCTATAGGTCCTTACAGCTAGACGTCGCCTAACTGCGAGGTCACACGGCCTCAACACGCCTCACCTCCCTACAACGAGGACCACAAAGCCCAGCAAGTGAGCCAAGATCCGGGGATCTCGTCTCTCCTACTATCGACAAAGTGGGCAACGCCGATCAGGTCATGACGGTCGGGACCGGATCACTCTCCTAATGCGTCTGAATTCCTTAAGGCCAATGTCTACTTGATTTTAAAATTAGGCTCTTGATTAGTGTGGTTTTTGGGGCGAAGGAAAGGGTGATGAAATCCCCCACCTTAGCTTTTATGGGACAGCCCCTCCTTAGTAGCGTTTTGGAGTCCTAAATCTAGCAATCAACTCTCCAAACAACGCTCAACTCACACTTTTTGCAATGCACTTCCTACTAACTAATGCATGTTCATACGAAATGCATGAATGAGAGTAGAAGGTGCGTACCTCACGCCAGCTCTCAGCAACAGAAAATAAAGCTAAGATAAAAGACAATCTAAATGCCTAAGTCACATACATGATGCATGGCCTAAACAAAAAGAATGCCTAATCTTTTGCTTTGAGTTTTAGGGTCCAAGTTGCTTAAAGGAGGTTGATTATGGATCTGGGAACAAACTATAAGTCAAAACATGCCAAATTAAATCCCAGATCACTACATCAATTATGAAAACCAACCAAAGAAATACAAGACAAAACTGAGCTTACCAGACCGCCAATTGGCGGTCCCAGGCCGCTGATTGGCGGTCTGAAATGCTCAGATTCACTCAAAACTTCTCCAGGCGTTCCTCCTGATGACTCCAAGTCTCCTGAAACAAGGAAAAACTACACAACACAAATTAAATCCACTCGAATCGTCCAAACAAGAGTCTGGACTGGCACCTCCCCGGCAACGGCGCCAAAAACTTGTTGAACATTTTAATTTAAACCGCAAGTGCACGGCCGCGATGAAGCGGTGGCAAGTACGGGTCGTCCTCAGGGAGGTGAGCAGCCTCTTGTTTGCACGAAATCAAGTGGCGAAAATAATGGAGAAGAGAGTTGGTTACGCTACTATACGCTACACTACACTAAGAAGTATGAAATGTGAAAGAAGCAAACAAACGATGAAATAACAACTAAACTAAGAACAAAGGAAGAATGCTGGAATACAGAAATGGGAAAACCCCTAAGGGGTAGAGTGAGTGCACACAAGCAAAGAGGTGGGTGTAGAATACATTCTTTAAGCACATGAAGGTGGTGTTTATCAAGCATAGGAAGTGTCTAAATGTTATGGCAAAACCTATCAATCTATTCACCAACTTGGTTGATTAACATTTACATATGCAAGTTGTTTATTTCAGAACCTAAACAAGCATGAGAGGTGTCTAATCATTTTGGCAAAACTCATCAAGTTATAAATTCTATCCTAAACAAGCAAGCATACATTCATGTTTAATCAACACATTGAAATTAAAGCATTCATCTCATTCTCTAATGCATGTATGTACATCTACTCCACCCCCCAAAGGGGATGGAACTACTCACTAAACATTACACTAATTATTAAACTATGGAAAAAAGCATATTAAAACTAAGCTAGAATTAAAAGACGATTAAACTAAAACATGCACAAACAATAAAAGGAGCATAAAACAAACAATGAAAGAAACACAAAACTTTATTGATAAAATGACTCACATTAAAAGTAGCATCCTCCTACTTTAGTGTGTGCTTCAAGGCCTCACTTCTAGTAGGAAGAATAGCCACTTAAAATATGGAGTGATTACAAAAGGAGGTGAAGAGTTCTATTTATAGGCATGGAAAAAGCTAATCCGGGACAATCCCCCGATGTGGGACTAAACAGATACCACACATAGCCTAAACATCCTCTAATACATGTTCTGGAGCAATTTGAGCGCATTTGGGCCAAAAGTGACCGCCAATTAGCGGTCTTGGACCGCTAATTAGCGGTCTACAGTGTCCGGATCACTCTGGAATTTCTTGTGGGCTTTTCTGGAAGGCTTTGTTGGTATTTGATGCATCTAGTTTGCATGTTGGAGCTCCGACCCGAATAGAATTGCCAAAATACTCCCCATGATGGTGAGGAGTATTCTGTTTTGCTCTTAGGTCCTTCTGTCTTGCAATCAGGTCCTTCTTCCTTGCATCTTGGTCCCCAGATCTCACAATTCAGTCATTTTTCCCAGCTTTTGGGTCCTTTTATGCTTCATCTCTTCAAACCTATTTATTCCTGAAAACTAAACATAAAATTCGTGACATAGCATTGTTTAGGTGAAAGATAATGGATATAAGATACAAATATTAGCATGAAATGATGTTAATCAGTGGGGATTTCAGAGGGGGCAATTTTGTCGGGCGATGGATTTAGGGCTAGGGTTTACTCGTTGGGGTCGGGCGGTGGGGATTTCAGAGGGGGCGATTTTGTCGGCGATAGATTTAGGGCTAGGGTTTACTAGTTCGGGTCGGGTGGTGAGGATTTTAGAGGGCGCGATTTCGTCGGCGATGGATTTAGGGCTAATGGTTACTGGTTGGGGTCAGGTGGTTCAACTATGGCTTAGGGTTTAGTGGTTCGGGTCGGTTGGTTCAAATTGCCTCGAAATTTATGGTTAATTAGTTGGGGTCTGGTTCTCTAACGGGTCAACTGGTTCAATTTGGCTCGAGTTTATTTTTGGCAATTAGGTTCACAATTATGGTGCTTTTATTTTAGCCCGACCACAAATTTTATTACCTTAACTTGCCATTACCTGATAACGGGACGTAACGGGGTATTGGGGAAGACTAACGGGGTAACGGGACGTAACGATGTCGGTTACGGAATGAGGCCCATTGACAGGATAAGTGAACACAAGCAATTATATTCTTCCCAAAGGTGCACCCAAGTAAATAGACGAAACTCGAGTGCAAATTCCCAATTACTCATCCGCAGAGGTGCACCCAAGCAAATAACCCATTTATTAATGAAAGAATGAATTATGGAAGAATGTTAATTCCTCGATGCGTGTAAGACATTATTTTATTTTATTGTTAGAATTTTGCAAATGGAAGACAATAATCGTAAGGTTTTGCACTAAGATGAATTGCTTGTTGCTTTAAATAAGGGAACTACTATTCGTCGCCGGAAAACTACTTAAATCGCCCCAAAAATGACCTTTTTGCCCTTAACAAATCAATTAATACCGATTTCGTCCCGTGTCTTTAAACAAGGTGTTTGACTCAGTTTTACTCACATTCCTAGTACCAACACCACGAAAATGTCTGGCGAAGCACCTGAATCCGGCGAGGTAACGGGGGCGAAATTTTTTTCCCGACTCGGGCGTCTAGCTAAACCGCCTCCACCAAGGTGGAGGCGTCTGCCTAACACGCCTCCACATATGTGGAGGCGGTTTAGACAGACGCCTCCACCTTTGTGCAGGCATCTCCTATGTACGCCTCCACAAAGGTGGAGGCGGTTTAGCCAGACGCCCGTTTTTTGTTTTTTTGTAAATTTTCAGGTTCCATTGCAAAATTTCAGTGGTGATGGAGTAGATTACAGTGAGCTTTTTGACAGTAAAGAAATATTTACAACAATCGAGGAAGGTTGTAAATGAGCGAAACAAGTTGCAATAGGAGCCAGATTTTTTTTGGTTATATCATCATACAAACCAAAAGCAGATAACCGGATGGATTGTTACCTCAGATGTGATCGCAGACGTTAGATGAGTTCTCGTGATACGAGTATTGCACTGCGAAAGAATACGAAAAGAAAAGGTTGTGGTTGTCGGTTTTTGGTAAAAGTGGTGGAGCGACGAGATCGTGATGGATGAGTTATTGTTTCTAGTAGCATCTATGGGCAGCACAACCACCCATTGGCAGTTTATTCAGAGGGTCACCGACAGGTCAGCGGACTTAGTGCTGGGGCAAAGCAAATTGTTCGGGATATGACAGAGGCACAAGCAAGACCCCGTAACATTTTGTTGGCGGTAAAGAAGAAATTTCCGAATGATAATCTGAATCAAAGACACATTTACAACTTCAGAGAGTACATGAGGAGGACGAAATCTGAAGACAGGAATCCCGCGCAGCAATTTCTCAGGGAGGCAGTGCAGCATAAGTATTTGCATTGGATTGTGGCAGATGAAGAAACTAATGTCTTGACTCACGCATTTTTGGCACATCCGACTTCAGTTTAGTTGTTGCGTACATACCCATTCGTAATCTGTATGGATTCGACGTATAAGACGAACAAGTACACGATGCCTTTGTTTGAGATTGTTGGGGTTACTCCAACAAATATGAATTTCCTCGTCGGATATGCGATTTTGCAGGATGAGACCGAGTCTAGTTACTGGTGGGTGTTGGAGAGGTTGCGAGATCTGTTATTGGATATTGTTAGCCCGATAGCAATAATTACGGATCAGGAGATGGGTCTGATGCGACCAGTGGCAGAGGTTTTTCCTGAGTCAGCTCATTTACTATGCACCTGACATATCAACAAAGACGTGTACAACTACGCATACCACGTATTCGGCAAGGAGAAGCAGCTTGCAGAGAGTTTTAGGCGTGGAAGGTGGAGGAGAGTCATGCTTTTTGATTCACAGACGGATTATGATAGAGCAGTCCGTAATCTGAAGGATTCTTACAGTTCCTGGCCAGTGCTGACGAAGTATGTGGAAGACACGTGGTTGGTGCATAAGGAAAAATTCGTGTTGAATTGGACGAATCAAGTTTTTCATTTCGGCAACACTACAAACTGCAGGGTGGAAAGTGCGCATTTGGCTCTGAAAGAGTGGATCACTACATCGACTGCCGCTCTCGACACTCTTTTCGACCGCATGAACTCGTCTATTGAAATGCAGCTGACGAATATTCAGAACTTTCTTGAAGATTCGAGACGTCGAAATTTGGCACAGTACATAGGTCCTCTGTTTCAGCATATAAATGGCTGAGTTTCGCATCACTGCTTGTCGTTAATGACTCAGGAGTTGAAGAGAATGGAGGACTTAAGTGATGAAATTGAATATCGTTGTGGGTGTGCTTTCCTGACAACACATGGGATTCCTTGTGCATGTACCATGTACGAGTGTTTGGCGTCAGGTGATGGAATTTATTTAGAGCAGATTCATCCCTTCTGGAAAACACTTATTATCGGAGAAGGAGTCCAGATATCAGAGTTTGTTGATCAGTCAGCACAAGACGCCGAGCATTTTCGGAAGCTAGTGGATGAGATCTTGGAGAGCGACCCTGCAGTAATTCGTAGTGCCTCTCGTATTTTATACGAACAGTTACACCCCGATCAGTCGAACTATGGAGAACCCGAAGAAAATACTAAGGTACGAGGTCGACCTAGGGGAAAGTCGACACGTCGGGACCCGAGTGCCTTCGAGTATGTTGAGCGAGGTCGTGGCCGGTCTGGCAGTAGTGGGAGCAGGGGTCGTCGTCGGTCTGGCAGTAGTGGGAGCAGGGGTCGTCGGTCTAATTCGTCTCGATCGTCCGTGAATACGGGCACAGGATCTTCTGGTGTGTCGATATCTTTGTTGTTATGTTATTTAATATATATCAGTAATCTAAATGGGGTTGAATATATTATCTCCTAATTTTATTGTTTTAATGAATTGTTATTTACCTATCTTACAGTGTCCGGACGGGTTGACGTGGACAACTTCCCATATAATGATAGACTGCCAGGAATCATTTTACCATTTCTGGAAAGGTGGAATGACGTACGTGCTGATGGCAACTGTGGATTTCGATGTGTTGCCGATGTCTTTCATGGTGGTCAGGAGAACTGATCGTACGCCCGTCGTGCGATTTCTAAGGAGATAGGTGCACATCCTATATATGAGAGTGTCTATTTCGGCAATGTGAGAGAGACTCGTTAACGAATTGATTGAGGTGGGGGAGTTTGTGGCGAGGATCATTATATGGAAGTTTGGTCCGACTTGTTTCCTATTGCTAATTTTTACAAGTGTGCGGTCATGTATTTCGCAGTGGGAACGGATGGTTCGTTGTTCCCGTGTCTTACTGTTCTACCTTGGGAGTGTCCGTCTGCCATGACAAGGTCTGTCAGAGAGTTGGTCATTGCTCATTTAGGGAGTTACAGACATTTTATTCGTTTGGAATTACTTGATGATTTCCCAGTACCTCCTATAGCGACCTTGTGGTATCAAATGCGAGATGAGAGTGTTGTTGGATGGGAGGATCAATACCAAAGTAGGATGGAGTATTGGAACCGGTTACGTGGTACATTTTGATTGTAATTTGTAATGTTTTTGTAATGTATAATATATCGTGTATTTCTACTTATATCGTGTTGTTATTTTACCATATTGTAAATTTAAATATTATTTGATATCTAAAGAAATAAGTTGAAAATATTTTCATGAAAAATAAATATTAAAAAATACGATAGTCAAAGAAATATGTAGAAGATATGTTCGTCAGAAATAAATAATAAGAGTACACAAATAAACATAAGCAAATACCAACAAATGTAGTAACAGTGCAACAAAACGAAAGTAAAAGCAAGACAACTACAACTCATCATCTGAATCATGGTGCGAAATGCCAAACTGGTTGTTCCAATCCTCAATCAGGCGATCACAATCTGTACATGCAAGTCTCGTCGCCTCAGTCGGCATGATGTCTCTCTCTCGCAAGGACCTGACTCGTCTGCTATACTACGTACCGCGCGTAAGGGAATTGATTTCCCTTTTCCTCCACGGTAACCCGATGACTATTAATTCAATTTTAAAAATACAAATTTATTAATGGATTTACTAAAATAATTAAACTAATTATTAACTTAATAATCGATTTATTTAGCAATTATCACAATTAATCAATAATCCTTTACTAAAATCGTACACAATTATTTACTAACATAATAATCAATTTATTTAGTGATTTATTTATTAATTATCACAATTTATAATCAATAAACGATTTACTAAACTAATTTAACCCATTATTAACATAATACTCAATTTATTTAAATTTTATCACAATTTATAATCAATTTTAACAAAAATTTAAAAAAATCGGGCGTGCCGGAGACGCCTACCCTACGTGGTAGGCGTCTACCGGAGACGTCTACCCTACGTGGGAGACGTCTCCCGCAGACGTCTGTTCCTTGGGTCGTTGGGTCTGGCGTCTCCCGCGGACGCCCAACACAAAAATATTTTTTTTAAATTAATTGAAATAAACAAGGTAATTTACCAGATGTGAGTAGTCAGGGGTCTCCGCTGGTTCTTTTCCTGGCCTCCGAGACATTTTATGTGGTCAATAGAAGAGTGATATGAAGAGAAAGTTGTGTTAAAAGAGTGAAATGATGAGTTATATTAGTAGAAAGGGTAAATGAGCAAAATGGTAATCTTACAAGCGATTTAAGTAGTTTTACGACGATGAATAGCAAGAAATCCATTGGATTAAAATAAGATGGTTCTTATTTGGTAAATCATAGTGTGTGAGGTTGACCTCGTTGGAAAATACCACTAAATTAATAATATTAAAATATTAAAATTTAATTAAAATCAACAATATTTCCTTATAAGTAGCATCAATTTGATAAGATCCAGTTGTCATTATTGGGAATAAATCTACACTAACAAACTGACATTAGTTAATTTAAATATTTATATGTCGCATTGACATGAGAATTTTTGTGGTGATATAAAAACAAATACGGTAGAAAAAACGATTACATAAAGATAAAGCATGCAAGCAAAAGTCTATCTACAAGATCACCAAAAAAGAAAAGAATTAATGGAAGTGATAACAAAAAATATTCATTCGATCCCAACTCCAAATCCAGTAATTAAGAAGATAATTAAACAAGAAAGCAACCCTAAATTCTATATAAACACCACATCACACCCCAATAATCTTCATCCCAAAACGTTTTAGAGTAAGATAAAAATGGTTAACTTCCCAGCTCTTGTCTTCTTTTTCTCTTGAGCTACTACTCCGCCGATACGACGTTTATCGAATCGTTATGTGATCGTTGCAGTCACACCGCACGTTGCCTCAAAGAGCTCACGTCTAACGGGCGTGCCACGACTTGTGGTGATAAGGCATGGGTGGCCCACCTAAGTAGGCTTGTCATTTTTTGACACGACACGATTTTATAAAGTGTTGTTGACACTGTTCAAACGAAATTTATAATATGATTAAAACTTTCTTTTATGATTGGTTATATGAACGATGAACATAAGAGATGATACCCTATTTCACATGCAGAACACATAATCACATACGACATGTTGAGCTTTTAAATGTTTTAGCATCTTGGAAGTTTATAGATTTTGTTTTTAATGAAAATGATTGTTAAAGATGTTTTAGATTACAAAAACATTATTATATCGTGTTATTTGACTATCATCAGTTTGAACACAAGCATTTTCTTTTGCATTATGCTTAACTTAACAAACACGAATTCCTTGCTATTTGATACCAATTTAAATGAGGTATGACGTCTGATCTTTCGGGTTCAAAAAATAAAGATGAATAATATATATGTTGTTAACTTTTTTGTCACATAAGCATTGTTTATATAGATATTTGATTCGCAACTTACCTAAAATGGCTAATGGATGTTTGGTTAGGGTAAACTTGATCAACCAGTTTCAAACTTTTTTCCAAAGCATATGATAACTAAATCTCTAGATGCAACACGTTACGATAGGGTCCTAATTCCTGATCTTAGTTACTCAAATGCCACTTCAAATTTAATTATAAGCACTTGGGTTTTTATTTTGAAATTGTTAATTAAGTTTCTATTCACAAATGCAGAAAAATGTTAAGTTAGTTACCATCTACTAATTATTAACAATTTCCTTTTGCCGATATACCTATTGTGATTTTTGTCAAATTGGCTATAGTTAGATAGAGAAAACTGTTTTCGAGACTTGTCAATGTTGATGATTTATAGTATTTTTGAAATAGATACTCGGATAATTAGTTAACATTTTCATGCAGGATTGGAACTTGCACTAGGATATGCCACGGACATCCAAGGGCAAGCACATGGCATCCTTGACAGCCATCCGCCACCACCTGCCGATGTCACGAAGGAAGTCAATGATAATCGCCTTGCAAATTACAAGAAGATTATCGGCCTCATCAATTACTCCATCTCACTTCTAGACAATAGCCAAAATGAGGACTCGGGCAAGACGCTAGACAATGCCACGTTGCAGATGGCTCGGTGCACGAAGCAGCTGGACGAGTCGATTGCTTTGTTCAGTGAAGTTTTGGATCTTGCATGGGAACTTGTCGAATTTCTAGTATGATTTTAAAATCAGCTTCTAGGCTTGTGATGTGTTGAAGATTCATATATATCATGCATGATTGGAATAAAGAGTTGGTTTTAATTCAACTTCTCACATAACATTATAACACGACACACAAAACGATAACATGGTTAAGTCAATGTGATCGTCGATCGTGGAAAATCACCTCTCCACGAACTGTGGGCAAAACCGAAAACTTGGTTGAAAGACACGAGAATAAATCATTTTTTTCTTTAAAACTTAAAACTTGTGTTTTCACTAAATTGGAGTTGTCACCCATCTTTTAAAAGATGATCGTACAAAATCACGAAAAAACTTAAAAAAATAACAGGACAAACATGAAAATGATCACTTTTAAAAATAACCCGAACATGGGGCGAAAGCGTCCAGAGATTTGGCAAACAACACACAAAAAAAAAAAATTGAAATCTAATGATTAAAAAATTTTAGGGGGCAACTCGTTACATATCCAAAGTTCATAAGAATTAAGTGTTAACTTTAGAAGTTCATAGAGTTAAGTGATTTAGCTAATAGTTTAGAAGGGTTACATGTAATATACCGAGATAGTAAAGTGGAGTTAAGAGCTGTAGAAAGTATTGTATATTCATAATGAAAAAAACTTACATACTACGACCCATTAAATCCATACTACACCAAACCGTTTTCCAAACATGAATTATACTTCTTTGAGCAATTCCAAAGTACAACTGCTAATACCAATCAGACATAACACGTAATCAAATTCATTATCCTTACACTTGATGGGAAATATATAATGATAAATTCGAAAACTGGAAAGAAAAATTCCAATACACTTCAAGCATATCTTTTTGCAAGAAAATGATACTCTCGTGTGATATACAAACAACTGACAGGACAAATTAAAACCAACATATGACAAACCAACCACATTGATTTGGTTAGACTGACTCAGCTGACAAATTAAAACCAACATATGACAAACCAAACACATTGATTTGGTTAGAGTGACTCAGCAGATAAGGAGGTCCCAACACTAATCCTATCAGATTTCATACATATCTCATACCATAAAACAATAACGTCAAGTAGAATAAAGTATAGTTTTCTTTGTGTTGTTGGTATCTTAAAGGGAACAGTTTCAAGTATGGTGTTGGTCTGTCCTATGTATTTTGAAATTTTACTTAATTTGCAAGATAAACTTTTAAAATTCCATTCTTAATAAATATTCGACCCCTTCAAATTTTATCTCTTCCGATCTTTTTCTCACGACACTATCTTACTTATCCATTTTAAATCTCAAACATACAAGTACACTCGTTAGAATGAACTCTTGTACGCGGACGTAGGCGTCCACGACATGTTATCTTTTTAAACATGGTATTTATCATTTTTATACTTAAGATTGGATATTTTTAAACACGAAGTATTCCATCATTTACAATGTATTTTATCACTTCTAGATGTACATTTTTACACTTATGATCAGTCTTTTATAAACATCGGGTAGTCTTTTTTACGGACTTCAATGACGTCCGTGTCTACTAAACATTTTCCGTATAGAATCACAAGGTCAAAAGATGAGAATTTAAGCTTAGAATTGGTGAGCTTTTTTTTCGAAAATAACATATTGGGCCTTGGTAAGTTTAGATTGTTATCACTGTTTTTCCAATTATATATCAAGGTCATTATCCCCAGCGAGGTTGATATTCAGTTTTGTAAAAATATCCCAAAGCATGGAGGAGATCGATCAGAAGAACGCACAATGAAATTAAGAAAATCTTTACGTTGGAAAGATTAGATTTTGTCAAAATCCGATAATTATAAAGTATAAACCAACCACCCAAAAATGCTTTGAACTTAAGCAGAAGGTTTGCGAGCTAAATTTCCGTTTATCTTTTGCTTGAGTTGGAGAGAAAGCCACAAAGTTAGCAAGGATCAATCAGCATTAATAACTGATCATGATCATCATTCAAAGGACTCTGAAAGTCCCCTTGAATTCAGACGTACTGGATCATAATTCATATCACCAAATTAAGAAGTTTGCGATGGAAACCATCTTAAACTTTGCCTTAGCATATATATATATATATGGTCGTTGGCCATTTGTTTGCTAGGACTTCGTTTTGAAACCATCTATCATGCCAAAATAAAGATTTCTTACCGTTGCCAACTTCCAAATTGTTAAGAGAGCACACACAAAAAAATCCAACTTATTAGTTTTTTTCTTCCAAAATGGACATAATTAATTAGATTAGGGAACGGATAAAAATGATTTATCCCGATCGACATTGATCACAAGCATTGATCTATTCTAAAAATGATCTATATATCAATCAATGTTAAAAATGATAAATTTCGATCTTCGGTATCGATAAAAAATTCACTATCCCAACATGAGATATATAACCTCAGTTGGCCAATTCCAATGGAATTTCTTAACAAGTCTCTTGATTTTAGTATTTGGACATATCAATCAATCAATATCTATAACACAACAAATCTTGTGCGGCATTCAATGCATGAATTAAGACACAAACTTTCCAAATCATTCATTTCCTCTCCACTTCACGCCTCGTCGCCTCCACTTCAAGCAACGTCGAGTGAAGTGTAGCTTCCCAGCAACCATCCACACCCGTCCGATCCAAAACCGACGGTGGTGACACTTACCTACAAAAGACAATCTTTGATTGGAACTTACCACACGACATGATACATTGGAAATATGTTTAACAAATAACACAAAAAAATGAGAAAATAATAACAAATATGATGACAAATAATAATTTTATAGCGAAAAATGGTTAAAGTTTTATACAAATTAAAGTTTAAAAAGTGTGAGTGTGACATTTTTAAGTTCAAAAGATTGAAATACTACTCGACCCATAATTGAAAGGGACAAATTGAAATTTACCAAAATCTTAAATAGCTCGATAGGTGATAAAGTATGTTAATTTTGGTTAGAGCTTTATCAGATATTAAGGGATGCATAATTATCTGCAACAAGCTCTTTTAACAAATTACACGCAACAAGTATTTTACTAAAAAAAACTAGGAATTAACTTGGGATAAAAGAGTTTATTCTTCTCGATCGTGGTCTGCACTACACAAGTAGTAGGTTTAAATTATATGTAGTTATATACATGTTTACGACACTAACTTTTCACATTTGTCGTCTCAAAAATGGTATATGTGATGTTTTTTCCTAAATATAGACGTTAAAGTAATGTGTAGGGCGTAGTTGCAATTTACTAAAAGTTAACATAAAAACAATCTTAGTTAACTTCTTGTGTACGCAAAATATAGACGTTAAAACTTAGAGCATCGTAACGGCGCCCGGGCAGTTCTCGGGCGTCCTGGTTTCTCTTTCCGCCACGTCAGCTCAAACCAACCCCCTAAATTTTTCTTAACCACACCCAAAAACACCTAAAGTGCCCTACATTCTAGACAAAACACAAAAAATTATCAAAAAATTCTAGAAAATATAAACAAATAAAAAACTAATTTTCATAATTTTTTTTTTGAAAAAATGATTTTAAATTATTTTTAAAACAAAAAAACAACAAAAAAAACACAAAAAACAAAAAAAAATATTTTCCACCAATGGGAGGGGGCCACGTGGCCCCCGCCCAGGCGCCCAGGGCGCATTTCCGGGCGGTCTGCCGTCCGAAAATGCACCCTGGGCGCCCTGCCCAGGGTGTGCCCTCCCATTAAGGGAGGGACGCCCGGGCGCCCTTTGGGCGCCCACGCAGTAGAGCACCCGTTAAGGGTGCTCTTAGAAGACAAATGTGCAACCACCAAAGCCGTGTACTGTATCCATTTAATTTGAAGTAGTTTTGCAAATAATCTAAAAGCCAACCGTCAAAATTAGTGTTAATGGGCATCAAAATTTAAGGCCACAAGTAATTTCCTAGGCTTGTAATACTGGCTTATCTGTTGATATTCATCATTTAATTAATAAAATTACTCTTAATTAAGGCCACGAAAAACCTCTTCTCGTCCACATGTGATAGAATTAAAGTGGTTATGATGTGGGACACTTGTCCAGAGGTTCAAGACTGCATTTCAAATTATCCAGTGATTATCCACATCCTATTTGTTTCCTCCCGTAATTTTGATTGTGACTTTTCAATTTTTATTCTGATAATGATGGTTATCATGTTTGAATTTTGGTTAATATTTTTGTTTAAAAATACAGATGCAGAGATTAGCATGATTGCCTTAACTCTCTAAAAAATATTGCTGCAACTAGGATTTAAAGCTTATACTTTATTTTACCACCACATAATTAAATGTAAAATACATCCAATTAATTCTCAATAATATCATCAACATCAAACTTATCAACAATGTAGATATTTTCTTGGTTACTTCATTCCATCCACAAAGTTACAAATTCACAACGATAAAGACACTTATTTTGACAACCATGTTGTATTCGTATTTCCATTTCAAAGAAGAATCGAAATACTCGATGCTTCAGTTCAGATTGTTAGAATTCAAACACGCTTGATCCTTACAACGACGAACATACACAGACCGTTAATCTATTATACCAACCGTCAAAAAAAATCCATTGTAGATAAACACATAAAATTTGCACTTGTATATGGTTTTAGACAAAATAGACATACTAAACATTTTCTTTCGTACACACCAACACATGAATACCCCTAGAAGGTAGGGGCAGAACATTTGGTATAGAAATCCAATCTTAAGTGAAAAAAATATCACAAATTCGATCTTTTCAATATAATCATCACGTGATAAGTTAACAAAATCCAAAGTAATCTCACGCTCGCTCGGACAGATTGTAAGTTCAAATCTAGGTCGGCCCAAATTATGTTTGCTTTTCAAACCAGGAGTAATTACGAAATATCTCAAATTTACCGGTTGGAGCTAATATGATTTACAAATCCCCAACTTAGAATCACAAGTGGGGATTTAATGAAAATATAATTACAAAATGAAAATACGAAACCCATGTGGGTCCTTTGGATTTGGATCCAACGGCCAGGATTCAAGCACACCTGAGGAACACACTCATTCCTGACCATCCGATCCGAATCGAACGGTTGATAATGCAGCCGAGACGGCGGAGGACAGTCCACGAGAGTTGCATGAGTGAGTGGGGCTATAAAAACCCCAACCACACACTTCTCGCATGACTCCAATTTCGGTTCGGACGGAGCGAAAGGTGACGTATTTGCTTTCGGTTTGGATTTTGGTGGTTAATTTGCGATTAATTCAGAGTTTTGGGATGGTTTTGGTGCTTGATTTGGATGCAGTTAGGAGTTTGAGTGCGAAATTTGTGGTTTTTATTAGTTGTTTGGGTGATTAACACCAGCAAAATCACGCATTTTGTGTTATTTCTACGAGAATTGGAGTTAATGTGGGGTTTTGGTGCTTTATATGGACGCGATTTGGAGTATTGAATGTGAAATTAGTGGTTTTTGTGAGTTTTTTGGGTGTTTTGTACTGAAAAATTAGGGTTTCTTCTGTTTCTAGACCTGAAGAAGTGAAAAACGATGTCTTTTAGAGTTTGGAGTTCGATTTCAAGTGTTTGGCTTCGAATTCGTTTGGAGTTTGGACCTTCGATTTTTGTTGGATTTTGGTGCCAGTCATCGTCTCGTGATTGTGTACTATCATGTTAGATAGTTTTGTAGTCATGTCAGGATTTCGTGTTATAATGTTTAACACAATTTGAAGAAGATTCATCATGTTTAGATTGAAAATAGTCACTCACGTGTATATTGATATTTTTCTTTGTAAATAGCATATTATTTGATAAGTAAAAAATAATTGATTACCTAACAAAATATGTTACTCGTGTCAATTTCGTGTTAAAAAAATACATATCGTGTAATCGTGTCGTGTTCGTGCCAAATTGTGTATCAATTATTTATGTTTATATCTTAACATATCTTTATAATAAAGCATTTCAACCACACACAAAAATTCGTGTAATGTCTTGTCAAAATCGTATCACAATATCGTATCGTGTTTGTGTCGTGTCAAAAATTAACAAGCCTAGCTTGTGGTGATTAATCAGTGCTGAATTTGGAGTTTTGGGTTGGGTTAGTTGATTTCAGTGAAGTTTTTTTAGAGCTAATGTGTGGTTTTGGTGCTTGATTTGGATGCAATTTGGAGTTTTGTGTGTGAAATTTGTGATTTTTATTACTTGTTTGGGTGATTAATCCCAACAAAATCACGTCTTTTTGACAAGAAAAAGAAAAAGGTTGCATCTTGGTGGGGTTTAAGAGTTTGGAATATGATTTCGAGTGTTTGGTTTCGAATTTGTTTGAATTTTCGGCGTGTTTGTTGGTTTATTACTGCTGATTTGGAGTTTTTGGTTGGATGTTTTGGGGTTTGTTAGTTGGTTTGAGTGAAGTTTACTTTTTTTTTGGAGTTAATGTGTGGTTTTGGTGCTTAATTTTGATAGGATTTTGAGTTAGAATGTGAAGTTTGTGTTTATTATGAGTTGTTTGGGTGATTTTGAACCAACAAATTTAAGTATTTTTTGTGAGCTTGACGTAAAAAGTGATGTCTTTGGTGGGGTTTTAGAGTTTGGTTTTCAATTTTTGAGTGCTTGGTTTTGGAGTTGTTTCAATTTTTATTGATTTTTGGTGCTTTTGTTGAGCATTTGGTGCTGAATTTGGAGTGTTTGGGGTTTGTGAGTTGATTTGGTTGTGGAAGAGCTAATAAAGTTTACACTTTTATGGAGTTTAATGTGTGCTTTTGGTCCTTAATTTTGACACTATTTGGAGTTTCAAATGTTAAATTTGTAGTTTTAATGAGTTGTTTGAGTGATTTTAAACCAATAACTCACACTTTTTCTATGATCTAGACCAAAGAAGTAAAGGTGGCATTAGTTTTTAATTGGAATTGGAATTTGGATTTGAAATTTCGTTTCTTTTCTGCTGTTGATTATGCATTCTAAGAATCAGTGAAGGTTGCATCATTTGGAGTTAATGAGTGACTTCTGTACTTGAATGGAGTATGAAATTTTGTGCTCATCTAAATTTTGAGTTTTTTACTTTGAATTATTGGTTGGCAACCAATCAGTTAAGGTTATATTTATTTATATTGATTTCATGTGATTGGTTCTTTATAACTGGTTGTATTGTATTTATTATTTATATTTATTTCAAGTGATGATTGGTTTTGTGAGTGGTGTTGGTTGTGCTCAAGTGGAGTGTGCATTTTGTGCTTGATTTCACTCATTTCAGATACAATTTGGAGTTTGTCTTCGATCAGTTTGTCTATAGTTGATGGTTACTTGGGTGTTTGTCTGTGGATGTTAAGGTCCTCTGCTTGATTTGGCAGTGTACTAGGTGGGACAAATTACTCTGAAAGATTCATCTTTGACAGTTGGTTTGGGTTTTTCTGAAGGCTATGGGTTGAATTGTGTGCTTAACTTGAGGATGATGTTGATTATGACTCAAGATTCCAGAATTTAGTCTTTGAATCTGTTGGTTTTGTTGAGGACTAAAAACCGTTAAAAAGTATTGCCCTTTTCTGTTTTACATGGATTCGTGGTAGGTTCGCAATGTCGTGTGCAGGATTGGTTCTATTTTGGAGTAGAATGTTGTTGTGGTTCTCAGTTCAACACTTTTACAGTGTTTCTTTAAGATTTTTTGTTTTACGAGTTGACTTGTCATTCTACGAGACAGTAGTGATTAACAAAAGGTGCCATCCTTTTTTTTGGTTAAGTTGTTGGTCTCTTGAAGTTGATTGTGTTGCTAAATAGTGAGCTTTTGGTGCTTAAATGGAAATATTTCTGACACCTGTCAATACTCTTTTTTAGAAGCTATTTTTTCCTCTGCAATCTGCTTGTATTGATGGTATGCTGTGGTGTTTGTGTCAACTTACTTATGCAACTTAATATGTGAAGCTTCCACTTTTATGAGATTAGTCACCAATATCTACTAGCCAAGGACAAGAAGCATAAATATGACTTTATCTTTTTCCTCATGGTGTCAGTTTTAATTGTTGTTCATGGGTTTGACCACTGGGGTTTATTTTATTGGTAAGCTTATTTTACTTGCTACAAATTCAAGTAGTTTTAGTAAAATAGATGTATTTTTTTATTCTATAGGCTGAGTCTTCTGAACCAGAATAGGCTAGTTTGAGTAGTAGACAACAACATAGAGAAATACCTATCTTGCCCTTTTTCATATTTTCATTTAATTGCTCAAGGAGTCAAACATTTCACTTCTGATGTGTCCGAATAAGTTAGTCTATGACATACTTCGAAAAAACTCTCGTAGCAGATCACATATATTGATTATATTCTAACATTGCTCAATAGTCAATCGGTATGTGCATTCTTGATTACATGCAATCTAGAGCTGTTATCCATCATGCTATATAAGTGACCTACTTAAATGCTTCATGTCATTTTATCAGTGCATCCAAAGTCATCTGTGCACGTCCATAAGTCTCTATATGTGGTAATGCGTTTCTGATTTGTGCTAAATTAGAAAGCTAAATGCCATATGCTGACTGCCTGACAGTAATATGCTTCCACATTGATAAGTTGATATTCATGTAGTTTTATCTTATTTTGTGTTTAGGGGCGCCACAGGTTGATGGAACTTGATGTCATGAGAATTATGGATGCTCGAGGAACATCTAGTCTTATTCTTTTGTTTCTGGTTTTGCTATGTGTATTTTGTCAAGGCTTTACTAATGATTTAGGGGCCAAGGAGGCCTTCTTGGCTGTAAATGCAGCATCACAAGTAGGGCAGAAAATTCCTGAAACATTATTTGGTGTATTTTTTGAGGTAATAAGTCACAATTTTGCGTGTAATACTGACCTAGCTGTTATATCAAATTGGGCTACCTCCTAATCAATCCATACCTAATTGCTACTGTTATATCTTTATGTATTTCGAAAATGTTGGTGTTTGTTTCAGTTAAACTCACTTGAATGTGTGATTAACTGATTACTAGGAGATCAACCATGCTGGTGCTGGTGGATTATGGGCAGAACTTGTTAGCAACAGAGGTAATTAATCAATATTTTACTAGTTTCTGGTAGAATTGAGGAGAATTGTCTGCACTGAGGGAATATCTTGACAATTTGAAATGTTTGACTTAATTTCATTCTCAAATTCATTATTTAAGTAAATTTGGTCTTATAATAATCTGAGCTTATATATATTCCCTTAGTACTTGGATTGAATGTAATTGCTCATAGATGGGTTTGAACAGGTTTTGAAGCCGGGGGTCAAAATGTTCCTTCTAACATCGAACCTTGGTCTGTTATTGGAAATGATTCAAACATAATTGTTGCAACGGATCGTTCATCATGCTTTGCGAATAATAAAATTGCACTTCGGATGGATGTTTTATGTGACGAGAATGGAGAAAATAGCTGCCCTGTTGGTGGCGTTGGTGTCTACAATCCTGGTTTCTGGGGCATGGTAGGAGATTTTCACGAAAATATTTTTTACAATTTCTTAATTTTTGAAATTATAGATAGAAGTTCATCGCTTGCCACATTTATGCCAATTTAGTGATCTTGCACATTTACGCCAACTTGAAATGTGAAAGGTCATTATCCTTTTCTTCTTCTTTGTTCTCTCCTTCATTTCTCTCTATCACCAATACATCATTACCAATGGTAAAAACTACTACACTCAGCAACAACCACCACTGGCAGTGCGGTTTTTACTAAATAGGAATTTAATGGACTTTTTTTTTGCAAAGCAATTTAATGGATTTTAATCTAACAAATAGTTTTGCAACTTTGACTTTGTCTAATTTTTTACTGAAAAAAGGTGATTCATTTCTTATAGTATGTTTAGATACTTGCCTTAGTTCGTTCTAATGTGAGTCTAAATTATTGTATATCATAATTTTGAAATGTTACAGAATATTGAACAAGGAAAATCCTATAAAGTGATTTTGCATGTGAAATCATTGCAATCATCATATATCTCAGTTTCTCTGACTAGCCCGTATGGATCACAAGTTTTGGCTTCCAAGCAGTTCCTGTGAGTATGATTTTTCTTCCTTTTTCGTTCAGGCAATTTAGGATGTGAAACTTCCCAGTACATTTATGGTGGTTGACTTCTTGTTATGAACTCATTGCAGCGCTCCTGCTTTCTCAGACTGGAATAAGGTGGAGTTTCTGTTAGAAGCCAATTCAACAAATCGAAAATCCAGGCTTCAATTGACAACTAATAGCAAAGGCACAGTTTGGTTTGATCAAGTGTCAGTAATGCCCGTGGACACTCATAAGGTAGCTGGAGCTCTTTCTCCTTTTTTATCCAGGAGTTCTTCTAGTTGGTGGCTGGCCTTAGTTACTCCATGGATTGTTTTTTATTGACATGTATGGTGTCCTTTATCACTAAAGTACTAAACTGTATATAACACCAGCCGTTATTTCCTGTAGGTTTTAGGAGATATTTGAAGGTGTTGATAAGGGTTTTGGTATATAAAATAGAAGTGGTAATTATGTTTCTAGTTCTGAATTCCTGTCCTACTTCTCTTCAGGGTCATGGCTTCCGAAAAGAT
Organism: Triglochin maritima; assembly: GCA_963682175.1. Classification (NCBI taxonomy): domain Eukaryota; kingdom Viridiplantae; phylum Streptophyta; class Magnoliopsida; order Alismatales; family Juncaginaceae; genus Triglochin; species Triglochin maritima. The sequence continues at coordinate 61,588,564 of OY821770.1, forward strand.
CTCTTTTCTATGGTTGCAGATCTGAAACCCGCCTTTATAAGGTTTCCAGGTATTTGACACATTTTTCCTAATCTTCCTCTTGTTAAGTTAAAAAGATAGTTTAGCTTGTTTGACTTGACTGAACTTTACTGAACAGGACTTTCTTTTTTGATCGATGACTGAACTAGGCTTTCATCCCAATAATTATGTATCTATTTTAAATAACAGTTGACAAGATTTTCATCTCTTAATTATTTATTTATAATTTTATATCCAGTAACAGCAACACTGTCTTGCAGGTTGGAACATACGGTTCGGGCTTTAGGCTTTTGATGATTAGTTGCACCTTTTTCTTCTTGTGCATTTGTTCCACCTATTTTAATGTATTTTTATATAATAAATTCTACCTTCAACCAAAGGTTACTTATTTGCCTATATCACTTTACTTGTTTGCTTGGTAATTTAGTATAGAATGCCCATTGCGATTCTTGTAGGTGGTTGTTTTGTTGAAGGCGAATGGTTAAGGAATGCATTCCGTTGGAGAGAAACCATTGGTCCATGGGAAGAGAGGCCTGGACACTTCGGTGATGTGTGGATGTACTGGAGTGATGATGGACTTGGGTACTATGAGTATCTTATTGTAAGAGTTTTCATTTTTTTCTACATAGAAACTTATTTCTGAGTTGACACCCACCTTTAGAAATGTATTTCAGCGGCCTATTTTTTTGGTTGCAGCTTGCGGAAGACCTGGATACCATCCCAATATGGGTGTTCAACAATGGTACTTACACTAGACTACTTTCTGCAGTGCAAGATCAGACAATAAGATTGCAGACTTGATGTTTACCTTTTTTTATTTAAAACCCTCCAGGAATTAGCCACAATGATGAGGTTGATCCATCAAGCATAGCACCTTTTGTTCAGGCATGTATTCAGTTTCACCTGGTTGTCATCATATCACCTTTTCCATTTAGACAATATCCTGTAGCAAAATCAAAACAAAACGTAATATTATCTATTTGCCAACGTGATGTTTCTCCAAAATGTTTGACATCTTAGCACCTCGCAGCACTTGATCTCCATATGTCACATATTGTTAATGTATGTAAGGTTTTCCGCACATTTGTTATTATGAGTGTCATAATAATTTTGTCGCTTCTCATCTAAATAGTATGGTTTTGAAAAGGTAGATCAACCAAATTACCAATATCATGTTTGTTTTTCTGTTGTTCTTTTTTGTACACGTATTATTGTCTTTTATATTGTTCTTCCATGCTTTTCCAGTAAGAATTCGAAGGGAAGGTAAAAAAAAGTTGTGACAACCTGGCTTGAACATGCTTATAACTCTGCAGAATCGTGACGTTTATGGATCTGACCTAGATATCAGTGTAAATATCTGACCACCAAAAAAAATTCAATTGTTGAGATCTTACTTTGTCTTCTACAGGATGTTCTTGACAGCATTGAATTTGCAAGAGGAGATCCCGATACAAAATGGGGTGCTGTGCGAGCAAAAATGGGTCATCCTAACCCTTTTCCATTGAAATACGTTGCGATTGGAAATGAAGATTGCTGGAAAAAAAACTACCTAGGTATGGAAATTTCTATGACATGTTTAATGCATTCAGGTTATGGAAATTTCTATGACATTCAGGTTATGAACAAAGGTGTCATTGATAATCTGCAAGAATGTTTTTTTCTGCTTTCTTCACCATTTCTTTAATTGTTTAAAGACATGATTGTCTTGGCTCAATACTATAGGCCATTCTTCTCCCATAACCTTGCCACCATGCTATTTGGTGCAGATTACTGCAGTCTGCCTGTAAAATTCTTTATAGTGATCTCACTGTTAATTTTAAACACGAAATGCATGCCATCATTACGTAACTAAGATTTACAGGCAAATTTAAACATCTGATTGAAAGTGAGCCTGGATATTATGATCTATTATCAATTGATTAGTCCATAAGCTACTTCATATAAGTAGTCACGGGTAATTTATGTCCTTACAAACTACCGCCCTTCGTACTATGAAATATTGCCTGCAAGAGAAATTATTTTCAGTTTATTTATGTTAAATGTTAATCATATTATATACGGGCTTACTGTTGTTCCTCTTTGGTTCTCAATGTAAACACTTACCTGGAACTTTTACCAGCTAATTACCTCAAGTTCTATAACGCAATAAGGCATGCTTATCCTGACATCAAAATGATATCAAATTGTGATGGCTCTTCCCGTCCTTTGGATCATCCTGCTGATCTATATGATTTTCACGTGAGTGTGTAACAACTTCATTTCAATCTTCAAATCATTCAGTTTATTCTGCACATATCCATTCATACTTGCTGCTATGCCTTAAACAGATCTACACTAGTGCTAGTTCCATGTTCTCCACGTCTCAGAAATTTGACCATGTATCACGCAAAGGCCCTAAGGTTTGAATTTAATTCTTTATGATTATTATAAATGACATTGGATTGAAGTAAATGACCTTGTAGTATCAACCCAGGCTTTTGTCAGTGAATATGCTGTAACAAACAAGGCGGATGCTGGGAAGGGAACTTTTGTAGCAGCACTCGCAGAAGCTGCATTTCTTATTGGGCTGGAAAGAAATAGGTGGCAATATTCTCTCTCTCAAACATTGAGTTCTTTTCAATGTCTTTCAGACACTCATATTTGCATATATATTGGAGTCAGCAATATTAGTTCTATAGAATTTTTCTGAAGATAAAACTTGTTATCAGCTATCATGTCTTTTAGACAATAAGAAGCTGGTTTTAGAATTAGCTTAAGCAAGGAAGTAGAAAGCCGGGCGTCAATTTCCACAAATCATGATTCATGAAATACAGGACCATTTCTACTAGGCTGCATCATGTCTTATTCCTTTCTAATTATTTCCCTACTTAAGTAGCTCCCCAAACCGTTAGTTAGGTAGTGCTAATGTTATTAATTGCTGAAGATGAAAAGTATGGATATCATGGTCTAACCAAGAATTAAGAACTTTGTCAGATTCTTCTCATTAAAGTGCTTGGAGAAGCTAGAACTTTGGCATCCTCTCTTGTAGCCCCAAGAATTTTTCTGTAATTTTTATGCACAGATAGAAACTGCTTTATTTTTCTCATATCACTTCAAAGTAGAGATTGTTTTCTTTCGAAAATACACTGATGTTTGATATTTTAAAAAAACCTTTGCATTTGCCAAATGCAGTGATATTGTTGGCATGGCGAGCTATGCTCCTCTTTTCGTCAATACCAATGATCGCAGGTAAGATAATATCTCATTGTTTTGTGTTTTACAAGTTTCTTTTCAATGATTTCATTTCTGTTATCACATTTTATAAGTTCGTAGGTAATCCTTCCCGCTGATTGTATATTTTTCAAGACAAGAAAAACCAGATACAAGTAGAACATAATGGTGAATTAAATACAAAAGAAACAATAACAAAGTGGCAACATGGGAAAATAACCCATGCTTTTGAGATAGAAACGCTAAAATCTTGAATAAACCCTACTCCTATGTTTAGGATTGATAGCTGAAACTGAAGAATACAGTAACGTATGCACCCCAAACATGGTTTTGATACTACACCTGCACCAGTGAGTTGAACAAGTTGATCTGAGACTCGGTAAGCTGAGCTGGCTGGGCTAAAAATTCAATTCGGGTTTGAACTGCTGACTCTCTGGTTGAATCGGCCCAACCATCAGTTTACGGGTGGACTGGTGCTTCTATGTTATAAGAATGATTCATTAAGGATCTGATTATCAGGAACTGCATAAAAAAGAAAGTTGGAAACTTCGACTATTTTAAGTTTCTAGTGTTTCTTTTAGCAGTTTGTCAATTCATGTGCTCAAAATGACTTCATGCGTTTTTTGGACAGTGCCAAATGAGTATTAACATCACATTCTTTATAGTATTTTTAAATTTCTAACATATGAAATGCTTTTTCTGGTAAAGGTGGAACCCGGATGCTATTGTCTTTGATTCATGGCAGAATTATGGAACACCTAGCTACTGGATGCAACATTTCTTTAAAGAATCAAATGGTGCAATTTATCACCCTGTTTCACTGAAATCAAATAATTCCAACTCATTGGTGGCTTCAGCTATCACCTGGAAAAAGGCAGAAGACGACAGCAGTTTCTTGAGAATAAAGGTTTTCTCTTCAAGAATGTCATGCTCCATTGTTTTATATCTTACATTAAAATTTTTATTGTTCATTATTTGTTGCTCTGGATCTCTATATAGAACAGAAAAACTTTTTTAAATAATGATGGAGACACTTTTGTGTAATCCACTGCTTACCGTCACAAAATCTGAAGTGATTTTTTAAATTGATTCCCGGCTAAGCACACTGAGGAGAATATAATATTTTTAATCATTTAAGGTCGATCTAAATTTCATGCAGCGATCATTTACTATCACTGATGTCACATGTGGTGTATTGAAGTTTGGGGTATGGCTCGGTGAGTGGCATGCTCATTTTTATTATTATTATTGCAGATTGTGAACTTTGGGGCCGACCCCGTGAATTTCAAGATATCTTTGGTTGATTTGGAAAATGACGTAAACCTATCTGGATCCACAACCACCACCCTCAGCGGAAACTTGAAAGATGAGAATTCCTTTGATGAGCCAAATAAGGTACACCTTGTGATTTGTTGGATTACTTTAAACAATAACATGATATATTTGTCCTTAATGTCACATCACCCCATAATGTACATTTCCACTGTGTCAAAGATTAAGTTGTTTTTTGACATTTGGAACATCATGGACTATATCAAAGGACTATTTAAACGAACTGCATTTCTTTTATTGTGGAATCGCAGATGGTCAATTGCATTTGCATCATTTGGGTCAATTGGAAACAACCTCACTGTTTTACAGTGGTAGGGTTGCGTACATCCGACCCCCCCTTACCTCGCTTAGGCGGGAGCCTCTTCTGAGGCATTGGGGTTATGTTGATGTTGATGTTGATGTCACATCACCCCATAATTATTTTCTATTACATCCATTTCTAACCGGTTACATAGAGAAAATACGATGCTTTTGATCAAAGTGATGTTATGAGTAGCAAAACTTGTGTTAAATCGGGTTCACTTATCCCAAGTAACCAATGATTTTGATAAGTGTTTGATCTCTGTACATATACGCTTTAAGAGAAGTATTCATTGCGGCTAATCTCAACTCGAGAGTAAATAACACCATAGCGGGTTTTAAAATATTTGGGATTTGTACTCAGCGCCAATTGGCTTAAATTGGAACTCATATTTCAATCATCCTGTTTGATTTTTGCATTTTTTCCGCCCTCTATTCTGGATTAGCATAGTGTCAAACTGGGTGTTAACTATTCAAACACCCACGGTGAATAGTTAACTATGGATCGTAGCACAGACTTAGCAATATGTTATTACTTCTTTCCTCGAAAACAAGTCGATGGAAGAGTGGTGGTGGGATCCAAAGATTTTTGTTTGGAGCTCTGAAGGAACTAACAGTGAAATAAAGGTTATTTGTTTGTTTGTTTAATCGGTAAATAAAGGCTATTTTCATTGTGCAGGTGATTCCAGTGCAGGATGTGTTCGATAATGCTGGGAAAAATATGATCGTTATTATTAAGTCCTATTCACTGACGGCCATCGACTTGTCGCTGGCACAAGAAGTAACTCACTCTGCCATATGAAAGAAGGCGTTCGTAAATAAAGGTTTGCTTGATGGTTTGTAAAATATAAATATAAAATAAGTTAAAATGTAATTCACCCTGAACCACGAGATATAAAAAAATCATCCCTCTGTAAGACTGTGACTAGGTTTGGATTCTATTTTTATGGTGTTAGTTCTGCCTCTAGAATGTCTTGTGAACCCAGAATGTTTTGTTGAGATTTTAAATATTGTTGGTGTTCAATTCATCATCTGCCATTGTTTCAGATTTAGCATGTTTGGTTGCTACAGTTCAGTCCTTTTTTTCATGGGGGAGGGTTGTGAAAATTCCGCTCTTGCTGTACGTGGTAGTTGGTTACTGTGAGTTTGATAGGTTACCGTGGAGTTTGTTATTTTGTTCGTTTTGTAATAATCACCGTTTAAAAGAGTATATATTTATTAATTTTGCACCATTCACTAACTTGCCATGTAAAATGACAATTACAACCGTGCTGTTTGTACATTCCTTCTCCTTCCTCTACCACGATGAGGATAGAAGCCTATCCTATCCCCCACCAATGGAGAGAATTTTTTTATCTTTGCCTTGTTAGTGTCTACCCAAGCAGACGAAAAAGAGAGAAGAAAAGAAACTTGGGGTTTTCCTTTTCTATTTTTCTCCTTTTCCTGTCGTAAAGCACCTCATGGTGATCAAAAATAATTATGAGTTAATTTTTAAGAAAATGGAATAAAAAATCAGAATTAATAGTTATATTTATTTCCATGTTATAAGCACGATTGTGGTGATATCTCTTTCCTTGAAGAAGAGATGCAAGAGTGCTTGAAAGTATAGGACAAAAAGGTTGGGTAACCTTCTATTGTGTGGGAGTGGGACTATTAGACTTAAGGTGCCGCTTCGATTGAGGGCACAGCAATCTTAATTCATAAAAATTAAGAGATTGAAAAAAATTCGTATTGGAAAAAGAGAGAGATGAAGTATTGTGAAATTATATAATAAAACAAGTCGTAGACACAAAATTTTCTGCTTTAGCTCGTCGGGTCAAAGTCTCGACCAGAGTTGTCATAGGGTACCGTATAAGCTATTTCGTTACCCTATCCGATGATTTTGAATGGTTAAACGAAACGGTTATAGCCTTTATCCATATTCTACCTGTTACCCGAAAAAATACCGGTAAATGGAACAATTAACATTTATAAACGATTAATTTTCTAGTCTAACAAAAATATAAAAAAATAACGTATAACATGATATTTTGTATTTTTTTTGAATTTTCATTAATTTGTAAGGTTTCAATAAAAATCCATATGTTTGAAAATTCAAATGATCATCCTTCATCCTTGAACTAAGACTAGCCCATGGTTCACAATTAGAACCATAAGTGAGTTTACCATACCAGTATATAATATAAATTACTACTTAAATAAGTCAAGTGAACATGTTTACTTTATTATCGTTCACACAAATGCTCAAATTCTTTATATAGGAAAATGATTTATGAATTCCTTTTAACACGTCCTTTACGATGCTCATGACGTGAAGAAACATGATTCCTTCAAGTTATGTGCACGCGAAATCTTTTATTAATTATTAAAAAAAATTCAAAATTGATAACATGATAATTTAGACGTCCTTTGGTCTTCCAATGCACGTGACTATTAATATTCCAAGATGCATAGATGTGCGTCCCAGTCAAATTAGTGTGTCACAGTGCGGGACATATGTGAGTTTCTTCTTTACATTTAAAGTGTCCACTAATAGGAAAATTAACTATTACTTATCGGAAATCACATTTTTAAGGGTTATTTAGGTATTTTGCATTTCATGTCGTTGTTATACAGATTTAGATAAACAAAATAATAATATATATACCAAACGATTAACAGTATAAACAGGGAAAATAATCTTATTTCATTACCCTACCCAGTAAAAAAACATGATATGCGAAACGGATAATACGCTTAGACGGCTAAGAAAAATCTCTACCTTTACCCTTAGCCAGTGGGTAGAAAATCAACGATTAACATCACTAGTCTCAACATTGAAAGGGTTGGAGGATATATCCACATAAGTAATTATATATATATATATATTTAAGGTCAAGCTCCAGTGAGCTCACGACTCATCAAATTTAGTTTAAATTCCCTACAATCTCACCATTGGATCTTATTTACAGTTAATCTCACCATTCATTAGTATAACCATTTTTTTCTTAATCTACCTTACATTTTGAAATGAGGGGTGGATATTGTGGGGGCTTAATTTTGTTTGATTAAGCCCTGAATTCACTTGAGAATTCTTGTATGTATATATATATATATATATATATATATATATATATATATATATATATATATATATATATAGCACAGCAAACTCACGATCCTTTAAGAACTCACTACACTCCACGAGCCCTCAAGTGATACTTGCAAACAAAATAATCACTATTCTAACATTATTTTGTTACTACAACTTGGAAGTTCTGCCTTCAATTGTGTTTTATATGTATGTTTGCTATACAATTATCCTAAACAAGCATGCTGGTTTCGCTAAACAATAACTTTTCAAGAAACCAGATGATTCTAGACCTCATTCGAACGCTTCCCTACGCGACAAATTAATATACTTTCAAATCTCAAGTTAAAATATCAAACCTGAATGCATAATGCATCATTACATTCAGAAAGAAACAGTCCATCACACTAACATTCACTTTGCTTATGTAAACTGAACTAAAATGAAGTGTAATACAATCCATTCAATACCACAAATTTTGGCTGATTGTTTTCTCAAATATTTCCATCAACAATGTTGTACACAAAAGGTCACCCACCTACTCAGAGGAATATGATTAAAAGGCCACAAAAGAAGTGGGAACACTCAGTATCTCGCCTTTTAGTCGGCATCCATCTCTTCGAGTGCTAGTTTAGCTGCTTCTTTTGCATGCTCGAGAAGGTCATCCGGCACCTATAAAAAGCACCATTAGCTCAAAGGAGACCAGATCTTTCCAGATGCATGATGATAAGCTCTTGGCCATTGGACCGCAGTTAATTTTGACGAATAAAGACATCATCATTAAAATTGAAAAATTGTGATGTTAGGTTGAACAAAAAAGGTGTGATTTGAAATGGGGTTGTTGGGAGATCCTTAATCTTGGGCTAGTCAAGACCAGGGGTTGAATCCTAACGGTGCATTCACATGCTCAGGATTTAAAATGGGGTGGGGTAGAGTAGATAAAACCAAAAAAAACATCCATGACCCTTGGGAGTGGACATAAATGGCTATGCAGCTCTTAGAATGATTAGATGACATTTTAGTCAAATTATGTGTTAAACTTAAGAATAGTAACTGAAGAGAGAGCAGGCGAACCAAGAAAAGGTTAGGAAACCATCATGGTTACTTGTTAGATTAAACTATTGAATATATGTATGGTTGGCTTCCAGTTGCAGGCCAATTTACAACTAACCAAAGAGAAGACAACTTTGCTCAAAAGAGCATATATATATTTATATTTTTCCTTCGTCAAACAATTACCTTCTGATGCTGGTGGTTGGATTCATCACATATCCAGCTTAGTTCCAATTCAAAGGCCTTATCCTTTGCTTCATCATGTACTCCATATATACTGCAGAGAAACACAGTTCGATTTACATAAGTCTAATGATGTATAATGGCATGACCACAATGAGAGATGGTTTGGACTTTGGATGTCAATTGCTAGAAGAACTTTTTAGCAAAGAATTATTGAAACTAGAAATGGCTTTTGATTAGAACAAAAAACCATGTTACAGATCAGAATTCAGGAAAGAGGAAAAGGATTTAGATTACCTTAACCACTTGGAAATCCAACTTGTTAACGGTTTCAAAATAACCTTTTAGCTTAAAGCTTCATATTTTTGTCATTGTCTGTTAAAATATAAGATAAGGGTGCTAATTTATGTGATATATAAAACATTATGGTAGGTCACCAGAGCAGCACTACAGGTGAAGGCACCATATCTTGCCTTAAAATGTTTTTTTTGGAAATAACATTGTTATCTGTAGAAGGTACAAAACTTACATTTTCGCAACTTCAACAGCTCCCTGCCTGCAAGTCAATTCAGATAGTTTCAACTTCTCTATCTCCCTGCGCAACAAAATTAAACAATTTAAAAAAATCAGCTGAGCAAATTAAATACGGAGTGCAATTTGCAAGATAGCTTTGTTTGAATACCATAATATTAGGACGGGCAACTAAAGTACTACTGATCTCCTTTCTACTCTCATTTATGTTACATACATAAAGATACAAAGTACTAGAGAGATAAATAATGAAACAAAAACAACGAGATGAATGGGGGGACATACGTTTTGGCAGCCTGTCTTCCCTTTCCAATAGCTGTTCCATAGTATCTCTGTTCACCATTAACGCGACCAAAATCAATTAAAATGTAGCAGATGCCAACTAAAACATATTTAACTTGTACAGCTCCCGTCCTAGATTTCTGACTGGTTTACAAGAATTTCATGCTTATCTCTCTTGTAAGTTGATAGTTGTCCAACAAGAACTAAGGCACATATTGTAGAGAAGTACTAGTTTTTTAATCCAGATTGACAAATGGCAACGTGCTATCTGCCCAGCATAACAACCGTTGTGGAGGGAAAAAACTCACATATGAAACTCCAGATGGTTCAATCATGTAAAGTTGCGGTCCATCTCTGTCATAACCTCCCAAAATAACACCACAGCCAAAAGGTCTGCAACAACGCACATGTTATCATTATTATTTAAATTTGATAAATAAGGAAAATCACTCTAAAAAATCTTCTACTACCTTAACCACCAATAGAGGGTGCACAGATGAACATAACTGGCCACACGCTCGGCAAGTTCTTTGACGGGAATGGGCTCACCATAAACCCTGTACGTGATAGCGACTATTCAAGGAATTTTAAAGGAGAAACGTTATAGTAAAAATCCTCATTAAGAAGCATATAATGCCAAAGTTAACCAAGAAAATATGCAAGCCCCGCTACGGCCTTATTCAGCATCAGTCAGGGAGGCAGGGAGCCAATAGCTACTTTGCTTAATTGCTCTGAGCACCAAAGACATTAAAATTAAAGTAAAATGCAAACCTCTCATAGCTGGTTGCTTCAGATTTGGCACGTGTAACAATCTGTCTTCCATCTGCTGCTAATCCAGCTACAGCCTTTTTTCCAACATCAAGCCAGAGTCAATGGAATAAAGGCAAAAGATGCACCAAAACATTTTAATTATCAGTCGAATGACCAAGATGAACCTTGGCATGGTCCATGGTAATTAACTAGAAATCAGGCAAACATAATCACAAATAACCAAGAAAACAGAGCAGTTATCTGACAGTTGTTGATTTGTATATTTTAGGCGTAAAGGTATGAGTCCAATTGTAACACCAACAACAACAAAGCCTCTAAATCCCAAACAAGTTGGGGTAGGCTAGAAATGAAACTCAACAAGAATCATGGTTCAGGCATGTGAATCGCCTTTTTCCAACCACTCCTAAGTCCTATCCAATGCCAAATCCTTGGAGATATTAGTACGATTTTCTATTTTCAAATAAAAATAACTAATGAATCTATAGACAGAAGATTATGATTTGTAACCCCAAGAGATATCTGACGTCTTTGATTTGCATTTAAATATCATCAAACAGGTCATGCTTTAAAAAAAATTTAAAAAGGTCATGCTTTTGCATGGACCCATCCACAGAATCAGGTCCAGTCAGTCAAATCTTGAGCCGTATTAGCCATGGGGTGGAAAATTATCTAGCTATCCAAGGCTTACGTATTCTTCCGTGTTTATGTACATACACTGATATGGAACAAACTCATCTCAACATTAACACCACTTTGCCATTTAAATGCCAAATGCCCTTGCTACGGCCCACTGTTATCCAATCAATCATGCATAGGATGATACAATATCAGGCCCAATCCATCACAAGGCTAAGAAACTATCTTAATCTTACACAATCAAATATAGGATTATAGACCGACGGTTTAGCCTAAGACACTTAACTGTAGCTTTCGATTACTACATCATTACATTAAGGACAAAACATAGAGCAACCAATAACAGTGGTACTATTAAGAAACTTTTAGCTAAGAAATTAACGTAAAAAGGAGAAGGATACCTTGCCAATGAGAAGCAAAACAATATTATTGTAAAAAAACATTCACATTCTACACCTTATTCGGTTCGCTGTGACCAAAGTTCTCATTGAATCCACATTAAAGCCACGTCATCACATCAAAATAACCTACTTGCCAAATATTTAACTAGGGTAAATTTCAATCAAAACAATAGCTTGTGGACTCAAAACTCCATGAGCATACCTATTGTCTCCTAACCATACCTGTAAAGCTAGAAGAACACAACCAATACTACGAACCAAAAGCAACCATCCAACTTAAGCAAATGTCTCTTTTAAAGAACTACACTCAAGGCAAAAGAATCACCATTCCAGCATGACGATGAACCGCATGAATTCTCCTATTGGATCCGGCCAGCATCATTTTTGAAGATATCAGCTTCTCAACACCCTAAAACCATGCAAAAAAATTCAATCCTCAACACCCAGAAACACCAATCAGAGAAAACTAAAATCCAATATAAACAAAAGAAAAAATAATTGTGCCCACCATAACAATACCATCCTTGCACTTGATCCCAACCACAGTCCTGCAAAACCACCAATGAAAACCAATTGTACACGAGGATAGAAATTCAAATATCTGGATCAAGAGATTCAAACCGAAATATAGTTTGGTTCAGATTTAAACTGGGACTAGTACCAAACTAAATTATTATTTTTATATAATTACGATAACACACGCCCACCATAACACATTATATAATTCAAATTTCAAAACACATAAGACCGACAACTTATCTTTTTTAAGATCATGAATCTACTCGATTTATAACAACAAAAGGGTTTATATTAATAAACAATTCTGTTTATCATTTTTGTTAATTTTTTACTTATACAATTTTCTACCTAATAATTCCGTCCATCTATTTGTACATAGCTCGTACCAAACCAGGAGGAAGGTAGAGGTAGGAGTGGCAAGCACGAGTAAAAATTACTCCCATGGAAATGAAACTCAAAAGGGTTTTGTTCGGCGTCAAGGCAATTCACGTGCCCAACCCTTGATTCTTGATGAGTTTCATTTCTAAACTACCTCAACTAGTTTGGGATTAAACGTTTTATTGTTGTTCCATACAGTTATGATAAAATATACAATAATATATTACTATAATGTATCATGTAACAGAGAGAGAACCCAAACTTTTCTGCTTTTAAGATCATGAATCTACTCAACTTGTAACAAAAAGGAGGGTTTATATCAATAAACACTACACTAATGTTTGTCATTTGTTTGACTTTTTTACTCATAATTTTCCACTTGATCCAAAAACAAGGATATCAAATGCAAACCAAGTTTTAATCTTTTTTATCATTAAATGAAAACCATAATCTAGACAAATCCAAACCAAAATCAGTGAAGTAAAATGTGATCTGAGTTTTCCTTTCAAATACCAGTTTCAGTTGGATTCAGAAAACCCTAACCAAACACCACTTCGTACCAACGCAAAACCACTGAAAACGCCATAAAGATCCCAACTTTGGCCGAAAAAAAGGGGAAAAAATCGATTTTTTAGGGGAAAGCTTAGGTCACCCGCTGTTGTCGACGGCCTTGCCGGCGTACTCGACCTGGAAGACCCTCCCGTCGGGGGAGAAGGTGGTGACGGAGAGATCGTACCCCGTTCCTATGCTGCTCATGGCGGATCGATCCGATTTGGGTGAAAAGTAGGGTTTTGGAGAGGAGAGATGGGTTTCTTTCTTGGATCTCAAGACGGGACGACGAAGGTGTTTGTTTGGTGTTTGGGCAAATTGCAGTTTTGTGCTTTAGTTTTGTTGTTGGGTACTACTCCAACCATACCCAGGCCGGTCAATTTCTAACGCGATACGATTACACGACACGATACAATTACACAACACAAACACGACACAATATGATGACACAATATTACACTATTTTTTGTGTGGTTTAAATATTTATTATGATGATTTGTGAATATATAAACATAAAATAATTCGTACGCAATTTGACACGAACACGACACGATTACACATCATGTAGTTTTTTACACGAAAATGACACGAATAACATCTTTTGTTAGGCAAACAATTATTTGTTACTTCATAATATCAATTAATATATTCTTTAGAAAGAAAAATATCAATATAACATGTCACTTAACTATTTTCAATCTAAAACTTTGTTCAACACTTCTTTTAGGACGAGCTTTTGGTGAAAAAGCTAGTTTTTACAAGCCCACAACACCGAACAAACTTCTGGAAACTTTATGTCATAGCATTGTTCCTCTTTCGAGGTGGCTTCTGAACACTCACATGTGTACAGTGATACGAAATCAGGTATGGGGTCGCTTCCGGTGGCTTTTTCGTTCCTACTTCCAACAATCCCCATCAATTTTGTTCAAATTATCACCCCACCACACACTTTATTCACCAAATCTACCACTGTCTCTCCCTTTTCAACTCCCAACCAACCAACACTAAAACTCTCCCTCACCCCCAAACATTTGCCCCAAAACAAATCTCTTCCCTAAAATCTCAAACGGTTGCACACGGTGGCTGACATTTGGTCTGGTAAGAACGTTTTTCTTCTGATTTTTTGAAGTCATTCTTCTCCGGTTTCCTTTGTTTGTAGATATTAACCCCCATTAAACTCAGGTGGTTGGTGGGCTTGTTGATCCCGAACTTCCCTTGTTGTCGTGACCCACCAGTCCAGGTTAGTTCCGCCTTCGTCGACCCCGATCTGTACATTTGCATGTTGTTTGGACCTTTGCAGTGAGTATTTGTTATTTGTATGACGATTTGGGGCGTCTTTTTGGTTGATCTACATCCATGTCTTGTTACTGAGTTTGTCACTTCCTAGCTCACCACCTTGTTGATTTACTTCCACGACTTACTCCACTTCATTTCTGATTTTACGCGTTTAGTAAATGTAAGGAGTCTTCGTCGTGAAAGTGGTTTGAGATTTTTACAGAGTCGGGGTATATGAACAAATGAGATGCGTAAATGTTGAGGAAGAAACTATATTTGATCCAGTACTTCCAAATCTTCTTCCTTGTTGACATTTTGTAGCTTTTTTACGTCGAATTTTTAAATTGTTACGACGTAATCAATCTAACGCATATCATGAACAAGAAACCCAACAATCAAAGTTACATATGGCGATCCATAAGTGAAAAACCAACGCCCTGGGTTCATCGATGTTTGGGACTGAAGTTTTTTGGTAGGCAGACCTCACAAACACGTCGGATGACGATACATGATGCTTTCGATGGTGGTGGAGGACATCAGATGGTCGCCAAGAGGGAGAAGAAGTGACGATAATGTTGAGGGTTGCTTCCTCACCATTTGTAGTTGCAACTTCGTACGCCACACGAGGAGGGGCAAATCCAGAGAAGATCGAAAGTTACGCTTCGAAAAGTTGGGCGGGACCTTTAGAAAATCGCTTCTCGTCGACGCGAGACAGGTGACCTTAACAAAAGCTAATAGGTGAGGTGTGTTGGCCTTTTGGCCTTAATTTATGTTTTGATTATTTAACTAACATAATCTTAATCACAATCAAATGTAGTGTAACACACGTTATGCATAGAATATATATTGTATTGTGCTAACATCTACAGGTGATCAACACTTAAGGAAGAATGGAATGAAGTCAAGACATGTAATCAAGCTAATTGAAGACATGTAATTTTACTTTTATGTGAGTCTTAGGAATCTATGTGAACTTGAACATACAAGAGTTGTAATCTATTCACAAACACACTAAGTTCCCTGAGAAGTCACACGCCAACTTTCACATCATTTAGACTTCAATAGATCATCCACACCTAAATCGGAAAATCACTCAAACTAAACCTAACCTATTTGTGCAGAACGGTCGACCAAAATGAGTTTTCCATTCGACCATTTCTACCAGTTAACCGGTTCACCAAAGTGATTTTACCCGGTTCCACCGGTTGACCTATTATGATCTTTCGGTTGATCGATATACTCGTATTTTCAGGACAACCGTTATACTTGTCATATTCTCCAACGGTCGTATTCGTATATATACACTTAACCCCTATTTTGTTTTTTGGCCACTGGTCGAACGATGCCACGACAACGGTCGACCAGATGTAGACAAACTTGTGTGCCCAAAGTTCATGTTATTTTCGGTCGGACGAATTATATTTTTTGTGTTCGATCGATCAACATTTTACCTGGGAAAACCCCTCAGAACGGTCTACCGCCCCTTCTTTTAGTTCAACCGTTAACTTAAGTTGTAGTCGTCTCGTTCGACCGTATCTTTAGTTGGTTCTAATGTTTCCTTATTTTCATGGAAACGGACGACCGTTGTACTCGTGTCGGTCGACCAATTTAGGACAGATTTGCTGAACTTAGTTTTTTGTTTTTTTGTATCTTACACAAATCTTTTCCAAATCTTTCCCAACAGCTATATCTCTTTAGGAGCTTATAAATACATGTTCACACACCTTATTTACACATCTCTCCAACATCTATCTGTCTCATACATTAGAGAGAATCCTCCCATTTTAGAATCTCAATCCACACACTCAAGAGCTTAAATTTCCACACTTAAGATCTCAAATCTTATCCTACTCAAGTGTGCTCAAAGTTAGAGTGTTGATACTCTTGTTACTTTTGTTGTCAAAGGTTGTAAGGCTTGATCTCAACCCGTAACGGTGATCATCCCTCTCGGGTTGTGAGATGAAGAAATCAAGCTCGACGATGGTGTTCGCGAGCTTGCTTTGTAAATGTGTTATCTCCTTACCCGGACCGAGGAGAGGATAGTGAAGACGTGAGCGGAACTCGTGCGATTGAGCGGAGCTTGCAAGAGATGACTACGACCCGGGTGGGGTGCCGAACCTTTATTAAAATTCTTGTCTTCTCTTTGGTTTGCCTATCTTTTTCTACTTGTTTTTTTATTGTTAATTTCCGTTACATAATTAAGTAGAGATTAATGAAGGAAAAAAAATCAAAAAAATCAAAAAAATTTGTAAAAATATGCACTTCCAAAACTTATTTGGCAAAATATGCACATTGAAAAACGGCACCTGAGATACTGTTTTTATTAAGTAAAAATGACATCTCCAATGCCGTTTTTTAACCCAGTAAAAAACGGCACTAGTAGTGTCATTTTTTACTTGGTTAAAAACGGCACCAGTAATTTGTTTAAAAACGGCATCACTGATGCCGTTTTTATCCTATATAAAAACGGCATCCGATATGCCGTTTTTAAGATAGGGTTTAAGTGGCATGGCCAGCCACCATCTTCATTCTTTCACTTCCAAAATTCCCCCACTCCCCATTAGTATCACTCTTCGACGACCAACAGTGTTGAGGTTAGGTTTTTATTTTGTTTTTGGTTTTTTTATTTTGACATGAAATACAATGCATGTATAGTTAATGTATTTGTTTTTATGTTCATGTATGTATGAAATGTAGATTTTCTACACTCGAAGTAATGAGCTCCGGTACCGGATTGGTTATGGTTTTTTTCGATGGAATTCTTACATTCATAGATGAGGTACCAGAATATGAAGGTGGTAACAGACGAATGCTTAATCAATGTGAGCCGTCTTCACATTGTTCGCCCACGACCTAGGAGTCCGCCAACGTGAACCTAAAGGACACAATGGAAGTTGCACATCGGGAATTCTAGATGGTCGTCCGACATGAAGATGTTCCCAACACCATATCTGTAATAATGTAAGGAAACCAGCTAATTGTTTCCTTTTTTTCAGACACGCCTGATCCAAATATTGATACAAAACAGCTAAGGATGCAGCTCCCCAACTGTAGTTTCCACATTCAAATATGTTTTCCAGCAACAATAAATATTTAAGGTGGACTTTGTTTCCACTCTTATCGCCCACTATCCCGGATCCTAACTGAAACAAAATGTACGCTCTCGTGTGCTGCATAACCTACTCATCTGTTGCATCTTGCTCAACAACCTGAAAATTTTGTTGCAACCACTGCAATGACACGTATCCACCTTTCACTGCAGTTCTCGTTTCTTCTTCTTCAACACCCAACAGATTCATGCAAACTTGAGTCCAATCGTGATCTAATGATGCATACATTGTCAAACCGTCAACACGAAGACCACTAAGCATAGCTACGTCTTGTAGCGTGATGGTCATCTCCCCGTGTCTAAAATGAAAGGTGTGTGTCTCAGGTCTCCACCTCTCCACAACAGCACGAATCAGATTCCAATCCAGTTGCAGTCGTTGCAATCGAGACACAGTGTCAAATCCCCCAATCTCTAACAAATCTCACATCCTCTCATCTTGCACATTCCACGTGTTGAACTGAATGGCGTGCTCGACGCATTTAATATTCGTCAAAGGCTCCTGAAAATTAAATTATTTTACGTCAAATAAAAACCAATACCGATACACAAAAATTAAAATTTAAAAATCATAACACTTACATTTTCCAGAATCGAAGATGATCTATGATCTTTCTGTAGTACTAACACTGAAGGGTCAACAGGACCGTGACAATCATGTGAAGTCGACATTTGGGAAACTGTAAAACATAATTAACAAAAAATAATATTACATACTATTCAGTTCAAATAATACAATCTAAACAAATTCAATACATTATCCACAATCAATCTAATTTCAACAACTACAACATTCATTATTCAATTTAATTGGTTTAACACAAATCCACACAATGCGAAACTCACCAAACAATGTAAATTTATTAAATTTGGACTTCTGAGATTAATTGATCCATTAATCAAATCCGCACAAGATTAATTAAACAAAGTATGGTAAACTCATAAACCAAATATCAATCAAATCCAATTCAAACAATCCACACACATCCTAACCAAACCAATCCACACACATCCTAACCAAACCAATCAAATGTACATAAATACAAACTAATAAGGCAAAATCTTAACAAAAAATGATCTAAAAATACCTGAAATCGCAGGAGAGAGGGAGAGGAAAAAACACAAAATTATTTGGGAAGATTTGAGAAAAGGGGGTCTTGGTGCCTTTTTTAACCCTAGGTTAAAAACGGCATCTCGGATGCCGTTTTATGTAGGGTAAAACGGCACCACTAGTGTCGTTTTTGACCAAGTAAAAAACGGCATACTTGTGCCGTTTTTACCCTCGGGTTAAAAACGACACTACTAGTGCCGTTTTTTAATTGGTTAAAAAACGGCATTGGAGATGTCGTTTTTACTTTAATAAAAACGGTATCTCAGGTGCCGTTTTTCAATGTGTATATTTTGTCAAATAAGTTTTGGAAGTGCATATTTTTACAATTTTTAATTTTTTTTGATTATTTTGAAAAAAAATCCATTAATGAATTGATTAGATTATTAGGTCATACACGTTCCTACATATATGGTGGAGTGGCTTTTGGGCCAGAAGCCACTCTCTGAAGCTTACTGCCGAACGAGGCCTAAACACGATGACACGGAATCTTGACACGATAACATAACTGTCTAACACGATAGTACATGAACACGAAACGATTGACAGGGCGGTACATATTGGTTTGCAACGTTACGAAGACAAAGGAGTAATGATTTTAGTTGATTAGATTTTGGACCATAGTGGTTTTGGTATTTTGGATTAAAATAAACTAATTCAAATGACACGTTAAACCTTCTATGTTTCTTATTGGTCAATTGACACTTTAATTTCACTCACGTTGCTATTTGACATTTTTAGTCTACAACTAAGACTGTCAATTTTACACGAAATACGATTACACGATACGAAAACGACAAAAATAGCAAATATGGATTGAGAATTTGAACACGATTAATAAATGAGTTGGATATGACAACATGATTATTAAATGGGTTGGATATTGATTTCTGCTGCAAAAACGATTAACACGATTATGACACGATAAGTAATCAAGTAATTAGGTACACGATTACGAATACTACGCGATTAATACATGACTAATACCGAAAAGTCTACAAGTAATATATAAGTTATAAATTATAATGAACGAGTAGCGTGCAATCATGCAATCCGGTATTCATGTAATAAACGGAACTAATTGTGTATGAATTATTGTTTAATGGTGTAAACGATAGTCGTGTTAACCGTGTACATGAAGTAACTCGTTTAATAATCGTGTATAAACGGGTTGGATATGGCAACACAATTATAAACGTGTTGGATACGACAGAAGTCTAGCAACACAATTATTAAATTGGTCGGATACGACACAACACTTAGAGCTTATATATACGACTTGACACGACATGATTGACATCCCTATCTACAACGTTGGTTTTTCCACTTTTGAACCAATTTTGAATTTTTATACCCAAATTACCAATGAACATTAGATATTTTATCTTGTTTTGCATAAACATAACGTTGTGTAAAAATTGCATTGTTTCGTGTAAAAAAATACATTCATGAAAAATCTTGACAAAACATGTAAAACAAATTTACAAACCTAACTCTTCCAGGGAACTCATTTTTCTATAACCATTCACTTGAAATTATATTTTTTTGTCGTATCAAATATGATATGTCTAACCAGTACTTTTATAAAAAAAAACTATCTAACCCATAGATTTACTTTAAAAAGTACAAAATTCATGTAAAATATCATGATTGTACAAAAAAACTAAAAATAGAACTCACATAATCCCACATTTTGGTTCATGTCATTTGACCTCCAACTTCATCGATCATCTTATAGTCAGATATTAAAGGTTGTCTTATTTGATCATCTTTAGGGTTAGAAGTTGATTTTTTTCGAAATAATAAGATTTGAAAGGAAATTTGCGTGGAGTAACAAATTAAAAGGAAAAAAAATCCACCATGGTCCGACTAGACCGCTCTCTTATCTCTATCTCCATCTCCTGGAAGATCAATTCCCCCTCTCCTTTGGGCATAATAGGCTTTCAAAACGTATTTCAGACCATAACCCCATCATACTAGACACCAATGTGACTCCTTTGGGTAAGTCATTCATGTTAGATGCTTACTTACTAAATAATGACCATTTCCTAAATTTTGTAAATACATCCGTTGTCGTAACAAACTAATGTCCCTCAAAAAGTGCATCATAGAATGGAAAAGAATCAAACAAATTCCACCCCACGCACAAATTAGCAACTATTGAACCTAAAATGTCATCTTAGAAACAATTTGGCATCCTAAACCAAAAATATGATGCCAATGCCATCTCAGAAACTAGAATTTTGATGCTCGAATCTCTAAAAGGTGGATACCAAAATGTATTTCTTGATCAGGAAATATATTGGAAACAAAGATCAACTATCAAATGGCTTAAGGAATGCTACAATAATATTAAATTTTTCCACAAAATCGCAAACTCTCGCTCACACCGAAGGAAAAAATTCCTCTTGTTTATTCCTGCAGGAATCAGAGAATACTTGTAACATCCCGAAACAGCGGAAATTTTAAAAAAAAATAATAATCAAGACAATCAACTCGATAATCAAAGGCGGGACTGTTACTTCTCATAAATCATAAAAGTGGTGCACCAAAATACATCAGGGTTTATCAAAAGATACATGATTACAGCAAAACGACAACAGAAGATAAAAAGTAATCATGTCGACCTCAGCGGCCCGAGAAGAGGATCCAACTCCAAAATGCGCGTCCCCGCCGATCACCACCCAACTGGACCTACTGCGGTCCTGAAAATATATAACAACGATGCCTGAGTTTCCAGAAGGAAACCCCGTATGCCAACTCACCTATATGCATGCATCACATAATGAACCTATCATACTAGTAGCATGTCATGGCATCAACAGAAGGTAAAACAGTTCCCCCGAAGGGTAAAACAGGACATCAGTCCGACAATCAACAACGAGTCTCCCGAGGAGACCTACTGCAGGCACATGCAGTCTAGTAGCCCGCGACATCGCACCCCCCACACGCAGCTACACTACTCAAGGGTTCGGCAGGGAGCCTCTGTCACGTCTACGCGCCGATAGAAACAGATCTGCAAATCTCAGTGGTCGGGGCCACAGGGACCAACGGGGCCCTCGCCCGGAAGGTATAACAACATCATCTCGGTAGGTACCCAGCCGAGGAAAACAACATAGCCGGCACAACCTCGGCCCAACAATCATCATCGCCGGCACAACCTCGGCGGCATCACCGGCACAGCATCGGTGGTCCATCACAACAGTCCGGCACAGCATCGGACAGATCCAGACCGAAGTCTGCCAGGTCATCGGGCTCCTCGAGCCGCGAACACCAACCGCGCCGCTATAAAAGCAGGGCAGCGACCTCCGTAGCCCCAAGGGCCGGTAGTCACCTCACCCAACGC
The DNA here is from genome assembly GCA_963682175.1 of Triglochin maritima. Taxonomy (NCBI): domain Eukaryota; kingdom Viridiplantae; phylum Streptophyta; class Magnoliopsida; order Alismatales; family Juncaginaceae; genus Triglochin; species Triglochin maritima. The sequence goes on from OY821770.1 coordinate 61,610,632, forward strand.
CAGTTGCGTGCCCGCACAACATCAACACTGGGATCCGCGATCCCTCAGGCCTGCTATACTACAAGGTGCCAACAATCATCTCAAAAGTCACGGTCCATACATGGAGGTGACGCGTCCCGAACACCCACACTCTTCCCAACGGCGGTCCCTGGGCAGGCACGCATCACGCGCCCACCGTCACCTCCCGGCTCACGCACAAGGCGAGGACACGGGTTTCCGTGGACAGAGTTGGCATTCACAACGGGACCTAGGAATTCAGTTCTGAGCAGATTCGGTCGACCGAAATAGTCTAACCGGTCGACCGTTTCCACGAGGAATTCGATCGACCGAAAGTCTGAATCGGTAGAACTCACTGCGCAACACTAATTCCCAAACGGTCGAACAAAAGTCTAAAACCGGTCGACCGAACGAGGTCAAAATCCGGAGTCTGGTCAACATCAAATCCAATCTATCGGTCGACCGACTCAGGGGTCCCGGTCGACCGAAAACTAACAGGGTCAACCTAGTATTCTACGTCATCAAACGGTCGAACGTAAACATACTACCGGTCGAACAAACATGCAATCGGTCGAACGCAATATAAAATCGGTCGAACAAATCATGCAATAATAATCAGTACACTTAAGTTCCGGTCGAACACAACAAGGACCGGTCGACCGATAACAGGTAGTAGATCCCAACTCACCAGCAATAATGCACTACCGGTCGACCGCCCCAAGGCATCGTTCGACCGGTGAAGGTTAAAGTCGGGCAAACAGTGCTAAAACGGTCGACCGCCCGAAGGATCCGGTCGACCGTTGGTCGTCTTCAACCTCGCGCCAGCCGAGGTTTTACGAAGAACGCGTCGCCGGAGAGGTCCCCAACCTCTCCCGACCCGACCAACGCCTCCCCCACGCTTGGGTGAGCAACAAACCACACTAATAAGTTGACATACCTCAACCAACGACGACGAAACGCCGGAGCTCGCTCACGCACGTCGCCTCCGGTAGACCTCGAGCACGCGCCGCGCCTCCTCTGGACGTCCGACCTCTGCCCGCGCGTCGTCCTCGTCTCCTCCGATCGGCGCCTCAGCTGGAAGAAGGAGAAGATGAGTGAAATGGAGAGAATGAGAGAGAGAGAGAAGAAAACGCGATTTTAAACCCCCAACCCATCTCTTCTCCACAGTAACCCGCAACTCTACACCTCTCACCCATCACCAGACCACTGTAGCTCGCCTCTTCCCCATGCAACCCAACTTCCCATGCCAAGCAAACCCTAATTCTCCTCTAATCTCCATTAGCCTCCTAATCTCGGTTAGGGACATAACAATCCACCCAACTTAAAAGGATTTCGTCCCGAAATCAAAGCAACTACTCACCGAAAAGCTCTGGATACTGCCTTCTGACATCCTCCTCGATCTCCCACGTGGCCTCGCGCTCACTGTGATGCTGCCACCTGACCTTCACCATCGGAATGGTCCTCCTCCTGAGCTGATGATCCATGCGATCGACAATCGCAACTGGTCTCTCCTCGAGTGACAAGTCCTGCTGAATCTCTGGTACTGCTATCTCGATGACGTGCGACGGATCTGCCACATACTTCCTCAGCATCGACACATGGAAGACATTATGCAGACCTGAAAACTGCGGCGGCAACGCAATCCGGTAGGCAACCTCTCCAACCCGGTCGAGGATCTCAAACGGTCCAACATACCTCGGACTGAGCTTCCCCTTCTTCCCAAACCTCATCACACCTCTGGCTGGGGAAATCTTCAGAAACACATGGTCGCCTACCTCGAAACTCAACTCACGTCTGCGTCGATCAGCATAACTCTTCTGCCTGCTCTGTGCTGTGGCCAGTCTCCTCCTGATCACATCAACCTTCTCTGAGTACATCTGCACAATCTCTGGCCCCACTAACTGCCTCTCGCCCACCTCACTCCAGCATACCGGTGATCTGCAAGGCCTCCCGTACAGCGCCTCGTACGGTGCCATCCCAATACTCGAATGGTAGCTGTTGGTGTAGGCGAACTCTATCAGTGGCAGGTGCTCATCCCAGTGCCCTGCCCAATCCAACGTGCATGCTCTCAGCATATCCTCCAAGGTCTGAATCGTCCTCTCTGACTGACCATCTGTCTGCGGATGGAACGCTGTACTGAACCTCAGACGCGTCCCCAAAGCCTGCTGCAGACTCCCCCAAAATCTGGAAGTGAAACGAGGATCTCGATCTAAGATGATGCTCACCGGCACTCCATGCAACCTGACTATCTCCTCCACGTACAACTTAGCTAGACCCTCCAACGGCAACGTGGTCCTGATCGCTAAGAAATGCGCCGACTTGGTCAGTCGATCGACTATCACCCAAATCGCGTCGTGGAATCTCCTCGTCTTCGGCAATCCTGTGACAAAATCCATCGTCACGTGCTCCCACTTCCACTCAGGAAGCTCAATACTCTGCATCGGTCCTGCCGGCCTCTGATGCTCAATCTTCACCTGCTGGCAGACCAAGCATCGCTCCACAAACTCTGCAATATCCCTTTTCATGCCCTTCCACCAGAAGTTCCGCTGCAGGTCCTTATACATCTTCGTGCTCCCCGGGTGAATGGTGTATCTAGCTCTGTGTGCCTCCTCCATGATGTCATCTCTCAGCTCATCGCTCTTCGGCACCCAGATTCGACTCCTGAACCTCAAACCACCATCAACCCCTATACTGAAATCTGACCCCTCTCTGGAAGCCAACTGTAGCAGACCATCTAACTCATCATCCCCAAGCTGAGCCTGCACCACTCGTGAGACAGTCTGCGGCTCCACCCGAAGCCCAGCAATCACTGCTCCCTCTGAACCCTCTGTGAACGGACTCCACTCGGAAAAAGCCTCGAGTAACCTCCACTCCTGGATGCACATACTCGCAACTGAAACCTCCTCCTTCCTGCTCAGCGCGTCTGCAACCGAATTCGCCTTCCCCGGATGATAGGAAATGGTGAAGTCGTAGTCCTTAATGAACTCGAGCCATCTGCGCTGCCTCATATTCAGCTCCTTCTGCGAGAACAAGTACTTCAGACTCTGATGATCGGTGAAGACCTCGAACCGCTCGCCATACAGATAGTGCCGCCAGGTCTTCAACGCATGAACTACCGCTGCCAACTCCAGATCATGAGTAGGGTAGTTCTTCTCGTGCACCTTCAGCTGCCTCGAAGCGTACGCGACCACCTTCCCATGCTGCATCAGAACACAACCCAAGCCTATCCGTGATGCATCGCTGTAAATCACGTAGCCTCCACTGCCACTCGGTAGCGTCAGAATAGGTGCTGTCGTCAATCGTCTCTTCAGCTCCTGAAAGCTGTCCTCGCACTTCTGGGACCAAACGAATTTGACGCCCTTCTGCGTCAACGCTGTCAGCGGCGACGCAAGTCTGGAGAAATCCTGGATGAACCGTCTGTAATACCCTGCCAGTCCAACGAAACTCCTGATCTCCGTCACGCTCGTCGGGGCTCTCCACTGAGTCACTGCCTCGACCTTCGCCGGATCCACTGAAATCCCATCCGCTGACACAATATGCCCCAGAAAAGCCACCTGATCCAACCAAAACTCGCACTTCGTGTACTTGGCATATAGCTGCTGATCCCTCAAGATGCCAAGCACAATCCTCAGGTGCTCTCGATGCTGCTCCCTGTCAGGCGAGTATATCAAAATGTCGTCTACGAATACCACGACAAAACTGTCGAGGTACGGCTGGAAGGTCCTATTCATCAGATCCATGAATGCTGCAGGTGCATTCGTCAGTCCAAATGGCATCACCAAGAACTCGTAGTGGCCGTACCGCGTCCTGAAGGCTGTCTTCTGAACATCTGCCTCCCTGATCCGCAACTGATGATAACCCGAACGCAGATCGATCTTCGAGAACACTCTCGCCGTCTGCAACTGATCAAACAAATCATCAATCCTGGGCAAAGGGTACCGGTTCCGAACGGTAACCTTATTCAGCATCCTGTAGTCGATACACATCCGCAACGATCCGTCCTTCTTCTTCACGAAGAGCACAGGCGCTCCCCATGGAGAAACACTCGGTCTGATGAACCCGGACTCCATCAACTCCTGCAACTGCTTCTTCAACTCTGTCAACTCAGCAGGTGCCATACGATACGGTGCCTTCGACTGAGGTGTCGTACCCGCTACCAGCTCGATGCCGAACTCAATCTCTCGGTGCGGCGGTAATGCTGGAATCTCTGCTGGAAATACATCCGGGAACTCCTGCACAATCTCTATATCCTCCAGCCTCCTCCTCTCAGAATCAGGAACTACCAGCGTGGCCACAAACGCGCTGCATCCCTGCTGTACCAGCCTCCGTGCCTTAACTGCAGACACAATCAGACGACCGTCTCTTCTCCTCGTACCTCTGATCAAAACATCTGGCTCGCCCTCCATCGGAATCAGAATCTTCTTCTCACGGCAAAAGACTCGCACGTCGTACTGTGATAGCCAGTCCATCCCCAGTATGACGTCGAAGTCCTCCATCGGTAACAAGACCAGATCTGCCGGAAAATCGTGGTCTCCCGAAGCAACTGTGGTGCCGGGGAAAAAGCTCCCCACAGTGCCCACCTCACCCAAGGGCGTGCTGACCTCCAAAACATCAGTTAGCAGCACAGGGGTCCGACCCAACTCGCCAGCAAACTTCTCCGAAATGAAGGAGTGAGTGGCGCCGCAGTCAAACAACACACGCGCTACAGAACCAGAAACTGAAAGCGTACCTTCCACGACGGTGTTGGAGTCCCTCGCCTCCTCAGCCTGGATAGTGAAGACTCGCCCGGTCCTCCTGCTCTGCCCCGGTGCAACAACTGATCGGCTGCCTCCGCCTCTGCCTACTGCTGGTGGTCCCGGCCTCCTGCTCGGCTCCCCCTGCCTCTGAGGACAATCACGGACAAAATGCCCCATCTGGCCGCAACCCATACATGCTCCAGTCCGACGAGGACACTCCTGTCCTGGATGGAACCTCCCGCAGTAAGTGCACGCTCCTGACTGACGTGCTCCTCCACCATCGAACCTGGGCCTCTTGCCCGGGTTCCCTGCTCCACGACTGACTACTCTGCTACCGGTGCTCACTGGCGCCTTCCGCGCCTCCTGAATACACTCTCTCTGGTCCTGCTCGATGATCGTAGCATGCTTCACCGCATCAGCAAGGGTCCGCGGCATGCTGTTGATCACCCGAGATCGAAGCGGCTGTCTCAGTCCCTTCACGAACTTCCTCGCCCGCTGCTCTGGGGTCACACAAATCTCAGGGCAGTAACGCTCCAAAGCGTTGAACCTGCTGATGTAGCTCGTCAGTGTCATGTCCTTCTGCTCCAGCGACATGAACTCCTCCCTCTTCTGATCCCTGACATGCTGGGGGAAGTACTGCTCGTGGAACACCTCCAAGAACTCCTCCCAGCTCACATCTGTACGGTCATCAAACAACACCGTGGACGTAGACCTCCACCAGTTGGCGGCCTCGCCAACGAACACATAGGTGGCCAGCTCCACCATCCTCCCTGGTGCTACTCCAATAGCGCGGAAGATCTTCTCCATCCGGAAGATCCAGTCCTCCGCAACCTCTGGGGCCCTCCTGCCATCAAAAGTCGGCGGGTGCTGACGCATGAACCGATCGTGCTCAGCTCCCACTCCGCCCTGGGCGCTCTGAGCTGCCTGACGCTCCAGAAACTCGCCCAACCTGTCCCAATGAGCACCAGATGTGTCGTCACTGGGATCACGATCGCGTGGAGAACTCCTCACACGCCTAGGTGCCATCTGCCAGAAGAAACAATCACAACTTCAGCCATGTATGCATGCTAAAAGATAAAATGCATGCTTCTTATTACTACAAGGGTGATTTCATTGGGAACCGCATAGGAATCGACCGCTCTGATACCAAGTTGTAACATCCCGAAACAGCGGAAATTTTAAAAAAAATAATAATCAAGACAATCAACTCGATAATCAAAGGCGGGACTGTTACTTCTCATAAATCATAAAAGTGGTGCACCAAAATACATCAGGGTTTATCAAAAGATACATGATTACAGCAAAACGACAACAGAAGATAAAAAGTAATCATGTCGACCTCAGCGGCCCGAGAAGAGGATCCAACTCCAAAATGCGCGTCCCCGCCGATCACCACCCAACTGGACCTACTGCGGTCCTGAAAATATATAACAACGATGCCTGAGTTTCCAGAAGGAAACCCCGTATGCCAACTCACCTATATGCATGCATCACATAATGAACCTATCATACTAGTAGCATGTCATGGCATCAACAGAAGGTAAAACAGTTCCCCCGAAGGGTAAAACAGGACATCAGTCCGACAATCAACAACGAGTCTCCCGAGGAGACCTACTGCAGGCACATGCAGTCTAGTAGCCCGCGACATCGCACCCCCCACACGCAGCTACACTACTCAAGGGTTCGGCAGGGAGCCTCTGTCACGTCTACGCGCCGATAGAAACAGATCTGCAAATCTCAGTGGTCGGGGCCACAGGGACCAACGGGGCCCTCGCCCGGAAGGTATAACAACATCATCTCGGTAGGTACCCAGCCGAGGAAAACAACATAGCCGGCACAACCTCGGCCCAACAATCATCATCGCCGGCACAACCTCGGCGGCATCACCGGCACAGCATCGGTGGTCCATCACAACAGTCCGGCACAGCATCGGACAGATCCAGACCGAAGTCTGCCAGGTCATCGGGCTCCTCGAGCCGCGAACACCAACCGCGCCGCTATAAAAGCAGGGCAGCGACCTCCGTAGCCCCAAGGGCCGGTAGTCACCTCACCCAACGCCAGTTGCGTGCCCGCACAACATCAACACTGGGATCCGCGATCCCTCAGGCCTGCTATACTACAAGGTGCCAACAATCATCTCAAAAGTCACGGTCCATACATGGAGGTGACGCGTCCCGAACACCCACACTCTTCCCAACGGCGGTCCCTGGGCAGGCACGCATCACGCGCCCACCGTCACCTCCCGGCTCACGCACAAGGCGAGGACACGGGTTTCCGTGGACAGAGTTGGCATTCACAACGGGACCTAGGAATTCAGTTCTGAGCAGATTCGGTCGACCGAAATAGTCTAACCGGTCGACCGTTTCCACGAGGAATTCGATCGACCGAAAGTCTGAATCGGTAGAACTCACTGCGCAACACTAATTCCCAAACGGTCGAACAAAAGTCTAAAACCGGTCGACCGAACGAGGTCAAAATCCGGAGTCTGGTCAACATCAAATCCAATCTATCGGTCGACCGACTCAGGGGTCCCGGTCGACCGAAAACTAACAGGGTCAACCTAGTATTCTACGTCATCAAACGGTCGAACGTAAACATACTACCGGTCGAACAAACATGCAATCGGTCGAACGCAATATAAAATCGGTCGAACAAATCATGCAATAATAATCAGTACACTTAAGTTCCGGTCGAACACAACAAGGACCGGTCGACCGATAACAGGTAGTAGATCCCAACTCACCAGCAATAATGCACTACCGGTCGACCGCCCCAAGGCATCGTTCGACCGGTGAAGGTTAAAGTCGGGCAAACAGTGCTAAAACGGTCGACCGCCCGAAGGATCCGGTCGACCGTTGGTCGTCTTCAACCTCGCGCCAGCCGAGGTTTTACGAAGAACGCGTCGCCGGAGAGGTCCCCAACCTCTCCCGACCCGACCAACGCCTCCCCCACGCTTGGGTGAGCAACAAACCACACTAATAAGTTGACATACCTCAACCAACGACGACGAAACGCCGGAGCTCGCTCACGCACGTCGCCTCCGGTAGACCTCGAGCACGCGCCGCGCCTCCTCTGGACGTCCGACCTCTGCCCGCGCGTCGTCCTCGTCTCCTCCGATCGGCGCCTCAGCTGGAAGAAGGAGAAGATGAGTGAAATGGAGAGAATGAGAGAGAGAGAGAGAAGAAAACGCGATTTTAAACCCCCAACCCATCTCTTCTCCACAGTAACCCGCAACTCTACACCTCTCACCCATCACCAGACCACTGTAGCTCGCCTCTTCCCCATGCAACCCAACTTCCCATGCCAAGCAAACCCTAATTCTCCTCTAATCTCCATTAGCCTCCTAATCTCGGTTAGGGACATAACAATACTTCTCTAACTTATAGACACGCAGTGATCTGCTTGCAATGGGAGAAAATATTTAGCAAGACCATCTCTAATCTGAAGGATCTATCTAGAACTTTGATTCTCCAAACAAGAGATTAGAAATGCAATTTTTTTTATGTCAAGAGAGAAATAATCGGGACTCTCCTTTCCCTCAATTTTCTTTCAATTTTTTTGGAACCTCCTTAAAGATGATTTTATGAGACTCCTTAAGTCTTTATCTCAGGCCACGCATCCCGACATGCTCGCTTCTATTAACAAAATGTTCCTTTGCTTAATCCCAAAAATATCCTCTCTTGAAAATTTTAGGAGAAACCATCGTCCCATTCTCTTCTTCTCCTCTTTCCATTGTCATCTCACACCACCTCATCTCTCTCCGTCTCACTTTCCTTCTCTCTTTTTCGGCGAACCAGAGGAGGCTGCGGGTGCTCCGGTGGGCAGTGGCGAATGTGTTCCTGAGACTTGACGCGTGTGGAGATCGACGCAAGGAAGGGGGCATTCGAAGGTCTCTTAACCGGAGGCGACGTAGCGTGAGCGAGACTCCAGCGATTTCCGTTATCTTAGTTTTGCTCACACCGTGGTGTGTGGGGTTTGGCTTGTCGCCTGAGGTTGGAGACTTCGCCGGCGATGAGCATCAGTCGGTGGGCCGCCGGAGTGGTCGGTCCTTACCGGACGTTGGGCTAGCCAGCTGTCCGTGCAAGGGTGACCAGAGTGTTGGAAGGAGAGACAACATTGCTGGACCGCGTGGACATGGACGACTGGAGTGTTGGAAGGAGAGACAACATTGCTGGACTGTGTGGACATGGATGACTGGACGTTGATGTTGGACTGCATGGACGGTTGGACGTGGACGTTGGACTGCTGGACGCTGGATTTCTAGACAATGTGGATATATTTTTGGACAGAGTTTTTCTGGACGTGTTTATGGACAGATTTATGGACAGAGTTTCTGGACGTGTTTATGGACGGATTTCTAGACAGAGTTTCTGGACGTAATTTTGGATTGATTGCTTGGCAGAGCTGCTAGACTTGATTGCAAGTATCACCATTGGTTCCTGCCCTTGTTTAGTGTCAACTTTGTCCACGGAAATCTATGTCCTTGCCTAGTGCATGAGTTGGGAGGTGACGGTGGGTGAGTTGATCGTGCCTACCTAGGGACCGTTGTGTGGAAGAGTGTGGATACTTGGGGCGTGCCACATCTGTGTTATGGACTGTGGCATAGTATATGTTTTACTTGACTCGTATATAGAGTAGTAGACCTGAGGGATCACGAATCCCATTGCATGATGATGCACGACTCACAGAGCATGATGACTTGGCGGACTTTAGTTCAGAACCGTCTGATGTTGTGTCAGACGTATGTTGTATCATCCGATGTTGTGTCGGACATAATGTTTGACTCGACCGATGTTGTTCCGACGAGGATGATGTCGATGTTGTTCCGGCATGACAGCTCAACTAGGCACCTACTGAGTGATTGATGAACCGACCTGGGTGACGACCCCGTCAGTGTGGTGATGACCACGATGATTCAAATCTGATTCTTATGACGTGGAAGTGCAGACGCCCCTCACCGAACTCTATGATTAGTGTAGCCGTGTGTGGGGTGCATTGCGTACTGTCTGTAGACCGTATGTGCCTACGGTAGGTCTCCGAGGGATACCCGGTGATGATTGTGGGACTGATGTCCTGTTTTACCCTTGGAGGGGAATTGTTCCTTACTGTTGATGACATAACATGACACTAGTATGATATGTTCATTTTATTGTACTGTTGCATTGTATATTGACATGTCACTAGTATGATAGGTTCATTTCGGTATTTTGAGCATGCATATAGGTGAACTTTGTATACGAGGTTTCATTCTGGAAACTCAGGCATTGTAGTTTTATTTTTCATTTCAGGACCGCAGTAGGTTCTGGCGGGTGGTGACCGAGGACGATGGCATGTTAGGATCGAGTCCTCATTCGTATTTTTCCTAGGTTGTATGACTATCTGTATTTATATTTCCTCGTATTGATGTAATCGTACCTTTTGACAACTCTGATGTATTATGATGCACCTCTTGGTTATTTATAAGTAGCGTTCCCGTTCTTTTGGGGTCTTAATCCTTGTGTTGATTGTGTTTGAAATTTTAAATTTTCTGTTGTGTTTCGGGATGTTACAATTATTTTAATAAACACACCTTACAAAGTTATTTCTAAGGTCTTTAGCAATAGGCTGAAACCAAAACTTAATGAAGTCATCTTGGAGAACCAATCAACTCATAAAATTTCATTGTTGCGCAAGTGAAGAAACCATTCACTACCTTCATAAATCCAAAAAGAAAGGCATCCTAGTAAAATCGATTTCCCCAAGGCCTTTTGACAATGTCAATTGAAATTGCCTTCTTAAAGCATCCTAAATTCCCCGGTACCTGCCCCTACTTGGGTTGGGCGGGTTGCGGTTCTAAACTGGATGTGGTCCACACTGTTTTCACTGGAACATTTAATGTGCGGAGCAGAGTTCGAACATGTGACCTCACGTGCTCACTCCTAACCAATCAAGTATGTCCCGGGGGACGTACTGGGGATTAGGTGGAGAAGAAGTTAAAGTTTGAGGTGTGGGAAAAGGGTTAGACATTGTGGTGTGACGTTTCTAGAATCGGGTTTAGACTATGGGTTTTGGTATGATAAGTTGTTAGTGTTTTGATTATTAAGGTTTGGTTTAGAGTCGTGGAGGTTTGGATTGGGATTTAGTTTGAGGTTTAGGGTGTAATTATGTGTAAAGAGATTTATCAATTAAGTTTTCATGTTTCGTTTTGGGATTAATGGGTGTTTCGTGTTTTAATTAAGATGTAAGCTCCACTATAAGTAGTGCTGGCATTTTAAATCACATTCAAATATAGATATTTACAAGGCAAGACAACTACTTTCATTTTGATTTAGAATAATCGACAATCCAGTTTATTTTCAGATACTACTATTAAGCATATCGTAATTTTTTCGTTCTTTTGTTTGTCATTTTATATTATCTGATATATCATTTGTATAACAGTGCATGCCTAATTTCAAATTTCTGGATACGTCACTAGCTAGCGAGCTATCATGAAGACTGATTAGGCTTTTTAGCATAATATTATGGCAAAAGAAAAACTCAGCGGTGCAATGGTCTATGTTATTACCTTGGATATTGGAATTTTACCTAGTTAAGTAAAGACACTTATAATCAATTTTATAACACGACAACGCTAGGCGCGAAAGTTCAAGTGGTAGTAAAAGAGTAGCTAGCGAGAGATTAATGAACGAGGATAATCTCAATTTACTATCACAATGTAGAAGTGCATGTTTCAATAACATGAAATTTTGACCAATTAGGACAAACTAGGATACAAATCTTGTGTTGCCAACTCTAAATTTTTAACTAAATACATATTATTTGGTCCTAAAACCCTACCATTGTACGTAGGGCTTAGCATCGGTCTGGAATCAGATCGAATGGACTGAACCATACCAGATCAAAATATAAAAAAACTAAGAAATCCACGAACCGAAGACCAAACCAAATCCGGTCTAGTCATGACCTAATTGCTTGGGTCCGGTCCGTATCGATTCATATCAAAAGTTGTTTTTATTAAGTAATATGTTTTTGCTTGAATTATAAATAATTATGATAAACTATTGTCCCAAATGGTGCATATAATAGCTTGTAAATTAATTGAAATTTAAGAAATATATGGTATAAATTTTAAGTAAATGCAAAATATTAAGTAAACGATATATAAATATATTCGATCTGGATCGGAATTTGGGAAAAACCCCGGACGGAGGATCGAATCTAACTTGGTCAGTCCTATTTTATACATGCCAGATTCATGTTGCACATACCTCTTAACGACACGTGACCAACAAACGCTAAGGCGTTGTGACATATGACTATATAAGTAGTTTAGACGTGAAGCATGGCTGTCGGATCAATTTTCATATTCAATTGGTAAAAGGCCAATTTCACTATTTTACTTGTAGGGCTGTGCATTGACCGGTTTTACCCGGTCAACCGGACCGGTTGGTCCGGGTTCGGTCTGGAAATTTTTGAAAAAAATCCGGTCCGGTCCGGGTTTCGGTCTGGCAAATTTTAAATTTTCTGGTCCGGTCCGGTCCGGTCCGGTCCAATTTTTTTTTTAGTTTAAGGTAAAAAATCGAGTTTTTGGACCGAACCGGTCCGGTCCGGTCTTCGGTCCGCCTATCCGAATTTTTTCTGGTCTGGTCTGGTTTTCGGTCCGGACCTAAAAAAAATTTCCGGTCCGGTCCGGACCGGACCGATGCTCAGCCCTATTGACTTGGGTAATAAGAAAATTTGATCTTTTGCAATATATATGCAACTTATAAAATTTCTGTGTGAACCGAATTGATAATTTGACATGCACAACAGCCAAGCCGGTTGCAAGTTGGGCTCTAATCTATTTTAGTTTCGTTCTGTTTTGTATGTCAAATTATCATAGCAATAATGTATATGAAACTTATAAAAGAAATTTGTCTAACATCAAACTTACAACTTAAATTTAAGTAGCTAAAGAATAGCAAGCACCGTGTTTCATCAGAGACTTAAATCAAATATCAGTAATTCCTCGATTTTGACCATATTGTATCTTTAATATTAATACCTCGCACCACTTATTTTATTCATAACATCCACATTCAATTACAAAATTTGGTGATTCCAGAGTCATTCGAAAGATAATTGAAAGTAGTGCATATTACTTTCTCTTACAACTTGCTAAATTTTGATGATATGATGATGAAAAACGCGTGTCAAGACGGACTGTATTTGAAAACTGGACAATCGACAGAGCACCAATAATTTGTACATACTCTCTCCTCCGATATCCAAATAAGGAGATTCAAGACTCGTTATAAAGAAGATTTTAAGAAGTAAAACTTTGGTATTTTACATATTTCTAAATTAAAAACCTAATCAGCTCATAAAGGGGGTTGAAGACGTACCAATCTTGCGCAGGATGCACTACTTATTTTATTCATAACATTCACATCCAAATACAAATTTTCATGATTACAGATATGTTGGAAAGACAATTGAAACAAGCACATATTAGTTTCGCTTACAACTTACCAAATACCAGTGATACGAAGATGAATAACTTGTGTCAAGACAGACCGTATTTGAAAACTGGACAATCGACAGATCACCAATAAATTGTGCACAACTCTCTTCTCCGATATCCAAATAATGCGAATAAAGATGAATTACAAAGAAGATTTAGAGAATCAAAACTTTGGTATTTTTAATATTTCCAAATTAGAAACTCAATGGGCTCATAAAGGGCGGCGAAGACTACTGATTTGAGAGAGCAAAAACAAATTGAGTCATTTTTCCACCAAACAAGTTGAGTTGTTTTCCCCACCAATCGAGCTGAGACACACCAGTCCCGCGCTTGGATAGTGGGGGTGACAAGACTTGGGGGAAGGCGACTTAGGGGGGTCTTGAAGGTGGCGGGGCCGGTGGTCCAACGGGAGGAGGCGGGGGTTATCGACAATGTTGGAATGCAGGGGGATTTGGTGGTTTTGTTTGGGAGGTGGGGGATGGTATAGTGTTGTGATATATATATATATATATATATATATATATATATATATATATATATATATATATATATATATATATATATATTAGGGGGGGTGTTATGCAGATAAAATTGAAAATAAATTAAAAAATATTACTTTTTTGCCTCTCAGAAGAATTGACCACATTGATTGGTCTTATAAAAAATTTACCTCCCTAATTTTGGTCATTTAATTTATTCTCCCTAAATAATATGATAGGAATCTCTCGCTCTCTCCTCGCAACCCACCTCACGATTTCCATTTGATTATGTCCACATTTCATTGGTCAAAAGGCTTGCTTCCGATTTTAATAATGACGACCAAAAAGGCAATGAAAACCACATACCCAAATCAAAAAGAAAAACACTAAACTCATAATAATTCATAAAAATAGGTAGACCACGTTCCCAATTATTCTCATTCCAAGAAAAATTGGGTACATCATTTTCTTGTCCAAAAAAAAAAAAGATTCTAGTCTTCACGTTGTACACACATTTCAACTTCCAAGATGATATGGAAGTTGAAGTTGAGAGATTTTATACCATAGAATCTTGAGTAGGATTTCTATGTTTTGGAGGATTTCTACGTTGGTTTGTTTTTATGGCTAACGTGTTAGTGTTTCTTTCCCACATTATTATGTTTATAGGAAGAGTAGTTATAGACGGACGCGCGCGTCACGGACGCGCCTTACGTGGATCTGTACAGCTCAGATATTTTTCTTTGAGTCAGCGTCCAGTCAGCGAAATTTCTCTTCGCGCGTTTTGGTCTTTTTAAAAAACGCCGGTTCTTTAAGTTGAACGATTCATTTCCCAATACACAGATAAGACAGTGTGCAGACCCTAGGACATCGTGCAGTCTCATTATTCGTGCAGAGCCCACACTTATCATAATAAAATATTTGTTTTTAAGTTTTACGTTGGATCAACTTAATTTGTCTAGCTTACTTTATGTGTGTGTGCAGTTTACATTATGTGTTTGTCATGTTTACGTTATGTGTCTGTCCGGAATAAGTGTATATTGTTGTACGGAATAAGTGTATTTGCAGTCCGGAATAAGTGTATTTGTTGTCCGGAATAAGTGTATTTGTTGTCCGGTTTAAGAATAGAGTGTGTCCAGAAACGGAACATAAAGTTTGTCCGGAATAAGTTGATTTGTTGTTCGGAATAAGTGTATTTGCTGTCCGGAATTAGTTTATTTGCAGTCCGGAATAAGTGTAGTTGTCCAGAATAAGAAGAAAGTGTGTCCAGAAACGGAACAGAAAGTTTGTCCGGAATAAGTGTATTTGCTGTCCGGAATAAGTGTATTTGTTGTCCGGAATAAGTGTATTTGTTGTCCGGTTTAAGAATAAAGTGTGTCCAGAAACGGAACATAAAGTTTGTCCGGAATAAGTTGATTTGTTGTCCGGAATAAGTGTATTTGCTGTCCGGAATAAGTGTATTTGCAGTCCGGAATAAGTGTATTTGCAGTACGGAATAAGAAGAAAATGTGACCAGAAACGGAACAGAAAGTTTGTCCGGAATAAGTGTATTTGCTGTCCGGAATAAGTGTATTTGTTGTCCGGAATAAGTGTATTTGTTGTCCGGTTTAAGAATAGAGTGTGTCCAGAAACGGAACATAAAGTTTGTCCGGAATAAGTTGATTTGTTGTCCGGAATAAGTGTATTTGCTGTCCGGAATTAGTTTATTTGCAGTCCGGAATAAGTGTAGTTGTCCAGAATAAGAAGAAAGTGTGTCCAGAAACGGAACAGAAAGTTTGTCCGGAATAAGTGTATTTGCTGTCCGGAATAAGTGTATTTGTTGTCCGGAATAAGTGTATTTGTTGTCCGGTTTAAGAATAAAGTGTGTCCAGAAACGGAACATAAAGTTTGTCCGGAATAAGTGTATTTGCAGTCCGGAATAATATATGGCTTCATTATTGTCGGAATAAACGAATCAATATATGGAATGCAATATATTTTCCCAGTAAATCGGAAAGAAGATGTAAGACTTAAACATGACTGTCTCATTCACGCTGCTTACGTTGTCAAGAACCTTCGGAGTCGGCATCAGACGCTTCTTCGACGTAATATCTTACTCAAAATGATGATTTATTACGGAGAGATGTACAACATAAACCGAACAGACGTAAGTCTTCACCACGGAGCGTTGACAAGAACATCGGGAAGTCTTCGCACCGTCCCATTCACGCTGCTTACGTTGTGAAGAATCCTGGGAGTTTGCATCAGACGCTTCTTCGAAATGGTGATTTATTCTGGAGAGAAAGAATGAAGAAGAAAGAAAGAGTGTCATCATATTTGTATTTGGGTGGAGAGAAAGAACGTGTTGAGTTGAAACGCATTTAATGTGATTTGAGTGGACATCAGGAAGAAAAAACAAAAAAACATTCATGCTTTGGCCACGTAAGGGCTGACATGGATGTCCACGTAGAACGCGTCCGTGACGCGCTGCGTTCAACAAACATTTCCCTTATAGGAATATCATTATGAGCTACTAATGCTAGAACTCAGGTCCTTATCATTCCAAACATGACACCTCTTTACCTTAAGAGTATTAAGTATTAAAATATATTTAGTTAAAAAAGATGCTTAAATTGTAAAATGATGTTTTGGAGGGAAATGCAAATCTATGTTGGAAGAAATTAGGAACTACAATAATAACTACATTCGGAAACTAAAAGAACCATTTTCTTTACCCTAATTGCATAGATTATAATCTTGAGTTGGACCCAGAAAAAAATAAAATTGAAATGTTTGAATGAGATATGGGTCTAACGTTGACTAAACTCCAACTACAAGTTGAGATTATTTGGGATGCCAACTTGCCATCCAACTCCAAGTCAAACCGACTTGTAACCCGAAAATGCTCTAACTTGTGGTTGCCAAAAAAACTTCAACTTGGCCTTAACCGGGTCGGGTATCGGACGGGTATGACCATACATGTATATGCCCTACTCAGAAAATTCATACTTATACCGGTCTAATAATCGAGTATGGGGTGGGTTACCGATTTTTTTGGGTATAACATATAATAATTTCAATTAAAAATAATTTGCATACAATAAACACTTAAAATGATCATCAAGTAGTAATAATTTGTGTTCAAACATCCAAAAACATCAAAAGAATACAAAACAATGATCAAACATGAATTTCAAATTCTTATAATGCAAGTTTTAACATTTTATAAAAAAATCAGCATATATTTAACATGTTATAACTTATTATATATTATATATTGAATATATATATAACTTATAACTTATTTTTATATATATACGGGTATTCACATATACCGGTATGGGTAAGGAGTATACTCGTACCCATCCCGTTTATAGGTCGAGTATACAGGTATGGGTATATGAGTACAAATTCTAAATCGGGTATGATTTTTTATACTCATACCCGAACCCGACCGGGGCGAGTAACCAAGTATACAGGTATTACCAATCACAAGCGGAACAATATATTTAGTACAAACATATAGAAACCAAATTATCACACACATATCATGTATCTTTGTTACTAATTATATCTTTTTTAAGTGAGACTTTTCCTGTTTGGTACTTGTTAGCGATGAAATTGCAAATTCTATACTCTGGCACAGGATTTTTTTTAGATTTAATTTATAATTTTAAAGAGTTATTATTATTTAGCATGATAGATTAATAAAAATATTTGATTGTTTTTAGGCTTTCATGTTATTGAAAAAAAAGATTATTTTGATAATTTCACAAATTTAAATACCGACTTCAAGTTGTTGTAACAAATGAAAAACTTGTAGTCATTAGACTAAAAGTGATCCACCCAAACAATCAACACCGACTTCAAGTAAGATGACTCCTGGTCGGACTTAGTTGTTGCTCCAAACGTAGTCACGACCTTACAAAATATTCAACTATGTGGTATTATTATTTTAACGATGAGAGATCAACTTGCTTTAAAATGTATATATTAACACAAATTAGACGTTTCTTAATAACTTAAAATAGAAAATCTAAATCGTATATCTTGTTTTATAACACAATGTTAGTGTGCACATCAAAAATCAATAAATGTGGATGTCGTTTTATATAAATCAAGTAATGTCAAAAATGCAATAAATCTCGTGCGTTGATTTTTAGATCCTTGAGATATCGTATACAATGACTTACAATGTTTATAATTTTCAACATTTTTACTTAAATTGTGATACAAAACAAAAATCTGCGGTTTTAATTTTCATTCGGAAGTTTAAATTTTGAGTTATCAATAAGCGTAAATTGATATCAACACATGTTAAGGATAGTGGATCTCCGATGAATATTTAAGAGTTTAAATGTTTAATAATTACGTTCTTAAGAGTAAGAGAATCAACTAATTATTTCCTTAGCGTTTCAAACCACGTAGCAGTTAATTATGTATCTTTTAATTGGATGTTTTTTTTTACTTTAAGATTGTCCTATTTATGTCTTGATTAGCATGTCATGTTGTTAAGATTTGAATTTGGGAAGAAGGGAAAATTAGAACTAGCGGAGAGAAAGATTGGAAAACCCTCCAACAGATTTCCAAATTGTGTTTTGGTTCGGAGGGAAATGCTCCTTATATATCATATTTTGGTTAATCAGACCAGAGTTATACGATTAAAGTGTTCGGGTTAAACGATGACAATAATCCAGTGTGGACTTTATAACTTTATTACAAAAGGCAATTGCCTAAATAATGACTAACATATTTATAATAAACTAGGCCAGCAATGCAAGGTAAAATTGAAGTTGTAAGTTATGCATACTTACTCACACCACTAAATTATGCATGTCATGCCCAAATCAAAGTTGGTTCGGATACATGTCTTCGTAGAAGAAAAATAATCGAGTTACATGTAAATCTTGTAATTAAGATTGTTTTCCTCTCCATTGTGAATTTTGCTCCATCCCCTCAAATTATAGGTTGTAGATGTAATTCCGTAATCCAAAGGAGACAAGAACTTAATCAAACTTACGATCACGATTAAACGAAGAGGACAACGACAAGAAGAAGACGATCAAAACAATACTAGAATCTCCAATCACAATCATAGATTATTTTTTAAAATAATAATAACGGTATAATGTTTTTTTCTTTGTAATAATCTGAATAATGAGTGGACGCGTAGTGAGCGTGTGTAGTTGTTGTTGTTGCCGAAAGTTGAATAATTTCGTCCACAACTGGTATCGACCAATCAATAATTGTGTCCATGTTGGCTTTTAATTCTACAGTACTAGATTGAGAAGAAAAACAATAATTTTGATATATCTCATGCATGTCGTGGGAATATTGCGTACTAGAAATGGGCTCACCCTGAAAAGGACGTAATATTTTGCTTAGGAATTTAGATGGAAGGTTAATAAAAAGAAGATTCTAGATTATTCTCGGAAAATAACTGATTTAAATGCAAAATACTATGGTTCAGAAACTTCATTAGCAAAGGGCGCTACTATTTATCGTCGAAAAACTAATTAAATCGTCCCAACAATTACCTTTTTACCCTTAACAATTCATTTAATACCCATTTCGTCTCGTCTCTTAAAATAAGATTTCTACCTACGTTTTCCTTATTTTCCCAGTACAAATACCACGAAAATGTCTGGCGAAGCGCGTGGATTCGGTGAATTAAGCCCAACACAAAAAAATCGAGTCGGACATCTGGCTAAGACGCCACGTCCTAAAAAATCTTAAAATTATACGGTGTGTTATCTCAAATTATTTGAGGTTCTTTTGCAAGTTTTCGGTGGTAATGGGTCGGATTACAATGAGTTTTTTTGCAAGTGATAAAGATTCAAAAAAATTCCAAATCCAACAATTTCAAGATCCAAAATCCCCGGGTGGTAAAACTTCCCGACTTACAAATACCACCTCGACAGGTCGTTCAGGGGTCTCGCTCCCCGGTAAAATGCCTCCTGAAAAAATTTTGGATTTTGAAATTGTTGGATCTGAATTTTTTTGAATTTTCATCACTTGCAAAAACTCGTTGTAAGGTGAGATGTCGGACGGTCGACCGTTTGCTTCTTGGACTACCGAACATGTTCCATGCGCGGATGACCGAGATTTCATCAGTCGACCGTTTGCTTCTCGGACTACCGAACATGTTCCATGCGTGGATGACCGAGATTTCATCGGTCGACCGTGATCGTAAAGACAGTAAGTTTTTGATCTTCCTGGAATCCTTGGGTCGGTTTACCGACCTCTACCCGGTCATCCGAATATTTATCCTCAGTAGCTTCGACATTTCTCTGGAAATCTCTATTCGGTGTACCGAAGGGGTATCGATCATCCGAATATAGTAATTATTAACTTAATAATTAATTAATTTAGTAATTATCTAAATTTATAATCAATTATCTTTTTAACAAAAAATAGCTGGGGGAGGCGTCTTAGCCAGACGCCGCCCCCATGGGAGGGGCGGTTCCGGCGGATGTCTGCTATTTTTTATTATTATTAAAAAGATGTTGGATATTTTATCAGATTCGAGTACACCGAGGCGTCCGTTGGCTCATTATTGACCTCCAAAATATTATTTTTTATGATTATGAGAGGAAGATGAAGAGAGATGGGTGATAGGAGGGTGAAATGTCACGTTATAGGAGTAGAAATAAGAGAAAGACAAGATGGTAATTCGTTGGGAGCGATTTAAGTAGTTTTCCGACGATGAATAGCAATCCAGTTAGCAAACAGTGGACTATGAGTGGTTCCTAAAATTGTGAGTCCACTTGGTTCTTAAAAGACATTTTGAACTTTGATTCCTGTAAAATCATTTGTAATCCTAAGATAAGTTTTTCATACAATTTCAAAGCTAAAATAATTTGGTTTCCTGCAATAGTTCAAAAAATCTAAGTTGCACTTATCTTATATCTCATATGGTATTTCTAAGGGTAAATTATTATTTACATTGTTAAGTAACACTTTGTCCTTTTGAACTTTAAAATATCATATTCTTGACTTTTAAACTTTGATTTGTGTAACACTTTGACTTTCTATCCATCATAAAATTATTATTTTTCAACATATTATTATTTTTTACTCAATTTTTTTTTCTGTGTTATCTATCAAACACACTTCTTATCATCTTTGTGGTAAAGTTCCAATTAAATCGGACGTTGGATTGGCTTCAAATTTTGGTCGAATTTTGAACTAATCAGTTTCAAATTCAAGTAAAATCTAACATCCGATATGATACGAACTTTACCATAAGATGCATTAGAATCATGTTTGGCAAACAATACAAAACATTTTGAGAAAAACAACAAATATATTGAAATAACAATTTTATGATAGAGATATATGTGGTAAAAAGTTACGCAAATCAAAATTTAAGATATAAGTGACGTTTAAAGCTTAAGAAGTCAAAATGTTAGCTTCCTACCGAAAATACAGTTTTCGAAAGCCAATACATACGCTACCTATACGGTATTTGTTTGGCACGTGTTATTTTGTATGGCCTACAGCAGAATTTGAAGGCATCAAACTCCTAAACATTTTTACTTGTAATTATTGTGGGATTGTAATTAATTATGGAGGGGACATGTTCTTGTGGATCTGTTTCGGTTAGAAGTCTTGCGAGGGAGTAACGGACTGTCATGCAAATTTAATTTAGACTTTGACATTGCAAGAGGAAACGTTAACCGTATGTTCGTTACTCATTAATAGCTTTTAATAGAAAACGTATCTCAGCAAATATGATAAAATAAGGGAACTACTAAACGTCGCCCCAAAACTACTTAAATCGCCCCTTGAAATTACCAAATTGCCCTTAACAATATATTTAATACCCATATCGTCCCGTGTCTTTAAACAAGGTTATTGACTCAGTTTTACTAACATTCCTAGTACCAACACCACGAAAATGTCTGGCGAAACACCTAGATCAGGCGAAGTAACGGAGGCGGATTTTTTTTTCCGACACGGGCGTCTGGCTAAGACGCCTGTACCATCGTGGAGGCGTCTGGCTAAGACGCCTCCACCATCGTTGAGGCGTCTTAGCCAGACGCCTCCACGATGGTACGGGCGTCTTAGCCAGACGCCTATGCCATTGTCTAGGCGTCTGGTTAAGACGCCTCGACCATGGTGGAGGCGTCTTAGCCAGACGCCTCCACGATGGTACAGGCGTCTTAGCCAGACGTCCCGTTTTTTTTAATGTTTTTTGTCAAATTAAAATTATACGGTGTGTTATCTCAAATTATTTGACGTTTCTTTGCAAATTTTCGGTGGTAACCGGTCGGATTACAATGAGTTTTTTTGCAAGTGATGAAGATTCAAAAAAATTCCAGATCCAACATTTTTAAAGTTCCAAATCCCCCGGTGGTAAAACATCATGACTTACAAATATCACCTCGACAGGCCCCCTGGAAATTTTTTGGATTTTGAAATTGTTGGATCTGGAAATTTTTGAATTTTCGGTGTACCGAAGATGTATCGGTCATCCGAATATAGTAATTATTAACTTATTAATTAATTTAACAATTATCTAAATTTATAATCAATTATCTTTTTAAAAAAATAATAAAAAATAATAAAAAATTACGGGCGTCTGACGGAGCCGCCCCCACGTAGGAGGGGGCGTCTGGCTAAGACGCCTCCCCCATGGAGGAGGCGTCTTACACAGACGCCTGTCCCATGGGCGGAGCGTCTGGGTAAAACGCCTCCCCGATGGGTAAGGCGTCTGGGTAAAACGCCGCCCCCATGGGGAAGGCGTCTTAGCCAGACGCCCCCTCCTACGTGGGGGCGGCTCCGTCAGACGCCCGTAATTTTTTATTATTTTTTATTATTTTTTTATTAAAAAGATGTTAGATGTTTTACCAGATTCGAGTACACTGGGGCGTCCGTTGGTTCATTACTGACCTCCAAAACATTATTTTTTATGATTATAAGAGGAATATGAAGAGAGATGTGTGATAGGAGGGTAAAATGTCGCGTTATAGCAGTAGAAATGAGAGAAGGGCAAAATGGTAATTTCAAGGGGCGATTTAAGTAATTTTGGGGCGATGTTTAGCAATTCAGTAAAATAATTGAAGTTTGTTTCCTGATCTTTCGGTCGTTTGGTACTTTACACTCATAAGTTTTAAAACGTAATAAATTGTTCCATGATCTTTCATTTGTTGGCATTTTGTCCACTCTTAGTCAGTTTGACCTAAAAATGTTCAAAATGTCACCGACTCGAAAATCTAAAGTTGTCTTAATTTTTTTGAAAAAAAATTAAAAAAATTAATGTTAAAAATAAACAAGATACTGTGTAAGGTTATTTTTAATATTTTTCTACAAAATTGTGATAATTTTAGATTTTCAGCTTGAAGGCAGTTTGATCTTTTCCGGGGTCAAAACCAACAGAAGGAGTAAAATGTCAACAAGTAAAAGGATAGAGGTACAAACTGCTACGTAGGGTTAGGAGTGCAAATTGCGAATGATTAAAAGATCAGAAGGTCATACTACAATTACAAAACAAACTTATAAAATGTTTGGTGTGTGTGTATATATAGAGGTTCATGTGGTTGCAAGGGCTTATACAGCCGACAAGCCGTGGGTGACATATTTGGTTACTATTTTATTGAAAACTTTGCAATTTAATCCTTAAGTTTTTGTAAATAAAAATGTCGTGTAAAAGCATGTGTGTCTAGAATTGTGTCCACTCGTATTCAGAATTGTCCACAATGTGTCCAGAATTGTGTCAACTCGTGTCCAGATTTGTGTCCAGAATTGTTCAGATTTGTGTCCATTCGTGTCCACATTTGTCCAGGATGTGTCCAGAGTTGTCCAAATTGTCAACATTGCGTCCGGAATTGTCTAGAATTGTGTCCATTCGTGTCTAGAATTGTCCAGAATGTGTCCACATTGTGTCCAAAATGTCCAGACATTGTGTTCATTCGTGTCCAAAATTGTTCAGAATGTATCTAAAATTGTCCACATTGTGTCAATAACTCTTGCTGGACACACATACAAATTATATTTTCAGTTCAAAAACTTGTCTGTTGACACATCCAAACCCCAAACCTCCCATGTTCAGACATTGTGTCCATTCGTGTCCATAATTGTGCAGTTCAAAAATTTAACATATTTTAATATATTTCTAGAGCTCGATTGAAATATTTCGCACTCTGTTGAATATATTTCCAAAATTAAAACAAACTCAAAAAACTGTTGTCGAGCATTATCGAGCTTATATGCAAAAAGAATCGAATGCATCGATCACAACAATCGCGTTGGTAGATAGTAATAGTTAATTGATTTAGATAACGTTTTACAATTTGAAATTTGGACAAGAGGTGCAAAAAAAGAAAAGGTGGGGGTAGAATTAAATTTTACATTTTTAAACGTTAAAGGTACATACACAATCACTTTTGTACTATACTTACGGTCAACCATCATAGTCCATTGGATTAAAATCCGATGGTCCATTTCACTCACTAACAACTAACATGGTTGTGGCCTCGCCACAACTCCATTTTTTTTTCATATATATATATAATATAGGACTCCTGCCGAAAGGAAATGTTTTTACATGATCACATAATGTTGAGTTGTGGTTGTTGTTAAATAAAATAAATATAAAAAGTTGTGGTGGTTATGTCATCAAATTGATGTTTGGTAAGAGTATCAATAAGACAATAACAAGATCATAAATTCAAAATCTTTGATTAATCATCAATTATCATTATAATACTTACGAGTGTGAATGGATATCCGAAATCCAGAAATCCGACTGCATCTGTATTTGAAATTGAATATTTATTTGGAAAAAAATTATATCTGAAATCCGTATTCATATCCGGAATGCACTATTGGTTAACTTAATGAATATTGATTTATCCGATTTGAATAATATCCGTTCTGAGACTACATATCCACATTTCCACATTCATATTCATACATTTCCACCGGTTCCTAAATGATTTGCAACAATGGATGTAATTGATTTGGAAAATGATTTATAAATCAGGAGTATAGTTCCTAATTTTTAAGGATCTAATTGATTTGCATAATGATTTATCAGGAGTATAGTTCCTAAAATATATTGGCATTCTAATGATAGTACAAATCTATATTTATGTTGCTGTGGACAAAAACAATCCATTTTTGTGGTGCAAAGAGAAAAGAACTTCACTTCCACTTCCACTCATTTTAAAATGAAAAATGAGAGAAGTCATTAATTTTTAGTAAAATTTAGAATATTCTAATTCTATAATTTAAGTTTTTTGAGATCAATCTCTACAAAGTCATTCAGAAATCTAATTTCCACATTCTTAAAACAAAATTTCAGTCACTCTCATCTTCACCAAAAAAATTCCAACAAACATTCTAAACCACAATCAACATCTACTTAAATAAACATATATCCCAAACTGCTTGTTTTTACCGTCTTTCATAAGAAATTACGCATCAATACAAAGTCAAACGTGTAATCAAAGAATTAAAATTGCAAACTGAAATTTTAACATGTAGCAGTTTGTCAATAACATTGAAACGATCAGCTAAGTTACACCGCATTTGACGTTTTTAGTCTTTTTCCATATAGTTTTTTGTACTTATCAAAAAATTAAAAATAGAAGGAAAAAAACCATAGTTTACTGCATCTAATATATATATATGTATATATATATATATGTATACATATATGTGTATACATATATGTGTATACATATATGTGTATACATATATATATATATATATATATATATATGGTCAAGTTCTAGTGAACCTAGAGCTCGTCAAATTTAGTTTAAGCCCCCTACAATCTCATTATTGGGTCTTATTTACGGTTAATCTCACCATTCATTAGCATAACCGTTTTTTTCTTAATTTACCTTACATTTTGAAATGAGTGGTGGATATTGTGGGGGCTTAATTTAGTTTGATTAAGCCCTGGACTCACTTGAGAATTCTTGTATATATATATATATATTATCAATTAACATATGGTTATTGGTTCCGAAAATTAAAAAATATCTTTAAATAAAATAAGATCCACTTAGGCCACCCACTACGGCGGCTGAACTTTGGGGCGCGGTTTGGGTGGGACCTACGTGTTCCCAGCCCATGTTTTTTTGATTTGTCGTTTTAAAATCATTAAAAAATATTTTTTTTAATTTATTTTTTTAACGATTTTTTTTATTTTTTTGTTTTATCTAGTATCGATCCCCAAACATTTCTAACGCGAAACATGCCCCAGGTCGTTGGTAGGATTTTGATTTTTTTGATTTTTTAATCATAATACTTATTATTTAATTACATTAAATAATTGTAAAATTAATTTATAATATAATTTGTGAATTATTGTGAAAGAATAAAAAAAGAGGTAAAAAGAACTGAGATGGAGGAAAGAGAGTTTTGAAAAATGGGAGATGGTAGTGGATAATTTTTGAAAATGAGTGGATGAAAAATTGGATTAATATGTATGATGACGTGACAAGAGAGTGTAAATTTACGAGATTGGGCATCGTAGTGCCCTTAGAGCAAAATTAATGAGGTCGTCCAGCGTCGGACGACCCGGTCGTTTCAGGTCATCGTCCCCTCAACGGGGGGCGACTGCCTGGTTGTCCGGGTCGTGCTCAACACGGTTTTCAAAGTTTTCTTTGTTTTTAAATTAGCTTTAATCTTTTTAATTTTTTTTTTGAAAATACGTTTTCTAATTGTTTTAATTTTTTTGATGTTTTTAGAATATTTTCCAAGATTAATCCCGAAATGACGTGGACGAGAGAGATGAGTTGTGGTTAAGAGGTGAATAGTGTAGGAAAGAGAAAAAAAATGAGTGGGGAAGAAAGAAAACTGACGTGGAAGAGTGAGAAAACTAATTTGGAGAAAGATAGAGAAAACTAATGAACAGGCAGTGGAGGTCACGGTTACAGATAATTTTAGTGTTTAATAACTACTTTATCACTTGTAAATTGTAATACTTAATTACTTTGAGTTAGACTTGTAATACTTAATTACTTTGACTTAGATATGAAGTCCGTTATTTATTTATTATGACAATAAAAATATAAAATTAAAAAAAGAAACTGCATGACACAGCATTCTAGTCAGATGAGTTAACAGCAACGTGTCACGTGAGTCTGAGAAGAGTCATGTGTGTGGACACCAAAACCACAGTGAAACTGTCAAAACAGAGCGGAGGACAACAGTACCAAACGGATCTGAGTGAAGCGAGAGAAAGTGATATCAATTTCTTCAGCTTGGGATCGACCAGTCTATTAGTGGGGTCGACTTCTTGGTTGCTATCTGTGTGGGAGGTTTGTAGAGAGAGAGAGAGAGAGGAGTGCTCTTCTGGGTTGTCTTCCTCTGCCCATAAAAACACCTGTTTTTCCCTTTCATTTCCACCATTTTTTCACCTTTGATCCTCTTTTTCTCCACCCAAAAGTCGGTTTTGGGCTTCTGGGTCTGTTTGTTTTGTGCAAATATTGTTTGGGTATGTGTTGGTTTTGATTGATTTGCCTTATTTTTTGAAAAAATTAATAATGATACTCTGTGTAGTAATGGTCCTAAACTAGAGATGTCTACTTTGAGTTTTTTGTTTTTTGAAAAAATCCACCAGTTTGTAAATATGTGGAATTTAGAGACTAGAGGGTGTTGTTTGCTTTATTTTTTTAGTTCATCTGGATTTTCTTAAAGTTATTTTGAATATATTTTGTTGATATCCCGTTCATTGTGATATGTGTTGACATGGGGATTGTGCATTTGGTTTTGGGTTAATCTTTGTTCTGGAAGGTAAAGGTTGGCCTCGTTTTTTTTCTCTTTCTGGTTGCTTATGGTGTTCAAATTTCCTTCCACTTTAGCTGGTGCCTAAATTTGGGCAAATGGTTATTCTTGGATTTGATTTTGGGCAGAGTGGGTCTGTGGCCTGTGGGTATCAATGATAAAAAAATTATTACTTGTTATTTGGTTGTATTCATATTCTTGAATTTTTATAGAGTTCAAATTGTTGCAACTCAAGTAGGACAATATTCACTTTTGTGTTTTTTTATATAAAAATACCCTAAGATTTGAGGAAGCCTTCATGATTATCGGATAGGGTCCATATGTTTCAAGTAGTCTATCTAAACTTCAGTGGACATATTGATGCCAGAAAACTCAATTTTTTCTTTCTGTTAAAGTAAAAATTAGTGTCAGTAATCCAGTATGATCTTGACCACTAGGATCATCATTGAATTTCGTCCGAGAAAAGTGTTGTTCTTTTAATTAGGTTCATTTCTGGTTCTATGTTGTATTCGTTGTTCAATGCAATGTATTGCTGAATATTTCCTCTTATAGAAAATATGTTTTGGTAGTTCAGCCTGTTAATCTCCGGATTTTTTTTACAAAAAGAGACTGAAAATGGATGCCAAAAAAGTCAAACGTCGTGTCGGTAAATACGAGCTTGGGCGCACGATCGGGGAGGGTACCTTTGCGAAGGTCAGATTTGCAAAAAATACAGAGACAGGGGGGCCTGTAGCCATCAAGATTCTAAACAAGGAGAAGGTTCTTAAGCATAAATTGGTGGAGCAGGTCTCTCTTGAATTTCACTATGTTTTTTTTAATAAAAATCTCTGTTTTTACTTATCTTTGGTCCCTACGGTCTGTAAGAGCTCTTCTTTCAAGTTACAATGACATGGTTCGTTGTGTATTTTGCAGATTAAACGAGAAATTGCTACCATGAAATTGATCAAGCATCCTAACGTGGTTAGGTTAGAAGAGGTATTCTTTCATTGCCTTATAAGTATAGTAAACATGTTTGGTTAATGCCACTTTTCTATCTTATGTTCTTAGATGTTCCCTTTTTTTATCCGTTATAGAGTACACTCACCGTGTCTAATGTATCTTTTTCCGGCTCAAACATTTCAGACTTCTCGAGGTTGTTTTGGGCTGATAGATTCCACAAATATTTTACTAGTAAAAAATAATTATATAACTAGTAGTAGCATTTGCAAAAAACATGTTTTTAATCTCAAAGGGCTTTCTCTAGTTTCCTCTCTTTCGGCCTTCAACTGTTAAGCACTGTAACATCTGTTCACACTTTATTATTATTGAATTTTCTTACTTTTGTGATTGTTGCATCAAACTTGATGATTATACGTAAATAGACACCTATATGGCACGGCAAATTTTGTTCTAATATTGTATTCATGTTGCTCTTTTTTAATGTGATATTCAGGTGATGGGAAGCAAAACAAAGATCTTTATTGTTCTTGAGTTCATTACCGGAGGAGAACTATTTGACAAAATTGTAAGTTATCAACTCCGTGGCTTGGTTGTGGCCCAATCTAATAAAAAATATTTCATTTGATCAGGACTTTTAACCATGATTTTGAGTTTATCTTCTGCAACTCGTACGTCAAGTTCAACTTGCTTATACTATGTTACGCATAAATGTTGTCCGTGAATGTGCACATCGCCTTGCCAACTCCTTTGACCATTTTGGATTGTATAACTTTTAACATTATAGGTCAAAGATGGCCGGATGTGGGAGGATGAAGCTCGAGCTTATTTCCAGCAGCTAATCAATGCAGTTGATTATTGTCATAGTCGGGGTGTTTATCACCGCGATTTGAAGGTGATTCTACTTCATGTGTGAGGTATTAATATTTCATCCCCGTTGCGTTGTTTTAATTTTCTTGGGACATCATATTACAGCCTGAAAATTTGCTGCTCGATGCACTTGGGAATCTCAAAGTCTCTGATTTTGGATTAAGTGCACTTTCTCAACAAGTTAGGGTAATCTTATCTACAGTTCCATCCTTTCTTTGCTTTAGCATTTACTATGTCTTGATCACCTCCGACCTTTTCTTCGATGTAACGTCAAATTTGAATATTGATCGTGCCCTGAATCACTTCGTCCATTTTTCGTCAATCATGTATTGCTTAATTATCAATTTGTCTCTCATGCCTTAATATGCAGTTTATTTGGAGTTACTTATTTGAAAATTTAAATTGCAGTCAAACTCCTTTATAATTTAAATTTGGATATATAACTTTATGGGTTCATGTCTGGCAACCAAAACACGGACTGGAGATACAGATACAACACGATTTAAACATTGGGATGCAAAAAAATTGTAGGAAGTGTGATATAATACAACATGGACACGACTTTTGAATTAATTTCATGAAAACATGTTTAACTGTGTTAAAAAATTCAGCCTCATCAAAATTCATCTAAAATAAAAAATCACATTAATTGATATGTCCCTAGTGGCCACCTCTATTCATACCATGTCATCATGTCGAGCCATGTCCAAATTTGTTAAATAACCAAACCACCCAAGCTTCTATACGGTGTAATCAACACATGCCTGAGATATGTCTTGGCAGGCCCGGCCCAATAGCAGGAGCAGGGTGAGCTCCTGCTCCGGGCCTCATTTCGGGCCTCACTTTGAGGGGGCCTCAAAAAAAAAGTACATGGTCTTATTGAGTTGCAAAGAAAATTAATGTTAACACATAAATAGCACTTAAACATTGATAAATTTGTCTCAAATATTGCTAAGATGACAAAAAAATTCAATTAATATTGCATTAAGTTAGTGAATTTTTTATTATTTAAACTAGGAGGATAATTTTTTTCAAATTTAGGAGTCTCGTTGTTGATTTTCGCACAGGGCCTCAAAAATTTCCGAGACAGCCCTGTGTCTTGGCCATGTTCATTATATGTACTACGCAAATGCAGAGGCCTGTCAGCTGTGTCCATGCTTCATATATCCATGTTGATTAAAAAATCAGTAGTTCCCTTGAACGTGGATAAATAGAAGCTCTAACAATTTTCGAAAAGCTATATGATCTTCAAAGCTTTGAACATTGAAGTTGTAGATGTACATTTAAGTTCTTAAATAGTTAAACTTTTCAAAAGAATGGTCATAAAGAACTTTTGCTTCTCTTCTTGTCTGTACACAAACTTAATCATTTTGTTGTTTATCTTTCAGGGTGATGGACTACTACATACTGCTTGTGGAACTCCAAATTATGTCGCTCCAGAGGTGCTCTTGACTACCTCTTTAGTTCTCCATGTGAACATTAATACGAACATAGTTGATCTACATCATTCTTATAACCAATTTTAAGCTGGAACGTATTCCGATGTCGTTCTACAGGTCCTTAATGATAGAGGATATGATGGGACAACAGCAGACTTGTGGTCATGTGGAGTCATCCTCTTTGTATTGCTTGCGGGTTACTTGCCATTTGACGACGAGAATGTTATGGTTCTTTATAAAAAGGTGAGCATCATAACTAGTTGAGTATTTGCACATCTCACTTTCATGCATTTAATTAACACAAGGAGTCCGTTACATGCAGATATCTGATGCTGACTATACTTTTCCCTCTTGGCTTTCTTTCGGAGCGAAAAGTTTAATAACGAGGATACTGGATCCAAATCCTATGACAGTAAGTATTCTAGTAATATTCATTATTTGGAAGTAATGTGGTCTCTGAAGCACCTGGATTGTGATAGTAGACAGTGAATTCTAAGAATCACATATGATATACTTAAGTGTGCATTTGAATAAAAGACAAGTATAAATGGCATTATATGTAGCATTGTTGTTAGTTGCTTCTTGGAATATATTGGTCATTTAACTTTCTCGGTTCCCATTAAATTATGTTTCTTTTGTTTTTGGAATAATCTGTAGAGGATTACCATATCCGAGATTGTGGAGGATGAATGGTTCAAAAAAGATTACAAACCCTCGGTGTTTGACGAGAAATATGAAACAAGTTTGGACGACGTCGATGCTGTTTTCAAGGATTCAGAGGTGAGCCATAGGAAGACCTTCTGGCTTTCAACAATTCAACTTTAGCAAAGATCATATTGTTGCCAACTCAAGTTTTATGTAATGTGAAATGCATATTGTAATTTGTATTTCAGGAACACCACGTGACAGAGCAAAGAGAGGAAAAGCCAGTGGCAATGAATGCATTTGAACTCATTTCAATGTCGAAAGGGCTCAATCTTGGCAATTTGTTTCATGCCGAGCAGGTTTATATGTTATTTTAGCAAAGTCGAAGTTCTATTTAAATTTGAACAGAGGTGCTAATATGAGTATTAGAGTAAAATGTTTTCAACATTTCTTACGATATTTAGCTTATATTCTGTAACACCACCATTGTCTCAGGAATTTAAAAGGGAGACTAGGTTCACATCCAAATGTCCAGCGAGTGAAATTATAAAACAAATTGAGGAGGCTGCAAAACCACTTGGCTTTGATATTCAGAAGAAAAACTTCAAGGTTATGTTTTGTCTCACATTTTTCAATATTTTTTGTTACTCATTAATCGTGTCAGAATCAGACAATCTGAACATACAGCTTTCATAACTGTTACATGTAAAGCAAACTTCTCATTTATTTCAGCTGAATAGTGTTGTGTGTTTACTCTTCAGATGAAGTTGGCCAATGTTAAAGCTGGGAGAAAAGGAAATCTCAGTGTTGCTACTGAGGTTTGTACCTCAAAGAATTTAACAACCGTAGTGAGAAAAAATATTGTTTGTATTTTTTTAATAAATTTAAGTGATTAATGACCTAAAGGTATTTCAAGTGGCCCCTTCTCTCCACATGGTCGAAGTTCGGAAAGCCAAGGGGGACACTTTGGAGTTCCACAAGGTTATTTTACTGAATTTTGCTTATATTTATGTGTGTGGTGTATGTGTCTTTCATTTGGGTTATTTAAGGTAATTTGTGAAATAAAAGTTACACATATTCCTATACTGAGTTGAGGGATATGATTCCATAGCATTCACATAGATATAGACTCAAGAAAACAATCTCTGAAGAAAATAAGACAATTTTGAGCAGATTAAGAAGAAAATAATTACATATTATAACTCTTGATTTAATCTGCAAAACATGCTACTGGAATTACAATTGACAATAAAAGATTTGAAACTATGTGAATAAAGAGGGGGTTCCATGGCAATGTGATGTATGCTTTTGATTGGAAATGCGTAAATCTTAATGGAATAAGGTTCTTGTTGGCACTTTCTATTGGATGATACGAATTATATATCATCAAAACTTGAATGACCCTAGTTGGCTTTTGAAAGTAAGAATGGCTTGACTCACTATATCAATTATTCACACAACTTAATTTCTATCTTCTCCTTTTTGCAGTTCTACAAGAATCTATCAACTGGCCTCAAGGATGTTGTTTGGAAATCTGAAGACATGCACGAGCCCTGAGATATGTGACAGATAGAAAATTCAAAAATATTTGTTTTTATGAACCATTGTTAATTTGGTTGTTTTGGATAAACACTTTTTTTGTGTAACTGGTTTATCGGTTATGAGTCGGTAGCCTCCTTCCATTTTCAAGGTTATACAAGTGAGGCGTCTTGCACTTGTAAATGTAGCCAACATCTTTGTCTTCCTATTTTCTTTCGTTGGATATTTCTTGAAACGTGTCTATGTTATTCCATGATCTAATGCTTCGATATACTCATTTATGTTGCATCTTACTGTTGTCACTTTGAGTTCGGAACAACAGGTACAGTTTCACTCTTAGACATATGTTGCTCATCTTTGACATCTTCGCTTCTTAATAATATGTTCGATATGAATTCTTGAAGCTTCTTGGTCATTGTTTCATCTGCAGATGTAACAAGACATTTTACCAGCATTGCAGCTTTTAGTACTTAATCGCAATTTCAAATGGGAAGGGAAACTGAAATTCGAAAATATTACAGTTGAAACAAAAAAAATACTTGCAGAGTGACACAACGCAAAAGTTGATAAAATGAATAACTTCTACTCAGGTCTTTGAGTTATGTTGAAGAATCCAAAACGACATCAGAACCAAACGTCGTCTAAACATCATCACCAACATTAAATCACAAGGAACAATTGCGTCTGTTCACCAACAGACGCATCTGTCCCCTTCAACGTAACCAAAACCTATGCCTATATATATCTTGTAATTCAAATGTATGAGTAACTTTCTCTAGGAAATAAAATCACTACAAACTTCCATCTATCATCTTCGTTTTCTTCATGGTATCAGAGCTAAGATCCCTAATTTTTCCATCATCGGCGACCCTCAGAGTTCTCTGAGCTCATCACTGGATCTCCTCAGAACATCCACCCAAAAAACACACCATCTTTGCCTCTCAAGGGGGTTGAAGGTGGAAGAAACCTACATCCAAACCCAAGAGAAAGATAAGTGATGTCGGATCCAGAAGTAAACGCCCCCAGACTAGTGTCGCAGCTGCTCAATGGACAGAATTATTTGTCATGGGCGCGAGCGATCACACTGGCCCTCAGTAGGAAAGGAAAACTCGGCCATATCACCGGAACATCAAAAAACCCGAAGAAGAAGGGACCGAGACAAAACAAGAAGAGTGGCAGGCGATGGACCACCTCGTAATGTCGTGGGTCATCAACTCCATGCAACCAAAAATCGGGTCCATATTTCTCTACAAAAACTCGGCAAAAGAACTCTGGGATGCGGTCCAGAACATATACGGTAAAGCCCAAAACTTCGCCCATGTTTTTAAACTAAAACAAGATTTATCGCAGACAAAACAACACGAACATACCATCACAGAATACCTCGGAACGCTTCAGCGAGGTTGGGACGAGCTTGCCATCTACGAGCCCGCGACCAACGATCCGAGAACCTTGCTTGAGCGAAAAGAAAGGGACCACATCTACCAGTTCCTCATCGGACTCGACAGTAGCTACGAAGCCATCCGAAGCCAAGTCCTCATGACACCAGACCTTCCAGACCTTGCGACAATCATCGCGATGATCCAACGGGAGGAATCCTGTCGGACCACCACTCAGAACGGCGAATGGACATCAGAAACTCAGGCGTTCTTCGCCGGAAAACCGCAAAACAAACAAAAAAAATACGGAAACAGACCACAAGAGACATGCGACAACTGCAAAAAACCGGGACACAATAGGAACTCCTGCTGGTTCCTACATCCGCATCTCCGACCAACGAGGGAAGGAGGAGGAGATCATCGGAACAACAAAAAGAACAACAACGGAAACAGACCACAAGGAAACGGCGCGGTGGCTAACCCTAGCACGGAGGAAGAGAGGCGGAAATGGGCAGACGAAACGGATCCTCGAGGTTTTATAACCTCTCGCAACACAGACGGATCCGGGTTTCTCCAGACCCGATCCGAAGAATACACCCGACCCGATTCCGCATTTCAAACTTCCACCAGACATGGATCCGGATCCAAGCCCGACCCGATTCCGCTGGACCAACTTCTAGCCCACTTAAGCAACTATTTGCAAACCAATCCTCAAGGATCAGGTAATTGTGCAGGTATACAAACTTTGCCCAAAAATTTCTCTGCAAATAAACCAAATAAAATCTTAGGAAATATAAGACATAATACTCAATGGATAATTGACTCGGGTGCCACGGATCACATGACTGGAAATCTTAGTTTACTAAACCACATCAAAGAAAAAGTAAATATGCTTAACAAATATGTGACTGTCGCCAATAATAATCAAGTAGAAATAAAAGGTACAAGAGAAATCACCATATTAAATAAAATAAACAAAGATGTCCTATACGTACCAACTTTTACCTCTAATCTCCTCTCTGTCGCAAAAATTATGAAACATTTGGATTGCAATGTTATATTCACCCCTACTGATGTTTACTTTCAGGATCGAATTACAGGGAAGACGATTGGTAGAGGAGTTAACATCAATGGGCTCTATGTTTTAGATACTCAGCATAAGGCCTTTCATACCAATAGTGTGCCTAATCATGTTCTCTGGCACAAACGAATGGGACATCCATCCCATCCTGTTTTGAAAACTTTATTTCCTTTTATTTCATCTACCTATGCATGTGATGTTTGTCAATTTTCTAAACAAACAAGACTTCCTTTTTATAAATCTAAAACAAAATCAAGTTTTCCGTTTGAATTAGTTCACTCCGATATCTGGGGACCTGCCCCAGTCGAATCTTATAACGGTTTCAAATATTTTGTGCTATTTATTGACGATTTCTCACGAAATACTTGGATTTATCTTCTTAAAAACAAATCAGATGTTTTTCAAATCTTTTGCGAATTTGTAACATTTATTGAAAACATGTATGATTTTAAAATTAAAACATTAAGAACAGACAACGGGACTGAATATACCAGTCTCAACTTTCAAATTTTTTTGAAAACACGCGGAATATTACATCAAACTACATGCATTCATACCCCCGAACAAAATGGAGTATCTGAGCGAAAAAATCGGCATCTCTTAAATATAACCAGATCCTTACTCTTTCAAAATAATGTCCCCAAACATTTTTGGTCTGATGCAGTCTTAACTGCTACTTATCTCATAAATCGGCTTCCTAGTCCTATCCTTCAAAATAAACAACCTCTAGAGATACTATTAGGTTGGAAATTAACCTTAGATCATCTCAAGGTTTTTGGATGTGTTTGCTTTGTTCACAGGAAACATATAGATAAATTTGATAGTAACTCTGTAAAGTGTATTTTTCTTGGTTACTCTTTCCAAAAAAAGGGGTACAAATGTTTTGACCCCGAAAATTGTAAAATGTATATTTCACGAGATGTAGTCTTTAGAGAAACAGAGTCCTACTTCAGAAGACCCGAAGATACAAGCACAATCCAACCTCTCAACACACCCGTTCTACCAGGGATCAACACCCAAACAGGAGAAAGAGAAAGAGAAGGAGAAGGAGAAGAAGAAAGAGAAGAAGAAGAAGTTTTTCCTCAAAACAATCAGGAGACACCTCCGAGAAGAAGATCTACTCGACCTAGTCGCCCGCCTACTAGGTTCAACGACTTTATTACCTCACAAGTAACTTACCCCATTGAAAACCACTTAACCTATAAACAAATACAACCAAACTATAGGACCTATTTAAGTAGAATAAACGAAAACCTAGAACCTAAGACCTTTCACGAAGCAACTTGCGACCCAAAATGGCGCAATGCCATGGAGGAAGAACTCAAAGCCTTAGAAACCAACAACACTTGGACACTCATCTCTAAACCTAACGGAACCAAACCAGTTGGATGCAAATGGGTTTACAAAATAAAATATAACAGCAACGGAACCGTCGAAAGGTATAAGGCTCGTTCAGTAGCCAAAGGGTATACTCAGACTTATGGTCTCGATTACCTAGAAACTTTCGCACCCGTTGCAAAAATGAACACTGTTCGTGTTCTCCTATCCATAGCTGTTAATAAAAATTGGAAACTCTATCAAATGGATGTTAGGAATGCTTTTCTCCAAGGGACTCTTGAAGAAGAAGTATACATGACTCCTCCACCAGGGTACAACTCCACTCCAAATCAGGTATGCAAACTCAACAAAGCCATCTATGGTCTGAAACAGTCCCCCCGTGCATGGTATGCCAAACTTAGTCATTTTCTTATTGCTTATGGTTTTTTAAAGTCTTCCGCTGACGCTTCTATGTTCACTAGGCATCATAAGAAAGAAGTCACCATAGTCTTAGTCTACGTAGATGACATCATCATTACTGGTGATAATAATAATGAAATTAACCAGGTCAAGCATTACTTAAAAACAAAATTTGATATAAAAGACCTTGGTTTCCTAAAATACTTTCTAGGAATAGAGATTGCATATTCAAAAAATGGTATGTTCCTATCACAAAGAAAATACGCCCTAGATCTATTGAAAGAAACAGGAAAACTTGGAGCTAGGCCTGCTAGTACACCTATTGAGGCAAATCTCAAAACCAGTCCTACTAATGGAGAACCTGTCAAAGATATTCACCAATTTCAGAGACTTGTAGGAAAACTCATATATCTAACAGTAACCAGACCTGACATTACTTTTGCTGTCAGCACAATAAGCCAATTTATGCATGCACCCCGAACACCACACTTAGATATCATTGATAGAATTCTAAGATATATAAAACAGACCCCAGGACAAGGACTACTAATGAAAAACAACAACTCTAACAGTATCATTGGTTTTTCGGATGCAGATTGGGCAGGAAGCTATGACCGAAAGTCCACTACCGGATTTTGCACGTTCGTAGGAGGGAATCTCGTAACTTGGAGAAGTAAGAAACAAAAGGTTGTTGCCCGATCTAGCGCTGAAGCTGAATATCGTGCCATGACATCAACAACTAGTGAGCTTATATGGCTAAAACAACTTCTCCACGATATGGGACAAACTCACACCACATCCATGAACATGTTCTGCGACAACAATGCTGCTCGGCACATAGCTTCAAATCCCGTATTTCACGAAAGAACCAAACACATTGAAGTTGACTATCACTTCATCCGAGAAAAGATTCAAGCCGGAGAAATAGATGTCTCATACATCTCCAGTAAAAAACAACTGGCAGATATCTTCACCAAAGCTCTAAGTCAGAAACAATTCAACCTAATCATAGACAAATTGGGTACCTTCAATCTCTTCCGGACCCAACTTGAGGGGGAGTGTTGAAGAATCCAAAACGACATCAGAACCAAACGTCGTCTAAACATCATCACCAGCATTAAATCACAAGGAACAATCGCGTCTGTTCACCAACAGACGCATCTGTCCCCTTCAACGTAACCAAAACCTATGCCTATATATATCTTGTAATTCAAATGTATGAGTAACTTTCTTTAGGAAATAAAATCACTACAAACTTCCATCTATCATCTTCGTTTTCTTCAAGTTATCTTAGACATGTGAGCCTTATGCTAGTTACCATAGTGTGCTCATACTAGATGAAGTTGCTAGATACATTTTTAGTTGAACATGATGGAAAGTGATGATAAAAAATTCACAAACATGATATAGTAAAGTATTCTAGAGATTGGTTGTGTGGCAAAATGTGTGAGATAATACATCAACATTAACAATAACCAAAGACGCTCCTGCCTACGGTAGGGTAAGAGCCTTACCTAACAAGGTAGCTGTTTTTGATGGGCTCGGTCTGTAGAGGAATATGCTTGATGTTGATGGGAAAGTCAATGCTAATATTACAAATGAGAAAATGACAATAAAATTTCAAAAGTGTCTTGTTTGGTGATCATGGTGTTTGTGGGATAACATTTGCATGATATTAGGAAGTAGAGTTGGCTTATGAAATGTTCAAACTTGTTCTTACCAAGTCTTGGGATAGTGTGGCCCTGAGGGTTCCTTATCACAAGTGGGCTTTCAAAGGCACTTGCTAGTTCTTCAGAAGGTGTCTTCAACCAATCTCTCTCTCCTAAGAAGTGCACAGATCTCACCTTTATTTGGTCCTTGTAGGCAACATCACATATGCTTGGGTCTCTGAATTCGCTCCCTGATACTGACACAAACAAGCTCAAGAGCGGATGCTCCTGAAGGACCTTTCCCTGTTGACATGTTTATGTCAGGTTTGCATGTTATCTATCCCTTAGATAAATATGGTAAATTGGTTATGAATTTGATGAAATGGCTGCAGTAATTTGAGATTAATAAAACCTAACCTACTTCAGAGTTGTTTGCAATTTTTTTGAGGTTTATTTAGCCTGAATAAACCATGATCAAGTCACTGTGGTGAAGTTGCAAGAGTCGTTTTGAGTTTCATGTTGATTGTTAGTTTCTTTCTTTTTTGGATTTGCTTGGTGGATCGTCGTCAATTATTATTTGTCAGCATATTAACATTTATCAGCTAGGAAATATTTTATGTATTGTAGAATGCTTCAAGAAATATTAATTAAAAAACAAAAACAAGAGTTATGATCAAATTTGTGGACCCAATTAAAATTTAGTAAATTTATGCTCTACACTTATTTCAAACATGTTTTTTTTTGTAAATAATGAAGGGAACTTGCCTGAGCTTGGTGTAACCAAGAAGAAGAGCACATAATGTCGCGCCCTGCGTTCTTTTCAAAAGAACAAGATAAGACATTTAAATAGTTTCATGCACAACATGATCATAAAAAATGTGTAATTATTTGCATGCTTGAGAGAATCCTAGAAGTCCATCAAATGGGCCATTGGTAGTTATGTAATCACATAGGAATGTGATGCATTTCTCCAAATTCTCATACTCTGTGAATTCCTGATTAAAGCATGAGGCATCACAAATTGTTTGTTAAACTTCATCACAAAGGAAATCTAGTGTTGTGAAACTTAATCACCTTGTTGAACTGAAACCACTCAAAGTATGGTGGAGGAAATATGCTTTCAATGTCGGATTTTCCTCCGGCAGGAAATATTCCGTCTGGAAATACCTATAAGAAGATTGATGTTCTATCATGAGACCATCTGTGGATAGGAGTGCTGATCTAGTCAACTCTTATTTGGATTGTTTGTTTAGCTTGAATTTGATTATGTATGAGCTATGATCCAGCCAGTCTTATTTCAGTTAAAGTAGAAGTATCTCGAGTTCGGAAATATATTTTGACAGTTATTTCAGTTATATTTAATTATGTATAACTTAGGACTCGCCGGTACATGAGTTTTAAAGAAGCAATGGGCCAACCAACTTTCACAGTTGTATGTTCGTTTTGCAAATAAGCTGACCATGAACTAGAGCTGTGCTCAATTCGACAGGTAAACAAATAACCATGTGAGTGATCTTAATGTCAGCGTGTCATCTCAGTTGATTATCTTTCACAAGTATTATATAGATACAATAAAATATATGATATTTCGAATATGCAGTATATCTAAATACCAAAAAATCAGTTGGGATTTATGTCGAAATAGGAAATTAAATTCATGGTCCTAATGACTTCATTAAATTAGCACAAGCATGCATACTCATAACCAAACCAACCATCTTTTCGTTAACTGTTTACAAAAATGAAGCATATATATAAGAAGAATGTGAGTGGGAAATATTCAATTGTGTCACCATGTCAAACTCAGAGAAGATGGAAGGATCCCATTTGCTAATCTGCTTCTCTAGAAAACTTCCACTGGTTCTGAATCCATGCAAGCATAAAATCTTCTTCAGCTTCTTCTCCCCACTATTGCTTCCCATATTTCCTTCAAAGTGGGAAGAAAGAAGACAGTGGGGGAAGTGTGAGAGTGAGGAGTGAGTTTGTTGGCTTTCTTTAAAGATCGTTTTTGTTTGTTTTTGTAGGTGGTGGTAACTGGTAAGTAGTACCTACCTTTTTTGTAGTCCACAAGCCCCCAACCACCACCTTACCAACCTAAATTAATTAAATGTTGATATATGTTAGAGTTTGGTCCCTAATCTTAGATTCTTAGATCATCCTGAATTGGCATATACTATGTCAATACATGGAACCCAAGGACTTGGTCACATCTACTCTAGAATAAATGGTACATAGACGATAACTCGTCTGGAATCCCTGAGGATCGGGTTGGCTCTTTTGAACAACATAAATACATAATGCACCATTTTCCTTCAATCTTTTAGGCTCTCAATGTGTCAAACTGGAAGAAAATCCATGCAATGTTACTTGAATGATATGGTATTTGGTTGAATTGAAGAACATTTGGCAAGAAGGAAACAAACAATACAAACATCAGATCTAAGTATCATCCATTCTACACAGAAGTTTATTTACATCTATGGTCCTAGTCATGTCATCGTACTTAACAATATCATAATGGATAATAGTCTCACATTGGATCAATTACCCTAAAAATATGCAACATTTTATAATAGAATTGGATCAATTACCATTCAGTTAAGTGTTTACGTTTTGTTAAGATAAGGTACCAATTAAAGGAAAATTTTCAAAATAAAAAAAAACAAAATTGAAAGAATATGTACGTGAGAAACTTAATTGGCAAACTATGCACATTAAAAACGACACATATGATGTCATTTTCTTTAACTAAAAATGACACTGTAGATGTTATTTTTACCCTTAATGAAAACAACATCATGGATGTTATTTTTACCTAAGAGAGGGGCCGACCGACCCCCTCTTCCTCCTCCCACCTCTAAATCACTTCTCATTGCTCCATTTCTTCGGTGACAAACAAAGTTCAGTTTTTTTCATTATTTTGTTTTGGTTTTCTTGATTTGGATATATCGTTTTTAGCTATAAGACGAGTTGCCAACCCTAGCGACGGGTCAGTTGGGGGTCTCGCTCCCAGCTCGCTCACCGGGGAGAGAAACCCCCGACCGACCCCGTCGCTAGGGTTGGCAACTCATTTGTGGTTTAGTGCACTCCGACTATGGTTTAATTGTTTGTTAAGAACAATTTCATGTTTAAACGTAGAATACTTTAATATTTTATTGTGTATTACGAACAATTTTTCTGAAATGTGTTTTATGTTTGTTGTTGTATCTTGTATGAGATTGAAATAATTTTTCCCCACAGGTGTACGAGGTTCGGAATTAAAATCCAAAAGAATGAATGAAAAACAGAACTGCTTAGAAATCTGTATTCTGCTGGAATCGTTTTTAGTTGTATAAAAATGGCATCTCAGATCCCGTTTTTATCCATGTTAAAAATGACATCCATAAGTGTCATTTTCATTAAGAGTAAAAACAACATCTACAATGTCATTTTCAATTAATGAAAACGATATCATAGATGTCGTTTTTAAGGTGTATAGTTTGTCAATTATGTTTTTCAAATGCATATTCTTCCAATTTTGTTTTTTTGGTGATTATTTTGAAAAAAAATCACAATTAAATTTCACATGGTATCAAAACAAATTGTTTGATCCCACTCCAATTCATATCACCCATGATTATACACAAATAAAATAATCTCAACGATGTGTACATAGGAATATTGGATAATAATCCCACGTTGT
The DNA here is from genome assembly GCA_963682175.1 of Triglochin maritima. NCBI lineage: Eukaryota > Viridiplantae > Streptophyta > Magnoliopsida > Alismatales > Juncaginaceae > Triglochin > Triglochin maritima. The sequence continues at coordinate 61,653,005 of OY821770.1, forward strand.
CAAACACAAAAAATGTGCAACATTCTTATAGATTTGAATCCACTATCATTCATCTAGAACTTAGATTTCGTAGAAATGATGGAGCAACCAAATTTCACGTAACATTCTATCTTCAATTGTTCCAAGGATAGTCTCTAAAGTATCTAAGAAAATAGTCGAAATTAAAAAGTATATAATAGGTTGAGAACTGATAAAGCTGATTGTAATTATTGATTATTTGGACAACACAATTACTTAACATTCTCCTCATGATCAAACTTTCTTAGTTTACTAACATACGCCAAAGGTAACAACACGAATCAAATAAACAAAAATGTAAGTAAGTTCGTCACTAACTGTAACTCCGGACGGCCTGGTCATGAGCATTCTCTCTCTTATTTCTCTCTTCCACATCAACTTTCTCTCTCCCCAACCCACTTTCTTCTCTTTCATACACTATTCACATCTTAACCACAACAACTTCTCTCTAATCCACGTCATTTCGGGATCAATCTTGGATTTTTTTAATAATTTTAATTTTTTTTCTAAAAAATCAAAACAATTATAAAACGTATTATCAATTTTTTTTATAAAAACAAACAAAACCAAAACAAACAAAAAACAAAAATTAATTTTATATTTAACGACCAGGTCGACAACCTGATCACAGATGACCAGGTCATCTGTCACATCGACTAGGTCGTGGGTGCAAAAAAGCACCGTTAGTGGTGCTCTAATAGTACAATATATTCGAGTAACACGAGAACAAAAGTCAGAGTGAGACAGCCAATCTAATGTAGCAACATATGAGCATTGCTAAGTTTATTTATGGAAGGGAAAAAAGAGGCAGGCATCACAAAAAAAATTAGCACAACCAACGGAGTACCAAAAATTACAACAGAGTTTCACATTACAATCCCAGAAAGATCTGCAAAAGTCTATGAATTTCAATGTTTCAAGTTTGAGGTGAACAATAAATGGAGGAATAAGCAATACAGCAGACACACTACAAAGCAATCAAACCAGTAGGTGTGGCCCAAATAATACCTACTGATGACATCTGCTTGTGATTTTTAAGTTTCCTTTACTTGGCCATCATAATCTTGACAAACTCGTCGTAATTGATCTGACCATCACCATCCACATCAGCCTCACGGATCATTTCGTCAACCTCCTCGTCAGTTAGTTTCTCCCCAAGGTTGGTCATGACATGACGAAGCTCTGCAGCTGAGATGAACCCATTCTGATCCTTGTCGAAGACACGGAAAGCCTCCTTCAGCTCCTCCTCTGAGTCTGTATCCTTCATCTTGCGAGCCATCAGGTTAAGGAATTCAGGGAAGTCAATTGTTCCGTTGCCATCGGCATCAACCTCGTTGATCATATCTTGGAGTTCTGCTTCTGTGGGGTTCTGTCCCAGTGACCTCATCACAGTTCCGAGCTCCTTGGTTGTGATACAACCTGCACATATAAATAAGGCAAAATGAAATGGGAATTGGTTTTGAATAAGCTTTGGACTGGTATCCTTCTATATAATGGCACCATGTCATGATATGAGATGAAGTACTAAAAGCAAAAGACCAATAATAAGCAAATTTTATACTTTGTTATCTTAATATTTTGTTCATAGTTACGTCGTCTTCAGGGTTGCACTTGAATCAGTACAACAAAGTGATGCTACACTATTTAACCTGTCGCAGCATGAGAACTTCTATATTCAGGACAACTTTTTTGTTGTGTCTCGTAAATTACTGAAGAAATATGCAAAATGAACAAATTGAGCTGATACACGAACCATCTTCATACATTACTCTTGACACTAGTATAGGTCATGAATCATCTAAAAACTTAGTAAACTTAGTCAAAGCTTGTCCAATTCATCTGCAAACATCTTCCCTAACCTATTTTTACCAGCATGCGTAAAGGCAAAAGGACAAGTCCAATACTTAGAGGCCAATGTACGAAACATTCCAATGAAAAGGAAGATGCTCAGTAACTCTTGTCCAAGGTACACCTCAAAGAGTCAGTTTCAGAGGTACAGATATTAACTAGAAATAGTACACATATAAAAGATGTATAGTCTGTTAATTCACCTCCTTATCACAATAGAATCCTCAAAGTTTGAGTTTTAATATTTGAAAAGCTAATACAACAACAACAAAACCTTTTATCCCAAACTAGTTGAGGTAGACTAGAAATGTAACTCTAAGGAGTCACGGTTCAGGCACGTGAATCGTCTTCTTTTACGCGTTTCTATCCAATGCAAATTCCCGAGGAACATTCCAATCTTTTAAATATCTTTTGACCGCTTCCTCCCAAGTCAATCGTGGTCTACCTCTTTTTATATCAATTTGAAAAGCTGATATTGAAATCAAATTTGTGATAGAAGTTTCAGAAAAAAGAATGGCATGTGAAAAAAGATGCACACATGTGGAGTCAAAGATGGGTCTCGAGGCATGAACCTGCTTTTTTAACCCACTTTTAGGCCCCACAAGTACAAATTTTCCCCTTGATATGGAAAAATTTGAACCCTTTTCTGAACCCACAAGTATTCATGTATTACACCAATTTCAGTATCAATTTTTAAAATGTTAGAACACAACCTCGAAGAAACTTAATATTCAGTTATATATTAGAAAAAAGAGTTCAAAATTGTATAATAAGATAAAAAACAAGACGACAAGACAATATAATCATAACAATCAGCAACAATATTATCATACAATTGCAGTCACACACAATCAAAGTCATTCTTCATTGCAATTCTTATCTAAAAGCGATGGACATTTGTTTTAAGTAGGTAAGTTCTAAACTTTAATTCACAGATCATATCCATCCTTCAACATCCCTGTCGTTACACAAAACAGGTCCGGACCGATCCCTGGTCTGGTAAATAACCACTAAACAAAGTAAATAACCAGGTTTGGACCGGACCAGACCCGAATTTCCAAAAATGCCCGAACCGGGATCTGGACCAACCGGTCTGACCACGTCCGGTTTTTCTATCCAGACTGGTTGTTGTACACCCCTACCAGTCCAATCCGATCCGGGTTGGTCCGGTTTTGGACCAGTGTACACCCTAACTATACCCACTAGAAGCATTGTCCCTTTTATCATCGGCGCTAGTGCTATAGTTATCGTTGCAATGAAGAAAGAAAGGGAGTGGATTGGGAAAAATGATTAAGAAGAGAGAGACGTAGAAGTGGAGCATATTTATGAATTTTGGGTGTCGGGTGGGAGCGGATACAAAATTTGAACCCAGAATCTCCCACCCAAAAAAGCTCATGTGAGGAAATTGAAGTTTTTTGTTTTATTTTGAGGGCACATATACTGCTAGATGAAGAGGATACAAATAAGTATCTACCTGGGCCTCGTTGTATTTTTTTAATTCATTAAAAATGTTAAAATCATTTAAAAACTTTTTTTCTTTCTTAAAACATGTTTTTTATTTGTTTTTATTATTTAGAATTTTTTTTATTTTACCATGATCACCCTTCAAATGATGTCGACTTTCAAATGATGCGGAGAAAAGAGAATGTAGGGTGCAGGAGGTTTGAGGGCATGATTAAGAGAAATTTAGGGGTGTGTGGATTGGTCCGTATGACAGAGAGTGAAACTGACGTGGTAGAGAGAGAAACCATGACGCCCAGGGTAACCCGGGAATGGTTACTGATAACCTTAGGTTTTGGTATCATACCCAACGTTCCACATCAAAACAAATCGATTTCAAGTAGACAGACAAACCATTCTAACATTCTCAAAACGCAAACTATTTTCAACATCAACGTTCCGTAACACAACCAAAGTCATCTCATCCCATCCTAACCTCTCTAATCTCAACAACCAACTTTCGAGACGAACTTCTTCCTCAAAACGAACAATCACACCAAAACAAAGATCAGTCAAAACCAAAACCTAACCCGTGATCCAAACCGTAGAAACCATTCCGATCCGATCCGATCCGATCCGTCACGCACCAAAACCTCGGATCCGGCACCAGATCCGGTTTCGAAACTGCAGATCGTCGGAAAAGGCGAAAAAAAGCACGATCGGAAGGGGGAGAGATGGGGTTTACCGTCGCCGTCCTTGTCGAAGAGGCTGAAGGCCTCCTTGAACTCGGAGATCTGGTCGTCCGTGAGCTGATCCGCCATTGATCCGGTCTGGGAGAGGGAGAGTTTGTTTTGGGGATTTGATTTGATGGTTTGGAGAGAATCGGTGAGGTGTATTTATAGGGTAGGGGATTCGGTCAACGGCTTTTTTTTCCTTTTTCGAATTATTGGAATTTTTTTGAGAAACGTTAGTACTTTTCTTTAAGTTGCATAAAAAGTTTAGTAATTTTTCAACTATTTAATTTATTTTCAAAACTGATAGCCTAATAATCTAAGTCTCCGTTGATTTTCAAATATATGACCATTATGAACCGAATCTAGACATAGTCTCTGTCCATACGCGGTCGTGAATGGATACAGTTCTGGGCACAACTGTCCAGACTAACTCTAGACTCGGTCCATAATAGTCATGGTGAAATGAATGTGTTCTAAAAGTTTTACTTTTATATGTCAATTATTATGATTTTGATGTGTAAACATTTTGTTCTTTGATTATTGTATTCCTTTTTTTAAAGTGTTAAGAAAAAGACGTTGGGTCCTTAACCGTACAACTCTAAAAGATAATTGTTTACATAAATCAAAAGTTATTCACAATCATGGTAATTAACATGAAACATTAATTATAAAGATAAGATTGTCGTGTTGGTCAACGATTGTTGTAGCTCTACAAATAATTGACGACACAAGTATATAAAAGAGGAAAAAAATACTTTTATATATTGGATAGACCTAACAAGTAAAACATTATTGAATTTTGTTTTGTGTCATTAATGTTTTACTGTGTCTTGGATCCTAAGATATGAGACTTGTATCTTTTCACTTAAGAAGTGTTTAATTTGATTATTGTCAAAAACTACCAATGAGTGTAGTGATAACGACAATAGTTGGTTGAACATGACTTGTGTTGGAAAAGATAGCTAGTCAAACGATTATCATTGCCCTTCTTAATTGAGTGATGATATTAGTGGGCCCATTGATAAAACAAAATTATAATGTGCACAATGTAGCTTGAGTTAAGTTACATAGTTATAATTAGTTTAAAGAGTTTAAGAAATGAATATAATACAAAGGTGACACATTTATACTTTGTATATATTCTTAATATCATGAGGCAAGTGAGAGACACAAGTGGTGCACTAACATCACTAAATGGATCGTGTTTAGTTCGAATGGAACAAAACATCTATGTTAATGAGTAACTATAATGTGTAGCTAGATACCGCTTATATTTTGAGATGTTAAGTGTTTAATATAGCTGTCAATTTAGCTTAGATCCTCCAATATGTCACACCACGAAACTGGGAAACAAGAAACTTGATTTTGAGTTCATATGATGTGTCAGGTTTCATGAGAAAAAAGACACATGTGGTGAATCAATAAAATCATATGTCATGAGAATTGACATAATTAGAATCATGGATAAATTCATATGATGTGTATATATTATGGGGTGTAATAATTTAATATTACATAAGATAATATATAACATAAGATATGAATTTGCTAAAACCCCCAAAAGATCAAATTTTATTAGATATAGATCCAAAATTTGACAAAGGCAAAATCAAGGTCAAAACGGTCAACCATTTTGGGTTCGGTCAACCGGACGAAGGTCGGATATATGCAAATGATTGACCGAAATTGTCTGGAGTACCTGGACAATTGGATTCAGTCAACCGGGCGTAAACGGTCAACCGAAAGAAAATATCCAGGAAATGTCTTGGGATATTTCGGTAGACCGAAACGGCACGGTCGTCCGATGAGATTTACCAGGAAAAATTTGGTGAGTCAACGGTCGACCGGAGCAAGACGTGGATCGTCCGCATTTTTCCAGAGAATTTTTCTCATTTATATTCGGTCGACCGTCTAGCTCGCGGTCATCTGAACTTGCGTAAAAACCGAATGGTTCAGTTGACCGAGTGAAAAATTTGGTTAACCGAACAACACGATTTCTGCTTGAATTATTAAGAGAATAATTAGATCATGGGTTGAATTAAATTCTAGATTTGATCAAACGTTTTTTATGATGCTTACGTGGCAAATTGAGATTAATTTTAGGAGAGAAAAACAAGAGATCATGGCTAGAGAATAGTTTTTGATGTGTGTGATTTGAGAGACTATAAATTGGTCCTCTCACCCTACTTGTTTCATAAGAATTAATGCAAAATTCTCTCTCCCTTAATCACCACGAAAATTCTCTTAATAGTTTTAAGTTTTGGAGATTAAAATCTCAAGAGCTTTTGGAGGGGTTATCGGCTAGATTCTAAGCTTAATTAGAGATTGATTGACTAGCTCATTTCTCTCTAATCTTGTTTAGAGTTTGGTAAACACTTGAAGACAAATCAGCGGACGATTCGACGAGCAACAGAACATCGAATCTCTGAAAGGTTTTAGAGAACCTTTGGGTATGATCATCTCTCTTTTGTTTATTTTAATATGTGTATGAATGCATGATATTAGAATAAACATATACATGTACATAAAATCAATGAAATTATGAAATCGATCATGTATGTTTGTATTAAAAAATTTAAAATATATACATACATAGGGACTCGAAATCCTACACATGGTTCTGTACAAGATTGTCCAAACTCAGTCCAGATCCAGACTCAATACATAATGGACACGGTTCTGGACACGATTGTCCAGACTGTGTCCAAGCTCAGTCCAGAATGGTCAAGGTTCTGGACACGATTGTCCAAATTGTCCAGACTGTGGCCAGACTCAGTTTATAATGATCACGGTTTGGTTCAGACTTGTCCAGAATGTGAACAGTTGTGTCCAGAATGTGAACAATCATGTCTCTTTTTGGAAGGAAACTCCAAAATTTTGGGAATCACAATTTGTTTGGAAACAAATAAAATCACCATCTTTTATCGGAAACCCTCATCCCTAACAATGATGCTAACGTGACTGCTGACATGGCTGCGTGTCCATGTATCAGAGTCTTTTTTTAATTTTTTTATAAAAGATTTATGAACCCCTTTTAACACGCTCTTTAAGATGAGGAATATGATTCCTTCAAGTTACATGCACGTGGAGCATTTTATCAATTACTTAATTTGTTTCCAAATTTGATGATAGTAATAATCTATGCGTCTGTTGATTTTCCAATGCACATTGTGTGTCTCACGGGAGATTGATGTGTCCCAGCGCATGACTGATGTGTCCCGACGTGTGACTGAAGTGTGCCAACGCGGGACTGATGTGTCTCTTATTTGTATTTAAAGTGTCTACTCGTGGGGAAATCAACAATCTCTTATTTTATCGGAAACCACATTTTTAGACAATATAATAAAAAATACAAATGATGACATGGATGGTGACGTGGAGCGCATCCTGGCGTGTCCGTGTATCATGGCTCTTTGCATAAATAAAATCATTGTTATGATCCACCGCAATGATTAAAGAGTAGCATAATAATTTGCCCGAGACAGAGCTTACACAAATTGAGCATATCAGCTCAAGATAAACAAGCAATTTGTTCTAGTACAATTGCTAAAATGGAAAACAGACATGCAAATAAACTACGGATGCATGTGATGAGAAACCACGCACATTATTGGGATTAAAAACCGACCCAAACCATACCAACCGGGAATTACACGTTTGTGTAGCTTAAGGCAACGACGCAGAGGTTTGTAGATCTGATTATTTAAGATTATTATCAACTTGCAAGTTCCAGTTGTAATGGTTGCTTCAACTAACATTTTATGATTGACTCTTAATAGTTGCGGAATCCAATTAAGGGTGCTCAAAAATCTACCTAGACCATACCAATTGGGAATTACATGTTTCCGTAGCTTAAGTCAACGACAGAGTTTTGTAGGTCTGATTATTTAAGAGTACTATCGACTAAATGTTGCAAGTTCTAGTCGTATAACAATATATGATTCACTCTTAAACGTTGTGAAATCCGATTAAGGGTGCACACCAGTCAGGTTGGAATCGGAAACTAACACAGATCATACCAATCGGGGGCTACATGTTTGCGTAGCTTAAGGTGACGATATAGGGGTTTGTAGATCTGATGATTTTAGAGTATTCTCAACTACTATTAGACCTCAACGTGAAGTGGTCAGGTTCACTCCTATTGCCTTTATCCAGCGGCGCCTACTCGATGAACGAAGATAGCTAATCAACTACTACTTTGCATGGGAACTAGCGTTAGCGATTGAGCCTTATTCGCCCAAACCAGTAGCCCGGCTCAAAGTGAGCATGTGACTGTCCGAGCGAAGGAGGACAGGCTTGAGTTAACTATTCGTCTTTTCGGCTATTGAGAAGAGTTCATCCCGGAATTGCCCGCGCCAGGGGTGGGGATCTGTGTTCTATGGAAATATATCGCCGGACTTGGGACTTGGGGGTAAGCACCATGCAAGAAATATGATATTATATTTGATTGGGTCAATCTCTTCATGGAGCGGGGACAATAACGAAAAGAGTGCAACTGGTTTTATACAGTCGAGTCTTTCCTTCAGCCTCCCCTCTGTCTTGTTTTCTACATCTTCCTTTCCTCTGTCTATATACAATATCTTGCAAATTCTAGCCTGATGGTTAGGGCTGTAAATGGGTAGGATTTTACCCACAACCCGCCCCACCCCGCCCCGCCTAACGCAGGTTGCGGACAAAAAAATGTTACCCACCACCCGCACAACCCGCATAATAAGCGGGGCGGGTTGCGGTTTTCTCCCAACCTGCCCCGCATAAGCATTATATTTTTTTGATTTTTTTGTATTTAGTTTTGATTTTGTTTATATTTAGCTTTAATTTTTTTTTGTATATAGCTTTGAAAACATACATTGATTGATTCTTTTCCTTGATTTTGTACTTAGCTTTGATTAAAATAGATAATGTTAAAAAAAATAAATTGATTTTTGTATTTAGCTTTAATAAAAGATTAAACCCGCCAACCCACCCCACATAGCCTAGTCCATCCTTATGTGGGGCGGGTAGCGGATTTTTTTTGACCCCGCCCCGTCTACCCTCTTAACTTTGGCGGGGCGGGTAGTGGTGGGGCGAAAACCCGACCCGCTCCGCCCCGCTTACAACCCTAGTGATGGTTGCTTCAACTAACAATTATATGATGACTCTTAATAATTGCAAAATTTCCCTAACTCGCTCCTTTTGCATCTTTTCTTGGAAGTTTTATGTGTGTATTTATACTGTTAAAAGAGCACTATTGTTATATAACTTTGTGCATTTAAGGATTTTTTTTCGAAATAAATATATTTTGTATTTTTTTCTTCCAAAGTAAGCATCTCCCTAAATAATTTTCAAGTAGACCCACTACCACGTGGCGACACATGACGGCGACATGTCTCGTTTTTAGTATATACAGATAAAAAAATCTTGGAGAACACAACGTTACTGACGTCACGTTTTACCTACACAACACAACCTTGAGAACGCCAAGTTGTCCATATCCGAACTCGACGTTCGTATTGCCGAGTTAACACTTAGAAAAATTTGCACACACCCAGTGTCGAGTTTTGTTAAATAGAACTTGACGATGGTGTTGCCGAGTTCTGTCAATTAGAACTTCGCCTTCTAAATACCGAGTTCTATTTGGAAGTTTTAACCGCACGTGGAGGCAGTTCACAATCTGAGGATTCATAATGAACTCGACATCTTGGATGCCGCGGTCGTGGTAGAGGACGTGCTAAGAAGAAATGGTTGATGTGTCACTTATGATAGATATTTTGTTGTATTAAACTTATTTGTTGTTATTGTATTAGTTTGATTTATGTCAAAATGCTTACTTGTTCTTTTGGATGTTATTTTGGTTTTATTGTGGTTGTTTGTGTTTGGTGTATGTCATCACAATTTCAGGTAGGGTGCGATGTCAATTCAGAGGCTTAATAGAAGTCGGCAATGATAGTGCCGAGTTTGCTTTCAAAAAACGCGACAACACCATTGTCGAGTTATATTTCAAAGAACTCGACACCTTTATTGCTGAGTTCTATTAAGCCTCCGAACTGGTATCACACTCTACCGGGATTGCGGAATTTTTTCTAAGTGTTGGAATTCGATGACAGCAATGTCGAGTTTGTGTATGAAGAACTCGACGTCCTCAACGCCGAGTTTGTCAAAGAATTATTTTCTACAGAACTCAACGTATCATACGTCGAGTTCTGTGTATACTAAAAAACAAGACCCGCTGCCACCACACGTTGAAACGTGTGACACCGGGTCTACTTTGTTTTTTTTAAATCATGTTTATTTTGGAATTATTTTTTTAAATAATTTTATTTCGAAAAAGAATTCTTATAAAATCGTCTAATGGAAATGAGAAGACCGAAAAGACTGACCGGAGAACGTGTTTACCGGTCAGGTGGCACCATCAAATTGATGATTAGTATAACCACATACATTCTATCGACCATACGTAGTAACGCATTATATAATACAATAGTAGTGGAGACGTATCCAATTAGGAGTTGGGATGGATCCAAATTTGTTTTTTCCACAACAAGAAAAGTCGCATTTTGTCTGGTCTTACCCTATGAAAATTTGGCACCTCCATCGTCGTCAACGACTAGCCATAATTTTCTTTTGCTACTCTCCCTGACATGTACATACTTTTGATTTTGTATTCTAATTTTTCAATGTCCTACCTTGATATCATTGGATTTTTAAATAAATCATCAATAAAAAGTGTATAGGTCAATGAAAAGTGCCACAGGAAAGGTGAATGTAGTTAATGTCATAAGAGTGTGTATAGATAGATGCATGAAAACGAAGATCTATTTTAGGAAAGAAGGCACACAAAAAAGCACCAAGTGATATTGTGATAATTGATGATACTAAACATATAAAATTCGAAGTAAAATAACAATAGTAAATTACCAATCTTCAAAAGTAAAAAAGTGAAAAAAACCCAGAACTTTGAACCTGACGTGAATCGAACACGCAACCTTCTGATCTGGAGTCAGACGCGCTACCATTGCGCCACAGATCCTTGGTGTTGGACTCAAACATACAATTCAATATTAGAACATGTACCCTAATTTTTCCCCTACCTTACCCACCTATTTGAAATCTCATACATAATTACATACCGATAATACTATTGAGATTTGACTACTTTAAGGTTATGCTTGGTTTGTTGCGATCGAGAGTGCAATAAAATGTGATTATACCCTTGATTACATTTTCTTGTTTGGTTGAGAAAATTAAAGATTGTATCGTTCCGTAATCCAACTATACCCTTTTCAATGTAATTGGATTACTTCAGTGGGGTTTTAATCCAATTACATTGTAATGTATTCAAGTCATTTCAAAATACTAAGCCATGTGTTATAGTTAAACTCAATCTCGATCTTGTTGAAAATATGCTTGAGCTTCGAAAACCTTTTTGGATATTTGTCGAATTTATTAAATTAGAAATTTATTTTTTGAATTACATTGCAATTCCTATGGTGAATTCCATGGTTACCAAACAATACAATTTGATTACGTGGAAACCAATTCATGGGAGTGTAATTTAATTACTTGGAATTCCATGTATTTCAATTATAGCGAACCAAATATGACTTAAGAAAAATCTACCAACTGAACTAACTCATTTTGTTCCTACCCTCAAAATATCAAACATTGCGGAAGAGTTTTCTTGTTTCACAAGTACTAGTTTTCTACAATAAGACCACATAATACTCCACCACCATGACCATCTAATAGTTATGGAGCAGAAGTTGTGAAGATTTTGTAAAGATTATCGGATAATTTGTGTTATGAAATCGAAATTCATATAGATGATTCACATTCCTTAACTCCCACCATTTAAGTAGATTTTTACTCTTATTAATATGGTGTAATTTCATTTATTTGGTTGTAACCCCTACTACCTCCTCACACTATATATAGGGGCTATTGTACACATTTGTAGAGATGCAAGAGAATAAAAGACATATCTCTCTCCCCTACCCAATCATTTCATCTTTGGTTTGTTTGTTTTACAACACGTTATTAGCACGAAGCTCTATCGATTAGAGTCTTCAAAAACACCCAAGCTATTATCATGACAAATCTCACCAAACTTGAGTTCACCGCCCTTGATATATCAAGAAAGAATTACCTCCCATGGACTCTCCATGCGGAAATTCATCTCACCGCAAATAATCTTGGTGAAACAATTAAAGAAGAAAATACCACCTCCCTACAGGGGCGCGCCAAAGCAATGATATTTCTCCGTCATCACCTCCATGAGGACCTTAAAAGTGAATACCTAACAGTGAAAGATTTGTTAGAAATTATGGAAAAAATTGAAAGAAATGTATGACCACCTAAAACAAGTAATTCTTCCAAAAACTCGCTATGAGTGAATTAATTTAAGGTTGCAAGATTTTAAAAGTGTAAGCGAGTATAACTCCGTAATGTTTCAAATCACATTTGAATTAAAATTATGTGGAGAAAATATTAGTGATAATGACATGTTGGAGATGACATTTTCCACATTCCATGCCTCAAATATGCTCCTGCACCAGCAATATCGAGAGCGTGGATTTAAGAAATATTCTGAACTAATATCTTGTCTTCTTGTTGCTGAACAAAACAATGAGTTTTTGATGAAAAATCATCAATCACACCGCCACTGGTTCTGTTGCATTCCCTAAACCAATTGTGACATTATTTGATCGTAAACGTCAAGGTGAGTCATTCCCTGAAACGAATGCAACATCTTTCAATCATAAACGTGGACGTGGACGTGGGTGTGGCCATGGGCAAGGCCGTGGACGCGGCCGTGGGAATGTTTGGCATCATGGTGGTCATAATTTTTAAAACAAATAATGATGGGAGAAATACAAAAGGGAAGGAATTGTAACAACACACTTCAAATAAACAAGAGAATGCTTGTTACAAATGTGGCATAACAAATCATTGGTCACGCATATGCCGCACGCTAAAAGACTTTGTTGAGGTTTATCAAGCATCACTCAAGAAAAAGCAAAGTGCAGAAACAAATTTCATCGACAATAGTCAAGATGGGATGCTTATGGATACTATTTTTTCCCTAACCTATTTAGGGTGCTAATGGAGATTAAGGTGGAGGTTTTCTTGGGGAAGGCAAGAGTTAGATGTGATGGAGGCATGGGCTAGAGAGTGTAGGGTATGGTGATGTGATGGGTGGGGATGGGTTAGATGTTTTGGTGGAGGGAAACAAAACCCTTCTCTTCCCTCTCTCACGTTTTACTCCTCACCATTCTTCTCTCCCTCTCAGTTTCTCGGTTGGACGGCGAGGTGGTTGGAGTTGTTGCGGCGTGTGGCGAGCAAGGCTCGGGGATGTTAGGCGAGAGGTTCTCGAGCACGGTTTCGAGGTTGCGGGCGATGTTAAGTGATCTCTGGCGTGCTCCGTCAAACTCGAAGGTATGCCGGTTCATTAGAGTGTTTTGGTTTTGCTCACACTCGTGGGTGTGATTTTGATCGTCGTCTGGTGGTCGGAGACCTCACCGAGGACGAGGGCAGCAAGTGATACCTGACAGATCGGGTGACTGCCGAATTTCGGTCGACCGGTTTAGTGTTTTTTGCCCGACTTTAACCAACACCGGTCAAAGGATGCCATGAGGCGGTCGACCGGTTGTGCTTGTGTAGGTGGGTTGGAGGAATGTCTGGAAGATTTTGGTCGGACGAGACCCCTAAGCCATTCGACTGTTGCTTCATGTTTCGCTCGGACCGAACGTTGACCACCAAACGGTCGACCGTTCCTGATTTTTGGTACAACTAGAGCTTAAGCGAACTTATGTAACTTATTTGTTGTTCGACCGATTGCGATATCTTGTTCGACCGATAAATGACTTAGAACTGCTAGGTTGGTCTGGTAGTTTTTGGTTGACTGGGACCCCTGCGTCGGTCGACTGTTGGATTTGTATGATTTTGACAAGACTCTGGATTTTGACCACCTATCGGTCGATCGGTTTTAGACTTTGGTCTGATCGTTGGGACTTAGATTATGCACAGAGAGTTCGACCGTTGCAGACTTTTGGTCGACCGAATCCTATGGGAACGGTCAACCGGATTGCCTATTTTGGTCGACCGTTTGTGTGCAGAATCGAATTCTCAGTCTTGGTGAAGTGCCAACTCTATTCACAGAAACTTGTGTCCTCGCCTAGTGCGTGAGCCAGAAGGTGACGGTGGGTGCGTGATCGCACCTGCCTAGTGACCCCTCCGAGTGAAAGAGTGTGAGTACTTGGGGACGAACCACCTCTGTTGATAGACTGTGGCGTGATATTTTGCTGTCTTGACTCACTGTAGAGTAGCATACCTGAGGGATCGTGGATCCCAATGCATGGCTTTTGGAACATGATGACCCTACAAACTACAGTCCAGAACTGTCCGATGTTGTAGCACACATTATGAATGACATATATATTATATTAAGCTAACTTCTAGAGGTGATCAAGACTCAAGAAAGAAAGGATTCAAGTCAATACATGAAATGAAGCTCATTTGAAGACATGTAATTTACATTTCTTTTGAGTCTTAGGAACTTTGTGTAATTGAGCATACAAGAGTTAAAAATAACTTAAACATACACTAGGTTTCTTATAGACGTCACACACAAAATCTCATAACTTTTGGACTTCAATAGGTCACCCAAACTAGGACCGGAAAACACTTAACCTAAACTTGAACTGCCAGGACCAAATCGGTCGACTGAAACGAGTTCTTCGTTTGACCAAATGAGTCTGTTAATCCTGTTAAATCCTATAGTGTTTTACTGGTCTACCGTTCCAAACCTTTCGTCCGACCGATCACATGTGTCAAGTGACCATTAGATTTGTCGTTATTATACAATGATCGGATTTCCCAAAACCCCAAATTTCACTGACTTCCGGTCGACCGAATAAACAAACTTTGGTCACCCTGAACTCTTTGGAAGTTTTCGGTTAAACGTCTCTTAGATCTCGGTTGATCGAAACACATTTTCTCCTTGAACCCAAAGTGCTTGGAAATTTCCGGTCGAACTGGCCATTTGCTTAGTTCGACCCATCCATCTTTTTCCAGACCAAAACCCCCAAACGGTCGACCCATCCAAAACCTTAGTTCGACCATTCACTTAAGTGAACTTAAGTTATAGTCAGTTTTGCCCGATCGGTATGCCCGATTCGGTCGACCGAACTTGTTCTGAACTATGACCTGCACTTCACTGTTTTGTGTTTCTTACATAACCACTTACCTCTTTAATCACAATGGCTATAATTCTCTTAGAGATTATAAATAGGTGTTATCAAGACACATTCACACAACTCTTGCACTTCCTATTGTCATATACATCTAAGAGAAAGCTCCAAGTTTCCCATTCCCTAAATCCTACTCTCTCGGCCAAACTTCCACACTTTAGTTTCAAATCCTATCATACTCTAAGTGTGCTCAAGTTAGAGAGTGAGTGATCCACTTAAACATTGTTTGTAAAGAAGCAAGGACTTCGGTGAAAGCCCAAGTGTCCCTCTTGGATAGTGAGAGGAAGAAAGTCAAGCTCGCGAGGGTGTTCGCGGAGCTTGTGGTGTAAAAGGCGTTCTCTCTCGGCCCGAAATGGGGAGTGGATAGTGAAGTCGTGAGCGGAGCTCGGTGATTCGAGCGGAGCTTGCAAGAGAGGACTATGACCCGGGTGTGGGTGCCGAACCTCTATAAAAATCCCCCGCCTCCTTTGTGGTTTGCATATTTATTTCTCCACTTGCTTGTTTGTTTTAATTTCTGCTGCACCTCTTTGATTAAGCAAGTAGAGTTGTAATTAACCCTAAAAGTGATTAGAATTAAGGCTATACACGTTCATACATGTTGTACAGCCGATGTTGTGTTGCCGATGCCGCCAGTGTTGTTACGACGATGATTCCTCAGTTGGGCACCTATTGAGGGATTGTTGGACCGACCGGGCTACGACGTCGTTGGTGTGGTGTAGACCACGTTGTTTCGTTTGACGTGGAAGTGCAAACACTCCTCACCGATCCCTTGGCTTGCATAGTCGCGTGTGGAGGTGTGTCGCATACTATCCGTAAGACCGTATGTGCCTACGGTAGGTCTCCGAGGGAGACCCGATGTTGGTTGTTGGACTGATGTCCTTGTTGACCCTTAGAGGGTATTTGTGGTTGTTGTGGACCGAGGTCCGGTTTTACCCTTGTTGGGGATTTGTTTGCATTATTGTTGATGACATGACATGCTACTAGTATGATAAGTTCATTACCGTACTGTTGCATTCATATAGGTGAGCTTCACATACGGGGTTTCCTAATAGGAAACTCAGGCATTAATGTTTAATTCATGTTTCAGGACTGCAGTAGGTTCTGTGGGGTGGTGACAGCGAACGCACACATTTTAGGGTCAGGATCCTCTTCGGACTATTTGAGGTCATCATGATTACCTATACCTGTCTTTCATTGTATTGATGTAATCATGTATTTTGACAAACTCTGTTGTATTTTGGTGCACCGACTAATTATTTATATGAGTAACATTACCGCTTTGACGATTATTATCTTGAGATCTTTTTATGGTTAAATTTTAAATTTTTCACTGTTTTGGGATGTTATAGATACGCATTTGGACGTTGCATATTTCCTTTTAAACACCATTGAAAATGTGGATACTTTTACCGATAATGGAAATGTCCACCATAATATGTAGTTTTTGTTATTGTTGTTTGTTTTTCCTTCATCTAGAATTTCAGTCTTTTATCTTCCTATATATGTAATGCTTGAATCTTGAATATTTTCTTTCGACTTTATTAATATTTAAGTCTTTTAAATCTAATTCTGATATAATATATTGCTGCGATAAAATAAAATTTGTTTTCTTTTTCTTTTGTAGAAAGACAACAATATGACTAATGTTATGATAAATGATGAAGACCAATATCTAGTAGACAGTGGAACAACAAACACCATCTTGAAAAGTACAAAATATTTTTTCCAATTTAGTTTAGCAAAAACAAATGTCAACACAATTTCTGGCACTAGCAGTTTGATTGAAGGCTCCGGAAGAACTTTTGTTTTGCTATCTAATGGGACAAAACTATCATAAATGATGCTCTATACTCTAGTAGATCTAGAAGAAATCTACTAAGTTTTAAGGATATACCTCTTAATGGTTATCACATTGAGACTGTGAATGAAGATAATATTGAGTATCTCCGCATTACATCTAATGTGTCTGGCCAAAAAAATGTTGGAAAAAATGCAAGCTCTCTCTTCTGGGTTATATAGTACATTCATAAATCCTATTGAATCAAATATGATCACTAACCAGAAGTTAGTTGATCCAAGTTTTGAAATTTGGCATGACAGATTGGGTCACCCAGGTGCCATAATGATGCGAAGAATTATTGAAAATTCAAGTGCGCACACAATGAGGAACCTGATGATTCATTCATCAAAGAATTTTTCTTGTGCAACATGCTCTCTTGGAAAAATGATAATAAGGTCTTCCACAAATAAAATTGAAAATAAAATGGCTACATTTTTAGAGTGAATCCAAGGAGATATTTGTGGACTCATTACTCCTCCGTGTGGACCATTTCGTTATTTTATGGTATTGATAGATGCATCAACCCGATGTTCACACGTTTGCCTTTTATCAACTCGAAATGTCGCATTTGCTAGATGATTGATCGTTTTATATTAACCGCAAGTGCACGGCCGCGTTAAAGCGGTGGCAAATACGGGTCGTCCACTGGGAGGTGTGTCGACGATTGGTTTGTTCGAAGGCGAGAGGTAAAAAGAAGGAGAGAAAGGTTGGTTACACTAAACTACACTAAGATGCAAAAAGGAAATGAAGATAAGCAATAAAACTAAGCCCCATAGGGGATAGAGAAATAATGTGAACATAAAGAAGTGTGTGTGTGTGTTCATTAAGCTCCTCACAACATGTAGTGCATGAAATCATAAAACTACATCCAACTTTGCCTCCACATGAATTAAGATTTTACTACATCATTAAAACATACAAGACAATAATTGGAATGAAGCTAAATGAACTCAAGTATAAAGACTAGACCCTACTATGCCTCCACATGAATTAAGATAAGACTACATCATTAAAACATACAAGACATTAGCTAAGGTAAAGGCAACAAAAGTTCATACACTACAACTTGTGTTTCCAATATTAATTCCTATCCATATCCTAACCTTATCATTCCCCATAAAATAGATCCACTAATCAAAGTATAAGCTAAGCTTCATTCAAGAGCATTAGCATATCAAAGATAAGAGTGAAACCACATTAGATGGTTATGGAAATCATATAAAGCTCAAGGGATAAAGATAACACACACTTAATACACTACATGATTATATCACATATTTCTCCACCCCTCAAATGGGGATGGAACTACTCACTACTCATTACACTAACTATATTAGCAAAAGAAAGCATAATACTGAAATGAAAGTTAACTAAGAAGGCAAGAAGCATTAAAGAAACATAAAAGGAAAGGAAAGACTAAACAAACATGCACAAATTAAAAGACAAGATTTAAAGAAACTAGAAGAATTATTTTATTAACAAATGACTCACATTGAAGGTAGCATTCTTCTCCACCTTGAGTTTTTGCTTCAAGGCTCACTCCTTAGTAGAGAGAATGCCACCAAGCAATGAGTCCTTACAATGGAAGATGAAGAGTTCTATTTATAAGCATGGAAAAAGCTAATCGGGGACAATCCCCCGATGTGGGACTAAACCAATACCAAAAATAGCCTAAGCACACATTAATACAAGTCCAGGAGAAAACATAGTGGATCTGGGCTTAACCAGACCGCCAATTGGCGGCCTATAAGCTTCAGATCCCATTGGATCTTCTGGTGGGCTTTCCTTGGCGTGTTTCTTGGTCTTGGATGCATCTAACTTGTCTAGTGGAGCTCCGACCCGAATCGAATTGACAAAATACTCCCCATGATGGTGTGGAGTTTCCTGTTTTGCTCTTAGGTCCTTCTGTCTTACGATCAGGTCATTCTCCCTTGCATCTTGGTCCCCAGGTCTCACAATTAAGTCTTTTTCCTGCTTTTGGGTCTTTTCATGGCTCTTCTCTTCAAACCTCTTTATTTCTGAAAACTAAACATAAAACTCGTCACGTAGCATTGCTTAGGTGTAAGATAATGGATATAAGATACAAATATAAGCATGAAATGATGTCAATCACTAGACTTTTAGCAGAATTAATCAAATTGAGAGCACATTTCCCAGATTATCCAATTAAGAAAATACGACTTGATAATGCTGGAGAATTTACATCCCAAAGGTTTAGCGATTATTGCATGTCTGTTGGGATCACAATTGAGCATCCTGTTGCTCATGTCCATACACAAAATGGTCTAGCTGAATCCTTGATTAAGAGATTACAATTAATTGCTAGACCATTGCTAATGAGATCTAAATTACCATCATCTACCTGGGGACATGTCATTTTACATGCTGCTGCACTTATAAGAATAAGACCAATTGTTTATCATAAATACTCCCATTTACAATTGGTCTCCGGTAGAGAACCAAATTTGTCTCACCTAAAGGTTTTTGGTTGTGACGTTTATGTGTCAATTGCATCACCACAACGTACAAAGATGGGACCTTAAAGAAGATTGGGAATATATATTGGTTTTGATTCTCCATCAATCATAAAATATTTAGAGTTGTTAACCACTGATATTTTCACAACACAGTTTGCTGATTGTCAATTTAATGAAAGTGAATTCCCAATCTTAGGGGGAGAAAAACAAAAATTAGAAAACAAAGAAGTGACCTGGAATGCATCATCGATTCCAGACCCTTGAACATGTCAATGTAAACTTGAAGTTCAAAAGATTATACATTTACAAAGAATTGCAAATGAGTTGCCTGATGCACTCGCTGATACTAAAAGAGACACTAAGTCGCATATACCTGCTCTAAATGCACCTACTGGGATTGATATTCCTAATGTTACAAATGAATCTATTATACGTCGAAAACGTGGAAGACCAATCGATTCCAAAGATGCAAATCTACGGAAAAAGAAAGAGCAAAATAACGCAGTTGATGATATTAAAATTATTGAAATCCCTGTAGAGGTAGACAACAAATGGACAAGGATAAATTTCTGAAAGATGTACATGTACCCGACAATGAAAATGATGATGAGATCTCCATCAATTATGTGCACACTGAAAAAAGATGGAACCGAAATAGAACCATTATTGATGAAAATTTCATATATGCTATAGCAAATGATGTGATGAATGTTGAATATTACGAGCCAAAATCAATTGAAGAGTGCCGACACAGAAAAGATTGGCCACAATGGAAAAATGCAATTCAAGAAGAATTGAACTCACTTGAGAAACGTCATGTGTTTGGACCTGTAGGTCTGATACAAAATAATGTAAAACTTGTAGGATACAAGTGAGTATTTGTAGTTAAAAAATGAGAAAAATGAAATTGTAAGATAAAAGGCAAGACTTGTAGTGCAAAGTTTTACACAAATACCACGAGTTGACTATGAAGAAACATATTCAACTGTAGTTGATGCAACAACTCTTAGATTTTTTTATTAGCCTTGCAATTGGAGAAAAAAACTTGAAATGCAACTTATGAGTGTCGTTACAACTTATCGATATGGATCACTAGATAACAACATTTTCATGAAAATCCCTGAAGAATTAAAGCTGCCAAACACATGTGATACAAAACCTCAAGAGATGTATTCTATAAAACTGAAAATGTCTTTATATGGATTAAACAATCCAGACGAATGTGATACAATAGTCTTAGTGAAAGTCTTATCAAAGAAGAGTTTAAAAATAATTCCATAAGTCCATATGTTTTTATTAGAAAATCAACATCTGACCTTGCAATTATTGTTGTATATGTTGATGACTTGAATATCATTGGGAACACTGAAGAGATTGAAAGAACTGCTAAATATTTGAAGAATGAATTTGAAATGAAAGACATTGGTGTAACTAAATTTTGTTTTGACTTGCACATCGAGCACTTACCAAATGGAATTTTCATTCATCAATCAAATTATATAGAGAAGACATTAAAATGTTTTTATATGGATATAGCTCATCCATCAAGTTCTCAAATGGTTGTTCATTATCTTAGTGCTGAAAATGACCCTTTCCGTCATCGAGAGAATGATGAAGACATTCTTAGTCCAGTAGTACTATATCTAAGTGCTATCAGGGCTTTAATGTACCTGACTAATAATACAAGACCTGATATTACATTTTCAGTAAATGTATTGGCTAGATATAGTTCTGAACCAACACGTAGACATTGCAACATAATTAAACATGTATTCCGTTACCTTTGTGGAACACGTGAGCTGGAGTTATTTTACCAAAAGAATTTGGAGCCTAAATTAATTGGATATGTCGATACTGGATATTTGTCAGATCCACATAAGGCTAAATCACAAACATGATATGTGTTTACATACGTTGGCCCGGCAATTTCATGGCGATCAACGAAACAAACATTAATAGCAACATCTTCGAATCATGTAGAGTACGTTGATTGCATTATATGAGGCTAGTCGAGAATTTGTATGGTTGAGATCAATAATCCAAAGCATACAAGAAGAATGTAGACTCGATAAAATTAAAGACCATCCGACAATTTTATACGAAGACAATACAACATGCATTGCTCAAATAAAAGAAGGATACATCAAAGATGACAAGACTAAACATGTTCACCAAAATTTTTCTCGATGCATGATTTACAAAAGGATGGTCAGACAAATGTCTGTCAGATCCAATCAAGTGAGAATTTAGCAGATTTATTCGCAAAGTCATTGCCTACAACCTTTTTCGAGAAACTTGTTTACCAGATTGATGTTCGTCGTTTGAATAATGTATGCTAAAGTGAGGGGGAACATCATACGCGCTGCACTCTTTTTCCTTCACCATGTTTTTATCCCATCAGATTTTTCTTGGTAAGGTTTTGAACGAGGCAACATCCCTAGCGTATAAAGACGATCATCCAATGATGAGTGTTATGAAATCCAAATTCATATAGATGATTCACCTTCCTTAACCTCCATCATTTAAGTAGATTTTTACTCTAATTAATATGGTGTAATTCCATTAATTTGGTTGTAACATCTACTACCTCCTCACATTATATATAGAGGACTATTGTACACATTTAGAGATACAAGAGAATAAAAGACATATCTGTCTCCCCTCCGTGATCTTTTCATATTTGGTTTGCTTGTTTTACAACACATTGATGGTTGTTCATTTTCTTCTTCACAATGTTGAGTGCTTTGTTCTTAATTAAGATAGAGAGAGCATTCACATCCTGAAACGTTTTAGTACCTTTAGATTACATGTTTGAAACTTCTCCCTAGAGTTGCACTTGCATATGTATTTATAAGTCAGAAAACGATGGTGAAAGTGAAGGATCTCACAAAATCCCCACCTCCATTTACCATAAAGTTCCGATTAGTCTTTAAAAGTGTTTCAAATAGAGGAGAGATTCAATAGAATTGAAATCGTTGACGCAAATTTAACATAATTTGAGTGAACTGTTAAACGTTGCCCGTGTCATTTATCATTTTACCCTCACACCTATATGTTTTTAAAAAAAATCCCAAAAAGGGGAGGTGCGGGAGACACCTCCTTCTTTTTTTAATTATGAATATTATTGTATTATTATTACATAACAATAGGCTCTCATTTGTTCATATTACAACAAAAAATGACCATGAAAAATAAAAATCAGAGTAGAAATGCAATGGTGGCAGCCCCTGCGGGGGACGCTAGTCCATATATTGATATGTTTGCCAATTTATTTACGTTTGTGTTTTTTTTCCGGATTCGGGTAAACGAATATGAGTAATCGGAAAAACGGATCAATATCCACCCCGTCACTACCGAAATCTTGCAACGGAACCTGAAATAATTTGAAATAATACACCTTATCAATTCAAGATTTTTTTTATAACAAAAAATCAGGCGTCTGGCTAAGGCACCATGGGGGCCGTCCTAGCCAGATGCGTTGGCCGTTTTTTATTTTTTTTAGACTTAACATGTTGGATTCAAACGGTTCGTCAGACATTTCCTTGGTGTTGGTATTGGTCAAGGAAAACTGAGAGATAAATCTTCTTTTAAGAGACGAGCCAGAATAAGTATTAAATGGAAAGTGAATGACAAAATGATAATTGACGCAAACGATTTTAGAAATTCACAGATGTAATACCCTTCTTTAATAACATAATATCTGAATATCAATGAACCCAAACCGTACAACTTGTTCCGTAACACAGTGCAAGCATGCCATAGATCAAGTTTATTTTATAGAAATCAAGAAATCAGAAAAAAACGATGTACGAGATTTGCTACAACGCTTCTTGATCTCATAGAAAACAAACTCCATAAGGGACGATGTTTGGCGTGAGTACTGAACTAGTGTTCTAATTCTAAGTTGTGAAAGAGTTTCAAAATTATGTCAATGATTTAATGGCATTTGGATACATCCTCTACAAAAAAACGTTTAACGAAAGATATAAAACCAAAGTAGAAAAATCAAGAAATATAAAGAAACTCCAGATAACTGAATTTATTGGATTAATTGGAGCAGACTTTTGTTAGGTTGGAGATGTAACCCAAAACTAAGATTGAGTAAATTTTCCATGATAAATCATGGAAAAGGAATGCATAGACATGAAAAAGATAGGTTTTCATTTTAAGGGAATCAAACAAGTAGAAGTTGATAGCCAATGCAATTGAAATATCAAACATATTTGAGCTTTAAAACTCTTGTATATATGAGCTCCAAAGGTCTGTATACACGAGTGCCAGAAACTTGCAATGGTAAGACAAGCTGCCCATTTGGTCCAAGGCGTTTGGCAATCTTGTTGTATAGAAGTATAGAACTATAAATTTCAAGAAGCAAAACCTATTGCAAAGACAAATTGAGCAACAGCAAAATTACTTTAATCGAGGAGAGAAAATTTTGAATCCCATTAGATGACTTAACCAGTTCATTAGTAGGAGCTTAGGACATCCCACAACTGACCTTTGTGTTTCCAAAGATATGCCAAGCTAGTCTTTGATTGTAGAGCTAGTAGTAGTTCTGCATTTGTGTAAATGTATACCGGCTAACTGTCAGGTAGGGTTAGAAAAGGTTTGAAGGACAATGCTAATCCAAGCAACTCAATCATATTCAAGGCAAAGAAAACCAGCTGATCTCCTGCATGGCAGACACACCATGATAAGTATAATAAATTATTAACTGTTATTTATATATGCATCACTCTAAATACACACTTATTTGAAGATGGGATTGGTAAAGATTATGTAGAGAGAAGGGGGAGAATTAGAAAAGGTTCTCTACAGTCTTGGGGGAGAATTAGAAAAGGTTCTCTACAGTCTTGCTGTTTCGTAGTGCAATATTCCATACGTAAAGGGCTGTTCGCTTTCTTTCGCATGAGTTTCCTTTTTCATTTCGAAGAATTTACTTGAAGTGCAATAAGTCTGACAGTCTGACTTAATTCTTTGGTAATGCAAGCCTTGTGATGCCAATCTACATCTCTTAAAACTCCTTAATCAGCCGACAAAGTGTTAACCTAAACCCTACCATTTACCCTAAAATTATGGTATAGATTTATCTGTCTGCACTCATGTCAGTGTCTCGGGACTCTTTGTAATACCTGGTAAAAAAGAAGCATGTTGCCGCTTCTGTGCTACAGAGAATCTGCAAGGGTTACAAATGAAATGGAAACTAACTTCAGTAGTACTAATAAAAACATTTGCGGAAGAACTCAACATGTATACATGCACAAATAACATGTAACAAAAATAGATTCAAAGATGCCCTGTTACTGCATATGAGACATAATGCTTTTTCAATATTTTCATGGGAGCTGAGGCATGATGATGACTTAGGTCAAGCAAGAAGGATTAAAGTAAGCCACTGAATGCACTTATGTCACGTTTTAAGATGCATTGTTTTGCCTGAAATTATTTTAGACATGGAAGTAACTTTAACTTAACTAAGTTCGAAAGTGGCTACACATAGAAAAGGTATTTTAGCAATACATTTTGATCAACATACCGACATGAAAATTAGATATGATCCATTTTTTTATTTGATAGACAGGTTTCTCTAATCGAACTGCATAAGGCCAAAATTTGGCGAAAAAGGTTTTTCATTACTAGTTTTGGAGTAATAATCTGAAGTCTAAACTTTCTTTTATCAGTATGATCTGAAGTCTGAATTGATTCTGTCCTACCGGTCTTTTTTGCCTAGAGTGCCATCCACGCGAAACACATCTTCCTCACTCAATAGGTCCACACTTTATTGAAATAAGCCATTTGTGATAATAATAAAAGTTTTCAAAAAAGCACTTTTAGCTAGAAGCCATGAAAACTCTGCAACAAAATCACTAATATAACATAATGAGAATACAATAGTTGGATATCTCACAGGGCACCTCCACCAGCTGGAGCAAGAGTTTTAAAGAAAGACATTGCAGTCATTGAAAGGCCGTTGGCAGCTCCCCTTTGGCTTTGTTCCTGTCGTAATCAGAAGCTAAAATTAGAACTTGTTTAAAAACCAATTTGCACGATCGATGACCACTGAAACATTACCACAGCGTTGTTTTGTAAAATGAATAATCCGGTCATGATAGTCGCCTGTTGACAAAAAAAAGAAGCTCATCAAACTTCTTGACAAGATAAAGGAGATTGTTTACAACTCGTCTTGGAAGATTATGGATAGAATTGTCTAGTCACATGAAGTTACCATAGTTCAAATGCACCTTTACAACTCTTAACAAAACAGGAATAGACCTTTTGAGGGGGGAAAACAAGGAATAGAATAAGCATGATGTAATATTATAATTGACCTCTAGTTTTGGTATATTGTCATTTATCATGTAAAATTGCAATAAGTTTGGAGGTCCGAGGTTACAATAATTACAGTCAAAGAAAAAGCAACACATTTTGTAGGATATTATTATGATCCACGAGAAACAATATGATTTTTTCCAACATGTCACCTGTATAAAACCATCATTTACTACACTGTCAGCATTTAACTTGAGATATAACATTTTTTGTATATTAAAAACAAAATTCTTGAACAACTGTGACCAAGTTCTGCACATATTGCCAAAGAAATTACTATAACAAGAATAGCAAAGGTATATTTAAAGAACAAGATTTAAATATTTTAGATCAAGCCACACAGACTACCATGCTGAAATTAACGGAGTCATTAGGTCTCTGACAATAAAAGGATCCATGATCCAATCCAAAGTAAGCAGCTAACCAAATATTGACACTTATTCAGAAAATGATTTCTTAACCAAGTACCATTTTCTAACATATTACAAATCCAGCTTTTCGGCTAATATCGGCATCAAACCGTCAATCTTGAAATAAGGCATGACATCCCAATAGTAGATGAAAAACCCATTTATAATTATCTTTGAAATAACATATAACAAAACATAGATTTCAAAATTCACAAGTTCATCAATTAACTGTATTTAGTCAAACTGTATTCATCAATGAGGCTAAAACATTGATCGTGAAAAACCTGGTACTGGTAACCCGTATATATTACAAGGGAAACTTAAGAAAAACTTACACAAAGAAGATTCTTCAGAACAGATGCAATAGTCACAACTAATGATAGCGCAAACCCTGATAATTTGGGAAAGAAAGCATAAGATGACAGCAGTGGAACACATAAAACCTGCATATGCGAAGAGCATCTTATTAGCACAACAGCAAACATAACAGAAAACAAACAAATATAAGAGGAAACCAATTGAAGGATAACACATACTGCAGAAACTCGTAAGGAATTGACCGAGCCAAGGGCTCTATCAATCCGTGGATATATGAGAAGCTGAAATCCGAGGAGACAAAAACCTGAAAATGTTACATTATTAAGAGAAGCAATATACTTGTCATTGTTGAGAACAGTTGACATCAGAAAATTTGGATTATTCTTGAGAAAAATAAGATCTTGAGTACCTCCACTGAATAACAATTGATCTTGAGTTGGGAGCTCACACTTTAATATGGTATTAAAGCTTAAAAAGGCCCTACGTCCGGTTCAACACCTTCATCCATCTTACCAAACACATGTTGCATTTATGAGAGGTCACATGACGCATGAGTGTTGAAAATAGTCTAATATTCGGAAATTTGAGTTATTCTAACCATTCAGAATTCTCTCCTTCCAAATCTTGTGAATTAAGGAAAGTTCCCTACTCATCACAAAAAGGTTGGCTCGTTACCAAAGATTCATTGACACAAAAAATGTCTTTCTCCATGGAAACTCAACAAAATGTCCACACAAAACAAGTATTTAGCCATTAGAATTTTTGCATCCTCCTCGTCTAGTTCCATGTGTCGCGTTGGAGCTTATAAAATACACTCACATCTATGTCAATGACATTGACCTTTTCAATAAATTTCTCTTAACTTTGTTCACAATCTTTTAATGTAAGACCGGCAACATTTCCACATTTGGTTTACTTTGAAAAAAACTTTTCTTTAACCAACCTTAGGCAAAAATAAAGGAGGGTAGCAGAAGATGTGGCGAGCCACTACAAAAAAACCAATCACACTCACCGAAATAAAACTCTTTTCGAAGCCGCCATAACAAGAACACAGTTGCAACATTGATAAAAAATAGGATATAGTTGGAACTCAAGTGCTATTTTCAAGATGAAAACGTTTTCCTTTTTGTTATTTCGGTACAATGGATACAAGGGGCATGAAGTTCGTATTTGAATAGGAAAGCCACATGAAGGTAGTCAATGTGTAATATGAGTGAGGGTGAAATTTATATTGGCTAAACTAAAAAACTGATTGAAGGGTGAAAACATACACAATTTTATTTCAATCACCTACACTACAAAGGAACATTTTCTTTTAAGTATCTATTCTTATTTCCCATGTGTCTTTTTTTGTGCTGACGGGGAACTCACCAGACCACCGCCCTTAGGACGCCGGCCAGGCTGCAAACCCCGGGCAGAGCATGACCACCCCCTTTATTACCCTCCGCCTGATTGGGTCCATTCTGCCATATAGGGGCGTGAAGCACCTGAGGAGACTCGAACCTCTGACCTCATGTTCCATGAGTCTTCACTGGCTGAGCTACCTGGTGGGGGCATTTCCCATGAATTCTCGTCACAATTATTTATCAAGTAGCCTATCGCGTCATGTTAGTCATTATAGACAAGGTTCAACAACAATGTTGTGAGAAATTGAGAATAGCTTCACATCAGGTATAATTTATTGTTGATTTCTCTGCTAATAAGCATGGTTTTTGGTGAAAGATTACCTTGGGTCCATTTTTCAACATGGTATCTTAGTGCTATTGTGTGTGGGATCCACCTATACTTGGTTGTGTCAAGCGCAGATATGGTCGCATGTGGGAAAGGTGTGTAGATTAGTCCCACAAACGAGTAAAATGATTGTGTGCCTTGTGTTATTAGGTGTTGGTCTCTTCCTTAATAAGCATACTTCTAGGATGTGTAGCTCTTTGTAGATCCTTGTTTCGAAACTACAAAATACAGTAGAACACGTAGAGAACTTCTTTCACGAGAAGCCTAGTCACACAGCTTTGTCGTCTTGAGTTTAATTTTTTGCATGGCAGAGATTTAAAATATTTTTTTGCGAACGACATTATCTGAGCCAAATAGATGTTTCAACTAGATAAGCTTTCCATTTTCTTTTTTAGTTTAACGAACTTGGGAGTAATATGCAAGACACATTCCAATGCATTACTTATAAAGGTGCAATCACAATCTCATTCTGAATTTTAGTAGGAGATGAAAAGTTAATTGTATAATATGCAAACCTGTGATAGAAAGAACATCGCCAACATCATCGGTTGAAAAGCTCAATCCTCCATACATCTTATCACTCACAGCCCACAATGAGAAGATCTTGCAATTAAAATGACCAACTTAAGAGGCATTGAGGACAAAAGAAAACAACAACAACAACAACAACAAATAGAATCACCAGATTGAGAACATTCTAGATTACAAACTAAAAAAATACTAAAATAATGTGTTCATGCTTATGACATCTTAGAAACGAATTGCACCCTCAAATCTAACTGATTTATGAAGCACTCTCAATCCAGGCTATTATATAGATCCCCAAAATTGCAGTTTGAGTAAGATTGTTGCCCTTACTAACTTTTGGTATATAGCCTTTGAACTTGTTCTATGCTTTTCTACAAGTTTGGTAGTATTTTTTTTAATCTTCAGAACATTTTACTGGATATGCGCAAGATGGAAGTAAGTGATGTAACCATGTTAACTGAAAAACAAATTACAATGAAAGCGTGAAGGATGCTTGTTTTGCGAAATTATAATGAAATTACGAACTCAGTATTTTGCCAATCGCATGTCAATGAGAAATCTTGTTTTCTTAAATTATTAAAGATCGTAAAGATAAGGAAGAATAAAAATCAAGAAGATGAAGAGTTTTGGCTAATACTTCAAACATGAAAAATAGCTGTCGTGTCCAGTCTTCATGCACATTGTATAAGCCTAAAACAATAAGGAACATGTTCCCGTCTATTACAGGAGGGATGTTAGAGGAGTAAAGTATCACAATTGTCGCCTTTTGCCATACATCAGAGCTTGTGTTCAAAATTCGGAAGTGAAGCTTAGTCAAATTCAAGTCCTAAACTATTTTCGATCGAGAATTTTCGTTGTGTTTTAGGTTTTGCTTTGATCATATTTATAACATCTATTTTCTTTATTTATATGTTTATTATAATTAGATGGGCATATTATATTGTCGTTCATGTTAGTATTGTTTTATTTATGGTGAATTGTAATTCTAGGTATATGTTCCGTGTATAAATCTCTTGTGAGACTTATTAGCATCATCAAAATTTGAGTTTCCAACCACGCCGTACAGGAAAAACAAGATACCTACCTCAGTATATGCCATATCATGAAGTGAGAAGACACAAAATACAACAATGGAAGACATTAGTGGCCAATTCTTAAAGAGGTTTTGTCTTGGAGCTGGATCCACTTGTTCAAGTTCATTGTGGCCATCCTTCAGGTCAGTTCTCACAGCTTCATAGGACCCAAGTGCCGCCCCTCTTTTATGTTTGTGCAGTGTTTCCTATAAAGAAAACAGGCCATGAAGTTCAGTAGTTTTTTTTTATTGTGAAAAGTTTTAAAAGTAACTTTACGTTTTGATAACAAGTATCAACTAACTCAACTTTTTCCTCTGTGCATGAATGAATGTTTCCAAGACAGAAAACCAAAAACCAATCGTCAAAAGAGCAGGAGATTGGATATGAAGGATGTTCTGGGATTGTCTTGCAAATCTAGAAACAACCGTGACTCAGTCAGTATAGTGTAGGAAGATGGATTGTGCACAATGGAAGCATGTCGGGCGTTTGCAGAGTTGGCAAGACTGGGAATGTCCAGTTCAACACTTAAAAAGTATATATCTATACCCTTTACAATTTGGATACAAGTACAGATTGGACCAGATAATCCATATCCATTTGCAACAGTATTTGGCAAGCAAGTCTGTTGAACTTGCTTGTGACCCTTGTTTCAATATGATAATCCAGAGGAGTCTTGGCTTCTATAGAATGTTTTACTCGCATGATGAAATTGTCACGATTGGGTCATCACTTCGTTGTCATGTTTCTTATGTGTTGATGTTTGTGAACCGTGTTTCTATGGACAATTTTACGAGTCGAAGTTTGTGTTGACCTGGGCGATAGAATTCGTTTTTTCCTCATCGCAATTACTGTTGAGTCCTTTAAGTTTAGGAGGTTTTCGTACTTGCTTTTTGTTAATGTAAATAATTTCTAAGGCACTAAGGGTCTTGACTTATTGGGCAAAAAAAGGTGGTCGAACTTGTAGGAGGTGTTCTACAATCTTTCTTAGGAATAGGAATGTAATTCTCCACCAAATAACTTTAACAAGGGATTCTATGACTTCCCATACGGGCAACTTGCAACACATCAACTATAAAAGAGTGAACATGCGAACAGTATCAGGAACCAAATGCTTAAGATTGAATGCCACCATCAAAAGTTAAGATCTAGTTTTGAAACTAAGTGGAACACTAGATATTTCAAACAATGTTATGCCAACATTTGATTTGTTATATGATCCTATCATACCTGTGGGATCCTAATCCTAATTGAATTTTAATGATGGTTTAGGTGGTGTTTAGGAGAATATGGGTTTGGACGGCTGAGATGGAGTGGAGTGGATGGATGGTTGAGATTGGATGGATGGAAGATATTTATAGGTGAAACTCTCTCTCTCTCTCTCGTCTCTATCATTTTTCCCTCTCTCATTTTTCCCTCTCTAACGTTTCTCTCTCCCTCAGTGGTTGTACTCCGGCGTGGAGGTGCGGAGATAGGGCGAGGCGGAGGCGTTCGTCGGAGGTCGGTTGCTCGTGGAGGTGAGTTGTTGGTTGCTAACCCGTCCATTGTGTTTTCCCCTTTCTCTCAACTCATCTCATTTCCAGTGGTTGGGGAAGTGATCGACGTTGGATTGTGTGGTTGTGGCTCGACGAGGTGTGGTGATCGTTGATCGAGCGTGAGGTTCATCGACAGATCGTATTTTGGGGAGAAGTGCTCGTGAAAGCGTCGTCGAGGTTCTTCGAAAGTTTCTTCAAACCTTCACGGTATGTCAAACTTGTTGTCGTAGCTCACTTTTGTTGTGTGAGTATTTGGAAGTCGACGGTAGACCGAAAGGCTCGTCGCAAGCAAACATACAGCAGATTTTACTATTTGATCGGTCGACCGGTTGGTGCAAACGGTCGATCGTTCTTAATGAGATTTCAGGTTCTGCCTCACACCGGTCGAACGATACCCTTGGGCGGTCGACCGGTTGTGCATTTGAGGCAAGCCTGGTGGTTTTCGGTCGAACGAGACTCATTTGCCGTTCGACCGTGTGCACTGTTGTAGGTCGGTTGGGGCGTTGACCATCTAAACGGTCGACCGCCTGTTTGACTTTGTCCGACCGGTGACTTAAGTTGGAATAGTGGTTGGTTCGACCGAAGGTGGTTCGATCTACCAGATTTGTTGTTGAGCGATGGGGATTTTCCTGGTGGAATTCGGTCGACCGAGAGTGCTCGGGGGTTCGACCGGATTCGTTGTTGTGAGTGGGGGATTTTTCCTGGTAGTTTTCGGTCGAACGGGTCCCCTTTGTCATTCGACCGATTGGTCGTTTTGTTCGTTGAACATGGGAGGCGACTTCTAAACGGTCAACCGGTCCCTGACTTTGGTTCGACCGAACGAGTATGGTTTGTGGGAATTGGTCGACCGATAGAGTGTCGGTCGAGGCAATTGCCATGTGTTTGTGAGATTCGGTCGACCGGGACTTTTGGTTCGGTCGACCGTTTATGTCCAGTTTTGCACATTGGAGGTGCGGTTGTTGTGGTCGTCCGTGTGAGGCGAGTTGTGGCGCCGATGTTTTTCCGGCAAGTGTGCTAGTGAGCAAGTGTGTTGCGGTGGTTAGGTGAAAGAGTCCTGGAGCCCCGTAACGGTGTGAGAGCTGCGGTTGGGTGAAAAAACCCTGGAACCCAGCAAATGTGTTGCGGTGGTTGGGTGAAAAAGTCTTGGAGCCCCGTAACTGTGTGAGAGTTGCGGTTGGGTGAAAAAGTCATGGGGCCCAGCTTGTCTGTGCGGGGTTGGGTGAAAAAGCCTTGGAGCTCCGTAGTGCGTTCAGGTTGGGTGAAAAAACCCTGGAGCCTGAGCGTGGACCGTGTGTTAAGGGTTGGGTGAAAAAACATTGGAGCCCTTAGACGTTCGGGTTGAGTGAAAAAGCTCTGGAGCCCTTGGTCGTGTTGTGGTAGCTGTGGTTGGGTGAAAAAACCCTGGAGCCTAGCTTGGCGACGTGTGTGTTGCGGTGGTTGGGTGAAAAAGCCATGGAGCCCCGTAACGGTGGTGTGTGCCGTGGTTGGGTGAAAAAACCCTGGAGCTCAGCCCTGTTGTTTGTGCTTTTCTTGTTGGTAGAATTGCATGCTAGGGTGTTTCAGTTCATGCATTGTAGAGCACATACGGGGTTTCCTTCTGAAAACTCAGGTATTGTTGCATGTTTGCTTTTCAGGTTGTGATCAACGTTAGGTGGGGTAGTGACCAAGGAGGGGAGCGCCGCTATCAGATCCAACTTTCTCTCATTTTGAGGTCGGAGTGATTACTTGTATTTGTGTATAGCCTTTTGATATAATCACACTTTTGAAATACTCGGATATATATATATATATATATATATATATATATATATATATATATATATATGTTGGTGCACTGTCTGCTTGTTTTGAGTAATATCTTCTGTTGATTGTTGTGTTATTAAAATTTTAAATTCTTCCGCTCTTTCAGGATGTTACAATACCATTGATAACCAATCTAAGATCCATGTGTTTGTCCAATTCATGAAAATTGGAAAATCTTGATGACAAATCTTAGAATGGAGAGATTCACCTAGAAATTCTTTTGCGATATCAGAATAAGAAAAATACAAACACCTCACCATGTGGAGTGTAATAAATTGTCCCCACTTGAGAGTTGAGAGTTTAGAAAGCAAGGTGCACAGATGTACTATGATACACTGAGAAAAAAAACCAACATCCTTGGTGCATCGTTATAGGTGCTACTTTTTGTCATAGTTGGGGCTCAATACTATGAATTTGCTGTCTATGACATCTAAAAAGCAGAATTTTATGAGTTATTGTTTAAGTTCAAATCCACATTTGAGGATCTTCAGTAATGTTGCTAACGAATGAATAAGTACACCCACTTAACATGGTTTACTTATTCAACAAGCTACTAACATCATAAACAAAGTTGACAAGTAAATAGAAAAACAAACACGATGATTATACAAGGCGAATCATCTCTAGAAGAAAAGTAGTATAGAGAGAAACTGATTGAGCTTACCGGAAGCCATGGAGAAGCCACAAGGACAAAACATGAAAAGATGGATATACAAACGCATGGTAAGAGGTAAGGAAACCTGTAAGTGTCAATGGATAGCAATTATAAGTACTGAATTAACTATAACTTATCAACCATTATAATGTATAAATAGTACCTTCCAAAGAGAGAATTTTCGGAAAATATGTGTGGATATTTCTCTGCTGGCTGGTGAAAGTTAAAAAAGGAAAATAAATAAAAATGAAACAAAAAGTTAAGCATGACAAGGATATCAATTGTAGATGAGCCTGTCTACTTGATCAAGCTTAGCATACAAAAGGTTGGTTGAATTTAGCTGAAAAATAAAATATCCAAGCCACATAGTATTAGAGTTCAACTACTATCTGGATGTGAACATAAAATCCCTTACGGCTTGTTTGCAGGATTTGCCCTCACAGAGTTGGATAAATTTTAGTTGTCAATTGATGGTGTGTGATTAGAAAAAAGGGTATCACATATACCAGCCGAAAAAATTATAAAACTAAATAATGGTCTGTCATTAGAACAAAGGGTATTACAAATACCAGCCGAATTTTTTTATAAAACTAAATAAGTTGACACCCCAAGTATAGGTAGGTTAATTACATGCTAGAGAGTTGGTATCCTTTGTACATTTAAGCGACAAAAAAAAGTTTTATTGACTCAAAAAATGTGGAGGTGCATATATTGAAAGCAAAGAAGATGGTATCGCACTTCTCTTCTATTCGACATAATTTTTTAGGTGGCTCCTCCATAGAATGCGTATACAGGTAAATGCAAGAACAAGGTGTTATATCGTCCTAAATAAACAAGTAGTGGCACCTGTGCAAAATAGCCCCCCAATGCTGGTCCGAGAATTAATGCTGTGCCCCATGCTGTGCTGACCTGAATGGGACGACGGAGTAGAAATTTTAGTATTGGTTGCAGTAGACGAAAGCAGTATTAAATGACTAATGGATATTGTTACACTAGTTTAGACAGACAAACCAGGTCCAATATTGACCAATAAGAGTTAATGCAAATATCTGCGACACTCTGAACATATATCTTAACAAAGGGCTGTTTCTTTGTTTGGTCAGTGAATTTTGACATTAACTCGCACTAGAAAGTGCAGCACATGGGAGAGGTTAGAATCTCCAGCACCATAAACTTGGTGCAAGGCCTGTTTCTACACACTAAAACAGTTCTGCCATTATGTTGCGTATGGATGTCCGCCTGGCAATTATATTTGGAAAAAATATGTGGCAAGGACAATAAATTGCCAAGGATTAAAAACTAAAATCTACTAAATCATTAATTGGTTATTTCCATAGATTGAACAGCGTACTTCAAATTAAGAAATCATTCAAATACTGTGAGGATTCAAGTTAAAATGTTAATTTTTGTAAGTTTATCACATACATATACCAAATTAAATTGGCAGGGAGAGATTACAAGGACAACCAAGAACAAGAGGTTGCTTTTGGCTTGTCGCCCTGTGATCGACGGGAGTGAAAGAACAAACCAAGGGAGGATGGGAAATAGGAAATACTATACAAACTTATACTACACTAATTATTTCCCTGGATTTTTTTTGATCGGTAAAGGTAACTACTACATTAAATTTTTTTATCCCCTGGAAATTCAAATATCATTTCAAGCAAAGTTGAAAGATCAGAAAATATA
Organism: Triglochin maritima; assembly: GCA_963682175.1. Lineage (NCBI taxonomy): Eukaryota > Viridiplantae > Streptophyta > Magnoliopsida > Alismatales > Juncaginaceae > Triglochin > Triglochin maritima. Next base: position 61,688,656 of record OY821770.1, read on the forward strand.
ATAAAATGAAAATTATCATAAATACATTAGATTCCAGTGAAACATATTAAATCAATAGCAACAACGTGTACGTGTCTATGGGCACCTGAGTATAAAAGAAACAAGGAATGGGTAGTGATACGACTAAGGTTATACGCCGTCTTAGCTCTAACCTTTTAATATGTCATATATGGCATCTCTAAGATAAACATGTTATGGGCTAAAGAAATCAAGTCAGACACTTCCACAACACATGCCAAATATTTGTCCGAAGATCCTTAAAAAGAGTTGGTAGAAATGTAAAAGAACTGCCCAATGCATCATTTCACCCGCATACACTTATATATATGAGATAATCCAACTCTGATCACTGTGGATAAAGTTACTGTGAAGTTCGGAAACTACGAGGTAGATTGGGAACAAGTGAAACTTTCTATCAGTTCTACTATTACCCAAAATAAATGTATTTATTAACTTTATTGGCACGTATTTACTTAGTTGTGCAGCTTGAGTCAGTGCCCAGTTCCATGTGCTAATGACGGTTATAAGCCGTTGGACAATCCACGCAACAATCCCATTATAAGCCATTGGACATTTCAGAATACTAATTGCTAAATGATGTTTTTTTTCAGGAAGCCCTGCATGATCTTTATACGTCAAGGATTACATTGTTAAGTGAACTTTATAGAATTCACCAAGCAAGATCAACCTTGCCTTCGACAATCCCATTAGCCCTTAACATAAAAAATATATAAAGAAGCACTAACCAAAATTGACAAACCAAAAGGCACTTACAAGAGATAATCCAAGAGCTTGATGTTCTGGACGACAAATTTCTGAACAATATGCCTAGAAGAACACAAACAGAGTTCCATTAAACATTTTCACCTTATTTGTGGATAAATACAACATATGCTCGTCAGTAATCACTAGAAAAGGAAAAAACATATTTATCAGTGCAATATGGGAAGGGAAAAGTGTAAGGTGATATTTTTACTTTCATAGGCCCAAGTAGACCATTAAGTGATCCGAGAAGGAACCTAGTAGATATGGCCATCCAAAAGCTTGTACTGAACCCAAAAAGGGTATTGAATATTATCCTGAAATAAATAATAAAAAGGAGACCATGAATAAAGTTTATACATACTAGTAAGGGGCATTTCATCAACCCACTTTCCAAATTTCAAGCTAAGCTGCTAGAGTAATAAAACGTATACTAACACAACAACTATACTGATCACTATAACTGGCTTTCTTCCAATTCGATCAGCAACTATTCCCCAAAATACAGATGTTAGTGCTCTCCCAAGCATAAAACTAGCTCCTTCAGTGAGAAAAAGTATTTGGATCAAAAACTACAATGGAGAAGTTGAAAAAAAAACTCGTCTTCAGAATTAATAGAACAGAAAGTAGTACCTACATATCCTGCATAATAACCAATGTCCTCCTCCCTTTTAGCAATATGAAGGTCTCGTATCTATATCAGAAAAAAAATAAAAAAGCATTAGCCATTAAGTACTGAAAAGTAGTATAACTGAGACATGATTCCCTTCTCCAATTTCAGTTTTGAACCTTTATGACATTTGGCTATGGAATAAAAGATAAAATGAACTTTAAGCATACATTTTATAAGGCCTGATTGCACTCGCATTAATGCATTGGTGTGGCCACTTGACTGGTTGTGTGAATTTTTCCTATTTTTAATGAAATTTTATGGATTTTTAGGATTTTTATAAAAAAAAGATTAAAGAATTGGACATCATCTTGTGCGATTGCATATACGGCATATGCACACTGCACAGGGTCGCATATGCTAAACCTGAACATTTTGTATATTTACCACCATCCCCTCCTATTTCCTACATAGCACATTAGCATTAATATCAATCATAAGTCCAACTCAATAATATTTCAAGTTTATCTTTTCTACAAAAAATTAAAAGAAAAATCTTCTCTTTCCTAAAATGCTTCTCTTTGAAGATACTTACAAAGTGAATGTTTGTTGCTTACTTAACTTCAACTTTTTTCTTCAAAAGACAGGTCAGCCCGGAATTAAGCCGACCACTGATCAAACTTGGTTGGTTTTGTGAAGAAGTTGATTCCAAAATGAATTTGGGAATTCACAAACCCAAAGTAGAGGAGGTATCTAAGATGTTATTATGGTCCACGTAGTTGAATGCAGCACTATCATCAAAAATATGGAAATGCAAGAACAAAAGGTTTGATAATAAGTAGGAATGGCAAAATATCAGTAGAGAAATACATACCATGAAATATAAATATGGGAACAATGATGTATTCGGTAAACCTGAAAAGTCATGTCACAGGGAAAAAGAATCAACAAACTATAAAGAGTTTAGGAGATGTTAGATAAAACTTCCGTCCAGTTATTCAGAAAGCAAAATGTAACTCAACCCCATTGCAGACATGGTTAATCTCTATATGAAGTCAGGTTAATCTCCATTCAATCAATTCGGGTCTTCGTCAAAGTAAACTTGAGCGAAGTACTACAATGTGAAAACAAACACCACTTGGGATGTATAGCTAGCTCACAGAGGCTACTTAGTGCTAGAGACAAATTTTGCAAAAGGATGTGATAAGTTTCCGAATAAACCCTTTTAATGTCTTGAAATGACAAACTTAAATAGTGGCACAAAATTAAGATTTTGAGCTATTTCGTTGATCGATTATTTTCGAGAACCTTCTGGACAAGAGCTAGGGTTTAGGGTTAGCCTCTTTTTACAGAATTCGTTCAAGGAATAGACAATCTGAAAAGAACTAAGGGACAAATAATAAACATATTTAGAGCACATCTATTTAGCAAAAAAAAAATTAGAATTATTATTCCACATTAAATTTATCTTTAATTTCTTGTTTGACTTTTATCGTAGGACAGGAAATCAGAAGAATTATATCTCAGATGTCACAAAGAATCAGATTCGATTTTATGAAGTTACGCATACCTCTTACAGGATGGAAACACAACAATACATACGGAAATTGATCTGCAGAACACACAAAAGCTCTGCAACTACTTCAACCACAAAATAGATACAGAAAAACCTCAGTATATGGAGCTCACCAAGAAAATTCTTGTCAAAGCTCTAGTGTAAAACTCAGAAAGCGAAATCAGCACTCTAGGCCAAAACAGAATGCACTAAAAATTTCAAGCTCAGTATGAAGTTGGAGTGCTAGCAGATGTGCGGCGTGATGATATGGCTACTAATAAACAAATCATCCAGCCAAATTTAATTACAATTTGAGCAAAAAATACAGAAACAGAAAAGTTGGAAGAAGAGGTAAAATAAAGTACTCCAACGGCAGTAGGAACAGATTGTTCTACATATGAGAGAGTTCCTATCTGCCGAATTGACAATCCAGAAGAAATCCAAACAATGATTTAACAAAAACAAACTCGTTCAAGAGCTCACAGCTGGAGAGTGTGATAATCAAATAGTAGGAAAACAAGTTACATAACCTCGGTAATCAAAATCTAAAACAACAAATCAAAATCCAAGCCCAAGTGAAACCAATTTATAGACCTCAACGACCTCCAACTTTCGACCACAAGCGCTGCAAACTCAAACAATGCCCAAGCAAAAAGCAAACCTCACTGGATGATCAAGTCTCCGAAAAAACTTACATCACCACAATCACAATCTCAATGACAAGAAATCAAAGTACAAACACAACTAACCAATTAGAAACAATGCCCAAACAAGAACGAAAAGAACTTGTTCTAGAGCCCAGTGGTGCAGAACATGATGTCTGAACTCACACACACAAAAATCTATGATCGAACTTATAATCTTAACAATTCATCCAATCCAAGTCCAACCAAAGAGTCTATCTACAACTAGGACTGGTGCAGGATTTCTCTTTCTCTTTTTCTTTTTTTTCTTTTCCTTTTTTTTGGGGGGAGGGTCAAGATTCTTAATTGCACATAATTCTTAATTCTCTCACGTACCTATGTTACTATTGCTGCTGAAAAACTCCAGTTAGCTTCAAATTTTCTTCAGCAAGCCCTTGTCCGTAACACCTCAACCACCAAATCCCGAAAATACAGTAAGGTCATGTTTGGTTTGCCTTGCCGTAATTGAATTACATGAATTTAACTCGAAACAATCAACTCACATTACCATGAATTAAATTCAATGCAATCAAATGACTTAATTTGTTAATGTTTCACGGCATGAAACCAAACGTGTTAAAAAATAATTTAGTAATTCAATAACTCCAATAAATGACCTATGACGTTGTTGGAGCTTTGGCAGACTTCCAACACGATCGAGATCGAGTTTCAACGATGTGACAAACTTTAAGCAGTTTGAAAAGAGTCGATTACATTGTAATGTAATTGGAATACTACCTCCAATTAGGCAACTCAATTACCTTGAAAGCAGTATAATTAAAATACATACTGATTACAACCTCCAATTTCTTAACCAAATAACAGAATGCAATAGAAGGTATGAGACTACGTCAAACCAAACACTTCCTAAAACTTAATCATGTTCAAATGACAATGAGAATGAATTCGTTCAGCTAGCCAATGCAGAACTTAGAGCACCCACAATGGGGAGACCCACCACTCCTATTTTGCAATTGAATAAAATAAGAAGAGATGATTGTATTGTTTTAAAATCGAGATATCTTAGAAACTCAAAGTAATATTTTTTTACAAAAATCACCATAATTTTTATCTCCTCGTGTTCTACGGATAGACAATCATATTGCTATAAATATTGTATTTTTGAAATACTAAATTTTTGGTAATTAACTCAAACGGGACAAATACTTATGTTTGTCGAATAATTTTTTTTGAAAAATTGAAAGAAAAAAAATTGTATCAAATTTTAGTAATAATTCAATGATGATGTATTTATTTATTTATTTACTTGTAAAGTGTAAGAAATGAGTTAAGAGAAAAAGTGAATTGTTGATTTGAAGCATGATAAATCACATTGTGAATTGAGAAATTTGACGTGACAGAAAGAAAACTGGAACGATAATTATGGCTATGCTTGATCACGAACCAACTCACATCATCACCACACGCACCACCAATAAAAACATTAAATTTCCTCAACCAAACAAACGTAATCAAAGGTATAATCAGAGGCTGCTAGCAACAACAAGTCCTCTAGAAGCACCCGTTTAGGGGTGCGAGTGGATATTCAAATATCCGAGCATCCGTCCGTATCCGTATTCGAATTTGGACGTTCGATCCGAGAAAAAATATATGTAAGACCGTATTCGTATCCGATCCGTAAAGTCGTGGAGCGGATATGGTTATTGGTACATCTGGTTCGTATAATATCCGATTCGGGATCGAATATCCATAGTACAATATCCGTATTCGTATTTGTATTGTATATATAGCTATTCTTTAAATTAATGATATATATTTTAAGTTAGGTATTTTTTTCTATAAATTACTCAACTATATAAACTATTCTAAATTACTAACCCGAATAATATCCGTTTCGGAACGACGTATCTGTATTTCGACATCCGAATTCATATTTGTATCATATACTTATGCAATACATTATTATATATAGAAGTATTCATATTTCAACGTTGTGTGATTATATTTTGAATATATAGTTTAAATTTATTTATTCAAATAAAAATACATCATATGATCACATTTATTCAAGCATTGAATATTGTTCTCATTTTCAGAATATGGAGTTAGAAGTTAAGATAAAGTAATTAATATTTGAAACCAAATAAAGTTATAAATGTGACTATGTATAATAATTTGTTTAAGTGAAAATGAAAAATGTTATAAGGTTGAAAATTATGTTTACGGATGCGGATATTATCCGTATCCGCTCCGAATCTGTCAAATATCCGAACAGATATAGACTTTTCATATCCTCAGACAATCTGTATCTGAATCCGTAAATTTCATACAGATACGCATATTAATATACTTATATCTGATCCATATCTAATCCGTTGACACCCCTAATTACATTACAACCAGCAAACCAAAAATAAACTCACAATCCCAACAACTCAACTCCACGAATCCAAATCCAACCGAAAACCAAAAAACCCATCCCAAAACGGAACTTCACTCACCGGTGGAGAGCGTGACGATCCAGACGAAGACGAAGAGCTTGTACGGCGCCCTGGGATCGGAGTCCTTCCTCCGGTCCATGTCGCAGCCGGGGCACCCCTCGTAGTACACCTTCTCCAGCAACGGAACTTCGACTTCCGTCGTCTCCATTGGAAGAAGCTTCGAGAGTTCTGATGGAAGAAAAGAAGGAATGGAGGGGGTATTTTATGGAAGAGAAATTGAGACGTTGTTTGGCATCACTCGTTGCGTCACAAATTAAGCGAACACGACCAAACTGGGAAAGTTTGTTAATTTGTTTGGACGTAACATGAAATAAGTCCAGGAAATATTTGGAACTTTTTTTTTCTTGTGGTGAAAAAAGAGGAATTAATCAAGTATACACAGGCCGGGAATCCAATGAATGTGATGAAGAATTTGTTGTATTCACAAATGTTGAATTCATATACACGAAATAATGAATATAATTATTGTCGCATTTAATTTCACAAGTTTTGGTTTTGTTCTCTGATATATCTATGTCGTATTATTAAGGGTTAAGGATAATGATTTTGTAGTACCAAATTTTTTTGTAAAATAAGAACAACTGCAAAATTCTTTCTTAAAGTAAGAATGATTTAGAGAAAACAACTACTCATAAAAAACTCATGCAAGACACATCAACCCATGTATTGGAAAAACATTTTCTCTTTTTAGCTCATGCAATACATTTGTAACGCAAAACAATTTGGTAAATCCGTAGTTATCTACTCAAGTTCAAAAAAAAATTAACCGGATAAAAGTAATTATTATCCTTTTAGATATTTATACTTTCGTCTGTCTCAACAAAAGAACCTATTTTCAATGGAGTCCTAATCCGCATGCATGTCATTGCTTCTTAAGATTTATCCACATAATATTTGCAATTATTAATTATAAGTAAAATTATTAGAGAACAAACACATCATCAGTGACGTTTGTATGCTTCAGTCATCTTTTGCAAAGACCCATTTAACTTAGGTAACATTTTAGTGGTGCAACAATTACACGAAGATTTAATTTAATATTGTATTTTATTATATATATGTGGAGGGATCTTATGAGTTATCATCTTTCACAATCCTCTTGACTCCCGAGTCTAGACTTTATAGGCAGCATTCTTTATCGATAAAGACAAGAGTTCAATAATTGTTTTGCTTTTGAAATATCAGAAAGATGACGATTTGTTCCATACTTGTACCAAGCAAGATGTAGAATTTTTGTCTCTTTGATGTTTGCTTTTTCCGCGAATCTATGTTTAGTGTATAATAATTGTTGCATTGGATCTCAGGCTCACATTGTCACGTAGTCGATCACATGTGTTTGGTACACAATCAGCATCAGTCAATTAAGACATTAATTTAATTAAGTGTTAGACTAGGTTCACGATCTGCAGAATATGTTTATAACTGGAGAGATTAAACTAGTATGTTACTCTACCTGCTTTGAATTAATTTGGTTTTCTCATGGGTTTATTGGTTAAATATCAGTGGGAGCTGCACAAATAATATAATTTGATTTCCAATATATTTGAGTGACATGCACAAATAATAGGAATTCGGTTAACAAGAAATTAGATTCCTCTGGTTTCTTTTCTTTTCTTTTCTTTAGTTATTTTTAAACTAGAGATTCAATTTTCTGGTATAGTTTCCTACTATAAAAAAAACTTATAGAATAGTACAATACACTCTCACTGTATGTTGACAAGTGTCCAACAATTAGACTCATTAGGTCACGTCTCTTCCTTTCTCCTGTATGGTTTTGTAAAAAATAGACACTATAACTTTGGGTTGGGTTTTAGTACGGATTCTTGGACACTATTCCTTAGAGCATCGTTAACGGTGTCGAGTAGTTTTTGGGAGTCATGGTTTCTCTCTCAGCCACGTCAGTTTCTCCCTCGCCACGTCAGCATAAACAACCCCCCTACAAAATCATAACCATTACCCAATTCACCTAGTCACGCTACAATATTTGTTGTCACATCATTATTTTTATTATTCTCTCTAAAACTCTTTCAACCAATGTTCACGGACCGCCTAGGCGAGCCTAGGCGACCTGGGCGATCGCCAAGTCTGGGCAGTCTTTTTTTTAATTCAATTAAATTTTATAAAATAGATAAAAAATCGGGAAAAATAGGAAAAATGCACAAATATTATCTAAAAATACCATATATGTTTAGGTTTCGAAAAGATACCTAGTACCTCGACCAAGGCCTCACTACGCACCTCCTCTACCCACCTAAACACTTAGGTATATAATTTATTGCTTAGTAGTACGATTACAAAGGTAACTCAGAGTTCATACAATATCAGATAAGAGTGAAATTAGAATTACAAGCTAACTAACTAATTACATTGGACACATTGATCTAATGTCCAACTGGGAACCATATCATATCCTCCACCACCATCAGAGTCGTCGGAGTGGTTCTCGTTCGGATTGTCGACGTAGACATCATCTTTTTCAGTTTCTTCATCGTCGGATTGGACATATTGCTCGTCGATGTACATCGGTGGTTGAGAACTCCATGCACCTGGATCTCTAGAACTAATGTGAACGATGACATCATCCATGCCACCACCTAATAATGGCGCGTCAGATGCAGTGGAACACCGCGCGTCAGATGCAGTGGACATGGATCGAGCAAAGCGTCTCCGTGAAGAAGAATGTCCTAAAGCTGCTTCCTCGGCATCGGCCCATGTAAGCTCATCTCCAACGAAGACCGGATCTTCAGTTTCTACCAACCATGGATGCTCATCGAAGAGATCGTAGTCCACACTGATGGGGTCATAACATCCGGGCTTCTCCATCCTTTGCTGAAACCTTTGCCTTAACTTTTGGTTGTAGTTCACATACACCAAGTCATTCATCTTCTTCACAGCCAACATGTTCCTTCTCGTTGAGTGCAACTGCTCGAAGACACTCCAATTCCGCTCACAACCTGATGTCGAGCATGTCAATCCCAACACCCTCAGGGCCAACCTCTGTAATGTGGTCTCTCCCATGTCTGCACCATAAGATTGTCACCAATCTATAAGTCTTCTTTCCGTCCTTTGTCTGACTACCATATCCCTCGAGAATATTCCGAGGGAGTTCTTGTAACGATCAAGTAGACCGCAAATCTTGTCTTGTTCTGCAGGAGTGGGGACGAGCCGCTCTACGACATCCATGAATCCAGGCATATGCTCATTGAAAGCTACATTTCGATCCTGAGGTGGGTCGGAGAAGATGAAGGAAATGTGTTCTAAAAGTTTTACTTTTAAATGTCAATTATTATGAATTGAATGAGAAATGATTTTATTCCTTGTTTATGTTATTCATGTTTTAGAAGTGTTAAGGAAGAGGCTCTTGGTCCTTAACCGTAGAGCTTTAAAAGATATTGGTTTACATAAAACAAAAGATATTCGCAATCATGGTAATTAACATGGGACATTAATTACCGAGTTAAGATTGTCGTGTTGGTCATAGATCATTGTAGCTCTACAAGTGAGTGACGACACGGGTATGCAAAAGAGGAAAATATTACTTTTGTATACTGAATAGACCTAATAAGTAAAATATTATAGAAATGTGTTTCTGTGTCATTAATATTTTACTGTGTCTTCGGTCCTTTGATATGAGACTTATATCCAATCACTTAAGGAATGCTTAATTAGATTAGTGTCTTGAGCTATCAATAAGTGTAGTGTAAAGGCATTGGTTGGTTAAGTACAACTTTTGTTGGAGAAGATAGTTAGTCGAAAGACTATCATTGCCCCTCTTAATTGAGTGATGATATTAGTGGGCCCCTTGATAAAGCAAAGTTATAATGTGCACAATGTGATTTGAGTTAAGTCACATATTTATAACTAGTTTAAAGAGATCAAGAAATGAATACTAATACAAAGATGACATAATACTACTTTGTGTGTATTCTTAATATCATGAGGCAATGGACGGACACAAGTGGTGCACTCCATCACTAAATGGATCGGGTTTTGGTTCGAGTGGAATTAATACATCTAACTAATTGGGAGCTATAATGTGTAGCTAGATACCGCTTATAGCTTGTGATATTAAGCTCTTAATATCACTGCCAACTTAGTCTAGATCCTCCCATAGGTCACACCGCAAAAACCGGGAAACAAGAAGCTTGATTTTTGGTTCATATGATGTGTCGGGTTTCTTATAGAAAATATGACACATGTGGTGAACAAGTAAAATCAATTATGTTGTAATATATAACAAAATTAGAATCATGATAAATTCATATGAGATGCATATATTATGGGGTGCAATAATTTATTATTGCATAGGATAATATATTGCATAAGTTGTGAATTTGCTAAAACCCCCTAAAGTTCAAATTTTGTTGGAAATAAATCCAAAATTTGAAAAGGCAAAATCGGGTAAAAGTTCGGTAATCCGTTTATGGTTCGGTCGACCGAAGGTTCTGTGGATCGGTCAACCGAACGTGGAACGGATGGTCAGAGTTAATTGACCGAACTTGACTAAAGTGCCTGGAGTTCTGGTACGGTATACCGAACCAGAAACGGTCGACCGAACAATGTCCAGTTCCGATATTTTCGGTTAACCGAATGACACTCGGTTTTAGACGAGAATTCGTCCGATCGGTTAAGGAGAATTTTTCTCCTTAAAAATCAGTCATCCGTCTAGTGCACGGTAATACGAACATGACATATTCGGTTAACCGAGTATGTCTCGGTAAACTTAAGCCCGATCGATTTTCTACCTTTGATAATTAAGAGATTAATTTGATCAATGGTTGGATTAGCTCCAAACTTGGTCAAACGTTTTGTGGGTGCATATAATGCATTATGGAATTAGTTTGTGAGAGAAAATGTCAAGAAAACATGGCTTAAGAAGAGCCATGATTGAGAGTAAGATTGGAGCCTATAAATATGTCCTTATTCTCCTTAATTATGTTAGATGTTTCTCTAATTATTTTCTCTCCTAATTCACCACAAAAAGCCACGAAAATTCTCTTAGTTTTCTAAGTCTTTGGAAGGAGAAATCTCAGAGATTAAGGGAGGGATTTGTAGCTAGATTCTAAGCTAGTTTGGAGATTGATTCGCTAGCTCCTTTCTCTCCAACCTTGTTTAGGGTTTTGGTGAACACTCGGAGGCATCTGGCGCAATGAGAAGCGACGATCGGCATCCTCAACGTCTCTGGATCATCAAGAAGTTTTAGAAAACTTTTAGGTATGAATTTCGGAGCCCATGTTTGTTTTAATGACGTTTTGAAACTAGTTATTGAAACAAACTGATGCATGCATGAAATAAATCATAGAAAATTGTAATTGATCCTTATTGTGCATAAAAATTTCGAAAATATATATGTGCAATTAAACTAAAAATCCTACAGAAGAAGGTACCAGGGTTGAGTAAGAAACCAGCTGAGTGTAGCGGTGATGACATCATCTTCCCTGGACCCCACCTGGTGTCGATGACTTGCTTGTACAACCTCGGGTTTCCGTCAAAGTTCCTCATGATTTGTTCTTTGGCTTTATCCATTGCGTCACACAGATATCCCATCGGTGGTTTCTCATCGCCGTCAACAAGTCTAAGAACCTGGACCATAGGTTGTGAGGCCTTCAATGCCTTCACGACGTTGGTCCAGAAGCCAGTTTGTAGAATGGTCTCGGCAACTTCAGTAGAGATCTCCTTCTTTTTCTTGTTTTTATCCAACTTGCATTAGGATCGTTGTACTCCGGGGAAACAACAAATGCTCGGAGTTTGTCTTTCTTCAGGAACAACCTTTGCAAAGTCAGAAAGGCGGTGGCAAATCTCGTGACAGCAGGGCGTAGCAGGTTCCCTTCAATGGCAATTCACATCCTCTTCAACAACATGGCAGAGTTGTTGAAATGTTTGACGATCTTACGAGCTAAAGCAATAATCTTCAAAAACAACTTGCCAATATCCTCCAAGATGAGATCGATGCAATGCACTGCACAGGGAGTCCAAAACAATATCCTTCTTTTTTGCTGCAACATCCTACCGGCAAGTACGTACGCGGCGGCGTTGTCGGTGACCACCTGAACAACGTGTTCTTCGCCAATCTCGCCAACTACCTTGTCCATCAGCTTGTATAGGTAGTCTGCGGTGTGAGAGTGACCGGAAGCATCTACAGACCTCATGAAAAAGGTACCTGTCGGGCAATTTACTAGAAAATTGATTATATTCCTACCGGACCTATCAGTCCAGCCATTTGTCATCAACGTGCACCCGTATGTTGCCCAATCTTGTCTGTACGACTCTAGTATACCTCTAGTGTAGTCAATTTCCTGTTTAAGGCACGAGTCACTAACTTCATGATACGTCATGAGTTTAAGTCGGGGTCCGTAAGTACAAGTAGCGGATATTGCTTCCTTCCACTCAGGCATCCTTACAGTGTTGAATGATATACCACATCTATAGAAAAGCCTAGACCATTTTTGATTAATTGTTTTCCTATCTTCTTTTTTAAAGGTTCTTTCGATGGTTGTTTGTTGGGGGCCGGAGACCACGTCCTTCCCACGTGCGCAAAATGGTGCCCACAAACATTGTTTTTGTCTCTTTCGATCAGGAACGGGGCACGAACGGGAGGTTGGGGTCCGAGCATTACCGGAACCCGACCCGGTTTCCAGATCAAATTCTATGTTTTCTCGGTCTACATAATCATCAAGACATACATTTTTGTTTTGTAATTTCCTACAATTTCTAATCATGTATGCAGTTATGTCTTGTTTAATAGAGTCAGGAACTTTATCATAAGGTCTAGCATTGCTACCGGGTGTGTGCGCAAGATGTTGTTTGTGACGGGCTATACCACCTCTAGTTTCCTTACCACATAACTCACAGACAATGCAGATTTTATCATTAGCACAAATGTAATGGGTAGTATTCCAACCAGGGTCATTTGTACGGGTAGGTCTTAGGTCATCGTAACTCTCGTGATGCATAGGGAGACTAGTGCCGGGTACGTAAGTCATATCTTAAAACTAGACTAATATAAAAATTTAGACTAATATGAAAAAAATACTAATTAATTTAATTCTAAAGAGAAGTTAGAAAAAATGCACTTGATTTTGGCGGTTGAAGAATGAAGAACCGGATCGGAAGTTTCACTTTCCAACTTCAAAACTAAGCACCAGACCGGAGACTTAATCGCAAAAACTTGATGATTAGGAAACTTGATGATGATAATAGAATTATGAAGAAGAAGAAGAAGAAGAGAATGAGAGATGTGTGAAAAATGAAGAGGTTTGGAGGGGTTTATATAGGATTTGGGGGTAGTGGCAAACTTGTAATTATTGAAGAAAAAAAATCAAAAGGGAGAGAGCCGTTGGAGTGCCTCCAACGGCTCTCGCCTAGGCGAGGCAATCGCCTATTTCGCCCAGCTTTGCTGGGCGAAAGGCGGTGCTCGCCCAGGCGACCACCACGACGGGCGGTCGCCTACCGCCTAGGCGACCGCCTACGTGAACACTACTTTCAACAATCAACAAAATATATTAATAATCATTATCGTAATTATTTAATATCAAGAATTCATTCATTTTTAATTAACATTTAATTAATAAATACGAAAATATTATTAAAATTTAGGAAACCACGTTACATAGTACATTAACTGGAAATTTAAAAACTAAAACTAAAAATACATCATTAATTACTAAACTTAAAATACATCAAGACGTATTTCCTCCAAAGCGTTGTCATATATTGTCGACCAAATCAGTTTGAAGGTTCAAATGTGTGGTGCAATCACGCACTTGATCTCTTCTTCTCAAGTACCTGGTAATATCCACTACACGGTCAGTGGAATACCGAACCGCGTCGTTCACGGAATTTCCAGGTTAATCCTCAATAAATTCGTTCCAATCTACAAAATTACCGAAAGAATCACGTTATCCTGCACTATCATATTATGCATTACAATACAAGCTGTCATTATTTTGTTAAGTACAGTCTTACTCCATGCAAGAGATGACTTCTTCACTATCGCGAACCGAGCTTGCAAGACTCCAAATGCACGTTCTACATCTTTGCGTGATGCTTTTTGTCATTCAGCAAATAACGGGTGGAGAGGAAACGCATCGAAACTGAGGCGAATTTCCAAAGGGACTCAACAGCAAGAAACTCGATGTCCTATTTGCTCTGATGAAGAAGGAAAACAATGACGAATTCGATAAAGAAACACTTTCTGAACTCAAGAATTGGGCTAAAGCACAAGGATATCTGTAGGTGCTCATGTGTTTTTTATTTGTAATATCAATATGTCTGTTGTAGTTTATCAATATTCTGGTAGTTTAAATTTCGTATCTATAGGAAGATTGTCTTTCCTTTCATTATTTCTGTTGTATTTCGTATTCTGTATTTGTATTGTATTTTGTTTCCGAAGTGTATGAGTATTGTACTACTATTTTTTATTTTTTATGATTTTTTTTTAATTTTAATTTTATCTAAATAAATCAAAAAAAGTAATTAATTATAAAATATTTTTTCAATTATTTTTCAATACCTAGTTAATTTAATTCAATTTACCTAATTAATACATTATCCTAATTATATATAAATAATCTTTATTTTTAAAACAAAAACAAAACAAAAAAAATAAAAATAAAAATTCGGGACCAATGGGGGGGGGGGGCACGTGGCCCCCCGCCCGGGAATGCGCCCAGGGCGCCCCGCCCTGGGTGTGCCCTCCCGTTAAGGGAGGGCAGCTCGGGCTCCCGAGCGTAGAGCACCCGTTAAGGGTGCTCTTAGTGGATCAGGTTTGGAGAATAGGATCTTGAACATGAATATACAATGATAAACACGATGATAACATGTACTTGGGTATACTAATACACGATAAAATATTCAATAAACTAATATATTATTTTTTTAATAAGTGATAGGTCTATTATTTGAAATTGTCATGTTAAGTCTTAAAATTTGTATGCTAGGATTTGTCATATGAACTTATGTTATTTTATTTAATTTGACTTGGTGTGCTTAATTCTATTTTGGTGTTTGACTTTGTTTCTTCTGAGTACGAAATATGCAAGCTATTTAATTTAGATGCAAATTTTGTACTATATGATCGAAATGAATTTATATAACAGATTTTCGTGTAGATTAGTGTACATGTTGTTAACATGAGTTCGGTACAAATTTGTGCAAACATTGTGTTTTCATGCACCTTATCATGTCGTATTTGTTTTACGTAAGACAACCCAGTTAAAAGTTGTGAGCATAACGGGTAATATTGTGTATACATGATATCATATTGGATCATGTATGAGTATGAATGTGGATATTAAAGCAAGATATCTTATCGGGTCCGGTATGGATAATCCAAATTCATATTATTATAAGACATTTACACGACACTACACGATTGACAAGACCTACTCCCAAGTATGTAACTCTCGGTGCATGACTGCATGTTTCTTCCTCCATTCATTGGATCTTTTTCTGCATAACGTACAAGGGTTTTCCTCAATACGCGTGGATGTCTCTGATAAGAATACAGAATGAAACCAATGAATTATACAGGAAAAGTACAAAAAAAGGCTCTCCAAACAATTACACAGTAGGCATGAATTATTATGATTCAGTAGCATTTTAATAGAGCTTAACACAATAGAAAATAGCAGCAACTACCGTACGTGAAGTGCCAAACATATTTGAGCTTTAGAACCCTTGCTAAATACGAGCTCCGATATATGAGCGCCGAAAGTTTACAATAGTAGTTCTTCATTTGTGTTACGTACTGTCATCCGATTATCTGTCAGGTGCACTTAATAAAGGTTTGAAGGACAATGCTACGTGGGGCAAGACCGGATCTAGGATGATTTCGTGGGTGGGGCAGACAACATACAGATTGTGAAGAATCAGCGGATGAGTTGTGGTTAGGGGTGAAATGTTACTCGAACCCAGAGTTGTTTTGCATATGCTACAATTTTTTTAAAGCTCACAAATTAAACAATCCACACCTAATTAAGACCAATATCACCTCGTAAAAATCACGACTTTCTGAATTCCATTATCAAAACAACAAAATATTTGCAAATTTCAAATTCCAATACCCAAACACATAACTCACTCCAATTCTGAAATTTTCTAAATATAAAATCACCACCACCAACATCAACGTCATTTCAATAGAAAACCACAATCACCAACAACATAACACAAGATTTTTCAATTTCAACAACTTACTAACACATAAATCAAGGAAATTATACCACCCACGTTCCTGCGGGTGGTATAATTTTCCGAACAACTAAACAACTACCAACATCAAACCCTAACGTTTTCCCCATAAGTGGATAGAGATCATACCAGTCGAACGGCATGTGGATTTGTGCATTCCCTCTCTCTCTTCCTCCATTTAGGCTTGATGCTTGCTTTGTAAGTTCTGGGAGGGAGTTGAAAACCCAAACGGGTTGGGGGTTTGGCGATGTAGAGGAAGGAGAGGAAGGCGAGGATTAGGGTTTACGAAAGGCGTTCGGGTGAGAGAGAGAGGTGTGGAGGCGTGAGAGTTTTGTGTTGGTTAGGGAGAGGAAGGCAAGAATTCAGGGGAGAGGAAGGCGAAGGTTAGGGTTTAGGAAAAGTTCGGGGGAGAGGAAGAGGTGTGGAGGCGTGAGATTTTTGTGTTGGTTTGGAAACCGACCAATTGGGTAAAAACTGGACAAAATAAAATTTGCACTAATACCGAATTTACCCATCTGTTTGTAAATTAAATAAGAGCATTTAACCAACGTTGGACTAAACTTAGATAGTGGATGTTTAAGGGGGCCACTTAAATTTAATTGAGCCCGGGGCTCATTCTATAATTTCTGTATGTATATATATATATATGTGTGTGTTTCAAAAGATGCACTTGAATTTAATTTGGATCAAACTAATGATTGTACTTTTCTAAAGTTTTTAAACCTTGAATTTGAACCTAAAGTAGACTAAACTTTTTGAGAAATCGACTACATAAAGAAATTTCAATTCGTTATTTCCAGCATGGTGACCATTTGGAGAGTTGAGTTCTAATTTATTGTTTACGTTCCAACTAAAGGTACCTATTGTTGGATAATAGTCCAACATCAGTTAAAATAGAGACTTTCTCCTGGGTTATAAGTTGGAGGGTCTCTTCGCTCATCACCAATTGGTTTTGAGTTGGATACTCACATTTTAATATGATATCAGAGCCTGTAGGGCCCAACGGTCGGCTTAACACATTCATTCTTATTGTTATAAACGCGTAGACACAGATAAAAATATATTCCGATCACGCGTGCGGAATGTGTTAGAGAATAGTTCTACATCGGTTAAAATGTGGATTTTCTCCTGAGTTATAAGTTGGAAGATTCCTTCACTCATTACCAATTGATTTTGAGTTGGCTACCCACACTTTAATACCTATGATATTGTGAAATATGGTGATGGTAATTTAGATTATTTGAAAAATAATTATTAAATTGTTACCAGGCATAGTTTAATTAGCCCTTTGATTGTGATAATAAGGAAGAGAACGATAACACTATTCAGGGGCGAGGCCAAGATGTAAGTGTTGGGAGGGCAGAAATTATATCAAATATTTCATATGATATGGTTACCAATACGTGTGAATAAACAAGTCAAAAAAAGAGATAAAATACATCGAAACTAAAATTGTGACTAACGTTTTTTTCATAACTAAAAAAACTTTTATAACCGAATGAAATTAAAAAGGTCAAATTTTTTTCTCGAGGTATGCAACAATAAAGTTGGCGAGAAATTTATCCTTCATTATGTTATGAGGCCTTGTTTTAACAATTTTGATAGCTAAAAACGTAAAGTTAGGTTTTGCAGTACAAGCCCGAAGAGTAAAAACAAGAAGGGTCGATTGATGAAGCTAATAATATGTTTTTCGCTTATTATTTTCAACGAATCCTCATCATGATTTAGATACACATGCACACTCTCTTGATATGTGATTTCACTAGAATAAAAAACTTTTGCAAACAAATAAATCTTATATGTGTGGAAGTTTTGATAAGCATTTTGAGAATCCGTAGTTAAGAGTACGAAACTTTGTTGCTCGGAAAACTTGTTATATATATGTATCAGTGGTTGAGTGATGTAAAAGTAGCTAACTAGCGGAGTATTGTAGGATTAATTTAAAACTTGAAAGGATTAGGTGTAGTCAACT
Organism: Triglochin maritima; assembly: GCA_963682175.1. Classification (NCBI taxonomy): domain Eukaryota; kingdom Viridiplantae; phylum Streptophyta; class Magnoliopsida; order Alismatales; family Juncaginaceae; genus Triglochin; species Triglochin maritima. The sequence continues at coordinate 61,706,891 of OY821770.1, forward strand.
TTGGTAATAGGTAACAACTTGGAACGGTGTTCTGTGTGTGTGATTCCGACCTCCTTGGATTTTGGAATTTAACATAGTTTGTAAAGATCTTTTGGATTCTGATACTTATGTTTTTAATATTTTTGAATTCCAACTCCTCTGAATTTGAGTGTTTTTGGATTTACTAATAATTAGATTTGTAGATGAATTTCTGATCATGTTGGAATACCCCTACAAATTCTGACCTAAATTGTTGATACCGTCCCTGCCGGTAACAACAAATAAGGCAAGTGCATGCATGTAAGATAATTAGATTATTTTGTGTTAGAAAGTCTTATATATTTATTCGATTGGATATTTCAAACCAGTCCAAGTAAAAACTATGCAAATAAGAACGTGGAGTTCAAAAGGTTTTAACATACAAGAATTTTTAAAAATACGGGGGTCATGCGCTCTACCCACCCCGGTAGGGTCTATAATCCGAGTGGATCAAAAATTTGCTCCTCGTATGACTCCTTGGGCGTCCAATTTACATTAGAGCATCGCATACTCACCGTTAAGGGTGTCAACAGAGCGGATATATATCAGATATACTTATATCCAAATTGATTTGTATCCAAAAAAAATTGTACTTTATGTCCGAACCAGATCCGTATGTTTGGACCCGTATCTGAATGAATTCAATTTGCACAATCCAAATTGAGATCCATCCGAATCGAATGCGGTTATCCAAATCTAGACTACAAAACCCCAATTAAATTTTCAATGGGGGCACCACATGACCCATACAGACCGAATCAACTAGACTCACTGTTAGCCCAGCCCTACATATTCATGACACTAGGCTACTGTTAAAGAACATACCTAATGGAGATTATGGAAACCTCGCAAGAAACCTTCCAAACCAAGCATCTAGCTCAGAAGATCTTCTCATCATCGCCTCCTTCCATAAACACGATCCAATCACATAAATCTCGGACTACACCTTTGGCAACACACAACGGCTACATCTAAACCTCATGTACAATATAAAACCCCATCTTGTAACCCTAATACAAACACAAGCATTATACAACAAAAACCTTAATCTTGTCTCAGTATCAATTTCAACATGGTATCAGAGCAACGATTCTGAGAAACAAAAACAAACATTGTCGACCTTGGGCTTCCCAAAACTCATCATCGGTCTCTGCCTCTCTTAGGGGGTTGAAGGCCAAGCAAGCCAACCGTCCTCCCAGCCACAACATCGGTCTCTACCTCTCTTAGGGGGTTGAAGGTCAATCAAGTCAACCATCCTCCTCCCAGAAATCATGACGGACCCAGAAGTGAATGCACCTCGCATGGTCTCCCAACCGCTAAATGGGCAAAACTACCTCTCATGGGTGAGGGTGGTCTCGCTTGCCCTCAGTGGCAAAGGAAAACTAGGCCACATCACCGGAACAACAACAAAACCAACCGGCGTAGGAACTGAAACAAAACAAGAAGAATGGCAGGCAACAGATCATCTAATCATGTCATGGGTGATCAACTCAATGCAGCCAAAAATTGGTAGAATCTTCTTATACAAAAACTCTGCAAAGGAGTTATGGGACTCGGTTCAAAGCATCTATGGTAAGGCTCACAACTTTGCTCATATTTTCAAACTAAAGCAAGATATTTCGCAGACAAAACAAAGCACTCAAACCATCACCGAGTATCTCGGAGTACTCCAAAGAGGATGGGACGAACTAGCCATCTATGAACCCCCAACCTCGGACCCGGAAGTCATCCTTGCGCGCATGGAACAAGACCACATATACCAATTCCTTATCGGACTCGATAGTAGCTATGAAGTCATTCGAAGCCAAATCTTAATGACACCTGAAATTCCAAACTTGGCATCCATCATCGCAATGGTTCAATGGGAAGAAACCCGCCGGACCACTACTCATACCCAACAAATCGATCACACATCGGAGTCTCAGGCACTTCTCGCCGGAAAACAACAAACCACCACACAAAACGGAAAAACCAGAGGTAAATATGGAAATAAAACTAACGAAACTTGTGATAACTGCAAGAAATCTGGCCATAACAGGAACTCATGCTGGTTCCTACATCCTCACCTCCGACCGACAAGGGACGAAGGGGGCGATCATCGGAACAAAGGAAGGGGAGGTAGCGGCGGCGTCTTTGGAGGGTTCGCAAACCCTAGCTCGGATGGAGAACGAAGAAAATGTGGTGAAGTCGGGTCTCACACGGATCCGAGGGGTTATATAGCAGCACAAATGAACATCTGAATAGCACAACCGAATACCCGACTCAAACTTTGTTCTCTCCATCTTTCGCAACCAACCCTCTTATAAGCAACTCCGGGCCTACTAACACATCTGGAGGTGGACCCATGGACACGAATTCGTTGGGCCAGCTACTAGCCCACTTGAACAGTTATTTGCATAGCAACCCTCAAAGTTCAGGTAATTACTCAGGTATGAAAAATGTCTTAGATAATTACTCTGCCAATTTTTCTGTTAATACGTCTCTTAATACTAAATGGATTATTGACTCGGGTGCCACAAACCATATGACCGGAAACCCGTCATTACTAAATAATACAAAAAATAATTTGTACTTGCTAAATAAATTCGTAACTGTAGCTAATGGTAATCAAGTTGAAATCAAAGGTGTAGGGGACATGCAACTGTTAAATAAATGTGCAAAAACATATTGTATGTACCCTCGTTCGATTCCAATCTTCTATCAGTTGCTAAAATTACTAAGAATTTAAATTGTAATGTTATATTCACTCTTGTTGATGTAATTTTTCAGGATCGAATTACAGGAATGATGATTGGTAGAGGAGTTCTCATCAATGGCCTCTACATCTTAGACACCCAAAATAAGGCGATGCATGTTATTAATAAACTAAATCATGAACTTTGGCACAAGAGAATGGGACATCCAACCCATCATGTTTTAAAAACACTATTTCCTTTTATTTCCTCTGAATATTCTTGTGATGTATGCCATTATTCGAAACAAACTAGACTGCCTTTTTATTCTGCTACAAATAAAGCTAGTTGCCCCCTTGAACTTATTCATTCTGATATTTGGGGACCGCCCCTATTGAGTCTTATAATGGTTTTAAATACTTTATTTCATTTATTGACGATTTTTCCCGCACTACATGGATTTACCTTCTAAAAACAAAATATGATGCTTTCAAAGTTTTTTGTGATTTTGTGACCCTTGTTCAAAATATGTATGACTTCAAAATAAAGTATTTTAGATCTGACAATGGTTCAGAATATACCAGCCACATTTTCTAATTTTTTTGAAAACCAAAGGCATTTTTCATCAAAGTACTTGTATCAATACTCCCCAACAAAATGGTGTTTTTGAAAGGAAAAATCGTCACCTTTTGAATGTTACCCGGTCTTTATTATTTCAAAATAATGTCCCAAAACATTTTTGGTCAGATGTTGTTCTAACCGCAACTTATCTCATAAAGACTACCAAGCTCCAATCTTCAAAATAAGCAACCTTTGGAATTTTTACTTGGAAAAAAACTAACCTTGGATCATCTTCGGATATTTTGATGTGTTTGCTTTGTTCACAGGAAACGAGTAGATAAACTCGACTCTAATTCTGTAAAATGTATTTTTCTTGGTTATTCTTTTAGCAAAAAAGGGTACAAATGTTATGACCTAATAAATTGTAAATTTTATGTTTCAAGAGATGTATCTTTTGTTGAAAGAGATGCTTACTTTCAAAGAGGCACATACCCACCCACAACGCTTGACGCTCCACTTCCAACCTTCGACAGTGGAATATCAGAATCACATACAGATAAATTGGCCTCGAGAGAAGAAGAAGAAGAAGAAGAAGAAGAAGAAGAAGAAGAAGAAGAAAAAGAAGAAGAAGAAGAAAACAATAGAGGTGGAGGAGAAGCTGAAGATGACCAAACAAACAACCAAGAAGAAATCATCCAAAGAAGAAGATCAACTCGTCCAAATCGCCCTCCAACTAGGTTAAAAGATTTTATCACTTCACACGTAACCTATCCCATTGAGGACTACTTGTCCTATAATTAAATAAAACCTACTCACAAAGCCTTCATAAGCCAAATAGATAATTACAAAGAACCTAATTCATACCATGAAGCTATTAGGGATCCAAAATGGTGCAAAGCCATGGAAGATGAAATAAAAACACTAGAATCAAATAAAACTTGGACTTGTGTTCCATTACAAACCGGGATCAAACCCGTTGGGTGTAAATGGATTTACAAGATCAAGTACAATAGCAACGGGACAATTGAAAGATATAAAGCTAGACTTGTGGCAAAAGGGTTCACTCAAACTTACGAACTAGACTACCTAGAAACATTTGCACCAATAGCTAAAATGAACATTGTTTGTGTTCTTCTCTCTATAGTCGTTAACAAAAACTGGAAACTTTATCAAATGGATGTCAAAAATAATTTTCTTCTGGGGAACCTTGAAGAAGAAGTCTATATGACTCCACCTCCCGGATACAACGTTACTACAAATCAGGTATGCAAGCTACACAAATCAATCTACGGATTGAAACAATCCCCACGTACATGGTATGCTAAACTTAGTTGCTCTCTTTTGCTATTTGGATTTATTAAGTCTTCCACTGACGCATCCATGTTCATTAAACACCATCACAACATAACCACCATTGTGCTTTCTATGTAGATGATATTATAATCACCGGTGATAGTGATCATGCAATTAACCTAGTCAAAAACTATCTAAAATCCAAATTTGACATCAAAGACCTTGGGGTTCTAAAATATTTCTTAGGAATAGAAATTGCCTACTCCACAAAAGGTTTATTTTTATCGCAAAGAAAATACACTATTGACTTACTAAAAGAAACTGGGAAACTTGGGTCCAAACCGGCCAACACTCCAATCGAAACCAACCACAGAGTTGGACTCACTAAAGGAGAACATGTTAAGGATATTGGGCAGTTTCAAAGACTTGTTGGGAAACTCATATACCTTACTGTAACTAGACCCGATATAACCTATGCAGTTAGCACTATTAGTCAATTTATGCATGCACCGCACACACGTCACTTAGACATTATTGATCGAATACTCAGCTGTCTAAAAATGACTCCTGGACAAGGATTGTGGATGAAGAATAATAATTCCAACTCTATAATTGGCTTCTCCGATGCAGATTGGGCAGGAAGTCATGACCGCAAATCCACTACAGGTTTTTGTACATTCGTTGGTGGGAATCTCGTAACTTGGAGAAGTAAAAAACCAAATGTTGTTGCTAGATCAAGCACTGAAGCAGAATATCGGGCTTTGGCCTCTACCACAAGTGAGCTAGTTTGGCTCAAACAACTCCTCCGGGACATGAAGCAACCTTTCAATAAAGTCATGAACATGTTCTGTGACAATAATGTCGCTCGCCACATAGCTTCAAATTCAGTTTTTCACGAAAGGACCAAACATATTGAAGTTGACTGTCACTTCATCCGGGAAAAGATCCAAAACAAAGAAATAGAAGTACCGTACATCTTAAGCAAAGAACAACTCACAGACAACTTCACAAAGGCCTTGGATCAAAGAAAATTCCAATGGGGGAGGCGGTTCCTGCGGTCGCCCGATGTTGGGTCGGGCGTCTCCCGCGAACGGCCAACCATTGGTATTGGCGTCTGCGGGAGACGCCTCCCACCTAGGTCAGGCGTCTCCGTCATACGCCTCCCACGTAGGGTAGGCGTCTCCCGCAGATGCCCAGGAATTTTTTTAATTTTTTTTTAAAATATATTATAAATTGTGATAAATTTAAAATAAATTGAATATTATGTTAATAATGAATTAAATTAGTTTAGTAAATTCTTTGTTGATTATAAATTGTGATAATTAATAAATAAATTGATTATTAAGTTAATAATTAGTTTAATTATTTTAGTAATGAATTATTGATTACAAGTTGTGATAATCACTAAATGAATTGATTATTATGTTAATAATTAGTTGTGTACCGTTTTAGTAAAGGATTTTTGATTAATTGTGATAATTGCTAAATAAATCGATTATTAAGTTAATAATTAGTTTAATTATTTTAGTAAATCCATTAATAAAATTTTATTTTTAAAATTGAATTAATAGTCATCGGGTTACCGTGGAGGAAAAGGGAAATCAATTCCCTTACGCGCGGTACATAGTGTAGCAGACGAGTCAGGTCCTCGTCATCCACGTACACGTGGTATTTCTGCTTCAGTTAGGAGAGAGAGAGAGATCTGTTACGTCGTCGTCAGACAGCTGTGGATTCTTTCGACGACGAGGATGATTCAGATGAGTTGAGGAGTCACGATGAGAGTGATGATGGGGGCTGGTATGACTTGGGGCCACGGGAGGAGGCGATACATCAGCCTGGTCGAGGACGGGGGCAACATTGTGGTCCTTCGGCTGAGTGGGTCATTAGGAAGGATCGAGGTGCCGGTTTGTGACCGGTGATTTGAGTTCGTGCACTGCAGACGCCCGAGCTCAGAAGAAGAAGAGGGGTGAGGACTGAAGGGAATGTGTTCTAAAAGTTTTACTTTTAAATGTCAATTATTATGAATTGAATGAGAAATCATTTTGTTCCTTGTTTATGTTATTCATCTTTTAGAAGTGTTAAGGAAGAAACTCTTGGTCCTTAACCGTAGAGCTCTAAAAGATATTGGTTTACATAAAACAAAAGATATTCGCAATCATGGTAATTAACATGGGACATTAATTACCGAGTTAAGATTGTCGTGTTGGTCATAGATCATTGTAGCTCTACAAGTGAGTGACGACACGGGTATGCAAAAGAGGAAAATATTACTTTTGTATACTGAATAGACCTAATAAGTAAAATATTCACTAGTGCAGAAAAGTCCATATACGTCGGATATACAGGGGTATAGACGTCGGATTTCAACGGTCCAAGTACCCGACGTCTATTTTCCCGTCGTCTATTCCTTATTGTATAGACGTCGGCTATATACGACCGACGTCTATACAGTGTATAAACGTCGGCTATATACGACCGACGTCTATTATATGTTAATTAACAAAAAAATACATCGGAACATATATCTGGCATTCTGCACTCACATTAATCAAGCCCAAGTTGCCCAAGTGCCCCAAGTGCCAATCTTTTGACAAATAACCATGAATATCAAGCTCATCATAACCAGGTGCTCCAAGTCGTTCGCGTTCAGCAGTAAAGGAGTGGTGGAGTACATCAACCACACTAACAAAAATAAATTCTCCGATGTGGGACTAAAGTATTACACCCAATAGACGTCGGATATTTATATTGACCGACGTCTATTCATACAGCACGACCTATAGACGTCGGTCATGCTATGCATCCGACGTCTATACATTGAAATAACAATAATTAATAAAAAATACGCCCTATAGACGTCGGCCACCATATACAACCGACGTCTATACATGAGTTAATAGTAAAAAAAAGACGTTGCAACCATTTGAAGCCCAAGTTGCCCAACTGCCCCAAGTGCCAATCTTTTGACCATTAAATATATATATGTATCTCACTTGCATTTTGTAATGTGGTACCAAACTACCATTTAGAAGTAAAGGAGTAGTTGAGTACTTCAACTCCACCAATAAAAAACTTTCTCCAATGTGGGACTAAACATGTCACCATACACACACATGTGTACAACACACATGTGATAGTTATAATGATGTAACTATTATTACACAAAATAATCCCCATAAATTATTACACAAAATAAATCCCAAAAAATTACGTTATTTCTTATACAAAATAAATCCCAAAAAAATGTGTTAATTCTTACACGAAATAAATCCCAAAAAAATGTGTTATTTCTGATACAAAATAATCCACATAAATTCTTATACGAAATAAATCCAAAAAAATAAACAAAAAATATTTTCTTCTTTTAGGAGGTATAGACGTCGGTTATACTAAACAACCGACGTTTATACAAACCTATAGACGTCGGATGTCCAAACATCCGACGTCTATACCAATAGACGTCCGATGTTTTTATATCCGACGTCTATTTGGTGACGTCTATGGAGCATTCTGCACTAGTGATTATAGAAATGTGTTTCTGTGTCATTAATATTTTACTGTGTCTTCGGTCCTTTGATATGAGACTTATATCCAATCACTTAAGGAATGCTTAATTAGATTAGTGTCTTGAGCTATCAATAAGTGTAGTGTAAAGGCATTGGTTGGTTAAGTACAACTTTTGTTGGAGAAGATAGTTAGTCGAAAGACTATCATTGCCCCTCTTAATTGAGTGATGATATTAGTGGGCCCCTTGATAAAGCAAAGTTATAATGTGCACAATGTGATTTGAGTTAAGTCACATATTTATAACTAGTTTAAAGAGATCAAGAAATGAATACTAATACAAAGATGACACAATACTACTTTGTGTGTATTCTTAATATCATGAGGCAAGGGACGGACACAAGTGGTGCACTCCATCACTAAATGGATCGGGTTTTGGTTCGAGTGGAATTAAGACATCTAACTAATTGGGAGCTATAATGTGTAGCTAGATACCGCTTATAGCTTGTGATATTAAGCTCTTAATATCACTGTCAACTTAGTCTAGATCCTCCCATAGGTCACACCGTAAAAACCGGGAAACAAGAAGCTTGATTTTGATTCATATGATGTGTCGGGTTTCTTATAGAAAATATGACACATGTGGTGAACAAGTAAAATCAATTATGTTATATATAACATAATTAGAATCATGATAAATTCATATGAGATGCATATATTATGGGGTGCAATAATTTATTATTGCATAGGATAATATATTGCATAAGTTGTGAATTTATTGAAACCCCTAAAGTTCAAATTTTGTTGGAAATAAATCCAAAATTTGAAAAAGGCAAAATCGGGTAGAAGTTCGGTAATCCGTTAAGGTTCGGTCGACCGAAGGATCTATGGATCGGTCAACCGAACGTGGAACGGATGGTCAAGTTGATTGACCGAACTTGACCAAAGTGCCTGGAACTCTGGGTCGGTATACCGAACCAGAAACGGTCGACCGAACAATGTCACATTCCGATATTTTCGGTTAACCGAATGGCACTTGGTCAAAGACGCGAATTCGTCCGAACGGTTAAAGAAGAATTTTTCTCCTTAAGAATCGGTCATCCGTCAAGTGCACGGAAATCCGAACGTGACATATTCGGTTAACCGAGTATGTCTCGGTAGACCGAGTCCCGATCGATTTTCTGCCTTTGATAATTAAGAGATTAATTTGATCAATGGTTGGATTAGCTCCAAACTTGGTCAAACGTTTTGTGGGTGCATATAATGCACTATGGAATTAGTTTGTGAGAGAAAATGTCAAGAATTCGTGGCTTAAGAATAGCCATGATTGAGAGTAAGATTGAAGCCTATAAATAGGTCCTTATTCTCCTTAATTACGTTAGAAGAAGTTTGCAAAATATTTTCTCTCCTAATTCACCACGAAAATCCACGAAAATTCTCTTAGTTTTCTAAGTCTTTGGAAGGAGAAATCTCAGAGATTAAGGAAGGGGTTTGTAGCTAGATTCTAAGCTTGTTTGGAGATTGATTGGCTAGCTCCTCTCTCTCCAACCTTGTTTAGGGTTTCGGTGAACACTCGGAGGCATCCGGCGCAACGGGAAACGACGATCGTCTTCTTCAGCATCTCCGGATCATCAAGAAGTTTTAAAGAACTTCTAGGTATGAAATTCGGAGCCCATGTTTGTTTTAATGAGTTTTGAAACTAGTTATTAAAACAAATCGATGCATGCATGAAATAAATCGTAGAAAATTGTAATTGATCCTTATTATGCATAAAAAATTCGAAAAATATACATGCATAATTAAACATGAAATCCTAAAGTGGTATCAGTGCTTAAGGTTCAATTTTCTCATGATTTAAGGTTGTAAACAAATTTAGTTTACCATCTAGGATTTAAACAATTCGTTTTACCGGTTTTTTGGTCTTTAAATGTTTTGTTGAAATAATTCTTTGTAATAATTTGTTTTGAATGTTTTAAGTAGTTTAAAACATGCCATGTAATTATTAGAATTATGATTTAGACATAAGTCTAACTTGCAATAATTTTGTTTTAAGTATAAACGATTATTTTGTAAGAGAATCAACAAAACCGAAAAACTGTGGTTCGTCTTTCCTTTTAGGAAATTGGATGGACAACGGTTCAAAATTATTTTTGAACTATGGATGGATGAAAAACGTTTTTAATGGATTTCAAAATGTTTTTCAAAGAATTCTTTGAGATTCTAGATGATTGATAAACTAGATTGCATAGTTTATAGCAATATTGCGTGCATGGATGCTCGAGTTGTCTTTGCAGGAATTGTGGGTTTATATGTTCCAAATCAGAAATTATGAATGTATGTAATCATTATTATACAGAGGCTTATATATGTAAAAGCCAAAATTCTCTCTCTTTCCGTCTTTTAGATAGTTGCATTTGCATATGAGAGGTTTTTACATAGGACTTGCACTAGTCAGTTTTTTATCGAATGTGAGGAGCAAGTTTATTTTCTGTAAAATCTACATCTCCGGTGCAAGAGGAAGTCGCCGCTGTAGCGCATCGATCGAGGATCGAAGATCAGGGATCGAGGATCGAGGATCGAAGGGAACATATAAACTCACACGATGTGGATTGTGTGAATGTTTAATTTCTGTTTTTATCTTGCTATGCATGTGATGAATGTGTTGAATGTTAGGATGTGTATGATTAATAATATGCATGATAACCTAAAATTCTAAATCACATGTTAAATTGTCCAACAAAAATTAAGAATAAATTTCCTTCTTATTTCATCCACTAGCAGTCATTGATCGAGGGATACTCTGCTTGCCCTTAGCGGGAGATAGCTCCCTCCATCTTTGGGAATAGTGGGAGATATAATGGTTGTCACAAGAGTTTGAAGATGCTAATGTTGCTAAAATTCAAAAAGGTTGTGATTAGAAAATATTTTCTTACCTTGATATTGTAATGTATTCGATAGCCCTTAGCTAGTCTATATTACAATTGATGGGATCTTGGATTGTTGCATTTATGGGCAAATTTTTTATTTGCAACATTTACATTTATATTCGATATATGTATGCATGTGTATTAAATCATAAAATTGGCATTAAAACCTGTATGATTTATTTTGTAGAAAAATGTCGAACATCCAACCTATCGTACGATCCATGATAGAAAAACACCCTTTAGCAATTGATGGCTCAAACTTCATTAGTTGGCAACTCAAACTCAACATCGTGTTAAAGTTTGAGAAACTGTCTCACATTTTGGAAGGTCCAATCCCAAAGTGGAATGAGAGATTAACCGATAAAGAGAAAGAGGCTAAGGCCAAGTGGGAAGACCAAGAGAACCAGATTCACGGTCTTATGCTAGCATCCATGGGTGACTCGCTTCAAGCGAAATACTTGGATTCAAAACCCAAGAAGACCATGGAGGCTTTATCTCAGATGTTCATGGATAGTGCCCGAAAGGAGCGCTATAAGACCACCATCGTACTCACAAGGTGCCATATGGCGGAGGGAACATCGGTATCCATGCATTTTCTCACGATGCAAGGGTACCTTGAGAAGTTGGCAAAGCTTTCTTCACCAATGCCCGAGGACATTGCTGAAGATATGATTCTTGGCTCTCTAGCCCCATCCTTTAAGGACTTTGTGATGCACTACCGCGTGCGTGAAAAAGGGGTGAGTCTTGAGGAGCTGCACAACGCTCTCAAAACTGCTGAAGTTGACATGGGCAAGGGTAGGGACAAGCATGTCATTGCCGTCCATGGGAGGAGCCAAAAGATTGGTAAAGGAAAGGGCAAATCTACCAAAAGTGGTTCAATCAAGAGCAAGGGAGTAGGAGGTGCTCATAAGAGTGCCTCGAGGGGGAAATCTCAGAAATCTCCAACTCCCAATACGGAGTGCTTTCACTGCGGTGAAAAAGGCACATCCGGCCAAATTGCCCCAAGTACAAGGAAGACCTTGACAACGGAGTGATTGAACGACGGCGCCCCAAAAAGGCCAAAGGTATATTTGTTATTAAAATAAATTTAGCCACCTATGTCCAGGATTGGGTAATTAATACCGGATCTTGTGCTCACATAGATTCTAATGTGCAACTACTCATGGATAGGAAGGAACTCGTAAGGAACGAGGTAGAATTGAAGGTCGGAAATGGTGCGAACGTGTCTGCGGTTGCACAAGGTTCTGTGGTGCTTCAATTATGTAGTGGTTTAAATTTATGTCTAAAGAATGTTTATTATGTGCCTTCGATTAGCAAGAACATTATTTCTGTATCATGTTTAGATATGGATAATTTTAATATAAATATTTCAAATTCTTGGTTGTCTATATCGAAGAATGGTGTTTTCTATGCAAATGCGTTCATAAGGAATGATATCTATTTGCTTGAATTGAATAATAAACAAATCTTTAATATCAATAACAAAAGACTTAAAACCACTCACGAGAATGATACTCTCTTGTGGAACTATCGTCTTGGTCACATAAATGAAAAGCGCATCAAGAAATTGCAAGAAGCCAACCTTCTTGGTCTACTTGATTTTAAATCATTGGAGACGTGCCAACCATCTCTAATGGGAAAAATGACCAAAAAACTTTTCAAGAAGAAAGGTCCAAGGGCGAGTGGCTTGTTGGATTTGATACATTCCGATGTATGTGGTCCAATGAGTACTAGTGCACGAGATGGTTTCAGGTACTTCTTTACGTTCACGGATGATTATAGTCGTTATGGCTATGTTTATCTAATGAGAAACAAAAGTGAGTCCTTTGAGAAGTTCAAAGAATTCAAGAATGAAGTAGAGAACCAACTCGACAAGAAAATCAAGTCTTTACGAACGGATCGTGGAGGTGAGTACTTAAGTGCCAAATTTGACTCATACCTAAAGGAGTTTGGTATTGTACCTCAACTCACCCCTCCCGGTACACCTTAGTTGAATGGGGTATCCGAAAGGAGGAATAGGACATTGCTCGACATGGTTCGGTCAATGATGAGTCATGCGGAATTACCTCTTTACTTTTGGAGTTATGCACTACAAACTGCGGCTTACACACTAAACAATGTTCCATCCAAATCCGTGGAGAAAACTCCTTATGAGTTATGGAGTGGTAAAACACCTAAGCTCAGTTTTCTCAAGATTTGGGGTTGTGAGGCTTACGTCAAGAAATTGATGTCGACCAAACTTCAACCAAAAGCGGATAAATGCTTCTTCATTGGTTATCCTCGTGAGACAAGAGGATACTACTTTTGGCATATCACCTACAATCGAGTGATTGTAGAGAGGGATGCCACATTTCTGGAAAAGGAATTTCTAGAAAGAGTAAAAAGTAGTGGGAGTAGGGTTGTGCTTGAGGAAACTCAAGATACTCTACAAGATCATGACACGAATGATGACGTTCAAGATCATGAAGGCCCAACCGAGATTCCTTTGGTTAGTGGGAGCGTGAGTGAGAGACCATCACAAGAAATTGTGAGAGAATCTCAATCATCCCCACCAAGTGTACGTTCAAGAGTTGAACGTGAACCCACTCCTCAAGAAATTGTGGAAGAAGTTCGAGAGACACGAAAAGAACCAAAAGAACTGAGAAGGTCAACAAGGGAAAGGAAGAAACCCGACTTATATCTGGGACTTCATGAAATCATAGTACTAGATACCAATGATCCCTTGACCTTCCAAGAAGCAATGGAAAGGGAAGACTCCAAACTATGGCTTAAGGCCATGGAATCCGAAATAGAATCCATGTATGATAATCAAGTGTGGAACTTGGTTGACCTTCCTCAAGGGAAAAAGGTCATTCAAAATAAATGGGTTTTCAAGAGGAAGATGGACATGGATGGGAACTTAACAACCTACAAAGCAAGGCTTGTAGCGAAGGGTTTCACTCAAGTTCAAGGAATTGACTATGATGAAACTTTTTCACCGGTTGCCTTGTTCAAGTCTATTCGGATAATGCTCGCTATTGCTGCATTTCATGATTATGAAATATGGCAAATGGATGTCAAAACGGCGTTCCTTAATGGGAACTTGGAGGAGGATGTGTACATGGTACAACCTCAAGGTTTTGAAGATCCAAAGAATAGCGAGAAGGTATGCAAGCTTCAAAGATCCATTTATGGATTGAAGCAAGCATCAAGGAGTTGGAACAAACGCTTTGATGAGGAAGTGAAGAAGCTTCACTTCATTCAAAGTAAGGAAGAACCTTGTATATACAAGAAGGTCAGTGGGAGCCATGTAGTATTCCTAATCTTATATGTCGATGACATATTGCTCATGGGCAATCATATTCATTTGCTTGAGCAAACGAGAAGTTCATTGAAATCTGCATCTTGGGAATCAAGATATATCGAGATAGATCCCGTAGACTCATTGGCCTCAGTCAACGTACATACATTGACAAGGTCTTGGAAAGGTTCAAGATGAACAACTCCAAAAAGGGCAGTGTGCCAATGAGTATGGGTGTGCAACTCAAGAAGTCTCAACGTGCGGAATCACGTAAGGACTTAGAGTACATGAAGGATGTCCCTTATGCTTCGGCAATTGGGTCGATCATGTACGCGATGACTTGCACAAGACCTGATGTCTCGTATGCTCTAAGCGTGACAAGTCGTCACCAATCCAACGCAGGTCCTGAGCATTGGACTACGGTCAAGAATATCCTGAAGTACCTTAATCGAACTAAGGATAAGATTCTTGTTTATGGAGGTCAAAGGGAGTTGATAGCCAAAGGGTACTCGGATGCGAGTTTCATGAGTGATCCAGACGATAGAAGGTCGCAATCAGGATACGTCTTTCTTCTGAATGGTGGAGCTGTGAGTTGGCGTAGTTGGAAGCAAAGCACTACGGCCGACTCATCCACTGCTTCCGAAGTAATGGCTATCGCTGAAGCGAGCAAGGAAGGAGTGTGGATCAAGAAGTTCCTTGAAGAGCTTGGAGTAGTTCCCACGAGCGAGGGACCCATTGAGCTATTTTGCGATAATAGTGCATCTATCTCGAAATCAAGGATCCTAGATCACACCACAAAGTGAAGTACATGGATCGTAAGTACTTCGTGACACGTGACCTCATCGACGAAGGCAAAATAAATCTTTTATGGGTGGACACCAACAGCAACACAACTGATCCATTCACAAAACCCTTATCCCAAGCCAAGGGCGAAATGCATTTCGAGTCCATGGGATTGAGAAACCATGTAGATTGACTTGATGATTGATATGTAATGAGGTTTACCCTAGTTATTATTGTTTTATACATTGAGTATGTATGTGAAAGAAAACTTTAATAACAAGTAGGAGATTGAAGGGAATGTGTTCTAAAAGTTTTACTTTTAAATGTCAATTATTATGAATTGAATGAGAAATCATTTTGTTCATTGTTTATGTTATTCGTCTTTTAGAAGTGTTAAGGAAGAAGCTCTTGGTCCTTAACCGTAGAGCTCTAAAAGATATTGGTTTACATAAAACAAAAGATATTCGCAATCATGGTAATTAACATGGGACATTAATTACCGAGTTAAGATTGTCGTGTTGGTCATAGATCATTGTAGCTCTACAAGTGAGTGACGACACGGGTATGCAAAAGAGGAAAATATTACTTTTGTATACTGAATAGACCTAATAAGTAAAATATTATAGAAATGTGTTTCTGTGTCATTAATATTTTACTGTGTCTTCGGTCCTTTGATATGAGACTTATATCCAATCACTTAAGGAATGCTTAATTAGATTAGTGTCTTGAGCTATCAATAAGTGTAGTGTAAAGGCATTGGTTGGTTAAGTACAACTTTTGTTGGAGAAGATAGTTAGTCGAAAGACTATCATTGCCCCTCTTAATTGAGTGATGATATTAGTGGGCCCCTTGATAAAGCAAAGTTATAATGTGCACAATGTGATTTCAGTTAAGTCACATATTTATAACTAGTTTAAAGAGATCAAGAAATGAATACTAATACAAAGATGACACAATACTACTTTGTGTGTATTCTTAATATCATGAGGCAAGGGACGGACACAAGTGGTGCACTCCATCACTAAATGGATCGGGTTTTGGTTCGAGTGGAATTAAGACATCTAACTAATTGGGAGCTATAATGTGTAGCTAGATACCGCTTATAGCTTGTGATATTAAGCTCTTAATATCACTGTCAACTTAGTCTAGATCCTCCCATAGGTCACACCGTAAAAACCGGGAAACAAGAAGCTTGATTTTGATTCATATGATGTGTCGGGTTTCTTATAGAAAATATGACACATGTGGTGAACAAGTAAAATCAATTATGTTATATATAACATAATTAGAATCATGATAAATTCATATGAGATGCATATATTATGGGGTGCAATAATTTATTATTGCATAGGATAATATATTGCATAAGTTGTGAATTTATTGAAACCCCTAAAGTTCAAATTTTGTTGGAAATAAATCCAAAATTTGAAAAAGGCAAAATCGGGTAGAAGTTCGGTAATCCGTTAAGGTTCGGTCGACCGAAGGATCTATGGATCGGTCAACCGAACGTGGAACGGATGGTCAAGTTGATTGACCGAACTTGACCAAAGTGCCTGGAACTCTGGGTCGGTATACCGAACCAGAAACGGTCGACCGAACAATGTCACATTCCGATATTTTCGGTTAACCGAATGACACTTGGTCAAAGACGCGAATTCGTCTGAACGGTTAAAGAAGAATTTTTCTCCTTAAGAATCGGTCATCCGTCAAGTGCACGGAAATCCGAACGTGACATATTCGGTTAACCGAGTATGTCTCGGTAGACCGAGTCCCGATCGATTTTCTGCCTTTGATAATTAAGAGATTAATTTGATCAATGGTTGGATTAGCTCCAAACTTTGTCAAACGTTTTGTGGTGCATATAATGCATTATGGAATTAGTTTGTGAGAGAAAATGTCAAGAATTCGTGGCTTAAGAATAGCCATGATTGAGAGTAAGATTGAAGCCTATAAATAGGTCCTTATTCTCCTTAATTACGTTAGAAGAAGTTTGCAAAATATTTTCTCTCCTAATTCACCACGAAAATCCACGAAAATTCTCTTAGTTTTCTAAGTCTTTGGAAGGAGAAATCTCAGAGATTAAGGAAGGGGTTTGTAGCTAGATTCTAAGCTTGTTTGGAGATTGATTGGCTAGCTCCTCTCTCTCCAACCTTGTTTAGGGTTTCGGTGAACACTCGGAGGCATCCGGCGCAACGGGAAACGACGATCGTCTTCTTCAGCATCTCCGGATCATCAAGAAGTTTTAGAGAACTTCTAGGTATGAAATTCGGAGCCCATGTTTGTTTTAATGAGTTTTGAAACTAGTTATTAAAACAAACCGATGCATGCATGAAATAAATCGTAGAAAATTGTAATTGATCCTTATTATGCATAAAAAATTCGAAAAATATACATGCATAATTAAACATGAAATCCTAAAGGACGACTCTTGGATCGTCACGGATATTATGCCTGGTGGTTCTCTAGATGGCAGCGTCATTCCTAGTTTCGGAGACCACATCGCCAGACGCATCTGGGATGGCGAGGATCAGAAGGTCTTGAAGTGCCATAATCGGCACAGAGCATGTACGACATTGCAGGCATGGCGTTCGGTGATGAGTGATGATATGACGGCGACCGTCAGTGACAATGGATTGGGTCACTTGTCGTACATCATGTTTTCCTGCATCGACATGCCATTGATTTCGGCTTTCGTGGAGCGGTGGAAGCCTGACACCAACACTTTCCACTTGCCGTTCGGAGAGATGACGATCATGTTGCATGACGTCTTCAGATTCTGCACATTCCTGTTGAGGGTCCTATGGTCAGTGCGCAGGCGCCGACATCTGAGTTGAAGTTATATGTATCTGAGTTGCTGGGTGTCAGCCTGGAGGGTCTTGGACGGGATAGCTCATTTTGGAGTGGCGGTGGTGTTAGTATCGATGTTGTGGACGAGTGTTGCAGACGGGGGCGACCACCACGGACCGAGGATACGCAGATGACTGCTTACCTATTCTTACTGCTAGGTTGCATCTTGTTTGTCGACAAGAGCAGTTCCAGAGTCAGACCACGCGACCTACTGGAGGCGAGGGAGCCAGATACCATTAGTCAGTACTCGTGGGGGTCCGCGACGTTGGCATATCTGTATCGCCAGCTGGGTATATCGAGTCGTGCTGATTGTTCTGGGATTACGGGTTGTCTCACATTGCGGCAGACTTGGATTTATGAGTATTTTTCTGCTTTCCGCCCACATCGGGAGCGGAAGATTATTGAGCATGGTCATCCTCGTTCGCGTATGTGGGCTGTCCGGGCCGAGGATAAGAGCGAGGGTCGACTTCTTTCTATTCGTAGACGGCTAGATCAGATGACTGCATCGCAGGTATATAATGTATATATCATTCACGTTTATTTAAATTTTAACTTTATTATTATTAACGTATAAACGTTTAGGTGTAGTGGTTGTCGTATGGTCCCGAGCCTGTTGTAGCTGTGCCGAGGACTACATTTATGGGTGTTATTCGTTATAGGGATATCACAGAGCCTTATTTACCTGATCGCGTGTTACGTCAGTTAGGTTACGTTCAGGTGATCCCGGTTGACATCCCGACGCCCGAGCATGCAGTACGGTCTGCGACTGCGACGACGTACGATGTCAGGCATAGCGCTTCGTTCGCGGAATCGGTTTGGAGGACATTTCCGAGAGTAGGACGACTTCACTTGGACGATCTGAGTCGTAGTCGCGACCCCTCCACTTGTGATGCAGATTATTTGCAGTGGTTCGGTAGGTGCTCACATCCACTTATTGTACGCGGTATCATTCCGAGACCGGAGAGACCACTGGATAGGACATGTGCTGATGCGGTAAGTTTATCTAATTTTATTTGTAATTGTAATGTATATTTTGTTATTATTGTTAATGTACACTAATTTTTATTTTACATACAATGGATGAGTAGGGCGATACGGTGTACGCAGCCGTTCTTGCGACAGAGAGACAGGATGCCGACTGAGGATACGAGACTTGCATGTACAGGTTGGGATCGCCTCATCGAGGATTGGAACAGCCAGTTAGGCATTTCGGACCATGATTCGGATACTGAGCTATAGTTGACTTGCTTTTACTATTGTTTTGTTATATTTTGCATTGTTACTACATTTGTTGGTATTTGCTTATGCTTATTTGTGTACTCTTATTATTTATTTCTTACGAACATATCTTCTACGTATTTCTTTGACTATCGTATCTTTAAAATTTATTTGTCACGAAAATATCTTCAACTTATTTCTTTAGATATCAAATAATACTTAAATTTAAAATATGGTAAAAGAACAACACGATAAAAGTACAAATACACGATATATTATACATTACAAATGCATTACAAATTACAATCAAAATGTACTACGTAACCGGTTCCAATACTCTATCCTACTTTCGTACTGATCCTCCCATCCAACAACACTCTCATCTCGCATTTGATACCATAAGGTCGCTATAGGAGGTACTGGGAAATTATCAGCTAATTCCAAACGAATAAAATGTCTGTAACTCCCTAAATGAGCAATGACCAACTCTCTGACAGGCCTCGTCATGGCAGACAGACTCTCTCAAAGTAGCACAGTAAGTCACGGGAACAATGAACCATCCGTTCCTATTACGAAATACATGACCGCACATTGTAAAAATTAGCAATAGGAAACAAGTTGGCTCAAACCTCCATATAATGATTCTCACCACAAGCTCCCTCGCCCCAATCAATTCGTTGACGAGCCACTACCACATTGCGGAAATAGACACTCTCATAAATAGGATGTGCACCTATCTCATTAGAAATCGCACGACGGTCGTACGCCCAGTTGTCTTGACCACCATGGAAGACATCCGCAACACATCGAAATCCACAGTTGTCATCAGCACGTACGTCATTCCACCTTTCCAGAAATGGTAAAATGATTCCTGACAGTCTATCAACATATGGGAAGTTGTCCACGTCAATCCGTCCGGACACTGTAAGATAGATAAATAACAATTCATTAAAACAACAAAATTAGAAGATAATATATTCAACCCCATCTAGATTACTGATATATATTAAATAACAACAAAGATATCGTCATACCAGAAGATCATGTGCCCGTGTTCACGGACGATCAAGACGAATTGGAAGACCGACCACGACCCCTGCTCCCACTACTGCCAGACCGACCACGACCTCGCTCAGCATACTCGAAGGCACTCGGGTCCCGACGTGTCGACTTTCCCCTAGGTTGACCTCGTACCTTAGTATTTTCTGTGGGTTCTCCATAGTTCGACTGATCGGGGTGTAACTGTTCGTATAAAATACGAGAGGCGCTACGAATTACTGCAGGGTCGCTCTCCGAAATCTCATCAACGAGCTTCTGAAAATGCTCGACGTCTTGTGCTGACTGATCCAGAAACTCTGACATCTGGACTCCTTCTCCAATGACAAGTGTTTTCCAGAATGGATGAATCTGCTCTAAATAAATTTCATCACCTGACGCAAAACACTAGTACATGGTACATGCACAAGGAATCTCATGTGATGTCAGAAAAGCACACCTGCAACGATATTCAACTTCATCATTTAAGTCATGCATTCTCTTCAACTTCTGATTCAATAACGACAAGCAGTGATGTGAAACCTGACCATTTATATGCTGAAACAAATGACCTATGTAGTTTGTCACAATTCGACGTCTCGAATCTTCAAAAAAGTTCCGAATATTCGTCAGTTGCATTTCAATAGCCGAGTTCACGCGGTCGAAAAGAGTGTCGAGAGCGGCAGTCGATGTAGTGATCCACTCTTTCAGTGCTGAATGTGCACTTTCCACCCTGCAGTTCGTAGTGTTGCCGAAATGAAGAACTTTATTCGTCCAATTCAACACAAACATTTCTTTATGCACCAACCACGTGTCTTCCACATACTCCGTGAGCACTGGCCAAGTCTTGAAAGAATCTTTCAGATTACAGACTGCTCTATCATAATCCGTCTGTGAATCAGAAAGCATGACTTTCCTCCACTTTCCACGCCTGAAAATCTCTGCAGACTGCTTGTCCTTGCCGAAAACGTGGTATGCATAGTTGTACACGTCTTTGTTGATATGTCAGGTGCATAGTAAATGAGCAGACTCAAGAAAATCCTCTACTACTGGTCGCATCAGACTCATCTCCTGGTCCGTTATTATTGCAGACGGGCTAACAATATCCAATAACAGATCTCGCAACCTCTCCAACACCCACCGGTAACTAGACTCGGTCTCATCCTGCAAAATCGCATATCCGACGAGGAAATTCATGTTTGTTTGAGTAACCTCAACCATCTCAAACAAAGGCATCTTGTACTTGTTCGTCTTATACGTCGAATCCATGCAAATTATGAATGGGTATGTATGCAATAACTGAACTGAAGTCGGATGTGCCAAAAACGCGTAAGTGACGACATTAGTTTCTTCATCTGCCACAATCCAATGCAAATAGTTATGCTGCACTGCCTCCCTGAGAAACTGCTCCGTGGGATTCCTGTCTTCAGATTTCGTCCTCCTCATTTACTCTCTGAAGTTATAAATGTGTCTTTGATTGAGATTATCGTCCGGGAATTTCTCATTTACCGCCAACAAAATGTTACGTGGTCTTGCTTGTGCCTCTGTCATATCACGAACAATTTGCTTTGCCCCAGCACTAAGTCCGCTGACCTGTCGGTGACCCTCTGAATAAACTACAAGTGCATGGTTGTGCTGCCCATAGGTGCTACTAGAAACAATGACACATCCATCACGATCCCGTCACTCCACCATTTTTACTAAAAACTGACAACCGCAACCTTTTCTTTTTGTATTATTTCGCAGTGCAATACTCGTATCACGAGAACTCATTTCACGTCTGCGATCACATCTCAGGTAACAATCCATCCGGTTATCTGCTTTTGTTTTGTATGATGATATAACCAAAAAAATTCGGCTCATATTGCAACTTGTTTCGCCCATTTACAAGCTTCCTCGATTGTTGTAAATATTTCTTTACTGTCAAAAAGCTCACTGTAATCTACTCCATCACCACCGAAATCTTGCAACGGAACCTGAAAATTTTTAATTTAACAGAAAATTAAAAAACAACGGGTGTCTGGCTAAACCGCCTCCACCTTGGTGGAGGCGTGTTATCCAGACGCCTCCACCAAGGTGGAGGCGACTTAACCAGACGCCCGAGTCGGGAAAAAAATCTGCCCCTGTTACCTCGCCGGATCCAGGTGATTCGCCAGACATTTTCGTGGTGTTGGTATTAGGAATGTGAGTAAAACTAAGTCTAACACCATATTTAAAGACACGGGACGAAATGAGTATTAATTGATTTATTAAGGGCAAAAATGTCATTTTTGGGACGATTTAAGTAGTTTTCCGGCGACGAATAGTAGTTCTCTTTCAGAAATTGTATTGTTTTGGAAGTTTCATCTCCGGTTTTTGGATTTTAACAAACTTGCAAATGTAAACTCTTCTAATTGCTTATTCACCAAAACGTTTAGTTAGACGGGTTTGAAAACGAAAAATTCACCAGAGTTGAAAATTTTCAAGTCAAATTCGAGCTGAGTTTAATCAAACCAGAATTGACAACCCTAATATAACCCAACGGCCCAAATCAGGATCAATATGGCGAAGTTTAAAACAATATGTTAACTTGGGGATGAAATTCAACTTGATCAGGCGTCCAATTTCCCAACTTGGGTATGAAGCGATACTCCTAACGACCACTCTCCTTGCCATCGCCGGCAAACACTTCCTCACTTTTCTCGCCTTCGGTAGTTTTCTTTCTTTCCGCGGATCGCTCACTTGGTGTTTCCCAAGAAGTGGAAAAGACTCCTAGACTTCAAAAAGCGTCTAACGGAGATCTATCATTATGTTAACAGAAAGAGAAGCTGACGTGACAGAAAGAGAAACTAACTTGGTGATTCCAAAAAAAGCGTTCATCAATTTCACTGTTGGACAGACAGGATTGGATGGGGGAGGTGTGGAAGGATCCTCTTGAGTTCAAACCGGAGAGGTTCATGCCGGTAGGCGAGGGGGAAGATGTTGACATAACTGGCACTAAGGAGATCAAGATGATGCCTTTCGGGGTCGGGAGAAGAATATGTCCAGGCTTCGCTCTTGCCCAGCTTCATCTCGAGTTCTTTGTGGCCAATTTGGTGAGAGCGTTTGAGTGGAAGCAAGTCGAAGATGTCGACTTGTCCGAGAAGTTGGAGTTCACCGTTGTCACGAAGAGTCCTCTCAAAGCAACAATTTCTCCACGCAAGTACGAGTTGAGAGGGTGATTGCACGTAGAAGCTTAGTTCAGCAGCTTCATTAGTAAATAAATGTCGGTGTCTGGTAGGGAAATTAATGATGTTAGCACCCTTTTTTTCTTCTTAGTTCACCAACAATTGTTTAGCCATATGCTGATTGCTATCTGTAATTGACCTTGTTTTGCAATAATGGATAACTGATATCAAAATGGATCTTTTAATTTGTTTGTAATGAGATTTAAGATTTTATTTTTCGTTGTAATATCGAAAAATTCATAATTCGTGATTGTCATTTAACTCTTACAGTCCATTTGGACCACTCTAAAACCTTGACTCAATAGAGATACTGGTTCTGACTACTGCATCCATTGATCCATAGCCGATATTTGGGTGACATTTGCATAAATAATACCCACAAATTTTAACTTCCTCGCCAATATTCTCTAATCTGATTCATATTGCAGGCCATTTCAGTAGTTACAGTCACTTACAAACAAACGTCGTTACAATTTCTAATGACAACAAATACCTTACAAATACATAATGTAATGATGAAGGAAGGTTTATGTAATTGCAGTTAACATTTTTAAGTTGTCGCATTTTAATTTTAACTTTTTTAATCATAGGGCATAGGATTCATAAGATCGAAATCGTATTCAAACTTGAATATACGTGAACTTATACACAGTTGCATGGACGGATGGAGGGTTGAGATTGTTTTTTGGCCTGAATTTACCACGCAATTAAGGGAATTTCACATTGTAATTTTCAAATATTTTCTAGACTAATATCACTCTCAGTGAACCTATGACCTTTAACACAGGGAATGATACTTATTGTATCGGTAAGCTACTCCCGGGTGTTGAGAGGTATTTTTACTTTTGCTCATAGCAATGGGGCGTGGCCATACACCTATTTTTATTTTTATTTTTATATGTTGTGTTATTTCAAATTATTTCAGGTTCCGTTACAAGATTTCGGTTGTGACGGTGTAGATTACAGTGAGCTTTTTGTAAGTCAGATAATATTTGAAACAACCGATGACGTGATAAGATGAGCGAAACAAGTTGTCATCGGAGCCATATTTTTTGGGTAATATCATCCTATAAACTACAAGAAAATAATCAGATGAATTGTTATCTGAAATGCGATCGCAGAAAGGAAATGGGTTGTCGGGATATGGATATTGTGGTACGGAGGAACACGAAAAGAAATGGTTGCGGGAGTTGGTTTTTGATAAAGGTGATCGAGTGACAGAAGCATGATAGATGAGTCGTAGTTTCTGATAGTTCTCATGGTCAGCACAACCACAGACTTGCAGTTTATCCAGATGGTCATCGATAGATCAACGGTCTTAGTCTTGGGGCTAAGAAAATTGTTCGTGAGATGACTAAGGCACATGCGAAACCACGTAATATCTTGTTGGCGGTAAATGAGAATTTTTTGTAGGATAATCCGAATCAGAGACACATTTATAACTGTAGAGAGTACATGAGGCGGGTGAAATCTAAAGACAAGAATACCGCTCAGCAGTTTCTGCATCTGTTAGTGCAGTATCGGTACTTGTATTGGATTTTGGAGGATGAAGAAACTAATGTCGTCACTCATGCATTCTTGCACGTAATATCTTGTTGGCGGTAAATGAGAATTTTTTGTAGGATAATCCGAATCAGAGACACATTTATAACTGTAGAGAGTACATGAGGCGGGTGAAATCTAAAGACAAGAATACCGCTCAGCAGTTTCTGCATCTGTTAGTGCAGTATCGGTACTTGTATTGGATTTTGGAGGATGAAGAAACTAATGTCGTCACTCATGCATTCTTGGCACATCCGATGTTAGTTAAGTTGTTACGCATGGATTCGACGTACAAAATGAACAAGTACAAGATGCATTTGTTCGAGATTCTCCCCTCCCGATGCGGGCAGAAATGAGGAAAATACTCATATATCCAAGCTTGCAGCAGCGTAAGATAACCTGCAATACCAGAACAACCAGCACGACTAGCTATCCTTAACTAGCGATACAGGTATGTCAACGTTGTCGACCCCCATGAGGACTGACCAATGGTATCCGAGTCCCTAGCCTCTAATATGTCACATGGTCTGATCTTGCAACTGCTTTTGTCGACAAACAATACGCATCCGAGCGGTAAGAACAGGTAGGCAGTCAACTGCGTATCCTCGGTCCGCGGAGGTCTGCCTAAGTCGTCAACAACGTCGATGCTAACACCACCGCCACTCCAAAAGGGGTTATCCCTCCCAAGACCAGCAACGGTCACCCCGAGTAGCTCACTTACATAACTCTCCAGCTTAGTCATCGATGCCTGAGCACCGACCATACGACCCTCAACAGGAATGTGAAGGATCTGGAACAGGTCATGCAACATGATCGTCATCGCTCCGAAAGGCAAGTGGAAAGAGTTGGTGTCAGGATGTCACCACTCCACAAACACAGATATCAACGATATGTCAAGGCAATGGAACATGTTGTAAGGCAAGTGACTCAATCCGCTATCAGTAATGATCCCCTTGATATCATCACTCAAAACTGAGCGTCAACCCTGCAATGTAGTACTGGCTCTGTGTCGATTATGACACTTAAGAACCTTCCGATCATCGCCATCCCAAATATGTCTAACGATGTGACCCCCGAAACTAGGAATGTCGCTCTCATCTGAAGGACCATCGGGCATCACAGCAGTCACGATCCAGGAATCGTCCTTAACCCTCCTATTCTTCCGAGCTCGGGCATCTACAGTGCACGAACTCGAATCACCGGTCACAAACCTATCACCTCTACTCTTCCGAATTACCCACTCAGCAGTAGAAGAACTACCATGTCGCCCCCATCCTCTACCATATTGCTTCTCTCGCTCACGTCCTCTACCATACTCTCTCTGCCTCTTCTCCTCCTGTCGCTCCAACTCCAACCCATACTGGTCCCCATCGTCACTCTCGTCGTCGTCACTCTCCACCTCATCTAAAACTTCCTCATCATCGAAGGAGTCATCACGTGTCTAACAACGACGTAAACTATCACTCTCCCTCCTAACCGAAGCATATATACCACATCTACGTGGATGACGAGGTGATGAATCATCTACATAAGCATGTGCAACGCGTAAGGGTATATATTTTCTTTTTCATCCACGGTAAACCAATGACTATTAATTAAATTTTAGAATGAAAATTTCGTTAAATGGATTTAAGTTACTAAATTAACAAAATTATTAATTATTTTTTACTAACTACCAATTAATACTAATTATATTTACTAATTATTAGTTATAACTAAATAATAAAAATTAAGGGGGTGTCTGTCGGAGAGGCCCCCTCAAATTTTATTTTTTTTAACTTAAAATAAATTGGAAATTTTACCGTATTCGAGTGCACCGGGACGTCCGCTGATTCATTTCCTGACATCCGAGACATTGTTTTTAATGATTATGAGGAAGATGAAGAGAGAGTGATGGTAGAAGAGTGAAGTGAAGGGATATATAAGTAGAAATGAGAGAATGACAAAACGGTAATTGACACGAGCGATTTAAGTTATTTACGGGAGACGTTTGACAGTACAATTAATTAATGACCTTATTTTAAAAACTTACTAAAAATTATCTTCCAAAGTGTTCGCATTTTGTTCACGAAATTACACTTTTATATCTCTTAAGAAACGTATTACGGATACTTTCACAAACATCCTTTAACTATTCCAAATATTGCCATTGACCTTCAATATTCCGCAACATCTTAGATGTCTTCTGACTTCTGAGTTGGAAGTAAACTTCTAATTTTACCATAACGTTGAGCTACATTGAGATCTTAATTGCCATCCTTATTGTACTCTACGATTATGTTGAGCTACATCGAGGCCTCCAGGAAGGAATATAACTTAATGCACCTCTGTTGTGTTGTATGTGGATCATTTTATATTATGTCAAAAATTATCTATCAGTTTGGCTTACTGAGAGCATTAGAAATACCAGACAATCGTGGTTTTTCTGCAATGGTGCCCTTTTCCGGGCTGGGGCTCCTGCCCGGTCCTCTGACTGGGCGGCTGGTCGCCTGGGAATCCACCCAGGCGACCAGCCGGGTGGGGGGACACGTGTCCCCCACCCATCAGTTGTTTTTTTATAATTTAGTAAAAAATGTTAATAATTCATTTTAAAATCATTTTAAATTCTTTTTTTCTTCTTCTTAAAAATATGTTTTTTATTTTTTAAAATGTTTGAAAAAAAATTTATTTTACCTAGGATCGACCTCCAAATGACGTGTAAGAAAGAAAATGTATGGTGTTTAAGGTATGGTTACGGAGAATTTGGGAGTGAGTAAACTCAGAAAATGTATGGTGTTTAAGGTATGGTTACGGAGAATTTGCGAGTGAGTAAACTCAGATGAGAATTTGGGAGTGAGTAAAGCCAGAAAAGAACTAATGGTTAAGTGGTTAGGCATGATACGGATTCATTAAAGGTTCTAATATTAAATACCAAATATATATATGTAATTCCATACCTTTTCGTTACGTCGCAAACTGATATGAAAATGAATCATGTAATTCGAATGTTACAAAACTAATTACTTAAACACGACATTCACTGGTTATCACTTTCCATTTTCACCTTTCTTTACCGAAAACTAATGTAGCATTTTCACTAATCTTCCCTTACATGCATGATGAATGTATTTTTTTATGGTATCTGCTCATATTCCACCTCATTTTAAATTTTAACCTCTCAAATATTTGAACGAGACTACTGTGATTCGATTCTTGGTTAAATTATCTCAGGACAAGAAATCTCCTAACTGAACTAGTTCAGTTAAACAATAAATGAATGCACTATTCATGCACAATAATTAAACCAGCGTGGTGTTAGATGTGAAATTGGACTTTAGTTCCTTCCACTTTAGACCACATGTTATTGGCAAGAAAACACCAACCAAATCACTAATCTGAGAGCAACAATAGCTATAATTGACTCAACTTTTTTAATTCAACCGGAACCACGATCTACGTTTTATCTCATAATTATAGAAAACTGATGGTCACATATGGAACATCCTCAGCTTGTAAAATAGTACATAATCACATATAGATGTCTAATGATCGAGAGTATATTCAAGTAATTGAAAGCACTGGCATAACATCTTTCTCATCAAAATTAAATGGTCCATATTTTGTAGTAATTTGGTTGCAAATAAAGGAATCCGCACACATGCCATCCAAGAGGGGTAGGAAAAACAAAACAATATCTTACTTGGTAATTATTGCGTGGTTGGATAGTAATGATGGAGAGAAAAGAATAGCAAATTTTGGAGACAAGATAAAAGAATGTATTCAGTAGATATATTATACATTACCGTGTATAATAAGTTGATCTTCAGAAATTAAAAAATGACAAATATGGAACGACGTGGTTCACATGGGAGACCAATAATATGATGTTGTAGGTGTGACACAAATGTCAAATGTTTCTAGGCAATTGCAATCCAATTTATAAATACATAGACACTTTGTATTCCAATTTGTCCTCACTTTGTGGCTAATGGAATGAAGTTTTACGACCCACCCTTATTAATATTGAAATCAACCTACCATTTATAAATAAATAAATAAAAAATAAAGCGTGAGAACCACAAACGACTGGCAGTGACCCCTTTCTTTCATCTAAAAAGTGTCATGTTTGTGTGATTGTGATTGAACGTTTTTAATTAACCGTAACTACACGGTCGTGTTGAAACGGTGACAAATATGGGTCAATCCACAAGGAGGTGTGTCAACTTTAGTTTGTTCGAAGACGAGTTGGAAAGAAATGAGAGAAAGATTAATTATACTAAACTACACTAAAATGCAAAAGGAAATGAAAGATAAGCAATAAAACTAAACCTCGTAGGGATAGAGAAAAGAGTGTGAATACAAAGATATGTGTATGTGTGAGTGTGTTCAATTTTGCTCATCACAACATGTAGTGCATGAAAATCATAAAACTAAATTCAACTTTGCCTCCACATGAAATAAGATAACTCAATATCATTAAAACATACAAGACAATAATTGGAATGAAGCTAAATGAACTCATGTATAAAGACCAAACATCACTATGCCTCCACATGAAATAAGATAACACATTATCATTAAAACATACAAGGCATTAACCAAGGTAAAGGCAACAAGAGCACATGCAACTACAAGTCATGTTTCCTTTATCAATTACATCCATATCCTCACCTTATCATTCCCCATAAAATAGGTCCACTAATATAAGCATAAGTTAAGCTTCATTCAAGAACATTAGCATATCAAAGACAAGAGTGAAATCTCATTAGATGATTATGGAAATCATATAAGGCTCAAGGGATTAAGATAGCACACACTTAATACATCACATAATCATATCACATATTTCTCCACCCCCAAATGGGGATGAAACTACTCACTAATCATTGCACTACAAACTATATTAACAAAATGAAACATTCTAATGAAAAGAAAATTAAACTAAGAAAACAAGAAATAACAAAGAAGCTAAATGAAAAGAAATCAAACTAAAGAAGTATGCAAAAATTAAAAGACAAGACAATATTAAATGAAACTAAGAAAAAATTATTTTATTAAAATGACTCACATTGAAGGAAACACTATTCTCCACCTTGAGTTTTGCTTCAAGGCTTACTCCAAGTAGAGAGAATGACACCAAGCAATGTGTGAATACAAAGGAATGTGAAAAGTTTTATTTATAGGCATGAAAAAAGCTAATCCGGGACAATCCCCCGGTATGGGACTAAACCAATACCAGAAATAGACTAAATACACACTAATACACACCCCAAATAAATCTTGGCGGATCCGGACCAAAAGAGACCGCCAATTGGCCATTTACAGTGTTCGGATCGCTCTGGATTTTCTTCTGGGCTTTTCGGAATGACTTGGTTTGTCTTTGATGCATCTACTTCTCTTGTTGGAGCTCCGACCCGAATAGAATTGCCAAAATACTCCCCATGATGGTGTGAAGTATTCTTGTTTGCTCATTGGTCATTCGATCTTACATTCAGGTTTTTCGATCTTGCATCTTAGTCATTGAGTCTCTTAACTCAGTCATTTTTCATGCTTTTAGGTCATTTTATGCATTTTCTCTTCAAACCTATTTATTTCTGAAATTCAAACATAAAACTCGTCAAGTAACATTGTTTAGGTGAAAGATAATGGATATAAGATACAAATATAAGCATAAAATGATGTCAATCAGATCGCAAAAGAACTCAAGAAGAAAACAAATTCCTAAAACAATATGCACTTGCGGACGTGATTGAAGTAAAGGTTGAAATTTCTTAATTAGAGTTCAACACCAAAATGGTTTATTGACCTAATTGGGTTGGGCACGTAACTCCTAATGAAGGTTATCCGTTATTTAAATGGTAAGATCTTGTGTAACCTATTCAATCTGTGTATTTATATATAAATAGGTATTACTTTATAGTTTATATGCGTGTAAATTAAAAGAAAAATATATTTAATGTCCATATTCTTGTTTATTTTGTTAATGTAAGTTAATCCATTGTATCACTGGTTTTCTTTTAATAAAAAGAACGTGATTTGTATAATCTATTCTCTACAATAACTATAATCATATCTAAAGATGGTCTAAGCATATTTCAAGACTTGTTTAACACCTTTTTGTTAACTAATGATCTTGTTTAGGCATTTACCTGCAACAAAGATTAGTAATAGTACTCATTGTGTAACAATGACCCGTTTGAGCACTTGATTTATAACCGATTGGACATGTCAAAATGCTAAATCAGATTGAGCGTAGATATATATATATATATATATACAGACTAGTTAGTTAAATTAATATGTTCAATACTCAAGAAAGCAAATGTGTCAATCTAGGCCCACTATAATTTGGGTTTGGTCAAGATCAATCGCCAAATTCAGGATAGACGTTGTTAGACGAATTACCGTATGTTCCCAGTCCACATATTAATATAGATTAATTGGGTCAAGATTGCAGACAAACACAAGTTATTGAGTCCTTATACACGGACGCGGGCGTCACGGACGCGCCCTACGTGGCTTCAAAAAGTGGATGAGTCAGCGTCTACTCGGATTGCCATGTCACGCTTTCTTTCCGAACGCGCCTCAAATTGTTTTGAATTTTTTTTTGACGGTTTTCGAAGAAGGACGGTTCGTTTCCAGATTAGACAGCGGCAGACACCCCACGATCGACGGTTCGGATACCGAGGAAGATAACATATCCAGAACAAAAGGGAGACTCTCGCTTTCTTTCTTTCTTACCTGTGAACGTAGGAAGCACACCTGTGAAGCATTCCCGACTTTCTTTCCCTGTGAAGCGCACCTTGTAAACGATAATGGAATCTTCAACTCCGGCCGTCGATATCGAACACGTCCCAGAACCGGTGGGTCTCTAATTTTTTCTTTCCGTGGGTCGTTATTTTTTTTGATGAATTTCCGTTTATTAAATTATTGGTTTTAGGGAACCACGTACTACTTCCGGGAATCACGATGCTCCTGGAAGGCCATCCGAAAGCAGTTTGACCGGATGAATAAGGTGGAGAAGGAGGCTTTCCGTAGCACCCCATTCGGTCACTTCCTAAACCTTCCTAACATTACGACGGACAACGAAATAGTCGGTTGGTTCGTCGAGCACTACGATACGGAGGAGGTGGGGCTGAGAATAGGATCAGGGGTAGTTCCCCTTACACCGGAAGACATCGCCCTAATTTTGGGGTTACGTACGCATGGGAAGGCCGTGGTGATGGAACCATTGCGCGTCCAGAAGCGAGACGGGGTGAACCTTGACAACACCCAACTTTTAGTTCATCTCATGGCAAACAGTACCATGGGCGAGACGGAGGAGTACGTTCGTCTCCTGATTTCTTTCATCTTCAACAATTTTTTGTTCTATGATGGAACGCTGCGACCGAAGGAATGGTTCATGCACCCTCTGAGGAACATCAAACGCCTAAGCAGCTACGCATGGGCAAGTGCAGTTCACAAAACCCTGGTTGGAGGCCTCGAGAAAGCAAGTTTAGAACTGCAGGAGAGGAAAAAGGCAGGGAATTTCATAATGCGGCAGGGGAACGTCGAAGGTTGTGTTGCCATACTACACGTAAGTTTTTGTTCCTGCTTCACACTTCCTCTCTTCCTCTTTTTTTGTTTTTGTTCTTTTCGGAAGACGATGTGTGTCTGTTCGGAATACGTTGTGAGTCTGTTCGGATTAAGTGGTGGGTCTGTTCGGATTAAGTGGTGGGTCCGTTCGGATTAAATGGTGGGTCTGTTCGGGTTAAGTGGTGGGTCTGTTCGGATTAAGTGGTGAGTCTGTTCGGAATAAGTGGTGCGTCTGTTCGGATTAAGTTGGGTGTCTGTTCGGATTAAGTTGGGTGTCTGTTCGGATTAAGTGTTGCGTTTGTTCGGATTAAGTGGTGAGTCTGTTCGGATTAAGTGGTGCGTCTGTTCGGATTAAGTGGTGCGTCTGTTCGGATTAAGTGATGCGTCTGTTCGGATTAAGTGGTGCGTCTGTTCGGATTAAGTGGTGGGGTTGTTCGGATTAAGTGTTGGGTCTGTTCGGATTAAGTGGTGGGTCTGTTCGGAATACGTTGTGAGTCTGTTCGGAATATGTTGTGAGTCTGTTCGGTTTAAGTGGTGGGGCTGTTCGGAATATGTGGTGGGGTTGTTCGGATTAAGTGTTGGGTCTGTTCGGAATACATTGTGAGTCAGTTCGGAATACATTGTGAGTCTGTTCGAAATACATGGTGAGTCTGTTCGCATTAAGGGGTGGGTCTGTTCGGATTAAGTGGTGGGTCTGTTCGGAATAAGACGTGTGTCTGTTCGGAATAAGAAGTCCGTCTGTTCGGATTAAGTTGGGTGTCTGTTCGGTTTACGTTTAATGTATGTTCGGATTCAGTTGTCTTTCGAATATGAAGGTACGTTGGTATAGTAGTTCTCATTTTTTTCCTTTCCATTTGAAGGTGTGGCTTTGTGAGAAATTTAAATTGGGGGAGCCCAGAACTGGAGTTTTCCCACGGATGAAAAGATGGACGGAGATGTTTGGGAAACGATTAACCCTGAGGAAATGGGAGGAACGTGGAATTACCTTACATCGAATTTACGACGGCACGTTCGACCTGATGGGGGCTCCATCAATGAGTGAAAGGGAGCTGCAACTTATTGGTCCTGTTCTAAAGAGCTCAACTTCAACCGTCAGTTTGCCAAGGCTCCAACTGGCAGACTGCAGCATTCCATGCGACCCGCTGCTCCAAGAATTGGAGCTGAGTGAGGTGAAGACAAAATGGCTGAGGGCCGAAGCTGCCCTTAAGAAGGCCACAGAACAGGTACACGACTTCAGGGAAGAACTGAGGATTTCCCAGGAAGAGTGTGGGAGGCTCAGGAAAGATATTATATATCTTCGAGGGACAGGGACAACTGGAGTCCCTGGTGGGGAGAACGAGCGAGAGCAAGAGGAGGAGAATAGGAAGAAGAGGGAGGCGGAGGAAGAAGAGAATAGGAAGAGGAAGGAGGATGAAGAAGAAGAAAAAAAGAGGAAGGAGGAGGAAGAAGAAAAGAGGAGGGAGGAGGAGGAAGAAGAAAAGAGGAGGGAGGAGGAGGAAGAAGAAAAGAGGAGGGAGGAGGAAGAAGAGGAGAAGAGGAGGGAGGAGGAGGAAGAAGAAAAGAGGAGGGAGGAGGAAGAAGAAGAGAAGAAGAGGAAGGAGGAGGAGGAACGAGAAAAGAAGAAGAGGAAGGAGGAGGAGGAACGAGAAAAGAGGAAGAGGGAGGAGGAGGAATGTGACAGAAAAAGGGAGGAGGAAAGGAAGAAGGAAGAAGAGGAGAAGAGGGAGGAGGAGAGGAAGATGGGAGAAAAGAGGAAAATGCTGGAGAAGGAGGAAGAGAAGAAGAAGAAGGAGAAGGAAGAAGAAAGAAAGGCCCAGATAGCAAACTGGGTCGCGAAAAGAAAACGCTCGACGGCCACCGTTGAGCAGCAGCTGAAGGAAGGCGAACATCTGGCCAAGAAGAATAAGAAGGAAGAAGAGCAAAAAAGAAAAGATAGAGCGGCTCAAAGGAGCCTGAAGAAAAAAAGGCCGGATGTTGACATGCCTGCATTGGGCACGTTGTCATTTGATGAGGTCAAAATGCTACTGAACCTGACCGAACCCAACAAGGACAATAGGGAGGTCATCTGGAGAGGCGATATGTGCAGTTTAAAACGCTCCGACCTGAAGGAGCTTATAACGCCTAGGATGGATATTAGCGATGAAACTATCGACGCTATGCTATCGGTGCTCGAAGAAAGACACCACCCAGAAAAAGTTATATGCATATCCACTTTCGAGTCGGGGCGAATTCTTGCAGGGCAAGGCAGAGAAGTTGATGATTTTATCCTCCCTAAAATCGTAGGTGCGTCTCCAACACAGACCGTGATCGCACAACCATGCTGGTCTTCAGGTCATTGGACACTGGTGGTTGTCTATGGCCCGTCCAAAGAGATTTTGGCATTCAACAGTCTCTCTAGGGAGCTAGGCGAAGGTGATGATCCGGAGCAGACTGTAGGCCAGCATGAATGTGCAGCAGCGGATGCGGCTGTATACTGGAGGGATCTACTCAAGGTCGACTGGCCCCTGAGAATCCTGAGGAAAGAAAGCCAACAACAACCACCGGGGAGCAACGATTGCGGCGCCTTCGTTTTATACTGGATAAGGTGCCTAATGTTGAATGTTGACCCTACGAAGGAGAAGGACCCCAATACCATCCACTCTATCAGGGGTGAATTGGCGGTCATGTTACTTAGGGATCGTCGGTCGTGTGTGCAGGTCTAAACAGACAAACATATTTTTAGTTTTGTTTATTTTTTGGTTTACATGTACAAAAATGTTTACATATTCAGTTCACAAACTATTTACATGTAAAAATACAAACATTACCAATGTCATTCTTAAGCTAACTTTATTCCGAACAGACAGTCTTCTTATTCCGAACAGACCCAACACTTAATCCGAACAGACGCAACACTTAATCCGAACAGACGCAACACTTAAT
This sequence comes from Triglochin maritima, assembly GCA_963682175.1. Lineage (NCBI taxonomy): Eukaryota > Viridiplantae > Streptophyta > Magnoliopsida > Alismatales > Juncaginaceae > Triglochin > Triglochin maritima. The sequence continues at coordinate 61,742,253 of OY821770.1, forward strand.
ACGAATAGACTCACAACTTATTCCGAACAAACGCAACATTTAATCCGAACAGGCTCACTACTTATTCCGAACACAGTCTTCTTATTCCGAACAGACCCAACACTTAATCCGAACAAACGCAACACTTAATCCGAACAGACGCAACACTTAATCCGAACAGACTCACAACTTATTCCGAACAAAAGCAACATTTAATCCGAACATGCTCACTACTTATTCCCAACACAGTCTTCTTATTCCGAACAGACCCAACACTTAATCCGAACAAACACAACACTTAATCCGAACAGACGCAACACTTAATCCGAACAGACTCACAACTTATTCCGAACAAAAGCAGCATTTAATCCGAACATGCTCACTACTTATTCCGAACACAGTCTTCTTATTCCGAACAGACCCAACACTTAATCCGAACAAACGCAACACTTAATCCGAACAGACGCAACACTTAATCCGAACAACCGCAACATTTAATCCGAACAGGCTCACAACTTATTCTGAACCCAGTCTTCTTATTCCGAACAGACCCACCACTTATTCCGAACAGACCCAACACTTAATCCGAACAGACGCAACACTTAATCCGAACAGACTCACAACTTAATCCGAACAAACGCAACATTTAATCCGAACAGGCTCACTACTTATTCCGAACACAGTCTTCTTATTCCGAACAGACCCAACACTTAATCCGAACAGACTCACAACTTAATCCGAACAACAGCAACATTCAATCCGAACAGGCTCACAACTTATTCCGAACACAGTCTTCTATTTCCGAACAGACACAAGTAAATCTGAACTGAACTTGTATAACAACCATTTACAGATCACAACGTATCAACAATTACAAGTTTCTTGGTTTTACAAGAACGGGAAAAAACACAAAAATGTAAATTAAGGAGGAAATTCCTCGTAATACAAACTCATGTCCCAATCGGAGAAATCAGGATCCGCGGGTTTTGGTGCTACTTCGTGAAGCGGCGAAGTAACATTCATCTTCCACTTTCCCTTCTCTTGTTGGGCGTGTTTTTTATGGCTCTTTTTAATTATCTTCTCAGCTAAAGACACTCGACGTCTAGTCGGCGGTCTTCCTATACGTCTGACCTTTTCCGGATTAAGGACCGATGTACCCGAAGACTCAGGTTCATCAGGTCGAACCAAGTTTTGTGTAGTGTGCATACGTGCCTTAAGCATTTCAATACACTGCACGGCCTCAATATACCTTTTGTGGGAGATGAAGGCTTCCTGTGCGATCCAAACGGCACGACCCATGATGTCGTCGTGACGACGTAGCGCATCCTTCGCCATTACACCATCGTCTGGGTACGTCTTATCTCGATAGCTCCTTCGAATATCCTTCCGCCATCGATTAAGGATGTAAGAGTCTGGAAGCAATGCATTAGGATTCAAGCGTGCAAGTACAACAAAAACGTGGCAGCATAGAAGCCCAACGTGCTGAAACATTCTGCAATCACATGTAAAATTCATGGATGTGTTTTGTACTAGGAAACGTTTCGACAGTAGCTGCTCACCAGCCAAAACACGTTCAGATACCTTGTACTGGAATGTTTCATTCGTATTGAACTCCTCCGTTATATCGCAGTATATCATCTTCCCAATTTGTAACTGCACTTTTTTGAAGACCCCTACGGTATACAACTCGCTCAACTGACTCTCGAATGGATAAATTGAAACCAACTGGGGTTTTTTATGAAGACAATCAAATTCTGATTGAGCTTCCTTCTCGTACTTGTGGCGGAGCGCAAGTTCGTATTGTTGAACAAACTGCTTAAGGGTGGTCTTCGAAGTAAGATACTTGTCGAAGAAGGCGTTCATACTCTCGCTCCTCTGAGTAGATGCCATTCCCGCGAAAAAAAAATCACCAATAAATGCAGGGATCCACGACTCTCGGATTGCATAAATGGATTTGAGCCAGCTGTGGTTCTGCAGGTCAAAATCAAGAAGGAAACCCTGCCAATTACGATCAAATTCTGCTGGGGTTTTGGAATCATATACAATCAATTTCAGATCAAATAATATGTGATCCCGATACTGCGTCGGCAACTTCACGGGTGCTTTGTTCATTATGTGCCATATACAGAATCTGTGTCTTGAATCTGGGAAGACATTCCTTACAGCAGCAGTAATGGCACCACATTGATCTGTTATTATAGCTGGGGGGGGGGGTATATCTGCATAAGGGACCCAATTAGAAAGGAATGAGACATTATTCCGAACAGACAGACTTCTTAATCCAAAACAGACAGTCTTCTTATTCCGAACAGACACAACACTTAATCCGAACAGTCAGGCCACTTATTCCGAACAGACACAACACTTAATCCGAACAGTCAGACTTCTTATTCCGAACAGACAGACTACTTATTCCGAACAGTCAGACTTCTTATTCCGAACAGACACAACAAGTTAATCCGAACAGTCAGACCACTTATTCCGAACAGACACAACACTTAATCCGAACAGTCAGACTTCTTATTCCGAACAGACAGACTACTTATTCCGAACAGTCAGACTTCTTATTCCGAACAGACACAACAAGTTAATCCGAACAGTCAGACCACTTATTCCGAACAGACACAACACTTAATCCGAACAGTCAGACTTCTTATTCCGAACAGACACAACACTTATTCCGAGCAGACACAACACTTAATCCGAACAGACTCACAACTTATTCCGAACAGACACAACACTTAATCCGAACAGACACAACACTTAATCGGAACAGTCCGACCACTTATTCCGAACAGACACAACACTTAATCCGAACAGTCAAACTTCTTATTCCGAACAGACACAACACTTAATCCGAACAATCCGACCACTTATTCCGAACAAACGCAACACTTAATCCGAACAGAGAGACTTCTTAATACGAACAGACAGACTTCTTATTCCGAACATACACTCTTCTTATTCCTAACAGACAGACTTTTTATTACGAATAGACAAACAAAAAAGAGGAAGATATGAAGAGGGAAGAAGGAAAAAAACTTACCGTTCATGCACGACAACCAGGTTTGGAACAACCATATGTAATTTTCAGTAGTCTCATAGGACAGCAAAGCGCAACCGAGCAAAACTGATTCGAAATAGTGATTGACTCCTACAAATGGGGCGAATGGCATGTCGTATTTGTTGGTAATGTAGGTTGTGTCGAAACATATTGCGTCTCCAAAGTATGAATATGCAGCTCTAGAACGACTGTCAGCCCAAAAAACGTTGCGTAGTCTTCCTTCGTCATCCATATCTATTACATAAAAAAACATGGAATCAATCTTCTGCATCCTAATGAAATAGTCCTGAAGAGCTTGTGCATCACCAGGTCCCATCTTCAAATTTCTGACTTGGTTTACAACATTCCTGCAAACAGGAACCAGTAAGACCAGGCGCAAAATGTTCAACTTCAATTATGTTAGACGGAAAGAACACAAACCTTAAATCCCTTTCGTTAAAAGTCAATTTGTCATAACCTCCAGCCTCGACCACAAGAGATTGCATGGTCTTAGCAGCCGATATCCCAGCTTCATCATTAACCGATATCCGTGCTACGACGGATTCAGGGACGGTTCGTTTTTGCCTGAGAAATCGCATTTGCTCCGGGTCAAGCATGGGATGGTTATGGTTAAGATCCACAAAGTTAACGTTGTAACCCCTTGCTGGGTTTCCGGATACCCTTATCCGAGCAGTGCATTGTACTCTGCTGGATAACCTAGGCTTCAATTTTCCTTGCCCTTGGTCCGTTGGTGCGGTGCCCTCCTTGGAGCAAGTCAGCGTGGCCCGTATAACAACACCACGATCGTAATGAGATTGTCTTGTCTTAACGCCAAAACCACAATGATCGGCATAGGCCACGTAAAATGCTTTGGCTTCTTCGAAAGAGGGAAAAAACATCCCCTCATGGGGAACGTTTGATGGCTGCTCCACTAGGGAAGGCACGGGAACGATTTCCATTTGAGTACAGAGGAATGACCACAGAAGAGAAGGGAAGGAAAAGGAAGAGGCATCTTGAGATTGATAACAAGTCTTCTGTGCCGTGTAGGAGCGCCGAGCGCCAAAATGATGAAGGAAGAGAGTGATTTGAGTCGCATTAATGAGGGATGGAGGGAAGGATGGTGGAAATGATGACGGTACGAAAATATAGAGGAATAAAAAAACAAAAAAAAATTCATATCCCATCGCGCCAACTAAGCAGCGTCTGCTGAGTGGACTGGCCACATCAGCGCGCGTCCCGGACGCGCGCGTCCACTAAACATTTTCCCAAGTTATTTATTCGTACCGTCACCTCAGCCTGACATGGAAGTGTATGTTTGATTAGGATTAGTTGCCTGCAAGGGCTTTTGGAAGTATTAGAAATCACTTAAGGATACAACCATGTATAAACTTTGGGTTGGATATATGTAAGCCTATCAATTATTGTGTTCCTTCACGTTTCATGTCAGAAAATCGTGTAGTTTTCATGTATGCTTATTTACCATATTTTGAAATGATTTGGATTGATAGTAGTTGGATACACGTTTGAGTGTAACTTAATTATCAGACAATGATTGAAGTTTTAATAAGAAGAATTTAACTTTTGCGATTAAGGTGAACGTTTAGGAGACAAACTTTAGAATTGAGGAATGAAATTTTTTGGTCTCACTAATCAGATGACAATAAGGCATGCAATCGTGTCGTTTCGTGTAATTTCGTGTGTATTAGACGTTTTTTATGAACACGAACACGACACAGTTAGATTTCCTATCTCGTATTGAAGACACGAACACGACAATGTTGTAACCGTGTCAACACGACACGACAAAATTTGTACACGAATTTTTTTCCGTGTACATATCGTGTACCAACGACACAACACGACATACACGAAAATTGCACACGATGTACACAAAAATACACGATTTCCCTGAAATTGGATGATTGTTAATTGGGTATTTATGTAATTGAATAGCTTGGTATTTGGTTAATTTGATATTTGGGTAATCCGTAATCAGGTAATCAATTTTTCGTGTACTTCTGTGTACTTTCGGGTACCCAACAACACCAGATCGGTCCAGTCCGGTCTTCGGTCCGAACCAATCCAGTCCGGACCCTGGATAAAAATTCATTCCTGTCCAGTCCAGACCGGATTCTCACCCCTACTAGTTACCACTCATGAACCTCCAAGCTCGCAGAAAAAAGCTTATTCGTTGTTTGATGCATCGTGTATCCTTATTGATTAGAGTGTTAGGGTATGTTTGGTTAGGCAAAAGCCATCTCCTCCAACCCCCAGGATCTCAACTTTCGTCGAATCTCCATCTAAATGACCACCCAGAAGAGAGATTCGCAGCTCCAAGTGTGGAGTCTAAGGTGGAAAATCGAAGCAGCCGTGGGGGTGCTTCCTCTAGCTCCGATCACTGTTCAGGGAAATTTTCCTGTTTCTTCCGATCTCGCCCGGGATCTTTTGAGGTAATTCCTCGTTTTCTCCCTACATTTTTGATTGGGTTTGTCTTGGCATATGAAATATGAATGTTGGTAGCATTAAAAATTAATGCATGTTGAGTACAATGCCTGCAGGTACTTTTAGTTTTGACAGCTTAATTATCTTGGAAGGTTGTTTACAGATTATCTTGGAATTGTTATTTGATGAGTTCATCTCATAGATCCATGCTCCATTAGAGTCCAGCCAAGTTCTCAAACAGTAATATGGATTCTATAACCAAACATGCCCTTAGTTGGGTGAGCGTGAAGAGCAAGTTCCATTACTTTTCCCCTAACAACACATAGGCTTCGTTTGGTAAACACCAAATTTTAACATATGCGACAATAGAATCATCGGTATTTTGCAAGTCCGATCAAACGTTGTATGTGACACCCAAATGGTTTCTCATGTTACTTTCTGAGACAAGAGTATTTAGCCTTGTAAGGTGGTCCTTGTTGATTCACATGAGATTCCATGTGCCCCCCTCGACCCGCTGACTAGAACCAGACCGGTTCGATTGACAATAAAATGTTAGACCAACGTCTGGGAGTTGTATCGAATGTCATAAGTTATCCTGAGTTGTTTGTGGCGTTTGGACATTCATGTGTGACCAAATACAACGTCAAATGCACATGACTTTTTTCACACCGAGACAGAGATGTTGATCCTCGTACCAATTGGGCTTGTACTTCCATATAGGGTGGCAAAGGTTATCCAGAATCAGTCAAACCGAACCAGATCCGGTGGTACCGAACCAGAGTAAAATCGATATGGGTCGGATATTGTTACCCAATTTTAGAACCGACCCGGTTCTGGTACCACATGTTGGCTTTTAAGTCTTAATATACATTTTGATGATTTAAGTAACCTAAATTTAATCACAATCAAATGTAGTGTAACACACATTATGCATAGAATATATATTGTATTGTGCTAACATCTATAGGTGATCAAGACTCAAAGAAAAATGGAATGAAGTCAAAAACATGTAATCAAGCAAATTGAAGACATGTAATTTTACCTTTATTTGAGTTTTAGGAATCTATGTGAACTTGAGCATACAAGAATTGAAAACCATTCACATGCACATTAGGTTCCTTGTAGAAGTCACACCAAATTTCACATCAATTGGACTTCAATAAGTCACTCAAACTTTAGCCTGAAAATCACTCAAACTAAACTTTAACCTGTCTGTGTAGAATGGTCGACCGAAATAGGTTTTCCGTTCGACCGTTTAAAATAGTCAAACCAATTCTCTTAAATGATTTTTCCCAGTATAATCGGTCGACCTATTTGTTGGATCGTGTGGGTTATGGGTCCACTAATCACTTTTAAGCTAATTACCTACTCGTTTTATCGATCGAGTTATATGAAGCGGAATTTAAACAACAAAACGAGCAAGTAAGAAATAAGCAAACCACAATGGACACCGGGGGTTTTTACAGAGGTTCGGCCACCGCCTACGTCCTCTCTTGCAAGCTCCGCTCAACACTTCGAGCTCCGCTCGCGTCTTCACTATCCACTCCCCGTTCCTGGCCGGGAGAGAACGCCTTTTACAAAACAAACTCCGCGAACAACCTCGCGAGCTTGACTTTGTTCTCTCACAATCCGAGAGGGACACTTCGGGCTTTCACCGAAGTCCTTGCTTCTTGAACAAAGGTTGAGTGGAACAACACTCTCTAAACTTGAGCACACTTGAGTATGATTAAGGAATTGATCACTAAAGTGTGGAAATTGAGGTTTGGAGTGTTTGAGATTCTCTCTAAAGTTGGGACAAGTTTGTAGTGGGAGAGTTGTGTTAAAATGTGTTTTACAACTCCTTATATAGGCATTAGAGAGAATAGAGCCGTTGGGATTGATTGGGTAAGAGTTGATGTGTGATTACACAAAACAGAACCTACAGGACCCAATTCTGGCTAAAATTGGTCGACCGGATCGGGACGAACGGTCGACCGTTAGGCAGTTTTGCACTAAGTTCGGTCGACCGGTTAAGCAACGGTCGACTGCCCAACGCTACGACTTAGGTACACTTAAGTGTTCGGTCGAACACCTAAAGGGGAACGGTCGACCGATATGTACCAGACACTTTGGGGTTGACAAACAATTTGATATTCGGTCGACCGAAACAGGTCTAGTGGTCGACCGTTTTTCAACAGGAGATTCGGGTTTGTCAAGAGATGGACTAACGGTCGACCGATACATGAAATGTATTTTGGGGTATAATTGGTTTAATACGAATACGACCGTTGGGTATATACGACAAAAGTAACGGTCGGGAAAATAAGTTCAAACGGTCGACCGAAAGAGATGGTGCGGTCGACCGAAACTGGACAGGGAAACACAAACTAGATTACTTGATCATCTGGTCAACCGAACGACATGTTGCCGTCGATCGTTTTGGTTCAGACAGCTAAAGTTCAGGTTTGGTGTTTTCCGGTCTAAGTTTGGGTGATCTATGGAAGTCCAAATAATGTGAATTTTTGTGTGTGACTTCTATAGGGAACCTAGTGTGTGTTTAAGTTGATTTTATCTCAAGTATGCTCAAAATACACAAGTTCCTAAAGACTCAAATAAATACAAAATACATGTCTTCAAATGAGCTTGATTACATGTCTTGACTTGTTTTCCTTTCTTCATTGAGTCTTGATCACCTGTAGAGGTTAGCACAAAGCAAATATATATGCAATGCAATATGTGTGCTACTCTACATGATCATAATTAAGAATAGGTTAATTAAATCATCAAAACATAGATTAAGGCCAAAAAGCCAACACTATTTTGACATTTCAGTCGATCGTTTACATGTATTTTCATATGACAGTTATTCTTACTGTATTATAGACAGTTATTCTTGCCGTATTATACAACGATCGTAATCGTATATTTCACCTAACCCCAATTATGTGTTTGGCCACCGGTCGAACGATGCCTTATGTTAACTTTTTACTAATTCACTGCAAGTGCACGGCCATCAGTGAAGACGGGGCAAGTACGGGTCGATCCGCCGGGAACGTTGCCAACCTTCGAGCGAGCGATATCAAATGGAAAATAATGGTAAAAGAAGAGATTATTACACTACTACTAAAAAGACGATTATACGAAGAATCTAAAACAAACTAGATTACGATGCAAATGAAAACTAAAAAATACAGCAAATGATATGACACGAAATATGGACGAACCCTTGAGGGGAGGAGTGTGAACACATATGAGGTGAGAGAGGTGATGAATGACACATGTATGGGTGTGTGTCTTCATGCATAGGAAGTGTCTAAAGATTTGACAAGACCTATCACTCTATTCGCATAACATATCAGCAATTACTACTTGATTATCATGAGATGTGGCTCAGCATGAGAAGTGTCTAAAGTTATGACAAAACTCATCAAAAACCAGGAACTAAAGTGAAGAACGATAAGCATGGAAGATGTCTGAATCTTATGACAAAACTCATCAAAATAAAGCATGAGAGCAAACACTAATACAAACACACGACTAATATGTAGCATACCCAAGAGGAGATTTCAGCAAATAAACATGAGAAAACCAAACATGTGAAGTGTCTAAATCTTGTGGCAAAACCCATCAAAAATCACACAACATGTAGATGATTAAAACAATGATGAACATAGAAACATTCAAGTCTACAATCAAAATTCGTCAAATATCAAAACCTCAAACATAAATGTGCATCAGCTCCACGTCCAAATGTGATGAAACTACTCACTACTCATTAAGCTAACATTTATATTAAGAAGAAAAACATTCTAACTAATTATATTAAGATTAACAAAATTAATCTAAACATGCTAGAATTAAAAGAGACAACATGAAACTAACAAAAATTTATTTTATTCATGACTAACATGACAAGTAGCATATCTCCACTTGAGTTTTGCTCCAAGGCTTTACTCCAAGGAAAGAATGATCACCAAGCAAATAATATCATACAAAGGAGGAATAAGAGTTCTATTTATAGTCCTAATCTAATTCTTCAAATTTATAGTTATATAAAAATGCAACTAGGGATAATCACCGGTGTGGGACTAATAAAACTTCTACAAATTGATACAAACAACATAATACACAACCACAAGAAGTCAGGTCGGATCCTGATCATACTAGACGACCAATTGTCGGTCATGGTTGGTCGGATTCGACCCGATTTGAGTTGGCTTCTTTATTGCTTCAATTCTCTACGTAGGGTGCACCCGGATTGGTTGTTTAAGTCTGCGCTCGAATCTAATTGCCAAAAAATTCCTCATGATAGCGTGAAGTTTCTCGGTTTGCTATTTGGTCCCTCTGGGCATACGTCAGTGTCATTCTCTCATGCAGATGGGTTATTGTGCATGACAGAGATGTCTATTTTGCTTTATTTAAGTCATTTCTTCTTACACAAATCATTACCAAATATTCCCCAATGGATATAACACTTTAGAAGCTTAAAAATAGAGGTTCACACACCTTATTTACATAACTCTCATACTCTAAACTCACACATACATTAGAGAGAATCCTCTCACTCCTAGAATCCTCAAAATTCCTACACTCCAAGCTTAAACTTCCATACTTGATCCAAATTCTTACCTACTCAAAGTGTGCTCAAAGTTAGAGTGTTTGTCACTCAAGTTCTCTTCTTGTTAAGGTTTCGGTGAAAGTCTGAAGCATCCATCTCAGATTGTGAGAGGAATAATCAAAGCTCGACGAGGGTGTTCGCAAGCTTACTTTGTAAATGCATTCTCTCCCGGCTAGGAATGTGGAGTGGTTAGTGAAGACGTAGGTGAAACTCGTGGGATCAAGTGGAGTTTACAAGAGAGGAAGTAGGATCCAGGTGGGGTGCCGAACCTCTATAAATCACTATCTTCATTTGTGGTTTGCATTGTTGTTTTTTCTCTACTTGTTTTTATTGTTAATTTCTACTACATAATTAATTAGAGATTAAGAAATTGTTAAGATTAATTAGGTCATACACGATCCTGCTCCACCTACTAGAATCATATCCAGAACTGAGGTATTATTTAAAAAGTTGCTGTAAGAAATGAAAAAACCAGTTTATATAGGTAAATTTTGAAGAAAAAAATTACATATTTCGTACCGAATCTGATTCTAAATACACGTGATTCTACTGGATCCGATTCTCTTGGTACCCGAACCGATATGTCATCATCCCTAATCCCATGGACGGTCGGATATTTAAGGAGGATAAGGATGTAATATTTAGAAAGAGTGAGGGACAGTTAGGGCATTTGCAACTTAGGTTTTTTGCTCGACCTATAAAAGCCCTTCCGAAGCGCCCCCAAACCTTAGCCGTCGCTAGTCATACGCAACCAAACCCTAATCAGGTCAGCGATCCGAAACCCTAATTTTCTCTCCATCTCCGTAGCTTAATTTCTGTTAGATTTGGAGTAGTGATTTGCTTAGTTTTTATCTTTCACATTCCTGTTTTTGAGTTTGCAATTTGGTTGTTTTAATCTCTAAATAAACATCTGATGCGTTTGAATTCGTGTTGAGTTGTCGTGATTAGAAGACAGAAGACAGTTTCAATGAGTGTTTTATAGTTGTCTGTCCTTTAGAAATGACTGGTTTTTAATGAAAAAGTCATCTGATTGTGGAAATTCTGGTTTTCCTTGATATTCAGTTAAGATCTGTTAAGTAGTGTTCTGGTTGTTATATGATGTGTTTTACATCTGACATTCCCTTTTTTTGAGTTTGCGATTGGGTTGTTTTATTGATCTGTAAATGTCTGATTTTTTTAGTTGTTTATCCTTTGGAAATGACTTTTTTTTGTTATAGGAATGCCTGAATGCTTAGGAGTAGCTTTTTATTTGTGATTTTTCATATTGCAATGTCTGTTTTGTCGAAACTAGTGGTTGAGTTGACAGTTTGAATGTTTTTTTATAGTTGCCTGTCTTTACCAATGACTGTTTTTTATTATGAAAAACTCATTTAATTATGTAAATTCTGGTTTTCCTTGATATTCAGTTAAGAGCTGTTAAGTAGTGTTCTGGTTGTTATATGATGTGTTTTTAATTTTGTTTTTGTTTGTTTTAGTTGATATGGCTACAGTTCCTGATTGTCTTATCTGGGAGATTGTCAAGAACAACAATGCTTTCCTCGTGAAGGAGTTTGGCAATGGAAATGCCAAGGTGCAGTTCAGCAAGGAGCCTAACAACCTCTACAATCTCCATTCCTTCACACACTCAGGTATTTATTGTTCATTTATCTGATTATGTTGATTATTGTACTGGTTGGGGCTGTCATAATCCAATTATGATGATCATTAATCTTATATTATATATATTATTTAGGTTTGGCAAACAAGAAAACCGTCTCTATCCAACCCGGCGGTAAAGATCTTTCTGTGCTTCTGACCACCACCAAGACAAAGAAGCATAACAAGCCGGCAAGCCTGCAGCACAGGACACTCATGAAGAAGGAGTTCAGGAAGATGGCAAAGGCAGTTACCAACCAGGTAGAACCTTTATGGATATTTTACTTGTTCTGCCGTAGTGTTATGTACTTGTGTCCATTAGGAACTGTTGTTTTTCAGTAGTGTAGTGGTTCAACAATTGTTAAATCAACATGCAAGCTGTAAATAGCCTTGCTTAACCTTTGTTTCTAGGATTTCTTTTTCTGTACGTTGAGTGTAAATCTAGCAATAAAAAAAAGTTTGAGTATTAGTCTCGTTGAGTCTCAAATATGAATTATGTTAAATCCTCAACGAGCATTTCCAGAATAGGCCGTCTGCCAGTTACTTCATTGTTTTAGTCTCTAATTGCTTTCCCTTCCTTGGCATACCTTATTGACAATTAGGTGAAAATATTTAGTCATTTAATGATTAGTTTTGTTGTAAAGCTCCTCCAATTAATTATGCACGAACAATGAGGTTGATGTCTAACGCACCTTTGTGTTTTCTTGAGCCGAGCGTAGTTACTTTGCCCATTCCTGTCAATGACCTGGCAAACTGATATATGATCTTCTATGCATTCTTTATTGATTAGCTTCTCGTGATTGATGGTTGATCTGTCTAGGCATGGATGATATTACTATTTCCACATCTTTTAGTTATGCAAGCTTGAGTTTTCCTCCTGGTTCTATTCTGGCCAACCACGATATTTACCTGTAATGTTATAACTTCAAATTCCCTTTTTTTTGTAGATCTGTGAGAACAACTACAGGCCAGATTTGACTCGTGCTGCCCTTGCTAGGCTCAGTGCAGTTCACAGGAGCCTCAGGGTTGCGAAATCCGGCCCAAAGAAGAGAAACAGGCAGGCATAAATTGGCTAGAGATTCATATGGTCGATGGTTTGAGATCATAGACTAGTTTCTCCTGTTGCTATCTTATCTTATAACTTAAGACTTCTGTAGGGTTTTGATCATGTTCGCTTGAAGACATTCGTTTTGAGACTTGTTTCCGATGGTTTTTATCCAAATTTGTGCTTTTGCGAATTATATTTTTACCATATCTTCTTTTGTCGAATATTTGTATTTGTCAAAGTGGTTAAGGCTTTCATTAAGTATCTTCTAAACCATTTTAAATATTTCCTGGGGCAAAAACGTTTTATGTATCTGTCGGAGAAGACCCATGTTTGTGGTAACTTCTATGAAAGTCTGAATCTTTAAACACATTTTAAGTCGATTAATTTGTTAGTAAAGATTATTTCTTTATCTTCAACCTCTAAATCAAAGGCAGCAGACGTTAAAAGTAAAACATCATCTCTGGGAAAGCCCTCAAGTTTTCGTATCCCCCGATTTATGTTCAACCAATCAAATGGCACGGAAGGAAATTTGTTGGGAGTTGAAAATATCAAAGAAAAAAACCCTAGTATATATATTTTCCAGAAAAAAATACCTTTTACCTAGATAAGTTTTTACAGTTTAGAGAGCGAATCTTTCGTCAAAAATTTTCGACTATCAATCAAGTTTGAATCGTAAAGCCATAATAGGAATAAGTTTATTTTTCCTTCAAAAGATAATCTTAGTCTCTATTTCTCAACTTTAAGTGTGCGCAACGATGCTTGACTGTTTCACGAAAGTACTGAACTTGTTACTTGTGATGTTAACGACGTCATCAGATGTTGAAAACATAGGGACTTATTTAGCAAAAGGGAACCACCCGAAGGACTTTTTTGTAAATATTATAAATGATTTTAATTTCTTAAATAATGGGGTGTTGTATTTCAATTGCATGCATGAGGTAACTTTGATATATTATATTACCAAAAAAAGTAAAACAAGTGCTGTGAAAATATTCGTTTTAATACCAGAGTATATATATTTATTACCAACAAAGCGCGTTATTAAGATTCAGTTAAACCCAAGATAGACATCAAATCTTGACACCACACTTCTTTCTTTTTTTTCTCATTCAGTTAAAACCAGCCGGTCCAAGACTGTTGGACCGGTTTAAGAGACCCCTCCAATTTAGAAAGCCGTTGGCAGTTGTCCAACCCAACCATATAATAAATACAGGAATGGAGGGGAATCCAAAGAGAACCAACCCTGTGGTGCCACTCCTCTCCAACGTCCGCCACCCACCCGACTTCCGACCTTAGACCAATGGAGGCCCACGCCAAGGTTCCTATTGTACCCTAATCCCCCAAACCTCGGTTCGTTTCTCTACGAGATCATTTGGGTTTTTTTTAAAAAGGTTTCTTACTTTCGAGTTCAGGTCCATTTTAAAAAAAAAAATGTTTGTAGAGTATGAATTGTTGCTAGTGTGGAAAATCGTGTTAAGGTACCAATTGAGATTATTTGGATTTTTTTGGCTTTTGAGTTTCGCGACCAATTGTTTTTTTTTCGAGGTAGGATTTGGATTGATGTTAGTGTGGGAAATTGTGTTGATGTTGCAAACCCTAATCCCTAAGACCTTTGTTCGTCTTGGTGTTGAGGTGATTTGGATTTTCGGGTGCCTTTTCGCTTACGAGGTTTGAGCTGATTATTTTTAATTGTTGGTAGAGTTTGGACTGATGTTAGTTTTGAAAGTTGTTTAAGGTCACAAACACCAATCCCCAAAACATTGGTTCGTCTTCGTGTTCAGGTGATTCGGGTTTTTTGGTGTGCCTTTTTGCTAAAGATTTTTGACTCAGTGTTTTCTTTTTGGTTTTTTTTGTTAGGGTCTGAGTTGCTTAGGTTTGGATTAATGTTAGTGTGAATATTTTGGTGCAAAACCCTTATCTCCAAAATCTCAGTTTGTTGTCATATGAGGAAATTTGTGTTTTGTTGTGCTTTCCTAAGTTTGGGCCAAATTGTTTTTTACAATTGTCCTTAATCCCTCAAAACCTCGATCTCATTGCATTGTTGAGGCAATTTGGATTCTCTCTGTTTTTCTTTCTTTCTGTAAAGTTTGTAGTCAAGGTATGTTTTAATTTTTTGTTTGTATTTTTGATTTTTGTGGGAGCTAACTTTGTGCATTTTCAGTGTCAAATACCAACCCCTAAATCCATACAGCCATTGTTTGTGTTGAAATGACCTTTGGGGCTAATTTTGGATTTGATATCCCCTTATATACCTTCTTTAAGTTATCCTAAGTTTGGATTTGCTAGGGATTTTTACCTGTTTCGTTCCAAGACCTTTCCCCCAAAACCAAAATCTTCCATTTTATTGCCTTTTCCAATTATTTGACCTAGTTTTGAGTTTGAATTTGTTATTTAATTTTTGTAAGGCTTGTATTGTTGGTATTCTAATCTTCCTTGATGAAAACCCGGTAGAGATCTTGAATCCTAAGTTACTTAGAAACATTGTCCCATTCCATCATAATTACTCCGTATATTTATTTTTTCTTTATACAGTATTTGTAGTTTCGCAAATTATTTTCCTGAATGTTTTAGCATTTTATTTTGTCCTCTAATTGTCTTTTATTAGAAGGCCAAATGTTTCAGATGGCTGTAAAATGCAAGCAGACTCAGGGTTTTTAGGATTGGTGACGGTTTTTTGTTTTGGTGATCTTCGTAGAAAAATGAATGGATGTCGGTTCCTCAGTTTGGTGCGTGGGACCAGACGATGGCGACCGCGACCAATTACTCGGTTGTCTTCCAGCATGCTCGAGCCAACAGAAAACAGAACATGGTTGAGACCTTTCCCACTAGCTTTGAGAGGGAACACGAGTTCAAGATGCTCGAGCGATATCAATACCCAGAGGTATGACATTCGGTCATTCCTTGATTTCTTTTCAGTAATTTTCATATTCCCTTTTTCATAATGTCCTGAGTTTACAGTTATACTTGATGAAACAATGACATCACTTCAGATATGAAAAGGTTAACGGTCTTAACCATATTAACAGTTTCCTTTTGCATTCAAATAGGTTTTTTTAGAGCTTACTGTCAGATTGTCACGGTCGGAGCGAATGGAATTTCAGTTTTGTCATAGAAGTAGTATCAGTAAACTAATTCAACAAGAAACTTTTAATTCACTCAGATTTTCTTTAGAATCTGTGTGCAAAATGTAATTCCCAAACGACAAACTTATGCTTTGTGTCTTTTGTCAATCTTTAATAGGACTTCAAGAAATCCAGCTTGTCTAACACCATTCAACTGATTCAATTTTCTAGAATGTGTCTCGGACCAACGGAGGACAGTCAACACCTAGAGAGGTACACTCCAGCAAGAACACAAGAAAGAAGACAACTCAAGAAAGCCCCGTCGTACCGATGATTTCCCACGCCCACCACCCATCCCTTCTCAGCCATGTACACCATGTAGAGGTACAAAACCTTAATCCGCCAAAAAAGGGGTTAATTAC
Organism: Triglochin maritima; assembly: GCA_963682175.1. NCBI lineage: Eukaryota > Viridiplantae > Streptophyta > Magnoliopsida > Alismatales > Juncaginaceae > Triglochin > Triglochin maritima. The sequence continues at coordinate 61,758,481 of OY821770.1, forward strand.
AGTTTACCCAAATTCCAACCATATCTGATGTTTGATTCGTTCTGAAATTTCACATAAAACTTGATTTAGGAGTGTGTTAGGGATATAATGCAAAAAAACTATGAATTTGTGTTTAAATAATGAATTTTTAAAGTTCAATAGGTAAATTATTATAAAACGAAAATTCAGGAGAAGTAACTATCATATTTTAAAATTCAGATGTGCAAAGTGATATCAAGACATAGTCCAAATAGATAACTGTCACATTTTAAAGTTCAAAAATACAAAATGATATCGAGACATAGTCTAGGGGGTAAACTGCAATTAACCCCCCCCCCCCCCCCCCCCCCCCAAAAAAAAAAATCAACATCGTAACCATCTTTAAATCCAATTTTCATTGGTATTTATGGAGCTTTTTCTGAATTTTTTTTTTGGTAGAAAAACGTATTGATTCCTCAATTCGGTGGTTGGGATAACAAATCTGCCAGGACCGACTACACTATGGTCTTCCAGCGTGCTAGGGCCAATAGGAAGCATAACAAGGTCGATATCCCACACATAAGCTTTGGAAGTGAACGCGAGCTAATGATGCAACAACATGACTCTGTGCAATCTCCAATCGTAAGACAATATCCACCATTTCTTTACAAACAACATGTGTAATTTCTTCTGCCGAAAAGTTTTAGCAAAACTAATGTTGAGTTCATAGGCATATTAAAATATGCAACATTGATTCAATGTTTTTTTTAATCTGTAAGGGAACTTCTCTTTTAAGTAACTATGTATGCTTTCCACCGAAAAATATGATATCGGATAAGAAATGGTTGAATCAAAATTGTGAATTATAAGAACATTCCATAAGAATGCAGGACTATAAAATTGTGCTCAGATTGAACCATTAACTGCGAAATTTTGTTGGTAAGGAACACATGTCTACTATTAAGTTCATGAAAGGATGTCACATATGGTGGTTAAAACTATATGCTTCATACATTGAAGATTTCATTTTACATCCAAGGGGTCATCATTTAACATAATAGGAGTTATATAATTAATGCTCTTATGGAAATTGACAGCATTTATATGATACGAGTTCTTCCAAGAATCTGGCAACATTGGGATGTCTATTTCAGTTTTATTTGCCACTTTTTACAATAATATCTATCCATCACGATCTTAGTTAGTTTTGTTACTCGATAGGTTCATACCACATCCTTCTAACTTCTTTGGCAATTTCTCTTTCTCTGCAGAAAAGAAAGAAGTTATTCAGATATCTTAGCAGTTGTTGCGGAGCATGATTTAAAGTTAACAAATCGAACTCGACTCCATGGCATACTACGTCTGCGTCATACACGCTTGTGTTATTTCTTTTCTATTATGCATAATTTTAAAGTATGCCAAACTCATTTGTATCTACAATCATTAAATATACATTCGCGTTCATGGTGCCAAACATAGAAATCTAATATGCAAGGTATCCCTACGGAATCGTTTTTTTTATTAAAGTAGAAGAGTTCCCCACCTCGTAGTGATGGTAGGATTGGTCTACAAATCACTTCAAATTGCATATAACTATTTTCTTTTCGCAAAAACCGAAAATTTTAGGTTCCGATTGTCAGATTTTTCCAGGAAGCCTCCTGATGATATGACCAACTATATTTTAAGCCGATTTTCAATTTTTTTTTAAAAATACACTATTTTTCTAATTTAAAAGAACATATGGTGTCTGCAAAATTTTGATACTTAGCCTCCAAGTATTTCGTTAAGACTTTGACGTTTGAGGCATTATGGTAATGTTGATGTTGATGCAAGATTTTGTTGACGTTTGACCTTTGATAAGAACTGATATTATGTAGAAAGTGCTGATCAAATATTTTTGTTTTGGTTTCATTGCAGTAGCCATTGTTTCTCTACATGGTCAATTGTGCTTATTTTTAGATCAGTGTGTCTTAATAACTTTAATACGTATATTAGACCTCGATCATGTTAGTGCTAGTGTAAGAAACTTGCTTCTGTGAGAAGTAATTTTTTTCTTCATTTCTACAACAACTTACAACACATGCTTAAGTTCCCTCCTGTTCTAATCTGAAAAACAAACACCAATCATCAATCAGCTACAAAATATCGAGCAACTAAAAGTGTACATTTGCTAATGAGTTTTTGTCTCCTTACAACACGTCGAGATCTCGCAAATTCCTCAAGAATGTCACTCCCACAACTGATCCAACTTTAACAAAAACAGCGGGAAAGCCAATTGGAGCTTCAACCCACTCTTCAATTCCATGTTCTTTATACCATGAAAAATTCGAGGGACGACCAAATACGTTCCTTAACCAAACATGTTTCCAACTACTACCTCCTGCTACCGGAAAGTAAACCTTTACTTTCTTCATCCCTTTATCCAAAACTGGTGCTACCATAATCTCTGCCCCGATCATGAATTGCTCATAACTCAAGTTCCAGACATGTTTGTCATATGGGTAATGTAGGAAAAGATGTCGAGCGACGGGCAGACCTTTTTGAGCTGCCTCCTGTTTTCATAGAAATGTTGTTGTCAAACTGTATGTTATATGAAAAACTGAAAGTTCAGATCATCTGTGAACTATGTGCTGATTTACCTCGACTAATTGAATCCGATAGAACAACCAAGACTTGTAGATCTTTGCACAGCGAGAGAAATGCGATAATGTGTTGTTGTTCGAGTAGAATTGAGAGTTGTAAGACGGTTTGTTTCCCTGCAAAAATCAATCCATTATCAGCATTAATTTAACAGGTCTAATTTTTCGTGATATGAAACCAATTACTGATAACTGATCCTCACTTCATGTGAGCGAAAGACGGTACTGAATGCGTTTAGTTCCATCCATCCATCGAACGAGAAGTTCCTCGCTTCGTCGGTATTTGACGAAACCCAGATTCGCCGTGCAATAACCTCCAATATCGCTGTGGTTGAAAGCGAGACCAGAGAGCCCACTGCTGAGTAAACCAACGACACTACTCTTGATGCCGTAATTTTTCTGCCAGCTTACCATTTGGTCTCCTTCCCAGAACAACATACCCCACTTCGAGTTGCCCCTGAAGTCGGCTCGCGTAAAGAAGACCAAACTCTCATCAGGGTCTTCCTTCTCATCGCCATTGCGATTGGACTTCCACTTGTCCACGAACTCGGTTAACTCTAGCCCAAAGTTCAGGATAACTCGATTGGATCTTCACCTGCAAAATAAAAAAATAAAAAGGTTACAATTTTTTGAGTAGCAATATTACAAACTTCTTAACTGAACAATGTAGAAAAGATAGTGTCTATAAGCTGAATCTTTAATTGAGCTAGTTGAGAGTCATTTTACAATGATAAATTCATTTACATTTGATAGTAAAAGCAGTGTAGTTGCTGATTTGACCGTTTGAAACTCTCCTTTTATTCATCTTTTTATTATTAGACTTGGATTTATATCTCAAATTGGTGGCAAGATAAGGGGCTGAAAATGTAATACCCCAAAGTTTAGTAAAACATTACCTAACATGATATAATGATTTGAGTCTACTACCATGACACTTACTAATTTAAGTTTTGTAGCAATAAGTAGATGTTGTGGGTCAATGAGTTTATGGGTGACGAATCGGAACTCGGACTCGATGCGAGCTCAGGGACGGGACGTTACAGAAAACGTTATCAATGAGACGTAGAACAAGAGAGTGAAGGAGACGAGTTTGCTAGAGTTCGAACACCGGTCAACAATCAGATTGTCCTCATTTAATGATAGGAATGTCGATTAGTGGACAAGATGAGTTTTTTGTCAACAATTTGATTGTAGACCAGTTCTCTAAAGTGGATAATGCATGCTGAACTCCCATTAATTATCATTAGGCTTTGAAGATTTTCTGAATTCTAATTGAATACCTGAATGAAGAGTGGCATCTAGAGGCAATCCTTCACCGAAATCCACCATCCATCCTCTAATCCCACAATCCACCATTTGCTGCAAAATCTTTTTAAACCATTTCACAGCAAGTGGGTTTGTAAAATCAAGCATTCCCACATCGAACGCGGTGTTGGGGACCATATACGTCGAGCCATCTCTATTTTCCATTAGAAATCCTAAATTTGATGTCTCCCTGAACATGTCTCTTGTCTTGTTGGATTTCCCATTTACCTACAAAACAATACAAATGTAGCAGTTTTAAGAAATACTTCTAAACAAGACCTCGTTGAGATTAACATTTTCAGTGTATTAGAAGGGATGATTACCGGAGCAAGGCAAGGGTTGTGCAGTAAGCCATAACTTCGATATTGTGAGAACTTAAATCTCTTACGAGGTTCGACCATCCCGAGTAATGTGTGGAGTCTAATTCCCAATTCCACCAGAGTTGTGAACCAATCATTGTCTCCCTTTGGCCAATCCAGTCCTACAAATGCCATGAAATCAAGATATCAGCATCCAGTGTAATTGCATATAAGTTCAATTATGATCTTATTTTATATCAGGTTAATTAATTTTCTTTGGTACAATGCTTCTATATTTACAAAGAGAATATTAGTCCAACATTGTCCAACATAAAAATATTGAAGTGAGTTATGATGACATGCATTCACTACCATAATACTTACAAATAAGTTTTGTGGCAATAAGTGAGTATTGTGGGTCAGTGAGCTCGTGGGTGACAGATCGGGTCTCTGGGTCCGATGGGGACTCAGGAACGGGACGTTACATATGGTATCAAAGCCTTAATTAGCCGGAATTTCGGAACTAAGTGCTACACCAAGAGAGTGAGAGTCAGCTATAGAATCCCACAACGCCTGATGACTGACTAACTTAACCCTTACGATGACGTCAGGTGTTCAAATGAGATAGGTTGTAACACCCCAAACATTAGTCCTACATAGCCCAACATAAAAATGTTAGGATGGGTTATAATGATATAAATCTAATACCATAACATTTACCAATTTAAATTTTGTGGCAATATGTGAGTGTTATGGGTCAGTAAGCTCGTAGATGACGGACCAGGACTTGAAACGGGACGTTACAGAGAAGATGTAAACAATGTTTATACATATCAATATAATGTCTCCCTTGACTTGTTATATGATTATGTTAGTTAGAATCGAAATGTCGTACTTGTAGCCAAAATGAGGAAACTGGAACATCATGATCCTGCAACTGATCCCAAACACGTCGGACAACCTCTGTACCTCCCTGCATCCCAACTACAGCTCCGGATATAATCCAATTCGGAAGCTTGGGAGGTCTCCCAGTAGTCGTGGTAAATCGTTCGATGAGCTCGCTCGGCGAATTTCCATGCAATATTCTTCCCTTAGCATATCTATTATGTATCTGTAATTAAGGAAAGTCATTATCAATTCGCACATTCATAGGCATGTGATCTTACTCACTCACTCAAATCTCTGAATGAATATAAGTTGGATCATTTTCTTTACCTGAATTTGCACTCTATCTGATTTCGTAAGATAAAAAATGGAATAGTCGTATTGTAACGCCCCGAGCCCGGACAACTGATCACCCGTCCGAACCCGGTGCGTTAAGATACGATCCACGATCCTGACCGCTGCGCACTCTGATATTTAAATCCATCTGATAGGCCCATAATTAATCTGAAAAATGTAATGAACAAATTGTGAGCTCGACAGTCCTCAAGTACCAACCATCAATCAATCAGAATCATAATCATGTGGAAAATAATACAGAATATGACATTCAGTCAATAAGCACAATCAAGAGACATGCATCACAAATAAAATGCATGCATATCAATTTGAAACCCCCATTCAGATTCGACCACATCCTGTGCTTCTGAAATCTATCAATATGTCAGACGCACACCTGGTAGCTTCACACTAACGACAGGCAGCCCTTTCCTCTCTCGGGTGGCTCCACGCTGTCCGTTAGGCAGCTCTTTCCTAAGTTGCTCTGCTAGAAACATACACACAGCCACAGGACATGTCGACCGAAACACCACCATGCAATCATATGCATATCCATAAAATCAATATTAATGCTCAACATGCATGCAACTACGAATATCAAGAGAGACAGACATGATATGAAACTGAAGAATAACGAATCAGTACTTGTCTCAAAATCTCCATCTTTTTCTTCTCAATATTCTTCTCAAAATTCCATCTTTTCCTAAAACCACAAAATCATCCAACAATCTTAATTAGTCTATTAAGATATTTGATTATTACCTCAACTAAAAAATTCAGGATATTACACGTATCCTTCGAGATACAACGATCTCATTTTCGATGTCATGTAAAATGGCGAAGGCGCATACGTTGTACTCGAGTCTCCACCAGCCCTACACAGAATGTCGCATGAAAAAACCTAATCAAAACCAAAAATAATAATAATAATAATCATGAAATGACAGATGAAAATGAAATACCTGTAACTAACAAGATTGGCTGCAAATTTGATGGGTTGATCACCCCTCCCAATCCCTTGCTCCTGCACAAAATTGGGCACTCTTTTTCCCTTGAATTCGATATGCGAGAATTGCTCCCCGAATCCAAAGAACCTCTCATCTTCCTCGCTACGATAAGTGTAATAACCTTAATCTAAACACCTTAATTAACCTAAACTAAACCTAATTAACCTTAATTAAGCTTGCTACAGTAAAGGGTGAGGTGGAGATGAGGATAAGTTTTGGTTTTTCCTATAAATAGAAGTGTTAGGTTAAGAAAAACGTTTTCTTCATTCCTAAGTGTTTCAGAGAGTGAGAGAGGTGATTTTGGAGGAGAAGAAGAAGAGAAGGAGAAGGAGAAGAAGTTGGGTTGAGTTTGCCAAAGCTTGGGAGGCTTCCACAAACTTCAAAAAGGTATGTCAAGTCTTCATTATAACTCACATAAACTTTGTGGGTGTTGGGGATCGACGTTGGTGTCGAATTCCCCGTCGGATTGCAACCTATTCAGAGGTTGAAGACGACAATCGGTCGACCGGTGCCTGTGGGCAGTCGACCGATTCTATTATTATATTGTTTTGCACCCGCAAACGGTCAAACGATGTCTGCGGACGGTCAACCGTTATGCCAGATTTCTGCGAGAAAAATGGTTGATGCTGTTATCGGTCGAACGGATCCACTTCGTCGGTCGACCGAAACAATGAGAATAGGTCGGTTGGGGATTTTGACTTATTAAACGGTCGAACATCCTTAACCTGGTTCGACCGATCTATTTGATTCTAAGTCGGTTGGGAGCTTTAACCATCAAAATGGTCGACCGCTCTTTAACTTTCGGTCGACCGACTGAGCATTTTAATTAAGCAGTAGAGTGTCTGTGATGTTTCGGTCGAACTGTATCTCAGTTCCGGTCGACCGAATATTACTTAGGCAAAATGCTGAAATCCCTGTTATCGGTGGAATAGACCCTTGGTTCGACCGGTCGGATATATAAATATTATAAATATTGTATATCGTAGACCATCCAAACGGTCGACCGCTAGATGACTTTTGTTCGACCGATTGGTCGGTAATTCGGTTGGCGTGGTTCGACCGATACACTTGTTTGTACAGTACAGAGTACTGTGCAGAAGACCGGTCGACCGGTGTGCTTGTAGCGGTCGACCGATCTGCCGCAGGTTGGTGGATTTATCCACACGCGAGCCATCAAGTATAGGTCGACTACCGGCTCCGAGGCGACGGTCGATTACCAGCATTGAGAGCGACGGATTTCACCTTCGACGAGGGCGTATTATTGTTGGTCCTCTCATATCGAGCGGGGTGTGAGAGATGATTGCCGTAAACCTTGGGCTGTTTGCTGGGGTTTGTCGGTAGGCCGAGGATGTTTCGGCAGGGTGCGCGTCTGGCGGCTCTTGGGGGAGCAGTGGTTGTCGTCTGGCCCGAGTTGTGCATTCGGCGGGCTGACTCGCTCCTGGAGTGGCGGCGTAGTGTCAGGGTTCCTTTCTGCGGCTCTTGGGGAGCAGTGGTGCCGATTGACCCTTGTGAGGTAGCGGTGGACTGACTTGACCCTCGTGGTGGCAGGAGTGGTTCAGTACCGCGGAGGCGGAGATGAGTATTATTGTGGACCCGAGGCGGATGATCATGTGTATTGCATTGCATTGTCTTTAATTCCATTTTGTATTTTAGGAGGTTTGGTATACGGGGTTCCTACAGGGAACTCAGGTATGTTTCAATTGTTTTCATTTCAAGTAGCGAGTTGCATTAGAGTCGAGGTGGTGACTGAGGAGGGTGCCCCCGGGATCTGATCCTGTAGTCGTCAGTCTCTTCTTTTTGAGGTGATTACATATTGTATAGCTTTTGTCGTAATCACAGTCAGTTGTATATTTGACTTCCACGTGGATCATATTTATATTATATATGTTGGTCTGTTTTCCCGTGACGTACCGTTGACGGTATTTTTATATTGTTTAAATTTTCCGCTGTTTTCGGGAATGTTACAATAAGTCAGAAAAACACGGTTGAACTCGAGAAGATCGGTATTGGATTCCCTATGATAGTCATAGTAATCCGAAGAATTCCACCTCAAATTCGGATAAATCCTCGAAAAGGGTTTAACGTTGGGTTGTTGTTTGATAATAATCTCTCCAAACCTCACCTCAAATCCAACTTGGTAATCACCCTTTTGAGCGAACAAAACGCTATAATTCGTCGAACCACCATTCCTACACCTCTCATTGCCAAAAAGCAATCCGCTAACCACACATACTGGTAAAACAACAATCCCCTCCAAGTCGAAATCCAAACCAAAACCAAATTCCACATCCCTCTGGGGAATGAAAAACACGAATGTCATCGACCGTCTGGTGGTTACAAACCGCAAGAAAGCCACCATCTCTGATAGCAAAAGACCCTCTGCTCTCCACCTCAGTCTCCACAACAGAACCAGACACAAAGGACTCACCTTGGAGGGTGGACCATAGGGGCTGTTTCTTGTGGGTGGAGGAGTGGGAAATGGAAAAGGAAGGTGACCCATTGGAGGTGGTGAAGGAGAGGTGGAAGTGGTGGCCAATTGGGAGGAGTTGGGGGGAGGAGAGGGTGCCATGGAGGAGGGGTGTGGAGGGTGGTGGGGATGTGAAAGGGTTGTTTAGGTGCTTGTGGTGTTTGGTTGTGATCTTCATCAGAGGTGGAGACATGTTTTTGAATTTTGATTCGAAAAAGTAAGAAAAAGAAAATTGTTTGGGTTTTGGGTTTTTTGTTGGTTGGTTGGTTTGTGGTATTTGAATGGTTGGATTTGGTGTCTAGATTCTGATAAGTGTTCTGTTATGTTCTGTTCTTGTTCCTGGAAGTGGTCTGGATTCTGAATCATTCAAATGTGGGACCCGCTGATCCGGTTTTGTTGGATTCGTTTTTGGGTTTTTTTTTTGCATCTGTCCTTTTTTTAAAATGTATTTTTATTAATTAATTTATGAAATAAATGAGGTTAACTTTGGGAACTCTCTTCTGTCTCTACTGAGATCATAAAGCAGATTTCTATCTAATATTACTCATAATAATCTGTGACACTACGACGGCTGTTTTCTGTTAATTCACATCAGTATAGCGTAAAGTATAATATTTGTAGGAACATTTAAAATTTATTCAATATTTATCATTAAAGATGGAATCACGGTGACAAAGTGGCGGCCGGAGAGAATAAGATGGGAATCTCTCATTTAAAAAGAATGTTGTGATTACATGTACCCACAACTAATCTTGTGATTTATAATAATACAAAATAATAATCCTAACACACAGACATATTTTGTGGCGTGACGATAACTAGATAAGTCATATAGGGCAATGATTAGTCGCTATTAAAATGCTACACCGAAATCCATCGTCTAACAAGAGTGTCATTTCACTCTGGTCAAGTTAGAAGTTGGGATGAGATTTTGCTCCAATTTCAAAATTACCAATTTTGCACAACAAAATTAGAAACCCGTAAAACGAGGACGTTCCCACAAATTGAAAAATCTATGGAGGAAGTTTATGCAAAAATAGAAGTTTGACTATCTGAGTCAAGTCTCTCGCATAGGGCTGCAAACGGGGCGCGGCGGGACGGGTTTGGCTCCGCCCGCTACCCGCCCCACCAAAGTCAGGCGGGCAAACGGGGCGGGGCGGGTAAAAAAAAATTGGGCCGCTATTCGCCCCGTTTAGTCCAGCGGGTTAACGGGTGGGGGGTTAACGTGTCATGGGTAGGAAAATTTAAATTTTAAAAGAAATGTTAGAAGTTTAATGAAATAACGAAAATTTTAATACATAAATATGTTTTTTAATAATTATATTTGTAACGGGTAAACGGGTTAACGGGTTGGTAACACATTAACCGCAACCCGCCCCGTTTAGTCTGGCGGGTTAACGGGTCACGTGTAGGAAAATTTTCAATCACAACCCACCCTACGCGGGACGGCGCGGAGCGGGTTGGCGGGTCAAACCAGCCCCACGAACAGCCCTACTCTCGCACTGATTTCAACTTTGGAAAATATTGCTCGTATTAGACGTACTCGTACGCTTTGACCCATCCAAATCAGTGTCCATAAATAATAATATTATTATTTTGCATAAAGCAATGTGTAAGAGGTAATATTTATGTAAAGTCACAGTTAATTTGATGTTCTTAAAACATAATAACAACTCATTTAATCTAGATATTTTGACAACAAAATATTAGACAAGAAAGGGCCACAATCCCTCAAAATATCAATATAATCCCTCAGCTAAGGGCACCCCCGTTAACGGGGCAGGCGCCCCTCGGGTGCCCGCCCGGAACGTCCACCAGGGCGCTTGCTCGGGCGTTGGGCGTTCCGGGCAGACGCCCGAGGCACCCTCGGGTGGGGGGCATGTGTCCCCCCATTCGTTGATTTTTTTTATTTTTATATATCTAGTGGAGGTTTTGTTATTAATGGATTGAGTATTTGTTATTAATGTGAGGTAATAATTTTTGGTGTAATTAATGGAATAAAATTTTAAATATATACATTAAAATAAACAAATGTAAATCCATATTTAACATTTAAAATAGAATATATATTAATACGACAATGTCATAGGAACAATACATTAACCGTTCTCGGAGGCCCTTCTTCTTTGTTGTAAAGCTGAAAAGAAACAAATGTTAAAGGAAATACAAATCATACGAAATACAAACCATACAGACTACAACAACACGAAATACAAACCATACGAAATACGGACTACAACAAACTACACGTATTGATTCTCTTCTGTCCAGGCGAGGAGTTTATCAATTACTTTTTGATTCTCCGTCGGGTTGTCATTCCTCGTCAGATAGTGAAGTATGTCCAACTTAATTTTTTTAAATACGGATTACTTTTCACGCACGCGTATACTGTGCATTCACGCGCGTTTCAAATTTCAAATATTCAATTTTTTTGTGGTTTAATAGTGATTATTATTATTATGAATAATTATTATTGTTAGTTAATTAATAATAATTATTATTATATAAAATGTAATTTGTTAAATGTTGTGTGAGAATTAAAATTGTTTAATTAAGAAATGATGTGGAGGAAAGAGAGTGTACGTATGGTGGGTGAGGTAGCCCGAGCATGGGTAAGGGTTTTTTTGGGTGGGTTGAGTGGGCTGACGTGGCAGTGAGAGAAGCTGACGTGACAAAGAAAGAGTGCAAAGTGCACAGGGGTAGCCCAGGCGCTATTAATTGTGCTCTAAGGTTTTAAGTTTGCAATATTTCAAAATTGAGAGTTCTTCCCTCTGTCTTTATATCTTTTTCTTCGAGCGAGGCTTATATATATGTGCTCACATTCAATTCGGTGATATAGTACTAATTCATTATACTTTAACAAATCCTCTGGTTTAAATGATTCTGATCCTTCCATCCTCCCCTGATATATATACTCATTAATACACGTCGATTTACAAATATCCAATCATAAATAACCCTTACACAACCAACTACACATCTTAATTAATATCAGCTACGAAATTTGGTCATGACTTTCATTTATTCTTCCTGACAAGAGAAGATAGAATTTGACTTATATCGTTTTCTTTATGGGTAGTGGGTCATAACTCATAACTTACAACAATAAGATGAGTCATCTTGTTTAATAAAAAGACACCCGTGGACCATATTGCGAAAGTTAAAACCAACAACTTGAATTTTGGGTTGTTGAAATTTGACTCTTGAGACTGCGCAATTTTTCCATTTTCAACTCCCGATTCATTTGCTTGGGTAGACCTCAAAAGGTGCACAATTGGTTAAATACCCCTGAGTTTTTACTATTCACTTGGGTACACCTCGTTGCACTGCATATTGCTTGCATGCCCTCAGACAGTTTGTGGGGCCCATTCCGTTAAATTTTCTGTTGGTTTATTTACAAAACACACCCTCTAAATTTCAAATATCCTTAATATTAAATATAAAAACACAAAACAAATATTTTCTTTACAAACACACCCCTTCTTCTTATTCTCTCTCTTTTATTCTCTCTCTACTCTCTCTCTCCACTCTCTCTTGTTTTCTCTCTCCTCTCTTCTCATTCTCTCTCTCTCGCTACTCTCTCTATTGTTCTCTCTCTCTCCTCTCTCTACTCTCTCTCTCTCTCTCTCTCTCTCTCTCTCTTCGGTTCTCTCTACTCTCTCTCTCTCTCTCTCTCTCTTCGGTTCTCTCTCCTCTCTCTACTCTCTCTCTCTCTCTTCGGTTCTCTCTCCTCTCTCTCCTCTCTCTCTCTCTTCGGTTCTCTCTTCTCATTCTCTCATTCTCTCTCTCTCTCTTATTCTCTCTCCTCTCTCTCTCCTATTCTCTCTCATGTTCTCTCTTCTCCGGAAGACAGTCCCAACACAGACGGTATGCACGTCCAGGAGAGCCAGAACGTTTTCATTACCAATTCCACAATTGCATCAGGTGATAATTAAACCCATGGTTATATAAATAGTCACTTATGAATTTATATAAACTAAACCAATATTTGTTTTTTAAATTGGTGCAGGAGATGACTGCATTGCTGTTGGAAGGAGATTTTCAAATATCAATATTACCAAAATAACATGTGGTCCTGGGCATGGCATCAGGTACGCTACATCTAAGTTTGGAAGAGAGAGAGGACAGGAGAGAGAGTAGAGAGAGAGAGAGTAGAGAGAGGAGAGAGAGTAGAGAGAGAGAGAGAGGAGAGAGAACCGAAGAGAGAGAGAGAGAGGAGAGAGAATGAGAAGAGAGAACCGAAGAGAGAGAGAGAGAGAGAGAGAGAGTAGAGAGAGGAGAGAGAGTAGAGAGAGAGGAGAGAGAGAGAACAACAGAGAGAGTAGCGAGAGAGAGAGAGAATGAGAGAATGAGAAGAGAGAACCGAAGAGAATGAGAGAATGAGAAGAGAGAACCGAAGAGAGAGAGAGAGAGAGTAGAGAGAGGAGAGAGAGTAGAGAGAGAGGAGAGAGAGAGAACAATAGAGAGAGTAGCGAGAGAGAGAAAAGAGAAAACAAGAGAGAGAGTGGAGAGTAGAGAGAGAAAGAGAGGGGAGAGAGAGTAGAGAGAGAGAATAAAAGAGAGAGTAGCGAGATGGAGGAGAGAGAAAACAAGAGAGAGTGGAGAGAGAGAGAGTAGAGAGAGAATAAAAGAGAGAGAATAAGAAGAAGGGGTGTGTTTGTAAAGAAAATATTTGTTTTGTGTTTTTATATTTAATATTAAGGATATTTGAAATTTAGAGGGTGTGTTTTGTAAATAAACCAACAGAAAATTTAACGGAATGGACCCCACAAACGGTCCGAGGGCATGCAAGCAATATGCAGTGCAACGAGGTGTACCCAAGTGAATAGTAAAAACTCAGGGGTATTTAACCAATTGTGCACCTTTTGAGGTCTACCCAAGCAAATGACCCTATAATATAACCTATATATTAATAGCAAGTTTTATAAAATTTCCGATCAACAAGAGATTCTCTACTTTTTTCAAAAACTTTGTGATTATTTTAGGAAGAAAGGAATCTGGACGTGTTCCAACGCTACAATATTGGAAACAAATATTTGCATGAAATATTTGTTACGCTATCAAGAACTTTACGTACGTGCAAATAGGCTATATTCATATCATGTATAGCCAGATCACGTCCACGTTCATTGGCAAGTGCACCTGACTGTAATTACGTTCAGTGTACATGTCCTCTCAACTACATTCACTCTTTAAAAAGGTTGTCTAACAATAGCTTAAGCCAAAATCTCACTGCTATTTAAGTAAACGTTCACCCAATATAATGTTAGAAGATTCCTTGTTATTAAACAGATTTGATTGTAGATTTGTAATCGTAAAAAGGTTGTTGTAAATGACAAGACATGTGGATTTGCAATTTCGTGAAAGTGTAACAGTAAAAAGGTGGTTACACTGAGAAAACATGTATATTAATAGAGAAGTGAATTAAAGTGAATGCCCATTAACAAAATCTCAAGTGTGTTAACAGATTCCACTGTTAAGAGTTTGGGGTGAGTGTTTTGCTTTGTTGGGTGAAACTTCACCAAAGGTTTATGGTAGCTCTGCTGCAAATTAGCAAGTGGTCATGCAACAAAACTTTACGGAGTGGAGCTGATAATTACTTAGAGAAAGCGATTATTGAATTGTGTCTTAAGCCCATTCCTAGCGCCGCATTATGTACTATTTCGACATATTCACCTTGCGTGTCAATTACTCGAGTCTGAGCGTTTCGAGAAGTCATCTATGTGAGATTTGATTGATCTACCGTCTCAACAAAATTCAAACACTAAGTTAATGGATGAGCAGTAATGGAATAAGGAATTCCGTTGGGGGATATAAATGAAGAAATATTAGAATTATCCTCAACCAATTTTCATATTTTGAAAATAATACATGATTTTCTCACTTGTAACTTTACTAAGTATTTTTTTCTTCCAATATAAGCCACTAAATTGCCATTCAACCAATAATTTTCAATTCGATTTGCTCAAATGATTCTTAAGAATATTTATTGTCAAAAATATATAATCTTTTCAACATGTTTCTCTTCTAAAACATCAATTCCTTCAAAGTTACAAAAGTCATATGAGTTATATATGTCAAAGATATATGCTTGAAGCTCGTTGCAAAGTCTGACATGATCTATAGTAATTCATTCAAATAATATTTTTAAATGAACTAGTTTGAATCGAAGAATGAAATGCAAATGAGTAATTTTATATTCATTTCATTGAAACCGTTGTTTAATTCTTGAAATTTTGAATTTATAACAATGTAAAACAACTCAACACGATAATAAAAAATATTTGTGATTTGCAGACCCCTTCGGGGTGGTCAGTCATCAAGTATAAATTGTTCATCCATAATATTAATCACAATTTCATATATGACAGAAAATAAGTGCACTTTATCTGAGTCTTTATCTTACAAATTCGGCCCGCTATTTATTTCAAAATTAAGAATAAAATGGGGACTCACTCCCTGTGATATTAGTTCCACTCTTAGAAAATGCATATATTGAAGCTAATAAAGAATTCAGCAGAAGAGACATATTAAGAATAATAACAAACTTTTTAATGAAAAATATTTAAAAAGATTATATATTACCGGTTCCTTAAAATTTTCAAAATTAAGAAAGAAGATGAACGCTTACCTTCATGATATTTTGTTGTAGTATTTGGAAAATATTGTCACTACTCTTTTCAAAAAATATTTAAAAAGTGTTGCACGCGTCTTAAGTTTAGTAACGTGAGTCTATTTCAACAATGTACAACAACTTTCAACACATAATGGGGCCTTTGAAACTTGTCTTTGAGCTAAAGATCGAATATGTTTTTCAAAAATAAAATCTCAAGTGATACAATAAAAATATCCAGATCGGTTTTTTATTATATTTTTTTAAAAATAGCATCTGTATTGTACATAGTGATACAGACATACAATGGTATTGTTTGAGAAAAAAAGCAAAATACGAGTATACCAATGCAATACAACAATGCAACGTATATACTGGTCAACAAATCCAACGTAGATAATGCTAAATAGAAACCAAATTTATGCAATACACGTAAAATATTAATCGATATTATAAATCGAGCTAACCATTGAAATCATATTGTTTAGCCTAGAGACGATGATTGGACCTGGAGCTGAGTCTCAGACGAGTGGCCCAGCACTAGAGCAAAGGCTGGGCCTAATTCTAAAAGTCAGATTAATGACCAAGCCCATGTTAGATTTATTTATTCACTAGTTTGAACTGTTTTCTAATGTGCCATTTTCGATTGAAAATATTATCAGGTGTTACGTTTCAGTCTCACGCTGTAACGTAGAATTTATTTATTCCCCAGTTTATTGGATGAATTCATTAATTTTATGGTAGACAGATAAACTTTACATGTATGTGAGGGCTCCCTTTAAACAATATTGTCTGCACTTTGACATGAAGAAAATAATTACATTTGTATGTGCCGAAAAATATTGGAAAAGATAGTTTCACATTTCTGAACAATAAACCCGTGCGAGACTCATAATATTAGGGCTGACAAATTCGTGTTTCGTGTCGGGTACGAACACGAATTGACACAAATTGTTTTTCCTCGATCCGAACACGAATTAGTAAGAAATGGTCGACACAAACACGAAAATCTTATCTTAAACCCGAACACGACCCACGTTGACACGAATCCATTTTTCGCACGAATTAACCTGAATAACTCGAACTGACTTGTTTGACACGAATTTTTACAAACACAAATTAAAATGAACACGAAATAACATGTTTGACACCAATTATGACATATTTGACACAAATTTACACAAACACGAATTAACCTGAACACGAACTAGCATGTTTAACACTAATTACACAAAACACAAACCCGACCCGAATTACAGTTCGTGTTATTCGTGTCAACCCGAATTACACGTCGTGTCATTCGTGTCGACCCGAATCGTGATATTTAGTGTCGGGTTCGGGTTTCGTGTCATGACCTGAATTACTAACCCTACATAATATAGTAAGATTAATTACTTACTACCTAAGTTGACCAACAAAACTTCACGGTCATCGTATATCACACTCCAATTAATGACTCGAAATAAATTGCAAAATATTTTACCACTAAAAAGGAGGGAATGTAAAAATAATCATAGAACACCATCACGCGTGTCTTCTGAAATGGTAAACATTGACATACAAGAGTGCTACTACGAACTAATTTAGGCTAACTTAGCTGGCAAAGCATTGCATTTGGCTTAACCAACACCAACATCGCGAACTATGTTACGTTTTTTTACTTAATCAGAGCATAAATAATACAGACTAGAGAAAGCCGAAGAACCATCAGCCCAACTCATTTTTTCTGGTTCTGCTAACACCTACAAATATTGAAGAAGAAAAAGTCAGCAGAGCCTACAAATCCAGGCCAGCTATTTCTAATTTTAATGCAGATATTAAGAACAGCTCAAACGATAGTGAAAATGATAGCAATGGAAATTGAAGTGAGCAATTCAGATCTGCAGAACAACTTCCCTGATCAGACTATCAGTTGTCGAACTTGAATCTTGTCTTTAGGAGAGGCTGCCTTGTGCTGACCCTGAGAAATGGAACACTCGGTCATGATGTCAAATGCAATCAAGAATCTCTGCAACTGTGTTCTTCATGAAGCCATCAATGGTTTTTAGCTGGCCTGCCACTAACTTGTTCGGAATCAAATTGTTAGCTTTCATTCTTTCCCTAAACCCGTACGCCGGAGTTTTGGCGTTAATGTAAGCTTCAAGCAGCGCTTGATATATCCTCATATTCCCTGGATGTGAGGATGACTTCAACTTATGGAATATCTTCTCAGCGTTATGAATGTCTCCTCTTTTCGCATACTTATCCAAGATAGTTACTAGGGTTATGTACATAGGCTTTACCTGGCCCTTCTCCTCGGCTTTGCACAAGAGAGAATCTGCCTTTTCAACTTCGCCAGCTTTCAGATACAGTTTCACCAGGGAGTCCCAGGTCCAAGGACCAATCTGAATCCCTTTGCTTGACATCCGCTTCACCAGCTCCTTCCCCTTGTTCAATAGCTTGTGATTTTCATAGACTTTAAGTAAGGCAGTATAATAATTCTGAGAACCAGCGTTTTTATCCCTAATAGCATCCTCAAAAATTTCTTCAGCTTTCCCTACCTGTCTTAGTGCCCCCCAAGCCTCTATGGCAACTAAACGCTCGTCTTTACGTGGATTTACACATACTTGCCAAATTCTTTCCACTTCATCTGCTTTGCCCAGTGCTGCATATAAAGGAAGGAGAAGCTTGCAAACCGGACGGTTCTCTTTTATGTGCTCTCCTTCTATCTCCTTTAACACCGCTTCTGCTTTTTCTGCAAGCCCTCCGAAAATATAGTATTTTGCAACCACAGCAAGAGTTTCTTGATCTGGCTCCACACCTTCAGTCTTCATAGTTTCAACAATTTGTTCAATACCCTCCATGTCATTGGTGCGACCCTTGGTGTCTATCAAGAGCTTATATGTAAGTAAAGTAGCTTTTACATTTTCCTTCTCCATCATCAATAAGATATCAGCTAACTTCTGATGGTTGAATCTCTTATATAATATTATAAGTTGGTTGCAAGCATAAGCGCTCAAAGGAAACCCAAGAGTTCTCATCTTGTTGAACACCTGCTCAGTTTTTTTGAGATCATTTGAGAGGGCATAGTTTGCCAACAGAGTACGATAAACAACTTCAGTTTTGAATTCTTCAGGAATTTTATCAACGTACTTCTCAGCCTCATAGAGACCACGGACCTTAGCAATTGTATCAACACGACAGGCATAGTCTCTTTCTACCATGTCAAAAGTTTTATTTTCTTCTAACCACTCAGATAGCTGCACAACAATGCAAAAGAATGACCATCCAAAATAAATGAAGAATGAAACTGTCATTGTGATTAACATGACAGGTACATTGGAAGTACCAAAAAACATTATACAACAGATAACATGTCTAACATAATAACATATAAATTGAAATCAAGAATCCCGTAAGAATGGTTAGTTCATATAAATCACCCATTAAATAAGATCGATCAGATTATATGAAGTTTGGAATAAGTTATCTAAATGTTCCAAACCAATATGTTTACCATCATATGGATTCATGAAGATTTGAAAAGAATCAAAAAAGTTCACCCCCTGGGCTTCAGGAAATGCGAAAAATAGACAACCCATAGTAATCACTCAAAGTAAATCTGACAAGGATTCTAACACAGTACGGAACAGAAATAAACACTTCTAAATTACTTTTAAGTAACTATAGAATAGCAGAAGAGATAGAACTTTTATCCAAATAAGTGTTTAGAATTAGAAATTTAGCATATAAAACATGAGCAAATGGCTAAAAGGTGTGGCTCTATGTCATTTTAAAAAAGGAATTAACTATATGGAGAAGCATAGAGTTACAAATATGAAACACTATTTGATCACTGGACCTGATTACATTAGGACTCAACTTTTGTGTCCAACATGATTGTTGAAGTGAGAGAAAAATGAGACGACATGCCAAAAAACACTAAAGAGCGAGTGAGTGACCAAAAGTTATTTTGAGAAAACAGTTAACACAGTCACATGGAGTAAATTTAGAAGAATTCAAGATTACTCCAGTTGGAGAAGAGTATATGAAAAATTAGATCATCATCAAATCCTAATTCTCTAGAAATAAGCAAGAGCTGCAACCAAGGAAGGGATTCATATTACAGGTCCCACTTAAAGAAGAATGAATTCTCACAAAAGTTCAGTTATACATCTCAGAAACAAAAGTAGATACAAGCAACATAGAAGGCTAATACGGTGAATAGACACTGAAACTACTTAGACGCAATAAAAGGGAGAAATAGACGTTTCCGAACATGTGCTGTCAAATTATCACAACATATCAAACATTTCCAATGACTACAAAAAGGGGACAGGGAAGCAGTACCTGCAATGCTTTTGCATAGTTACGCCACCTTCGAAGTTTTGCCATCGCGAAACCAACCTCATCACGCCCTATACTATTACCTTCTTCGGCATACTTAGTAATAACCTTTTTAGTGGAATTGAGTGGAGCACCCATTATACGATTATACAGTGCTCCACCTTTCTCAGTTGAATTTTCACCAACATCTGCTGCAGGACCCAGTGAACTAAGTGCCTCTTTCTCATCAAGGTCTGCTTCCATATTAACATCTTCCCCGACGTTCTCTGTCCTAGAAGGCGACTTCTCATCACCTTCTCCATTATCCTGAACTTCATCTTTATCGGATTTAAGAGGTTCTTCTAATTCAGAAAAACCATCTTCGAAGTCAGATTCACTATCACTGGAACTGGAACTTGCACCAGCTTGTGTAGAAAGACATCTGCACTCTGAAATGGTTTTCGTGGAAAAGGAACACCCACTAGAAAAAACCCTTGACAAGAAACTGCAATCAGCTAAGTATTTTTTGTCCTGCCTGATAGCTCTATCTTGCAAATCATGGGGAAGTACGCCTAGTTTGGCAGAACAAGTCCGAGTAACACTCACATGATAACACCAACTCCTGCAAGACCAAAATTTCGTCAACACCAACAACAGATACTTCATCGCATGAAGAAAAGGTGTTAGACATATTATAATTATGTCTTTCAGTTAACATGTAAAAATTAACAAGACCACCGGAAAATAAGGTTCAACAAGAACTTCAAACTAATAAAACATATTTTGAGCACTCAAGATACTCTAGTATAATTTTAAATCCATTTAAAGTTAAAACACAAAATCCACTTAGTAGATGACTCATGACCGTCTCATACTTAATGTTAGAGGTTAACATAAAGTGTCCCATCTGTTCAGAATCTTCAGATAAACTCTTCATTTTTATGGAGTCAAGCCTTCTTTTTGTGACAGATTTTTAATCCTTCTAGGGTAGATTTCATTCAAAATAACTATAAAATCAATCAAACGTTAAAACCAACATGAACGATGATAAAAACTATACCATTATAGGTAAGACAATGAAAATCCAACTCTTTACAAAAACTTCAGTTTTTACAGAGTCGGGCCTCTAAGAAGATAGCAAGATGCTCCAGAGAAGAGCTGTTTCAATACAACATTAAAATCCATCAAAAGGTCGAAATGCTCAAGAGTCAAGACTATCTCATGGATGATAGAACCTAGGAAGCACGATACATACATGGGACACAAACATGAAAAAATACAGACATGATACGATGCTTTTGTAAAAGTAGGACATGCCATGGCATGGACACAACTATGAACTATTGTTTGTAGCCTTCCAATTTTATTTTTTTTGGATTTTTTGACTTTGATTACTTAAACACATAACAAGTCTTTGGGTTTTGCAAATAGGTTTTCTAACGAAGTTAAAAGAATTTTTTTGCTTTGTTTTAGAAAAATAAAGGTTTACCCATGCGTAAGCCATTTTAAGTACCTAAATGGACACACCATGGGTGTTTGGTTCAATGATAAGTAATCCCACTCTTATCAGGGTCCGGTATGGGTATGACGGATATGGGGACCAAGTTGAAGTGCTAGTGCTTCCAAGCATAGACTCTACCAAAGAATACACGTTAACATAAAGAATTAAACCATTTTATAACAACTCAGACTCCATATGTCATACGTACTTGCGTCCATAGACGATTTCAGTTGCAATCAAGACAACTCTAGCTTTGGTGTAACATCTGAATCCCCTCAAAGTCAAAAACCCTATTTAATCGAGGCCAGAAAAAACACAGCAAAAGCTAGAGTTTAATATACAAATTCCAATTTCTCTAAAAAAACTCATGGTTTGTCAAGGACTCAAGCATGTAAACAGAGCCGCAGGCCCTCTATCTGTGAAAGGGACTTAAAAGGTCTTTGATCCCGAACGATGATGCATTATTAAAAGCATTTCGGACAAAAACTTCTTCAATGTGACATTCTGAGATTATAACCCAAAGAATGTCAAAACCAACTCAAATGCCAATAACAAACTCACTCCAATCAATAAAGGTTGAAAAAGCACTCATGGCTTGTTTGGATAGCCCATAATACCATGGTTTTCGAGGAAAACTATATTATTAAGAAAAATATTGTTTCCAATCCTACAAGTGTGTTTGGATCACCATGAATAATGCATTATAAATTTACTTTTTTTGTGTGCTGAAAACGTGTTTTTCGAAAGAAAAAGAGGTAGTGTTCTTCTCGAATATGTTGTGTTTTCTTCCTTTAATTTAAGGATAAATACGTTTTTTTTACCCATACACATTAATACGTATGATGACAATGTATTAATTGGATGTCATCTTGAAAATGCATTTTTAAAATCAAAGATTTGAAACTTTTAGTCACCCAAACTACAACCCGTGAAAGGTTAAAGTCAACTCAACAAAATCATCAAAGTTGAGCCTAACATTACAATCCAAATCAAAGATTCCAACTTTTCCAAAAAGAAACTTAGTTTCTTGCATAAAAATCCCGATTTTATTGGAGTTGGAGACGCAGATGGTTGTTTTGGAAGGGGAAAAAGGGAGATTGGGGTTTGAAAGGAGTTACCGAATGGGATTCGGAGATCTACGAAGCGCCAACATGATCTTGCGTTGCTGATTTGGGGGGGAAATTGGGAGAGCGAAACTAAAACCCTAAATAAACCTCAGGAGGTTTTAAGGTTGGACTGACGTGACCTGCTTATGGTATGGTTTCGGATAAAATAGTCTGCATTCTGCAAGCACGAACTCAACTCGCTCGTACAGTGATTTTGGTGATTAGGGTGTAATCTATTGGATTTTGGATTTTACTTAGCAAAATGTATAGCGAGACCATCTGTAAATACGCTCATCTCTCTCCTTTACAAAATAATACCCTCAAATCATTTAAATTCACTTATATACACAAACAAAAATATTATAACAAAAAATAATTTAAAAAAAAAATCTCCAACACGGATGCGCCGCGTGGTTCATCCTTGCGCCCAACCAAGGTCAACCTGGTTGAGACCCAGTGAGGGGTCGGATGACCGGATTGGAGGGGGTCGTGGGTCCCACGACCCCGTTGATTTTTCCCTAATTATGATTTTGAATTTACGTAGTTAAGTATACGTCAATAGGAATATGTCCCTTGAAATTTGAATTTTATCTAGTTAAGTATACTTATGTTGAATTTCTTAGATTTTTTAGGAAGTCATACAAATTGTGCCCCCTCTAACTTTAAATCTGTCGTCGCGCTTGGGTGTACGTACATCCATGTGTGTTGTAGTCAAAGTTTTGCAACCCACCAACCCCTCAAATATTATTTATTATTTAATAATATATATTATAAATATAATATTTAAAAAATTTAGGTTAAGAAAAGAAACGTACGTTGAAGCTTAACAAATCAAAGATAAGACAAAATAAGAATTAAACATAGATTTTATGAATAATTTGCTTAATAAACCCACTAGTCCGCGTAAAAAATCATCATCCCGCGAAAAGAAGCTCAAACTCAATTGACATATATTAAATAATTCAACCCGTTTTGACTCACTCTGCACCGTCTAACTAGCCCTTAAGTGGGTAAGATAGCGGTAAAAATTGAAGGGAATGCGTTCTAAAAGTTTTACTTTTAAATGTCAATTATTATGAATTGAATGAGAAATCATTTTGTTCCTTGTTTATGTTATTCGTCTTTTAGAAGTGTTAAGGAAGAGGCTCTTGGTCCTTAACTGTAGAGCTCTAAAAGATATTGGTTTACATAAAACAAAAGATATTCGCAATCATGGTAATTAACATGGGACATTAATTACCGGGTTAAGATTGTCGTGTTTGGTCATAGATCATTGTAGCTCTACAAGTGAGTGACAACACGGGTATGCAAAAGAGGAAAATATTACTTTTGTATACTGAATATACCTAATAAGTAAAATATTATAGAAATGTGTTTCTGTGTCATTAATATTTTACTGTGTCTTTGGTCCTTTGATATGAGACTTATATCTGATCACTTAAGTATACTTAATTAGATCAGTGTCTTGAACTATCGATAAGTGTAGTGTAAAGGCATTGGTTGGTTAAGTATAACTTTCGTTGGAGAAGATAGTTAGTCAAAAGATTATCATTGTCCCTCTTAATTGAGTGATGATATTAGTGGGCCCCTTGATAAAGCAAAGTTATAATGTGCACAATGTGATTTGAGTTAAGTCACATATTTATAACTAGCTTAAAGAGATCAAGAAATGAATACTAATACAAAGATGACACAATGCTACTTTGTGTGTATTCTTAATATCATGAGGCAAGGGGCGGACATAAGTGGTGCACTCCATCACTAATTGGATCGGGTTTTGGTTCGAGTGGAATTAAGACATCTAACTAATTGGGAGCTATAATGTGTAACTAGATACCGCTTATAGCTTGTGATATTAAGCTCTTAATATCACTGCCAACTTAGTTTAGATCCTCCCATAGGTCACACCACAAAACTGGGAAACGAGTAATGGGGATTTTGAGTTCATAGGATGTGTCGGGTTTCATGTAGAAAATATAACACATGGGGTGAACAAGCAAAATCAAAAATATGTTGTGATTAATAACATAATTAGAATCTAAATTAAATTCATATGTGATGTAAATATTATGAGGTGTAATGATTGATCATTACATAGGATAATATGCTACATAAGTTGTGAATTTACTATTAATCCCGAAATGTCAAATTTTGTAGGGGTTAAACCGAAATTTGACAAGTCTGCAGAACAGTGCTCCAAAGGTTGACCGGTTAGCAGTAAACGGTCGACCGATAGGGCACGGTCGACCGGACATGTCTCGACCGATAACAGGAAATTTTCATCTGTTCGAACGGTCGACCGAATGTGATCGGTCGGTCAACCGAACATAGCGATGGAATAATTCCTATTACGAACGGTCGACCGAGTTATTGAACGGTCGACCGAAACCAGGTTCGAGCGGTCGACCGAACCTACAAACGGTCGACCGGTCTAGACGGTTAATGCAGAATTAATTTAAGAATTAATTAGATCATGCATGGAATTGGTCCATAATTGATTTAATTCGTGGCTAATATTATTTATTATTAAATAATGGATGGTTAGATGGAATTTTGCATGAAATCATGGGCAAGAGGTTGCACATGAATAGGTAATTTGGAGAGAACTTATAAATACAAGTTATCTCATTACCTCCTTAGTTGAATTAATTCATTGTTTTTCATGCAAAATCTTTGTCCTTAATTCTCCACGAAATTTCCACAAATTCTTAAGTTTAT
This sequence comes from Triglochin maritima, assembly GCA_963682175.1. NCBI lineage: Eukaryota > Viridiplantae > Streptophyta > Magnoliopsida > Alismatales > Juncaginaceae > Triglochin > Triglochin maritima. Next base: position 61,783,620 of record OY821770.1, read on the forward strand.
ATTTAGTTTCAAGAGGTCATCTTCTCAAGGAAACTAAAGGGGTTAGTAATTAGATTCTAAACTCTATTGGAGATCGAGAGGCTAGCTCTTCTCTCTCCAATCTCGTTTAGAGTTTGGTGAAATCTCGGAGGCATCCGGCGCAGCAACAAGCATCCACAGCGTCTCCAAATCTTCAAGAAGTTTTAGAGAACTTCTAAGTATGAATTTCGTAGACTCATGTTTGTTTTAATAAGTTTTTAAAAACTAGTTATTGAAACAAACCAATACATGCATGAAATAAATCGTAGAAAATTGTAGATGATCCTTATTGTACATAAAAATTTCGAAAATATATATGTATAATTAAACATGAAATCCAACAGAATAACCGAAAACTGCCCTTGCCCCACCAATCCACGAAACCTAACGTTAAGCAATTTTGAAAAAATCAGCAATCAATCTCATTTAACGTGGTTGTGATATTGTATGTGCCCTTAAATTTGCAGTAGACTTCATTGAACCCTCGCATCAAGTTTGATGATCAAATATTTGCTACGATGGAGAAATGTGTAATAACTATTAAAATCCCATTAGAATATCAATTGTTCATCTAAAATGCAACATTTGTTGAGTCTAGAAAAAGGGAGAAAGAAGGAATTTTGGAGATCTAAGACCATCCGTAACCATGACATCCACGACCTGGTCATCGTTTTTTCTCTCTTTTCTCTCTCCAACCCATTTTTCTCATCTTTCCTACATTATTCACTTCTTAACCACAACTCATCTTTCTCCTCCACATCATTTCATGGTCGATCTTGGAAATTTTTTTCTAAAAAATCAAAAAAATTAGAAAATGTATTTTCAAAAAAAAAGATTAAAACTAATTTTAAAAAAATCAAAACAAAAAAAACCTTTGGAAACGGTGCCAACACAGACGACCAGGTTGACGACCGGGTTGACGACCGGGTCGTCGAGTAATAGCTTTAAGGGTTTTTAGTAGTTAGTATGTTCATTTTATTTTAAACCTTATGGGTTACATTTATTTTCTTTTGGTAATAGTAAAAACTTTTAAAGAAAAGGAAGATACAAGATTTAGGAAGAATGTTCATTTTTGCATTCTATTTTATTTAGCTTATGAAGTGAAAAAATATAATTCTAGTTTGCTACATTAGAACATGTTGAAAGTAGGAAAATAAATATTTCTCATACAATTTTCTACTCTTGTTTTAATTATTTTCTAATATATAATTAACAGTGAGAACAAATAATTTATCATCTTTTGTGCATATTGATTAATGCTATGATATCTTCAATACAAAATAGAAATTTTTTCAACCCGTCCAAAAAAAAAACCTTACCTTCAAAAGTGAGGTTTGGTTTTGTTTTTTGATCTCATCTTCGTCCAAAAATATAATATCCACGGTATTTTATAAAGTAAAGTGTCAATATTTTTATTTCATGCGACCATCATTCAGTGGTGAGTCACGATCTTATATACCTAATTGTATATCGAATTAAGTCTCAACTTACTTGAAAATCAATCGTTATGAGCATGGTTGGTCATTGTAAATATATTTTTTCCGTCATCTCAGTATCACAAATTAATACAAGAGTAGTTGAAAAGAATTTTCTTGAACCAAAAGGAATGTATCTATGTTCTTCAAATAATCAAAATGTTATCTCTCAGGGGTGTAGGGATGTGCTTTCATGCATCGTGATCACGGTTGAGTCTCATGAAATATGATTTCGTAAATTTTGGAAACGTAAACGTCGGTGAAAATGATGTTGGATCAACTTCAGTTTATATTTTAACATAAGTGGGTGCAGTAAAATTCTTGATCGTCAAAAAAATAATCCAAATTCATTTCCTTTTTTCTTTCGATTAAGTCTTAGTCCAAATAAACGGGAAGACAATGCATCAATTCATATCAACATTATCAATCATGACTCTGAAATCCCAAAGGTAAAGAAGCAAAGTCTGAGACACCTACCTCTACACCTTCCATTAACTCATCCGAAAAGCCAAAAAAATGAACTTCTGAATTGACTTTGCAGTTTTCACACAAGACTTTTTCTTCGATAAAAAGAATTTATTTGTTCGGATTTTTCTCGGACACTTGTAAGATTTTTATAATGAGGTAATTTAATGGGCCGAAAAGGTTTGGCGGGACGTTAGGAAGTTGGCAGATCTCTCATAACTGTGGTTGTTGTGCCTTTGTGGGTGTTGATGTTGATCATCCAATGCTGTCAACTTTTAGATGTAGCCACTTGTATATTTATACCAAAATAGAATTTTTTTTTTGATAAATTGCATTTGTATTCCTAAAAAGTCGATAGTTATTATTTTGTATGATCCTTTGTTTTGTTGTGACCTTTGAATTCTAACAATGATGCCGGCCATTGGTATGATCCCCACCCAGTGACATAATTTTTATTTATTTGACACCACGAGTGACACATAATCATAACTCATGAGACTATTCGTTCTTCCACTTTGAGATAATTCTCAATACAAATTTGATGATGTTTGTAAAGTTGATTTCATTACAAGAAGATTGGATTACCACATCTAATGAGATAAATTTAATTACACGAAATAATGTAATCTACATTGTAATTTAATTACAAAGAGTCTATAACGTTCAATTTTCTCAACCAAAGGTTGCAGTATCATAAAAAATATGATATAATTAGATCTTTGCAAATCAAACATGGCCTAACTAAGAAAGTGTATTATCATCCAAAGAGGTAGTATCAATGCCAAATCAAATCTTATTATTCCTTAACATGTATTGTCAAAAGTTAAGAGGACTTTTCTGCAACCTTATCTATCACTTTCAAAGTTCAAACATTTTCGATTAATCAAAGACTAAACAAAAAACTAGGATGATGGTGGTGTTGGGAGTTTGGTGGCCTACGCTCTCACAACCCCCACTTCCCACTTCCAAAATTCGGAACCTTTTTCTTCTGCTACAAAACATGTCTTTATCAATCTTTGCACTCTGGATGGTCTTGTTGGTGTCTGTTGCACCTAACTCTTTGCTAATAGATTAAAATAAAAAATAAAAATCCAAACCATATTTTTTTAATCTTTTTTTTAGTTTGGTTCTAGAATTCAATGCAAAATCCAATGTTTGCAGAAAACACTGCACACCCATTTGTTGATTTGGCATCTTGCTTTGGTGCTTGTGCTGCTGTTCTTATTATGATCTTCAGAATTGGTTCTTGGATTCTCACCAAGATTTGATTTTGATTGGTTGGGGGTGCTTTAGGTGCTGCTTTTGCAATTGGGTATCTCTTAAATCTTCCAAAATCTCTCATTTGGATCACCAATTTGGTCTCCCACTTCAAAAACACTAGCTTTCAGTGGTTTGCTTCAAGGTTTTGATTTTTTCCCTTTTCTCGCCTTATGTGATGCTTTTCTACTTTGCATCTGTTGTTTCCTTTTTGGTTATCGTTTCCAAGTTCAAGCCCCTTCCAGCCTGGGCAGATGAGATGAGATTGCTCTCACTCTTGTTGTGCCAAGAATTCGTGTGCCACTCTGCTAAATTTTTTAGAAAAAGTAGCATTGTGGTAATTTCTTCCATTTTGAGATTTCCATCTGAAATGCCTTTAAGGAAGAAGCTTGTTCTTGCTCCAAAGGTAGAGAATGTTGAGCCACCCGAGCCTATGTCGGTCCTTGATTTGCCTGAATTGGTGTTGGAGTGCATTCTAGCCCGGCTTTCTCCGGCCGGGCTTTGCAATTTGGGGGTTGTGTGTTGTTCATTGAGGGACAAATGTAGGAGTGATCACTTGTGGGAAACGCACTTGAGGGACAAATGGGGTCGTGTGATTGGCGAAGCGGCAATACGGGACTGGCAATTGTATGTTGATTTGAGGAAGGATGCGTATTGTCGCAGATCGGGTGAAGGGAAGGGAAAGGGGTGGATTTGGTCATTGTTTTCCTCTTGGTTGAAGCCTAAGGTTGATGTTAGTTCCAAGGAAAGGAACTCTTTGCCGCTCGATTCGTGCATGTCGCGGTATCTACTGCTAGAGAGTGGAAAGTTTTGGTTCCCCGCTCAAGTCTACAACCGTGAGGTAAATGTCTCCCATTCTCTTATCACTTTGGATTTGCTATTCGACCGAGTTGACGGAAGTTTGAAAATGTTGCGCTCTATTTGTCGCTATGCTGACATTTCTCATTGAAACAAGGATTTAGACTTGATAATTTTTTAGATTTGTAATTGTGTTTGATGCCATCTAATGTCTGGATCCTATGGCGTTTAAGTTTTATGCCGACTGTAATCTCCAAATGGCTGACATGATTTTTGCTGTGTGGCAATTTAGATGGTTTGAGATGCATCTATTATTTTTGTGATTTCACCATGTCTGGATTATTTGGATGAATGTGTTATCTAAAGTAGGAAATAAAATTGATGTTCTGGTTAAAAAATGTGAGTATCAGGATAACATACACTATTGTGGAGTTTCCATTAATTCAGCCAATCAATTTTCTTTACTTCAATTTGGATCATCAAAGTCAAAAGGAGTCAAATTTGTAAGTCCTCAAACAAAACAATAAACCCAGAAAAGCAACATTTTTTCATTACAGTAAAATGATTATCTTCAACATTACAAACTGCTCAACAATTTCTTTGTTATCACAGAATGGGCATCATGGATTCTTGCTGTCGTGTTACAATGCTGAGCTGAGTTATGACTGCAGCACAGACACTTTCCATGCTAGGTACATATGAATTTTCTTTTTTTTCTGTCAGAACCTTCTTGTTTCATGTTTTGTCAGCTAAGCGCCACAGCGAATTTCCCCAATTCTTTTCCTCATTTAGTACAATGTTAAAGATGCGTGTTGTCTCAGTTCAGTACCATTTCTTACTTCTTGTCTTTGCATTTTTTTGCTTTGCAGATACCCACCACATGGGAGGTGTACTATTGTTATTGAGGACGGAGTGCCATGGGACAGGATCAGAGCACCACCTCTCGATTCACCGGCACATTCTCTTCATCCCTCGGATTGTTTAAGTGATTTACGCCCTCACGACCATATCGAGATTCAGTGGAGAAGAAACAAAGGATTTCCTTATGGTACTTTTCGAATTTTGGTTATCCTCCTCGAAAGATATTGCCAGTGTTGCTTGGTTAACTTTCTTTCGTTTGTTGCCGTTGTATTTATGTCTGCAGGGTGGTGGTATGGAGTGGTCGGTCACCTTGAATCTTGCAGTGGAGATGAATTGTATTGTCTCTGTCCAAGTAATGGTGAGAAAAAGAACTCAATGCTTTGTTAATTGTTTTCTTAATTTATCCTTTTCAACTGATGCTGAACTTGAAACTTTAGAGGCAAAAAATTGGCTGGAAATAATGTACTTTTTAGAATCATGATATGTTGGTATTCAACCTTTACGAGTGTATATGAAAAACGATTTTTGCTTGAAAATCTCACTTGAGAAGTTCACCAAAATTCAATGTGTCGTGAGGACCGCATTTGCCGGAGAAGAGCCATTCATTTTGGATTAGAATTATAGATCACAGATACCGTCTATAATCTTCTAATGTTGTTTTAGTTTTTATAATCCTGTCAAAATTCTCAAAGAACAAAAAATTGAAATACTGAGAAGCTCACATGTAATCAATCGTATTTGGAAGTTCCTTGTTTTCGCTGCTCAGAAGAAGTCTCAACTGAATTTCTTACGTCAAATTTTTGATGGTTCCCACAATTATAAGAAGTGTCAGCTGAATGCAGGAAGTGGTGTTTAAGTATGAAGTTTGGTTCCCAAAATTTCACTGCATTCTTTAGTAATCGATCATCCAATGTAAATTTATGTCGAGTGAATGAAGTCATCCATTATCCTATTATGATAACATAACTTCAATTTTGTTTGATTTTAATCCGAGGTTCTCATTGTAATTACAATTTTTTAAGTTACAAATTTTCAATTCTAAGTGTTTCGCTTCGCATCAATGTGTCAATTGGTAACCTCTTTGAATAGAAGGGGTAGGGTTGTGTTTCTCTGGGCCCCTCACCTCACCTAAGCAGAAGCCTCGTTTGAGACACTGGGGTAATTTTAGTGTTGATATGAAACTTCAGTTCTATGACCGAGGTTCTCTTACAAACCGAACACTCAGAATTTTTTCCCGAAAGTCAAATTCTTCACTTCCTTATAAATTCATACTTCAAAAAAAAGCATACATTGTGGTTTAAAATTCCCTTTGAATTAGATGCATTTCTCATTTGCAGAAACAGTTGTGTTGGAGTTCAGGCAGTACGCGCCCGGTTCACAATGGCGGCAAACAACCGTTAACAGGAAGGACCACCGCGAAGAAGGGAACGAAACCGACGGTTTCTATGGCGGAATCAGGAAACTACACAACAAAGAGGAGATCTCTAGATGGTTAAGACTTTGGCCAGCTGAAGTCTTGGAATAGTACAGACTTAAACCTCATCAAAACCATATCAACTTCTTCTTTCTAATGGTGATGATTTTTATTTTATTTTTGTACCCAAACTCTTACGTGATTGAGCTTGCTAAAATGCTCTTCCTGTAAGAAAAATGTTCCAATGACTAGTTGGGCTCATATGGAGGTGATTGTTTTTTGTGTAAAAAATTAGATATGGTTAGGTCATAGGTGTATCTTTGTGCAATATAATGTAGAAATTATATCTTAACTCAACTTTCAGTGATGATAGTGTTCATTTGTTGGTTGGCTTGGGGTCTTTGGTACAAAAATGGACATGTTTTACTTTGGGGAAAATAGGTAATGAAAGCTTAAACGGTTGTTTTAGTAATTTTAGATTTATGATCTTACTTAAGTTAATTTAAACATACTGATATAATATATTATGAGTAATTGTTAATTATAAGAAATAAAAAATATATGGTGTAATTACTAATTAGGTTTGTTACTAATCTATTTTGCAGATTTTTTTCAATCCCACGGATATTTATATCCATACCCGTTGGATTTGACATTTTAATATCCATACCCTTTCAATTTTGGATACGGAACGGATATGAACCGGAAATTCCATATCCATTTGCACCCCTACTCTTAAAGATTTTGGTTTAATTTGCTTAAACTTTGTAAACTTTAAAATGTGAATATTATCCTCTATACTTTCTGTTTGAAACAATTTTCATGCCTCTTATTCAATAATAACGTGTAGTTTTAAACATATTTAATTATTTATTTTTTGCTTTCTTTGCGTCGTTTTCGAAGATTAGATTCAAATTTGCATTAGATTGATGTTATTCATTTATATGATATAAAATTCATACAAATCCAAATATTAATGTGTTATAAAGTTGTTGTTTTTAAATTTGGTAGATAGCATTAAAATAAACAATCTCGTTGTGAACCACAACGAGGTTGAAAGTGATAAGGTTTAATCCATATATGGGTTACAACAAACATAGGACTTATCAGTCCATTGCCTGGTGTTTAAAAAGTAGGCACTAGAAACTTACATAAAGTTGGTGTTATAGTTATCTGAAAACACCTAAAACAATCAAATAAACAATAGATAGAATGTAAACTAACATATTTTTTTCGAGAATTAAAAACAACATATTATTAATGTAAAAAAAGGGGTTGTATGCTACAAAACCAAAAGTCGAGGAGGAAATTATCTGTAACGAGTCTTTAATCGCCTTATTTGGATATTGGAAGAGAGTTATGTACAAATAGTTAAAGATTTATCGATTGTCTAGTTTCCAAATATGATCTGTCTTGAGACACGTTTTCACCATCGTATCATCGGAATTTGGCTAGTCGTAAGAGCAACTAATACGTGTTCATTTCAATCGTCTTTCCAACGGATCTATTCATTCCGAATTCGGAAATATGTTAAATAGAAAAGTTTTGCATTTCGAATTTTTCTTTGTAACGAGCCTTGAATCGCCTTATTCGGATATCGGATGAGAGATTATGCACAAATTAATGATGATTTGTTGATTTCGCAAGACTGGTGTGTCCCGAGTTGGACGAGTGCTCGATGGGCTCAATATGAGTTCGATAGATGCTCGATGGTCACATTTTGGACACACATTCTGGTCACTCATTCCAACGAAACTTGATGGCTCGATATGAGTTCAATAGTTGCTCGATGGTCACACTTTGGACACACATTCTGAACACACATTCTGGAGCCCATTACGTTCTGAATTTGGAAATTTGTTAAATACAAAAGTTTTGCGTCTCCAAATTGTCTTTGTAACAAGCCTTGAATCGTTTTATTTGAATATCAAAGGAGATAGTTATGAACAAATTACTGATGATGTGTCAATTTCGCGGAGGACTGGTGCGTCCCGAGCTCGTTTGGTAAAAACGACCATGCTCATTGGTCCGTCCTGCGCGGGACTGCTGCGTCCTAGCTTTGTTTTGTGGAAAAACGACTCGGCTCATTTGCTAGAACGACCCAACTTGTTTGGTGAAAACGACCCTGCTCGTTGGTGCGTCCCAGTTTTATTTTGTGAAAAAACGATCCAACTCATTTGTTAGAACGACCTACCTTGTTTGGTGAAAATGACCCGACTCTTTTGGTGAAAACGACCCAGCTTGATGGTGCGTCCCGTGCGGGACTACTGCGTCACAACTTTGTTTTGTGGAAAAACGACCCAACTTGTTTCCTAAAAACATGCTGTGAATAGTCGTGTTTTTTCAACGACCCAACTTGTTTCGACCAAACGACCCAGCTCGTTAAGTTCAAACAAACTCAACAAACTTTTGTCGAGCCTTATTGAGCTCATATGAAAAATGAATCGAGTCTATCAAGCACAACAATCGTGTTCCTATCAAACATCTATCGAGTTCATTGAGCTTCCAGATTCCAAATACGATCTATCTCGAGACGCATTTTTTCACCCTCGTATATTTGGCAAATCATAAGAGAAACAAATATGTGCTTCTTTCAATTGTCTTTCCAACGGATTTGGAATCATCACATTCCGTTTTTGAATGTGGATGTTATGTATAAAACGGCTCAGCTTGTTTGGTAAAAACGACCCAAGTTGTTTGGGAAAACGACTAGCTCGTTTGGTGAAAATAACCCAGGTTGTTTGGGAAAATGAACCAACTCGTTGGGTGGAAACGAACCAACTCGTTCGGTGAAAACGACCGAGGTCGTTTGGTCGACCCCGACTGAGGTTGTTCAGTTCGTTTGTTGAAAACAAATAAGCTCGTTTGGTCCATTTTGTGTTAAAATCGAAAAAAGATACCAAAATACAGCTTACATAATGGAAATCAATCTTAATACTGACTGAGGTTGTTTGATTTAGGGGAGAAATATGTTGGGTTAGAGAGTTAAGAGAAATATAGATGTTGGGAAAAAGATGAGTATGATTTGTAATTAGAAAAAATAAACAACGGTAAATGTGTTATTTGATATTCTTTTTAAGGTCAGAAAAAGTCAACGACTCTCAAATAAATAGACCCTAGTCACGTAATTTTTTTAAATAATAATCAATTTAAAAAAATTTCGAAAACTAATCAAAAAAAAAAATTAAATCTAAGACGATCGCGGGTTGAACCCGCGATCCGTGGCCACGGATCGCGGCCCCGATCCGCGATCTGTGCGACGGATCGCGCTATAAAAGCGCGATCCGTCTGCTTTTTTAAAAAAAAATATAGATTTCAGTTTTTTAGTTTTTGAGTTTTGAGTTTAAGTATTAAGTTAAAATCAGTTAATTTTTGAGTTTTCAGATTAAGTTTTAAGTTAAAATCAGTTAATCTCAAGTAATTTTTATCATCTACTCAGGTTCGCACGACACTTCTCTTCTAGGTTTTCTTCCATTCGGAGCTCGCACAACACTTATTTCCCAGGTTATCTTGGACTCAGGTAAATTTTACACAAATTTTATACTTAAGATTTAATTTCTTTGTTAAATTAAAATTATTTGGAATTATTTTGTTATTTTTTATTATATTTAATTGTAAATATTAGTTGTATTTATGTATCTGTTTATAATTAAATTAAATGTATATACATCTAAAATTTGTATAGCGTACATTTACGAAATTTATTATATAATATAAGTATTTGGAATAGTTATTTATTATTTTCTGTTAAATTAAAATTTTAATATTAGTTGTATTTATGTGTTAAATTGTTGTAGCTTTCATTATTTCTATAACATGCAATTTGTCATGAAATGTACGAGTAAATTATTTTTTAATTATTAGAATAAATTCTGTTTTTATTTTCATGAACAGTTGTTTTGACAAAATGAGTCATTTAAGTAGAAGTCGCTCTGTACAAAACGAACGTGAGTATAATGATGCAGTGGATAGAGAGTCTATTTCCCCACTTCTCAGAATACCAAATTGCATGTTCAGAGTCAATGATATTTCCACAAATGTAAGTACCAAAAAAATCATATTGTGTAAATTTTCTAAATATTTAAATTACATTTTTTAAATTGACGTATTTTTCACAATATATTTGAATATATTATAGCCGTAGGCTGTTTTGGAATGTCGTGCACATCGTCCAGTAATTCTTTTCCACGATTGTTTTAGTCAAGCACTCAAAAATTTGGGATTATATCAACTTGCCCAAATAAAACATACAAGGACAGACAATAGATTGATTACTGCACTTGTAGAGCGTTGGCGTCCTGAGACTCACACTTTCCACTTACCGGTTGGGGAGGTTGGATTAACCTTGCAGGATGTTAGCTGTTTGTGGGGTCTACCTATCAGTGGTATTCCAATAATCTGGCATAGTGATCGAAACAGTCGTGAGTTAATTAGAAATTCCTTTGGGATTGATATAAACGCCGAGATTATGAAAAAGGGTAAAAGAACGGTAGGAGGAGATGAACCACAAATGTTCAAAGAGTCCGGATTTAGCATCAGTTTGCAATAGTTGCGGGTAAATTACGGGAATCTGCTAGAATTTCCCACAGATGAAGAAGTTGCACAATATACACGGGCTTTCATTTCAGATTTGTTTGGATCCATGGTTTTCCCAGATAGCTCTGGGACAAGTGTTCCAGTTAGGTATTTGAGGTTTTTGCAGGTGTTGGACAAGCCGATAGTATACAATTGGGGTGCGGCCGTGCTTTCATGTTTATATCGCAACTTGTCTATTTCATGTCAAACTGGAAAAAGGAACATTGGTGGTGCATTGTTACTTCTTCAACACTGGTCTTGGACTCGGTTTCCCGTAGCCCGGCCGAGACACGTGGGTGATGCTGAGTGTTTAGGTGGAGACGACCTAGAATCGCGACCTCCATTTGCTATTAAGTGGCAATACCCACAGACTTATGAGGTTAGTGCCGCACATAATTGTCTTACACATTACAGAAATGAATTTAAATGTATGTTGGATGAGCATGTAAACTGGCAGCCGTATTATGAAAATATGATGTTGCTTCCTGGCCGGGTATTTACTATTGATGCTGCATATTGGCTTGCGAGAGTGACTTTGATTCATTTCTGGATGATTTCATGGCATTATCCAGAAAGAACTATGAGACAATTTGGATTTTATCAGACGACGCCACCGCCAGAACCTCATCCGTGGACAGAACTCAAAAGACTTGATAAGATAGTACATGCGGCCCGACAGAGAGATGATTGGTCAGCGAAGCATGAAATTTACATACAAATGTGGGACAGACCGCATATTCTTCATGAAGGTCGACCATATGATCCGAGAGAAAATCGACGGTATCGTCAGTGGTTTCAGCATAATGGTATGTACACAGTCTACATACGAGGCCAAATAGAGTTTGGTCTGGAAAGACCATTGCCACCCCCACGTGATTCTATCGAGGACTTAGGTTACGTTCCTGGTGGACCACGTATTCGACGTATGGTATGTTTTTTGAACTACAATTCGATGTATTCGACGTTCCTTGTTGTGTTTTACTATCTAATTTTCAAACTACAATTGCAGGGCTTACGTGGTATTCAACGGGCTAAATTTGTTATCAAGCAGCTGTACAAACGTGGAACTAAGGGACTCTGTAAAATGTTGCTGAAGAGTCACCAACTCGATGTTGTCGACTGCGATCAGGTGCACGAATTTGAAAAAGTACAGTGTGATGCTGGATTACCTGCAGGTGTGGAGTCGATTCCTGAAGATGATGATGGTAATAATGAGATTCGTGATGAGTGTCCTGTACCAAGATTTGCAGACCAAACAACATATAGTTTTAGGCTATCCAATGCATCATACGATGATTTTGTCCCAGATCCATCACAGTTTGGATATTCTCAAACATATGGTGACATTGGCGCAGGACCATCGCAGCCAACCCAGTTTGGATATTCTCAAACATATGGTGACATTGGCGCAGGACCATCGCAGCCAACCCAGTTTGGATATTCTTAAACATATGGTGACATTGGCGCAGGACCATCGCAGCCAACCCAGTTTGGATATTCTCAAACATATGGTGACATTGGCGCAGGACCATCGCAGCCAACCCAGTTGGGACTTTCCCAGATTCCCGAAGATTATCCAACTTATCAGACACCTTGTAGTAATTATGATACCCCTCAGTCACCTCAATTGCCTGTTCAAAATTAGTCACCTTTTCGACCTGTTGAGTCTCATTCACCTGTTGAGACTCAACCCCATTCTGACTTGGTTCCATACGTCTTCTCTGATGATGAAGAAGAATCAGTGCATGTTGCGACTCCAGTCGGTCGAGGGTGCCGACGCAAGATGAAGACAAAGATTTTCACTCCCACGCAGTAGTTCATATTGTAATTCAGTTGTACTCGCGGTTGTACTTTAAGATCTTATTGTACTTTTGTCATCTTAATTGATATGGTTTGACTTATAAATAAGACATTATAAACATTACAACACATTCAACATTACAATACATTAAACGTTACAATACATTCAACATTACAATATATTAAACATTACAATACATTCAACCTTCCCTTACATTGCAACGATCGCTTGTGTGATTAATCGAACCACAACCTGTACAATGACCCGGACCTATCCTTCCTTCCATGACATCCATCGTCATCGGTAAACGTTTTGACCTTCTTCTTCCTTTCTTGACGAGTGTTCAATCATGTATTATTTTGTCTCCCATATATTCAGGTCAATCCTCTTCCTTCCCGTACACATCGAAGTGACCCTCCCATGTGTGCACTAGAGAGTTGACACTGTAGTACGAATGTGTATATTCATTGGCATTGTAGTTACGTGCGGCACACACTGCCAAAACATGACTGCAAGCGATACCTGTATTTTGTAGTCCCCGACACTTGCACTTCGGTCTGGTGCCGTCACGTAGAATCACCTTGTAACTACGATCCCTCCTAGCTCCAGTTCTGCTCACTCTTTCATGTTTGGATATGACCTCATATACTCATGTATCGAAATCAGTTATTTTCACCTCATGTTGACATGCAACTGTTGCAGATTTTTCCAACATTTGTGTAACCCTCTCCGAAAAGACGTGTCCTCTTTGTGCCAACACACGTGCATGATGTCTTCTGTTGTTGAACCACTCCAACAGTTTATAGTATGTCGCCTCTACAATTGCACAAATGGGTAAACCACGAGCTTCTTTGAAAACATTGTTCAGACACTCTGCAACATTGCTTGTCATTATTCCCCATCTTTGGCCTCCGTCGTGACACAACGACCACTTACTAGGAACTTCCGGTTCATTCTCATTTGTTTCATCTTTTTTCCATATCCCTTTTATGTATTGTAATGCATCTTTACTCCAATACTCAACTTGTTCCAAACTGGCTTTGAAATCTCACGGATTACTATGTCTGCATGCTGCTTTGAAGGCGTCAACTGCATATTGATTCTTACAATTTTTTAGCAAGTTTTCGGCAAGATGTTGTGCGCATAAACGGTGAACTGCTTCATTTCTTTCCTCGTGCAAACCGTAACCGGGATTCCTAAAAATGTGTTTAATTGCAGCATGTCGATCAGATATGACACATATCTTCCTATCTCCAATCACCTCTCGTCGCAACCATCTCATAAACCATCCCCAATTGGATATATTTTCCTTCTCAACGAGCCCAAATGCAAGAGACAGTAGTTGATTCTCAGCGTCATACCCAACAGCAACAAGTAACCTTCCTTCGTATCTACCTTTAAGAAATGAGACGTCTATGCTGATAACAGGACACATATATTTGAATGCCTGAATACAAGGACCAAAAGCTCATGCTGCACATTTAAACTGACGGACACCAGCGCATGGTAAATGGTCAGAATGAACTACAACTTTACTTCCAGGATTTGATTGTTTAATAGCATTTAACAATTGAGGCAACAAAGCATATGAACCCGACCAACTTCCAAACATGTATGCAACAACAATCTCGCGGGCACGCCATAATTTATTGTACTTTGGATTAACACCTGGAAATATTTTTCTTACCAGACCAAACACCTGTTTAATCGGGAGCGAGACATTATTTTCGACATCTTCACGGATGATATCAGCCATCATCTTTGCAGTCAGCTGAGCATGATCAAATCGGGCAGCTGTGGACCTGCATATATGCTTATACGGACATTTTCTTATAGACCATGCATCACCCGAACCGGTCCGTGCAGCGTACAACATCCAGCTACAATTTTCATCTTTGCATCTCACCCTATATTTGGTTTTGCTGCTGTCTTGGACCTTGATCTCCCGATTATTGTCAATATGCTATTTCGATATTGCGTTCTTTAGAGCGTCTTTTGATGAGAATGCTTGATTCTCAGCTAACGGACCTTCAACTATTGCGCTGCTTTCTATAAATGACGTATCTGCAGGAACCCAACTAGAACAATCATGAAAGTTTTTAGCTGGGTGAACCGAACCCCTCCCTCTAAATGGGTTGTATTGGCTTAACTGACTCACGTTCGGACCAATATCTTCATCTTCCTCAATCTCATCAGCATCCTCATCCTCGTCACCTGATGATTCATTCTCTGTATCTATATTGTAATCTTCGTCATCATTTTCTTCTTCATCATCTGTTGGTATAGGCACGAAATCAAAAGTTCTATTCGCAGGTCGACTGGTTTCTGCTATGGTGTTTGCATCACATGATTGTTGAGATATGAAACCTGCACCACTACTACTACCCGGTTGGTTACCTGTAAACATCTCAGCCCTCCACTCAATTTCCACAGGATTCAACTCTACATATAACTCCATCATTCCCATTTTGGAATAAGCTGTTTCATAGGCTATTCTCCAGGAATGCTCATCATATACAGACATCACATTAAAAAAAAAGTAACCGGTTGGTGCAATGTTGCAACGATATTGAATATTCATCGAGTACTGAGATTCTTCGACATTCAAACCTTGATATATCCAACTCTTGAGTTCTTCTAAGGTTACATTTTCGCTCGCTGAAAGTGTAAGTCTTGGACCTATCGTGTACTCTACACCGAACTTGCATTTTGAACTATTTCACCGCCAAAGTGCACACTAACCGCAATCATTATGTTAACTACAATGTAAAATTCTTTAATCAGTTTTTTATTAAAAACTACTTCAACATTTGATATTATTAACAATTATTAAAATTGTGAGATAAATAGAAATTAAGAATAAAAAAATTACCTCAAAATTCACCAGGAAAAACACACGGATCAGAAAAATTGATATCAACAGGCACAATTTGAAGACTGTGAATAGAGTAGAATTTCAATATTTGATATTATTGCCAATTGTTAATAATGTGAGATAAATAGAAATTAAGAAGAAAAAAAAATTACCTCAAAATTCACCAGGAAAAATACACGGATCAGAAAAATTGATATCACCAGACACAATTTGAAGACTGTGAAGAGAGTAGAATTTCAATATTTGATATTATTACCAATTATTAATAACTTTAAATATATGAATGAAAAAAATAATTACCTCAAATATCACCAGGAAAGACACACAGATCAGAAAAATTGATGTTACCGGGCACAATTTCACAACTGTGTGGAGAGTAGAAGTGGAAATGTGTGAGGAATTGAAAAAATAATTGTATTAAAAAAACGCACCGAATGCCTATTTATAAGAATTCGCGCCCACGGATCGTGGGTGCGAACCACGATCCGTCACCACGGATCGCGGGTTCGACCCGCGATCGTGGTAGTTTTATTTTTTTTTTGATTAGTTTTCGAATTTTTAATTAAATGTTTATTATTTAAAAAAATTACGGCCCTAGTCACGACCTTATAATTATTTTTCGGTATTATTAACGTAAAAAAGGGGTTGTATGCTACAAAAGCAAAAGTCGAGGAGGAAATTGACACATTTAAAACCTAATCTCAATCATTATTAAGTTATTTCTACCAATTAATCTCAGATAAAGTCTAACACCTACGAAACCCAAAGCGGTTACAAAAACTAAGGCTACTAATAAGTCAAACTGCAGCTTTATAAAAATCTAATTCCCACTTCAATAATGTACTCCTTCAAATCAATCACTAATAATTTCCAACAGCAAAGGAGACCAAAGCAGTTGCAAAAACTAAAGGGTACATGTTCAACCCGTAACTTTATAAAGTCCAATTCCCCACTTCATTAAATCATTCCTACAAGCTAATCTCAAATAATTTATAATAGCTATTGAAAGTTGAAACCATTGTGGTTGTAAAAATTAATGGTACAATGTCAATTCATAACCTTATAAAAATCCAATCCCTCACTTTATTAAACTATTTCAACAAACCAATCACAAAAAAATTCCAATGCTTAAAATCACCTCTACAAATCGGAGGACACAACCTCAAAGCCGCAACCTCGTAAAATCAAATTTCCCACTTCGTTAAAATAATTCTACAAACCAATCACAAAAAAATTCCAACACCAAAGACTGACAAGCATCTCGACGTCTGGAGAAGTGAGTTTTGTTGCAAAAACAACCTGATATATTTTGAGGCACGCAAACAACAATTGTAGAGTCAGGCTTTTGCATTTGGAATGGTTGGATTTGTACACAAAGAAAATTGAAATTGAAGATACGTAAATGCAGTTTTTGAACCGTAATTTTTTTATATAGTAACAAAAAAACAAAAAATTCGAACTTTAGGAATTTTTATTTTTTCCAAAACTACTCGGATCGTGGGTGTGACTCGCGATCCGTGGGGGCACGGATCGCGGTTCCCACCCACGATCCGTCCCCCCCTAATTTTTTTTTTGCACAAATCTTCACCGATCGAGGTTGTGAACCGCGATCCGTCTATTTTTTTTAAAAAATATTTTTTTAAAATATTTTTTTAAGTTTTCTGTTTTTTAGTTTTATTTTCTTTATTTCTGTTTTTCTTTTTTATTATAATTATTTGTAATCTTTTTTGAAATCTTTTTTTTTCAAAATATGTTTTCTAATTTATATTATTTTTTAAAATTTTTAAAATTTATTTTTAATTTTTTCAAAAATCGACCTACAAATCACATCGATAACTCGATGTATTGAAATGTTAGGGTATTTTATACAATAAAAAAATAAAATTTCTTAACCAGAATAAGAAATTATTTACAAATGAATTTTAAACAAACACTAAAACTAATTAAAACAAAAAATTGGTAACGTTGTCGAAACTTCGTAGGGTGTACACACATTACAAAAAATTGGAGGACTTTCAAAATTGTTTGTAATGTTTGTACACCCTAAGAATTTTTGACAACGTTACCAATTTTTTGTTTTGATTAGTTTTAGTGTTTGTTTAAAATTCATTTGTAAATAATTTCTTATTCTGGTTAAGAAATTTATTTTTTTATTGTATACAATACCCTAATATTTCAATACGTTCAGTTATCGACGTAATTTGGAGGTCGATTTTTGAAAAAATTAAAAACAAATTTTAATTTTTTTAAAAAATAATATAAATTAGAAAACATATTTTGAAAAAAAAAGATTTTAAAAAAGATTACAAATAATTATAATAAAAAAGAAATACAGAAAGAAAATAAAACTAAAACAGAAAACTTTAAAAAAATTATTTTTAAAAAATTATTTTAAAAAAAAATTATTTAAAAAAAAATCACGGATGGGGGTTGATAACCGCGATCCGTGAAATTTTTCAGCAAAAAAAAATTTTTTTTTTTGGGGGGAGACGGTGGGAACCGCGATCCTAGTAGATTTGATTTTTTTTCTTTCCTAAATTTTGAATTTTTGATTTTTTTTATTATATAAAAAAATTACGTGTTTTTGAATGAGCAGTTTTGTAGTTAAGATTCTGCAATAATCTCATTTATTTTCTCCAGCATCCAAACATCCCAAACCCATACTGAGATTCTGCTATTTACAATATTAATCTATGTGAAATAAGATTTGTGAATATAAAATTGACTTTTCTAATAAAAGTTAAATAATGACATGTCATATGTTACTAGAACAAGAATATTTTTTTTCTTAGAATATGTCAAATCATGTATTTTTTCAAGATAATTCAGAACAGAAAACTGCACATCCAAATACCACCAAAGAGTTGTTTAATATTACTTCTAGTTACGTTACTTTTGCTCTGGGGAAGTTTCTCCTGAGTTTGGACGAAATCTCACCATCCAAAATAACATACGAAAGCATGCAAATTAGACTTAGACTTGGGTAACGGACTGACAACACGACCTGAGTCGTTACCGGCACGACACGGCCCAACGCGTGCCGGTACGACACGACACAACACAACACAAGACCCAAGTCTAATGCAAACGGAACCCAAATTGGTTTAAAAAAAAACTCAAACCTCAATTATTATTATTTTTAAAAAAGAAAGCAATTCTGATTAAAAAGTATATTAATATTAAACTAATCCCCGAAATTACAAAACTAATCCGAAATTAACAAAAACACCAACAACCCGTGACCCAAACCAACCCGAAACTCCCTCATCTCTCCAACTCGATCCGTTCCTCCCGAAGATGAGCGGCGGCCCGTCCGGATTCCGTCAGTGTTCTTATCACCCCTTCCAAACCCTAGATTTCGATTTTTTGTTTTCAAAACCCTAATTTTGACGAGCCTCCGGCTTGGGTTGGTTGCAGATAACGCGCCGGTCACCAGAGCGTTCGTCGTCGGGAGCGCCGTACTCACCCTCGCGTTCGGGATCAAGGGCCGCCCGCCACGTATCGGGCTCGGACTCTCCAATCAGGTTCGTGTGGGTTTTGATAAGGGAGGGAGTTGTTGGTTGGGGTTTGGAATTTTGTTTCGTTGGAATTTTCGGAGGAAACATGGACAAACAGAAGTGAATTTCGACCAAGTGGATTTTTTTTTGATAGATGGGTCTTGATTGTGGATTGAAAGTTTGATTCTTTTAGGGATGTCGTTTGGTTTGTATTGGTTTTGATAAAGAAATTGTTGATTGTTGTTTGAAATTGTGTTTCGTTGTGATTCTCGGAGGAGCCAGAGACCAACCAAAGTGTTTGGAAGTGAATTTGGACCAAGTGGAAAACATTTGAACTAGTAAAATGACATGTTTGTCGGGTGTGATTTAGTTGGGGTTTCAGTGTTTGGAATGACAGTTGGGTCTTGATTGTGGTTTTTGAGACGATTTTGGATTGACAGTTTGGTTTTTTTTGGGGGGATTTTGCTTGGTCAATGTGGGTTTTGATAATGGAGTTGGTGGCCATTGATTGAAAGTGTTTTTTTTTGGTTATTTTGTGGGGAAGTGGAAAAATTTAACTAGTAAACTGATTTAATTGTTGTGCGTGATTTCGTCAGGGTTTCGGTGTTTGTGGAGTGAAAATTGGGTCTTCATTGTGGTGTTTTGGGCGATTTTGGATTGAAAGTTTGATTTTTTGTTATATACTGGGGAACCAGAGATAGCTTGGACGAAATGGGAAAATTGAATTAGTAAAATGGTATAATTGTTGTGCGTGATTTAATTGGGTCTCGGTGTTTGTGCAGTGAAAGATAGGTTTTGATTGTGTTTTTTTCAGCAATAAAATTTGTGTTTTGGGATTTGGTTTGGTCAATGTGTGTTTTGATCAATGTTTTAAAAATCGAACCGAAAAGTGAACCGAAAACAACTCGGTTTGGTTCAAAGTGGTCGAACCGATGGTTCAACCTGGTCCAACCGATGATGACGTTAGCATAACATCAACATTTTGTAAACCGAAGGTTGAACCGAACCGACTCCGTAGCGGCGGTCGAACCGACGGTCCGACCGATTGAACCGATTTTTCCTATTATTTTTTAACATAATAAGTAATAACAAAATACATAAACTATGAACAATTCAACAAAAATTATCCATTTGTAAAATAACTTAATTAAAACCAGTAAAAATAATGAAGAAACATGTAACTAAGTAATATTAGTCTTTCTTCTAATAAATGAACAAACATTTACTTCAACATCTAAAACAGTAGGGGTAGTGGATTGTCCTAGAGATCCGCCGGTCTGCCAGCCTTGGTTGAGATCACGAGCGGTGGCGGCGCGATGAGGGGTGGACCGGTGGAAGAAGTAGTAAAAAGTAAAAACCTTAGAATTTAGGTCAAAATTGAACAAAAAATAAAACAATAAAAACCAAATTTTGTTTAAATTGAAAAAACCGGTTTTTTCGGTTCGACCAAACCGAAAAAACCGATCGGTTGGAGGTGTGGTGAGGAGTTGGGGAAGGAGTAGTAAAAAGTAAAAACCTTAGAATATAGGTCAAAATTGAACAAAAAATAAAACAATAAAAATCAAATTTTGTTTAAATTGAAAAAAACGGTTTTTTCGGTTCGACCAAACCGAAAAAATCGATCGGTTTTTTTGGTTTTCTTCGGTTCGCTCCGGTTCACGGGAGAAACTGGTTTTTTGACAGAACCGACCGGTTTGCTACCGGTTCACGGTCCAACCCGGTCTGACCGCCGGTTCGGTCCGGTTTTTAAAACATAGGTTTTGATGCGGAAGTTGGTGGGTTGTTGTTTTTGTTTGCAAGTGGGTTTTTTATTATTTTCTGGGGAAATGGAAAAATTGAACTAGTAAAAGGACATAACTGATGGACATGATTTCGTGGGGGTTTCGGTGTTTAATGGAGTGAAGTTGGGTTTTGATTGTGGTTTTTTCCGTCAGTTTTGAATGGAAGCTTTGTTTTTTTGATGATTTCGTTTGGTTCGTGCGGGTTTTGGTAAATGAGTTGTTGGTCATTGTTTGAAAGTCAGTTTTTTTGTTTTTACTTTGAAACTGGAGATACCTTAGACCAAGTGGAAGAATTTGAACCTAGTACAATAAGAAACAGGAGGAGTTTTTTGAAATTATTCATTCGGAACAGTAGGGGCGTTGTTCTCATACAACTTGAGATGAAATTGACGAAGATCTATTTTTTTGATCATTGACTTTTGAATGATTGTTGGAAAAAAGATTAGGATAATCTCTGAGAAAATGAGATGCCCGTGGAAGAGAAGCTCGTGAATTACTTTTGTAAGAATAGTGTTGTAGGTATAAATTGATCGTGGTCAGATCCTTAGATCTAAAAAAGAAAAGAAAATAAAAGAAAAGAAAAGAAAAGAGGGAGAGGGTGTGGTTTAGAAGGCCTTTGGACCTTTGGTACCAAGCATAGTTGGTTTGCTGGGAAATGTTGTGTTAGTGAAACTGGAGTTTCAAATTCTTTCGGAGTGGTTAACTTGTAAGAAGAAACTTTGCAGCTGGAGTCTTATGACTTTAAAGTTGTTTGTGCATTGACTAGTAATTGGTTTGCAGGAGAATGATCTAAAAGCATGGTATTTGAATTTAGACTTTGAGGAGCTAACTTTTAAGTGATTAGTTCTTATGAAACTTATCTTCTAAGAATTTAGTTTGCAAGAAAAATTGGAAAACGAGTTTCTAATTTCAAAATTTGTAGTTGGGGTGCTTCTGGAACTTTCTGTTGAAACCAAGGGACTAGGGTTGTGTTTGGATGTTGAGTTTGAAGGACATGGATTATTTAGAATCCGATTTTTTTCTCAAATCTGGCGTCCTCCCAGTTTTTGGAGTGCATTCAAAGTTTTTCGGCTCGGTTGTTTGGATGCACAATTTGGTTGGAATATGTTTGGGTCAAATCCAACATACAAATACCATTATACCCCTCAACCTTTTGCCCCTCACATGGCACATACTAGGGCAGAGCAGATTCCGGATTGACCCGGTCAACCGGACCGGACCGGTCGGTCCAGGTTCGGTCCGGAAAATTTTGAAAAAATCCGGTCCGGTCCCGGTTTCGGTTCGGCTTTAAATTTTCGGGTTCGGTCCGGTCCGGTCTTTGGTCCACGGGCATCCGGTCCGGTCCGGTCCGGTCTTCGGTCCGGACCCCGGATAAAAATCCGGTCCGGTCCGGACCGGATGCACAGCCCTAGCACATACCCCAACGACCCACTTCCAGGCTCTCTCCCTCATTCAAGCAACGGTAGATTAACAGTTCCTTCCCCTCTTTGTATGGAAATTTTGAAGCGATCAAGATGGGGATAGTTCTAATGTTGTGGAAGAGCAACTAATCCATACTACATAAATCGGCATAATACATTTACAAATTTAAATAGCAAGTCCAAATAAAAACGGAGACGGAGGTAAATCAACGTCTAAAAAATCATATGATACCTAACAAACAAGATCTACTACGCATGAGGAAAATGAACAACGACGCAGCACCGGTCGATGGTGTCAGCGGGCAGACAACACGAGGAGAGGTGGGCGGAGGTCGGATTGGGAGAAAATGAAAAAGAAGAAGAGGAAAGTGCAGTCACATGTGCGTGGGATGTGACTATTGCAGGAATATGGCTTGGAAATGCTCAAATGTTAGGGGTAGAATCGACTTTCAGGGATGGCATTTTGTGTAAAAAATAGAAGAATGGAGGCCAAGGAATAAGAAAAGTGGAATATACTGTTGCAAAAACTTCAAAAACAGCCCAAGTGAGTTTTTCAACTTCACGTGTAAAACTCAGAATCTCTGTTGCAGTAAGAATCCAGATTCTGTTGAAATTTTTAGGTGTTTGGGTGTGTTGTCTGAAAAATTCAGGTTTTTCCAAACAATCCAACAACCATTGTGTGACATCCAAACACAGCCTAGATGACTTCTTCAACATCCAACTTGATACACATACTGCGTTTGGATGTGATTTTCAGTGGTGTGGATTCACTAAAAACAAAAAGGTTTACTAAACCTCACATCCAAACACAGTCCAGATTTCCGAAAAATTGGTTTCCGGTAAATCCTTGGTTTCTTGGATTTGCACTGAGAAACCAAAAATTAACCCTAGGTGTTTTTTAGGTTTTTGAAACAGTAAAACCCAAATCAATTAGTGATGGGTTTGGTTTCTTAAGAAACCATGACACCCAAACAAGCGACGGTTTCTCTACCCGTAACACACAAGAAATTCCACTGTAGGTTATGTTTTTGTTTTCACTAGATTCCCGAAAAACAACACCACTACCAACACACATCCAAACGCAGCCTGTCAATTCCAAGTCACTTGTGTAAAGAAATGTTTCTGGCACTGAGGAGTAATTTTAAGAACTTTAGTTCAGCAAGATAGGCTTAAACACTTGTTCCTTTAAACCTTTGTTTTATATTACAAGTGGGGTGGGGGTGGGAGAGTTATCCATTTTGCTTCCTTTTTTGTTTTTTCTACGTTTTCTATTTCATTAGAGCAAAATTGAAAAAAGCTATCTCAATTGCAAATTTGATGTAGGTAATTAAGGTTTCAGAACTTCTAATCTAACCACTCAAAAGTCACATCTCGAACTTTAGGCTTGCAGGAAATGATTTTGAAATCAAAGGCTTCCCTAGATTGTACCCTTCGCTCCCCACTAAACACAAGGATGCATTAACTACAACTTTCTTTTGATAAGATCAGGACTGAAGAATTTATTTATTAGAGCTCATGCTAAAAAAAGATGAACAAATAAACAAAGTTTAATAAGTGGTTGGGCTCAAATTTTTGGTAAAAAGTAATAAAGTTAGTATCAAATTGGAAAGAGAAAGATCATATAATTATGTTGTTTTACGAGTTAATTTTTGTTTACTTTGGCTTAAGGTGTAATTGGCTTGCAGGAAATAATTTGCACATTTACTAGAGTTGCAAGTTGCTAATGTGACTTCAAATGATTCGTAATCATAAATGGAAACAAGTTCAGCCATTTAAGTATGTTTTGCTTTCATGTCATGAAAGGATTTCTAAAGCTTATGCAAGGTGATCTCAGAAGGCTAGCATGTTGGAGTTAGAAGTTACAATAAAAGCATGGTGAAGGGGTTGATCTAGAATTCTGGAAAAGAATTGTAGAGGTTCTAATTTTATTTACCATATTCACCCAAAGATTGGCAATTAAACATAAATTTGATACCTAGAACTCTTACAATGACAAGTTCATACCAGCAAAAAAGGAAACACATTACTTTTAGAATAAAAGCTATTAACGATGGCTAGAATAAATTGTCTGACACTTGGACACTCTTGTGGCAGTCTATTAAATGCATTACGGATTATGCAACTTACTGTTTCTTCCTCACATGTGGTAAATTAGTAACATCATCATTATCATCATCAACTAATGAAAAATGTGTGGAGAATAGAGAGACAAGGAAGCAGATATGTTGAGAATTGATCCTTTTTATTTGTCTATTAACCTCGTTAACCATCCATATTCTCAATTTCGGATCGTTTGTGTTAGTAGTACTCTTCTAGTGTTTTGGTGTATGAACTGACGTATACATGCTACCGACATTGAAATAAATCTTGAATTAAAAGGGGTAAATTGCAGCTTGCTCCCTGATGGCGTGACATTTGGGCCTGGAGTATTTTACCCCATATACTTTGGAAACAGTTACTTACTTGCCCTCCCCCCGACTTTTGCGATTTAACAAAGTAGCTGCCCTCATCAAACTTCCGTCCATTTACAAATGTTAATTTCAAAAATTTAATCACTTTTCGACGCCTTTCACCTCTATAACATAAGACTCCCCCTGCTTCCTCTTCTTTTCTTGGTGCAAACTCCAACCTCCTTGTGCAGATGCTATCACCATTACATGAATTGTTTTTATGGCATTGTGCTCTATGTTTATGTACATACCAGAGCAGCATGGGAGTCAGCACGGAACAAAATATTAACATGAGTGCTCATTATGCTCCTGAAATGCAATTATCATATTGTGCTTGTCTAATATTTTCCATCTTCTCAGGATATATTTAAAAAGCTTCGGATCTCGAAGGTTGTTTCCTCTGTTTTTGCCTTTTCATCTACTCCCGAATTGGTCTTCGGACTTTATCTTCTCTATTACTTCAGAGTGTTTGAAAGACAGATAGGCTCTAACAAATATTCAGTAAGTACTAGTTGTATTATTTTGATTTCTGTATGGAAGTTCTTTTCTATTGATTTTATCTACTCTACTACCCACCCATTTTAAATCCCAAACATGTCAATGGGACCATTAGATCTATGACACCTTGTCAACAACAAAACCTTTAATCCCAAACTAGTTGGGGTAGGTTGACACCTTTTTTTTTTGAAAAGAAAAAAAATAGTTTTCATTTCTAGTATGTTAAATAGTCTAATGAATTCCCTGTTTGCTGCTGCAGGTCTTTATCTTGTTCTCTACAATAACTTCCTCTTTGTTGGAGATCCTTGCTTTGAAATATATTGAAGGTACACTTCATAAATAACAATAAGATTATCGCCATGTAGATTGTAGACATACAGTAAGATTAGGCATGGAAGTATCAGGGCATGACATGCCCATTTTTTCATCACATGTATAATATATATTTCAGTTTATTTTTGTAAATTGATTGCTATATGAATTCATTGTTGCTTCAACTGAAGAATTAGACATTCAAATTCCTCTTGTTGGAGAAGGTATGTGATTTGTTTAGAGACCACGGGACTTTTGAGCAGGCTCATGTATCCATGTTCTGATCTTGTAGGACAGCAATACACCTCAAAAACTCCTTCCACACGTGCTGATATGCCATGTGCTGTGTTTGAAATAGTTTCAATACTTTACAAGTTTCCGCTGTAGTCATTGCTCAACCGCAACTTGGCTAAATACATGGTGGATGTTGAGGGAAACACCTGAATACAACATTTTATGTTATTTTCACTTCACATGTTTTTTTTGGATTAAACATGACAATTCCTTAATAGAACATTTAAACCATAACATCTTTTCCAATTTGGATCTTGAACTGGCTTTTGTGCTGCTCAATTTGGACAGATTTGGTAGTTGACCTTGGCAAGCCTGAGTCCTGACCATGTGACTGTGTCAGACTGAACCAAACCAGAGACTTTAACTTTCTTTGTTAGAAAGAATATCCCAAATTTGTCTGGCTCTTCAACCCATCTCCATTCATCTGACAATTCTGATCATAAAATAAATGGAAAATATTACACTGCAGGTGTATGAGAAGAATCTTAGTCACAACATCAACATTTACAATCTTGTCATTGTGTTGATGCCAAAGTTTAATATATGAAAAGCATAAGGTCCTTTGCCAATTCCTTTCGTTTGGCATGTCTGGGAAGCAGCATTCACGTGCATTCCTTCATAGCCGTTAACTTGTGTACTTGTAATGCTCTTTGTTTGTGAAGCTTGAAAGACTGATCTCTTTAAGCTCAATATCTGCGATTCCTAATTTGTTAAAGTAACATTATGGTTTCAATTAATGGAAAGCCCTTCCTACGTCAAATTGTTGTGGCATGGACATTATTTCCAGAGATCTTCTGTATTCTAAACTAAACATACATTAATTATCATGTCTCTAGTATTAGCTAATTTTCTTTGTTTTATGCAGATCCAACTCTGGACGTTCTTGCGTCTGGCCCATATGGTCTTATATTTGCCTCATTTGTGCCTTTCTTCTTCGACATTCCGATTTCCTCACGCTTCCGTGTATTTGGTGTCCCTTTTACTGACAAGTCATTAACATATTTAGCGGGTTTACAGGTTTATCCGTCACTGAGTCTTTTGCTGTCCTTTTAAGTATCATGTGCGTACTTCTATATGTTACCCATGTATTTCTGTTGGTATTTTGCAGCTTCTTTTCTCATCTTGGAAAAGATCTCTAATTCCCGGAATATGTGGTATACTTGCTGGTTCTTTGTACCGTCTGAACGTCTTTGGCATCCGCAGAGCCAAGGTATTGATGCTAAGCATAATACCTTTTAGTAGCTCTTCGTGGGCATTGTTTCTTCTTACGTTGTATTTCTAAGATATCCTAATGGAATTTTGAGAGTAAATTGTAATGGTTTATGATGTTATAAGGCGACGTATTGCAGACTGTGCAGCGATAATTTTCCTCAAATTCCTAAAAAAATTCTGACCAATTTATTTTTGTTGCATCGTAAATAACTCAATTTTGGTAGTATTGTACTACTTAAACTTTAGAATTGACATTTTTAGTACATAAAGGCTAACTTGCTGTTGTATAAAGAGAAATGTTTCATATATGTGCATATCTTTTGACATCCACAACAATAATAGCAGATAGTGTGTCCTGTTTCTCAACTTTGCACATAAATATGCTATGTATTCAACTATGTTCAATGTTAGCATATTTCATCTCTTTCAAGTGTTTTGAAGACTTAATAACGACCATTTCTCTCTCAACATTTGCAGCTTCCAGAGTTTATAGCGTCATTTTTTTCAAGATTATCAGTGCCCTCAGGAGGAGGTTCATCACGTGTTTTGCCTGGTGCTGGTGGTAATATCATCAGGAATCCACCCTATGTCGGCCAGCAACGTGAGGCAAGTTTTTCCAATCCAGAATAGTCTGTATTAAAATGCTATGCAATAATATTTATAACTTGTGGAAGTCAGGAAGGTACCACTGCTCTTATTGTCGGTATGGTTTATAGAGTAATTAGCTGACTAAAATTGTCATGTAAGAAATGTAATACATTTGTGGAGCTAAGATGCAGAAAGTTGAAAGATGGTCTGTTATGCTTGTTATTAGAAACACTACTTAATAGATACTTGGAATGTTGACATCTCAACAAAAAAAAACCCAAACAAGTAGAAATTGGTTAGAAGGGAAGTCATGCAAGTATTCTACCTGAATCTAAAAAACCGGTCTACATAAATATCTATTTGAAGATAAACGTGAGAAGTTTGTGTCTTTCGAAAGTTTTCATGCGAAGTTGAGAATCTTGAGATCATGGATGGGAAATAACACTACTCAAAGTGTTAGTCCGTGTTTGAAATACATTTGCGAAGTGCTATCTAGTTTGAGGAATTTTTGTTTATACTTGGTGCCTGTTGAATTTTGGTTGACAAGTGAGATTGTACAAGTCGAGAATGGTGCATCAAGGTGTGGTGTCAGTTTATTGAAGGTGCGTCAATGGTGCATCAAGGTGTAGAGTCAGTTGAGAATGGTGCATCAATGGTGCTAAGTGTGAAAATAAGAATTATCCAAGAGTAGAGTCAGTTTTGCCATCTCTATACGTTGGTGTACAAGTGCTACCACAACAACCACTCAACCAGTGTTGTTGAACCCAAGACCGGACCTAGCCATTTCAAAGAAGCAAGCATGACCTTACTCATGCTTGTTTCGTTAATGAAACAAGTAGATTTGTACATTTATACTAAGCTAATCAGGTGAAATGAGCCAGTCTCGATCAATCAGCGGAGGTCAGGCTATAGTTGTCACTTAATTTTGCCCTTTAACCATCTTAATGTTTTATGACAATCGTTATATGCGGCACTTGTTAGGTCGTACTTGCAAAGTTTTTTTGGGAACAAACTCAATTCATTATTGTCAGGCTTGTGTTTTGTAGCAGGGCTTGTGATTTGATGCTTTTACTCGTTTATATTATGCAGATCAACTTTGTAAACCCTGCTCATGTCCAAGAGCCGCCTCAAGATTCAATTGCTACTTTGGTGTCAATGGGTTTCGATTCAAATTCTGCGAGGCAAGCACTTGTGAGAGCGAGAAACGACATCACCATGGCGACCAACATTCTCCTCGAGTCGCAATCACATTAAGAAAAATAACCATGTTTGATGGAGATGGTGAAGGAGCTTTGTTCTACATCTGTTGCCTCAATCTCACTGGATCTAGGTTTCTTGGATAGCCTCATTTTTCTCTCTGTAACTCCGTCAGTTGAAACTGCTAGATCAGAGGAGGTGAAGATGGCATATGAATTGATGCTTAAAGGAGATCTGGATAGGATGATCTTGTAAAAATGATTCCTGATCTCAATATAAATTATAAAATTTTATGATTCTCATTTTAGAAACTGGACTGTAAATACCAGAAGCAGACGTCCATCCAAGCTAGAATCTCTCGGACGTTGAATTTGAATAGCGGAAGATCCTTCCCTCTAGCTTTCAATGTCAAGCAGTTAGAACATCAATAGGACCTCTACTACTGCGATCTTCAACAATCCCTTTTGATCAATTGATACTTCACTTTTATCTAGTTGCTGCCTCTTGTAAACTTACTCAATGGTTGAATCAGTAACCGGCTGCCTTCTTGTTGGCTGGTTCGGTGCTGCATTGAGAGGTGGTCCGACCCACTCTAGTTGATCGGTGGACCACCAACTTGATCGGCCTGCCGTTACTTCGTAGAAAGTTAGTTGATTTGAGTCAAAAAGCTTTAGAGGTCTCCCTCTAAAGTTAGTTGATTAGAGTCAAGCTTGTAGACTGTCGTAAAGTTTCCCTCTCCTCCCTTGCGCCAAACTGTTTTTCTCGCTCGAGTTCATCGCAATATAGGTCTATCTTCTTTGTCCACCATACCTTGTAAATAGCTTCACCCACCAAACCGAATGAATGAATCATTACTAAATGGGAAGCAAAAAACATCTCACCAATTACTAACCACTTGACAAGAAAGAAAGTTAATTCAAACTAACCATCATAATTCAATTTCTCAGAAGAGATTTCTGCCACTGAAACTTGATTGAAAACATAATTTCTCAGAACTACTAGAGGCGACATTATTTAACCATCATAGAGATAGTTTGCTAACCATATTTTGCAAATATTACTACATGACTCGGGAGGAAACTACTCGTGATCAAGAACATGAGATGTAACTTATCAAATTGCAACCACAACTATATAAAACACATCAATACAGCTTCCTTACTATGGTTCTGTTTTGAGGCATACATATGCAGCTCATACAACCTTCATATTTCTCTTTTACACCTACATTTCTACCTTCTTCTGTACAAAAATCAGTTCGACAAACCAAATCCGAACAGTCAAGATCACACCTTCTTTCTTTAAGTTAACCATCAGAAGTATAGACTGGTATCTGCCAGTTCTTGTTGTTCTTTTTCGGATCGTCGGTAAGATTGAGATCGTTCTCATCTAGCTTGAATGTTTTGATGAACTTCTTCGCGCCAAAAAGAACCATCCTTTCTATCATGAAAAGCTGATAGTTGTTCTTGATGACAGGGTCTAGTACGCTACTATAGTTTGATGAGTAAGCCAGTCTATACCTGTTCAAGAGTGAATTAAGTAAGATAACAAAATAATTCAATTCGATAGGGGGGTCATATTTACGCAACCTTACCTCTCTTTACGATAACATGGAGGAGTTTTTTCTAATGTATGATACTTCCACTAAATAAAAAGTCCAAATAGTTTAGCGGAACCATTTTCGATCAGTTCATTATAATCGAAAAGGTGAAAAAGCAATTTTTTGACTGCACTGTAAATGCAACTTGATAACTTATTTTGCTATAAATGGTCTTTTTTTTTAAATTCATGGAGAAACCTTTCTGCGAGAGGCGAAAAGAATCCTGGTGTCATCTCATTTGACGCGATAAAGAGCATTCGACCAGGTGGGACCCATTTCTCGATTCTTCGTCGAATGAACTCAGGACGAGTATCTCTGTCAAGGTGAGGGTGGAGGGTGCGACCGACACCAAATTTGTGCTTTCTGATCTTCATTTTGTCTCCACGACGCACATGAATCGCATCATAATCACCAAGTTGTTCCTTAATCTGATTGATATGTTATTCCAGTTGATAATACAAGGAAAAAAACACATCAGTCTAAATTTGAAGCACAAAGTAATCCAGAAAAAAATCATAAAACATGAGAGCAAACAGAATAAACTGAGCATTGGTTTTTAATAAACATATGATGGACATGTTTCAGACAAATTGATCACATTACATTACGACCTAACAACATTTACTCAGGTAGTTTTAGACATTACTAATGTAGTCTTTATCTTAACTGTTGAAACATACTAATATGTTTTGACAGCCTAGGAAAAGAAAAGTAAAGATCATTTTCAAAAGAATACAAAGCTCAACAAGCAAGGCAAACTTTTACCTTATCAGCAGCATCTCGCAACTTTCTTGAAGCCATTAACGGAAGAAATGAATATGGGAGTGCCAACGAACTGCGATTGGTCCGATCCTTGCACTCCATAAACCTGTAGCATTATCATGCCTACCTAATTTCAAAATTTTAACGTAGCAAAACTTATGACTTGTTATGCGAGATGCCCAGACATGATTACTATGTAGCAAAGAAATCCAAACTATTAAAGGAGCCATACCAAGAAAGTGGATTTGCAGTTCGGTTTATTACCAACGCATTCGAATATAATTTTTGCTCTTTGATTTCAGAACGTGTCATCCCCTTAATATTTGCTACTCCCCTCTCTCCAAGTTGCGCACTAGTCGATAGGATCCGATACCATGTTCTTGAATTGTCAAGGATAACAGGTACAGTTTTGGATATCAGATCTAGATCGTACAAAGAGTCCATTGAGCAAGAACTCGCTGCCCATCTAATAGAGAAATTAAGAAATGTTAATTGGCATCATAATGACTAACATATCAGAAACAAACTAATTTAGAAGGAAAGTGAAAAACATTACACATCATAGAGGTTTGAAAGACTAAAATGAATCAATTACATGCATGTAAGCAATTGATCTGTATGCTAGAAGAAATGAGCTAATATGAGGGAAATTAGGCAATCTAACAATCCTAATTTTCATGGACAAGCAACTAATTTGTAGGCTACCTTACTGTAGTGAAACAATTAAGTTGACATAAAATCACTTGTCCAAGTTCAACATTGACTGAACTTCTGTATTAGTTCTTTTCTCAATAAATTATAATTATTCATCTCTTAGTCAACCAAACCAACAGTTCTATATATTTACATATAATTGAGATCCAGAAAGCCATGCCACTATATTGACATCTGATTTATCCCTAATACTTATAGAGCCTAGAATGAAGAAAATATTAAATTCCATAGAAATGTGATAACACGAAGAAGTAATACATGATCAGCCAAGTAACTGAGGGGTCTTCAGAAAATAATAAAATGTAACAATGATATAATCTTGTCAGTAGTAAGAATGTAAGCGTTCGATAGAATTGTATGTAAGGAGAAATCGAAACATACCTTTCTTCTGAAGATTTATGAAGGATGCCTTTCTTATTGTGTATGGAACTAATGCACATTCTGGATGGCATGACAAATATTCTGAAAACACAAGCTTAGCGTTAACAGTAACATCTGAGCAAAAGTATTCAGTGAAGAAAGGTTTCATATGGAGTTTCAGTTCGACAGTAAGAAGGCTTTTAATTTTATAGTCTAGAAACTGACCATAATAACACACCCAATTCTCTTGCAAGTAGAGAGAGAAAAATCATTGCAAAGTTAAATCTTACACATTTGTTGGAAGTAATAATCATTGCAAAGTTAAAGCTTACACATTTGTTACAGGTAAAGATTATCTCAAATATTTCCCATATTTTCTCCCACCGTCTCATATTTTTTTTTTTGTGCGCTTCATATTTTGGTTCAAGTTCAGCTTTATTTAGGTTATTCCAGTGTTACCTCAGCTCGATCTAGTTCAGAGTAAAAAAAAATCAAACACAACACATACAAAGACTAAATGAAGCTGAATTTTCACTAAAATATCAAGTAAAGAATAGAGTATGAGATAACAGGAAAAAGAGGGGAAAATGACAACCACTAAGACAAAATCATCTGCATGATATATATGTTAGAAAAATATAAGTGGAATATAAGTAATTGAAGAATGCCTGGATTGTGCAAAAGCAAACTGAAGACACAGAAGGTATAAATGAATATAGCCAAATACGGTGGGTATTTTGTAAATGTATTAAGTGTTTATTAGCAAAAAAACTCTTCATACTTTCCTTGGTCTAAGGTGTGATTGGGTTGCAGTGAACTCTAAAGAAGTGAAGAACTGAATTTCTCAAATGACTAAGTGATTGGTTTGTAGGAAATCTTAGAAATCATGAAACTAAAGTACCATGACTTGAGATTTGTATCTTGAAGTGGGTTCCCTCACCTCTGCTCTACAATAAAAGCAGTCGTAAAACTGAAGGTCAGAACCAAAAACGAATGTCACGAGCCACTGACTTACATATTGGGGTTTAATTAAAAAATAATAAATACTTTTGGAAAAAAACTCATCTAAAACCAAAAAATGCTTTAAAACAAATCCCTAAACTTGAATCGGATGGAACGAAAAATTGAATCCTACAAATTTACATGTTAGGATTTAATTAAGGAATAATAAATACCTTCTACAAAACAATATTCAAAACCAATAAAACACTAAAACACAACTAAGTGGGGTTAGATTAGTTGATGAATCCTTAATCTTGGATTGACATGATCTAAGGATCAAATTCCAGCACGTCACTTACATGTTGGGATTTATTAAAATATACAAAATACTTTAAAGAAAAAACAAAACAAAACAAATCTAGGGTCTTAATTCTAAAGCTTTAAACTTCTCCGATAGCAACAAAACACTTTGCCGACATTAACCAGACAAAACCCAAACACCCAAAACACAAAAAGACAGACACCACCACCCCACCCAGTGAAATGTGCTGAAATTCAATCTTGGTTCAAGCTAATACTGAGATTTGGTGTTTGGATCTAGGTTAATTCAAGATCAAACATCTACCAACTAACATAACTTTAACATTCAGACTAAATCAATGGTTAAAACTAACACCAACCGGAACAAACTCGGTTGGTAGATCTTCAGTATTTGATTAGTCAAGATCGATTCCAAGTATATAAGTTACATGTTTAAGATTTAACTAAAAAAAGTAATACTTTCAAAAAAAAAAC
Source organism: Triglochin maritima (assembly GCA_963682175.1). Classification (NCBI taxonomy): domain Eukaryota; kingdom Viridiplantae; phylum Streptophyta; class Magnoliopsida; order Alismatales; family Juncaginaceae; genus Triglochin; species Triglochin maritima. Next base: position 61,817,582 of record OY821770.1, read on the forward strand.
ACTACTACATATAAAAAGACAACCTTTGAGTTTCTCAAACCCCAAAAACACCCAATAACCAATTGAAGGTAGCTCAGTTAAGAGACCTCCATAATAAGATCAGACTACCAGAATAAGAACCCAACAAACCTTTGAGTTACCCAAAAAACCCATTCTTCTTGTTGGCATTTATTGGATTTAAAATGAGAGTAGATTATAAATAAAAAAACCCAATAACGAGTCCTTCTCCTTCGTCCTCACCTCCCTAGTAGCAGAGCCTCTTCCAGAGCGCACCGGAGGCTGGACTCCTGGTGTCCCAACCCCTCACAGGAGCCGCAGTGCTTGCCAGGGCAGTCTATCCTGCTCCCCCAGTACAAGTACTTGTGTTTGATGTTGTTGTTGTCCGAGTCCGACACAAGTGGGACATGTTTGGTTGTGGGAGGTGTAGAGGAGGAGGAGAAGAGGGAGAAGGAGATGACGGCTGTGGCAGTGAGGAGGAGGGTTAGGAGTAGGAATGGGGATCTGAGGTTGGGTTTTGGGTTCTTTGGAAGACCCATTGGAGGAGAGAGTGAGTGAGTGAGTGAGAGAGAGAGAGAGAGGAGATTCACAGGTTTTCCTTTGGTTTGGCTCCAAACTATGTTTAAGCTCTCCAAACTATTATGTTTAAGCTCTAAGAGCATCATCAGTAACGGCAGAAATAATAATAAACGTGATTAAAAAAATATTTTTTGTGTTTAAGCAGCCCACGATCCGCGGTGGGTTTAAAAAAATAATTTTTTTATTTTTAAATGGTCGTGGGACCTGGTTTTATTTGTATGGATCTTAATTAAGAGATGATTTATTGTTTTAAATTTGAGATATCTTAGAAAACAAAAGTAATAAAATTTTAAAAAAATCATCATAATTCTTATATACTCATTTTCTACGGATTGACACTATATCGCTATATAAATATTGTTTTATCGGAATACTAGATTTTTCAGTGGTTAACTCGAACGAGACAATTACCAAAGTTGAAACAGTTATATTCTCGTATTACATATTTCAAACAGTTATATTTTCAAAGTCGAACTTTCATTTTTTTTAGAATTTTTATTCTTGCGACTACAACTTTCCAACTCATTATATTCCCAACTTTCTCTTTTCCATATTTTATTCTCGATTTTCTCTTTTCCAGAAATTTTATTCTCAATTTTCACTTTTTCAGATATCTTATTCCTTACTTTAACTTTTCCAGATATTTTATTCCATACCTAACTTTTACGAAGAATATATTCTTGCTTTCACTATTCTAAATCTTTATTCTCACAACAACTCTATATCTATAAAAACATTCATTTTCTAACAACTCAGACACATCTTCACAAGTTCTCATCTCTCTCGATTTCATCTCCTCATCTTGATCATTCTTTGAATTAATTCACATAGATTCACAAAATCCTAGGAATAATTAGCGTGGTCGAACACGGAGAAATTTTCAACCATTTTTTTCCAAAATTCACAAATGATCATAGTTTTTATTCTTACTAAAATTACCAAATGTCAATGCAAAGTAACATGGGTAGTAGTCCGTATTTCAACTATTTACCGGGTAATTCCTCATTCACAACTTCACAACCTTTTCCATTCCATCAACAATTTCTTACTCCGTTAAATCATCCCCAGAACTACCAAATGTTTCGAGGTTCTGAATGAAGTTCAAATATAATTCTGGTGGAAGATAATATTGCAAAGAATGAAGTGGGAGGTGACAACGATGAAACTAAGAAGTTTCCACAACATTGTTCGCAACTCAAATCCATCATCACAAGCAAAAAAGGCATGGTCTATTGTAGAAGGTTAAACTCTCATTTCTTCATTCATGAACATTAGTAGTGATGCAATTGTTGGCACCAATCCGAAGGTGGAGTGCTTTGGGAGAGAGTGAAATCCTCGTATGAAAGGGCACAACAAGCCAATCCTAGTATCATTGTTGAAAATCGGTGGAGAAGGGTAGGAGCGTTTGCAACAAATTGGGTAAGGTGCTACGATTACGAGGAAGTCATTGGAAGAAAAAGGTGTGGAATGAACGACAAAGACGTTATTAGAGAGGTTCACTGTATCTACGAGCGAACATATAATTCAAAGTCTCTCTTCCAATATGCATGGATTTTGTTGAACAAATACCCTAAATGATAGTCAATAATGCGAGGTTCTACGCAACGAGGATATATTGATTAATTTGTAAAGTGTAAGAAATGAGTTGGAGGAAAGAGAACTGTTGATTTAACGGCAAAATCTTTTTATAAAGATCATGGTTAAGAAGACGAAAGAAAAAGGAATTGTGGATAAATGTTGTGAAGTGAAAATGCTGATGTGACATATAGAAAAAATTGGGATGATCTTTTTTTAAAGATCATGGTTGTAGGATATACTATGCCCTCATATTAGTCTAGGGGGTGAATAGACTAATCGAGTTCTTTAAACAACTATTGCAAATTAAAAGATAGAACAATTAAACAAAGGATAGAAGTGTGCAAACCACAACACGAGTGTATAAAGGTTTGGATCCAACCATCGAATCCTAGTCATGTCTTATGAATTGTTTTTCCTCGAGCAACTTCGCATCCTCCACTAATCCGATCTCAATTGCGGACCGAGATCATGCCTTTACACCATATGCTTTGCGAACAACCTCGCCTAGCTTGGACTACCTTCTCACAATCCAAGAAGAGCTTCACTCCGGAAGCTAGTACAACTCTTGTAGAAAAACTTTAGCAACCTAATCTTGGGTACTTGAAATGAATGATGAAAGCAATGAGCTTGTTTCAACTGGGAAGATGTGAGCATAATGGGGAAGATGTAAGCACAAGGATGTTTAGAGCAACTTTGGAAGTAATATGAAGATTTGAGCTTGGAGAAAGATTGGTATCTTAGAAATGTGTTCTCAGTTCTATTTATAAGCTCTAAACTCAATCTAGCCGTTGTGATTAAATTGGTATAGGGTTGTGTAGGAATACACAAAACAGAAACACTCAGGGCACTATTCGGGATAAGTTCCATCGACCGACACAGGCAAAATGGTCGACCGAATGTCGTCCAGAAATGAAGTCCAGACAAGGCCAAAAAAGTCCAGGAACAAAACGATCGACCGAACAAAGAGCGGTCGAACCAACTATGCTAGAACTTAAGTGAACGGTCGAACAGATAGACATGTTCGGTCGAACATTAGGAGGATTTGGTCAAGATGAAACTGTGCAAATGAGATAACCGTCGAACCTAAAGGTGAATTGGTTCGATCGAAACCTTCCAGTAAGATTGGTGCTGGAGAGTTTCATGAACCAGTACCATTTATAAGGTCACAGTCGACCGATAGACCAAATCAAAAAGAGGGGTTAGGTGAGTATATGTATACGACTGTTGGTATAATACGATAAGTATAACGGTCATATATAAGACAAATACGAGAATCAATCGGTCGAACAAAATGGACATTCGATCGACTAGTTTCCACTCTAACCAGGACACGTGTCAAGATATGATAGGTGAGTGAAATTAGTATCGGTCGAACTGGGTAATATCGGTTGACAAAAAGAAACGATCGAATGGGGAAAATAATTTGGTCGATCGATTAAGACTGTGAAAGCACATACTGGAATTGGTCGAACTCAAGGAAGGTCTGGTCGACCATTTGGGAAAGGAATAAAAATTCTGTTGAATTGCGGTCGAACCAGATGACCTACATGTCGACCCGTTTGATCCAAAAATCATGTTCTAAGGGTATTTCTATGTTTCGTCGATGTCTTATTGACATCACTTTGATATGGACTTAATTGAGAGACTTCTAAAGGTTCCCTAAGGGTCATGCAATGCAATTCATCAAATATTTTAAGTGTTAAGTTACATTATAACCTAAGAACAAGAAAGGTAAACTTATATACTATTCATTCTTGATTTCTTGTCTTCATCCACACTGGTTTACTGAAATGTTAGAAATACAATATATACATGCGATGATATTAATGGATTACATGTGTTTATTGATATGTTAGTTAATCATTAAAACGATTAGCGATTATTTAGCCAAAAAGCCAACAATGGTTACATATGCTCTTAGTACATGTCAGTTCAACACCTTTATTGAGACTCGATAAAGGTGGGGAGTTAAACTTTGGGTATCAGCTTATTTTACTTTGTTGTCTTTCCGGCAGTCTTGTTTTAATGTTTCGAATGTTGAGATTTAAAATGGGAATGGAAAAGTAAAGCAAATAAAATAAAAATCAATCATTTTTTTGTCTGAAAATAACAATTTTATTCAAACTGATGAACATCTGCAAAAATGTAACGAATACGGATGTTGGTACATTCGCTCCAAATACTAAAGGTGTTATTAGTCAGTATGAAAACAATGTGGACGTAAGTGATCTGACTTCTAGAATGGTTTTCTTGTGATTGGTAATGATTTGCAGGAAAGTTTAAAATAATGTTGGGAACTAAGTTCTATGAGTTCCTAGTCCTTATAAAATTACACTGTGAATGACTTCTCTCAATTTCACTGTAATTTTTGGAAAGTCGTGAAACTAAATTCTGAATTTTCCACTACTTCCTTCAAACCAATTACACACCTTAAGCGCATGTCAGTTCACCCACCTTTCTATGGATTCCATGTAGACAGGGGTGAAACTTTTGTGTCTGAAATCAATCTAACCGACTCCATATTCGAAATTAAAAATTTATCCGACTCCATGTTATTTTTACATAAACATGAGTACTTTTATACATTATATAAAAAAATGATAGGTACGATTTTTGCAAGTGGAAAGCAAGATTTTGATAGATACTTTCATGGCAGATGTATTTATCGGTATTCAATATGAGTTTGTTGAATATTCACACGCATTGTCCGCATTTGTATCTTGCATCTCATTTTTATCCGTATTTGGATTTTTTATGCAAATGTTTTGTTTTCACTGCTACATGCATGTAGGTGTCTAAATGAGACGAGTCGAATTAAATTTTCAAGCATCAAGTGTTAGTATATGATATTACTAATTACAAAGAAGTAAAATTGTTAAGTTTCTACTTACTGATTATATTGGAAAACTAAGCAGTTCATTATTTTAGGTTAAACTAGATTCGAACCTTTTCGAACCGAACTTATGTTGAGTTAATTTCACACCTCGTACTAGGGTTGCCTTAACCTCCATGTAGGGTTGTTAATCATGTTATGTACAGTCGTATATATAAGTCATATATTGCAATCCACATACCCATTTAATAATCACGTTGTTGGTCTCGAACCATATCCAACCCATTTATTATCGTGTTAACATGACCCAACCCTTTTATATACGATTAATTAATGAGTCGTGTCGTGTAAATGTCGGGACACATTTAACAGGAATCATGTTTACATATTTAGAACAAGAAACAATACACATTTAGTATCGTTTATTACATGATTTGCTTCTAACTATATTATTATAAATAACTAAAAGTAAAACCTACTTATATACATTATTACGTGTATTAATCGTGTACTATTAGTAATCATGTACCTAATACACGATTACTCATCGTGTCCTATTAGTAATCATGTCCCTAAGTACACAATTACTTATCGTGTCTCAATTGTGTTAATCGTTTTTGCACCTGAAATTCATATCTGACCCATTTAATAATTGTTTCCATATCTAACCCATTTATTAATTGTGTCCAACTTCTCGATCCATATTTGTTCATGTCATTTTCATGTCGTGTAATCATGTTTCATGTAAAATTGACAACTTTACCTCTATGTGAGGTGGGGTTTATCAAAGATTCTAATTTAGGCTCATGTTTAATTAAGCTAATAACATAATAAACAACTTAACCTCGTCCATTCTAATGGAATTAGTCACGAAGTCAATTTTTTGTTAACGTCGTTAATGAATGCTAAGGTGAAGTGTACACAGGTACTCAGGAAAATTATTTTGGAGCAATATAAAATTTCACACGAGCAAATGTCTAATAAGGAAGTTTTGGAAGACATCCAAACAAAAAAACCCAAATAAAAATATAAACACTTTGGTAGACATGATATACCCACTTAGAGAAGTGGGGGTGTCAAAACTAAATTTAACCTAGTATTACAGAAGTATAAATGCACGCACGCACGCACGCACGCACGAGTACATCAAATTAACTCACATCATGGGTGCAGCTATCCAAATTATTATTCCATTTCATACGAGTAGAGATCGTATTAAAGGGGTCTTCCATCACTGATCTACGTGTGCCATTAGTGTAGATAACGTGGTAGTTAGACATAGTTTCCATTTCATGTTCATGATTTTTTTTTGTCACTTCTTCTTTTTCAATTTTCCTCTTCCTATACTATGGTAATATTATGTTAGAAAACGATAGTCTGAAAAAGATGAAATACATGATGAGAGAAACAAGAAACAACGGAGAAAACAACAAAGCACAACACCAGATATACATGAAAACTTAAATTGAAAAAAAAAACCATTGACGGAGACAATGTAGTTTTGGTGTTACAACGAGATCAAGGACGAACGGAGATAAAAACTTGGAAGGAGGATTGGGGCTTGGATGTTAACACTAAGCAACATGGTGGCTAACCCTAATCTCCAAAATAACAACACTTTTATGAGAATAATGAAAGACAAGAGAAAACTTACAACTCCGAATAGAAGATTTAGGACTTGGATGGATGAACTATTGGGTTTGATTTCCAATCCACAATCATAACCAAGCAATTCTCATTCGGAGGAAGATTGGGGAACCTTCTTCACGTGTTGGAGCCGTTGGATATGTCGTCGGTCAACCCATTTGAATCGTTGGATCACAAGACATTGTAGGAGCAGACAAACGAAAAACACACGAAAAACAAGACAAACAATATTTATGTGGAAAACCCTTATGGGAAAAACCATGACCACCACACACTCACAACTTCACTATTTGTCATAAGGTTAAAATAGACCTCGCAATCATGTATTTCGTGTTGTATTTTTTTACATGTACAAGTCAAGTTGACCACACACGAATACAACACGAAATAATTCCGTGTACTCAACTGGAGAACATGAACACGACCCGTTTCATTTGGTGACCCTAAACACGAAATCCTTAAACTCAAACACTGATTTTTCGTGTTTCGTGTCAAATTGTAAGGTTTAGGTTACAACAATGGTAGGGTAGGCATGGGGGTTTATTGGAAACCATACCAAACCCTAATCCAGGTGTAATCTGCATCGTACTTTAAATTACAGATAAACGGATATACATCCGGAATACGAAATTGGATCTAATTCCGAAAAAAAACGCAAACGAGAACGAGTTTACACAGAAACTTGCATCCTTGTTCCCTGAGAGGGGTGTCGCATGCTGCCATTCCCCGTTATCTCTAATGAGGCCCACATACTCAACAAATCTCTCTCCACTGTGCGTCGAAACCCTTGCACAACAGTAATCAGATCTCCTAATTCCACACCCGATTAAGCCACTTAAATGCCTTATTTCGCAACTATTAATCTGTATGTAACATGAACACCTTCAAGAGTAAGAGAATTTCCAATCCTCCCTTGAAACCATTAGTTATATATATTCTTTTCTTTGAACAGATTTTGCATGTTACATTAAAATAAGCATAAATTTTCAAAATAATCAAAAAAAATAAAGAAATTGTAAAAATATGCACTTCAGAAACTTATTTGGCAAAATATGCACATTGAAAAACGGCACCTGAAATCCCGTTTTTATTAAGTAAAAACGGTATCACCAATGCCGTTTTTTAACCAAGTGAAAAACGGCACTACTAGTGCCGTTTTTCACCCCAGGTAAAAACGGTACTCGCAGTGCCGTTTTTATCCTAGAGAAAACGGCCCGTTATTTTACTTACTTAAAAAACGGCACCTATAGTGCCGTTTTTATGCTATATAAAAACGGCATCCGAGATGCCGTTTTTATCTAGGGTTTAAGTGGCCTGGACAGCCACCATCTTCATTCTTTCACTTCCAAAATTTCCCCCACTCCCCATTAAGTCTCTCTCTCCGACGACCAACAGTGTTGAGGTTAGGTTCTTATTTTTTATTTGGGTTTTTTTTTATTTTGACATGAAATACAATGCATGTATAGTTAATGTATTTGTTTTTATGTTTATGTATGTATGAAATGTAGATTTTCTACACTCGAAGTAATGAGCTCCGGTACCGGATTGGTTATGGTTTTTTTCGATGGAATTCTTACATTCGTAGATGAGGTACCAGAATATGAAGGTGGTAACAGACGAATGCTTAATGTTAACACACAAATGCGATATGATGATCTCTGTGAATCAGTTTGTCAAGTTTGTGGTTTCCAAGAAGGAGAGTTTGATCTAAAGTTAACATGCAAATGACCACCGTATGAAAAGTATACATATGCTCAAGTTTTTGATGATCAGAGCACGGCTACAATGCTATCTCTATTTAACTACATGAATACGGTTGTATTGTTTGTTGAGAAACAACCCAAGCCCTATACTACCGTCCAACACAGTCAGTTGAATGAGGATTATCAACAAATGACACAAACATATAGCCAATATGAAGCAGGTCCTTCTTCGGCAGTTCCTCAGTCATATTTTGGATCGTATGAGCACACACCAATGAATATTGGTAATTATGAAGCAGACGTAGTTCAATCACATTCTCAAGGAAGACAGGTTGAAGATGCAGATAGTGATGAGACAGATGATGATGAGGCAGATGGTCAGATGGATGGTGATGAGATAGACATTGTTGATGTAGATTCAACCCCACTTCCGGAGCTGCAGAACATGTTTCATCATATGGCAGACGCTGTGAATCGAGAACCTGATAGCTACGTACATGAAGCCATCGTTAGTAATGAATTGCCACCATTACCCGTACTACCAGATTTGAGGCATTTGCCAGACATAGAGCCTGACGAGAACTGGATTGAAGATTCAGTGATTGGAAATGTCGATGGCCGTATTGCTGCGTACACTGAATACGATAACTTGGAAGATGGACGAAGTTATTGGTTGCATAGGATTTTTTCAACAAAAAAAGATTTGCTGCATCAGTTGAAGGAATGGCATTTGCGAAAAAGTGTCCAATTCAAAGTGTTAACGTCTGGGCCAAAAAGATTTTCAGCTGGTTGTTTGAAAAAAGAGTGTGAATGGAAGATACATGCCTCTTACAGTCAGAGCAAAGAATGTTTTCAAGTTAAGAAGTACAAGTCTGAACACACCTGTAGTAACGAGGGACTTTTGCATGACCACGTGCAATGTGACGCCGGTTTAATTTCTAACATGATTCTTGCCACCATTCGAACAAACATAACCATTACTCCTGCAGAAATTCAAGCTTTAGTGAAGACTCATTACTTCATAGATATCAAGTATGACAAAGCTTGGTACGCCCGCAAGAAAGCACTGGAAAAAGTATACGGAGTTGATGAGGCTTCTTATCGTAACTTAAGACGTTTTATGTCTAATATTTGCACCACCAATCCTGGCACCGTGGTCGAGATTCAGACACAGAGGATAAGTCACAACATTGAACAGTTTCAAAGAGTTTTTTGGTCATTCGCAGCCTCCATTGAAGGTTTTCAGTACTGTAGACCTGTGTTGAGCATTGATGGGACTCATTTGTTTGGGAAGTTTGAGGGGACTCTTTTAATTGCTATGGGTACAGACGCCAACTCTGGTTTGTTTCCTTTGGCGTTTGCTGTTGTTGAAAAAGAATCGGGCAGCTCATGGCAGTGGTTCTTAAGTATTTTGGCCAGTAGAGTATGCACACGAGATAGATTGTGTATTATTAGTGATCGGTTTCCGGGTCTTACAAATATTGTGAATAATTTTTTCCCCCCTGAGCGAGGTCATGTTCACAGGTTCTGTCTGAGACATATGAGTGCAAATATGTCAAGAAATGCTCGGTGCAGGAATGTCGAATTGCAAAATAAATTTTGGCATGCCGGTGTCGCTCCTGATAGAAAAACATTTGAAGAGCATATGAAGGATATCGAGATTAATTACCCTCATGGTTTCAAATGGATTAAAGAACAAGAAGACGTTTCGTATTGGGCATTAAGTCATGATTTTGGACGCCGTTTCGGGATAATGACCACAAACTTGTCAGAAAGCTTCAACAATGTGTTAAAGCGTGTACGTGGCTTACCACTTTGTCCTCTCATCATGATGACTTATCTGCGTCTGAATAAATATTTTGTCAGTAGAAGAGATGAAGGGGAGAATATGATATTGGCATATCCTAAAAAGATCAACGATGAAATCACAAACCAACGGCAGATGGCTACTCAGCTTTGTGTCACTAGACATAGTCATAACCTCTTTAGTGTCGAAAGCAACCAGTCTCGTAGCTTTCAGGTTACTCTGACGGAGTCAGGTCCAACATGCTCCTGCGGGTACATAGATGCACACCACATTCCTTGCTCACATGTGTTGGCCGTATGCAGCAACCGCCACGCGAACATTCATACTTCGCGAATCGTCTCAGAATACCTAACAACTCAAGCTTACAGGAAAGCATATGCACCTATTTTCTTTCCAATACTAGATGAAAGGTTTTGGATAGAAGAAGGACATATAGCTTTAATAGCACCTTCTATGGTAAGACGAAGTGGGCGACCGAAAACAAAAAGAATCAGAAACAACATGGATGAACAAAGTGGACGAGTAATACGATGTGGGCGTTGTCGCAAGTTAGGTCACAACAAGAAAACATGTAAAGAGACAATTTAGTATGTTAATTTTGTGTTATTTATTTTAGCATTAATTTCCCTTGTACCCCATGTAGGGGAAACAATATGTAATGTTAATCATCGCTACAATATGTTTTCATAATACTGGTTTGTTGTGAATCTCAGGTTAAAAATTAATTTTGTGTTGTGAATTTCAGGTCGAAAACAATAAAAACGAAAGCAAATGCCCTGGATTTCTGTCTGCTTGAAAAACGGCACTACAAGTGCCGTTTTTTCTTTAATAAAAACGGCACTAGTAGTGCCGTTTTTATAAACAAAAAACGGCACTGGTAGTGCCGTTTTCTTTCCAGTAAAAACGGCACTACTAGTGCCGTTTTTTAGCAGACAGAAAACAGGAAAAATCTGTTTTCTGTCTGCCCATTCTCTTGGATTTTAAATCCAAGTCTTGTACACCTAAGGGGGAAAATCAAAACGAAGAAATAAATAATTTCAAACAACTCAACCGTCAAATAAACTTGTTCATAATACATGAAATATTTTTTAACAAATGAAATTGTTATTAACCAAAATGTAGTTTAACGAAAATGTAATGACAACTAAGGTGGAGAAAAAACTTTAGTAGGAATTTTATTTCGTCCACCTCGTCGAGGGGCCTTCGAAGGGCGACGACGGTACACTTGAGTTATCACACCAGCATCGTCTTCAACAACCCCACCTCTTTCGACTTCAACACCTTGAAATCCTGAACCCTCGCCTACGTGAAATGAAGAACCCTCGCCTTGAAAGAACGTAGTACCGCGTGATTCTTGAGTCAGAATCCCTCCATCGTTGGCAGACACTCCGGTGAAAATGAAATTGTCCTCCTCGTCAAGCGACACACCAATTTCTGGGAGATTTTCTTCAGAAACTGTACGATGTGGTTGATGACAAACATCTTCATCTTCTGACAGTTTCAATGACGGATCTACACTCTTAAAGCACGCCATCATTTCCTTGATCTTTTTCTTTAATTTCGCCGTTAATGACTGAGTGGGCCTATGTGAAGCATGCATCCCTTCAAGATGATGAATATCTTCATGTAAACTGTGTAACCCATGAAGCTGCCATAAAAACACATTTACGATTACAAAATGCAAATTAAAACCTTAATCAAAAATATAATTTTCTGATCATTTCTTACCAAGTATCGATCTCTAGCAGCTGGAGGCCTATAATTCGGTAATTCAGCATCGTCAACTCTTCGGGTCAACCATCGAATCGTAATCTGCCAGTACCACTCCATGTAAATTCGTCTACAAGCAGCAAAATCTTCTGAGAGTGATGGTGCCTCGAACTGCACAAAATCTCGTCGACGTGACCAGGCTTGAATGTATAATTGTTGCTCTTGCAACCAGTTTACTCTTGGTTTCCCCTGAGCCTTCTTCATCTTGCACATCTCCATTAATTCTGGAATATGTTGCCGCAATCCAAACTGACGCATCACCCTGTCTGGCACGTGCATTGCGGCAACTCCGAAACAAACCATCCATGTTCTGCTCATCCAAACCTCATGTCCTTGGCGGCAATCAACAGGTAACGCCATCAGATCTACTTCTTCGTATGGGTTCCAACAAACTTGACTTTCATCTTGAACGTCAAACTCATTTCTGTAAAATTCAATCTGAGCCGTCTTCACATTGTTCGCCCACGACCTAGGAGTCCGCCAACGTGAACCTAAAGGACACAATGGAAGTTGCACACCGGGAATTGTAGATGGTCGTCCGACATGAAGATGTTCCCAACACCATATCTGTAACAATGTAAGGAAACCAGCTAATTGTTTCCCTTTTTTCAGACATGCCTGATCCAAATATTGATACAAAACAGCTAAGGATGCAGCTCCCCAACTGTAGTTTCCACATTCAAATATGTTTTCCAGCAACAATAAATATCTCAGGTGGACTTTGTTTCCACTCTTATCGCCCACTATCCCGGATCCCAACTGAAACAAAATGTACGCTCTCGTGTGCTGCATAACCTGCTCATCTGCTGCATCTTGCTCAACAACCTGAAAATTTTGCTGCAACCACTGCAATGACACGTATCCACCTTTCACTGCAGTTCTCGCTTCTTCTTCTTCAACACCCAACAGATTCATGCAAACCAGAGTCCAATCGTGATCTAATGTTGCACACACTGCCAAACCGTCAACACGAAAACCACTAAGCATAGCTACGTCTTGTAGCGTGATGGTCATCTCCCCGTGTCTAAAATGGAAGGTGTGTGTCTCAGGCCTCCACCTCTCCACAACAGCACGAATCAGATTCCAATCCAGTTGCAGTCGTTGCAATCGAGACACAGTGCCAAATCCCGCAATCTCTAACAAATCCCACATCCTTTCATCTTGCACATTCCACGTGTTGAACTGAGTGGCGTGCTCGACGCATTTAATATCCGTCAAAGGCTCCTGGAAATTAAATTAAATTATTTTACGTCAAATAAAAACTAATACCGATACATAAAAATTATAATTTAAAAATCATAACACTTACATTTTCCAGAATCGAAGATGATCTATGATCTTTCTGTAGTACTAACACTGAAGGGTCAACAGGACCGTGACAATCATGTGAAGTGGACATTTGGGAAACTGAAAAACATAATTAACAAAAAATAATATTACATATTATTCAGTTCAAATAATACAATCTAAACAAATTCAATACATTATCCACAATAAATCTAATTTCAACAACTACAACATTGATTATTCAATTTAATTGGTTTAACACAAATCCAAACAATGTAAATTTATTAAATTTGAACTTTTGAGATTAATTGATCTATTAATCAAATCATCAAATCCGCACAAGATTATTAATCATAACAATATCACATCATCCACACAAGATTAATTAAACAAAGTTTGGTAAACTCATCAACCAAATATCAATCAATCGAATCCATTTCAAATCAAACAATCCACACACATCCTAACCAAACCAATCAAATGTACATAAATACAAACTAATAAGGCAAAATATTAACAAAAATTGATGTAAAAATACCTGAAATCGCAGGACAGAGGGAGAGGAAGAAACACCAAAAATTTTGGGAAGATTGGAGAAAAGGGGGCCTTGGTGCCGTTTTTAACCCTAGGCTAAAAACGGCATCTCGGATGCCGTTTTTATATAGGGTGAAAACGGCACCCGTAGTGCCGTTTTCTAACCAGGTAAAAAACGGCACTACTGGTACCGTTTTTACCTGGGGTGAAAAACGGCACTAGTAGTGCCGTTTTTCACTTGGTTAAAAATCGGCATTGGTGATACCGTTTTTACTTAATAAAAACGGGATTTCAGGTGCCGTTTTTCAATGTGCATATTTTGCCAAATAAGTTTCTGAAGTGCATATTTTTACAATTTCTTTATTTTTTTTGATTATTTTGAAAATTTAACCTAAAGATTAACATATATGGTCATATTCTAACTATCTTTTATAATTTTTGAACTCTCTCCTAAACAAGGTGGATCATTGATAGCCTTCCAGGTAAAACTCAATTGACAAGGGGTTACGCTCCTTATGATCACAAGTTTGAGAATCAATGGTTTCGTTGAGGAAATACGTCCAATAATAACAACGTGGGCTACTCCTAGATTGTACTGTAGCTCTTCTATAATTAAGTGGTGCAAAAAGTTATAGGTCAAAGAAAGCGTTAATCATTGGAGTTGATACAGTGATCATTACCTTCAATGATCCTTAACTTTATAACATCACAATAATACTCAAGTTTTGAATAACTGTTAGTCTTCAATATGTTCATCATTGTATTTCGTGTTTGTTTTGAGACTAAAATGCATTAAACATATACATAACCTCAATAAGCTTAAGTGATTTTTTTCGTCATGAACTAAGGTTCTTCCATGATTAAGCCAAAATTATTCTGATCGTCTTGTAACTCATCTGTTTTAACACTAGAAAACTGCATAGAAGCAATATACTATTGACTGAGATGAATGAGATGTGTTCTTGTTCTAACACTTAAACCACACTTCTAATCTCATATATCACAAATCTCCTCTACATTCCACTGTACATCAAACACTCCCTAAACTTCGTTTCCAATAAAAGTTGATCGCAAGAATCAAACACGCTTCTAGTTTGAGTAACATGAAGATTTTGTAATTTTCAGGACATGCCATTCTTCCCTTCCATTATCCAAGCGTGCCGAGTGCTTTTTTCTACAAGATTTTGGCGATAAGCGGCTTGGAATTGGCATTATGCTTTGAGCATCGACCGTGGGGAGAAGCCGTGTAGAAGCTTGACGAAACCCAGGAAGCTGAGTTTCCCATCTGATTGTCTTATCCAGTCTTGGAGAACAGTGTGGACCGGAACGGAGGGTCCGAGGCCGAGTTCCTGATAGAGAAACAGAAGTTCTGTGTTAAGATCAGTTTCAACTTTCAAGTTAATGGCACTAGTCTAGTAGTAACATTCTTGTAAAGTTCTCCAAAGTGATTGAAAGCTAGTTTCTGGAAGTTTGTAGATCGTGCTTACTGATGCTAATTCTTCGATCATGATGGCTCGGTTCCCGTCTCGGTCAAAGAGTTCATAAGCGTGCCGAGCATGTTGTTCCCAAGTATCCATTCCTTCTAACTGATGCACGCTTGTGGCAGCAGCAGCAAATTCTTCAAAGTCCATCTTTTTGTAGTGAATTGAACTAACCTGAAAGAAGGAAAAAAACAAGATTAACAATGAAAAAAAAACTTAAGAAGGCTTAAAATCATTCATAAAAAAGCTACCAATAGCCATTTTTGGGTGGAGTTTACCGAGTTAACGAAATCAAAAACTCGAGAGTCCTTCATTGCATCAGTTGAACACTTCAGTATGGCTTGCTTGAAGTTCTGCAACGAGATGCAACCGGTTTTGTTTGGCCCCAACAGCGCAAATTGCTCATGCAGATATGAAAGTTGAGCCACTGTCAATGTTTTTGCCAGAGCCTGTACATACAAATGAAATGTGATAAGCAATTCCGTTGTACAGTTCATATTTTGTCTTAGTCGTATTCTGTGGGTAGCAAAATGGACTTTGTAGCAGAATTACCCTCAAGGCCGATTTCCTTAAGGACGTCGAGCACACAAAGACCTTGACAAGCCTGTAAACTATGATATCCAAAGGTATCTTAACCTCTATATAATCACGTATCCAAGGATGATCTGCTAAAGGAAAATGAAAAGTTTAGTTGTACGTTTACACTACCAAATTGTTTTTGTATCATTCATGAAAACTACTTACAGAGGGCTTGGGCAGCGGTCATCCTTTTGCGGTAGTCTTTATTCAGCAATCTTTTGACAAAATCTTTAGCGGCAGGAGAAAAAGAAGGCCAAGGAGCTTCATTGAAGCTAGGATCAGCTTTGAGAACGGCTCGAAATATACCCGATTCCGTCCTAGCCCAAAAGGGACGACTTCCACACAGTAGAATGTAAGCAATAACGCCTATGCTCCACATATCAGCCTCGGTGCCATATGATCTGTGAAGGACTTCAGGAGCAACATAATAAGCACTCCCCACAATGTCATTGAGTCTTTCATCTGCGTGATTCCAAAATGGTTGGTGCGACAAATTGAGAAATGATAATGCACTACTAGTTTTAGTGTTGAATAATTACCAGGTTTGACAAAATCCGACAAGCCAAAGTCAATGGCTTTCAAGGGAGATCTCTCATCTTGCGTTGTGAAAAGGAAATTCTGCAAAAGAACCAGAAGATCAAGTGTTAGGACCGGAAAAAAACGTTCATTTAGAATGTATCATCATTCCCTGAAGGCCCGAATAAATGAATGTTCGTGCTTAATCCCAATTTTGAAAATTTGATGTTTACGTACCTCTGGCTTGAGATCTCGGTGGATGACGCCTTGGAGGTGACAGAAGGAAACAACACTTAATATTTGTGCAATCACAGCTCTAGCATCTTCTTCCGAGTATTTTCCACCCCTGCAACAAAAAATAAAGACCTAGTTATGATTGTTACTTTCCTCGACCGAATGGCGGACGATCTTGCTATAGTTAAGAGAGAGAAAATGGAAAAGCCCCGAAGCTGAGTACCTTGATAGTATTTTATCTAATAGTTCACCACCTCTGCATAACCTGAAAATTATTATAAAAAATGATTTGTTAAAAGAGTAAAGTGGAACTGGTCATCTATCTAAATAATGAATATTAAAACGCTTACACAACATGTAAAATTCAATCATTACCCATCCTTCGGAACATGAATTTTGTAGATAAAAAGTAAACCATATGCCAAATATATAACATAGGAGATAACAATATTATATGAGTTTTTTGACGAATATGATGTAAACTGAACTCACTCCATTACTATGTATACGTTGTCCTCATCCTCGAAGGCATCATAGAATTGGACTAGATTTTTATGTCCTGTGAGAGCCCTGAGAATTCTCACTTCTCGTCGCACATCCTCAATAGCAATTGCAGTTGTCATCTGAGATGCAAGTAAACACACTAAAGATCAAACTACACATCCATCTGACCAGAAATGATTTCTTTGAAGATATCGATGCCATTTCCATAATACGTTAAGATTGTCTACACAAAGTTTGTAATTCTTAAATAATAATAACACAACTTTTCCCAAAGAAAATAATCACCCTCAACTTAGACCGGAGTGTTGTACAAAAATTGCATCTAAGTAGTTTTGACCGAAAATTGTTTGCAGCAAGGCACTAAACCCTAAGCCCAACACACTATTTTGTAATGTTCACATCATAATTCGCAAGAAAAGAAGTCAAGTGAAACAGAAGCAGTTAGTCTTGAGGATAAACCACAGTGCACAGTGGATAATGGATGCACATGAGGAATTTAATATGGAGTCAATGATAGTTTTTATAACAGCCAGCCTTTAGTAACCATCAGCTTTAAAATAATAGCTTCTGACAAGGTGTACATTGTTTCTGCGGATGCTTAGATCCAACCACCACCATATAAATGGCTTCAAAAGTGGGAATGACAGTTACAACATTATATTCTTGTAATATACACAAAGCAAGCAAGACCATAAGTTTAGTGTAATCTTAAGCAAACACTAGTGATTAAATAATCAAGGAAAGATATGAAAATCACATTCTAACTTAACTTTGGATCCAACAATTCAAATAACAAAAATTCTCACCAAAAATTACATTTCCATTTGTTTTCATTTTTCCAAATGGTTATTACAACTATAAAGCATATTTGCCATTCAGGTATTTAAAAATATAAGCCAACAAATAGAATCTTTAGATCCTCTACTTTAAGTGTAGCTTTAACCATACATAATGATGCCCACTTCTATGCAAATACAACTATAATTTAGATCTATGAAGCACACAATAGAAATTCAAATCTAAATTTGAGAACAAATGCTAATTCTAGTTTGGAATTAAAGAGGTAGTAAGTAAATTAACCACCTTAGCCTTGGGAATCACTTTGACAGCCACCTCTTGCCCCTTCATCTCCCCCTTCTTCGCCTTCGCCGAGCAAGTGTATCCGAAATGGCCTCTCCCAATCTCCTCCCCGATTTCGTACTTGGAAAAGAATTGCTTGGAGTAGCCAAAGCTCTTATCGAGTCCCAACTCGACTTCGCTCCCCTCGGGGATCGACGCCGAATTGGGCTTCACGGAGCCATGCCGGCGGGCGAGTAGCGCCTTTATGTGCTTCGCGGGGGAAGGGGGCGGAAAGGGGCGCTTGAAAAGGCGGAAAGGGGTCGAATTCCGGCTCGAATTGGCCGGGGAATTCTTGTAAGAGGTGGGTAAAGGACTGGGGCTATAGAAAGGGTACATGGCTGGTGGATTTGGGGTTCGGGGGTTGTTTTGGTGCCTCTCATCGCCTTGGGTTTGTGGGATTTGTTCTTGGTTTTGTGGATTTTGGATTTGCTTTCCATGGCAAGTCCCCATGGAATCAAAATTCCAAGAAAAAACTCAACCCAAAACAGAAAAAAATACCACAATTTTGGGCAAAAACAAAACAGAAATTTAAGCTACCAACAAAGAGAAAACACTTCAAATCTCAAAAAGGGAAGGCTTAAAGTCTAATTTTGAGCAAAACAAACCAAACCCAATTCAGAAACCAATGGAAAGATAACAACTTTGGGCAGAACCGAACCAAACCAAACCAAACCTCAGCTACCAACAAAGAGAAAACACTTGAGATTTCCAAAAAAGAAGACTTCCAAGTCTAGTTCTGAACAAAACAGACACTACCCAATTCAGAAATCAATGAAAAGATTGAAACTTTGCATCCAAAACCCCAAAAGAAGCAAACTTTACACTACAACAGGACAAAAAAACCCGAAAAAACAAACAAACCCATGACACCACCTGGTGGATTCAAACATAGAAAAGGTTGTGGGTTTGGAGTTTTGAGGCAAAACCCACATGAGAAAAACCCACAAAGATACAGAAGGAGTGGAGTTGGAAGATAGAAGACCCACGAAATAGGAAAAGCAGAGGAGGAAGAAGAAGAGACAAGGCCACTCTTTTTCTACTTCTGAATTATTATTGTTTTTTTGTACAGACTTCTGAACTTCTTATTGGTTTGGAGAAAATTGGGTTTTGGTGTTGGGATTTGATGGATGACTTGTTGTTGAATCCTCAGAGGCTCAGTGATCAAAACAAGTATAATATTTGGAGCTCACTTCTCAAGCTCACAGCCTGTATTGGCACCGTATTTTAAGGGATGGCTTGCTTTGTTTATACTTGAAGGACAGGTTGGAGATTTTGGTGGTCTCACTTTTGTCCTTTTTAAGGTCTCCTAAGCCCAATTAGTTTGGTTGATTGATATCAGGATTCCCCAATTAGTTTGATGGTATTACTAGTCGAGTAGAGCTGAAATAGAACTGCAAATATTAATTTATATTTTACTTATATAAACAATAAATATAAATTGAGCTAAAACTCGAGTCGAGTCTTTGTTTAATTGTTTTTTCGAGTTCAAGCCGAGTTAGTAATTGCGTTCGATTGAATTATAATTTTCCACAAATGTCTAAGACAATAAAATGTAGTTTGAGTAGATTTACATTGACAAAGTTCCTTTATAAGTTATTGTGCAAAAAGAAAAACCGTAAGACTTATATTTTTAGCTTAAACTAAACCTCGAGATGAATGCTATTCGAGTTCTTGCCCATTCAAAGACCAAAACTGATATAATCAGTTGGTGATTTACAAAACAAACTTCATCAAACCACAAAAACAGATACATAATTATTTCCGACCTCAGGCAGTATTAAAGTTACCTTAATCCAAATTAAGTATCAAACATTAATTGGGTTGTCCACCTGTTTAGCTCACTTTCTAAACAACTTCTGAACTACTTTAAATTTATATTTTTAAAAATGTCTGACATTCCACTTGGAATTGCTTAACTTGAGAAAATAACAGTTCTAGATTGTCACAATTATTCCCTTAGAATATTGGGATATAAAAATAGAATCACTGAATTCTCTTTTATAAACCAAAATTGGTTATTAAATAACAGTGCTGTGTCAGAGGAAGTATTGTTGAATTGTTCTTTAATAGACATTAATGACAGTTTCCATAAACACAACCCATAAATGACACCAACAAACACATAAGTTACACCAAAATCAACAAGATTTTCATAATCTAACTTCTGCCCATAAAAGAGTTGTCTCCAAAGTACAAATTGTCCATTTTTCCTTCTCAATGAAAGAACAAAGAAGTCATACACAAAGTTTAACATAATTAGTTGGTTTGAAGAAGTTATAGTTTTTTAACTTGAGATAACCTATATTAGGATGTGATCAGGTACGTAAAGATATGACCTAAACCCAAAACCAAGAAGATATAAATAATAACAAAATATATGAGGTTGGGTAAACCAAAGCACCCATGATTCCTTGGCGATCACTCCTATTAATTAAGATGCAAATTGTGCATTTATATGTCCACTAGTTACTGGTTCGAGTGTTACAACATTAATACAAAAATTACTATTCAAAGACTATTTCCAACTACATATTAGTTGCCCAATTAAGTGGTTGGGCCCCACATTTCCCAGACAACAATCTTTTATGTCTTAACACTCAGGGTGTGTTTGGTTCGTGCAGGGTAAACGGAATGGAATGCAGAAAGGGAATCAAGGAGAAAGGAAAGAAATGATAGTGATTCCCCCTACCTGTTTGGATATGTTCCAGAAACGGAATGAACTACTCCATGATTTCCTTTGTGACTGTTTGGTTCAAAACAGGAAATGAAATTATAATTTTTATATTTTGACATGATTAACCTGTATTATGAAGAATCTGTATAAAATATACATGTAATATGAATAAATTTCTTCCTCAATTGATAAAAAAAATATTTTTTGTATAAAAATTCTAAATTTATATTTTTTTATAAAAAAATCTGGGTTTATTCAAAGAAACATGTAAATTAAGAAATTTTATAAAATAAATAAATATTTTTAGAAAAATAATTATATAAAAAATAATTATTTATTACATTTAATAAAAAATAATTAATTATTTCGTAATTTTAAATTATAAAATATTATTGAAGATTAAAGATTGAAAAGTTACGTAAAAAACAAAAAATTATTACAAAAATAAATTATTTAATAAAAATAATTAATTATTTTGCATTTTAAAATATAAATATATTATCGAAGATTAAAGATAGAAAAATTAAGTAGTGAGAGAAAAAAAAAGAAAATGAAAGATTAAAGATAGATATGAGTGAGAATATAGATGTGGGGAAAAGGGAATGGAAATACCTAGTGGGGGGTGGGGAATCAACTTAGAGGACTTTGGGGTAAAGTGAAAAAGCAAAAAGGGTAAAGGGAATGACAAAATATCTCTAACAAACAACTTCAAAGGAAATCATGTCAGTTCATTCCCTTTCCCTTAGATGAATACCCCGAACCAAACGCACCCTCAATGCTTTTGACTATATCTATGCATGAACTTTGCTTGAGAGTCCCTATGTTCGATGATATTTGGAGGGGGGAGTCAAACTAGCTAGTGGTGTAGTTTAGTTAATACATTATGAGCTTCAGATGCTTCTTTTCTGTAAAATCAAAATATTTATTATTTCAATGTCAAAGAATATTCCAATTTTAAGAAATAGATATTTATATACATCATCAGTAGTAAGTTTTCCTAGGAAAGGGTCAAAGGGTGTATCAACACAAGAACTATAAGAAACTTAGGTCGTCTTGGTCGATAAGTTTTTCGTTCGATATAATCTAGAGCTAATATGTATTGAATATGATGATTTTGTTCATGTTAGATGTGGTTAGTGAAGCAAAGAGTATAGGAGCTTCAAATGATACTATAAAATCATCTAAAGTTGAAGGGTTTTTGTGAAAAAAGAACAATTGTGTCAATGAATTCTTAAATAGGAAATGAGGGCCAATGAGTTGGAACCTGACTTGAACAGTGCAACCAAAAACCAGCAATAATTATAATAGTGGCAACATATTCTTGCTTTCATCACCATGACAAATTATAACTCAAAGTTTCCACCAAACCAACACCACCATGAATCCATGATATATGATATGGTGACTGTCTATTCTCCCATTATACAATTGTAAGAGATGGAAAGCTCAGTGTTTGTTGTTTCTTTGGCTTTCTTTTTTGCATTAGATTAGATGGTGCCATCAACTTGAGACAAAATTAACCACACCAACCCATCTCTTGTTTCTTCCAATCCAAAGTAGTTTTTAATTTAATTCATGCGTAGAAGTTACCAGATCCTTTTACATATTGTTTCACGATAAGACGGCCACTTAATATAATTATGAGAAATAACTGCATGCATCACCATTTAAAATGTAGCACAATTTGCATCTAAAAACTACAACTTGTTGCACCTTTAGTATATGAATGGAAATATGTGGTTTGGAGTTTATCATTCCATGTTAAGGTAGAGTTAAATGTTGTTACGTACTTAAAAACTCTTACACCCCAATTGGGTTGAAACATAGTAGAAGTTGAGAATTCTGTACCTTAAAATGAAAAAAAGAAGTCAAAGTAATTCCTAGGGTTGTATTGTAATTGGGTGGTTTTCTTTTGTATTTGAGTTTATAAATAGGAAGTAATTCCTAGGATTTCATGTGTCCACTTGTGCCCACAAGAGTGTGGAAAGGAGGTTGCATTAAATGTACCCTACAAGCACTACTAGAAATATAGGCATTACCGACAGATAAATATCCGTTAGTGTACTATCCGACAGTATTATGCATATAACACCGACGGATATAGATATCCGTTGGACATTTATACCTCCGACGGAGTATATTGATAACACTGATGGATACACTCGGTCGGATAAAATTTTACCATCTAAACGTTCTACACCGACGGATATATCCCGTTGGTGCAGGTTTTCCCAAAAAAAGGGTGTGCGTTAAAAAAAATCAAGCAAAAATATACACCGACGGAGAGAGTTGGTAACACCGACAGATGTAATTCGTCGGTCTAGTAGTTCTTGAAATCACCGACGGATACAAATCCATCAGAATTATTTTTTAAAATCAACCGTTTGTCGGGCAACTACACCGACGTACCAGAACATAACCCCGACAGATAGTACCGTCCGTGTACCGGTCCTTTCCAGAACAGACGAATACTATCCGTCAGAGATGACTTTGAAAATCAACTGTTTATCGGGTTCCTACACCGACGGAACATAACATAACAACGACGGATAACATCCGTCGGTGTAGGGTTTTATCAGGAGTCCAAGTCGGACATCCCTTCGACTTCCTTTCTTCTCCAACAAAAAAACCCCTAATCCGACCTCCTCCTCACCGCTCACGCCTGCCGCCACGCGCACCTTCAGTCTCCTTTGCACGTGCCTCCTCCTCGTCGTTCCTCCCTGCTCGACTCGTCTCTGATAACGCTTCTCTCACGATCGACCCTCCACCCCACCACCACCCGACCTCCTCTTCCCAACCGTTGAGATCCGACCTGATCACCACTCGCAGGGCCACCATCACCACCATCACCAATCACCATATACCCGACCCGATCATCACCACCCTAATGACCAATCTGAGCCCCTCCACACCAGCCCCCCCCCCCCCCCCCCCCCCCACCCAACCCGATCACCACCTCCCTAATGCCCAATCTGAGACCCTCCTCCCTAGCCCGGCCCCCACCTGACCCTAGTGCCTCCCCGAACCCCATCCCCAACTCCAACCATAAAACCATACCCCAAACTCGACCCTCATCTCCGCCCACCAAAAGACAACAACAGAAGAGGAGGAGGAGATGAGAGAAGAGGAGGAGGAGATGGGAGAAGTTCATCGCACGAGGGATCATCGGGCGGCAGCGGCTACATCGCCGCCACAGGAGGCAGCAGCGGCAGCCACCAACCTAACCCTAACCCTAACCTTTTTTCGCAGGATGCATTCGGAATGTCAGCAGTCGGATCAGGAGTTTTAAATACTTCGGCGAATCCGGATAGCACATTCGGGTCGGCTCCAAACCCGGATAGCACAACAGGGAGGTTATTCTCTCCAAACAACAAACGCATAAATCAACATGTCGCGGACCAAAACCGCACAGGCCCAATGGGCTCAGAGGAGGACATCCATGTCCTGATAAACAAATTAAGCGATTTTTTGCACAATGGTCCTTCTGGTTCAGGTAATTCGGCAGGTATAAATCATTCTTCAGCTTTCAATACTGAAAAAAGGAAAAATAATATATGGGTTATTGATTCCGGCGCCACTGATCACATGACTGGAAATCAAAGTTTACTACTAGATCTTAAAAGAAACATATCTCTACTAAATAATTTTGTAAGTGTAGCTAATGGAAACCAAGTAGAAATAAAAGGAAAAGGAAATATGATATTACTTGATAAAATAGCAAAGAATGTTTTGTATGTCCCCTCTTTTGAATCAAACTTACTATCTGTTGCAAAAATCACAAAAGAATTAAATTGTAATATTATCTTCTCACCAGTTGATGTTGTATTTCAGGATCGTACCTCCGGGAAGACGATTGGTAGGGGTCAACTTGCTAATAATCTTTATATTCTAGATCAAAGTATGCATGCTTTACATGTTGGAAATTTTTCCAAACATGAGTTATGGCATAAAAGGATGGGACATCCGTCGCATTCTGTTTTAAAATCGCTATTTCCTTCTATTAGAACGGATTTATTATGTGATGTATGCAGATTCTCAAAACAAACTCGATCGTCGTTTCATTTATCATCTATTAAAACAAAACAACCATTAGAACTAATACACTCCGATATCTGGGGACCAGCCCCAACTGAATCCTACAATGGGTTCAAATATTTTATCACCTTTATCGACGATTTTTCTCGTACTACATGGATTTACTTATTAAAATCAAAATCTGAAGCTTTTGATATTTTTTGCACGTTTACAAAGTTTGTGGAAAACATGTATGATTTCAAAATTAAAATCTTAAGGTCAGATAATGGATCCGAGTACACCAGTAATGTCTTTCAAGCTTTTCTAAAACAAAAAGGCATCTTTCATCAAACCACTTGTGTTGACACACCACAACAAAACGGTGTAGCTGAAAGAAAAAATCGTCACCTCTTGAATATAACACGTTCACTACTCTTTCAAAATCACGTTCCAAAACGTTTTTGGTCCGATGCTGTTTTAACTGCTGCTTATCTTATCAATCGTCTACCTAGTCCTCGTCTCCAAAACAAACAACCCTTAGAAATTCTGACTGGTCAAAGAACTTTACTTGATCACCTACGAGTTTTTGGGTGTATTGTGTTTGTTCACAGGAAAAGAGATGACAAGCTTGATTTCAATTCTCGCAAATGTATTTTTTTAGGATATTCTTTTAACAAAAAAGGGTAT
Source organism: Triglochin maritima (assembly GCA_963682175.1). Taxonomy (NCBI): domain Eukaryota; kingdom Viridiplantae; phylum Streptophyta; class Magnoliopsida; order Alismatales; family Juncaginaceae; genus Triglochin; species Triglochin maritima. The sequence goes on from OY821770.1 coordinate 61,843,125, forward strand.
AAATGTTATGACCCAGAAAATTGTAAATTGTATACTTCTCGGGATGTACAGTTTGTAGAAAGTAGTCCTTTTTTCGGCCCAGAAGATGGAAACAACAGACCTCCAGAACCACCTAATTCCGCTGACACGCCAATACCCATCACCTGCAATCCTGAGATCACCGCAAGGACACCTGATTTTCAAGAAGAAGACAATGAAACTCCATCTGATCACGAAGAAGAAAACATTCCAAGAAGATCAACTCGACCAACTCGCCCACCAAGATATCTGCACAACTATATCACCTCTCACGTCACTTATCCTATCCAGGATTATCTATCATACCAACAAGTAAAAACACATCATAAAGGCTTTCTAGGAACTATAGATTCTCATATAGAACCAAAAAATTACAATGAGGCCATAAGGGATCAAAAATGGTGCAAAGCCATGGAAGAAGAAATCCAAGCCCTGGAGACAAACAACACCTGGATCCTAACCCCAATCACAAAAGGAATTAAGCCCGTAGGATGCAAATGGATATATAAAATCAAATACAATAGTGATGGGACAATAGAAAGATACAAAGCAAGATTAGTAGCAAAAGGGTACACACAAACTTACGGTCTAGATTATCTAGAAACCTTTGCCCCAGTAGCAAAAATGAACACTGTCCGTGTTTTACTCTCTATAGCCGTGAATAGAAATTGGGAACTCTATCAAATGGATGTAAAAAATGCCTTCCTTCAAGGTAACCTCGAGGAAGAAGTATACATGACTCCCCCACCCGGTTACACCTCAACAAATCAGGTTTGCAGACTCAACAAAGCCATCTACGGATTGAAACAATCCCCTCGTGCCTGGTATGCCAAGCTTAGCTATTGTCTCCTGTCTTACGGTTTTAAAAAGTCTTCCGCTGACGCATCTATGTTTACCAAACATCATCAGACTATCACCACCATCATTCTAGTATACGTAGATGATATCATAATCACTGGTAACAACAAGTATGAAATCAACAAAATAAAACAACACTTAAAAACAAAATTTGATATTAAAGACCTAGGACAACTAAAGTATTTTCTAGGAATAGAAATTGCACATTCAAAAAAAGGACTCTTTCTCTCTCAGAGGAAATATGCCCTCGATCTCTTAAAGGAAACAGGCAAACTTGGAGTCAAACCAGCAAATACACCCATGGAAACTAAACTAAAAATAAACACCACTGAAGGCGAACCAATAAAAGACATTCAACAATATCAAAGACTCGTTGGGAAACTCATATACCTCACTGTAACAAGACCAGACATAACCTATGCTGTTAGCATCATCAGCCAATTCATGCATTCACCTCGAACACCTCATTTAGATATAATCACTAGGATACTTAGATATATTAAAAAAACTCCAGGACAAGGATTATGGATGAAAAACAACAATTCTAATTCAATAATTGGTTTCTCTGATGCAGATTGGGCAGGAAGTCACGATCGAAGATCAACTACAGGTTTCTGCACATTTGTTGGAGGAAACCTTGTAACATGGCGCAGCAAAAAGCAAACTGTTGTTGCCAGATCCAGTGCTGAGGCTGAATACCGGGCTATGGCATCCACTACCAGCGAACTCATCTGGTTAAGGCAACTACTCCTCGACATGGGACAACCTTACCACCTCCCGATAAAAATGTTCTGTGACAACAATGCAGCTCGACACATAGCTCAAAACCCAGTGTTTCACGAAAGAACCAAACACATTGAAGTCGACTGCCACTTCATCCGTGAGAAGATCCAGGCCAAAGAAATAGAAGTTCCCTATGTTCCTAGCAACGATCAACTCGCTGATATTTTCACCAAAGCTCTCGATCAACCGCAAGCAAACCACATCCTTTCCAAGTTAGGTCTCTTCAACTTATTTCAGGACCCAACTTGAGGGGGAGTATTGAAGACAGGGGGAATATCCAAAGCAACCAGGATTAAAGACGCACCTCCTCGATAAACAAACGGAATTGAAGACACATCTCCTCGCTACAACCAGACGCACCTCCTCGATAAACAAACGAATTAAAGACACATCTCCTCTCTTGTTCCAACCCAACGGAAATAAAAAATCATGTATATATACTAAACAGTTCAAATTGTAATAAATATACAACAAATCAGAAACAAAATAAGATTTTCTTCTTTCTTCCTCCCGTCTCAAACTAGTTACTAGATTTCTACAGGAACCGTGTAGACTCTTGAGTTGATGTGAGGAACCAGTGTAGACTGTGAGGGGTTGATGGTAATGAATCAGTGTAAACTTTATTCTATCAGTGAAATGTGTATGTGGGTTGTGGTTTTCCTCCTGGTTTTGGGGATTTTCCACGTTATATCATTATGTTTGTGTGTTGAGTGTTTTTCTTTCCTTGTGTATTTTTCGGGACTCTATCTTGGTGCGTGCAACTGGTGTTCCCCAAGCCGCACCACCCTCTCTCCTCCGGTCCTTTTTTCCCACTATCTGAGGGATCCATATTGTCCAAATCCTCAACAAAAACATCATGATTTAAAGTTCTTAAAACATTGTTTGTGTTTTATTTGGTAATAAAAGCATGTTTGTGTTTTAGCAAAGCATTGTTTGTGTTTTACCAAAACAATGTTTATGTTTTAGCAAAGCATTTAAAGTTCTAGGCATTAGTTTCACAATAATGGAATAAGCATATAATGATGGGGGGAAATCATAAATCAAATATGAACATTTTGGTCATGAATGGCACATTTAAAGTAATTATATTTTGATTTAATAACAAGGGTTTGGTGAAGGCACCTAACATATTACTACAATTGCTTGAGCCAACAAAAATATTAATACGAGGTCATCCTTCGTCGCCATGCTAGTTTGTGATCTTTTAATCAAATACTACAAAAGCATAGATGAGAGAAGCCCAACCAATGCATTTAGCTTTGACGTTGACGAATTATTGTTGTGTTCTCAGAGGTCGTGCTAGGAATTCGAATTAGGTTGTCGGAATTTGCAAAAATGACATCAAGAAGATTGGAAATTGGACGGTTTGATGATTTGAAGTTTTAATATATAGGTATTTTACCGACATGTGGATAAATGAATATGATCGAACTAAACTAATTATCTGGCCAAAAATCATATACCTATCTTGCTATTGATATTTAGAAAATTAATTTCGAGGATTGAAATCCTAAGGAATCAAAGAAAAGATTGAAATCGTAGAGATTACGAATTAAGCGAAAATCTCAAAACCTATGAAGGTTGCCTCACTTTCTTCTCTATATGTGACACCGCCACTAATCCCGATCACGAGCCGAAAACTAAGGTCACCCTCAACGCGGTGCCCAGCAAAACGTCGCCCCAAGGGCGACATTATCCTGCTCCCCTCAATGGGGGAGCAATAAAGGGTGGGAGACCACCAGGGTTTTGAGTTTTCACGACCCGGTTGGAGGTGGAGGCCATTGGACTTTTTTTGTTTTAATTTTATATTTAGTTGTAAATAATTTATTATGTTGGATAGAGAGATTTGATTTTTTTGGAAAAAATAACTCAACTTTTCAACATATTCTCACATCCACATCGATTGGAGGTCGAATCCTGAATAAAATAAATTTTGAAATAAAATAAAAACAAATAAAAAACATATTTTGAAAAAAATATATTTAAAAATGATTTAAAAAATCAAAACAAAAAAGATTGTTGTAATTACTTTAATAATGTTGATAAATGTGATAAATTTAATTAGAAATTACATTTTCGTAATTAATTTTCTTAAAATATGTGATATAATTTTTTTTCCGTAAAATATGTGATATAATCAATTGGAACATGGGGAAATTAAAAACGAAGAAAAATAAATTATGTGGAAGTGAGAGAGTGTTGATGTGACTAGTTTGACATTTATGTGAGAGTTATGACTGAGAGGTGAATAGTATAAAGAGAGAGAAGATAAATGTCATGTACCAGGAAAGAGAGAGTATTGATTTGACTAGGTTGACATGTATCAAAATGTCATAAGTTAAAATGACATAATAGTTTCTAATCACGACGATAATAAAATTTGAATTTTCAAAGAATAAATGGTTTTTTGCTTGGGTGCCACCAAGAAACAACTAAATTGACTTTATGTTACCTAATTTTGACTATTTAGGTCTAATGTCATCGGAAAATCAAACTATTTATCTTAATGTCATAGGAAAACAAAATATTTACCTTTATGTCATTACATCAGTAAACCGTTAACTTTTCCGTTAATGTTCGTTAAGTATATTAATATTTAATAGAAATTTTGCAGAATCACCCTCAATAAACCAAAAATTAATAAAATTCATTATATGTGTTGTAAAAATTATTCAATTTTTTTTATCTATACACTCTCTTAGGGGTGTGCAGAACCTGGTCCGGGTTCGGTCCGGACCAGAACCAACCGGTCCGGGTTCCGGTCCGGACATTTTGAAAATCTGGTTCCGGTCCGGTCCGATTTCCAGTCCAGACCAGTTCCGTCCGGTCAGGATGCCGGATAAAAATCCGGTCTGGACCGGATGCACAGGCCTACACTCTCTCATCTCTATCTTTCAACTTTCATTTCTTCTTTTCTGTCGTTAAACTTAATGAGTCGATTACTAAACTAATGAAATTCGATAAAAAATATTCTAAAAAATATTTATTTTTATTTATCTTATTTCAGATTCATGGTTTTTTAATATTTTAGTACAAGAATCTGATAATTGATAATAAAAAAATTTATACAAAAATATATTAAAAAATGAATTCTAATTAATTATTTTGTATTTTTAAAATTAAAAAATTATCAAATTTCATTAATTTAGTAATCGAGCCATTAAATTTATTGAGAGACAGAAGAAATGAAAGTTGAAAGATAGAGATGAGAGAATATAGATAAATTATTTGAGTAATTTTTTGTAATTTTTACCACACATATAATGAATTTTATATTTAACGGACGTTAACGGAAAAGTTAACGGTTTACCGACGGAATGACATAAAAGTAAATATTTTGTTTTCCTAAGACGTTAAGATAAATAGTTTGATTTTTCTTTAACATTAGACCAAATAGTCAAAATCAGATGGCATAAAACCAATTTAGTTGTTTCTTAGTGGCACCCAAACAAATAACCCAAGAATAAAATAACTATTGCACCGTTGATGTAAATCCAAATAATTATGTGGGTACTTAAGCAAGAATTCCAAATCAAAATCATGCGTGCAATGCAAAGCAGTAGAATAATGCATGGATGGTAGCTTTCATGGTAGAATAAAGCGCAACATCTAAAGCCATGGAATATATATCACACACAAAGGAAGGTAGCCACCCACTTTAAGGAATATGTTCCTTCCGACCTCATGGACGAAAGAAATTGCATAAAGTATGGTTTTTTTGAGTGATCAAAGTATGAGAGAGAGAGAGAGAGAGAGAAGGAAATGGAATAATATCGCATATTGAAAGTGGTATAGTAGATAATGTTACAACTCCTTTGTAGGTTAAGTAAGGCTTTCTATGATGCTCTATAGGCCATTTTCAAAAAATGTGCATCGAAAGTGTTTGGACAACGCCTATTTGATGTAGATTACATCTTGTCATGTCATTTTCTGCTTAATAGGTAATCATCAAGATACTAATTAGTTCCTTTTGTTGGTTAAACCATAGTAGTGATCCTAAATAACCGATGTACGTACGTAATAGCATGCATGTTGTTGTAGTGGTCTGATCATGTCGGAAAGTTCATATCTATATTATGCATGGTTTTAGTTCATATCTAACTATTAGACTCAATTAATATGGATGTGTTGATGAATATGATACTTGTTTACTGCTAGTGTTATTTTTATACACTTCACTATAGTACAATAATTATTCTAAATTAACATGCCATTTGTTTGGTAAACAACTATGGCATTGCAACTACTTATTGATGTTGAAGTTAAGTTTGATAAAACAAAAACTACATTTAAACATTTTGAGAAGGTACACCACTGATCAGTTTAAACAAATCGTTTGTACATGCCTAGAATAATTATTAATGTATAATTAGTTGTTTAGAATGATTAGATATGTACAAAATTAATGCGGAGTTGTTTGAATTCTGCTATTCGATTATTATCGTTGTATTTAGCATCGATGGATCCATTTTTAATGGCACAAAGTACCTTCAATAGCTTGATACTGATTGGATATGGATTTATCGATATCCTTATTCATCTTTGAAGATGGATGTATGTACAGATAGAGCATCACATACGTATGCAAAACAACAATATTCATATAAACGAATATTTAGGTTGGTCGACAAATGTGTGTTGGATAGTGATCTTTTTTGGATTAGTTTAGATTCATATAGGGACATTGATCAATTGTCGGGTTAATTTAGATGCTTAAATCCACTTAACAACATTTATTCGTAAAATTTAATTAATAGTTATCAGGTTATCGTGGAGGAAGAGGAAAATCCATACCTCTACGCGTTGTACATGCCTACGAGGAGGATTCAACACCTCGTCATCCACGTAGACAGAGTATATCTGCTTCGGTTAGGAGGGAGAGAGATAGTTTACGTCGTCGTCAGACACGTGAGGATTCAGATGAGGTGGAGAGTGACGACGAGAGTGATGATGGGGGTTAGTATGGGTTGGAGCCGCAAGTGGAGGCGAGGCAGCAGTATGGTGGAGGACGGGGGCGACATGGTAGTTCTTCTTCTGCTGAGTGGGTTATTCGGAAGGGTAGAGGTGGTAAGTTTGTGACCGGTGATTCGAGTTCGTGCATTGCAGACGCCCGAGCTTAAAAGAAGAAAAGGGTTGAGGATGATTCTTGGATCCTTTAGATGGCAGCGTCATTCCGAATTTCGGAGGCCACATCGTCAGACACATTTAAGAGGGTGAGGATTGGAAGGTCTTGAAGTGTCATAATCGGCACAGAGCATGTACTACATTGCAGGCTTGGCGTTCAGTTATGAGTGATGATATGACGGTGACCATTACTGATAGCAGATTGGGTCACTTGCCTTACAACATGTTCTCTTGCATTTACATGCCGTTGATTTCGACCTTTGTGGAGCGGTGACAGCCTGACACCAACTCTTTCCACTTGCCTTTCGGAGAGATGACGATCATGTTGCAGGACGTCTTCCAGATTCTACGTATTCCTGTTGAGGGTCACATGGTCAGTGCTCATGCATCGACGCCTGAACTGAAGAGTTATGTAGCAGAGTTGCTCAGGGTCAGAGTGGATGGTCTTGGGAGGGATAACTCATTTTGGAGTGACGGTGGTGTTAGCATCGACGCTGTGGACGACTGTTGCAGACGGGGACAACCACCACAGACAAAACATACACAATTGTCTGCCTACCTCTTCTTACTGCTCGGTTGTGTCTTGTTTGTCGACAATAGCGGTTGCAGAGTCAGACCACATGACATATTGGAGGCTAGGGATCTAAATACCATTGGCCAGTACTCATGGGGGTCAGCGACGTTGGCATATCTGTATCGCCAGTTGGGGATAGCGAGCCGTGCTGATTGTTCTGGTATTGCGGTTTGTCTTACGTTGCTGTAGGCTTGGATATATGTGTATTTTCCTCCTTTCCGCCCGCATTGGGAGCGGAAGATCATTGAGTCGGGTCATTCTCGTTCGTGTATGTGGGTTGTCCGGACTCCATTCCATTCGTAGACGGCTAGATCAGATGACTGCATCGCAGGTATAAAACTATATATCATTCACGTTTATTTTATTTTTATTATTAATAACGTGTAAACGTTTAGGTGGAGTGGTTGTCCTATGGTCCTGAGCCTGTTGCAGCTGCGCCGATGACTGTATTTATGGGCGTTATTCGGGATACCATGGAGTCTTATTTACCTGATTGCGTCTTGCTTCAGTTAGGGTACGTTCAGGTGATCCCAGTTGACATTCCGACTCCAGAGCATACAATGCGGTCTGCGATTGCGACGATGTACGACGTCAGGCATAGCGCTTCGAGCGCGGAATCAGTTTGGAGGACATTTCCGAGAGGATGCCGACTTCACCTGGGTGATTTGACACGTAGCCGCGACCCCTCTACTTGTGATGTAGATTATTTGGATTAGTTCAGTAGGTGCTCACATCCAGTTATCGTGCGCGGTACCACCCCGAGACATGAGAGACCACGGGATAGGACATGTAGCGATGCAGTAAGTTTTTTAAATTAATTTTTGTTTGTAATGTATATTTTGTTTTTATTATTAGTGTCACTAATCTTTATGTTACATACAATGGATGAGTACGACGATACGAGTTACGCAGCCGTTCTTGCGATACAGGGCCCAGATGCCGAACGAGGAGACGAGAGCTGCATGTGAAGATTTAGATGATCTCGTACAGGAGTGAAACAGTCAGTTGGGCATTTTCTGACCATGATTCAGATGATGAGTAATAGTTGGGCATTCTTTCACCTGACTCAATACAACCGTGCATGGTACATGCACAAGGAATCTCATGTGATGCCAGAAATGCGCACCCGCAACGATATTCAACTTGATTGCTCAAGTCCTTCATTCTCTTCAACTCCTGACTCAATAATGACAAACAGTGATGCGAAACTCGACCATTTATATGCTGATACAAAACGTTTATGTAGTTAGTCAAATTTCGACGTCTCGACTCTTCAAGATAGTTCCGAATATTTGTCAGATACATTTCAATAGCTGGGTTCACGCGGTCGAAAAGAGTGTCCAGAGCTGCAGTCGATTTAGTGATCCACTCTTTCAGAGCCGAATGAGCGTTTTCCACCCTACAGTTCGTAGTGTTGCCGAAATGAATGATTTTATTCGTCCAATTCAACATAAACTTTTCTTTATGCACTAACCACGTGTCTTCCAGATACTCCGTGAGAACTGGGCAAGAGGGAAAAGTATCTTACAGATTACAGACAACTCTATCATACTTGGTTTGTGAAGCAGAAAACATGACTTTCTTCTACTTGTCACACTTCAAATTCTCTGCAAGCTGCTTGCTTTTGTCGAATACGTGGTATGTGTAGTTGTACACGTCTTTGTTGATATGTCAGATGCAAAGTAAATGAAAGCAGACTCAGAAAAAATTTCTCTCACTGGTCGCATAAGCTCTAACTCCCGGTCCGTTTAAGTTATTCCAGTTATTTTAAATAAATCTTAATAAATACCCAATTATTTACAAAATAATACCCAAATCATTTAAACTCAATTATATACACTACAAAAAAAATTAAAACAAAAAAACCCAACGTGGTGCGTCCCTAGCACGACCCGGTCGTCCATAATTCTAATCGTTAAGGATGCTCTATCTTTGTCAAACATAATTCTAATCGTCGTTAAGACATGCCGGTAGGTATTGTGAAAAGTAGTAAAAAGGTGTAGTCGTTAAAACGACCAGGTTTCGAAGACATCTGTATTAGTTTGATGCGATTTAGAACGTACAAGATTAGAAAAGAAATTCATTAAACAAATTAAAAAACACTTCCACGTGAAACAGAATTTCTTTTGAGAAATTACTTTCGGTGTTAAAGATCTTACGTCAGTAAAAACGGATGTAGGATTTGATTGGTTCCAAGAAAGTCTAAAAACTTTATCTCTAAAAACATTAGCTCAAGGTGGATTTTAGTTTTGCTGATGGATTTCAAAGTTTGTCAAAATTAGAAACATTTAACTCGTCTGCTTTTATAATTATTAGAACCGAAATTCGAAAATTATTTTTGTCTGGAAAATTTGACTTTAATTGGAAAATCAACAAGAAGAGGAGAGAAATATACTCAAATAATTGAAACAAATATATATAACCACCAACAATTAGCACTATATCTATTAGAGTTATTTTACTACATTAATCACGAAGAAATGAGGTCACATAAAATCATATTTCCCACTCCACTAACATACATCTCATTCGGTCATTCCTTATCTTTTAAATATCTTTTCCAACTTTTGTTTCTTTGATTAAGCAATTAATTATACAGAGCGTTATCCAAAGTGACGGATTAATGAAAATGACATGGTTACGAATCTTCAAGAGATGATTTTGTTTCTTTAATTCACAATCAGATTTCCCCCCACTTACATATGGAATTTTTTGAAATTATTTCTCCATTAGAATTTAAGGTGTTAGTCACTATGTTGAGATTTAATTCCACATTGTAAGTACTCCAAAATATTAAAATAAATTACAGCTAGGTTAACTTAAATTTCGATGCAATTATATATGAAAACGAAAATATCTATATTTTACAATTATACGAAATCTTCAATTTTAAAACTTATTAATGACGTGATTTATGTTTCTCTTATAATTTAATAAACACTTCAATTTCAAAGTGTGATTCCAAATGGGGAACACCTTTGATTTCACTTATTAATTAATTCACTGTTCAACCGGGGAATAGTTGTTGACAACTCCTTTACGAAGTTTAAAATTTTAAATCCCACTAAGAATTTATAAATTCCAGAACAAACATCCAACACATTTTCATAAATAACGCACAATTAAATCTAAAATTTATGTGTGATACCAGGTTTAAAGAGAACTACTATTCGTCGCCGGAAAACTACTTAAATCGTCCCAACAATTATCATTTTGTCATTCACAATTCATTTAATACTCATTTCGTCATGTGTCTTAAAATAAGATTTTTACCACAGTTTTTCTCACATTCTCAGTACCAACACCACGAAAATGTCTGACGAAGTGCCTGGATCTGGGGAGGTAAGTGGGGCGGATTTTTTCCCGTCTCGGACGTCTGTCTAAGTCGCATCATCCAAGGGCGGGGTGTCTGGCTGGGACACCTTCTCCTTGGTTGGGGCGGCTTAGCCAGACACCCCTACCTTAGAGGCGACGATTAAGCCAGACGCCCCATCCTTGGATGAAGCGCCTGGCTTAGCCGCCCTTCCATGGACGGGGCATCCCAGCCAGACGCCCCTGATTTTTTTTAAAATTTTAGTTTTTTTGTTTTGTGTTATTTTTAATTATTTCAGGTTCCGTTGCAAATTTTTGGTGGTGATGGAGTAAATTACAATGAGCTTTTTGATAATAAACAAATATTTACAACAATCGAGGAAGCGTGTAAATGTGCGAAACAAGTTGTCATCGGAGCCAGATTTTTTTTGTAATATCATCGTCATGCAACATGATCGTCATCTCTCCGAAAAGCATGTGGAAAGTGTTGTTGTCAGACTGTCACCGCTCCACGAAGGCCGAAATCAACGACATGTCAAGGCATGGGAACATGTTGTACGGCAAGTGACCAAATCCACTATCACTAATGGTCACTGTCATATCACCAGTCATCACTGAACGCTAAGCCTGCAATGTCGTACTATGTGTCGATTATGACACTTCAGAACCTTCCGATCCTCGCCCTCTAAAATGAGTCTAGCGATGTGGCCTCTGAAACTCGGAATGACGTTGTCATCTAAAGGACCACCGGACATCATACCCGTCACGATCCAAGAATCGTCCTCAACCCTCTTCTTCTTCTGAGCTCGGGCGTCTGCAGTGCACGGACTCGAATCACCGGTCACAAACAGGCGACCTCAACTCTTCCTAATGACCCACTCAGCCGAAAGACTACAATGTCGCCCCCGTCCTCGACCATACTGCTGTCTCGCCTCCTCCTGCGACTCCAAGTCATACTGACCCCCATCGTCACTCTCGTCGTGACTCCCCACCTCATCTGGATAATCCTCGTTGTCGAAAGAATCCTCAGGTGTGACGACGACGTAAAATCTCTCTCCTAACTGAAGTAGAAATACCCCGTCTACGTGGATGACAGAGACCTAACTCATCTGCTACACTATGTACAACGCGTAAGAGAATTGATTTCTCTTTCCCTCCACGGTAACCCGATGACTATTAATTCAATTTTAGAAATAAAATTTCGTTAATGGATTTATAAATTGATCATTAAACTAATTATAATAATTAATCAATTTAACTAATTAGTAACTTAAAGATCAATTTATTTAGCATTTATCACAAATTATAATCAATATAAATTAAAAAAACGGAAAAATAAGGGGGGGGGGGGGGGGGGGGGGGTGGAAAACCTTTGGGGGAGGCATTTGACGTTGCTGCCCAACCCAAGGGAGGGGCGGTTCCGACGGGCGCTCCCCAGTTGGAGTCAGACGTCTCCCCCGAACGCCTGACCCAAAACTTTTTTTTAATTTACAAAAACTAAACAAGGGATTTTACCAGATTTGAATACTATAATGGGTTTTTTACTTGGGTACACATTCAAAAGATGTCAATAACTGATTTACACATGTGTTTTTCATATTTACTTGAGTACGCCTTGTGTGTTGTGTTTTTACTTGAGTACGCCTTCCCCGTTAATGATTTACACTTATGTTTTCCATAACGCCCCCGTCAAATTCTACAATCCACGACCACATTCAATCAATACATTCACTTAATACATTAACCTCAATTAAAATCAAGTCACACTCATCAAATGTTAAAGTTTAGGGTTAACGGGGAAGGTGTACTTAAGTAAAAACACAACACGTAAGACGTACTCAAGTAAATATGGAAAACACAGGTGTAAATCAGTTACTTGAGAATTGTAGAGTTTGACGGAGGCGTTACATGGGTTTGACAGAGTGGGTCCCATTGACGGGGAAGACATACCCAAGTAAAAATAAAACACATAAGGCGTACTCAAGTAAATATGGAAAACACGAGTGTAAATCAATTATTGACATTTTTTAAGGTGTACCCAAATAAAAAAACCATACTACAATGCAATGATTTTAATTTTCAATAAATTTTGTAAACTTTAATATTGTTTTCTATCACTATAATTGTATTTTGGGTTAATTATGTAAACCTTTTATAATGTGTTAATTTAGTCTAGCGATGTATATTTAGTTGCTAATACAACCATCTTCATCGTAGTCATAGCAAAAAATTGCATAAAAAACTTTAACTCCATGGTGACGACGGTCATAACATTGTCGTCGTTAATAAGGTGGTGGTTGTAGTGGTAACGTCAATATTGAAGACTTTGGTTTAAGACAACAATCGGAGTCGAAAAAAGGCAAAATAACCGATAATTGGTGATCAATGAGGGCTGAGGGAAAGAGTGTATAGATATCCAAATTGATGGGCTTCAACAAAACAACATACACAAAAGATAAAATTACGAAAACGAGTTATGATTTAGACAAGTCCTTATCATTAAACATGTCACTATAATTGAGACTCATCAATATAATAACGTTGCTAAGATATCAGAGTAAACAAACCATTTCCTGCAGTTCAATTTAACCATCCAGCAAAAACTAACAAACATTCTGGTTTTAATGGATAATGAAATAACTAAGCCATAGAAAAATAGTTGAAAGTAATATGAGTATATAACAGGAAAAAATTTCAAAAAAAATTCAAAAAATAAAAAAATTGGGAAATATGCACTTCAGAAACTTAATTGGCAAAATATTCACATTGAAAAACGACACATGAGATACCGTTTTTATTAAGTGAAAACGGCATTTCAGGTGTCGTTTTTAAACTAAGTAAAAAACGACACTACTGGTGCCGTTTTCACCCTAGATAAAAACGACATCCGAGGTTAAAAACGGCACCAAAGTCCTCTTTTCTCCCATCTTCCCAATTCGTTTTTTTGTTTTTTCCTCTCTCCTGCGATTTCAAGTATTTTTAGATCATTTTTTGTTAAGATTTTGCTTTATTAGTTTGTATTTAAGTGCATTTGATTGGTTTGATTTGGTTTGGTTAGGATTTGTGTGGATTGTTTGATTTGAATTGGATTCGATTGATATTTGGTTGATAAGTTTACCCAACTTTGTTTAATTAATCTTGTGTGGATGATGTTATATTGTTATGATTATTAATCTTGTGCGGATTTGATGATTAGATTAATGGATCAATTAATCTCCGAAGTCCCAATTTAACAAGTTTACATTGTTTGGTGAGTTTCACATTGTGTGGATTTGTGTTAAACCAATTAAATTGAATGATCAATGTTGTAGTTGTTGAAATTAGATTGATTGTGGATAATTTATTGAATTTGTTTGGATTATATTATTTTAACCGAATAGTATGTAATTTTTTTTGTTAATTATGTTTTATAGTTTCCAAAATGTCGACTTCACACAATTGTCACGGTCATGTTGATCATTCAGTGTTAGTACTACAGAAAGATCATAGATCATCTTCGATTCTTGAAAATGTAAGTGTTTTGATTTTTATTTTTTATTTTTTGTGTATTGGTATTGGTTTTTATTTGACGTAAAATAATTAAATTTATTTTTTCAGGAGCCTTTGATGGATATTAAATGCGTCGAGAACGTCATTCAATTCAACACGTGGAATGTGCAAGATGAAAGGATGTGAGATTTGTTAGTGATTGTGGGATTTGACACTGTGTCTCGATTGCAACAACTGCAACTGGATTAGAATCTGATTCGTGCTGTTGTGGAGAGGTGGAGGCCTGAGACACACACCTTCCATTTTAGACACTGGGAGATGATCATCACGCTACAAGACGTAGCTATGCTTAGTGGTCTTCGTGTTGACGGTTTGACAGTGTGTTTAACATTAGAACACGAATGGACTCATGTTTGCATGAATCTGTTGAGTGTTGAAGAAGAAGAAGCGAGGACTGCAGTGAAAGGTGGATACGTGTCATTGCAGTGATTGCAGTAAAATTATCAGGTTGTTGAGCAAGATGCAACAGATGAGCAGGTTATGCAGCACACGAGAGCGTACATTACGTTTCAGTTAGGATCCGGGATACTAGGCGATAAGAGTGGAAACAAATTTCACCTTAGATATTTATTGTTGTTGGAAAACATATTTGAATTTTACAGAAATGAGTTCGACGTTCAAGACGAAAGTCAAGTTTGTTGGAACCCATACGAAGAAGTAGATCTGATGGCGTTACCTGCTGATTGCCGTCAAAGACATGATGTTTGGATGAGCAGAACATGGATTGTTTGTTTCAGAGTTGCCGCAATGCACGTTCCAGACAGGGTGATGCGTCAATTTGGATTGCGGTAACATATTCCAGAAATAATGGAGATTTGCAAGATGAAGAAGGCTCAGGGGAAGCCAAGAGTAAAATGGTTGCAAGAGCAACAGTTATACATTCAAGCATGGTCACGTCGGGAGAATTTGTGCAGTTCGAGGCACCGTCACTGTCAGAAGATTTTGCTGCTTGTAGACGAATTTACATAGAATGATATTGACAGATTACGATTCGATGGTTGACTCGAAGAGTTGACGATGCTGAATTACCGAATTATAGGCCTTCAGCTGCTAGAGATCGATACTTTGTAGGAAATGATCAGAAAATTATAATTTTGATTAAGGTTTTAATTTGCATTTTCTAATCATAAATGTGTTTTTATGACAACTTCATGGGTTACACAGCTTACATGAAGATATTCATCATCTTGAAGGGATGCATTTTTCACACAGGCCCACTCAGTTATTAACGACGAAATTAAAGAAAAAGATCAAGGAAATGATGACGTGTTTTAAGAGTGTAGATCCGTCATTGAAACTGTCAGAAGATGTTTGCTATCAACCACATCGTACAGATTCTGAAGAAAATCTCCCAGAAATAGGAGTGTCACTTGACGAGGAGGGCAATTTCATTTTCACCGGAGTGTCCCAACGATGGAGGGATTCTGACTCAAGAATCGTGCGGTACTACATCCTTTCAAGGTGAGGGTTCTTTATTTCACGTAGGCGAGTGTTCAAGATTTCAAGGTGCTGAAGTCGAAGGAGGTGAGGTTGTTTTAGACGATGTTGGTGTGATAACCCAAGTTTACCGTCGTCGGCCTTCGAAGGCCCCTCGACGAGGTGGACGAAATAAAATTACTACTAAATTTTTTTCTCCACCTTAGTTGTCATTACATTTTGGTTAAGAACAATTTCATTTGTTAAACAATGTCATGTGTTATGAACAATTTTATTTGACAGTTTAGTTGTTTGAAATTTCTTGTATGTTTGTTATACGGCGATATTCGAAATGAATTTTTCCCCTTAGGTGTACAAGACTTGGATTTAAAATCCAAGAGAATGGAATGAGAAAACAGATTTTTCTGTTTTCTGTCTGCTGAAAAACGGCACTAGTAGTGTCGTTTTTACCTGAACAAAAACGACACTAGCAGTGACGTTTTCAGTTTATGAAAACGACACTACTGATGTCGTTTTTATTTAGTTAAAAAAGGCATTGCTAGTGCCGTTTTTTAAGCAGACAGAATTCTAGGGCATTCGTTTTCGTTTTTTTAGTTTTCAACACAAAAATAATGTCTTAACCTGAGATTCACAACACAAGTATTATCATGACATATTGTAACGATGATTAACATTTATTATTGTTTCCCATACATGGGGTACAAAGGAAATTAAGGCTAAAATAAAGAGCACAAAATGAACATACTAAATCGTCTTTTTACATGTTTTCCTGTTGTGACCTAACTTGCGACAACGCCCACATCGTATTACTCGTCCACTTTGTTCGTCCATGTTGTTTCTGATTCTTTTTGTTTTCGGTCGCCCACTTCGTCTTACCATAGAAGGTGCTACTAAAGCTATATGCCATTCTTCTATTCAAAACCTTTCGTCTAGTATTGGAAAGAAAATAGGTGCATATGCTTTCCTGTAAGCTTGGATTGTTAGGTATTCTGAGACGATTCGCGAAGTATGAATGTTCGCGTGGCGATTGCTGCATACGGGCAACACATGTGAGCATGGAATGTGGTGTGCATCAATGAACTCGCAGGAGCATGTTGGGCCTGACTCCATCAAAATAACCTGATAGCTACGAGATTGGTTGCTTTCAACACTGAAGATGTTATGACTATGTCTAGTGACACAAAGCTGTGTAGCCATTTGCCGTTGGTTTGTGATTTCATCGTTGATCTTTTTAGGATATGCCAATATCATATTCTCTTCTTCATCTCTTCTACTGACAAAATATTTATCCAGCCGCAGATAAGTCATCATGATGAGAGAACAAAGTGGTAAGCCACGTACACGATTTAACACATTGTTGAAGCTTTCTGACAAGTTTGTGGTCATTATACCGAAACGACGTCCAAAATTATGACTTGATGCCCAATACGAAACGTCTTCTTGTTCTTTAATCCATTTGAAGTCATGAGGGTAATTAATCTCGATATCCTTCAGATGCTCTTCAAATGTTTTCCTATCAGGAGCGACACCGGCATGTCAAAATTTATGTTGCAATTCGACATTCCTGCGCCGAGCATTTCTTGACATATTTGCACTCATATGTCTCAGACAAAACCCGTGAACATGACCTTGCTCTGGGGGGAGGGGAATTCTTCACAATATTTGTAAGACCCGGAAACCGGTCACTAATAATACACAATCTATCTCGTGTGCATACTCTACTGGCCAAAATACTTAAGAACCACTGCCATGAGCTGCCCGATTCTTTTTCAACAACAGCAAACGCCAAAGGAAACAAACCAGAGTTCGCGTCCGTACCCATAGCAATTAAAAGAGTCCCCTCAAACTTGCCAAACAAATGAATCCCATCAATGCTCAACACAGCTCTACAGTACTGAAAACATTCAATTGAGGTTGCGAATGACCAAAAAATTCTTTAAAACTGCTCAATGTTGTGACTTATCCTCTGTGTCTGAATCTCGACCACGGTGCCAGGATTGGTGATGCAAATATTAGACATAAAACGTCTTAAGTTACGATAAGAAGCATTATCAACTCCGTATACTTGTTTCAATGCTTTCTTGCGGGTGTACCATGTTTTGTCATACTTGATATCTATGAAGTAATGAGTCTTCACTAAAGCTTGAATTTCTGCAGGAGTAATGATTTTGTTTGTTTGAATGGTGACAAGAATCATGTTAGAAATTAAACCGATGTCACATTGCACGTGGTAATGCAAAAGTCCCTCGTTACTACAGATGTGTTCAGACTTGTACTTCTTAACTTGAAAACATTCTTTGCTCTGACTGTAAGAGACATGTATCTTCCATTTACACTTTTTTTGAAACAACCAACTGTAAATCTTTTTGGCCCAGACGTTAACACTTTGAATTGGACACTTTTTCGCAAATGTCATTCCTTCAACTGATGCAACAATTCTTTTTTTGTTGAGAAAATTCTATGCAACCAATAACTTCGTCAATCTTCTAAGTTATCGTATTCAGTGGAGGCAGCGATACGCTCATCGACATTTCCAATGACTGAATCTTCAATCCAGTTCTCGTCAGACTCTATGTCTGGCAAATGCCTCAAATCTGGTAGTACTGGTAATGGTAGCAATTCATTAATAACGATGACTTCATGTACGTAGCTATCAGGTTCTCGATTCACTACGTCTGTCATATGATGGAACATGTTCTGCAGCTCCGGAAGTGGGGTTGAATCTACATCAACAATGTCTATCTCATCACCATCCATCTGACCATCTGCCTCATCATCATCTGTCTCATCACTATTTGCATCTTCAACATGTCTTCTTGAGAATGTGATTGAACTACGTCTGCTTCATAATTATCAATATTCATTGGTGTGTGCTCATACGATTCAAAATAGGACTGAGGAATTGCCGACGAAGGACCTGCTTCATATTGGCTATATGTGTCATTTGTTGATAATCCTCATTCAACTGACTGTGGTGGACAGTAGTATAGTGTTTGAGTTGTTTCTCAACAAACAATACAACCGTATTCATGAAGTTAAATAGAGATAGCATTGTAGTCGTGCTCTGATCATCAAAAACTTCAACATATGTATATTTTTCATACGGTGGTCATTTGTAGGTTAACTTTAGATCAAACTCTCCTTCTTGGAAACCACAAACTTGACAAACTGATTCACAGAGATCATCATATCGCATTTGTGTATTAACATTAAGCATTCGTCTGTAATCACCTTCATATTCTGGTACCCCATCTACGAATGTAACAATTCCATCGAAAAAACTCATAACCAATCCGATACCGGAGCTCATTACTTCGAGTGTAGAAAATTTACATTTCATACATACATGAACATAAAAACAAATACATTAACCATACATGCATTGTATTTCATGTCAAAATAAAAAAAATAAAAATAAAAACCAAACCTCAATAGTGTTGGTCGTCGGAGAGAGAGACTAATGGGGAGTGGAGAGAAATTTGGGAGTGGAGAATGAAGATGGTGGTTGGTCAAGCCACTTAAACCCTATGTAAAAAACAACATCTCGGATGCCATTTTTAACCAGTTAAAAACGGCATCCGAAGTGTCGTTTTTTACTTAGTTTAAAAACGACACCTGAAGTGTCGTTTTCACTTCATAAAAACGGTATCTCAGGTGTCGTTTTTCAATTTGCATATTTTGTCAATTAAGTTTTTGAAGTGCATATTTTCTTATTTTTTATTTTATTTTTGATTATTTTGAATTTTTTTTCCATATAACAATCATGAAAAATGAAATACCCAATATAATAACAAAAATAATAACCAAAGGAAGTATTATTATTTTTATACTAAAATACCATATTTACTTCCTGTATAGGAAGTAGAACATGCTGAAAGACTGAAATTGCCTCGTAACAACAAGCAGCAAACCCATGTGACATCAAACCACATCCACTAATCTCCTATACTTAATTAACATAATAATAAAGATATGATTCTATTCCTCTTCTTAAACTTCAACTCCGGCTTGTTCCAAGAAACAACAAAAACCAATCATATAACTCAAGTCCAGCAACTTACTTGCTGTCTATTCATATTACATGAGCAGATTATGAGTATGTTGGCTTTCAAATCATTATTAGGAATAATAGAATAGCTAGAAAGAATTGCAAAAGTTGCCAGCGGAATTGGTAATGAGAACTCGAAATCCATTTGGATACTTGGGTTTTAGAGTGTAGATTACATAGACTATAGTTCACTTTGTTCTCGCCTCCAGTTTCTTCATTCTCTCCTGTCATAAACTAGGTGTATTTGCATTCAAATTTCTGAATAATTAAAAAATTGAACCTAATGACATTCCTATTTACGAACATCACTACTGTTTATTTTCAGGACAATCTCCGAAAGTTCCTCGTTTCGGAAGGGCAAGATGATAGGAAAAAATTGGAATCCATAAACCTATTTGAGAAATTAAGGTTCTCAACCTCAATACAAATGTCCTGCTTCGGGAAATGAGGTTTCGTCAAAAACTCAACCAACATTTGTTGTTTAGATTAGATACCATAAACCAAAGAGAGATGATGATCAAGCACACCTGGGTAGTTAAGCAGGTCATTTGCATTGAAGTTGAGAAACACAACCGCTCAAATAGAAACCATGCAATTATAACATTTTATGGAAAGCAAATTATGACAAAGTACAACACGAAATGATGAAATGAAAAATAAATAATTTGAAACAAATTAAATCCCCCTCTATACCTAGCTGAAACAACTGGGTAATAAATAACTCGCTCGACTTGCTTTGATACCATTTTGCAGCACTGAGTACAAGACGCCAACCAAAAGATATGCCTAGTGGATCCTACCTTACTGTCTAGGATTAATTATGGATCAAAATTTATGAAATTATTCAGCTTTGTGCCCAAATAACTGATAAGCAATGATATAAAAAATATGGCATCCAACTGGAAAACAGCAGTAGATAGATATTCAAGGGTTCACTGAAACATGGAGAACTACATAATAACTTCGGGAATCAAAAATGAATTTGTGATTGGCTTAAATTGAGATTTTGTCCTCTGTTTCTAGTGGTAAATGATCATAATTGCAGTTCCCAGAACTTGTAGATGGAAATTAATGATGGATATGTTCATCAAAACATTTAATGGACAAATGAAGATTCAGATAATCATAAAAGTTACTTGAGTGTGATCTCGTATATCACTCCTTCAAGGTTCCTGATCTGTGTCCGTGTTCCACGAACTTCATTTACCTGCATTCCATGCCGATGTGCTTCGTCTATCACCATCACATCCATACTAAATAATACAAATAAGAGAGTCAAGACATATCTATGACATGAAATCAAGGTAGGTTTAACAGGACAATCAAAGAAAAATCTACAGTGATTGTTATGATCAAGTTTAGATCACTATTTAGTATTAACCAACCCAAGAGCTCTTAAGAAAAAGCAAATCATAGCCTAGTAGCAGTTGATTTCACAATGAAAATGTCATTGAATTCAATGGTTTTTTAGATTAAGAGAACAAGTAAACTGGTATAAACAGTTGCCATTGGAGGATTATCCCCCACCTCTTAGCGCGAGATACATAGGCCAATATGAACTTGCATGGTCCTCTACGAAAGCGAAGAAGCTTTTCTACAGAATGGAAGAGTGGAGGAACACTACATTGCTGAAAACGTGAGACTTGTCAAGGAATAAAAACTACACAAGAACAAAAAACAACAGGAAAAAAAATAAAAAATTGACAAGGATATAAATGTCAGCTCCAAGAATGAGATCAAAACCCTCTGGATACTTCTGCAATATGTTGATGATGTGTTCACTACTTGCCCATTCTAGCTTCTCAGCTTCCAAACCTGCAAGAAAATTAATCTCCATCAACATTATGATAGGTATAGTAGTCTAATTCTACGGTTGCAGGTGGAAACTAGATTATAAAAATTCTAGGTGGGCATGAAACTTTCATCTGAAAATGCATACTACAGAATGATGTGCGGGAGGCATCTAGAATTAGCTTGTTGTTACTTCCTTCTCGATGACCCGCACAACCACATGACTTTCGAAAATTTTACTTTCAAAGAACAGTTCTGGTTATCCAAAGAAGAGGACATTGCCAGTAAGCATCAAAATACATCAAAACTCCTAATGCATGGGCCAACCTTAGGAGAGATAATAATCACCCACACTTTCCCAATTTCCAATCGGCGTGGAACAACTACTTGGGGAAATAGATATTGGAAAGGCACAACTCAAAAGGAAGAAATGTGATCAATCTCAAATGAAGACCTTCGAGCAAAGGAACCTAGTAGACTTGAGTTAGGCATGATGATCTTGCAATTTTGATTATCTACTTTTACTGTGCTTAAGAGAGTTCTTGCTGGGGAAGTTCCTGCAAGATGTTTTTTGAAGTTTCTGCACTTGCATGATAAATGCTCGTCTGAAGGGACCTAACTCTAAAACCTGGCCCCGACATTCAATTGGTTTCAAACGGTCAACTAGTTGAACCATGACGCTATATGATGTCATACATATGCTATTTGTTTATATATTATCCAAATGGAGCAATTCATTAATTATTCAAATCATCTAGACTTTTTTTAGAAAAAAACTACAGTCAGGATCAAATGGATTGAACCAATAAAGTGGAAAATGCACCTTTTTGTCTCTAGTCAGACCACCCATCTGGCCGGTTCCCAGTTCAACCGGTTGGTCCGGTTTGATTTCTTAAACCCTAAGTCAACATGCTCAGTTGGGTACTTGGGTTATATGCACTTTCGTCAGAGTTCTTGACCTCAAACCCCACGCTTACTTGGTGACATGTTGTGGGTTCATCTAATTAATGACATTTAAAACTTTGTTCAAGTGCTCATCCTTTTAGGTGCAACAAAATGGTGCAGGGTGGATCAAGGGAATTCCCCCAGTACAAAGAAAACACATACTTCACCATTTCGAAAATGTTGAAAATTTCTGCAATTCATAATTAAATTGGTGAAATAAATAAATTGTACGATGGGCAAAGTTGCCAACTAACATGGCACAGACAACCATCGCCAAAAAACATTACGAAAAAATTGATCAACTCAGATTTCGTGTTAAGTATCAAATCTAAGTTCGGACCGTTCTCAAAAGTAACATTTTAAATGTTCTGACAAGTAGGTCATTGGATTCTTGTAAGTTTCAATTTCTCACCTGCAGTAATTAGGGCTCCTGAGTCTGTCTGGAGCTCTATATTCTTCCTTATTATCTGAAACAACCAGCTGATATGTTCTTGAAAACTTCATGATCAAAAATATGAAGATAAAATTGGAGCCTACAAACTTTATGACAAAACTACATGATTATTGACATAAAAGTCCAAAAAAGTTTTAATTCTCAAACTTCTGAGGTCAGAGTAAAATTCCGAGATAGTTTTGTAAAAATAAAATCATCATAAGTTCGTAACTCGATATCAAACTATATCAGACAACTGTAGTTGGTGATAGAATGCCTTGATAAAAATAGATGTTTCTATTTTCTAATACACAACAACTATAGTTTAACACCTTGCCTCAAGAACTTCATCGTTATGGTCAGTTAGTACAACTTGGCTGCAGAATTTTCCACAAAGTAAACCAGTAATGCCTGTAATGGATATGGTAACATGTGATCAAGAAAGATGAAACCAAAGGAAGAGAGAGGTTTGAAAACTCACCAACTCCAGAACCCAATTCTATCATCGAACGGCCTTCAAGAATTGCAGTATTCTCTGAGAGGTAGTTGTTCATTAAAACTGCACCTGGCCAAACTAGCTGACCGGTAAGATCATAGTCCGCTGCAACCGAAACATAAAAATAAGTACTAATCAGTCTAACTGTTGCATGCCGAATTATTATAGGGTTATAGTTACTTGCAGTTCTACTTTATTTTCTTATAGATTGTTATACAGCAATTTAGCTGAATGTCAACCAAGAAAGGTTTGAGATTAAGGCCCCTACAAATACTAAAAACAATTCCAAAAATGTTGACTCTAGGATTTTATATTTAGATGGACAGGCATGAAGATATAATTTATTAGCAGATTACATGAGGAATCCAATAGGTATCTCAGTTATATCATAATATAGGGGGGGGGGGGGGGGGGGGGGGGGAACGTCCCTCCGTTCCATTCAATGGGAAAAAAGACAAATAAAAGGAGACCCATAATCACTTTGGCATCAAACCATCTGAAATCATGCCAATAGAGATTTGATTAGCTAGGAATGAAGTGTTTCCTCATTGGGAGTTGATAAATTACTTTGATGGGTTGCTTCTTAATTAGTAGTTCATGTTGAGTTAAGTTCTTATTTAACACTTGCAATAAGGTTTATAGTGCCAGTGCCCTCCTTCATATTAGAATAGAAAGAGTTTTTTTTATCAATCAAATGGAAAGAGTTAAAGCAAAACAAACAAGTTTCCCGCATGGGCTTCGTGGAACCCAAATAGTTCCCCAGATAATTTGATAAGTCACTTTACTGATTAAAGCAACACAGACTAGAAAGTTCCCACTTTCCCATAATCTAACTTAAATCTATTTTTTGCTTCGATTAGTAAACATGTCATTTACTTTTGATGTGAAGCTATACATCCCAATTTAATCCCACAACACCTACGGACAACAACAACAACAAAACCTTTAATCTCAAATTCGATGATAGTCGCACATTAGAGTGGATATGGATCTCCGATTTATTTTTCATCGGTTATATAGATCTCCGATTCTAGAAACTTCAAGTCTAGAATTTTAAAGTTCAACAATGGCAAGTAATCACGAGTTTGATCTTGGCAAGGATTCTAGCCTCTTGGGATACATGGCGTGCTGAACCAACAATAGAAGTGATTGAACAAAAATGGATTTAAACTTAGATGGTCCACCACGTTACCACCACTTCAAAACCCGTTCACAAAATTTTCAAATAGTGAGTACAACCCGAATTTAGAGTAAAATTTCACGAAATGTGAGTCTATATTTCAAAAACAAACTACATGCTTGACCATGATTATTCTCCATGTACAAACATGGGTTTAGGTTGGAGTGAATGTCCACAACTTGATTGCGTTGCCCCACCCCTAGAGTGTGGCTTGTAGAAAATTTATAAGGAACTGTGAAGTAACACCTTTTGAATAGGAATGATGATAAGTGCATAGAAAATAACTCATAACCACATCATATGAGGACTTTTCCCCATCTAATCACTAACATGTTTTACATCTTCACATCAACCACCGCAATCTCCCATGTTGAACTCCATGTCTAAGAACATACCCCCACTTACTTTGCTGAATATTTAGTTATAGGTTATCATGCAATGTATAGTTCTGTGTTTGTGTATAAACAATGTAAATTTGATTGAGCGTAACGAATATATTGTTTCCTCCATTCTCACATCTTGTTAATATTTTCCTAGAGTGGACCTCTTTCTCGAAAAAAGTGTTATCCTAACAAACGACTTTTGGATGATTGGTTTGTAGGAAAACTTAAAAATCCTAAAATTGAATTTCCATTACTATAAAAATTGTATGGAGGAGTTCCCCTCATTTCCACTCTAAAACCAAGAAATCTATATGATAACACCATCTTCTCTCTCAAAAAAATTCCCCTCAATATACCACAAAAATGAACATATCCATATGAATCGATAAGAAGTGAATTCGACCTCTGGCAACTAGAGTTATAAAATCGAACTCCGAAACTTCCCTCCATTTCCTGCAAACCTATCACACCCTTAACGACATGTTAATTTTAGTTGGTTTATCGCCTCCCTTTCGAAGCCTAAGCACTTTTACACACTATTTTTCACAAGCAATTTGTTAGGGTCTATTGGGGATCAAATTTCGATACGCAGACTTTGATTCCGAATCAAATGTGATTTACAGTTGACATCTAAAAACTTAAAATTTTCATACTTAAGTTAAGGTGCATTTCGCGAATGGATTATCAAAATGTGATTCCGAACGGACGATTATAGTAAAATAATATCGGAGCGAGTCTCGGATGCTTACTAGAAGCCGACTGGAGACAGAATAACCGAATCTCATTCGACCCAAAGCTGAACGTAGTGATCTCATAGCTGCATGTCACAAAATAAACCAAAATAGATCAGAAAAAATACCCAAAAAATCGTTTTTTTTTTTGGTGCGAGCAGAAGTAGCAGATAGGAAGTGGTTTTGGGTTTGATGGGTACTTGCGATTGACGAAGAAAGACTCGTCCAAGCAGACGATCTCTTCTTCCTCTTCGCCGCCGCTCCTCATTTGTTTACTTTTGGAGAAGATGGTGTGGGTTTGGGCTTTGGAATATGGTATCGGGTCGGATCTGAATCCGGATCCGATTAAATGATATCCGGCTTGGTATTGCAATTTGGGCCCAAAGTTTTATACAACTCATCTCAACAAAAAAAGAATTCAAATGAAACAATGGTTTATGTTTTCGTCGAAAATGCGTTTAGTTATTATAATGAAATTGTTTTAATTGTATACGTCAAGTTTTTTTTCTTCTAGTTTTTGTATAAAAAGTTATTAAATTATTTTTGCAGAAAGAGAAAAATGAAGTCTACATAATTATGTGATTTAAAAAATTAAAGAAGCCTTTTGTTTTTCAAATAAAAAAATAGAGATCTTAATTGAGAGGTTTTTTAATCAATGCATCTTCATAGCTGAATCAATCATCTACTATATAAATCAAAATTTTAAATTTGCAGATAACAATATGGATCAACCAAAACTCATCCAAAGCTTGCAATTAAGCAACACTTTTTAAGGTCAAACAAGGTTGTATGCTCTAAAAAATGTCCCTTAAGATATCTTGTTATGAGTTTTTCCTAAGTTTTGTTACTTTTAACTTCTTTGAAACACAACAATCACATGTTTTGTTCACGTCCCTACTTTAAAATTAACTACCATGTAAACATGAGGTGTGTGTCGTATGTTGAAAGTAGTACTAGCAAAATTTATGGAAAACTCGTAACAAATCTTTCCCCTCTAAAAGTGTATATATTTTGCTACAATAAAAAAACTGGATTATTTGCTTGCACTCGAGGTTCAAGATATAACCAATTTGCACCTTTTTTTCTTTTCTTAATTGTGTGCATCTAAGTCGTTAGTAAAACACACTCCGTCACTTTTTCCGTTAGAAAATTAGCAATTAATACCTCATAGATAAAAATGTCCTTAATGTTAATTACCAAGATGGTTATGGTTATAAGTGATTGATAGCCACATTAATTATTTCCATATATATATATAAGATATATAATATATAAATATACGATATTTAAAGAGAGCCATTATTGTAGTGAGCTGAAGGAAAAGTGGTTTATAACTTTATATAGGTATATTTTTTCGTGAACATAGTAGGAGATGATAATAAAAAAAATGCCCCCGTTCATCTTTCATAGTAAAAGAGCATTATTTCCTTGAGATAAATGTACAGATATAAAAAAAAACGGCAGCGTTCTTTCAACATGTGGTCATCTACAGATCGATAAAAGACGAGAGAAAATCTGTTATTGATACTATGATGTATGACCATTTGTCATCTTAGAGTCCTGATTTTCAAAATCATGATAAGTTCCTTAAATATAAATGTAAATCAAATATTACGACCATTACCATGCATTTTACCATACTATATATTGCAGTTTCTGACTTCAATACTTACTAGGGTATGGGCCATTACATGTTCGTCTGTTTTGCATTTTATCCCTTTAAGTAAGGTTTTTTATTTATTCCTTCCTAATTAAATCTAACTTTCCAATGTTGATAGGTTCTAGTTCAAATCCTTTAACTAACATTACGTATTGTTTATTATGATAACAATTCTTTTAATTAGGTTTAGCTATAGGTAACATGGGCATGTTTGTTTTGTATATTTCGGTTTAGAAAGTTTGTTAGCATTCATGGGCATGTATTCATTAATTATCCACAAGTTTACTTTGCACGTTAACTTAAGCTTAACATGACACGGCTAACCTAAGATCGATGAACCTAACAAGTGTAATGACTCATATATTGTGATCTATTCTAAGTTACATTTGTTCTTAGCAAGGAAATGAAACATTGTTTTGTTCACCGAAAATTTCATATGTTTAATTATGACATCGATATGGCCAAATCTTTTCCTGTAAAATCAATTAAAAGATATCTAGCATAGCAAATGATAAGAACTAAAGCACAAAAAACACACCTATCATCTCCTAAAGGACACCAACCCATTCTTTTCTCGTAGATCTCATTCGGAAAGCAACAAGTCATGAGTCCATACCAGCCAAAGCCTACAAATCTAAGACCCAAACAAAACTCCAAAAAGAAGCAAAGACGAACAAATTTAGGGTCCCAACTAATAAACGTCACTTCAACACATGCATGCAATTATCAACCATGCATCACCATCATCCATGGTACTTAATTTCATTATGGTTATAAAAGTTTTTGTTAACGTTTCTTCCTTTTCTTCACCATATCTTGGACCACAACGAATCCAATGTGTTTTTTGGATTTGGGAAGTTCATGGTTTCAACGAGGCGGGTGAGAATTATGTTGGGAGAGGATCTAACAAGCTACTACGAAACGACGGATCAAAACGTACTAACGGATTATGAAAAATGAATATTGATTTGCGAAATTAAAAAACTTCTGACTCTCTTCCAAACTTAAAAGCAACCAAAACACACAAGATGAAAGAACAAATAATAGATAAGCACACACACCTAAAACAACTATGACACATGTGTTTTATAAGATTCAGCAATGTGCTTACATCCTTAGAGGGGACCTCTATGAGTTTTATTTCCTTCTTCCACTTCTCCAACAAGAAAAGCAACTGAGATTACAAGGGATTGGAGGCAATATGTAATCCAAAGTTCTCAAGAGTTCTTTATGTAACCCTAATCTTTCTCAAGGAAATAATAATGATGTGTTGTATACAAGAAAAAAGTGAAAAAACCCTTAAATACTCGACTCAAACCGTACAAGAATGTGTGCAACAGTGGATCAGAATTCTCCCTCGATAGACCAAAACAGTTACATGAACGATTCCTGTTAATTTCAGTCGACTAGTGTCCAATAGCAGTCGACCATTCCACGGTTATCTTCAGAACGTAACCACTTTACGGTCAATCGACATAGCCATCGGTCGACCGTTCTTGACCTCCAAAAAGTCCATGATAATTTCGGTCGAACGGTGTCTAACACTGGTCGACCAATCTTCAATTCTGAAAGTGCTTGATAATTTCCGTTGAACGGTGTTCAACACTGGTCGACCATTTTTCACCTCTGAAAGTTCATGTTAAAATCGGTCGAACAGTGTCCCACACCGGTCGATCGTTTTTTGTCTTTTTCTGCCTTAGATGTGAGTGATGAGAGAGAAAAGTAAGAGAGAATAGATAGGTAAACGTTCAACGGATTATAATTCAATAGACTTTTCGTAAAGTTTACAATGCATAGAAGCAAACTTATGTTTCTTAGATATATTATTCAAGGGGGTCTACAAAAGTTCTACAAAATATTAATTTAGTTGGAGGAGGCCCAGAGGTTGACAAGAATGTTATAGGAATGATATTGGTACCAAAACGTAATGACATCAATCCAATAGGCAAAAAATTTCTATGGCATGAGATGAAATAATTAAAAATTGATGGCGTTTTGCATAAGCTTCTTGATGGCATGACAAGCGAAAAACCCACAGTCTATCCCATTTAAAGTCAACCAGGAGTTTCTTGGCCATTCCTTCAAATACTTCTGGCTCTCGGGAGTCTATCCCATTTAACTTACAAGGATGTAATTTTATTTTTTGATTTCAGACTTAAAATGATCTGTTTAAATATTTTTATTCTCTTTAAAGAATCCTACATACTGAGATGATAATGTTTGACATCAAGTTTTGACGAAGAGTTTTCTACCTTGTGGGCTCAGTTTGCTGGATATATTTTGCAGATCATAGATTCTGGGTTGGACACATGAAAATTTCTACATCCGATTTGCATGTATATATTGAAGAAATTGTGGGTTAGTCGCAACTTTGATTGTAACGTCTCCGAAAACAGCGGAAAATTTAAACAATAATAAAGACCGTCAACGGTCAACCAGGGGCACGTCACGGGAAACAAACCAACATATATATAATATAAAAGATCCACGTGGAAGTCAAATATACAGACTGACTGTGATTACAAACAAAAGCTATACAACATGTAATCACCTCAAAAGAAGAAGATAAACTACAGGATCAGATCCCAGGGGCACCCTCCTCGGTCACCACCTGACTCTAATGCTACTCGCTACCTGAAATGCAAACAAACAAACATGCCTGAGTTCCCTGCAGGAACCCCGTATACCAAACCTCCTAAAATACAAAAAAGAATTAAAGACAATGCAATGCAATGCACATGATCATCCACCTCAGGCCCACAATAATGCCCCTCTCCGCCTCCGCGGTACTGAACCACTCCTGCCACGAGGGTCAAGAGTCTACCGCTGCCTCACAAGGGTCAGTCGGCACCACTGCTCCCCAAACGTGCAGAAAGGAACCCTGGCACTACGCCGCCACCCCAGGAGCGAGTCAGCCCGCCAAATACACAACTCGGGTCAGACGACAGCCGCTGCTCCCCCAAGAGTCGCCAGACGCGCACCCTGCCGGAACATCCTCGACCTACCGTTAAACCCTCGCAAACTGCCCAAGGTTTACGGCACACATCCCTCACACCCCGCTCGGTAAGAGAGGCAACAGTAATACAATAATACGCCATCGTCGAAGGTGAAATCCGTCGCTCTCAAGGCCGGTAATCGACCGTCGCCTCGGAGCCGGTAGTCGACCTATACTCAACGGATCGCGTGTGGATAAATCCACCAACCTGCGGCAGATCGGTCGACCGCTACAAGCACACCGGTCGACCGGTCCTCCACACAGTACTCGGTACTGTACAAACAAGTGTATCGGTCGAACCACGTCAACCGAATTACCGACCCATCGGTCGAACAAAAGTCATCTAGCGGTCGACCGTTTGGATGGTCTGCGCCATACCAATTTATATAATATATATATCCGACCGGTCGAACCAAGGGGTCGTTCAACCGATAACAGGAATTTCAGCATTTTGCCTAAGTGGTATTCGGTCGACCGGAACTGCTATATAGTTCGACCGAAACATCACAGACACTCTACTGCTTAATTAAAATGCTCAGTCGGTCGACCGAAAGTTAAAGAGCGGTCGACCGTTTTGATGGTCAAAGCTCCCAACCGACTTAGCATCGAATAGATCGGTCGAACAAGGTTAAGGACGTTCGACCGTTTAATAAGTCAAAATCCCCAACCGACCTATTCTCATTGTTTTTCGGTCGACCGGCTAAGTGGACCCGTTCGACCGATAACAACATCAACCTTTTTTCCCGCACAAATCTGGCATAACGGTCGACCGTCCATAGACATCGTTCGACCGTTCGCGGGTGCAAATCAATATAATAATAGGATCGGTCGACTGCCCACAGGCACCGGTCGACCGATCGTCGTCTTCAATCTCTGAATAGGTTGTAATCCGACGGGGAATTCGACACCAACGTCGATCCCCAACACTCACAAAGCTTATGTGAGTTATAATGAAGATTTGACATACCTTAATGACGGTTGTGGAAGCCTCCCAAGCTTTGGCAACCTCTACTCAACTTCTTCTTCTTCTTCTCCTCTTCTTCTTCTCCTCTTCTTCTTCTCCTCTCCGAAACTCTCTCTCACTCCCTGCTGGATCAACTGAAGAAAACGTTTTAATTAAAATCTTATCTAACTATATATAATTACCTTTTAACTCACCACCTCCATCTCCTCCAATCCTACACCAACACCTCATCTCTCAATTCTTATCCAATTCCTCCACCTCATCCTTCACTAATCATGGCTTAATTAGGTTAATTAGGTTTAGTTTAGTTTAATTAAGGTGTTTAGATTTAGGTTATTACATTGATGGTTTCGACTTTTGCTCGGTCTACTCTTTTTTTGAATTTTTGGTTGTAATATGTGCCACCGAGCAACATTTTAATGTAATACACCAGCTTATCACATATAAAAAAATGTATTGAAGAGAAATTGTATTGTATAAATTAACAACAAAAAAACTATTGAAGATGATAACTAGGGGTGTACACGGGTCCGGATCGGTGAGAAATCCGAAACTGAATACATGACCATACTACAATTTGAAATGTATGTAATAATTGTTTTTTTTTGAATTAATTAGTTGGTTTATTCATTAACATACAGGATATGGTCATAAACCATGGTCAATCCAAACAGTTAAATCTGCATGTATGGCTTTACAAATGTATATAGTATGTTGGTAATTGAACAAAACCTAGAATCCATATGTATCCCTCAAACACTTTGATGTAAGAATATATATTCTACAACTCAAATCAGCTGCTTCAACAGAAAAAATAATCACATGATCATTCTTTCGTTAAACGGATTAACTAAAACTTACCATCCTAACAATCCCTTAGTTTTACCGATCCAAAATCAAAATCCAAATACATCCGTTTCGTTTACAAGGAGGACTAGTGGGAAGATCATCTCGGCAAGTTATAACTTCTTCCAAACTATGATATTTGTGCACCATTTCTTTGTACCAACACAAGGATCAATACAAGTTGCTATCTGGTCCAATAACGAATCGGGTGGAAGTGAGACGCACGTCCAATTCTAACCACTGCGACCTGATCGGGTAAGATAAGGTTACGCAACTCGTATTAACAATTTAACAATAATCCTTATAAAAAAACTAACAATAACTTTACCATTTATAAAAAAGAATATACATAGAATTTAAGCAGTGTGATTGTAACATAACATCAAACATCAAGTTTGTATGTCAATGTCGTCCTTATTTCTGGGTATAATGTCCAATCTAATGTGTGTCTTGAATGGACACCACAACTGTAGTATTTTCTGATCTGATTGTGGTTCGTATAAACAAATAATAATATCAATGCCTAAAATAAAATCTAATTATCAATATATATATAAAGGAGGGATTTACTGCTCTTGAATTTTATTGGCACATGGTGACGTTTGATGATAAAATCTATAAATTCTAAATTAAATATCCAAATCGTAAATCCAAGCTCTAGTGAGCCCAAGACTCATCAAATTTAATTTAAGACCCTACAATCTCATCATTGAATCTTGTTTATGGTTAATCTCACCATTCATTAGCATAACTGTTTTTTTCTTAATCTACCTTACAATTTGAAATGAGTGGTGGATATTGTGGAGACTTAATTTAGAAAAATTAAGCTCTGGACTCACTAGAGAATTCTTGTAAAGGATCAAGCTCTAGTGAGTCCAGGGCTCATCAAATTTAGTTTAAGCCCCCTACAATCTCACAATTGGATCTTATTTACAGTTAATCTCACCATTCATTGACATAACCGTTTTTTTCTTAATCTACCTTACAATTTGAAATGAGTGGTGGATATTGTGAGGGCTTAATTTAGAAAAATTAAGCCCTAGACTCACTAGAGAATTCCAAATATAAATTCTAAATTAAATATCCAAATCGTAAATCTTAATCTACAACGTAAGTACACTAAGGATGTCGAAACTCATAAAATTTAGTAATAGTTTCATATAAGATCTAGAAATTGGATTTTTTAATGAATGTAGTCCGTTCATTTTTACATTTCTAAATATACGTAAAATATGTTCCAAATTTTGTGATTTTCGACGTCCTCAATCTATAAATGTTGTATATCAAGATTTACGATTTAGATTTTCAATTTGAACTTTAGATTTGATTTTATCGTTAAGTGCAAACATGTGTCAACAAATTTCAAAGACAATAGATCACTCGTCATATATATATATATATATATATATACAGAAATATTACAATGAGACCAGGTCTCATTCTAAAAAAATGAGACCCTATATTTTCCTCCCTTAGATCTAGATCCAACGGTTGGTTTATCCAACATACAATATATACAATCAAAGGATAATGTGGTAATCTCCATCTCAAGATGCCAACACATCTCGTCTCCTCACCTGATCCATCCCTACTCCCTCCACCAACACATCTCCTCCTTCTCAACCTTCCTTCTCATTATCCTCCGCTGATCCCATCCCGCCTCCGCAGCAGCCCAACCGTTGCTCCACCTGCCGAAAGAAGGTGGGGCTCGTCGGCTTCCGTTGCCGGGAGACCTTTTGCGGAACCCACTACTACCCCAAGCACCACCGCTGCGGCTTCGACTTCAAGATGGAGGGGAAGGAGTCCAACACACTTGATAAGATCTAATCGGAATATGGAAGGGAAGGAGACTTAAAGTTGCATCTTCTCTTGCTTCATCTTACCTTTTGGTCGCCCAATTGAGAGCTCTCAATTTCTGTTTAGAAACATTAAACACGTGACAGAGCCAAGCAGTTAGATGGGTTTGTTTAACTTTTATGTCCAAGTTTTCATGTGTTTTTTCTTTATTTTGAATGGAGTCATTTAATATTTAGAGAGAGATGTCTCTTGCTTCTCGTTCTGTTTGGTTGGTTAATGATTTTATTATTACTTAATTTACAGCTTCAGAAGATAGTTGTAAGAAAGGAAATTCAACTATGCCAGTACACAAGATACTCCTTTTCAGCGATCGTTCCTCTTTAAATTATTGCCTGCAATATCGAAGTTTGACCATATTCCTTACACAATTGTAATATTTCAAAATTTATAATCATAAAACAGGTTTAGTCCCCTTTTCCAATTTGACCTTGTGTCAATTCTAATGTGCTTATCTCCAGCGACCTCTTGTTGATGTTGAGAGTGGTATAGCCTATTTTGTGTAACTTCTACTTATTTGATGGTTGCAATGCAAAAGAAGATATCCTACCTCTAGAAAGAAAAATTTGGGCTTCGGCTCTTCTAGCTATTCTTTTGACTGATATTCACTTCGAATGTTTTTGAAACTCTACAAAACTGCATCACTTTCTTAAATAAAACTTCCATTGAATACACATCTATATGCGTTCAATACACAACAATATATGTTTAATACACAAATATATCATTTCAATACACAACAATATCATTTTATTACACAAGTTCAGACCCTAGTGTGTATTCATGGCACATTTCTATATTCAGACACTAGTGTATATTCCCTATTGCTCCAAATTATTTATTCTGAGTTTGTGACATATGCCAATTTTAATTCAACTCAAACTCTTATAATCACAAGCAAAGAAAACAAAAGAAAATCCATAATCCACAACAAACCTGTCAAGCAATCTGTCACGTATGACTAAATTACTATAGTAGGGGATGACTAGGTGAGAGAAATGTGTAGAGAATGATACTCTATAAATGTGGTCTTTTGTTTTAAAAATGATGAATAACATTATGTGAAGTGAATTCATATCATATAAATAAATTTCTTTTCCCATGTAATGGTACTTCTTAGTTATTATGTTGGGTTTTTATTTATACTGGACTGTGTAGGTTCAATACACAACATTATAAGTTTAATACATAACTATATCATTTTAATACACAATTGTATCATTTTATTACACAAGTTCAAGAAATATTTAATTTATATAAATTATTATAAGTTGAATATAATATTATTTAATATGGTTTAGTTTGTCTATTGCATATTTTAGTTGGAGAACATTTTGGAAAAATCATTATTAAAATACACAACTGCATTATAAGTTTAATGTTCACAACTCTAAAAGTGTAATATACAATTACATCGTTACAATACACAACCACATCGCTTTCGGTAAATAAAGCTTCCAGTGAATACATATTTATATGCGTTCAATACACAACAATATATGTATAATACAGTTGGTTGTCGTCGAAGAGGAAGAAGTGAGCAACATATGATTCTAAAAGAGATACGTACATAAACATGAATTGTTAATCATTGTGAAGAAAAGGAAGTAGATGAAGGGTTCATGTTGTTGTACATGGTACGAGAGTTAAGACATTGATTGGTGTTGGGGAGAGGGTGTTTGATTTTGTATATTTTTGTGATCAAACATATAGATTATTAATTGAAATCAATTTAGGGAGTTTATGGACATACCAACTTAAGCCTACCATAGATGCTAACGAGCTCACATAAGACTAAATTACTATAGTATGATATATTTTTATATTGGAAAGAGAGATGTTTGAGATAGAAATGTCATGGAGCACTGTACAAAACTGCATCACTTTCTTAAATAAAACTTCCAGTGAATACACATCTATATGCGTTCAATACACAACAGTAGATGTTTAATACACCAATATATCAGTTTAATACACAATGATATCATTTTATTACACAAGTTCTCCGGAACGTATAACCAGATCTGAACACTACACCTGACAGAAATAAGTAGTAGAAAAAAAGATATTCCGTAGAATCTTGCAAGTCTACAAACTTGAAGGCGGCAACGATTATCTCACAAAATTACAGATCTAAAATCGGGTTTTCCGAGCTATAGTCCGTAACAAGTTTGGATCTAACTATCTTTTTTGGTTTTAGGCATAAAAAAGATCTTTGAAAGAAACGAAAATGGAGGTGAGATTCGGAGCTAAAGCACGATCAGAGAACTTGTGGACATCCCTACTTAAGCCTACCATAGATGCTAATGGCTCACATAAGACTAAATTATTATAGTATGACATATTTTTCTATAGGAATAGAAACGACATGAAGTACTCTACAAAACTACATCACTTTCTTAAATAAAACTTATAGTGAATACACATCTATATACGTTCAATACACAATAGTATATGTTTATTACACCAATATATTATTTCAATACACAACTGTA
Organism: Triglochin maritima; assembly: GCA_963682175.1. Lineage (NCBI taxonomy): Eukaryota > Viridiplantae > Streptophyta > Magnoliopsida > Alismatales > Juncaginaceae > Triglochin > Triglochin maritima. The sequence continues at coordinate 61,879,601 of OY821770.1, forward strand.
TCATTTTATTACACAAGTTCAAAAACTCCTTCACAAAAACTCATTCACAAGATCTGTCAAGCAACAAAAACATTTTTAAAAATCTATCAAGCAATCTGTCATTATCAAACCATACAAGTCTACACATATAAGTAATTTCTAAGTAAAGAAGATATCATATGGAATCATATTACACATTCATTAATCAAAAACCCATGAATGAAGAATGACAATCACTTTCAACACAACGACTTCCATAAATCGTCATCCAACAAATCAGATTCATATAAGAATCTAAAATACATAGGATTGTCGATCCTCCAAAACTCAACTTTCAAACACAACCACACATAAAATACCCATTGCTAGTCAATTCCCTAAGCCTTACAATGCATCTCATATCAAAATTTGTAATTTTATTATGCTACATGTTATCAATTCAATGATCACATCACAAATTTGGTTATTGAGTCAATATTTAGAAAACAAGATCTCCTCCCAATCACAAAATCAAGAAAAAGACATCAAGACCAACAACAAACACATTTTAGAAACAATTAGCAAGAAAAAGCAATGTAGTCCATTCTCTAAGAAATTAATCATATCTCGAAATGTCCCATTCTTGGCATAATCGCTACCAACTTAATGACCGAAAGATAAAGTTTGTCATTGAGTCAATCATTCAAGAAAAGCAGTTTGAACACTACATTTCCTAATCACAAACCCAAGCAAATCATAACATGCATCAGACCACAATTAAACAAAAAACATATATCACCATAACGGCTAGACATTTAGACAAACACGGGATGTGCAAGTTACAAAAATGCAAACACTTAATGATCAAATCAAATAGGCAAACAAAGGAGAGATACCTATATATTGATTCTTCTCTTTTCTTCAAAATTGGTCATTTCCAAGAGGGTGTAAATAGGAAAATCTACGATCTATACATGCAAACCTCAAACCACACTCAAAACCCAAAATTCTCAACTTATACTATATACCTTGTTTGAAAAACCAATGGTAAATAAAACCCCAAAATACATCCAACCAAAAGTATCCAACATGCTCGTTTCTTCAACTAAAACTAAAAAATGTACCTTTAAACTCAAACTCGCACCTCAAGTCCTTTCCCATCGGCACCATACCATGTTGTTGTACATGGTATGAGAGTTAAGGCATTGATTTGTGTTGGGGAGGGGAAATGTTTGATTTTGTATATTTTTGTGATCGGACATATAAATGATCAATTGAAGTCAACTTAGGAAACTTGTGGACATCCTCACTTAAGTCTACCATAGATGCTAACGGGCTCACATAAGACTAAATTACTATAATATGACATATTTTTTCTATAGGAAAGAGAGAAAAAGGAAAGAGAGATGTTTGAGATAGAAATAACATGAAGCACTCTACAAAACTGCATCACTTTCTTAAATAAAACTTCCAGTGAATACACATCTATATGCGTTCAATACACAACAGTATATGTTTAATACACCAATATTTTATTTCAATATACAACGGTATTATTTTATTACACAAGTTCTCCGGAACGTATAACTGGATCTGATCACTACACCTAACCGAAATAAGTAGTAGAAAAAAATGATATTTTGCAGAATCATGCAAGTCCAATCCAATTCCATTTTGAGCAAACAAAAGAGAAAATAAACAGAAACTAAATCAATCCTTCAAATGCAACCAAAACCTTGAGAAATCTTGCGAAACTTACAACGAATACATGACTTAGAAAAAACATTGTTTCGAAACACTAAACCGCAATTCCAGCAAAATTTTCCAATTTAACCTCATTTCGAGCATACACAAGATCTAAACATCATCAACATCCGAACAACACACCACGCCAAAATCCAAACAAACTCCACAAATCCGACCTACTCGACTACTAACTAAATACCAAATAACTCAACAAACCACACATAAATCTCGTACAAATCTCCAAATCCAAACTCGATTAACTCCCTCGTGTTTGTCGATGGTTTGGTGAGATGGGAAAGGAGAGGAGGAGAGTGGAGGTCGATCTTCCATCGTCTTTTGGAAGGTTGCTGGAGGGGAGGAAGAAAGAGGATGGAATGGGTGTGATTGGGAAGGAACGAAAGAGGGAGGAAGAAAGAGTACGTGATGTGTAACATCCCCTTCCGGACGGTCAAAGCGGAAGATGAATTTTTTTTTTTGAAAGGAGATAGTTACTGGAAGACAGAAGAAGTCAATAAAAGATAATAGGAGCTCCAATTGGTTTAAATACATGTAAACATGTTTGAGGAATCAAGAATAAGATACGTACACAACGTACAAATCGAAAATCAATACATTCGAGAGATATCAAAAAGAATCAATAATGACTGTCAATCAAATTCTAGGCGTATAGAGACATAAAAGAAAACTAAAAAGATCACCTATGCAACTATATGTCATGAATGTCATGCATGTACCGCCAGAGCTTGACAGTAACCTGCAAAAATATAAAACCACTACACCGTGAGTTTATAAAACTCTGTATGCCAAAGGATCCAACTTAAACATCAATCTAATAGACATACAATTAAAAAGAATAAACCATACGATAACATTCACGTTCATATTCCTGGTAAACATATGCCTAATATTACCTTAAATATGAGCATAAGCGCTTGACAAAAGTCATTCACAAAACGATCAATATCAACCCATTTAAGGAGCTAGATCATAAAAGTGAATCATAGTTCACAACTCTATAGTAACTTCAATAGACACAACGACATGATGAGTTAGAGCATAACTTGCATCATATTTCTCATTTCAATTCAATAACAATCAATATCAATATGAACTAAAGAACAAGCATGTATCTTAGTTCCCATTTCAATTCAATAACAATCAATAAGCAATATAAACTAAGGAACAAACATGTGTCTTAGTTCCCAATTCAATTCAATAACAATCAATATCAAGATGAACTAAAGAACAAGCATGTATCTTAGTTCCCAAGTTTAATTCAGTTAGTCATTTCATTAATGATACATACATGTATCAGGGATTCCGAAGGAAACCCACCGCTGGCACGTGCGGTCTTCCAGTTAGTGTATGGCCCATCCCCACACCCATTATGTAATCATAACCATTTTAAACACTTTTAGTTTCGATTCATTCAGTTCATTGTGGGGTCCCATACACCAACCTGTGTCAATACGATAGATAACAGATCTGTATCTGCGGTCCTACAGCCGCCAATAATCTCATAAGAGATGTGCCCCGTCGGGCCCAATACTCCGAAGAGTCATGCTCCGTAGAGCCCAATATGCTCTTAAAGAGCCAATAGTACCAAACCCACAATTTATTTTTCAGTGTTAAGTCAGTAGTGTGTAATTCATCACTAGTTATTCCTTGGGAATAACTCACAATCAGGTCTATTAATAATCACTAACTCATGGTTAGTTCAAATGACTATGGTAATAAATAAATCACAATTTACTCAACTATGAGCAACTAGACCAATGATATAAATTTCAATATTCACTGCCCACCCCAAATGGTGATTTCACTAGAACTCACTAGTTTATACAAGCAACAAAGATGCTAGCATGCATTAGCTAATGGATTCAAATCACATCAAATCAATGCCAGTAAAACACAATCAAATGCAATAAAATCCAGATGTGGTTGCCCAAGTCCTCTGCAAGAACTTGGGACCAACAACACATTTTTATCATCAGTCAAACTTGACGATGAAAGATCACAATATCAGGATAAGTAACCTTCTTAATCATTATTATTCGTTCACTATACAGAGTAAATTACATAAGAATCTAGTGATGACCACCAGATATTATTAAGGTAGTCAATTCGATACAACTTCTTCCAAAACAATTACATAAAGCATGAGACGATTTCATGAGATGGTCATGCACTTCGAACACTACTAAGTCATATAGTCACTTGCAAAGATAAACACATATTAGGTAACATGCGAGGCCATGAGCAAATTCATTTATCATGACTAATACCATTTCTATTTTTATGAAGATTATAAAACAACATTAAGGTTAACACAACCTATGTAAACCAATACTATACATGACAAAATACAATTTAAATCATATCATGTAACCCTTTGTTCGAAAATATCAAATATTTAATAAGCACAACAATTGAACATACATAACTGATCTAGCCAAAACATTGTCCAATCGAAGATGGCATAACGTCAAACGTAAAACAATATATTGAGTTTCAAAGTTTAAATACCACTTAACCGTGACACATCACGGGTTGACTACATGCACAATACATCCTGAGATTAGTTGCCAAGAGTGCAAAAAGATTAATAGAATACTAACTCAACTTCATTGAGAGCTAGGGTAAATCCATTTATCAATGATAAAACAATGCACTTGTTGCTATCAATTGGTCATCTACATTATTGGGTGTTAAGGACATTAGACACTCACTTATTGATGACTATGCATAAGTATGCTCAAGTGGAAAACACAATCCAAGCATTCAACCACCAAAAATATCATTCTAGTTCACTAAGAGTCACAATACCAACATAAATCCCTACCATAACATGGTGAGATTCAAACTCTATCAATCACATTACTTAGTCTATTTATGACCACAACAACTTCGGTATATCCTAAATTTCATAGAAGTGCTAAACCATAATAGATAATCATTCCAATTCTATTCCCCTAGAAAGAGTATGAAATCGTGAATATTGCCAAGAAATTCATCATTTATCTTGCTTGTCCAAAGCACTCAAGATGACAATTACAATCACATTCCAACATTACTACAATAACTATAAGGTCAAAGAACAATATCATCTTGAACTCAAGTAAAGCATAAATCTATATCTCTCATTTTGCATTTGGGACGAAAGAGTTGCAAGAACATAACACCACTAGAATGTCAACTTAGTCTTACATAGCAACCAAGAAGTCATGAGCACAAAAGTATTAAGATCCTTAAATGATAAGTGTTACCATCAAGTAGGAATTTCAACAACCATTCCTTTACTTCTCAAATAACCCCACCAAAATAAAATAGATTCCAAGATTCAATATTCAACTTAGTTAGTTATTCTATTGCCTAATCACATCAAGTGGAAATGGCTAGACATTAATATACACTTCAAGGATTTTGATTAGAACATAAACATCAAATTTTCAGATTCAGATGGAGTCCAAATCTTAGTTTACAAGACTTATCCACTCACATGTGCAACAACAAAACATCAAAGAACTCATTTAATCCATATACATAAATAGTGATATAAGTCTAAGCATTTCTACCATTCAGTTCAGATTTGAAAACACATCCTACAACTAAAAAATGAACATATGCAGTAATTGAAACAAAGGTATAAGTATCCTCTCTCAATTCAGTTCCTACTTCTATGCATGAAACACTTCATATAAGCCACAAGATGTAGGAAGTCATCTCGATCATAGCTGGGTTGTCTCAAACATAAGCCCAAATCATGCAACACCAAAACTCCATTCACCTAACACATTCAACTCCTTCTTAAAGAGTTTCACTTCCAGCCAAGCTGCTAGCAATCCAGTACCTTAAATCCATTTTTATTTTCGAAAGGATAGTAACTAAATCCTTACTACTAGTTGTAACACTTTTAGCTCTTAAGAGTAAATTTATCCATGACTCAATGCTAGCAGAAAATGCAAACCAATTCTTACAACTCATTTATAGCCAATTCAGAACCTTATTTACTCATATAACGGTTTCAATACTCGAACTAGATGGGTTTATTCTCAGCTAAAGTAGTGTTCTTGCATACATAAAAACATTCAAATTTTCTTTGATTTCATATCACACCACATTATTAATCTCAACATGAGAATCAATTTCAGAAAATAGAAACAAATAGTCATTTTTGGTGTGAGTTTCACTCTACTTCAATATTACCGTTTCAAGATCGATTCGATGAGCCATATGTCTAGAAAAATGTTGCTTAAGTGGATCCAAAGGCATACCTGCGTTTGCAACTCCCTCTAACCGATCGAGCCCCATCTTCGAACTACCCTGCATCTTCGATGGTGACAGCCCCCGAAGAGCTCTAGATCTTCCTCCTTGGACGAGTCCCGACGAGTTTGATAGGCTTGAAGGGTGAGATTTCAGTCTAATGCTGAAGAGGGGGGAAGTGGACGCAGCTGAGGCCGGAGACGAGGATGAAAGGTGCAAACGGATGAAGATCGATAGCCGGATGGCTAGCGCAGACGTGGTCTCCCATGCCATTCTCCTCCTCCATCTCTACTTCCCTCTCTCCCCTTAGAACCCACAACAAACCCTCTTTGGTCGGCTATGCCTGCTGGTGGGGAGATATTTGGTTGGGAAAAAGCAGCCAAGACCTCAAGTTTCTCACCATTAAGATTTAGTCCTAAACATTCCTATATTCCATGTAAGTCCACATCCAACATATATATATTCAACTAATGCTTTGGGTTTAGGATATTACATGATGGGTGCGTATGAGAAGGAAGGAGGGAAGGTAAAAGGATGATGTGGTGATTACGAAACTACCTTTTTTCATTTTCACCATTAGATTAGATCTTGATGGTGTATGTTTGGGGTCTCATTATATTAAATTGAGACATTGTCTCATTCTAATACCACCCTATATATATAATCTAACTAGTGTGAACGTAACACCAAAACATCAAGGCTCTGTAACCGCGTTCCTGACGCTTGCGGTTCCAAAAACACATGAGTTTTGAGGGTTTTGGAATTTTTGTAGTTGCATCGTGCATTTTGACCACAGATGTAGAAACTTTTGGACTGTCAAATCGTGCGTAAAAATTCACATCCCAGAAGACAGAAAAAATCCAAACATAAACGTGAAATATTATTTGGAAAGTTGAGGTTGCATTTGAGCCTAATAGCAAAAAAACAAACCACAACCTTTAAGAAACACGGATCCAAACGGACATGAATTCATGAAAATGAAGCATGTATGTGATATTACTGCACTACACTGCACTTCACTTTTACTATTACTACTACTACTACTAACTATACGTAAAATAAAAAAAACTACAACTCCTTTTCCGCAGTAAAAAGAGAGAGAAAGGAGGAATGTGATGGAATAAAAATGTCAGAGCATGTGTGCGTGCATGTTCGAAGAAACTGGATTTTTACCGTGCTCACCTCAGCCCCTGTAGTCGGTAGACACTCGAGAGTAAAGCGGGGTGAACAAAGAACTAGGGGTGTAAACGAGTCGAGTCGAACGAAATTTTAAGTCATTAGTATTATCTTATGTTATTACTAAATAATAATAATAAATTATAAATTGTGCAATAAAAAATCAAGCGAGCTATCGAATTGAGCATCAAATTTTTTTGAGTTCGAACAACTCGTTTACAAAATCAAATTTGAAGATTTTTTTGTTTTCATCAAGATTCTTCATTTTCAAGTTAAACTAGAGTTGAGTTTTTTTCGAGTCAAGCTATCGAGCCGAGCCAAATTTGACAGCTCTATTTAGAACACATATTTTGTATTATGTAATAACCATTATGGTTGTAAATCAAGGCATCATATTTGCTTAACTGTTTATTTATACTTGTATACAACTAGTCGTTCTTTATTATCTATGCAACTTAACTACTTTTAAAAAAAACAAAATGTCAGAGGATAGAAGAGATGATGCTATTGTATGCATGTGTGTGAGTATGATTACTCATTACTCCCTCAGACCGCGTGTGGAGTCTCCCATGATTGCGAGCTGTCAGTGTCCGTCACGCGCGGACACTACTCCCCACACTCTTGTCCCTCTCCTCTCTCTCTCTCTCTAACTAATCATAACATTATTCTCTTCCACATTCCCACCTAGGGTTGGTTTATTTATTAAGGTTTCTCTTGTAACTTATAATTACTTCAAATCAATATAAACTTTGTTTGTTCTTGTCCAAAACATAATGTTTTTTTTTTGTGACTGCAAATCTTCTATAAGGTTATGTACTTGGAGATATTCTTAAGTGATTAACACTAATTTATCTTAGTTTGTGTTCATATATATGATTGATACTGCTTATACTCTATGGTGCCTCTCTAACTAATCATAACGTACAATATTTTCTTGAGTCCTCAATGCCAAGGTTAATTAGTGTTTGTGTAAGCTTCATAAATATATAGTTGAATGCTTGGAGGTGGTTTTCATGTCAGTGTAACTTTTTTTTTGTTCATAGTCAAGAACTAAATATTTCATGTGAAGTGGTAGAAGTTGAGAGATTTTTTCAGCTGAGAATCCATTATCAAAGATTCAATCTTGCAACATCAAGTTGAAGATATTCTTTAAAGTGATTGACCAACTAACCTAGCTTAGTTTGTATATATATGTTCATATATATAGTAGAGACTTTGGAGTGACATGGTTGGAAAAGTTAGCTTATCATTTTTTAATCCACTTTTTTGAAGCTTGTTTTTTAATTTGGGTTCATGTTAGCCAATCGAAGCTAGTATAGTTGCATGGTTGATCAAAGCTAAGCTTATCCTGCAGTTTCAATATAATAATTAAGTATGCTTCATATATGCATTTAAAATGTTTTTAGACATTTTTGAAGTATAACAAACTGATGTAACGGCAGATTACTCATACTGTGGTTACAAAATAAGAAGAATTAATATTATTTAGCAACCGATATACGAAAATGAAAGGATGAAAGTAAACGTAATATTATAACTTTCAAGGTGTGTAATATTTAGCAACTTTCAAGGATATTGTTTTCGTATATAAGTAACCTTCAAGGATATTGTTTTACCTAAACTTAGATGAAAAATACCATAATAGTTCTTCATTATCTCATTGTATTGTTTAAAAATATTTTAACCAATAATATTTTCATTAATAATTCTTAGTAAATAAGTAAGTTGAAGTGGAATTATTTATCCAGGTGCACACACCAATTTGTCTCTTACATAAGACTGTGTTTTAACATTTTAGAGTATTAATTTCCCAATAATCTCAAAATTCTGCTTAACACTGAACCAACACATGAGCTAAATTAAAAGAATCCTGCAAAAATCATTTCAAAATCTTTGAATACTCTCCACTCACAATCTCATGTTAATTTCTGGGGAATCTCTTTCATGAAAAATTATTCTTTCAGTGAAAAATATTGAAAATGCCATTTTGGTGCATGGTCATTTTTATTTACAAGGTTAGGTTTCAAAACCAATAGGAGGCAAGTTGTAAAAGGAGTTTGGCAACTTTTTGTGATGAGGTGTGAGGACATAATTTGAGATTCCTCTTAAATCTAAATCGAGAAGAATCTCAACCAAACACACCTGAGCCACATTTCATATGATTCTCTTAGAAAAAAAGAGTGTTAATTTTAGGTACGTCTAACTTTCAAGATATGCCATGCATATTCTTTTCTTAATGGATTATTATTCTTAGGTACTATTTTCACTTTTATTTTTGTTAAAAATGACCCTTATCGAATCAAATGTGCAAACTGCAGTCAACCTATATTGGATTAAATGCCAAATATTTGTTTGGCAAGCTATGACATATATTGACATATAAGGTCCCCTCTGGAATTACGATATTGTTTGCATGTTGTTCTTTGTTAGTAGGCCAAGACTAGAGCAACTTTTGTTGGTAGGCCGTGATTAAAATGCAAGCACAAATGCATCTTTTGGTCATCATTTTTTAGACCAAATTTGCCACAAGTACATAACATCCCAAAGTTCCCTTTCCGTTAAGTATTCATGGCAGCATGCATATATACTTAATTAGCAAAGTTTTCTAGTTATATTTATTTGTTACAGTAGGAAGAAATTATCTCTATGTCTTCAACATAGACCCACTAATCCATTAACCTTCTGAGGTTACTCATGAAAGTACGTACTTTAATAGTTAAATATCTTTTACTTATGCCAAATAAAAATATTTTTTGTCAAGTTATTATTTTTAGAAATGACAACTATTCAACCTTATGGGGAAAACATGACGGATATTTATGTAAGTGAAAGAGAGAAATTGGAGTCATCTCATCTTTTGTTTTACATATATATTGCATAATTATCTATCTAGAAAGACATTATAATATACTAGCTAAAGAAAAAAAGATTCATTTCCTTTGGGCAAACAAAATTCATTTCCTTTGGGCAAACACATGGGTGGAAGGTAGGCGTCCTCCTGGAATTTTGATTTTTTTTTAAAAAAGAGAGTAATATTATACAATATTTTCTTAAATGTATAACAAAATATCATGAGGTAGTCACCCCTCTTTGAAAATTTAGAAATATTTAAGATAGTAAGATACAATTTTTCCAAAAGGTACAACAAAATATCACGAGAATGGGCGTCTCTCATCTTTCTTAATTTTGAAAATTTTCAGGAACTAGTAATATACAACATTCTTCTTAATATTTTTCTTAGAAAAGTTCGTTATTCTTCTTAATATTTCTTACCTTCAGTATTGTATTTTCTAATAGTGGAACTAATATCATGTGAAGTGTATACTGACTCATTTTTTCTCTTAATTTTGAAATAAAGATTGTACCCAATTTGTAAGACAAAGACTGAGATGACTTACTAAAGGAAATGCACTTATTTTATGTCACATAAGAAATTGTGATTCATATTATAGATGAAAAATTTAAACATGATGGCCGACCACACCGAATGGGTCAAGAAATCCCATTTTTTTATATCATAATCGTGTTGGGCAAACGTATAATAGAACAACCTATTATTGTTAAGCTAGGTGACTTTTAGGTAAGGATAACCTCATTACCCATATTTGAGGTGATTATATTTTCTTTAGTTTACATTCTAAACCAATGCAATGTTGTTATTATCCCAATAAATGTATTTTCTGATGAAAATTCGATAAAATTATTTCTTTAAATGTATTTTATGATCAATTGATTTTGAAGATGAACTGATCAGGTATAAGACCAAGATATATAGATAACCAAGCCCATAACACAAATAACGATATGAGTCACGATTCAACATGAGTTGCGCGCAGATTATGAAACTCTCTCTTCACAAAGACTTTTGGCCGAGTTGAACAAATACATGAACCCCGAGTAGCAATGTTTGAAAAAAAGTATACGAACAAACTTTTGAATAGAATTCTTGCTCGTAGAACATAATAATAGCTCCCTTTAAAGTTTAATGTCAAGAAAAGAAAAGATTCTCAATAAAGAACATCAAGGAAAGGGAAGACTATAGAAGCTAAGAGATGATGAACTCTAATAAGTACTTGACCTTTAAAGCTTTGACTTCAATGTTTTGGTTGATTCGAAGTTAAAGAAAGACACATAGAATTATTGAGATAAGACACAAAAAGACAAGAACGGAAAGTATGTGATTAAAGAGACATTGTGATCTCTCCATTTGGATTACACACTCACTTCGACTCTGATCCAAATCTTCTTTTGGAAAAGCACAAGCTCTTTAATATGGCTTCTGTGCATATTTTTCTTATCTTTCTGTGTTTCCTTGTAATTTGGAAAGCGTTTGTGATGTAACAAATTGCAAGTGTAGAAACACATGTCCCAACATGTAATGGTGTTTACAACCTTATTGCAAAAGAATTTGGTAATTTAGGATCATTGTGAAGTAAAATGCATGGACATTATTCTAAGTTAGCAAGTTCATAGATCAGTTCTTGCAAACCAAACTTAGTTTCAAATAAAGTCATAAGACATTCTAACATTTAGAGAAGAAAATAACCTCGTGATTTTCATGTACTATGTATGAATAAGAACAAACATAACAGTTTCCAAAAAACATTTTAAAGGAAAATATGGGGTGCTCCTGATATATATTTGCATCCTGACAATTTTGTCATGTATGAAAAGAGAAAACAAAATAACATACTCGGATTAGAATTGTTTGACCATTTAAACCTTCTACAACTTTAAATTTCCAAGATTGATTGTTACTCTTGCTAAAGAAATTAATACAACATAAGCCTTTCAATATATTGCATTACATTAACAATATGTAATGAATAAGGTGCAAATTTTCAATTTCCTTAAGATGGAGAGTGAATTAACGAACCCTAAAATGAGTTATACATGGTAAAAATCAAGACACAAAATTAGGAAGCTTTATTGGCACAAACACATTTAAGACACACTCCTTGCTATTTAGAGTTAACCATGACATGCACAAGCTAGTAAATCATTTCTTCGTAAACTGCTACCAATTTGAGGCTAATCTAGGTAGAAAATATATTGCCCGAAAAAAGAGAAGACAAATAACAAAAAGAATCACATCTTGAAGTTTGTTAATTTAGGGAGTCAAAACAATTAAAAAAATAAAATAACGGAAACAAATGTACTGTTGGGAACGTAATAACATCATAATATGGTGATCTAAGAGTCAATATGTTTGATTTTTATTCTCAAATCACATTGCCATACCTCTTTCCCCATCACACAACAACAACATACCCCTTATAAACTAGGGTTTGAGTTGATCCAAGTACATGCATGAAATGTACAAAACATAAGCATGCCCAATTTGTCCTCCCCATCTAACCAACTTATACACCAAAAACACACACCAACATATCTAAAACAAACACACAATTAAGTAAACATGTATCACACTCGTTAGTTAATTTCAAGCACAATTGTCTCTATCCAAAACTCTCCTCCTCTTGATTCGATCCCCTCCGGCCATTGGTGGCTCGACGACGGCCTTCAAGGCGTCTTTCAAGAACCCAACCAACTCCTCCACATCATCGTCCTCGGTCGCTAACTCACCGACATCCTCCTCTCTTATGAGCACAAGTACACTTCTCATTCTCCCACCAACACTAGCCATTTCGGCTCTTATGGTCCTCATCCGGAGAGACTTCAATGTTTCAATGAGCTCCGGCAGCAATCTCGGTCGGTCTTCGCAGCACAACGATGCTTTTAGGATGTATCTATAATGAAAGAGCATCATCTCATGTCAATTGTAAATGGAAAAAATAGTAAGACAAATTAATGTTGTAGTAGAATTGAGTAAGTTAAGAAGTGATGACCAACCAAATTTATCTATACCTTCGATTGCCGTCGATGGTGTTGAGATCACCGGCATGGTGGACTGTGATCTGATCGGTCTCCGTTGGGAATTGGTCTATGTTGGAGATGTTTGATGTCTGTTGCTTGAGATCTCTCACGTGTTGCACAGCTTTTGCTAGCAATGTTGCTTTGTCTATCTGCAGTGTGGTGGGGATTAGTAAAAGCTTTGGTAGCTTTCTATGTTTAGAGTGCAATATGGTGGAGAGAGAGAGAGAGAGAGGGAGAGCCATGTCTACAATCAAGATTAATTTGTTTCATCAAGGTTTGTGCCATAAATATATTCTAGCCCAACCCTAAACGTGGATCTCTTTGTTGAGACTATCACCGTTAGTGATCATTAAGTTGAAGCACCAACATATTCTCATTTACTATAGCCATATGAGTATAGGACCTAAAGAACTACATGATTTCTATTAGGAATTTGTTAAATTTCATGGTGGTATATTAGATAAAAAGGGTGATAGACATGCATGTATTCTACATATCTACCATGATATATACCAAAATTTTCAATGATAATAACGAAAAAAAGAGACATATATGCGTCTTAAAAGGTATTCTTATCTATAGCATACAACTATACAAGAAATACCCTTTTGAAGATACCCCAATCCAAAACCCTAATTTCACAAATACATCTCCACGAACACATGATTAAACAACCAACCAAACCCTAATTTTCCAAACAACAACAAAGAAAACACAGGTGATCATAAACCTTGGGATCACAAGCAAGAAGGTGGCGAAGCCGATCAAGGTGAGACTTAATTCTCTCCCTACGCCTCTTCTCGGCCTCCCGATGGTTCCTCGAGGCCAAGAGACCGCGATCGACCGGCATATCGGACACCGGATAGTAAGAAGAAGCCGCGGTCACCGCCGCCGCCATACTCCCATACATGCCAAGATTGATCCCAAACATGTCCTCCTCCTCCTGTTGCCAAACACCCTCATACATCATATTGGTGGATAGTTAGAGAGAGAGAGAAACTAAGAATTTGCTTTGGTAGTTGTTGGTGGGGTGTTGGGAGTAATATAGTGGTGTGGAAGGAGGAGAGAGAAGAGGAAAGGGATGAGTGGGGATAGATAGGATATAGTGTAGGTATAGAGGAGTCCCCACCAGTCCACTACTAGGTTGGGAGGTGGAATGTAGGAATGGAATGGAATATGATTTTGTTGCAGTGCAAAGAGGTCAACCAGTTGGCATGGAATGTTGGACTTGGGAGGAAGTGGAGATTTTAGACTTGTTTTATAGAGAGGGTTTAGGGGCATGCATCAACATGGATCACATGTATGTTGGAGTTTGTGAGTGGCTTCATGTGGGAGGTGTGTGTGGTTTGAGTTTTCCCTTGGATTTTAAATCTTGTTCTATATATGACAAAATTGGAGGTGATAATTTAGATTTTTTGTTGTTGTTAATTGTTAGTTTAATAAATGATTGTCATATAAGTTTTTCCTTATAATTAACATGGCTGTTAGCAAACTAGACTTTTTATTGACAAAAAAAACTTTCAGGAAAAAGTTTTCATTATATCAAAACAACACGACGTGTGAGCAAACTAAAGTCTAAAACACCAAATAAAGAAAAAGCAGAAAACCACAAAAATCAAAGGATTTGCAGGCATAGTTTCATGAAAGGACGATGATATCCATGGGAAGTAATACCCAACAAAAGCTGGAGCTTATGTGTATACATTTGTTCCATTATACTTAATAATAAAAAATGAATGTCAAATGTCCGACAAAAGTTTCGCTATCAAAACAAGAATAAGTGCATGTAGAAATGAATATGCAACAAGAAAAAGAACTTCGAATTCCCAGGAGAACTGGTTTATAACAAAATGAGAGGAAACCTCCTTGATTCATTCTCTCTTAAAATTAAACTCAAACCTTCTCGATTTGTCGATCATCATAGATCCATTTGATCTTCGTAATTGTCGCAACATGAGATGGTCAGATCGAAGTAGCTAATTCTTATTTTATTGGGGGTAGGCTGGCTATACTGATTCTTAAGAGAATAGTCTCTTGGGTAGAAACAATTTTATCATTTGATGTATAATAGTTAGTGTTATGTCCCTAAACCCGATTGGGGGTTAATGGTGATTAGGGAGGAGGTTTAGCACGGGGAAGAGGCGTGCACAATGTTGTGAATGGGAAGTTGGAGGAGATGAGGTGATGGGGGTGTCGTATAGGGGCCGACTACTGTAGACGTGGAGAGAGTTTTGTTAGGTTTTAAGCTGAAAATCTCTCTCTCTTCCATTCGTTCCTCTCTCTCACTCCCTTTCCTTTCCTTGTCCGGCGAGCAACGACGGAAGAGACGACTCCGGTGGAGTAGGCGTGCGGTTCCGGCGTGAGGCGTGCAGAGGTGGACGCGTGAGAAGGTCCCGGAGGCGGCGTTGCGCGAGCGAGTCTCCGGTGGTTTTCGTCGCTTTCGAGAGGTATGCCGGCTTCTTAGGTTTGTTGTTCACCCTCGTGTGAGGGATGTGTTGGTCGGTCGGGGGAGGTCGGAGACCTCTCCGGCGACGTGTACGGCGTAAATCCTTAGCTAGTGCAAGGTTGCAGACGACCAACGGTCGACCGGGTCCCTTCAGGCGGTCGACCGATGTAGTGTAGTTTGCCCGACTATAACCAACACTGGTCGGACGATGCCTTGTGGCAGTCGACCGGTAGTGCATTGTGCTGGTGGGTCGGGGTTGTCTGTTGTATTTCGGTCGACTGGTTTCTTGTGTTCGTTCGACCGGAACTTAAGTGCACTGGATTTTGATGGATGCTTGTTCGACCGTTTCTTTATATGTGTTCGACTGTTATATGACTTAGAACTGCTAGGATGCCTTGGTAGTTTTCGGTCGACCGTGACCCCTGAGTCGGTCGACCGGTAGTATTGAATTGATGTTGACCAGAATCTGGATTTTGACCTCGTATCGGTCGGCCGGTTATAGATCTCTGTTCGACCGTTGGGACTTAGGTTTTGCGCAGAGAGTTCAACCGTTGCATACTTTCGGTCGACCGAACCTTTCTGGGAACGGTCGACCGGGTTGCCTCTTTCGGTCGACCGTTTGTGCAAAGAACTGAATTCCCGGTCCTTTTTAGGATGCCAACCCTGTCCACGGAGACTCATGTCCTCGCCTAGTGCGTGAGCCGGGAGGTGACGGTGGGTGCGTTACACGTGCCTGCCTAGGGACCGTCGTGTGGAAGAGTGTGGTGTTCGGGACGTGTCAACTCCATGTATAGATCGTGACTTGATGTGATGGATTGTTGGACTCTTTGTAGTGTAGCAGACCTGAGGGATCGCGGATCCCAATGTATGATGTTGGGCGAGCACGCAACTGTCGTTGTGTGAGGTGACTACTGGCCTGGATGGCTACGGAGGTCGCTGCCCTGCTTTATAGCGGCGCAGTTGGTGTTTGTGGCTTGTGGAGCCTGATGACCCGGCGGACTTCGGTCCGGAACCGTCCGATGTTGTGCTGGACGTATTGTTGGACCACCGATGCTGTGTCGGTGATACCGCCGATGTTGTTCCGGCGATGATGATTGATGGGCCGATGCTGTTCCGACTATGTTTTTCTCAGCTGGGCACCTACTGAGATGATGATTGATGGACCAACCGAGCGACGACTCCGTTGGGGTGGTTTCGACCAGGAAGTTACAGATCTGTTTCTAATGGCGCGGACTTGGGGGATGCTTCTTGCTAAACCCCATGTTTAGTATAGCCGCGTGTAGAGAGCGTCACGTCTTGTTCCGCTAGACCGTATGTGCCTACGGTAGGTCTCCTTGGGAGGCCCGATGATGATTGTCGGACTGATGTCCTGTGTTACCCTTCGGGGGAACTATTTTCTTTACTATTGATGACATGACATGCTACTAGTATGATAGGTCCATGTGTACTACTGCATGCATATAGGTGAGCTTGGCATACAGGGTTTCCTTATGGAAACTCAGGCATTGTTGTTGCATGTTTTATTTCAGGACCGCAGTAGGGCCAGTTGGGTGGTGATCAGCGGGCACACGCATCTTGGAATCGGATCCTCTCATTCGGACCACTGAGGTCATCATGATTACTTGTATCTCCTTTTGTTGTTTCTGATGTAATCATGTAGTTTTTTGACAAAACTCTGATGTAATATGATACACCGCTTAAATGTTTTATGAGAAGTAACAATATCGTCTTTGATTATTGGTCTCTGATGTCTTGATAATAATTCTTAAATTTCCGCTGTTTCGGAACGTTACAGTTAGTCTTAGTTATGTCTTGAAATTTGGTAACAAGCTATCACGTTTTATGTTTTGTCCGTAACTAAGTATGTGTGTCAAAAAAATGACAAGCTAATTAGTAAGATTAATTGGCCATCTAGTCCCTTGGGCTCAATTGCACATTACACCTATAACTTTTGAGACGTTGCATTTATTCTCTTAGCATTTCAAGTGTCGATAGTTTGCGCTCTTCCAACCACATTTGTTAGTTTTGGACTCTTAAGTTAAAAATATTCTCAAACTACTTGAAAGTTTCTACATATATCTGAAAGAGGAAGATGCATGCAATGGTGAACCCAAATGCCATCACCACTAACTCATAATGGCTCCAATGGTAGTAAATATGATCCGATGATTGTCTCCGTCTAACATGCGTAATTGATGTTACCCCAACAAGTCAAGTTTATTAGAAAATCTTGCCCCATGAAGCTAATCTTGCAGTTTCATCCACTAGGGGATTTGGATATTTTTTCTTAACAGTGGCTTGGTTTAGGTGCCTATATCAAACCCCCATCAATAAGCATGGTTTTTGTAAATAAAAAATAACTACTTGGGTTAGTTTTATAATGAAAAGGTGAAGACTTGGACCTCGAACCAAGAAAATTGACTTACCTACAATATAAAAGGACTAATATGCAAAATACATGGACTTGTCTGAGAATTCAGAGGAACCTAGTAGTTTCTCCAATAGTTTCTACTTGTTTACTTGGGTTATTATTTGACCGATTGAGCTCGACTTAAGGCAACAAATTCAAGCCCCTAGTAGCCACCTAAACTATCACAAAGATGTCCAGTAAAATTTGAATTCTCCAACCAAAAGAATCATTAAATAATCTTTTTTACGAAATCGTGTAACTTCAGTTTGCATTTCATCTTGGGTGCTCGAAATATTTCATTCATCAATGAATTGTTTCAGTGTCCGAATAAATTTTTATGAGAATTTGTCTTTTGAAATTGTTTTTTTTTTCCTTCCAAACAAAAGAAATGCTACAGACCAAATCACTGACAAACTTCGAGTTGTAACTGTCCCTGTTTATTTATTTATTTTGCATAATTTACAGACGACGTATCCAAATGTAACTTACAGGATTCAAGTTAATTGTATATAGTCATGTTAAAATACTTTTAGAAAAAGAAGGTCATGTTACTCATGTATGAAGTAAGGAAAGTATGAATTAATTGGAGTTCCATTTCAAATCTAACTATTACATCCTTACCTATTAAGATAAAGTATGTTATAAACGTTGAGAATAATTACTTTTTAAGAGTTTTAGTCTTCGAAGATCTTCAGTGTAGATTTGATCACTTAAGTCATCTATGCAATCTTGTCTATCCATCAAAAGTGAATAAGAGAACACATTACTGTAATTTCATTGGCCAACAACATATTGATACTGCTGATTGTGGACATTTAATTAAAAGTAGAAACCCACATTTATGCAAGTTATTCCTCCTTTACATCTCCTTGGAAGTTTTGGGGTAGAAGTGTTTTAAGACGAAAGACCAGATCAATTGACTGGCCTGTCCGGTCCAGGCCGATCGGTCCGGTGCGGTCTGAAATTCCGATCCGGACCTAAGTATGCTCATTCCTACCATACACTACTCAATTGGACTGATGGCCGTTAATGCATCAAAATTAGGTATGATTTACATCACATGCAACAAAGTTCGTTTATGATCGATCAGTTCAAAGTTCAAACACAAGCAAAAGATATACTTGTCTTTATGCTGTTGGAGATGGAATTAAGGCTTTACAAGCATTTCAACTAAAACAATCTGTTGGGGATGTTATTGTCTCTTCTCTATTCTCCCATTTTGTTTTTTGTTTTTTGGTCTTGCTATTATCAATATGATTTTCTAATTTTTTTCCTTCTTCTTCTAAACTTACAGATTGTGGTAGTAGACTTCAATATTTTCAACATCAGATCGATTGGGTTTTTACCCTTTGTAGGTTGGTTAGTAGTTATCTAATAATTTCTATTGATGTTAAATGATATTTTTGTATGTTAAATGATATTTGAGTTTACATCAACTTTAGAAGAGTACAATTATTTAAATTCAAATTATAAATAAAAAAATGAATACCAGTACAAACCAGTTTGTTCGGGTTTTGGACCGGGCCATTTCGGTCCAGCCCTCAGAGTCTGCCATTTTATTATTTCGGTCCTGCGTGTGGTGTTTACTTGGAAAATAATTTTACCTCCAGTCCAATCCATTAAACTGTAAAACTCAGCCCAACCGATCTTATATTATGAAAAAAGCTTTATGAAAATTTTGGTTTTACTTCAATTAGATATTCAAAGCACTAATTTTTGTTTAACTAATCACAGTATTGAATTAAAGAACATAAATGATCAAATTTTAGATTAATTGCGAAAAGAATCAAAACTCAATAATCCATAAGATTTTGTGTTCTTATAAGCGTATGACTTGGGTTGTTAGTTCACTGTTCACCACATCAAAATTATTTTCTCACCAATTAGTTTTTGTTGTAGGGAGGTAGGATCTGTTATGAGTTTAAACTATACGCAACAAATTACATCAATTTTATCACTTAAATATACAGTGGTTAATTTTTGGATTACAATCTTTTCAACTATCGCACCAAAAAGGTTTTCTTACAGTTTTTCAAGGACAATAATAAGTTCATAACGTCCTCGTGAACTATTGGATGGGAACACAAAAATGTTGTGCTGCAATTGATAGGGGAAAAAAACTAAGTTCATAAGACACAAATTAATCAATAGCAAAATTAATATTAACTTGCTATTTGTGGTTGTTTCAGAACAACTGAACAAGTGGTTGGCATTTTATGTAAAGATTTGTTGACCTCGACTTGTGACTATTTATTGAAGTGAAAAAAAGACGTTCAACTTAACCGTTGAATGTATGTGCAAACTCATCCCTACGAAAATCTTAATTTTTTTAGGAATTGAGACGATTTATTGGATTGAGTGAATCTGATCGAATTAGACCATGTGCAGGGAAAACGAACTTGTGCCGGCAAATTGATCAAGAGACTCGAGCCCAGGGCTGGACCATGAGTCAATTTTGATGAAGAATTGGACTCTATATCAAAATTTGAGGCTATTCGGATATCCATCCCTTTCGGATCCCTCGTAACCGTTGGATAGGTATCATGGTCACTCTGATTATGACCGTTGGATCTTTAATAAGGTGTGGTAGTGACCGTTGGATGAAATGAAATATTTTGTAACCTATAAATACCTCAAAAACGGCAGTAATAAGATAAGAAGAAAAACCTATTCGATTTCTAGGGTTTCTTCGCCTCTTTCTCGCTTCCACCGTTTTTCCCTTTTCTTCCACTTCTGTTCTCGATCTCTTCGCTTGAGAGATCCATCGTGTTGCATGGTATCAGAGCTTCGCCAGCAGACATATCCAGTTGATCGTCGTCATGGCCAGAAGTCTTTAGACAACCGACACTCTTGTCACATCCGGAGCCTATCCATTCACATCTAACCTAAATGTAGGTAACTTCGTTTCTGTCAAACTCTCTGGATCTAACTTCTTGCTTTGGAAAATGCAAGTGGAAGGTTTGATGGAATCGCAAGGCATGAAGGGGTTTGTAGGCGGAGAAATCACTACACCGAAAAAGGTTCTTGTAGTGATAGATAAAGAAGGAGAGGTTCGAGTGAATCAAAACCCATAGTATGATCTGTGGAAACGCTCAGACCGTCTCCTAAAAGCTTGGATAATAAGCACGTTGGGAGAGGAAGTTCTCAGTATAGCCATGAGTCTTGAAACATCAACACAAGTATGGGAAGCACTGCACCATTCACTTGCTCAAAACTCAGTTGAAAGAGAGTTCCTAATACTCCAACAACTACAGATGATCCGAAAATGCAACTTCAAGAACCTGGGAGAGTACATGAGGCAGTTCAAAACCTACTGTGATGAGCTAGTCTCGATTGGTCACCCTGTAACGGATCAAAACAAAGTCTTCTGGCTTCTAAATGGGTTAGGCATGGAATACAACACTTTCACTACCACTTCTCTAAAGCCTCATATTCCCAACTTCTCAGAGATCATCCCCATGCTTTAGAGCTACGAGATGAGGACCATGACTCATAACACTGATCAGATAAATCAGATGGCCTTTGCAGCTCATTAGAATGATCCTAAGGGCAAAGGTCAAGGGTATGGGCAGGGCAAGAGAGATGGGGGCTTCACCTCTAAGGGATGAGGCTTTCAAGCCTCTACTCAAGGTCAGCAACCCTCTCAAGCCTCAGTCACCCAAGATCAATCTCTGAGAGGGAAGGAGAATATGCTATTTGAGGGAACCATGCCAGGGAGACCACCAGTGATGTGCCAAATCTGCAAGAAACTTGGGCATGAAGCTCTGAAATGTTGGCATTGATTCAACAAAGCATATCAACCAGAGGAGGTGCCACAAGCTCTTGCAACACTTACTGATGAGGGTCCTAATGGGGATTGGTACCTAGACTTAGGTGCTACAACTCATATTACAGGTAATGAAGGTATGCTACAGTCCTTAAAACCATACTATGGATCCGATAGAGTCATAATTGGTAATGGAACTAGTCTTCCCATATCTCATACTAGAATAGCTAAGATAAGCCATGAAAATAAAAAATTTGAACTTAAAAATGTTCTGTTAGTTCCAGATAGGAAATACAAACTTTTGTCTGTTAAAAAATTCACTAAAGATCTCCCTTATAACATATAGTTTGCTGATGAAGAATTTTATGTTAAAAACAAAGCTATAGGGATAATAATAGCCACTGGAAAAGCTAGAGGAGACACATATGTTTTACAAAGTAAGTGTCATAAAGTATTCTTCTCAAACAGACATAAGATTGTATCTGAACAAGTATGGCATTGTAGGTTAGGGCACCCTAGTCTTAAAACCTTGAAAGTTTTGCAAGGGCAAGGATGCATTTCCATAGCCACATCTCCTACTATTCCTACTGTTTGCAGCAGCTGTCAACTTGACAAGTCTATACGACTTCCTTTCCATAGCTCCCAAACTCACTCTTTTAAACCTTTTGATAAAGTGCACTGTGACCTATGGGGTCCATCTCCTGTAATAAGCAGGAACCATTTTAGATATTATGCTTGTTTTGTGGATGATTACACAAGATTTACCTAGTTTTTTTCCTATGAAACATAAATCTGATTTCTTTACTTGTTACCTTAGTTTTGAAAAATACGTTCACAGACATTTTGACTGTGGAATAAAAGTTTTTCAATGTGATAATGGAGGAGAATTTCCCTCTAGTGCTTTTCAAAATCACCTTCAAAATACTGGGGTTTTACTTCAAATGTCTTGTCCTCACACACCTGAACAGAATGGTGTAGTGGAGAGAAGACATAGGTTAATTACAGATATGGGGCTCACATTGTTAATAAACAGTGGGGTACCCAAGAAATATTGGGTGTGAGGCCTTCAATATTGTTGTTTTCCTTCTCAACTGCCTACCAAATAAAGATGAAGTTATTCCTTATATACTTCTATTCTCCAAATTACCTGATTATGAATGCTTAATGGTTTTTGGTTCTAGATGTTTTCCTTGTCTTAGAGATTATATGAAAAACAAGTTTGATGAAAAATCTGCTCCATGTATGTTCCTTGGATATAATATTAGACAAAGGATATATCTGCTTAAATCCTTTTACACATAAAATTTACATGACTCGCCATGTGATTTTGGATGAAACTCTCGTGCCTTATAAAAATCCTGCTTCTATTTTATGTCCTATTGAAACTGAGCTCTTTTTAGCCACTTTTTCTGATTGGCTGATAGAGGAAAGAGCCTCCACCCATACTAACAGTGATGAGAGAGCTCAACCCTCCTCTTCAATGGAGCTGGCTGAGTCTCCTCCACTGACATGCACCACTCAACATGAGGACTCTGCTGAGCTATCACCTCCCTCTGCCTGTCCTGACCCAGGTAAGACAGGTGAGCTTCTTCCCACTACTCCTACTGAAGGGGAGAACATAAAAACCACGTCTCATGATTCTCAACATATTCCATCTATAGAAGAAACTCACATTTCCCAAGATACCCAACCTGATACTACTAGCCCTTTTAATACTGAGTATGACAATCATGTAGATGCTAATTATATAGAGAATGATCTTGAACCTAATTCATGCAACATGAGTACCTCTCTTGAAGAATCATCAACATCAACTCAGGCTACTGTCCAAATAGAGACAGAACCAGTTGAAGTTAGTATGGTCCCATCTGAGCCCTCCTCTCATACTATGATAACCAGGTCCCAGTTAGGAATAATCAAACCTAATCCCAAGTATGCCCTCTTCCACAACATAGAACCTTTACCAGAGGAACCAAAGTTTGTGCTCACTGCACTCAGACATCAAGGATGGTATGCAGCTATGAAAGAAGAGATTCATGCTTTAGAAGAAAATCACACTTGGGACTTAGTTCCCAAAACAAAAAATATGCACATAATAGGTTGTAAGTGGATTTTCAAATAAAAATTAAAAGCAGATGACACACTTGAAAGACTTAAAGCAAGACTAGTTGCAAAAGGGTACAAACAAGTAGAAAGAATAGATTTCATTGAAACCTTTTCTCCTGTTGTGAAACCAGCAACTATAAGACTTGTTTTGAGTATTGCAGTTATGCAGGATTGGCCTATAAGGATATTAGATGTAAAAAATACTTTTTGCATGGGTCCATTGCTGAGGAGGTCTACATGAGCCAACAAGGTTTTGTTAACTCTTCTCACCCCTCTTATGTTTGCAAGCTTAATAAATCTCTATATGGATTGAAACAATCCCCTCGTGTATAGTGTGATAGATTTGATACTTTTCTCATATCAAAATGTTTCTTCAGTAGTAGGGCTGATAGTTCCTTGTTTGTTTTCAACCAAAGTGGTCATAAAACATACCTACTCATTTATGTAGATGATATCATCACAGGAACTAATTCTAAGTTGCTAGATAATATCATTCACATCCTATCTCATGAGTTTTGCATGAAAGATTTAGGTCCACTGCATTATTTTTTAGGTATTGAAGTTACCAGATCTGATGATGGCATGTTCACATGTCAGAAACGATATGCTGCAAGTATCTTGAGAGAACTAGATATGATTTCTGCTAAGTACATCTCAACCCCCATAGGTATTAAATCTGACAGATTAAAAGACACTGAACCATTTCCTGATCAGACTCTCGATAGACATATTGTAGGCTCACTACAATACTTAACTATGACTAGGCATGATCTCACTTATAGTGTAAACCATGTTTGTCAATTCATGCATTCCCCCACTATTTTCCATTTTAAATTAGTTAAACGCATACTTAGATATCTAAATGGATTTGTTACCCAAGGCATGATGTTATTTAAACAAAGTACCATGAGTCGGTATGCCTTTTCTGATGCTAATTGGGTTGGATGTGAAGTTACAAGAAGATCCACTACATGTTATTGCACTTTTTTGGGGTCGAATTGTATCTCTTAGAAATCAAAGAAGCAACCAACAATTGCACGTTCTAGTGTTGAGGCTAAGTATCGAGTCATGACTGTTACTACAGCTGAACTAAGTTGGTTAACATTTGTACTCAGGGACCCGGGAGTATCTCTACCTATGTCTCCTACGTTATTTTGTGATAATGTTAGTGCCTTGCATATGTCTATTAATCCTGTGTTTCATGCTAGGACTAAGCATATTGAATTGGACTACCATTTTGTACGTGAACTGGTTACCCTCCAATTACTCACTACCAGATTTGTGCCTTCTCGAGACCAATTGGCCAACATATTCACTAAACCACTTCCTAAAGACTCGTTTCGCAGGATCCCAACCAATCTGGGCCTTATGAGTCGGTCCAGCTTGAAGGGGAGTGTTTGAGATGCCCATGATGAACTTGAGTCAAATTGATGGAACCTGTTGGATTGAGTGAATTTGATCGAATTAGACCAGGCACAGGGAAAATGAACTTGTGTCCGAAAATTGATCAAGAGACTCGAGCCCAGGGTTGGACCATGAGTCAATTTTGATGAAGAATTGGACTCTATATCAAGATCTGAGGCTATTCTGATCTCCATCCCTTTCGGATCCCTCGTAACTGTTGGATAGGTGTCATGGTCACTATGATTATGACCGTTGGATATGTAATAAGGTGTGGTAGTGACCGTTGGATGAAATGAAATTTTTTGTAACCTATAAATACCTCAAAAACGGCAGTAATTAGATAAGAAGAAAAACCTATTCGATTTCTAGGGTTTCTTCACCACTTTCTCGCTTCTGCCGTTTTTCCCTTTTCTTCCACTTCTGTTCTGTTCTTGATCTCTCCTCTTGAGAGGTCCATCGTGTCTGGTTGTTCTTGCAGTTACTTCTCATTTTTCAACAAAAACCAAATCACTCATCTAACCAAAATAACCTTTGCATGGTTCTTTTATATTTTCCGTACAATCAGAGGAGTATTTGAGTACTTGAGTAAAATGTAATTTTTTGAATCTTTGTGATTTGTTTTGTAATTATTGAGTGTAATTTTTAACGTACGAATTACATTAATCAAATGTTATTTTTGAGTTGGTATGCTTGAATGCATTTTTATTTTGCATTTTCAGTTGAATGCATGTACCGTAATGTAGGTGTATTTAAGAAATTCGTCGTTTGTTGGCTGTTGCATTGAATGAGTATTTTGGATTAAGCAATAGTGTCTATCTAAACAAACGTGAAATAAAGAAAAATTAGAAGAGAAAAATTACGGATTAAAATTGAGATTAAATGAGCTCCCAAATATGAAACAAGGATTAA
Source organism: Triglochin maritima (assembly GCA_963682175.1). NCBI lineage: Eukaryota > Viridiplantae > Streptophyta > Magnoliopsida > Alismatales > Juncaginaceae > Triglochin > Triglochin maritima. The sequence continues at coordinate 61,905,662 of OY821770.1, forward strand.
TGTTACATCTTCTGAATAAACAAGTTGGGGCCTTGATGTCTGGTGATTCTTGATGATAATTGTTAAGGATTGCTCACGTCTCCAAATGTGCATTTGTGTTCTTCATAATCCATCAGATGGTACCAATGTAATTAATTCTTTTCCAAAACAAACAAAACATACTAAGGGGGTGTTTGGTTGGGGGTACCTGGAATGGAATGGAATAGATTTCATTCCATTCTGGTGTTTGGTTTGTTTATTTTGGGCCCATAATTAGAATCCATTCCAGCCCATACCTAGGAATTAGAACTTTACCTACCTACCATAGAATGAGAATCCATTCCAACCTGATATGAGATTCTCATTCCATTCCAGTCCAGCCAACCAAACACCCCCTAAAAGAGGTGTATCTTGTGTTTATGACGTGTGTTAATTTCTAACATGTTATACTTGAGAAAATATAAAAATTGTGTAGGAAATCGTGATTTCAAGTTAATGGATTAATTGTTGGTATTTTTGAAATAAATATCTTCGATATTAGGGTTGAGAATAATATTTGGTGTTAATTTTGCTTTTGCAAATTTGTTTCATCCATTATATTTCCTAAAAAACCACGATTGAAAAGAATTTGGTTCATTGGCATGCATTTCATTTTAGGAGTCAAATTAGTTTGTTCAAATGTTCGATGTAAGACCACCATTAACAGCGTCTGGGTAGTTCCCGGGCGCCTGATTTTCTCTCTCAGCCACATCAGCTCAAACCAACTCCCTAAAATTTTCTTAACCACACCCAGAAACAACTCAAACGCCCTACATTTTCTCTCATCCACGTCATTTGATGATCAATTCTAAGTAAAACACAAAAAAAGTCAAAACATTTAAAAAATATATTTTCATTTTGAAAAACACAATTTTAAATACTTTTTAAAATATTTTTGAAAAGAATAAATCAAAAACAAAACAAAACAAAATTCACCAAATCCGGGGGGAGGGGGCACGTGGCGCCCTTGATTGGGCGCCCGGGCGGATTTCCGGGTGGATCCGTCCTCCCATTAAGGGAAGGCATTTTGGGCGCCCGGGTTGGGCGCCCGAAAAAGACCACCCGTTAACGGTGGTCTAATGTGAAATTTACATAGTGCATCCTTTTCTTCTTCTTTCTGATTAATAAAATCTATATTTTTGGTAGGAGAACTCAACCAAATAATCCAACACTTAAAATCCGGATTGCAATCCAATGGTCCTAGTTAGGCAACCTCGTTTAGTATCAAATGAGGCTGATCTCACACAAAATTCTACTTATTTAGAATTATCAAAAATCTGATTTTTTTAATGTCGGATTTCGAATAATAAGCAACAAGCTAATATAATGAAAAAATGTGAATATTCTATTTATTAATATGTTTTAATAACGTTTACATATTAAAGATTAAAATGAGAATAATAAATATTATTATTTTTATACTTGTTTTGTTTTTAGGTAAATCTTAAAGGAAAATGATTTATGAACGCTGTGCGTCACGGACGCGCTATACGTGGACATCCATGTCAACCCTTACGTGACCAAAGCAAGGATGTTTTTCTTTTTTCTTCCTGATGTCCACTCAAATCACATTAAATGCGTTTCAACTCAGCACGTTCTCTCTCTCCACGCAAATACAAATATGATGACACTATTTCTTTCTTCTTCATTCTTTCTCTCCGGAATAAATCACCATTTCCAGCAAGATATTATTTCAAAGAAGGGTCTGATGCCGACTCTCAGGGTTCTTCACAACGTAAGCAACGTGAATGGGACGGTCGATGACACTATTTCTTTCTTCTTCATTCTTTTTCGTGTAACAGCGCAGCAAAGATGTTGTGGTGCCCTGTTGGAGTGTCCGTAACAGAAAAAGAATGAAGAAGAAAGAAAGAGTGTCATCGACCGTCCCATTAACGCTGCTTACGTTGTGAAGAACCCTGGGAGTCGGCATCAGACGCTTCTTCGAAATAATATCTTGTTCGAAATGATGATTTATTCCGGAGAGATGTACAACGCTCCGTGGTGAAGACTTATGTCTGTTCGGTTTATGTTGTACCTCTTTCCGTAACAAATCACCATTTCGAGCAAGATATTACGTCGAAGAAGCGTCTGATGCCGACTCGCAGGGTTCTTCACAACGTAAGCAGCGTGAATGGGTCGGTTACATCGTTGCTTCATGAAGTCGCACCAACAAGAGAAGAGAAAGTTCAAGATGAAGGTTACATCGTTGCTTCACGAAGTCGCACCAAAATCCGGGGATCCTGATTTCTCTGATTGGGACATGAATATGTTGTGTGTCTGTTCGGTTTAAGTTGTGTGTCTGTTCGGTTTAAGTTGTGTGTCTGTTAGGAATATGTTGTGAGTCTGTTCGGAATAAGTTGTGGGTTTGTTCGGAATAAGTTGTGTGTCTGTTCGGTTTAAGTTGTATGTCTGTTCGGTTTAAGTTGTGTGCCTGTTTGGAATATGTTGTGTGTCTGTTTGGTTTAATTGTATGTCTGTTCGGTTTAAGTTGTCTGTCTGTTCGGAATAAGTTGTGTGTCTATTCGGATTATGTTGTGAGTCTGTTCGGAATAAGTTGTGTGTCTGTTCGGAATATGTTGTGAGTCTGTTCGGAATAAGTTGTGTGTCTGTTCGGATTAAGTTGTCTGTCTGTTCGGAATATGTTGTGCGTCTGTTCGGAATAAGTTGTGTGTCTGTTCGGAATAAGGTGTGTGTCTGTTCGGATTAAGTTCTGTGTCTGTTCGGTTTAAGTTGTGTCTGTTCGGAATATGTTGTTTGTCTGTTCGGAATATGTTGTGGGTATGTTCGGAATATGTTGCTTGTTTGTTCGGATTAAGTTGTGTTTCTGTTCAGAATATGTTGTGCGTCTGTTCGGAATAAGGTGTGTGTCTGTTCGGAATAAGGTGTGTGTCTGTTCGGAATATGTTGTGCGTCTGTTCGGTAAGTTGTGTGTCTGTTCGGAATAAGGTGTGTGTCTGTTCGGATTAAGTTCTGTGTCTGTTCGGTTTAAGTTGTGTTTGTTCGGAATATGTTGTTTGTCTGTTCGGAATATGTTGTGAGTCTGTTCGGAATAAGTTGTGTGTCTGTTCGGAATATGTTGTGAGTCTGTTCGGAATAAGTTGTGTGTCTGTTCGGATTAAGTTGTCTGTCTGTTCGGAATATGTTGTGCGTCTGTTCGGAATAAGTTGTGTGTCTGTTCGGAATAAGGTGTGTGTCTGTTCGGATTAAGTTCTGTGTCTGTTCGGTTTAAGTTGTGTTTGTTCGGAATATGTTGTTTGTCTGTTCGGAATATGTTGTGGGTCTGTTCGAAATATGTTGTTTGTTTGTTCGGATTAAGTTGTGTTTCTGTTCGTAATAAGAAGAAAGTTTGGTGTCCGGAATAAGTGTATTTTCTGTCCGGAATAAGTGTATTTTTGTCCGGAATAAGTGTATTTTTTGTCCGCAATAAAATAAGTGTATTTTCTTTCCGGAATAAGTGTATTTTATGTCCGGAATAAGTGTATTTTCTGTCCGGAATAAGTATGAATTTCAACATAAACTGGACAACCATTCTACATAAACAGGACAAACTTTCTACATAAACAGGACAAACTTTCAGTTCCATTTCTGGACAAAACTTAATAATAAAAAATATTATGATAAGTGTGGGATCTGCACGAATAAAGGGTCTGCACGCTGTCCTAGGGCCTGCACACTGTCTTATCTGTGTATTGGGAAAGGAATCGTTGAACTTAAAGAATCGGCGTTTTTTAAAAAGACAAAAACACGCGAAGATAAATTTCGCTGACTGGACGCTGACTCAAAGAAAATACATGAGTTGTACAGATCCACGTAAGGCGCGTCCGTGTATAACGACCCAATCTTAAATGGGTCTGTGGACACCACGCCATTATGCACCCATCTTCCCACAGGCATGTGACGTGGATGCCACCTATGGGATGACTGGGTTCTGTGGGCAACATTTTTTTTGTTTGGTTTGAACAATTTGAATCAATGTACAATTAAGGCACGTTTGTAGTCTGTCTTAGTGTACTTTGGTTCTCTTTTTAGTTTTTAGAATTTGCGAAAGGATTTGGGTAGAAGTTAACCATTTTACACGGTTAATAGGTAGTGTTTGACATGTTTATACGATTAATATGGAAACAAACATGTCTTTACACGGTTAATAGACAAAACACATCTCGCACTTCTTTTTACCCTTTTTCTTTCTTCTCTGACACATTCTTCTCACCTCTGCTGGTTTCTCCCACATCTGCAATACCTTCTCACCCCCGATCATAAACATTTGGTCGACCTGAACTAGTCAAGCACTAACGGGTTTCTCTCACATCCACCGGCTCGCTTTTTTTCCTCCTCTTCGACTCCCTTTGCGATGTCCTTTTCAACTTTCACGTTTGTAAGATTGTTTAGAAATAAGGTAAGTTTGGGGTAAAAATGTGACTTTAAAGGTAGTACATTTTAGTATGACATTTCATGTTTTGCTAACATGTTTTTGCAACAATGTTGAGAAATATGGTAAGTTTGGGGTAAAAATGTAGTACATTTTTATATTGGAGTGCATTTTAAATTTAACACATTTTTATTTTCTAACTTTTTAAGCAAAAACCGTGGTTCACTTCCATTTTATGTTAAAACATTTCATTTTGTTGGTAACATTTTCATATTGTAGTGTATTTTGAAGGTTATATTATAGGTTAAAACCCACTTAAAAGGTAGTACATTTCATTTTGTTGTAGTGTCTTTTAAAAGGTAGTACTTAAACGGTCGTACATTTTAGGTTACATATAAGTGGGGTTATTTAGTTAATACGTTGGGGTATTTTTTGTTAGATTTTTTTATATAGTATATGTCATTTTATTGTTGTGGAAGAGGTTTTTGTTAATGTTACAGAGTGTGTTTGGGGGTAGACCTAATAACAGTTTGGGGGTATTCTCATAGTCTTTTGGTTTTGGGTTAATGAAACAGGAAATTGGGTTTTTTCCAGTAATATGCGGGGGGTATTTTCATTTGCTAGAATGGGTATTTTCAGTAATACTTTGTGGATATATGTAATAACAAATTTGGGTATTTGATATTGTTAGTTATTTAGAAGCAAATAACAAACTGTAGATAACATAATAAAAGGTAGTACTTAAACGGTAGTACATTTTAGGCTAAACTTCCAAGCTAAAGGTAATACATTTCATTTTGTTGGTAACATTTTCATATTGTAGAGTGTTTTAAAGGTTGTATTACAGGTTAACACTGACTTCTATGTACTATAAACACACAAACATTGTTTTCAATTTTTTTCCAATGTATTTGTATTACTTATATTTGTATTGATGTTTGTATTACTGTTACTTATATTTGCTAACTTAAACTGAACAAAGGTGTCTGTGTGTGTGTGTGTGTGGGGGGGGGGGGGTATTTTCAATACCAGTGTTGGGTGTTTTCCAGTGCGGGGTATCATTCTTAAGGCCACGTGGCACTCCAATGAGATCCAAGTCGCACATAACCTGCTCGACATAATGATCATCCTCTCCAAGTGCGACGATCAGTCCTACAACCTCCTTAAAAGTTACTCTCTGCCACGCTCCAACACCTTCGACAATCTGATCTCCCTCACTCACATCATCTCCTCCCACGACACCTCCTCCTCGTGAAACTCAAAATTCGTTCTAATTTGGTTTACAATTTGGTGTTACATTTGGTTTTAATTAAGTTTGGGTTACATTCGAGGTTGCCTTTTCCATTTGTACTTTTGGGTTTTATGTTTTGGTTAAGTTTTATTTATCCTTTGTTTAACCAATATTGAAATGTTAGGGACTCCAACACCATGTAAACCTGATATACAAACCTTTGTTCTAATTTGGTTTAGTTACAGTTTGGTGTTACGTTTTGGTTTTGGTATGGTTACATTTGGTTTTAATTAAGTTTGGGTTACATTTCAGTGGTCTCCTCTTCAATTTGTAGTTTTGGGTTTTCTAATTGGTTATGTTTGTAGATGGTGTTGGACTAACTAACATTTTGTTTTATGTTTTGGTTAAGTTTTGTTAATCTTTTATTTAAGCAATGTTGACATGTTAGGGACTCCAACACCATGTTGAGGCTATCTTGATTTACAAACCTTATGTGTAGGCTATCCTGATTTTTTAGATTTCTAAGTATTGTAGTTAGTTTATTATGGGTTTACCTTGTCAATCAATTTGTTGGAGATTGTTTAATCAATACTTAATAATTTTGGTGGTAGTTACCTAAATTGCTTGGAGGTAATCCTGTTACAAACAAAGATTAGGTTATTTGGAGCATGATTTGGGGATATGAATCATTTTAAATGTTAACTTTTTATTTGGGTTGGCATTGCATGATTTTAGTTTTATGTGCATGTGTTTGTTGTGACAATGGAGGTGGTTTTTGAGTGATTTTGATGTATTTATTTTCAGTATGTAGAAATGATGGACGAATACACAAATTCAAGGATTACTTTCATAAACTTGCTGAATACACCATTTGCTAAGTTTCTGGATTGGCAACAACGAGTTGATTGCTTATTACACCATAGAATTACCTCTCCATGTGTTTTGTATTACCCCACACGATATGATTTTGTGCCATTATTTTGTTGTTCTCCCAACGTCAACTTCTTTGTGCTCCCTTTCTTTTCATTGATATTGTTGAGTTTTATTCAATATTAATGAGACAATTCATGTTGGTTTAATGTGTTTCATGTCTTGGTTACATGTTGGTACCTTCGATGGGTGAAGATACAAGTGTTTTAGCATTTTAGTCACATTTTAATAATGAAGTTTTTGATTCTCTTCCATCTACACCACCGTCGACGAACAACAATCTGATTGTCTCGGATAGAATTTACAAAACAATTTTTTTACGTGTGGAGATTACCTCTCCATGTGGTTGGGATTACCCTTATATGTGTTTGGGATTACTCTTACATTCTCTTTATTCAAGCTGGTCATCAATAATGGTATTGAATGCAAATCAATTATTAAAATAATCATAACGGAATAATTTGGTTTGAATTTTAACCGAATAAAGAGAATAAATTACAACTACCCATTATGATGTTTGAGTTTATCCCTTCTTACATATTAAAATACTCCCCGGGCCGAAATTGTGTTCTATCTATGCCCATACACCTTAAAAATACATCAAAAAATACATCAAAAAACCCCTGGCATAATACTTCGAGAAAGCCCATGAACACTAACTTGAAATGTTTTTCATCTAAATAGATCACTGTCTAACTTAACTACAAGGACACTGCTGAAGGTCTTGACCCTTAATTTAGTAAAGAACAAAGGTTGCCTAAGTAATGTTAGGCTAAAGTCTACCAATTGAATCCAATGTACCTGTCATATTGAATCAAATTACTCACTTTTGAAGCTAGATTTACACCAACCTAACATCCCTTCTACCATCCCCAAACTAGATTGTCGGGGTAAGTTGTATTCAATAGCAGGTTAACTATAATTGACTCCAATATACATGTTCTATTGAATCAAATTACTCACTCTCGAAACTAGATTTACCCCAACCTACCATCCCTTCTACCAATTAGATATATCAATTAGGATTACCCTGCTATTGAATTCAACTTACAACACTATTATTTCGGGTTACCCTGCTATTGAATTCAACTTACCCTGACAACCAATTAAGGTTACCCTGCTAGATTTACCCTGCTATTGGATTGAACTTACCCCGTCCATCAATTAGGGTAACCCCCACGAACCATCATTTAATACATTTTATTTACTCCAAGTTACTCATCCTATTAAACCAAATTACCTCCTATCGCAACTAGATTTACCTAAATTCCTTCTACCAAATGGATTTATTAGTTATGGTTACCCGGATATTGAATTCAACTTATATTGTGTATCAATTATATTAAATAGCACGGTCGACATATGTTTCTCATTTTATGGAAACCATTAGGCGTTGGAGAAAAGATGTAAACATAACTCTAGGTGAACTGCCCAAAAAGATGTTCAATTGGTGATGGATGCATTTGGTAGGCAACAAGAAACAATGGAGTTCTGTGCTTTCTTTGAAGAGGAGTTATTCCAATCTCACGAACGATCATTAGAGGTGATGGAAGGTCTAAGGTCTTTAAAGATGAGCTTACTTGAATCTAATGTGTTACCCCAACCTATCATCCCCTCTACCAAATAGATTTATCAATTATGGTTACCCTGCTATTGAATTCAACTTACCCCGACATTCAATTAGGTTACCTTGATAAATTTAGCTTGCTCGATTCAATCAGATTTACCCTGTTGTTAGATTCAACTTACATCGTCTATCAATTAGGGTTACCCTCAAAAACCATCATTTAATACAATTATTTACTCCAAGTTACCCGTCATATTAAACCAAATTACCTTAATCACAACTAGATTTACCCTAATTCCTTCTACCAATTGGATTTATTAATTAAGGTTACCCAACTAGTCCATACCTAAATTTTGTAGTCAATTTCAATAAAACATGAAAAACATAAAAAACCATACAAATACTTCATGTCACATTATCCACAAACATAAACACAACATAACAAAAACCATACAAATACATAATGCCACATTATCCACAAACGTTAAACAACATAACCACGTTATCCACAAACATAAAACCACCAATACTCATCCAAATGACCCCCTTGTTGGAAGTTGTCACAACTTCTCCCTCAAGCAACCAGGGATTCCCCCCTCCGGAGGTAATATTGTAGTTGATCTTGTTATTGACAATTTACGTATTTGACACAACCTCGACGTCATCCGGTACGTCTAGCCAAATCAGCAAAATAAGGGAGGGGGAGCGAGGGGTCCTCGACGTCGATCTAGCGCGGGGACTTGGTCGAGGTTGATGACCAAATCGGTTGTCCTCCTCCTCATCCAACCATGAGCTTTCTGCACGATGTGGTACATGATCTGAACTCTAACCCTAAACAAAAAAAATATAAAACGTAAAAACTTAACCACCAAAGAAAACCCAAATTACAAAAGGATTACAACTTAAAGCCGAACAATCCACAATTGTAAAGTAGCAAGAGCCATCTAAAAGCCCTCAACCATGAAAACCAATTGAAAGATCAGGAGAAGAGAAGGTTCCAGTTCAAATGTCATGGTGAAATGAAGGATTTAAGGTTAGAAATTTGAGGTTATGGATGGAAGAAAGAGGGAAGAAGAAACCAGAGGAGAGAGGAAATAATGGGTGCAAACTCTTTTCAATCTGCATATGTATAACCAATTTTTACTTTTAATCATATTTTAATTTTAACTTTCAATTTCAAATTTCGAAAAGGATGTGAGCTGGAGTCCTCCACGTCACCCTCCACGTCACTTGCGTGACAAATGGGGTGGGAAGTAGTGTAGAAATGGAGTGGGTAATTTGATTCAATAGGACAGGTACATCGGATTTGATTACTTTCAACAGTAGACTATAGCCTAAAATTACTTGGATGACATTTGTTCTTCACCAAATTAGGGTCCAAGACCTTAGACCTTCTATCAACTCCCATGATCACTCGTGAGATTGGAACGACTCATCTCCAAAGAAGGTACAAAACTCCATTGTTTCTTGTTGCATACCAAATGAATCCATCATCACCAAGGGGATATTTTTTTGGGGCACTTCACTTAGAATTATGTTTAGATATTTTCTCCAATGCTTTACAATTTACATAAAATGAGAAACATGTTGACCTTGCTATTTAATTTAATTTAATTTAATTGATAGACGGGGTAAATTGAATTCAATTGCAGGGTAACCCTAATTGATAAATCCAATTGGTAGAAGAGATAGTAGGTTGAAGTAATTTGGTTCAATTGCACGAATAATTTGGAGTAAATTAAATGTATCAAATGATGGTTTGTGGGGGTAACCCTAATTGATGGACATGGTAAGTTGAATTCAATAGTGGGGTAAATGTAATTGTATATAACATGGTAAATCTGGTGGGGTAAACCTAATTGATTGACGGGGTGAATTGAATCGAATAACAAGGTAACCCGAAATAATAGTCGGGTTAAGTTGAATTCAATAGTAGGGTAACCCTAATTGATAAATCCAATTGATAGAGGGGATGGTAGGTTGGGGTAACTGTAGTTTCGAGAGTGTGTAATTTTATTCAATTGGTAGAGGGAAACCCAGATTTTTGTTTGTTTTTGTCTTTAAATTGGATGTTTTGTCAAAAGGGTTTGTTAGGTTAAGTTTCTTTAATACATTTTCGGTTTTTGTTATAATTAAATATACAGACTGTTTAGGTACATTGAAAATCATAAAATTTGATAATCATTTTGTCCTTTGAATTTTCTTTCTTATTTTTGTTTTCATCATATTGAAAACATATCATCTAATTTTATGATTTTCAACGTGCATGGATAACTCACGTCATAAATTAAAATGTATGGTTTAGTTTTTCAATAATATCAAGAAACTTCACTGTCACGAAAATGAAGAGAATTCCAGTCCACTTTTTCCACAACTTGTGGTTGTAAAATATCTATTGGTAATCGAAGCTACCTCAAACTTGATGTATGATATATTTGTAAGTAAATTTCATTACTTACAACCATTAATTAATGGAGTATATTATAAATTGTATGTTATAGTTTTTAAAGAAATTCCATTACTTACAACCTTGATGGAGTATATAATCAGGATACTATAAGGTGTAAGTGACACGGAAAGCTTCGGAAAGTAATTTTTGAAGTCAAACGGAAAATAAAGGAAAACAGAATCCAGTAGTAATTTTTTTTCCTTTGATTGAACTATGTTGTTTGTGCATGTTGGACAAATAATTTCATGTTAGTTTGGATACCGAACACGGATGACCAAATGAGAAACAATAAAATTTCTCTGAGCAAACGTGAATGGATGACCGAATGCATTTTGGTTATCCGAAATGGTAATTTTCTTAAGAATTTCGATGGACCGAAATGTATTCGGTAGACCATTAAGAACATTTTGGTAGACCAAAATGTGTTAAGTCAACAACATACGACGAGTTTCTGTTGCTTTCCGACCTATTTCGTTTAGAAAGTAAAATAAAAAAATTGTATATTTCACAGGATCTGACGAAAAGTGGACATAGATTTTCAAGAGGAAACGAATAATCATTTTCTACGGAGTCAAACGGAATCTCGTTTCATTTCTGTTACTTTTTCCTAGAATTCCGAGTGCACAAATCCCCTAAGTTGGAAAAACAGATTTTTGTTTTGATTGCGAAACCATGCTCATCGTCTCGTGGTATTTGCATAATCTGACTCTTTAGAGATAATTTTTTTGTCATTCTTTATCCAAAAAGTTTAAAACTGCAATGGAAACTTAATTCCAACCACTGTTGCAGATTTTGGTGTCCAAAATATCGTGATTTGAGTGATGTAATTGAAGATCTTGAAACATAAATTCAACAGAGCACTTTATGTTTATTAAGTTCAGGCTGTTAATCGTATTTATAGTTAAGTGACCAATTTTGGGAGAGTTAAAACCTCTCATTCATAGAAACAACTTCAGGGTATTTTCATTTCACCTGAAAGGATAAATTTCTTAATGGTGCTTGAAAAAATATATCTTGATTCTAACTTGAATGAAAATTTTAAATCTCAAGTGTCAACCTCAAAGTGGACCGTTTCAGTAAGATCATTGTCATTTATCACAAAAACCTTCAAATTTTCTCCTCAGTATCCTCAAATTCAATTGTAAACAAGTGACAGTTTGAAGCATCATTAAGATATTTCCCATGTTTATGAGGTTAATGCATGAGGATTAATGAAAAAGTTAAATCAAATTGATTCTTTTGATAATGGATAGTTAGAATGAAGTATTACATTATACAAGTCATTGACCTTATTATGTTGTCCCAAATTATCAAACATATCGATTTCAAACTTGACTTTTAGATACTTGGCTCTAAGAAATCAAATTTCGAAATCTTTTCGAAATAAACTATAATGCTGAGTATGCCAACTAAATCTAGTAGTCTAAGTGCTCCAATATCAATTCAAACTTCTATAATTTTCAACAACACAATGTAGGACAAGTTTTTTTCTTCTAAAAGTTGATTGTTATATATTAGACCTATATTATAACCAACTTTTCAAAAAAACAAATTTCCTATAATTTCTATCACCCACAAATTAAAAACAACTTAGAACCCATTTGGCAACAGATTCTTGGGTTGGTTCCAACAAATATTTCTGATAGAATCTGATTTTCATATCCAAACACAATATCAAAGAATCAATTCCTAAGAATCTTAATTCTCATTCGTAATTTGCGCTCTCACAATTCTCTTACCATCTGGAATCTACTTTTTTCTATTTCTTGACATTGTTCATCGATTCTACACGTGAGAAACTGTTTTGACCCCTTAGCTTGCGATATTTTACCGTATAACCCTCAATTGTGATATTTTTATTAGATAACCTCTAAATTATTTTTTTGTTATTATTGTGTTGATTGAAGTGTTTTATTAGATAAATTTCTAATTAGAAACTAATTTTTTAGTACTTTTTAGATAAAATTAGTACTAAGGGCATACCGGTCATTTAACATTTAAAATCATCAGCAAAAATCTATTCTATCCAAATAAATTTTGTTTCTTCGAAGAATTATAATTCCTACATTTTCAGTTACAATATGGATTCTCGTAAAAATCTTATTAAGAATCCGTAGACAAACATTCCTACATTTTCAGTTACAATATGGATTCTCGTAAAAATCTTATTAAGAATCCGTAGACAAACATACCCTATGCATGAACGTAAAAACAAAATCTAAAGATGAATTCCAACCACTTTTGCAGATTTTCATTTCTGGAAATTTCTCAAGGAACACGTGAGTGGACACCTCTGACCAACCATAATAAATATTTGCAGATAACATCTACATCAATATGACAAGAAATTCCAGATGACAGACTTTCATAAAAAAACATGTTACACAATTATCTTTCAAATATCGTTCCACACAGATGATGATAATATTACTAATTAAACAAAAGAAAGAATTTGAATAATTATAAATAACAAAAGTTTATTTAATATTTAATCTTAATAGAACTTGTTCTATAAAATAACATATTAAGAAAGGAAGATCGTAATAATGCTATAGATTAAAGTCAATATTTCTACATAACAATGACAAGATTTCCAGAAAGGGCCCAAAATTAGAATTGTTAAAAAAAATCATGACATTGTGACATTCAAACAGCAACTTCTTGTCCTATCTCCTTGTCATAATCCAGAAAGAAAACAAAATTCCTATTTCTTCAGACAAGTGGTGTTATGATCATACATAGACCTCAACTGATGAAAACTTTGCATGAAGTAAAGTTACTTTACCATCTTTGGAACTCCAAAAGATGCATTATGTGATTGACAACATTATGTTCATCAATAATTTGCATTCAGTTATTGGCAAGAACAACACAAGTTAGTTCTTATGAAATATAGCTCATGAAAACTACTATATATATGATTCAATAAGGTATCAGTCTTCTAGAAACAACAAATCACTAAAAAAATCATGGGTCATTTCCATTTGCATTTCATCCTGCAACCACTGGTTCAAACCAGTCTTATCTCCAAAGAAAAATGAAAAGAGAAGTGATACAAGAAAACCTATAAGAAAAAGGAGTTACTGGTTGGTTGGGCTTATTTGTTGTGGAGAGGATTAGGACCAGAGTAGACTTTTCTCTTCTCATCATCAAACACTTCTTCACCACCACCTTTGTGCCCACCAAAGTCTGAAACTTTGTTGTGATGATCAGTGTGAGGACTTGAATGTGAACCATGATCAGCTTCAATTCTAGAAGAAGAGCTCAAGAACAGCAACAACATGAGTAGAGAGAAGAAGGTGTTTGTTTTCTTCATGACTAGACCATAACTTGCTCGTCCTCCACAAGAACCAGTGGTTTATGAGGTGGTGTATAATGGGCAGTGGTGTTCTTGGGATTAGTGGGATTTTGAAGGATGTGAGGTGTCTAAAGGTCAAAATGGAAGCATGGTTTTTTGATTTGTTGGAGATTTGGTTTGGTCAAATAAAATAGGGTGTTGGAATGTTCCATGTGTTGTCTTAGGTACTGTTTTGATTGGATTTGGGTCTGCTAAGAAACCGGCCTACACATGATGAATAGATACCATGCAAAACCTACAAATTGGAATGTTGTATTTTCAAGAACTTGTAGTGAACAGACACTTCTGTTTTAAAAAAAGGGAAATTTAAATCGGTGTACTCGTGAAACATCAAAATTACGAAAATACACAAAAGTTTGAATTTACATCGGTGCACTCCAAAAATTCATAAAATTACAGTGGTGCACTCATCACTAACGTTGTTAGCCTCCGTCCCGTTAAACTTGAACATACGTTTGATTATACATAACAAAACTAGTATAAGTTTTATTACACTGTTTTACCCCAGTCGGAAGCCCCAAATCCCACCTCTCAGACGAAAACCCGAAACCCCAAATCCCCCCGGACGAAAACCCAAAACCTCAAATCCCACCTCCCAATCCGAAACCTCAAATCCCACCTCCCAACCCCAAGCCTCTTGAACCCCCAAATCCCACCTTCCAGACCAAAGCTCCAAATTCCAAATCCCACCTTCCAGTCCAAAGCCCCAAATCCCACCTCCCCGAATCCATTGCTCCTGAAGGGTGTTCGTTGGTGTGTGGACCTCTGTGCCTTAGTCGATAGCGTTAAAGAAGACGTATTGGCTGGTGTTTTGACGTAATGAGGTGGCACACGAGGAGTGGATTGGCTGGTGCGAGACGTCTGTGAGTCCTCTATCCGATGGCCTAATTAGTTGTTTGCAATGGTGCATGTTTGTTTTGTTTTGTAATATGCCTTATCTTCTTTGAACTCATGTTTTTGTTGTTGCATTATCTTCAGCAAGGTTCAATAACCAGTTTGAAAATGAGTAATATTTTTTTGTTAAGAATTTTAGTGGTTCCTTGGACATTTTGTTTACAACACTTTTGTGATAACATGTTTCTATGGCTTTTACTGATAGCATGGTTCAATATCAGTTTACTTAATTTTAGTAGTCTCTTTCTTGGGTAACATGTTTGTGTGCCTTTTGTGATAAGAATTGTTATTTCCAAATAATTCAAACAACATAGGTTTATCCAACTAGAACTGACTGAAGTGATTGAAGTAATCCTCCTCAATTAAACTTCCTGTTAGGAAGCACATATCTTCAATTTCACATAATTTCCTTACCATTAATTACATATTAAATAACTGTAACAACTTAAGAATTGTGTTACTTGACATTTTGTTTAGTAAAATTGTAGTGGTTCCTAGGATATTGTGTTTACTGAACTTTTTCTGTCATGTCTATACTTCAAGTACTTATTTCGTGGTTTTGTTCGATGCCCTATTAAGTATTTATTTCATGGTTTATCTAACACAAAATATTATTCTTCATACCAACTAAGTTTGACTACATGTTTTGCTTTGCTGTGATGACTTTGTCGCTTGCATGGGTACTATAGGGTCAACTCAACATTAACCACAATGAACATTAAGATCTATACTGGGGGAAGTGGGTACTCAGAAAAGGGCAGATACATGGCAAAAGACTTTATAGAAAAGCAGTCGATGATTATTGAGAATATATGTGTACATCATATTAATCAGTCAGTATGGGGAATTAAAAGTGTTCAGAAACCATTGGTCCTTAGATATATGGTTCCTCATCCCACCCGTAGAGATTACAAAGACATTTTGTCTGATAAAGATCTAGAGGAGTCTTTTAGTCTTCCAAACTCAAAGATGGAGTTGCACTTGTATGCCACTTTAGACATGACATGTGCTGCTAACAGAGAGGACCATTCCACTACAGAAGGATCATCAGTATTCCCTAACCCTCCATAAGTACATACCACCTCTCCTACAAGTACCCCCAACCAATTATACAACCCACCCCTCCTATTATAAGTCCCCCACAACCAAATATGCATCCCACCCCTCCTACAAGTGTCCCCCCATGCCTACCTTGCCTGAGCTAGCTGAAGAGAACATGGCAGGATGGTCAAGTGGCAGTGATGATTCTGAATACCAAGTGTCAAATGAAGCTAGTGATGGTACCGATGAAAATTTCAGAAATGATTCTGAATACCAAGTGTCAGATGAAGGTAGTGATGGTAGTTATGAATTTATGATATTGTACATGATTATGAGGGTCCACAATCCATTGTTGTTGACTTGGATGACCCTAGGATGGCAGTGAGTCTCCAGTTTCCAAATGTGGAGACATTTAGGAAATCCCTCACACAATTCTGCATTGTCATTGAGTGTGCAATAGTTTACATTAAGAGACAACCAGAAAAGGTCACTGCTAAATGTAGGGACTCAACATGTAAATGGAGAATACATGCGTCAATGATTTTAGATGGTGAAGTTTTCCAAATCAAGACCCTAATAGAGCCACACACTTGTTCATCAGTGAACAAGCTCCAGTATGGCTTCGCAGAACTGGATAATGGATAAGTGTATGCCTTGGTTGATGCAAGATGAGAGGTTGACTGTAAAGATTATTAAGGATCAACTTCTAAGCAAATATAACATAGACTTGCCCTATCAAAAGGTCTGGAGTGGTAGGGTAGTTGCCTTGAAACACATATATGGTAATGTGGAGTCCCGGTATCAACTTCTACCTACTTTCATTAATGAGTTGAATAAGATGAACCCTGGAAGCATCATAAGATTAGATGTGGACAGAGATGATAGATTTAGGAGGTTATTTTTGTGCTTTGGTGCATGCAGACAAGGTTTCTTGAAGGGTTGTAGACCTGTTATAGGTCTAGATGGGTGTCACCTAAAATACAAACATAAGGGTATGCTTTTATCTGTTGTTGCTGTGGATGTCAATCAACGACTATTCCCACTAGCCATTGGAGTTGTAGACTCGGAGACTTTGGAGTCATGGAACTGGTTTTTGAGATTCCTATTAGAGTTGGTTGGTCAACTAGAATGGCTGGTTGTCATAAGTTACAAATGCAAGGGGTTTGAGGATGCAGTGTGAAATTACTTCCCTGGGTGTGAACATAAGACTTGTGTAAGACATCTTTACAAAAACTTCCAGAAGTAGTTCCTTAGTATTCTACTACAAGGGCTTCTTTGGGATGTTGTTAGAGCTTACACTGTGGAAAGGTTCCAACAGTTAATGAATGAGATACAGTTGCAAAATAGGGATGCATTCGATTCGTTAGTGAAGGTAGAGTTGAAAGACAAGGTTTGGTCTAGAAGCCAATTTGGTAGGTTGGCAAAGTGCTCCTACATCACCAACAATAATTGTGAGTCATTCAATCAGTACATCACCAACGCAAGGTGTTGGCTTTTTGGCCTTAATCCGTATTTTGATGATTTAATCAACCTAATCTTAATCAATATAAAGTAAGTCATTTTTATATATGTTATTTTTCTCGATATTTATTTATGTTTTAAGTTTGAAATTTAAATCATGTTTATTGATTGTGATATATAAGTCTCTTTACCAAATGCCTAATGTAAAGAGCTTTGGATATTTGTGTCCAACATTTCTCAACCGACCCGGACAAAAAAGTGACGACACCCGATCGCAAAAAATTGCGAATGTGATGGTTGAGGGGAACAAGATGTATTATCTTGCACCATATTGGGAGAGGTGTGTTTTTACTTATTTGATGTAATACATGTAGTAATAAAATGAATTACTTATGTTTTTTAAATGAATGTTGTCTAGTGATCATTGGATGTAGTTGTTATTCATCCCGATACAAATACTGGATGTTGGTTCGATCATTTAGCTTCAGACAAACCGAGGAAAGATTTGAAGGACTTGGTGCAATTGTAAGTTCTACTAAATTACTATTTTAAAACAGGAAAATAGGTTGTAGGTTATTCCATTTCTGTAGATCTGTTGATATATATAAACAATTGGGATGAAACAGAAGTCAAAAAAAGAAAACAACGTGGTATCCTATGAAGGTATGGTAATTAAATTATTTATGAAACAATGAGCACTATATTTTCAATTAATTTAATTGTTTAGTAATATACATTTTGTCTTAATTTTAGTATCATAAACAAACGGGAAATACGGCGTGCGGGTACTATGTCATGAGGTATATGGAACAAATTGTGGAGTTCGTTTGTTGGGGGGAGATTTACCCGAGGTAATATATAGTTTCTACACTACATTGAAGTAATATATCTTATTTTCATAAATGTGTATGTTTATGGAATTCTTTGTTTTATTTGTAGATCTTTGGACCAACTCTTGAACCATTTTCACAGGAAGAGCTCTACTACACGTGAGAGATGAACTTCCTTTTTCATTACATGTATGCTTCTAAGTTGATGACATTAATTTTAGTTTACTCGATATTTATTATCTTGTTAGTTTCCACGATACGTTGATTGTTAACTTGTTAGTTTGCTCGATACATTGAATGCTTGTTAGTTTGCTCGATACATTGAATGTTAACTTGTTAGTTTGCTCAAATAGAAATCGAAGACATTGAATGTTACATTGAGTATGTGATTGTGAATGTGATGCGATTGTGATTATGTGAATGTGATGCGATTGTGAATGTGTTTAGTGCAGGGACATATCAGTAGATTTATAACAAATAAATTTTATTTTTTTCTGAACAGACATATATCACGTCGGTTCTTTGAAAACCGAAGTGATATAGGTAGTGTATCACGTTGGTTTTTAAAGAACCGACGTGATATGATAGTGTATCACGTCGGTTATTAAATCGACATGATATTGTCATCCCTTTTACGTCTCCCTTTTATAACGTTGGTGGATTGAAACAGTACAACTGACGTGATATGGGCCAAAAATCGACGTGATTTCCATATTTTCCAGCGGTGCACATTCATCTATCACTTTTGTCACAACGGCTATAACACCTTAAGAGTTTATAAATAGAGGATTGAACACCTTGTTTACACAACTCTCCCAGACACAATTGTCTCATACATTAGAGATAAGTCTCCAAATCCCAAAAGCTCCTACACTATACTCTAAGGTAAGATTCCACACCTTTGATCATATCCAAATCCTACTCAAAGTGTATTCAAGTTAGAGAGTGTTGTTCTACTCAACAATTGTCTGTCAAGAAGCAAAGTTCTTGGTGAAAGCCCAAGAAAAAGACTATAGACTTCGGGGAGAGCCCGAAGTGTTCCTTCTCGGATTGTGAGAAGATGAGTCCAAGCTAGGCGAGGTTTGTTCGCTAGCTTGCTGTGTAAAGGTTTAATCTCAGCCTGGAACGAGATTGACAGTGAAGTTGTGAGCGGAGCTCATGGAGTCGAGTGGAGTTTGCAAGAGATGAAGTAGGCGGGAGGTCGAACCTCTATAAAAATCTTCCGGTGTATTTGTGGCTTGCATTGCATTTTCTCTACTTGGTTGTTTGTTTATTCCGCTGCATCTTTGATTGTTCAATCAAGTAGATTTAACGACCCACATCGATCCTACATTTGGTATCAGAGCGTAGGTGCTAAATTTCATATACTTAACCGTATTTTAGCATGACTTCAACATCTAATCATGTAGAGGGTTTATGCACAACTAGACCTCTTATGCTCAAGGAAGAAATGAATTCAAGTCAAGACATGTAATCAAGCTATTGAAGACCGGAAAACACTTTAACCTAAACCTAAACTGTCTGAGCAAAATCAGTCGACCAAATGAGTTCTCTGTTCGACCGATTGGATCAGTTAATATGTTAGCCAATAGTGTTAAAACGGTCGACCGTTTTGAACATTTTGTTCGACCGTCTACACGTGTCATTTGACCGTTAGACTTGTCATATTATACCAACGGTCACATGTTTATCCCAACTCCTAGAATACATTTGACCACCGGTCGACCATGGACCTAGTTTCGGTCGACCGAACATAGACATCTCTTGAACCCCGTAGTGATAGTTTTTATCGGTCGACCGAACCAACCTTTTTGTTCGACCGTTTGTCCCTGGATTTT
Source organism: Triglochin maritima (assembly GCA_963682175.1). Classification (NCBI taxonomy): domain Eukaryota; kingdom Viridiplantae; phylum Streptophyta; class Magnoliopsida; order Alismatales; family Juncaginaceae; genus Triglochin; species Triglochin maritima. Next base: position 61,925,648 of record OY821770.1, read on the forward strand.
CCTGGACATTATTTCTGGACTGCCAAATCTCTTTGAACAGTCGATCGTCCAACCAACCCCACCAAACCAAGAAGCATCTACCAGCCAACTTACCATCACATCTGCTACCATAAATTTGTGATTATTCAATGTTGTCCAATATGATGAAGAGTAAGTCTTTATCATGCTTTATTTGTTTATTAGCATATGCTATAATTACAAGTATTTATTATTCCTTGATTTAAGATCTAAACTGGGTAGCAAAGAGAACTATGAAATGTCAATGTTTTTAATGTAGTGAGAACAACCATGATTTCGTTGATGGAGAAGAGGAGGACCAGTGCTTTGAGGTACAAGGAGAAGAGGAGGACCAAACTATTTCCCTTCAGTTTATTAGATCTATAATGCCTTATTTTGTATAATTAGAAGTGTACTTTTGCATGGGGAGTAACTTTTGTTTAATGAGCTCACTCATCAATCTCATTTTGAAACTAATTTTGTATCACAACTCTACTGCGTGAATGAATAGTTGAATGCACCTTCTTGCTCAATGTTTATCAACTTGTCTGTCAAGACTTTTCCTTTCTTCTCCTTAACATGAATATTGAAACTAATTTTACTAATTATAGTCATCAACTACTTGCTTATAATGAATTTGTGCTCCCACACAGTAAGGAAATTAGGTGATGAATTCTTTCAAATTTATTTTGTTCTTATCCTTACCATTGTCAATTCAAAGAAAGAAATTTTATAACACGCAATTAATGTTCAGTTCTAGTTTATCATGCGGGACTAGTCAGTCGTACACAACACCTTCTCAATTGTATCTTAGATGGCAAGACATAACATCTTAATATGGTTAACTTAGTACATCAACACAAGCACCGTACAAAAATACTCCAAAACAACAAGTTACACCAACAAACCGACCGGCGCACACCAAAACACTTGCCATCAACTACAACAAATCAAAACACACCACCTTCTACTTAACAAACTTCACAACAAATAATACCAGAAGAACAACTAAAACAATGACCACGAGTTCACCAAATCTGACGAAATACTTGGCATCCTCTAATATTTTCTTCACTTCCTCTAATATTTTCTTCACTTCCATCATCATTATCTTCAAGGCACGAGCCTCCCTGACTAGTTCTTCAGCTTTCATCTCAGTCACCATGTGCTCCTCACAAACCGCCTCCTCCATCTTCCTAAGCAAGTTTGATTCAGCATGCTCATCAATCCATTTGAAGAAGTTGTAATGGGTGTTATGCTGCAGGTATTCCATACATCGACAATTTGTCAAACACCTTGGATGCACTAAAAACACCTTCGTTGACATTTCGTCAAACACCTACGATGCACTAAAATCGCATACCTTGGAGTATCTACGACAACCCCAAATCTCTTGCCTCGTGACATCTCCTTCTGTGACGTAAATGCCTTGCACAAGACACCACATTTGCAGATAGGAGTTCCTTGGTTCGACCCACCACTCTCATTTGAAAAGCTAGTCGGAGCTCCTTCCATGTTTAAGAGAAGATGACGTCCACAATAATGGTAGATGAGGAATGGAGGAGAAGAAACTAAATGGCAGAATATAGAGTTCGTATTGGTCGGTATGAGAAGAGAAGAAGAGGATAGGAGGAACACAACTTTATACTCATCGTTACTGTTGCATTTTTTCCCGCCAAATTAATGGCGGGAGTGGTTGTCTCTTGATGTTACGTATAATCAAATGTTTGTCCAAGTTTAACGGGATGAAAGCTAACGACGTTAGTGATGGGTGCACCACTGTAATTTTATGAGTTTTTGGAATGCACCAATGTAAATTCAGATTTTTGGGGTATATTTCCGTAATTTCGATGATTTACGAGTGCACCAGTGTAAATTTCCCTTTAAAAAATCAAATTTAACTACTGGTAAACCCGTCGGTTCACTAAAAAATCCAAAATTCTCGTCAAATTGGATCGAACTGCGTTACCGAAAAAACCAATCAGTTTGGTTAATGGTTGGACAACTATCTAACCAAAAGAATGTTAAACTACAGTTTGCACTGTGAACTATATAAGTAACAATTAAACCTCGAAGAACATTTATTTTGTTTCAATTTAATCCAAAAACATTATTTTTTTACAATAACTACACTTTTCAAAGATAATTAGTGTTTTGGGTTTGTGAAAATGTAGACTATAACAAAAAAATAAAATTAATTAACATTATGTAACCCTAAACTTATCTTTTTCTTTTTTGTTTATAGTTGATTATCACTGTATAATAACTAATATGTTTCAATATTTTTGTAAATTTCATAGTTAATTTTAGTAACATATGTTATCTAAGGACTTTAGGAACTTAAATATTTGGTAAAGTATATGTGAAATTCAGTTCAATTAGACAAATCACCCGTTTGACTGTCATTCTAGAGTCGGTTTGGTTCAACTTTTGGTTCACAAAATAATGATGTTATGCTGACGTGATCATTGGTCAGACCAGGTTGAATCATTGGTTGGACCAAATAACCCAACATTTTTCGGTTAACTCTTCCGTTTGATTTCAAAGTTGGTTAGATATTCTTTTTTGGCAAGAAGGAAAAGTGGCAAAGCGGAGAGCGGGTTGAGAGACTGATGGATTTCGAAATTTGGCTTTATCTTAAAGAGCTTTTTATTAAAGATTTTGTTCAAAAAAAAATTCAGCAGTGAGAGAGCTTTGATGAATTAAGCACGGTTTCTTTTGTCAGTAATGGGAGCTTTGACCCATAATACCATTTTTTCGAATATATTAAGGTAATCGATTGGATTACGCTACACTAATCGATGTAATTAAATCTAAACTAGCTAACCCTAATGCGAATGTATTAAGGTAATCGATTGGATTACGATGCACTAATCGATGTAACTAAATCTAAACAAGCTAACCCTAATGTGAATAACATAATGCAAATTTAATAGTTCTCGTAGGATTTGAGAATCACTCGGGTCCAAGACACTTCAAATTGTTCTTCGTTAACTCCCACGAATCCAACTAAATACTAATGAATTTTTACCAACGAGATTAGGAATGTAAACGAGTCGAGTGAAATTTCGAACCAAAAATATTATCTTATGTTATTACTAAATACAAATAAATAAATAAATAAATAAATAAAGCAATAAAAAGTTGGAGCCGAATCTCGATTTTTTCAAGTTCGAGAGACTCGTTTACCGAACTAAGTTGGAATTTTTTATTATTTTTCATCAAGATCTTTCATTTCAAGTTAAATCAAAATCGAACTATAACTTACAACCCTAAACCAGAGCATGAGCAAAACATTTTTAACATTCTTATTAGATTGCTCTTACAAATTCCAACCCCCTCACGTAACTTTAAAAAAATGCCTCAAACAAAATTTTCATTTCCAAATAAATGATTCAACATGGCGTCTAGGATTTGCACTAAATTGCTTGATCAGAAACGAGAGAATGCAAAAACATTAGAATTTCGCAAAATCAGCAGAATATCACCAGAAATTGATGGTTGCTTAGCAACTATAAACATGAGTTTCTTCTCGATAAGATAGGACGTTGTGGGCTTCTCTCGAACTTTCAGCGTTAGCAAAATGAATTTCAAGACACCAACTATCAGGGTCGGAAAAATTCTTTTTACTCAACGAAAATCAATCCAAATCGCCACTAAGCAATTGACACCATATTTCATAACAAAATTCATGACAGCATCTGCTGAATAACAACTTGAAGCACATGAAAGCACTGAAACCAGTCTTACATGGTTTTGTCAACATAAGACTTAACATTTGTCCAAATCGTTATGATAAAACTGCATCAGAATGACGCATTATCTGATCTTACATATAACATCGCAGGTGAAAATCGAACAGAATAGCTACTGCTAGCAATTCATCTTTCGGACGACGATCTTCAGTCATGAAGGGTGCCCAGGATATCGTCGTCTCTATACAGGTGGTACCTGCATAAAGGTCGAAAAATTAGAAAGTATCTTAAACCAAGCTATACAAAGTTCATAAGGCATACATACAGCATTACTAAATGCATGTATATCCATGGACGTCAATAGTAATGTAGACGGTATAAGCAACGAAATTCAGCAAGGTTTAGGAGTTTGGTATAATCAGACAGATTAAGCTTTCCTCCAATATACCTACTAATACATAATTTCTGAAAAATATACCACAACTAGATGTTGAGTAGAAAGTAATGAGTGCATCGATAAGTCTTATGCTGATTCTATTATCGTCAGTCTAAAACAAAGACGTTGGAATTGCTACTTCACATATTAACAGAAGTGATGAGTCCATCGATGGGTCTTATGCTACTTCTCCTGCCGAAGATATTGGAATTCTATTACGTTGGGCCAGAACCTTCGGTAAAGAAAGGTCCATAGCTAAAAAGTGGGGTCACTACACTCAAGGAAAGAAGGTAACCAGATAAGCTTGCTATAGGTTTTTTTGATTTAACCAAACATGAAAGAGGCAGGTCTCGAGGACGAGGTAGAGAGGACGAGGTAGTACTGGAGAAAATGTACATGTTATCGTGCACTTGAAAATTTTGATGCTAATTCAACCTTAACACCTTTCTTGTCCAACCTTGTCAGTCAAATAAAGTTACATACAGCATTTGACAAAGCAACTACTTTACGGACACATATACCATATAAAAACTATAACAATAGCCAAGTATGAAAATAAACCATAAAAACAAGAAGAGCTCATACTCTTTATCAGCAAGCTTTACTTCAGTGCCTCCATACTCGGGTAGAAGAACTACATCCCCTTCTTTGAAGGGCACGGGAATAGCCTTCCCGTCTCTATCACAAGCACCAGGACCCACAGCAAGAACTTTTCCGGAGTTTAGCTGAACCAAAATGAAACACAAATTTAGGGTTGAAGGCTTCATTAGACGATATAATAGGCAAAAGATTAATTGATTATGTCCAAAGAAACAGGAAATAGAGAACCAACAAGCAAAGTAACTAGACAAGATTTTACAGTTTCGACCTTTTGCCTAAGCAACGGAAAACAACAACCTGTTTGCCATCATTCAAAAACAAAGGCCAGCTGTCCCTAACCACATGAGTTCCAAGAGGCTACACTGAACACATTAAAGCACATTTATTGGCCTTTCGAACTTCTAATTAAGATTGCTTATCAGCACCTTGCACTTCCAAAGCACAGGCTCTAGTTATCAAACCCCCATAGATTCAGCACTTGACCGTATGTTACAGAGACAATTACGCTTAGAATCACATTCAAGTTTTCCACTAAATATCAATCGGGCTAAGTTTCTATTAGCACCAGTCATCAACATGTATATCTAATTTTCCTAATTCCCTACTAATGGTGGAGCATTTGGTTCCAAAAGAAAAGGTCCAACATGATCATCACCATTATATAGGGCCTTCCACTACAAAATGGATAGCATTTTACAGTGCTGGGTTGTCCACATGTTGCACAGTGACAATGCACACTCAAAAATCAAAATTTGGTATTATTGAGCATACTTGTGGATTATGCACATGAGAAATTCTCAAGTCCACTAACATTCAAAGGGCAACTTCTAACATAATACTTTTAACAGCGTCTCTTTTTCATCATGTTCCATCACTTTTGTATCAGTACATAAAATTTCATTAAAACCTTACATGCACCCTCAATTTAACAATTAAATTGGAATACAAAATGCATAGAGTGATGGAGTTCAAATTCAATCACAATTTTACACCCAAAAGTTCAAAACTCATTACTTGAGAGCCCATCAAGCTTACTATCAAAGTTGTGGGTTTAATTAAAGCATTGAACTTTATTATCTTTCATTTTTGAAAAATCCAAAGCCTTTGGTATCAGAAACCCATAACTTTGGTACCCACAAAATCCATAAAACCTCCATATCTACCCTCAAATTATTAATTGAATGGAAGTTTCAAAGTACTAACTAGATGAATTTCAATCCAACTCACACTTTTATACACCCTAAACTAAAATTCCATCACTTTGACACCCATAGCTTTCCCACCAAAGTTTTGGGTTTTAGTTAGGGCTGTCAATTTACACGAAACACGACTGCACGACACTAAAACGACACGAACTTAGCGGATATGGGTTAAGAATTCAAACACGATTAATAAATGGGTTGGATATGACAACACGATTATTAAATGAGTTGGATATGGATTTCTACTGTAAAAATGATTAACACGATTAAGACACGATAAGTAATCAGGTAATTAGGTACACGATTAATACACGACTAATACCGACAAGTCTACAAGTAATATATAAGTTATAGATTATAATGAACGGGTGGCGTGCAATCATGCAATCCGGTATTCGTGTAATAAATGGAACTAATTGTGTATAAATTATTGTTTAATGGTATAAACGGTAGTCGTGTTAAACGTATACACAAAATAACTCATTTAATAATCGTGTATAAACGGGTTGGATATGACAACACGATTATAAACGGGTTGGATACGACAGAAGTCTAGCAACACGATTATTAAATGGGTCGGATACAGTACAACACATGCAACTTATATATACGACTTGACACGACACGATTGGCAACCATAGTTTTAGTTATGACCAAAATTTACTTCTTGAACCCAAACCCACCGGCATCCAAATAAAATTGCTTTGGTACATAAAATTCCATTAAATCTCCACAATTACCATCAAATTATCAATCAAATTGAAGTTTCAAAACACTAGGTAATGAAATTTGAAACCCAATCACATTTTGGCACCCTTTACTTCAAACCCAATAACTTTGGACCCCTAAACTTCCCTATCGTAGTTGTAGATTTCACTTGAAGACGCAAACTACATTTTCCAGACAACCCCAAAAATTTTGTGACGACCAAATAACTCCAACCATAACCTCCACATTTACCCTAAAATCATCAACTGAATGAAAACCTCAAAACCCTAAAGCGAAAAAAACCCCAAACACATGACACTTCCAAAAACCCATTACTCCATTGCCCCTAAATTTCCCATCAAAATCGTGAATTTCACTCAAACCCCCAAAAAAATTGTTTTCTGAAAACCCCTTAACTTAACCCTAACGACACCAATCATAACCTCCAAACTTACCCTAAAATCACCAACTAAACGAAAACCTCAATACCTAAAGCCAAAAATCCCAAACCCATTACTCCATTGCCCCTAAAATTCGCATCAAAATCGTAAATTTCACTCAAACCCCCAAAATTTCCTTCTTTTCTGAAAACCTCTTAACCCTAACCCCTAACCCCTAACCATAACCTCCACATTTACCATAAAATCACCAACCAAACTAAAACCTCAATTGCACCCAAACCCCTGAACTTTTCTTCTTTTATCACACTACCAAATGGAAGTTCGAAAATCGCATCTTTTTAGCCGTACCAACCTTGGAGGTCTTCTCCGGGAGGAGGATGCCGGCGTTGGTCTTCGCCGGCGGGACGAACTTCTCCACCAGGACGCGGTTCAACGCCGGAATCAGCCGCTTCGCCATTGCCGTCGGGAAGATCTTAGCTCGCAGACGCTACTGTGGAAGTCCCAAAAGGCCAAAACCCTCGCTAGGGTTTAAGAGGGTCGGATGGTTTGAAGTTACGGAAATGCCCCTCCGGTGGAGTGTTTGGGGGAGACGAGCGATACAGGGTAGTTTTGGAATGTGGAGTCTGGAATGTTCCACCACGGGGGTATAAGGCTCACTGACGGCACGTGATAACACAGTACCATCACGATTTTAGACCAATTTTAGACATCATGACTTAGATACAAAATGTTATATTTGAAATGTTTTATTACGATGATTTTGAAGATACCAATATTAAATAATTGATACAAAATTTAACAAGAGCACAACATGATTACACGATAATTGACAAAAATAACACATTTTGTTAGGTAATTAAATTTTTTTACTTGATAATGATCAATTAAGATGATATTTAAAAAGAAAATTTTATATAACATTTCACTTAACTATTTTCAATCTAAACATAATGTATTTTCTTCAAATTATGTTTTAACACGATAACACAAAAATCTTAACATAGGTACAGAACTGTACACGACACAATTGACAAGTCTAATGGTGAGTGTTCAACATTTGGTGTTATAGGACGTAATTTTGTCAACATTTTTCATATTTCTCACTTGTGACATGAGTCTAAGGGGTTGAACAAGAAGCTCCAAAACCAAGAAGTCTATCCATGATAATTCATCCTAATATATTTTCAAAAGAGTCAGAAAAGACTGACAAGAATTTTGTAAAATCTTCCAATGTGTTAATTACTAAAAGGATTCTCACCACCTATATAAATCACTCACTTCTCGACGCTTCTCAAGTTCTCTCCCCAAAAGGTTAAGTGCCCAAATTGATGTTCAGGATCAATACTTACAAGTGCTTGGGGGTAGGAATGTGAATATACCCATATAGGTGTATATATATGGTGTACCAAATAGGGTCATAGTAATACAAAATGGAAGGACAGGCAGTTATTCGGTTTAAGCATGTCATATTCTTTTTACATTCGAGTTTAGATTGGAGTGCAATAAGATAACATGTAAAAAGGGTTGCAATCGTAAGCATAATCTAATGGGATTAAAATTCATCTACAACATATGCTTCTTAAACTTTGCGGATACGACTTGGTATGGTCATTCAAACATAAAAATTTGGGTTCTATCGGGAGAACCCCCTGCCACCCCCGCATTCCTACTCTGATTTTATTTTTCATGGTTATTTCTTGTTGTAGTATGAAAAGAGGAGAGTCTATTGGGAGCAGAAATAAGTAAAAATGAAAGAATGACAAAATGATAATTGGCGCATGCAATTTAAGTAATTCGCGGGCGACCCCAATGCAAACATACCCTAAATATACAAACATGCCCTAAATAGACAATTATGATCGATTGTTGGTTTCGAAAAGAGTGCAGACCCCAATGCAAAACAAACAACACGAGGTATTTATCTTCTGGATTTCCATTCTGACCTTCATTCCACAAACAAGTGTATGGGTGGATCGAAGGGTTATCTAGTTACTGAAAAACTCATATGATAGACTTACTAAAACTAAATTTATACCATACAAATAAAGTATAAACAAAAAAAATTGTACAAACCAAATAAAGTAAGGGCATTCACTAGTGCAGAATAGTTTTTAGTCGTCGCCCAATAAACGTTGGCCTTTATAAAAGTTGAAGTATATTAGGTCGAAGAGAGAATAGATGTCAGCCAAAGAAACAACCGACGTCTATGGGGTCATATAAATGTCGGTTGTTGGAATACACATTGAAACTGACGTCTATACCCCGACGTTTATCCCTCGAGCCTATAGACGTCAACCTATAGACGTCGGACATATCTTACAACTGACGTCTATATCCCCATGCATATAGACGTCGGGGTATAGACATTGGTTGTAAGATATGTCTGACGTCTATAGGTCTTATAGAAATCGAACAATTACGTTTTTTTTAATTTAATGCCTTGAGTTTACCTTTTATAGTATCATGACTCCGAAAAAGAAACTCACTCCATCAAAGTCTGAATGCTCGAAGACATACAGTTCACGAGGTCCTTGCCTCATGAAAGAATTTGTGGGGAGAAGAAATAGAGACGGTAGAGTTCCAATCCAGTTTGATGACCATCTTGAGCCGATAGGAATGATGTCTGATAATTGGAAAAGTTATCTTGGTAGCCTAACAATGGTCAAAGTTCATATTTGTTTGTCGAGTTGGGCGGATGTAGATGAGAAGTTGAAGGGCACAATATGTGATGATGTGCAGGTAATGATTCCATTATAAAATTTTATAGTTTTAGTCGAACTTTTGAGATATATATAAAGTTGTTAACGTGTTGTATGCAACTTTTGAGTTCCAATCCACTGACAAGTTGAAGAAAAAATGTATGACATACATGTCGGTTCGTTGGAGGGACTTCAAAAATAATTTAAAAAACAAGTACATATTCGAAGACTACCAGGATAGAAATCCATGCGATATCTATATGCATGCACATGAGGGGGTGCTATTCTCTACACGTGAAGAGGAAACACGAGATGGGGATTTCGAAATTGCTCTTATTCCTCCTCCTTTGGGCAGCCATGAAGCAAATAAAAATGTGACACATGGTAAGGGGAAAGGAAATGATGGGAGGTCAAACCAAAATGCGACAAGTGGCAAGGGAGTAAGTGGAGGGAATGGAATTGATATGCATGCACATAAGGGGGTGCTATTCTCTACACATGAAGAGGAAACACGATGAGGGGTGGATTTCTCCAAAGCATGGGGTTCGAAATATGGAGAAGGGAGGCTCTAGTGTGGTGCTCACTCGAAGTGGTGCGTTGGGAGGGGGTACAAGTGGTCGGTTCTAAGCTATTATGGGTTTGGTTGACGTGGGTCAGCCCGAGGGAGGAGATAAGGATGTTGAGCAACAAATCGGGGAGAAGAGGCCGGGAATTAAAGTGTTATCACCACCACCACCGGTGGACTTGTCATCTATCTCCCCACAACCGGAGGCGTTTAAAGCCGTTCGTGAGAAGGCGTTAGGGCAACAACGAGCAAATTGAGGTAGGAAGGGATCTCGATCCCCTACTCCAAAACCATGAATGTCCTTGTTTGGAATGTGTGCGGCGCAAATCTCCCTGGTCGTGCACTTATGATAAGGGGTAAAATAAAGGAAGCAAAGGCGGATGAAGTGTGCATCGTGGAACACAAAGTCAAAACGAAAAAGTTGGATAGATTTCGAAGGGCAATATGGGGGAATAACAAGTGGGCGGCGAATAATATGATTGTGGACTCCGGAAGAGTGCTTGTGATGTGGGATGAATGCAAAGTGGATCTCCATGTTACATGGGAGACATCGCAATTACTACAACTTGAAGGAAGGGAATTAAGAAATGGGAAACACATTGTTATTACGGCGGTAAATGGGAAAATGGATACATGGAACGCCGAAGGTTATGGGAGGACTCGGAAGGAGTGACACCTTTGGATACCACACCTTGGCTTGTGTGTGGTGACTTCAATTGCATACGAGGGCGGGGTGAAAAGAGGGGTGGTTCGGGTTTCAACATCATGGCTATGGATGATTTTAATGTATGTTTGGATCGTTTGCAACTACTTGAAGTATCGTCAACGGATGGGGAATTCACATGGACTAACTCATCAAAGGGAGAGGCGTGCATTGAAACTAGGATTGATAGGATCCTTATGACACAAGCATGGTTGGCTGAATTCCCGGATGTGGCCTATGTCGTGGGCGAAAGGGAGCTTAGTGATCATTCGCCACTTCTCATGACAACGGAAAATAAGGGTGAGAGGAAGGCAAGAATGTTTCGATTTGCTAATTTTTGGGCCGATCGTGAGGGGTTTGAGGAGGTGACAAGCTTGGCATGGGCAAACTTGGTAGATGGGACGCCCATGTTCCGGGTCGTAGCAAAATTAGGCATGGTCAAGGAGGCGTTGAAGAATTGGAGTAAGGAAACGTTTGGGAATCCAGAAAATAGAGTGGGAGAAGCGAAACATGCACTTGAAGGAGTGCGGCATCAAAGAAGGACACATCCGGAGGACGATAGGTTACAAGAGCAAGAGACTAGATGCAAAGAGGAGCTTGATTGTGCACTAGTTTGGGAGGAAACCATCTTGAGGCAAAAATCGAGGAATAAGTGGTTACGTGAAGGAGATCAGAACTCTAGATTCTTTCATGCTTCCCTTCGTGTGAGGAGAGTCACCAATAATGTGAGACGAGTGTTGGAAGGGGGAAATACATTCGAGAGTGAGGAGGAGATTCGAGAGGCGTTTAGACGTCGTTACTCTAACTTGTTTGCTAATGGTTTTCAGGTACAAAATCTTGACACACAAATCCTCTGCCCACGACTTGAGGAGGGGGAAGCAACGACACTAGTGAAAGACTTGTCCATGGAAGAATTGGAGAAAGTGGTGATGAATTCAAATGTGGACAAGGTGCAGGGACCCGATGGCTTCAATGCAAAGTTTTTCAGGTGCTCTTGGTCGTGGCTGAAAAGAGATGTTTTCAAAGCGGTGGACTCCTTCATGCGAAGTGGGAAATTGCTAGCTCAAGCCAACTACACATCAATCACACTTATCCCGAAGAAGACGACACCATGCACGGTGGATGATTACCGGCCCATCTCCTTATGCAACATGATCTACTGATATCTATCCAAGGTGTTGGCGAATTGATTAAAGAAGGTTTTGCCAAGGTTGGTGGGGGAAACACAAAGTGCGTTCGTGAGTGGTCGAAGAATTAGTGACAACATCTTGCTTGCACATGAAGTCTGTCACAACATGCACTTGAACCGTGGGAAAGGGCGTATGTGTCTCAAATTAGATCTTCAGAAGGCATACGATTTGGTGTCTTGAAAGTTCCTTGAAGAGGTGTTGAAGAGGTTTGGGTTCCCGAGTACATGGAGGAAGTGGATGATGGCGTGTGTGAAGGCATCATTTTGTGGTGACGGTGAATGGAGCCAACTCAAAGCCATTTCGAGCAACAAATGGACTTCGGCAAGGGGACCCTCTAGCTCCCTACTTGTTTGTACTTTGCATGGAGACATTGAGCGTCATGATCAAAAAGGAGGTGGAGGAAGGAGAGATCAAACCAAGTAGATGTGGGGACATTCCGATATCCCACCTTTTGTTCGCCGATGATGTGATGGTGTTCGCGGATGCTACACGAGTTAATGCCCGTGCTATAAAAGAGGTTCTCTCCAAATTCTCAGCCATGTCGGGTCTTAAATTGAATACAACTAAGAGCCAAGTGTTCCTTGGGGGTGATGCACAAGATGTGCAATGGATATGTGAACACTTGGAGATGGAGAGGATGGAATTCCCGGTTATCTATTTGGGGTTGTCATTGTTCTTCACGATTGGGAAAGCAACATTGTTCGAGCCTCATTGAGAAGGTGAGAGCTAGATTGAGCACTTGGAAGCGAAATCACCTTTCCACGGCGGGTATGGTGGAGTTAGTGCGAAGTGTCTTGGTCTCATTTAGCATATATTGGACTTCAACTTTCTTACTCCCCAAAACCGTCTTGAGGGAGGTGGAGAGTATCATGATACACTTTGTTTGGGGGCCCAAAAAAGTGGGTGGCCGTGGCGTGGAAAGACATATGCACACCAAAGAAGAAGGGCGGCTTGGGGCTGAAGAGACTCACGGAATGGAATGAAGTAGGTATGTTACGCCTCTTTTGGTTGGTAGTTGAGAATGGAGGCTCGTTATGGGTGCGTTGCCTGCGACAGAAATACTTGAGAAATCGGTCCATTTGGCTTGCTCGGCCACCATCGACTTCCTCGTGGGCATGGAGAGGCATCCTAAGTGTTCGTGACATAGCGAAGGAGAAAATTCAGTACCAAGTTGGGGATGAGAAGTCTATTCGTTTCTTCCTTGACCCATGGTGTGGAATGTCGTTCATAAGCCGACAAGGGGGAGATTGGCTCAAACATAATATGGGTGTCCCTATTGACACTTATGTGTCTTATTTTATTCGGGATGGGGTGTGGAACCTCCCCTTCCCACGTAGTTTGGAGATGGAGGAACTTTGGTCACGTATTATGGGTACCCCCATCTCGGGTGGGATTGACAAACCGACCCGAATTGGAATGAGGAGTGACAACTTCACAACCAAGGAGGCGTGGACATGGGTAACTCAAGAGAAGGAGGATGTGGTTTGGGCCCCCTTGGTGTGGCATAAAGACCATGTTCCGAAGCACACAATGACAATTTGGAGGGCTTTACGTGGAAGACTCACAACAAAGTGCCTCATGAAGCAGAGGGGAGCCACGCATGATACAATGTGTGTACTTTGCGAGGACGGAGAGGAAGATATGGCACATCTTTTTTGGAAATGCGAGTATACAAGACATGTGTGGGCACAAATTCGGGGGGAGCTAAAGCTAAGCATGGATGTAGATGAAACAATGGAAGTCGAGGTACAACGGGTTATCCGGATTAGAGGAGGGGCTGGAATAGTAAATATCATGCGGTTAGTCTTGGGAGCGGTGGTCCATGAATGTTGGCAAGAAAGAAATAGGCGCATCTTTGATGACGAGAAGAGGCGCTTTGTGGATGTTATTCAAAGTGTGAAGGAAGGAGTGCGGATCGTGGGGAGGAGCTTCAAGGACATTTGAGAAGATCCTGCGAGTTGGAGAGACTTTGAAAAAGCATGAGCATAGTGAGGTGAAATCTTTTTGTAATAAGTAGTAGAATGGGAAGCCTTGCATGGCGATAGAATTGTAATAGTTGTCGGGTGTGCATGTGGCATGCAAGCTTATCCCCTCTACTCTATTACAATTCTACTCTAGATTTCACACCCGACCAATTCTACTCTAGATTTCACAAATGGGTCCAAAACCCCGGACGGCGATACGTTATTAAATGGGAAGCCTTGCATGGCGATACAATTGTAATAGAGTAGAGGGGATAAGCCTTGCATGTGGTCGGGTGTGAAATCTTTTTGTAATGGGAAGCCTTACGTATCTACTCTAGATTAGAGTTCAATCCTGTTAAATGATTCTTAATACGTCTTACGTTATTAATAGGAATGTATTGTTTAATATGTATTGAGGTTATTATTTAATATGTAATTCTTTGACTCGTTCTTCCTAATTTGCATCCATTACTACTACGAAAAAAGCCATTAAAGATCATAAGAACAAAGTAATAACTAAAGGTTTTCAAACATAACATTGTATTTTTGGAACTTAAGTTGAAAAATGTTACATGGAATTTCAAAATTCCAACTCTAAGCATAGAATTTGGTTTTAACAAATTTAGTATAGTGTCAAAAGATAAATCAGTATATATATTCCAATACAAGTAAAACTCACCTTGACCCTTTTGCCATATCGATCGGCATCCATATAAAATGTTTTTTTGTTCAGATTATTCTTGTGAGTTATAATATCTTAAACTTTAATTTTAAGTTGAAAATTCACATTCTAATACATTCCAACCAAAATGGTTTGGACTTTCGTGGAACTTCACTAGTAATGTAACTAATAATGAATGTCAAGCGTAGAAAAGGGTCTACAATTGGTGTAAATTATCCTCATTTAATTTGTGGTTGATAATCATGATTCATGTGAATTAGGTGGTGAACTGGTGATTTGTTTACCGATCTGGGTATTTTTCATATAACTCCTTTTAATAGTCTAAAATGTGTGCTCTTATAAACTTTAGAAAACTCCCGAAGTTTGAAATCAATTCTCACTATTTTTGACTTATAAGCTACAAAATATTATCATAGAAAATATGTTGTATGGTTTATTCCATCTAGCTAAACCATATATTTAAGGGCAACTACTATCATCAAGGTAGATAAAGATAAAAATAATTACACCTTCCACACTATGTAATTTATAAACTCTACCAACATAAATTACCAGACAAAATGTGATGTTGAGATGTGGAATTATTTTTGTTCTAATGGATGCCAGTGGGGTATTTAGTTGACATATCTATGTCTAGGAGAATATAAGATGTGGGTTGTCATGATAAGGCAGGTAGAGTTAACATATTGATAGTGTAGTAAGCATGTTTGTTGTTTTTTGAGAATGTAGAAAGGGTTAATTATTTAACTATCAGGATGGGATCAAAGTGTTTAATTTCAGATGAAGGTAGTTTAAGTTGACTTGTGATGAATGTTTGCTACCTAATTTATATATACTTACTTCCCTGAAATGGAGATGATGACTTACGGTTAAAAACTGTTGTTTAATTTGGACCCAAAAAAAGTTTAGGTGTCGGACATAAAATACTTCAATATTTCTTGTTGACGGTTAAAAATAATGATTTTTGGAGTTCGAGAAAGACATATCAAAATGGTGAAAATGTTTTTTTACTGTACAATTTTGTAAGAATTTTAGAAATCATCAAGAAAATTATCCCCCTATCATGATTTTCCTTCAAGATCGTAAATATAAGGGATTGCGTGTTGATGTGCGAACCAAGAAAATGATATTGGTTAAACAATGTGATTGTATCAACAATGAGACTATCAAACACAAACACAAAGTCACAATAACCAATGGACTTTATTGTGCTAATCACAATTATAAGTCCATATCTTACAACTCTCTACGTCACTGTGTCTCTCTCTCTATGTATAGTTGGACTATGGGAGAGCTTCGGTCCGGACCCAGACCGGACCGGACCCGGATTCTCTCCGGGGTCCAGGCTGAATACCGGACCGAACCGAATTTTTGTGGGGATTTTTGGGTTTTGGTCCGGGACCGGATCGGACCGAAACCCGAATCCCTTCCGAGAGCCGGATCGAAACCCGGACCGATTGGTTTCGGTCCGGACCGGACCGAAAGTTGCTCTCCCCTAAGTTGGAGTATCGATAGAATTAAAGCACTTTGGTGTCGACGGTGAATCCAATTCTATCATAGTACACTGCATACTTAATTTTAATATTTAATAACGTGCAACTATATTTTCAAATTAAAAGATACGATAATTTTTTATTATAAAAAGAGATACATTAATCGTATGATGCCACAATGAAGGCAGATCTGATTCATCAATGTTTAACAACTCAACACTAACCATTACTTCATGGGCTGAGTTTGTACGAGGTAGTAGTACTCACTTATATTCCAAAAACAAATCTCTTATATTATGTACTTAAAATTTTCCTACGATTCTAGTGAATCTCAAACTCATAGGAAAAAACTAAATGCTCTCACATCGATATAGTTAGGGACATCTAGATTTTTCGAAAGCAATATAAAATTTTATTATTAATTGATGTTATTAAGTAGATAAATGACTAAATGAGTGATAAACATAATAACATATTTACACCTAGATGTTTAAGTTAAACTCCTTGGGCTCATTTGACTCTATTCAATGGACTGATTAGGCTCCTTCAAGCCTAATGGATAAAGCCTAGTCAAACCCTAATTAAGGCTTAATCCAACCAATGAGGGGGCAAAGGAGACCATAGAATAGGATCCAAGCTATTTTCAATCCAAGGATTAAGATCAAACCCGACATAGTATACCATTAAGCTAAATCCTTCATTATGATTTAGAACTCACATTTTCCCTATCAATTCAAATCAAATCAACAACATCCAGTTAGATATTGTAGTCATAGTGTGAACTCCCGTCTATTATCTCTAAATATAATACTTCCATATAATCTAATTTCATTTTCTATATTAAAGCAATTATGAAGAGAAAAAAACTACTCTTCCCTTCCATATGCTGAACCCTCAGCATTGTCTAATGAGTCATAAACAATAAGTCAATAACCCCTAAAACAAAACAAACAAAAAACTATACACGTTTTTTAATTATATATACAAGTCAAACCAAGATATGATATATATTTGATAAACAAAGTTAGCTAAATGATTGAGATTTTGCTGTTTCACAATCAAGTATATCAATATATATTCTTAATTGTGTTTCATTTTCAACATCAAATAAAATACGTATATTATGTCTATGTCTGAACTTTTAAATTTTGAAGTTCATATTACTTGCAGAAGGGTTCGGGATCTAGTTTGACCGAGACCAAAAAATAATTATTGTTGGACGATTTTCTCACAATTGATTAACAGGCTGTTAAGTTTGTAAGTAAAGATCCATAACTATGTGCATCTATCTGTGTCATACATAGTTTCATTTGAGATAAATATGTTTTGAGTCTCTAATAATTAAATGATTATATTGTCATTCAATAAATGAATTGTAAAATCATATAATGTAAGGGTCGATGTGTTGTCTATTTGTGCCAACCGATGTTAGATTAGTTGGAAGATCTTTTGTCTTGAGTTAGTGAGAAATAGATGCAGAGATCGAATTTTAGCAAAGTCATTTCACAGGTCCGACATGTCCAAGATTCAAGATGGGGGTGGGTATTAGTCTATTAGAATAGATAAAATCATAAATAAATGTTGTCTATTTCTATTTCTTGTCCTTTCTCTTCTAATAAATTAACTGAACCCAAAAAAAAAAATGTTAGTGAAAAGAAGAATGAGGATTATGACATTATATCTTCCAGTGCCATTGATAATCCAGTGGGTCATATTTTGATTACCCGTAATTACTGGTATTTCCAATAAGACCTCGTCTTTATTTATAAACTTTTGATTTTAAATTTATTAACGACACCTTGAATTTATATAAGTTTTCTAAAATGAATCACTTAGCTTCTTTAATATTTGATTTCAAAGATATATTTTTCAAGTTGTTATGCAGTTCAAATAATGTATTTAATTTGAAAATACATCATTGAATATATTAACATGTTTGTACAAGAAAACACATTTTTGGTAAAATCATAAGTTTCATAAAAAAATGAAAAAGGAAAGAAGAGACACAACATATTTTAGAAGAAAAAAAAAGGAATTTAGGGGCGATTTAGACCATTGTAAATTTGAAAACTTTATCTTCTAAAAAATACAGATTTCCCCGAAAACCATGTTATTTTGGGATTTCAAACATGCTCACGGAAGTTCTATTTAGTTAAACATAAGAAAATTTCAAGGACGAAATTTAAAATAAAAAATAAATTCAATCCATAGTCAGATAAAATAATGAAGGTGAGCTTGAATGAGTTATGTTAGCTCATGTTTAAGTTGATAGAGTTTTTTTTTTCAGATCATGTTCTGCTCCTATTTGAATCACCCTAATTTGTCCTTTTTTGTGATCTACAAAATTTTGTTGGAATCAATCCAACTTGTTTAATAATAAATGAGCCCAACTTGATCTTGAGAATTCGATTTTTGTAATAAGTAGGATATCATATTGGTTGCATTAATTTAGATCACCCATTTCTAATGGTAGGTTAGGATCATGTGATACACCAATATTAAATTGAATTTGAGATGAACCTCATATTTAAAATATATTTAAGAAATGTATTGCAATTAAATAGCTATAAAACGAAATCAAGTTGTTGAGCAACAAACAGGTACGAATTCATCTTCAGCTGGTTAATATTAGGCTCAACAAATGAGGAACGCTATGTCGGCTCCACTTCTAGGGTCCGTTTGGTACACTGATGTTTGGCGTCTGTGTCTGGAATATTTGCAATTTTCTCCCAAACGCGAAAAATGACATCCAAACAGTTTTCATACGCGTCCACGTTTGGGATGTGCGTCAAGATTTTGTTCACAAAACAAGAATCAAACTCGTTGCAGCTTCTCAACGTCTGGGAATTTTCAAATTCACCCCAGACGTTGTCAGACGTATCCACCCAAATGCACCCCCAAAACCATACGTCTGGGTGAGACGCCAACGCAAGTCAGTGTACCAAACGGACCCCTAGAAAGATGAGGACCAAAGTGGGTAGCTAGAAAACAAAAACTCTATCATTGGCGGGGCGAGCAATAAATTCGGTTCTCACACTCATCTCAGTGTACTTCCTAAGTTGCACTCCACCCCCAAATAATATTAAAAGATATAGAAAAAATAGACGGAATTTCTTGTGGAATAATGCGGCGGAAAAATCGCCAATTAAAAATCTAGTTAGCTGGCAAAAAGTTTAGCAAAGCAAAGAAATGATGAGGATTGGGAATCCTGAATCTTCAGAATCACGCATTAAGCTTGCAACTGAAAAAATTATGGGACCTAGTATCGGGTGAACCAAATCAATGCCAAAGAATTATACAATCCAAATATCAAAATTCAAATACAAACTAAGGTATTCTCCCGCATAAGAAGAGCAAACTTGCTCCGCGAGACCTTGTTTATTACATCCCATTGTTATGTAAAAATAGCAAAGTTGTCCTTGGCAACGGAAACACAACACTTTTCTGGTTTGATCGGTTGTTTGATGACCAAATCATAAGTGAGGAGTGACCTAATATTTTTAAACAAGCCAAACAACCTCTTATTACGCTAAAGAACATGTGGGGAGATAACCACATACAAGGAAATTGGCTCCAACAACGATTTGTTGGACAACTCTCGGATAACCAAATGCTGAAAATATATAGTGCTTTCTTACAATTCACCCCCACAACAAGCCTGGACATGCGAACCTCCAAAAGACTGGAAGGTTCACATGTTGTAGTGCCTATAAACTCCTAATCGATGACGACGGCACGCCATATCGATTGATTAAAGAACATTGGAAATCAAAGTGCCCACCAAAGGTAAAGATATTTGTTTGGCTTCTTGGAGAAAATAAACTTCTCACACGAGACAATTTAATTCGGAGGAACATCCCAATATCCCTGACTTGCCCGCTATGTGGCTTGGAGGACGAATATATAAATTACATTTTCTTTGATTGCGATTATGCAAGCAGATTTTGGTGCTTATGTGCACGGACTGACCTAAATCTTTCACCAAATAACAATATTAATTTCCGACGTGACATCCGTAATCGTCTTGATTTAGATAATGAATCGTGGAATTGTCTAATAAATGCTTTTTGGTGGAGTATTTGGTTGGAACGTAATAATAGAATTTTCTGGAGATGTGTCATCTCATTTGCTCAATTAATGATTAAGTGTTTTGATCTTTTGGAACTCCGGACAAGATCACACAAAAGAGGCGGCAAGTTATTCCATAACGAAGCTCAAAAAAGAGCTTGAACCCAAATAATCGCCAGTACTACTACTACAACCTTCGACATCAACCCCACTGGACAGCAAGGAATGCTTCTGGCAGCCCAAGCTGCACCTCCACCATCCTCTCCAGTTCAGGCCGAAGAACAGGATGCAACCCAAGTTGCGGTTGTGCTCACACAACCTTCGGAAGGAGAGCTTGCTGAAATTGAGTGTCTTGCTCGTCTTGAAGAGGAGGTCCAAGAGCGGGCAGAAGTTGAGGGGGTGAGGCTTAGGGAGTTCGAAGAAAAGCAACACTACATTTAAGAACTCGGAATGCTCCTGTCGCCCTCCGATGACACACTGACTTACGAGACTTAGACCACGGTCTAGACCGATAATCTGGATGACTTGAGTGTGGATTTGGTGTTAGCTTGGTTGTTAAGGCTACTTATTATGCTTTTTGTGGTGATTAAACTCTCATTTTTAGACTTCTTATGGGTTTTTTGTACTTAGGGTGGGATGTTGTGTTCATAACATTCCTACCATTTATTTATGCAATGAAATCACCAATTATAAAAATAAAAAAAAATAAAAAACAAATGAGGCATGCGTATTTATTTAGAAAGTGTGGTTAAATTACAACACTAATCCCAACAACGCAACTTTCTCATTGAATTTGGGAACTACTAAACGTCGCCCCAAAACTACTTAAATCGCCCTTTGAAATGACATTTTTGCCCTTAACAATATATTTAATACCCATATTGTCTTGTATCTTTAAACAAGGTTTTTGACTCAGTTTTACTAACATTCCTATTACCAACACCACGAAAATGACTGGCGAAACACCTAGATCAGGCAAAGTAACGGGACAGATTTTTTTTCCGACTCGGGCGTCTGGCTAAGACGCCTGTACCATCGTGGAGGCGTCTGACTAAGACGCCTCCACCATGGTACAGGCGTCTTAGCCAGACGCCTCGACCATCGTACAAGCGTCTTAGTCAGACGCCTATACCATCGTGGAGGCGTCTGGCAAAGACGCCTCGACCATGGTGGAGGCGTCTTAGCCAGACGCCTCCACGATGGTAGAGGCATCTTAGCCAGACGTCCCGTTTTTTTAATTTTTTTGTCAAATTAAAATTATACGGTGTGTTATCTCAAATTATTTGACGTTTCTTTGCAAGTTTTCGGTGGTAACCGGTCGGATTACAATGAGTTTTTTGCAAGTGATGAAGATTCAAATAATGTCGAGATCCAACATTTTTTAAGATCCAAAATCCCTCGGCGGTAAAACATCCTGCCATACAAATACCACATCGACAGGTCGTTCGGGGGTCTCACTCACCGGTGAGCGAGCGGCATTCCACCTCGCCGGTGCGGCGGCGGGGGTGGCAAGGGGGCAGCGCCCCCTGGAAATTTTTTGGATTTTGAAATTGTTGGATCTGGAAATTTTTGAGTTTTCGGTGTACCGAAGGGGTATCGGTCATCCGAATATAGTAATTATTAACTTATTAATTAATTAATTTAACAATTATCTAAATTTATAATCAATTATCTTTTTTAAAAAATAATAAAAAATAATAAAAAATTACGGGCGTCCGACGGAGCCACCCCACGTAGGAGGGAGGCGTCTTACACAGACGCCCTTCCCATGTGCGGGGTGTCTGGGTAAAACGCCTCCCCCGTGGGGGAGGCGTCTTACCCGGACGCCCCCCTCCTACGTGGGGGCGGCTCCGTCGGACGTCCGTAATTTTTTATTAATTTTTTATTAAAAAGATGTTAGATATTTTACCAGATTCGAGTACACTGGGGCGTCCGTTGGCTCATTACTAACATCCAAAACATTATTTTTTATGATTATAAGAGGAAGGTGAAGAGAGATGTGTGATAGGAGGGTAAAATGTCGCGTTATAGCAGTAGAAATGAGAGAAGAGCAAAAATGTAATTTCAAGGGGCGATTTAAGTAGTTTTGGGACGATGTTTAGCAATTCAGTTGAATTTTGGTTACAAGTTTGCACTTTTTTGTGTGCAAATAGATAAATCTCGTGTTGCAACTTCCAATTAAATTTAAGAAAAATTGTCATACTCAGAAATTATACTTTGTATTTTCACTGGAGGGACATCAAGGGGTCCATGCATGGATCTTGTGTGCATAACATTAGCAATTCATAAGAAAAATCATACAGAAATTTACATATTTGTCTGAAATTCAATATCTATCTTGCCATTTGGCAAGAATATCAAATTCCTAGCTGATCTACACCTAAGAGATCAGTTGGCAAATGGAACCCAAGTTAATGTGAGAATGTGATAAGCTTTGGTGCTTGAAGTGGGATGCCCAATGGGATGATGGCACATTAAAACCACTTTAACCAGTTTCCATACGTGGACACAGGAAACATAGACACATGCATGCAAATGCAAGTTATTAGGGTAAATCTTAGGATCGAACTTTTAGTATCTATATTAGGTCACTTCAGTTTGGAATCGCAATTCGTATCACAAAACAGTATGGGTACAAAAAAGTAGTTTAGATAATCAAAAATAATATTAGCTAGGGTTTGTGATGTTGTGCTTCACATGTATGGTGTAAGGCACTGAGGCCTATCTTCATTTGACTTTCTTCATCTTTGTCCCCTCCAAGGATTGGCACAAAAAAGATTTTGTCTTCTTGTGGATGTAAAATTAACTCCATTCAAGGGAAGAGATGGTGTCATGGTGGACAACTGAACGTCATTTCAAGTTAGTAGATCATAAAAAAATACAAGAAAAAATATTATCTTAATTGATTGAAATACCAATTAATTGGATATAAGAATAGAACGTCGGTTTGATTACTACTTTCGCAATAAATTATAATTAAAATACTACTCAAAATTGATTTTTACTACTTAGTACTTACTAAAAAATTCCAATCACCGACTGAATTCTTGCGACCGCTTCAAAGTTCGTCATCAACTGATTATCTTCTATTTCAACTTCAAAAATCATAAAAAAAATGTAGTGCAAAATCAGAATTGGTTTTCAATATATTACTATACATTTTAAAAACGAACCTTTGTTATGGATAATATAGAAGGGATATATGGATGGATGACAGAAAGCAACCAACCACAATACCAACCGTTGGATCTCCACCATAGTCCCATCCAACGGCTACAAATCCCCATCGACGACACTCGACAATGATAGTTGTCGGGCAATCGAGACCAGGAACCCGTCATGTCTACTTAGCCGTTAGATTAGACATGGACGGCTTAGATGGAATGCGCATCACAAACCCAATCAATCATGAAGGGTTTTTTCACAACAACCTCTCAAAAACAGACATTCACTACTACAAATACAAATATGATCTTTGTCGACGGACTCGACGAATTGTTACTCATGCCTTAGAAACTTCCGTCGGCATCCAACAGGAATATTCTGTCAGGAAAGACAAACAATAGATATTGTTTCAGTAAATTTTCAATTTTTTCCGTCTTTTACTTAATTGTTCCCATAAGGTTCTATTTTTTTATTGACTTATAAAAATGCTCGCTGATACAAAGAAAAAACTAACATGAAATGGAAAGACAAACAAGAGATACTATGGAAGATGATGAGGTGACGCGACAACTGAAATAGATCCACATACAACTAGGGTTATTCGTGGGGCGGGTTTGACCCGCCAACCCGTCCCGCCCCGCCCCGTGTAGGGCGGGTTGCGGTTGAAAATTTTCCTACCCGTGACCCGTTAACCCGCCACCCGTTAACCCGTCGGACTAAACGGGGCGGGTTGCGGTTAATATATTACCAACACGTTAACCCGTTTACCCGTTACAGATATAATTATTAAAAAAATACATATTTATGTATTAAAATTTTCGTTATTTCATTAAACTTCTAACATTTCTTCTAAAATTAAAATTTTCCTAACCGTGACCCGTTAACCCGCCACCCGTTAACCCGCCAGACTAAACGGGGCGGGTGTCGGCCCAATTTTTTTTACCCGCCCCGCCCCGTTTGCCCGCCTGACTTTGGTGGGGCGGGTAGCGGGCGGAGCCAAACCCGCCCCGCCCCGTTTGCAGCCCTACATACAACGACGAAAGCATGGAAGCATACAAAGTAGTCGAAAATAAAATGTGCGTTTAGGGGTTAATGAATATGCATATGACAATAAATGTATCAACTATATGATAAGTGTACACCTTTTAACTTATTCAAGCAAGTGGTATTCGTTGTTTATGTTGTAATCGGTAGACCGTTGCCGCAATTAATTGTGTTTTCAAGAGTATAAATGTAACGATGTGGCAAATATAGAGAATTTTATTGCTAATGTGTATGTTCGAGAGAGTGCACGTGACACCAACTATGATTAGGCTAATTCATAGATATTTAATTTTAAAATAGTCAAGATCAAATAATACACAAACTTATTAGACCACATCCCGATGTTCGTTAAAATAGAGCGAAAAGTATTTCCTAAAAAGACATGGACATGCATAACTGATCAACAAATTTGAAAAATTTACACAAGGATTTATCAAAAGTTGTGCAAGAATTTACGAGGGTATTGATGCAAAACTCCTTCAAAATAGACAAAACGCTAGAATACTGACACACTGTTGTAATCATTTTATTTTTATATCATTTAAATTAAAAAATAAAATTAGTACGGTTATTTCACTACGCTCATGCATTTTAGGAAGTTTGGAACGTCCCAAGAATATTTTACTTTGTTAACAATTAGACCCCCCTCTATGATTCCTTCACTTAGGGATTTTGCATTAGAGTAGGTTGTCAACACAATATCGTGTGTAATTGTTAAATGTGTACGTATTTATAAAAAAATTATAATTTGGTAGAGGAATCACTTTGTGCATGGTGGGAACACTTATTGGGATACACTTATTGTGTAGTTTTTGCAAGTTTGTTATGCAAAAAGGGTACGTTTAGGTCGGGTGTAAATATATAAAAAATTGTTGGCAAACATTTTAATTAATTTACTAACAAAAGTTGAAAGTACTAATCTTTAATACTCCTGGATAGAAAAAATTTACTTCACGTACCAAAACGAAAGACACCCCAAAAAATCCTACCCAAGTTGACCTTCTATTATACTTTATACCAAGCTCATTCTTTCCGAAAACCGAAAATAATAGTTGAGGGGCTTCAATACAAATTACCCAATAAAAAAAGTGAAACACCAAAATCAAAGCGGCGCACGGTGTCATCCAAACCGGAAACAAACCTTTCGATCTCCCAAATCTTTCCACTTGTGTGATATTATTTCGCAACTGCAAATATTAATAACCGTAATCACATTCTATAATTATAATAATATTTATAAGTTCTGTTGCTTAATTCGAAAGCTGTGGTCGATCGAGACCATCCCAACCTTCTCCTCCTTTCCAGTTTCCGCATCACTTTCTCGGATTTTGATCCTTCCGGAGGCCTCCGATCGTAGAAATCGACTCGACCCATTTCGTTTCTCCGGTCGTTAACCCTGAATAACCAATCAAAATCCGGTATTGGGGTGTTCCCCATCGGATTCTCGAAACCCTAGCTTTGCTGGTTTGGTGGTGGTGGTGTTGGAATCGGAAGTTTGTTTTCGAGAATTGTTTGGTACCCAATACGGTTTGGGGATTGTAAGTCGGGAAAAACCGATCAAAATCGGATCTTGCGGTGTTTCTGATTGGATTCGGGAAACCCTAGCTTTGTTGCTGTTGTTTTGGTGGTGTGGGAATTCGAAGGGTTGGTTAGTTTCGGTTGGGGAGGTTTTTTGATACCCAATACGTTTTTAGCATTGTAAGTCCGGAAAAAAACAATCAAAATCCGGTCTTGACGTGTTTCTGATCTGTTTCTGAAAGCCCTAGCTTTGCTGCTGTGGTTGTGGTATTGGAATCTGAAGCTTTGGTTGTTTTCAAGAAATGCTTGATACCTTAACCTTTTTGTAATTGTAAGACTGGGATCGCTAATCGAAATTCGATCTTGAGCTGTTTGCGATCGGATTCGGAAAATCCTATTGAAATTTGATATGTCGGATTCAAAGGAGTCAGGCAGGTTGAATTACTGGAGAATGTATTTTAAGAGTGCTGACAGTGATATATTTGATGTAATTGAGAATGCAATCGTGGTTGCCGCATTGGATTGTCCGAAAGAGTTGCAAAAGAAGAGAGACAAAATTGCAGAGAAGCTCTTCTCCTGCCATTTTTCTCGGTGTTTTGGATGTGGTAATGTTGAGTTGCAGATTTCTGAGGGTAGAGATGATGTCGGACGAGAGAAAGATTGTGGAAATGGTGGCATTGTCCGGGATAAAGGGAGTGTAAATGATGACCATGTAGAGAGGAAAACAATGGTGAGCAATTACAGTTTCGATGAGGCTGAGGCATTAACTGAAGAGATTGAAGAGGAGGGTCAGACTGTCAGAGAGGTATTAAGGATCAAAGAAGTTCTTGACCGCAAGCAAGATGAGGTGAAACCTTTAATCTATATAATTCTACTTAAAGATATTGTTTTTCAATCATAAATATGTAATTGAATCGTAATATGAAGTTTACTAGCTCTTAATGTTAGTACGGTTTGTTATGAATCTTGTACACTTGATTTAGTACCTTTGTTTAGAGTTCAATCTTAGTTTATACATGAGAAAAAAATATCCTTGACCCAGACATTGTTAAATCATCCCAATGATTACTCATTTTATGAATACTAATCTTTTCGGAATTTTGTATTTGTTGTTTTTGTAAAGATGGTGTTGATTTTCACAATTTCTGCGGTCTGTTTCAATGTTCCAGTCTGATTCGATGCTATTTGAGTCATTGAGGAGGCTTCAGCTGATGGGCCTTTCCTATGAAATTCTCTCGGTGAGAGTAATTCCTCATTCTGGGTTGTGTTTTCATTTGAAAGACTGCACTCTGCAATTATAATCTTGATGATGGAAGTTTGGGGAATTTGTCCATGTATCATGTGTTACTTTCCCTTTTCCATGGTGTGTAGGCCACGCACATCGGAAAGGCTGTCAGTGGTCTTCGTAAGCACAGTTCAAAACAAATACGTGATCTTGTGAAGACCCTTATCAAGTAAGTATTGACAAAGTTGAATTTTTTGTTCCATGGTTGGTATTTTTAATGTTTTAAATTGGGCTGCTTTATGATTCTTATAATAATCTTAGCAGTTGGCATTTTCATTTCATCTATACTGTAAACGCCAATGATACAAATGTTGAGTTATTAAGACTCCATATCATCATCTGATTTTGATGTGCATTCTTCTTTTCTTTGTTCTTGCTCTTCTTAATTGTGTTATGGACTCCAGTAATGTTATCCAGAGAGAAAATAAATTGCAAACCGGAAGAGTTTTATCCTTGTAAGGAAGAAATACATGTAACATTCTTTTTCCTTTCATTACTAGCAAAGGTGGGTACTATGCGTGCTTTAAAAATAAAATAAAAACATGACAAATCTTTACTAAACTTGACGACTGCACATTCTTTGTACATCTATTTCTTCAAAACTAGACTACATGGAAAGGGTTGATTCTTGTACCAAGTTCCATGAATATGCACGATGCATTATTACTCCAATTGTGTCTTCATAGCTAGACGCACACCTTTGTATGCTTGCATGCCTTCTGAATTTCATGCATTTGCTTACATAATTCTTCTCCGTGTTTTGGCATTATATTATAGTGGGTGGAAGATCATCGCAGATGATTGGATCAAAGCTACAGCTTCTCTTACACAAGAAGGTTTGCTTCCCACTCTGGTTGCACGTCTGTGACTTATGTTCTACTAATGAAATGTCAATGTCAACTTTCAGCTGCACAAGCTACTCCAGAATCAGTGAACCCTTCCGAGTTAGTAAATGAGGGCCTTCCTTATCCTCCTTTGGACGAAGCAGCTCTTATTGTGACCCAGACAGCCCCTATGGAATTCAATCAGGTAGTCACAACTAGCTCGATTATCTATCTATTTTGGAAGGGAATGGTCATAGGAACTGACTCGGCTCTTACTCTTCCTGTCTATAAACTATTCCATCCAGAAGTTCTTTGATGGCATAGATGATGATGGAAGTAAGTGCAATCTCCAGATCATGCATATTTCAATTTGTTTTTCGTTACTGATTATGTAGTTTTGCATTCTTAAAATTTCAAACTAATTTTTGGCTATAGATCCCCAGCAGTCTAGAGTGCACGACAAGCACCAGGATTACAGAAAGACCTCCACAATCGTAACCGCTCATCTTAATCATATAAGAAGACGATTACCACATTCATCCAATTTTGAAAACAAGGATCCAGTTGGAGCCCATGATGTGAAAAAACAAATCAAGCCTGAAGAATTGACTAGGCTGCCAACACGAGTGCAACCAAAATCGGATAATTTAAGTTGTCCTAAGCCCTGGTCGGCGAGACCTCCCAATTTGAGTAGTAACTGCAACAATACTGGTAATGTAAAATCCCAACGTCAACCTGGTGCTGCCATTGCACAGGAGAAGCCTCAAACTAGTGTACAGGATGTGTGTGAAAATACCCTTCCACTTTGTCTCTAAAGTTTTCTCTTGACATCTTACTTACATATTTTGTTTTACAGAAATCAATGTTGACGGATGACAATTCAGTCCGTGCGAAGCTTGAAATCGCGAAGAGAAAACTTCAGGAAGGGTACCAAAATGCTGACAATGGTTCGTCATTTTGGCTCTTTGAAACAGTTGCTATCCTTTAATTTTGTTACAGAACTTTAAGTTGTGCTTGCACTTTTGATGGTGCAGCAAAGAAACAAAGGACAGTACAAGTCATGGAGTTGCATGACCTGCCCAAGCAAGCAGTCAACCACCGGCAACCTCCTATGAAATCGAGAAACATCAATCGGAAGTGGGCAAATGGGAACTCGTAGCTGGTCCAATGCATTGTTCGACAAATTGACCTTTGCTGCCATAAACACTCCATAGTTCATACCATTTATAAAACAAATTCGGAGAAAAAGGGACTTTTCATGGAACCTCTATAAACAAAAAAAGTTTGTTGGGTTCAGCTTATTTCTTCCTTTATGATCAACATTAAAGAACATACATACTCTTGTTCTTTGTGATTTACGAAATGAATTGTTTCTAGAGAGAAATTCGTTCGAAAAAGTAATACTGAAGGGTGATATGATCCTTGTGGTTTCTATACATTCATCATTCACATCCTAGACATAGTTTCATGTAAAGTTGTAAAGCTTTTTGTCGATAAATCACATATTGGTAGCTTATGGAGGATTTGTAAACGACCGCAAATGGTCAAATGTTCAGTAAATACAGGGTGATTATGAGCTGATCTTTTTGAAACTACAAATATTAGTTTTTGAAACTAGTGTTTGAATTCATGTTCTGTACGTTCCATAAGTTGCAACTTTGTGTTTTAATGATGTTTTCACCTTCTGTTTAAGATTAACCTGTTCTTATGAATCACCGGTTGCATTGTGGGTTTAAGAAAGTGTTTTGTGATGCATTTGATTTACTGCACTGCTCCAGTTGATATATTGTTTCATTTGATCAGCTTGAAAGAAAGTACTGGATATTTGTAACTCATTTTGTTGTTCTTAATAAAAGATAATTTTGAGATTGATTTGAAGTCTGATGACGATCTTTACATGCATTTGTTTTAAACTAATGCATTCTTGGGTTCAACTTCCCCATTTCCCTTGTAATTGATGAATCTTCTGGTCGTTCATCTTGTGGTATCATCATTATCTTAAAAAGGTCAATGGTTGGTATTATTTTATCTTAATTCTCTTTAAAGAGATGGCATATCTTGGTAGCTTGGCGAAATATGTAGTCATATAACAATAGTTACTTAACTAATTCTATAACAGTAATCAGTTATACTTCAAATAATTTCCAGACGTTATATGAATTCCATCCTTGATACTATTAAAAGCTAATTTGTTAGATGATTATTGGAGTACGATAACTCTATATTATACATAAATACTAATTGAAACCGAGGCAATACAAAGGGTTCTCATCAGGGAATGTGAAGGTGCAATTTTGATCTATTATGTTTTTTGAAAATTTTCTGTCATTATCGCTTTTTAGTCATGTCACGAAGAGTATATCATTTTGTCAACATTACTCCGTACTTTAAAGTTCATATTAGAGGTTACAAACCTTGGGATAAGTATTATAGGATTAAAAAAGAGAATTACTATTCGTTATCTGATTTTTACTTAAATTGACCGTTTAATTATCATTTTGTTCTTCACGATCCATTTAATACTCATTTTGTCTCGTTTCTTAAACTAAAATTTCTGTCTAAGGTTTTCTCACTTTACTATTACCAACACCACAAAAATATTCGACGAAACGTCTGGATCACGCGAATTTAAAAAAAACTTGGTCTGGGTAAAATGTCTATCCAAAAAAAATAAATAATAATAAAATCTTAAATTTATACGAAGCGAGACCCCGATTGACCTGTCAATACGTTATTTGGTAAACTTCCTGACTTACAAAAAAACTCATTGTAATCCACAAAATTAATACCAAAAATCGTGAACAGAACGTAAAATAATCTGAGATAACAAATAGTATAATTTTAAGATTTTTTATCAAAAGAAATAGGGGCGTCTAAGTCAGACGTCACCCCATTGAGGGTGACTCCTGCAGACGCCCCTCCTAAAAAATTATTTTTAATTTTTTTTGAAATAAATGAGACATTTTATCATATTCGAGTGCACCATGTTGTCCGCTGACACATTTCCTAGCCTCCGAGACATTGTGAGAGAAAGATGAAGAGAAAGTGGTGGTAGAAGATTGAAGTGATGAGATATATAAGTAGAAATGATCAAATGAGAGAATGACAAAATGGTAATTCGTAAGGACGATTTAGGTAGTTTTCAAGTGATGTTTAGAAATTCAGTTATAAAATACGACGGTTGGCAGAGTAAAATGAGTTATAAAATACGACGGTTGGCAGATTAAAAAAATCGGGAAAAAATCACTTGTTTGAGAATGATTCGATTTGATTTCAATTGCATACGGTTAAAATTATCAGGTCAACAAAAAATTAGAAAATCGAGTATGAAAACCGGCCATTGTTGTTATTAGTTCAGATAAATTAGTAGTTAACGATGTGTATAGAACAATTACCATTCGTATTTTATGTACATGATACTTAAGGACCATCAACTCAATGAAAGCACAGGTAGAAACATATGCCCAGCCAAAAACAATTAGATTACAAATCCCTGAGTCATTCGGAGGAAATTTCAAATCAATATTTATGATGTTAAAGAACATACCTTCAATGCACAACGGCTCTCCATTAAGAGGCACCTCTTGGGAGATCCAACCACACAATAAATGTATAACGGATATAACTCAATGTATAAGTATCCCTCATGTATTAGCAAACAATAATAATCAAGAAATAATACACTTATCTTCTTCCCGCGCCATTTTTAATATGGTATCAGAGCACTGATCCACTCAAAACTAGCCTCAGACTCCCCCCCGGAGTTCATCATCGGCCTCACCTCATCAAGGGGGTTGAAGGTCGATCAAAACCCTCATCCAAACCCAAAAAATGTCGGACGACAACAGAAGAAACCAACCAGAAAGCAACCCCCATCGCCTTGTCACAACGCTCCTCAATACCAACAACTATCTATCATGGGCGCGTGCCGCTTCTCTCTCCCTCAGCGGCCGGGGGAGATTAGGCCACATCACCGGGAAAACACAAAAGCCAGAAACCGACGCATCAGACAAAGACCAAGATGAGTGGCAAACCATGGACCACCAGGTAATGTCCTGGCTCCTGGCGTCCATGGAGGCCAACATTGCTGAAATATTCATCTACAAAGAAAGTGCAAAAGACCTCTGGGAAGCGGTTCGAGAGCACTATGGAAAGGCTCAGAACTTCGCACATATCTTCAAAATAAAGCAGGAAATTTCACAAACTCGCCAAAATAGCCGCGGAGTCACTGAGTACCTTGGCACTCTCAGAAGGGCTTGGGATGAGTTAGGGGTTTACGAACCCCCAACTACCGAAATCAAAATAATCCAACAAAGAGCAGAACAAGACCGGATCTACCAGTTCCTGGTAGGTCTAGACACAACCTACGAAAACATCAGGAGTTAGGTGATGATGGCACCAGAACTCCCTTCCCTTGCTTCAGTCACCGCCATGGTCCTTCGCGAAGAAACACGAAGGCGAACCATGACTCATCCGCAAGGGACCCCAACAACCATTGAAGCAGAAAACCATGTCTTTTTTTCCGGAAAAAATCAAAACCAGAACGGAAAAAAAAGGTTCGGAAATCGCAAGGAAGAGAACTGCGAAAATTGCAAGAAAACTGGGCACAACAAAAATAACTCTTGGTTCCTCTACCCACATCTCCGACCACCAAGAAACGAAAGAAATGGGAAGGCTAATCTGGTGGAGGGAGGCGCTGGCAGCATCGCACAACACAACGGGAGCGGTGACCGCCGAATCAACTTCTCGCAAAACCCTAACCCTTCGAATTCCACTGAAAAGAACGCGTTTTATATTAACGCCTCTGGATCCGCTGACCCGTTCCGCCCGCCAACCCATACCCGCTCAGATCCCGGATCTTCCAGATCCGAGTTTCTCGGGTCCACCAATGGATCCATTAACCCGATCCAGTTAAGCAACCTAGTGGACCAGCTTAATGTTTTATTGCAAAACAACCCTCCTGCTTCAGGTAATTACTCAGGTATGAAACAGAATCATGTTTTTGCTAATGTCTCTAGCTTATTTATTAAATCAAATGAAAATTGGATTGTTGATACCAGTGCTACAGATCATATGGCTGGTAATCCAAAACTTCTTAGTAACATTAACCAAAATTTAAGATTGTTAAATAATTTTGTTACCGTTGCAAATGGAGATAAAATTCAAATTCAAGGAATAGGAATAGGAAAAGCAAACTTGATTAATAACACATGTGACAATATTTTGTATATTCCTAATCTTAATGCTAACCTAATTTCAGTTGCCAAAATTACTACTGAACTCAATTGTAATGTGATTTTTTCCCCTAATAATGTGTTTTTTCAGGATCGTACCACAGGAAGGATGATTGGTAAAGGCATCCTCACAAATGGTTTATATGTCCTTGAAACAAACAAAAGGACATATCATACCCAAACTCTTGATAATCACCTTCTCTGGCATAAGCGGATGGGTCATCCCTCATCAAATGTGCTAAAAAGTCTTTTTCCATATTTTAAATCTAATTTACTATGTGATGTGTGTCGTTTTGCTAAACAAACCCGATTACCGTTTTCAAATTCCAGCACAAAAACTTATGTTCCATTTACCATTATTCACTCCGATATTTGGGGACCTGCTCCCAAAGAATCCTACAATGGTTTTCGATATTTTATTAGTTTTATTGATGATTTTTCTAGAACCACCTGGATTTACTTATTAAAACATAAATCTAATGCTTATCCAGTGTTTTGTGAATTTTTACGTTTTATTGAAAATATGTTTGATGCAAAGATTAAAAAATTTCGATCTGATAATGGCTCCGAATATATGAGCAATATGTTTCAAAACCTTTTAAAACAAAAAGGTATTCTTCATCAAACATCTTGTATAAATACACCACAACAAAATGGGCTTTCAGAACGAAAAAATCGACACATTTTAAATGTTACTCGATCTCTTCTTTTTCAGAATAATGTTCCAACACATTTCTGGTCTGATGCTGTTCTCATTGCTGCTTATATAATTAATCGCATTCCTAGTCCTACAATTAATAATAAAAAACCTTTAGAACTCTTGTACGATAAAGAAATTAGTATTAATCATCTTAAAGTCTTTGGGTGTACATGTTTTGTTCACAAAAAACGTGAACACAAACTTGACTACACCTCGGTTAAATGCATTTTCTTAGGATATTCCTTCAAGAAGAAATGATACAAATGTTATGATCCAGAAAATAGGAAATTCTTAGGATATTCATCAAGAAGAAAGGATACAAATGTTATGAATAGGAAATTCTCGAGGAAGAAAACGAACAAAGGGAGGGAGAAGACGGAGAAGAACAAAAGGAGGGAGAAGACGGAGAAGAACAAAGGGAGAGAGGAGATGGAGAAGAAGAACTTCCGAGAAGATCCTCTCGTCCTTCACGACCTCCCCCTAGATTTAATGACTATATTCTTTCACACGTCACGTGTCCTATTCAGAATCACTTATCCTATCACCAATTCTCATCCAACCATCAGGTCTTCTTAGGAAAGCTAGATCAAAATAAGGAACCAACAACATATCAAGAGGCTATAGGAAACCAAAATTGGAAGAAAGCCATGAAAGATGAGTTACGTGCCTTAGAATCCAATCAAACTTGGACTCTAGTTCCTCTACAACCCAACATAAAGTCTGTCGGTTGCAGATGGGTCTACAAAATCAAATATCATAGCAATGGCAACATAGAAAGATATAAAGCCCGTCTTGTAGCTAAAGGCTACACTCAAACCTATGGTCTTGACTATCTAGAAACCTTTGCTCCCGTAGCCAAAATGAACATTGTTCGAGTCCTCCTATCAATTGCAGTTAATCAAGGTTGGAATCTCTTCCAAATGGATGTTAAAAATGTTTTTCTACATGGAAACCTTGAAGAAAAAGTTTATATGACTCCACCACCTGGCTACACCACACATCCAAATCAGGTATGCAAGCTTCATAAGTCTATATATGGACTAAAACAATCACCTCGAACATGGTATGTCAAACTCAGTCTCTCTCTTATTAGTTATGGATTCATTAAAAGTTCTGCTGATGCATCAATATTTACAAAACAAAGTCATAATACCACTATCATCGTACTTATCTATGTGGATGACATTATTATAACCGGGAATAATGACCACAAAATCACCTTAGTCAAGGAATATCTAAAATCTAAGTTTGACATCAAAGACTTAGGGTTTATGAGATATTTTTTAGGAATAGAAATTGCACACTCCAAGAAAGGTTTGTTTCTTTCCCAACGAAAATACACCCTAGACCTACTCAAAGAAACTGGGAAACTAGGATCAAAACCAATAACTACTCCAATAGAAATCAACAAAAAACTAGGACCAATAGATGACACCCCTCTAACTAATATTAGACAATTCCAAAGATTAGTAGGAAAGCTCATCTATCTCACTGTTACTCGACCCGACATTACTTATGCTGTTAGTCAAATAAGTCAATTCATGCATGCCCCTCACACTCATCACTTAGATTTGGTAAACAGAATCTTATGCTACCTTAAAGGAACCCCTGGACAAGGACTTTTAATGAAACCTAATAACTATAACTCAATAATTGGATATTCCGATGCAGATTGGGCTGGAAGCCATGATCGAAGATCAACTACCGGTTTTTGCACCTTTGTAGGAGGCAACTTGATAACATGGCGAAGTAAGAAGCAAAATGTCGTTGCATGATCTAGTGCAGAAGCTGAATATCGAGGGATGACATCCACTACCAGCGAATTAATCTGGCTCATACAACTCCTCAAAGACATGAATATCACAACTCAGGAACCAACAAAAATGTTCTGTGATAACAATGCAGCACGGCACATTGCCACAAATCCGGTCTTCCACGAAAAGACCAAGCATATAGAAGTTAACTGTCATTTCATCAGAGAAAAAATACAGTCAAAACAAATAGAAGTTCCCTATGTCTCAAGCAAAGAACAACTCGCAGATATCTTCACCAAAGCACTTGATCGCAGAACCTTCTCCAACCTTCTCTTCAAGTTGGGATCTGTCAACCCTTTCCGGACACAACTTGAGGGGGCGTGTTAAAGAACATACCTTCAATGCACAACGGCTCTCCATTAAGAGGCACCTCTTGGGATATCCAACCCCACAATAAATGTATAACGGATATAACTCAATGTATAAATATCCCTCATGTATTAGCAAACAATAATAATCAAGAAATAATACACTTATCTTCTTCCCGCACCATTTTTAATATATGCCCAATATGCAAGTCGATATAGAATTCTCAAGTACGGTTTTTTATGATTTTACAAAGGTATCATGTTGGACTTATGAATGGTTATTTTTCAAACCTTGCTTGTAGCAATTGGGTTTTAGAGGTTTAATGTAAACACTGTTGTGTTTTTTTGTTGGCCCATTAATTAATTCTAAGCAAGGTATATTAAGTGAGAAGAAATTGGCCTTAAAATAAATTAATCCTTTACTTCTCATCTTGTGCAAATTAAAGACTACATCTATTTACAAAAAGAACACTGATCCAACATCCTATGTGACATGACAGCAATCCCGTGGAAATTATTAATTTCGGTTATCAGATAATGGGTCATTAATAAGCAAAGTTACAACATAGGTGAACATTAAATCATACATTATATCATCTTTTAATACAGAAGTTTCCAACTGCCGTTGGTAACTAAACCATACCGGAATCAGGTAACTAACTTACTATGAGAAATAAACCACTCTCTACCAACTATAGCAGCAATTAAAAGAGACAACTACAATAGTACCAACCAAAGGAAACACATCATGGATGGATTTACAAACCTCACATATCCTGCATCTCTTCCTCCTCCTCTTCGTCGTAATCCTCCTCATCGTCAGCAGTTGCATCCTGGTACTGCTGGTACTCCGACACGAGATCGTTCATATTGCTCTCCGCCTCAGTGAACTCCATCTCGTCCATGCCTTCCCCGGTGTACCAATGCAAGAAAGCCTTCC
The DNA here is from genome assembly GCA_963682175.1 of Triglochin maritima. NCBI lineage: Eukaryota > Viridiplantae > Streptophyta > Magnoliopsida > Alismatales > Juncaginaceae > Triglochin > Triglochin maritima. The sequence goes on from OY821770.1 coordinate 61,962,883, forward strand.
TCCTGAACATGGCTGTGAACTGCTCGCTCACCCTCCTGAACATCTCCTGGATGGAGGTCGAATTCCCTATGAAAGTTGACCCCATCGAGAGCCCTCTGGGTGGGATGTCACAGACGGAAGACTTCACGTTGTTGGGAATCCATTCAACAAAGTAGGAAGAGTTTTTGTTCTGAACGTTGATCATCTGCTCGTCCACCTCTTTGGTGCTCATTTTCCCACGGAACATGGCGGAGGCTGTGAGGTAGCGGCCATGACGAGGGTCAGCGGCGCACATCATGTTCTTGGCGTCCCACATTTGTTGGGTGAGCTCTGGGACAGTCAGGGCACGGTATTGCTGGGAGCCACGGGAGGTTAAAGGGGCAAAGCCCACCATGAAGAAGTGGAGCCTTGGGAAGGGGATCAGGTTGACAGCAAGTTTCCGGAGGTCGGAATTCAGCTGTCCAGGGAACCTCAAGCAGCATGTTACTCCACTCATCGTCGCTGATATCAAGTGGTTCAGGTCACCAACTGCAACATCGAAAATGAAAGTTAACAATCAGCAAACTGGCATTGGAATAAATTCCACCTTGAATGAAAAGTAAATCAAACTCACAGCTTGGTGTGGTGAGCTTCAGAGTTCTGAAACAGATGTCATAAAGGGCCTCATTGTCGAGAACCATGCACTCGTCGGCATTCTCAACCAGCTGGTGGACAGATAGAGTGGCATTGTAGGGCTCGACAACAGTGTCAGAGACCTTTGGGGATGGGAATACAGAGAATGTGAGCATCATTCTATCTGGGTATTCCTCTCTGATCTTGGATATCAAAAGTGTTCCCATTCCAGATCCCGTGCCACCACCAAGCGAGTGGCACACCTGGAATCCTGATCAAACAAGTAAAAAGACATGGTTAATGGTTAGCTACATACCCCAGAAATAAATTATTATTATTATTATTGTAGTGAATCAGTTCAAATGATGTACATTTGACATAATTTGAAACCAAACTAAATATGAAACTGTAAATATGATTATTATTTTTCAATTTACAAAAGCAACGAATACCTAATTCACAGAATTAAGAATAATGCATGACAAAAGGCTAGATACCCAAAGAAGCCCAATGATATTATACGAAAGTCGGGAACTAATCAAATCTAACCAGACATACTATTACGAAAAATAGCACGATAACTTTAAACAAATATGTGAAAATTCATTTAGTTCTTAAACCCTCTGGTAAAATAAGAACAGCCCCAACATTCAAGGCCCCTTTTTCACCATTAGGAAGAACTTGTTTCAGTTGCATGTCATAAGGGATTCTGACAACTCCTTCAAATATATAGACTACAAACCACTGAAAGAAACAATATTTCACAATATATCACCTTGGAGGCAGTCGCAGTTTTCTGCCTCCTTCCTTACAACATCAAGAACCGAATCAATGAGCTCTGCTCCCTCAGTGTAGTGCCCCTTCGCCCAGTTGTTCCCAGCCCCAGATTGACCAAACACAAAATTGTCTGGCCTGAAGATCTGCCCGTAGGGTCCAGTCCTCACACTGTCCATCGTGCCCGGCTCAAGATCCATGAGCACAGCACGGGGAACAAACCTCCCACAAGAGGCCTCATTGTAGTAAACATTGACACGCTCCAACTGGAGGTCAGTGGTTCCAACGTACCTTCCAGTGGGATCAATACCATGCTCATCACAGACTACTTCCCAAAATTTGGAACCTATTTGATTACCGCATTGGCCACCTTGGATGTGGAGAATTTCTCTCATGGTTGACGTACCTGAATGAATTGGCAAGTAAGCACCAAGAGAAGATCTAGTTATGTTACATCAAATTGGTAAAAAACACTCGTATATTATAAAAATATTGCTAAGCAGTACAAAACAGAAACTTAATCTAAGAAACAGAAATAAAGGACTATGTTATTGATATTTTAACAGAAGAAAAGCCCTTTCTAAAAACACAAAAAACTTAACCGACATAAACCTACTTATGGAAGATCATGTCAAACAAGATCAGCACTCACAGACAAAAAAAATATCAGTAACTTTGCATTTGTTTTAAGTAAAGATCCCAAACTCAATAGAGAAAATCTAGAAACTTATTGATAAAAATATGAAAACATCATAGATTACAAATTCCAAACAGATCTACTTGCAAACAACAGATCTGAAACAAAACCAGAATCTCTCAACAAAATCATTTGGACATCTTAAACTTAATCTAGAAGGACCAGAAATTATTTACTCAATAAGGTTCAATCTAACCAAATATCTCAAACTTAATACAATTTCCAGGTTCAAAATCGAAAACCATTTGTACTTAAAAAGACATCCGAAACTCAAAACTACCCAAAACCATTGTAGGTTGACTAAAATTCAAAATACAAAAAAAGAAAACAAAATAGCTCCACAACTAAAAATAGTATCTTCCTCGTAAAAAAACCCTGAAAACTCAAAATCATCCAAAACTAGTGTCTTTGGATTAGTTTTCAGATAACAAAATCTCGCGAAAACTAAAACTTTCTTGTAAAATCCATAAATTTTGCAAAATCACCCAAAACTACTATCCTTGGACTAGTTTTCAGAAAACAGTCCATATCTCAATTTCCCAAAAAAAAAAACTTTTGGACTACGATTTTAAAAACAAACACTACCGCTCCAAAAATCTCCAGAAAATTCAAAGAAAAAAAGCCCTAAAAACTCAAAATCAACTACTTTTCAGAAATGTCCATATCTCAATCTCCAAAAATAGCCATTTTAGGACTAATTTATAGTATAAAAAACCAAATCCGTCAAAACCCCCTAAATCTCCCGAAAATCCCAAAAAATCCAACGATCTAACAGAAAATCACTTGAAAACCGCAGATTAACAGAAAATCACCTGCGGAAGTCCGAATCCGAAGCGAGATTTGAACCAAAAACGAGATCTGGAGCGAGAGTGGAGTGGCAGTTGGGGAAGTAAAAGGGGGTATTTATAGGTAGGGACGAGACGATCCAACGGCTGGAGTTGTTTCCCTCTCTTTTGAGCCTTCGATTGGGGTATCGGACGGTCGGGATCTGTTCGGGTTTGGAGTTTGAAATTGTTTAGTTGGACGGAAATGGCCCTCCGGGTTTTCATTATTTCGGTTGGGTACTACCAGTTGGGATCCTGTTTTGGTTTTTGGCGTTTTGCGTTTTCAGCCCTATGTTAGTTTTCATTTGTTTTCTTTAACTTCTCCAACTTTTCTTCCTGACATGCGATGAAAAGAAACATTTGACGACGTAAACTCTGTTTGGGTGCAACTTTCAAATGTCAGTTTCTGATCAGAAGTCAACTTCTGGGAATGTAGAACCAGGAGCAACTATTTTTTGAAGGTTGAGAGTTGTTTGGATAACCAGAAGGCTTCTGGAAGTGAGTGATGTCTTGTCAAAGGAATTTTCTAAATTGACTTCAGACTTAATGCAAATAAAAATTCATTTTAAATGTTTTTTTTCAAAAAAAAAAACTTCTGAAAATAAGTTTTTTTATATTTGTTTAAAATTTTCAATTTTTTTTACTCAGGATTGATATTCAAATGATGTGGGGTAAATTGGTCCAAACAAAATCAGAATCACAAAAAAGCCGGAGAAACTCCTCTACCAAAGTTTCTCCTTCCAACGTTAATTATTGTCTTGATTTACGTACTAAGAGCAAAACTCCTCCACATCCAACCGATGTTTGGATGCCCACGTTGGGAATGCTGCAATTTCACGGTGGAGGAGCTGGATTCAGGAGCATCCATAAGTTAACTTCTCAAGTCTCGTATAAATTACCATTACTATTGAATGATGTGTTGTTCGGCAAACTCATGTGTCTGAGGTGGGAATGCAGAATTCTCACCAAATGCAAACGCATTTAAGGTGTATAAAATGGTACATTTATCTCATGTATTTGTGTGTTAAGTTTTTTATTTCTTATTGAGATTGTGGATCTTTTGTTGATTCTTCTTTAAGTATTGAATCTTTTGCTTTTATACACTTAGTATGTGTCCTACTTGTTTATATTTTTATTTTCTTTTTGCAAATGTTTCAATATGTTAATTTCTTTTACGTCTTTATCTCTTCACTTGATTTTGCTAAGCATTTTATGATATTTAAAGTTGATCCAACTCAAAGAAAAATAAACATGAAATGGTGACATAAGGACTATAAATCAAGTTGAATTTAAAACTGAAATTTTAAGAAAAGATGGTGGGGAGGAATTGTGCAAAGTGATGGAAAAGTGAAAAGAAATAATGAAGTCGAAAGGGTATTTCGGTAAACATGATAGATACAGAGGGTAGGTACATAAGCAAGGATTCTAAATTGTTTTTTGGTTAACTTTATTGCAAAGGTTAAAAAATCAATATTTGAAGTTTGCTACTATGGGTTCAAGCCTTCAAGGTTCAAAATGTGAGGTTTCGTATTGTTAATTTTGTCAATTAACAAGAGTACATTTAGTGGTCATGAAAATTGGGCAACTCTACAATTCTTAACAAAATTTAGGTTCTTGGGCAATACTACAAGTTGAAGATCTTGTTATGATAAGTTATAAACATGACCTTAATCTTTTTAGCTAGTCATGTTTGAAGAAAATAATAATAATGAGCATGGGTTATCTAAAGTTTAAGCAAGGCATGATCTCGATCCATGAACAACATGCAAGTGTCTGAAATGCTTTAAATTCAGGTGATCACATGATAGTAAGGGTTATCCATGTGATTTTGCCAGCCACGAACGTTAGGAATCTAATAATTAAGTTAAATTACGAACAATTTGACCGGTCAATCTTCTCTTAGTTTAAAAAATTGATCCCTTCATGTTCATAAGTTTTAGCTCGAGTTTACGTTGAATGAGCAAATTTTGGGTGCGTTGGAAATCGATTCCAATTTATTTGGATATTTAGATATAATATGTGATCAAGATATATAGTCTAAAGAGAAAAGGTTGGTTTTATAGGTGTTTATTTGGCGTCCAACCACAAATCCAAATAGATCCTTTGGGACACCATTTTTCGGATCTGGTGTCTTAAAAATGATATTTACGACATTATTTCAAATTTCTTAGGAGTTAGCATCTAAGATGTAATTGCAATTTATCTAAAATGTAGCGTATGATGAAAAGCTAGTATTAATTTCTTGGTTCTTATGTACAATCCAAAAGCCCCAATTGTCATTATCTATTTGAGTGCACCTGCTCTTGTTTGAGTGATTTTGCAAATTATCTAGAGTCGCTCCCAACACTAGATGCAACTTTTAGTGACAATTAAGAAGTTATCTATAATTGGACCAGATCTAGCTAAGATTCTAGCTAACTATGTTTTTGTGAAATTTGGTTGCTCAACCAACTCAACAAAACATAAACATTTAGGTGAAAAGTAGTGGATTCAACTCTATTATAGAGTGTTACACACATTTTGTGTTTAGTAATGTAAGACTAATTGCTCAACACTCCCCCGCACGCACGACCGAGATAATTTTTTCCTTCGTGTCTATGCGCAGACAATATGGGTTGGAGTGGGCCCTTACAGGTAGATCGATCCGCTCTGATACCACGTGAAATTTGGTTGGTCTATCACCTCAACAAAACTTAAGGACTTGGGTGAAAGATAGTGAATCCAACTCTATTATAAAGTGTTGCACATATTATGTGTTTAACAATATGAGACTAATTGAACAACAATTTTTCCCCAGAAACCAATTGTTAGGCATTTATAATCAATATATTTTGTATGACAATCCAACCTCAATTGCTAAACGAAGCAACATTCATTCTTTTCTTTAGAAAAAAATCATTAAATTTTCTTCTAACTAAGGTCATACTATGGTTATCAATCGTGTCGTGTCGTGTACTAATCGTGTCATGTCAAGTCGTATATATAAGTTCTACGTGTTGCGCTGTATCCGACCCATTTAATAATCGGGTTGCTAACTTCTGCCGTATCCAACCCGTTTATAATCGTGTTGTCATATCCAACCCGTTTATACACGAGTATTACTTGTTAAAGACTTAAAGTGTTGTACCAAACAAATATCAACCACTAAAAGTACTAGACGATCACAATAACATTAATAGAAATCACATGCAAATGAAATAGTAGTAACTAACTACATAATATAGTAGTAACCATAAACATAAACTACTTAATACAATAATAACTAACTAACTACCTAATTACCTGATTACTTATCGTGTCTTAATCGTGTTAATCGTTTTTGTTTTAGAAATCCATATCTAACCAATTTAATAATCGTGTTGCCGTATCTAACTTATTTATTAATCATGTTCAAATTCTCAATCCATATCCGTTAAGTTCATGTCGTTTAGTATCGTATAATCATGTTTCGTGTAAAATTGACAACCCTAGTTCATACCATTTGATCATCATGCTTTTAGGCTAATAACAATAAAAGCATTCTTTGCGCAATCAATTTCGAGAGTTGTATCTCTTTCTCCTCCACGGGTGAACGTGAGAGCCGCCACGTCACACATACTTTCACGTGTAACATTTTATGTAACACTTAAATATTATTACATTTTAAGTGATCAATGAAATTTTAAGTCATCGACTCCTTCAGGAAAGAAAATCATAATATTGCTTATGCCAATCAATGAAAATTTTGAACCGCAATATCTAGTTTTAGGAACCACTTAACACTTTAATAACTTATGAACTAAATACTTCATCCACCAATCCTTCCACATCAGCGGATTAAATCACTGCGAGAAAATCTCACCCAATATTTCTTCATTTTTTTCCTCTCCAAGGGATAATAATTTCACGAAAACCCTCTAAATAATTTAAACATGACCAATACTTTTCAATTTCTAGTAAATCTCAAGTACTCACCAATTTAATTGTAACAAACTTTCAAATTTACCATCATCAAAATCATGTCTGCAGTCCAACTAAACAAACGAAAATTATTAGTGGTCACTCTTAAGGACGCTCATTGTGTGACACTGCGGACATGTACAAGTCCAGCTCAACACCCGATTTTGTAGGTTTTTATTTTTTTTATTTTTTTTGTCTCTCTACCCGATGAATCATTTAAACTTCTCAAATCATTACATTTGACGTTTGATTCCATTGACGAACGTTCCATCTTTTGGCGCTCTATCCCATCATCCACAGAATCACAACCTTTGCAATTGACAAATTTCCACACAGAAACCCTTTGTCTTCATTTCCCTTTCGTATCTTCTTTTTCCTTTTGAGCGTAGGTTTTTCTCTCTACTATGATGTCCTCGGAGGAGGAGTTTTTATATTGCCTATGCAGATGCCTGTGGTTTTGGGTTTAAGATAAGAAAATCTCATTACGATCAGGGTGTTATTATCCGGGCCACACTTGCTTGCTCCAAGGAGGGCAATGCACCGACAAAACAAAGACAAGGAATATTGAAGTCTCGTTTATCGAGTGCACGACTCGGATCAGGGTCTCCAGAAACCCAACAAGGGTTACCAGATTAACTTTGTTGATCTTAACCATAACCACACTATGCTTGATTAGGAGCATATGCGTTTTCTTAGACAGAAATGAACTATACATGAAGCCGCGATAGCACACATAGTGTGCAATGATAATGCCAGGATCTCGGCTGTCAAGCACATGCAATCTTTTGTCGTCGAGGCAGGGGTGATGACAAATTGACTTTCAACGAGAGAGACCTCAGGTTTGTCTTGTTTCTGTAGTTAAAAACATAAGTGTGTTAGAAGAGAGCTTCGACGTTCATAACTCTTTGTGTGCAGGAACGTTATAACTAAAGTTAGAAATTTGAAAATGAGATCTAACGATGCACAAGCTCTTCAGAACTATTTCATTAAGATGCAGAAGATTGATTCAATGTTTTTCTATGTCATGGATATTGATGATGAAGGAAAAATAATGAACGTTTTCAGGGCTAACTATCGTTCTAGAACTATATATTCATACTTCGGAGATGCTATATGTTTCGACACTACCTACATGACTAACAAATATAACATGCCCTTTGCACCATTCGTAGGAGTTAATCACCATTTCGAGTCGATGTTGCTCGGTTGCGTTTTGCTGGCCTGTGAGACCACTGAAAATTACATTTGGTTGTTCCAAACGTGGCTGTCGTGCATGAGAGGTACTTTTACAGGATCTGGTTTTGTCTGAAAAAGGTTTTTGGGGGGTACCTTTTTATATTTACTGATGATCCCCTTCAAACATTGTGTTTGTCCCTTTTAAAGCATTTCTTTGTCCTTTTTAACCTGCTAGTGTATACCATTTCAGTTTGGAGGGAAGCTGTTTATACTTAAGGTCGGTCCATTTTAAACATTGGGTTTGTCTTTTTTAAGACATTGGTTTGTCATTTTTAACCTTCTAGTATATACCATCAGTTGGGGGTACTTTTTATACTTACTGTCGATTCTTTTTAAATGGGGGGCTCTGTGCTTTTTAATTTATTTGTTTGTCATTTTTAATACATTGGTTTGTCCTTTTTAATTAATTGGTTTGACATTTTTAATTTATTGGTTTGTCCTTTTTAAAATATCAGTTTGTTATTTTTAATTACACTGTCTTGTGTAGATATCCCTCCACCAACGATCATAACAGACCAAAGTGTTGTCCAAAAACCCAGCAGAATTTGATCGAAATTGGTAGGGTTTCTTTGGTGATTTTGAGTTTCAGAACCATACCTGGTTCCAATACATTTATGCAGTCCGTGAGACCTGGGTACTTGCGTTTGTTGGTGATTGTTTTTTTCCAAGAAATGACTTCTACCCAAAGAAGCGAGAGTATGAATGTGTTCTTCGACAAGTAACTGACTTCGAAGACCACTCTTAAGCAGATTGTTTAACAATACGAACTCGCACTCCGCCACAAGTACGAGAAGGAGGCTCAATCAGATTTCGATTGTCTTCATAAAAACCCTCTGTTGGTTTCATATTCATATTGATAGGGGGAGCTTAATGAATATCATTTTTGTGTGTAATGAATGGCAAAATTTAGGGGGAGCAACTTCATTACAAGACATCTAAAATTCAATGCTTATATCTTATATTTTTTGGTGGATGTCAAAGGGGGAGAGATAATTAAGGGGGTAACTTGAAATTTGATTATAATTGAACAAAAACTATGCACATCTATAAGGAGAACATTTCTATGCATAGTTTACATCTAAAATTTCAAGTATTAAGATATAAGTTGTCATCATAAAAAAGGAGATTGTTGGCTTTTTTGCCTTAATCTATGTTTTTAATCAACCTATTCTTAATTCTAATCAATATAAAGTAGCACACATATTGCATTGCATATATATTGCTTTGTGCTAACTTCTACAGCTGATCAAGACTCAAGGAAGAAATGAAATCAAGTCAAGACATGTAATCAAGCTCATTTGAAGACATGTAATTTGCATTTCTTTGAGTCTTAGAAACATTGTGTAAATTGAGCATACTTAAGCTAAAACCTACTCAAACACACACTAGGTTCCTTATAGAAGTCACACACAAAATTTCATATAATTTAGACTTCAATAGATCACTCAAACTAAGACCGGAAGACACCAAACCAAAACCAAACCTGTCTGCCCACGTTCGGTCGACCGAGTGATCGATTACCCTGTAGTGTATTTCCTGCCCAGTTTCGGTCGACCGTGCATACCTTTTCGGTCGACCGTGTAAACATATTTATCCGACCGTTAGATTTGTCGTATTATACCCAATGGTCGTATTCGTATTATTTCCATATACCCCAAAATACATTTAGTGTATCGTTCGACCGAGGACCTTGTTCGGTCGACCGAACTTTAGATATCTCGACAAACCCAGAATGCCTGTTGAATTGTGGTCTAACGTGGACCTTATTTCGGTCGATCGAATATGATCTTGTTTGTCAACCCCGTAGAGCTTGTTATGAATCGCTTGACCAAATGTATCTCGGTGTTCGACTGATAGCTTAAGTGTACCTAAATTATAGTCTGATCCGGTCGATCGCACCTTTATCAGTCGACCGAACTGAGTTAAAATTTGCCTAACGGTCGACCGTTCAGCCCGATCCGGTCGACCGAACTCATTCAGTTTTGGGTCCTGCAATTTTCTATTTTGTGTTTCTTCCACAGACATTTACCAAATATATCCCAACAGCTATAACACCTTATGAGCTTATAAATAGAGTTGTCCAACACCATTTCACACAACTCTTATACTCCATATTGTCCCCTACATTAGAGAGAAAACTCCACACACTCAAAATCTCAAAACCTTCCACACTTAGTAATCAATTTCATATCTTACTCAAGTGTGCTCAAGATTAGAGAGTGTTGTTCCACTCAACCATTGTCAAAGAAGCAAGAGTCTTGGTGAAAGCTCAAGACAAGAGTATAGACTTCGGCGAGAGCCCGAAGTGATCCTCTCGGATTGTGAGAGGAGGAGTCAAGCTCAACGAGGGTTGTTTGTGAGCTTGAAGACTTGAAAATGCGTTCTCTCCCGGCCCGGAACAGGGAGTGGTTAGTGAATTCGTGAGCGGAGCTCGGTGATCCGAGCGGAGCTTGCAAGAGAGAACTAAGACCTGGGTGGGGTGCCGAACCTCTATAAAAATCCCTTGTCTAATTACCTTGTTTGTTTATTTGTTTAAATTTTGTTGCACATTCTTTGATTACTTAAACAAGTAGGTAATAAATTTAAAAGTGATTAGAATTAGAGACCATTACGATCATACAAATAATGGTAACTAATGTATAAAAGGTACTCCTTCAAGGAGAAAAAAAAGAAACCAATGTATTAAAAAGGACAAAACCAATGCTTAAAACGAATGGACAGTAAGTATAAAAAGGCACCCCCAAACATTTGTGCGATATGTGGCACCGCAAAACAAGAAATGGTTGAAGATGTAGCAAATGAGGAGACAAACGTACTCCTCATACTCCCCCATTTCCCTGGAAGATATCATCTGAGCCTAGAGCGAATGGTCGAAAAGGGACTTGTTTCGTTGGGGTGGGTTGGGTTCATGTGGACTGTTTGGCCACGCATGCTTAGGCCCAAAATTAGGACAATGTCGCCTTCGGTGAGGGGGACTACCCCAAACCTGATCCCCACCCCCTCATTGGCGTCATAGTGATCAACGAACCAATCGACAATGTCATTGTCCACCAAGACGTTATTCAGCGTGATGAAGTGACCGAAGGGGTCCCCAACAATATGTCCTTCTGTTCGTCGTGCATTTTTTCCAACTCCTTCTCTATCAGCGTCTAGGAGCATTTCAAGGACTGAAAGTAGTTGGTGGACTCATGAGACAACAAACACACCAACTTCAACAAGTTCGTACAACAAAGAAAGAAAGAAATACGATTACATCGAAAAACCTCATAAACCTCCACTTGGCGTGAGGAAGTAGCACATGGAGAATCCATTTGTCGAGGGAAAAAGGTTGAAGAACTGTGAGAATGAGGGGTAGTGGAGTCTTGACGTTCGAATGCTATCCTCGGATTCTGAATTGTCGCCGGATTGGTGTCTTTTTTATGTTTCCTATTTGTGACGAAAAAGGAAATGTCAAACGCAACAAAAATAATATTAAATTAATTTTCAAAAAAAAGGCGTGCTACGAGGGCATCACGTGGCACGATGACTAGATGTTGAATACAAGTCACGTAACCCACATCATGGACGCCCACGTCCACGTATAAGAACCCTTAAACAAAACAACAAAATAGAAGATTGAAGCTTCGGAAATTTCTCTTCATGTTAGATATATTTTAGGTCCAAATGATGGCTAATATGATCATTTTGACTTTGGAGAGTATTTGGATAAACGGTAAGTACTCTCCAATTTGTCATAAACTTCAATTTTACGATCATCAATATCATATCTACAGTCCAAACAAAATACAAAGTAAAAGATTGAACCTTCTAAATTCTCTTTTATCAAGCAAGATATGTTATATGCCAAATTAAGGTTAAAATGGTTAACAATGGATAGGAGCCAAAATTTTGGTCAAATAGGAAGAATTTTTTTATATTTCTTTTTTATAAAAGCTACGACTACTATTACCACGACTGCATTTAACAATGTTCTCACAATATTTTAAAAAACGTAAATTACAATTTTTCACCTTAACTATCAACGAGTACCACTTTGACCCTTTATACATTAAAATGTCACACTCTTAAACGTTGATTCATGTAACACATTGTCTCTCTTTCCATCAATTTTTTTAATATCTTTCAATATATTTATTATTTTTATCTTTTTTCGTTATTTCACCCAAAAAATTCTAATTTATCTTTCTCGTAAAAGTCCAATCAAAACGGATGTTAAATTAGTTTCAAATATTTAAGTCGGATTTTGAACAAATCAGTCACAGATTCAAGTAAAATTTAAGTGTTACTCGATCACATTTCAGGAAAGCAAACTATAATTCACTTTATTTTAAACACAATTGAGAAATAAAGGGTATAATTAATTAGTTGTTATCATTTGGAGTGTGGAGGGGTATTTGGATAACGGGAAATGTTTGTTGAACGCAGTGCGTCACGGACGCGCTCTACGTGGACATCCATGTCAGCCCTTACGTGGCTAAAGCATGAATGTTTTTTTGTTTTTTCTTCCTGATGTCCACTCAAATCACATTAAATGCGTTTCAACTCAGCACGTTCTCTCTCTCCACCCAAATACAAATATGATGACACTCTTTCTTTCTTCTTCATTCTTTCTCTCCAGAATAAATCACCATTTCGAGCAAGATATTAGGTCGAAGAAGCGTCTGATGCCGACTCCCTGGATTCTTCACAACGTAAGCAGCGTGAATGGGACGGTGCGAAGACTTCCCGATGTTCTTGTCAGCGTTAGCATCGTGAATGTGACGATCCGGTGGTGAAGACTTCGCACCACAACATCTTTGCTGCACTGTTGGAGTGCCCTTGACAGAAAAAGAATGAAGAAGAAAGAAAGAGTGTCATCGACCGTCCCATTCACGTTACTTACGTTGTGAAGAACCCTGAGAGTCGGCATCAGACGCTTCTTCGAAATAATATCTTGCTCGAAATGGTGATTTATTCCGGAGAGATGAACAACGCTCCGTGGTGAAGACTTACGTATGTTCGGTTTATGTTGTACATCTCTCCGTAATAAATCACCATTTCGAGTAAGATATTACGTCGAAAAAGCGTCTGATGCCGACTCCCAAGGTTCTTCACAACGTAAGCAGCGTGAATGAGACGGTCATGTTTAAGTCTTACATCTTCTTTCCGATTTACTGGGAAAATATATATTATCTTTGTAATTTGTGCGTGCTTGTATTTGTATTGTTTGTTTGTGTGTGATTTACTGGGAGAAGATATATTATTTTTGTAATTTTTGTGTGTTTGTGTTTGTGTTTGTATTGTTTGTTTGTCTTTGTACTCTCATTGTATCTTATTGTGTAATAGTTACCATCAATAATATGTACCATCAATATCTCATTGTGCTCTCATTGTATCTACATAAACAGGACAAACTTTCTACATAAACTGGACAAACATTCTACATAAACAGGACAAACTTTCTACATAAACAGGACAAACTTTGTACATAAACAGTACAAACTTTCTACATAAACTGGACAAACATTCTACATAAATAAGACAAACTTTCTACATAAACAGGACAAACTTTCTACATAAACAGGACAAAACAGGACAATCTTTCTACATAAACAGGACAAAACAGGACAAACTTTCTACATAAACAGGGAATCTGAGATGCTATTTTTTTCCTAAACGTAATTCTTGTGGGGTAAAATATACAGTGGGAGGTTTGTTGAGTTTGTGCGGGGGTGGCAGGGGGCGGCAGCCCCTGCGGGGGACGTGAGTCCCCCCCCGCAAAGCGAGCGGACAGAGGGAGCGCGCTTTGCGGACGTTTTTTTGTTTCGACATCATATTATTGCATTCCATATATTGATTCCGGACTGCAAATACACTTATTCCGGACAGCAAATACACTTATTCCGGACAGCAAATCCACTTATTCCGGACAAACTTTATGTTCCGTTTCTGGAAACACTTTATTCTTAAATCGGACAACAAATACACTTATTCCGGACAACAAATACACTTATTCCGGACAAACTTTCTGTTCCGTTTCTGGACACATTTTCTTCTTATTCTGGACAACTACACTTATTCCGGACTGCAAATACACTTATTCCGGACAGCAAATACACTTATTCCGGACAACAAATCAACTTATTCCGGACAAACTTTATGTTCCGTTTCTGGACACACTTTATTCTTAAACCGGACAACAAATACACTTATTCCGGACTGCAAATACACTTATTCCGGACAGCAAATACACTTATTCCGGACAACAAATCAACTTATTCCGGACAAACTTTATGTTCCGTTTCTGGACACACTTTATTCTTAAACCGGACAACAAATACACTTATTCCGGACTGCAAATACACTTATTCCGGACAGCAAATACACTTATTCCGGACAACAAATCAACTTATTCCGGACAAACTTTATGTTCCGTTTCTGGACACACTTTATTCTTAAACCGGACAACAAATACACTTATTCCGGACTGCAAATGCACTTATTCCGTACAGCAATATACACTTATTCCGGACAGACACATAACGTTAACAGGACAAACACATAATGTAAACTGCACACACACATAAAGTAAACTAGACAAATTAAGTTGATTCAACGTAAAACTTAAAAACAAATATTTTATTATGATAAGTGTGGGCTCTGCACGAATAATGAGACTGCACGATGTCCTAGGGTCTGCACACTGTCTTATCTGTGTATTGGGAACCGGTGTTTTTTAAAAAGACAAAAACGCGCGAAGAGAAATTTCGCTGACTGGACGCTGACTCAAAGAAAAATATCTGAGCTGTACAGATCCACGTAAGGTGCGTCCGTGACGCGCGCGTCCGTCTATAACTACTCTTTGGATAACCCTAAGATCAAGCAAGTCACGTGACCCGCACGTTTCTTTTGAATCCTACCGTTGGAAATATGACCGTTGCCTTAACCACTCCTTAATACAAACCCATTATAAACACACACACACACTCTTTCTCTCTCTGGTCGAATCAAAGTGAGGAAGAAGAGAAATTTTGGGGAGGAGAAGAAGGTTAGAAGGGATGACGTCTAGATACCAACGTGCTTCTGCTCCTCAACAGCCAGGTTTGGGGGTTGTTCCAATTTGGATTTTTGGTTCTGGTTTTGGGTGTTTTTGATCTTCAAGTTGTGATTTTTTTTTTGCGTGTGTGGTTTTGGTGGTATTTTCTGGAGAATGGTTTTGATGGGTCATGATTATATTGTGTTATTTAGTGGTTTTGATTTTAGTTTTGTAGAAGTTCTTCTAATCTGGGTCTTTGTTCTTGGTTTTGGGTCTTTATCATCATTTTAGTTCTGTAGAGATTCCTCTTATGTTAAAAGATGTGATTGTTTGATGTGGGTAATGCTTGTTTTGGGATTTTATGGAGAATCATTTTGTTGGTTCATTGTCATTACGAGTTCTTCGGTGTTTAATTTTAGTTTTGGATGTGATTTAATTTTAGTTTTGGATGTGATTAGTGTTTAGTTTGGATGTGATTAGTGGTTCTTAATTTTACCTTCATGGTGCTTTCTTGGAATGTGATTAGTGTTTTAGTGTATTTTAGGTTCAAAGATTTCTTTCTTCTTATGGTCTTTCTATTAATATTTGTGTTTTATAAAGTTTTGGCTCTTAGTTATGCAAGGATTAAGTTTCTGTTTCTTACGATATTTTGCCTTTTGAAAAGTTCTTTTAGGTACTATTATCTCTAATTTAAATGCCGTAATGGTTTCTTAAAATCAAGATTTGGTCTAATGCTCTAATGGTTATGGCCTCTTTCTCTCCGATCATGTAATTGATTCTTTCCAATCACAGGCGCTATGCCGAGACAGCCGCAGAAGAAACCCCCAACTGCTGAAGGCAACAACATCAAAAACCGACCAGCCCTCGTCGACATCGGAAATCGTGGGGGCAAACATGTATCAGAAAAAGAGTATGCAAATCCTAACATCTCCACCTAAATCTCCCATAGTAGTTTTTGTTTCTAACTTAACCTTTTTTTATTTTTTATTCAGGAAACCTCCACTTCAGATCACTAGACCAGTCACAAGGAGCTTCCACGCACAACTAATCCGTAATGCTCAGATCAATGCGGAAAAGGTACATTGTGGTCGGAGAATGTTCTTCGCAATTCAATTTGTTTTAGCTTATGTACTGATGCCAAAGTGATTAATTGTGCAGAAGAAACAAGTGGAGGTTGAAAATGTGGATGAGGCAAAGAGAACTGTTAAGCTTAAGGAGAATGCTATTGTTGCTAACAAGCCCAAACCCGTGGAAGTCATCGATATTAGTTCGTCCTCTGGCTCGAAGAAATCGTGGAAGAAATTGCCTGGTCTCACCTCTTCACTCACTGCTAGAAGCAAGGTAGTTATTATTTTGGGGGTGTTGTTTGATTATATACTCTTACTTATAATATGTTCTTTGTTAAATCAGGTTTAATTGTTGTTTTTATTTTGGTAGGCGGCTTGCGGAATCTCTAGAAAACCAGTGGCAGTTCGTGACATTGATGGACCGGATGCGAAAGACGAGTTAGCTGTCATGGAATATGTGGAGGACCTCTACACCTTCTACAAGCAGGCAGAGGTATAAAACCTAGAAGTAATTAATTGTTGATTAATATCTTGTAATGCTAATTATGGTTATGATGGTTGATTTGGTGGGTGATGCAGAAGGAGAACAGGCCGAGGACCAACTACATGAGCTCTCAGGTGGAAATCAACATCAAAATGCGGTCCATTCTCATCGATTGGCTTGTTGAGGTTCATCAGAGG
The DNA here is from genome assembly GCA_963682175.1 of Triglochin maritima. Lineage (NCBI taxonomy): Eukaryota > Viridiplantae > Streptophyta > Magnoliopsida > Alismatales > Juncaginaceae > Triglochin > Triglochin maritima. Next base: position 61,979,707 of record OY821770.1, read on the forward strand.
TTCGAGCTTCTTCCAGAGACAATGTTTCTGGCATTCTACATTGTCGATAAGTACCTTTCGGCCGAAGTCGTTGCGAGAAGGGAATTACAGCTTGTGGGCATCTCTGCTATGCTCATCGCCTGCAAGTACGAGGAAATATGGGCTCCTGAGGTGTGATGATTTTATTTAGTCTCAATAAATTTTCTGATTAGTTTTCTGATCAACTGGTTGATGATGGTCATTTGCAGGTGAATGATTTTATTTGCATATCAGATAGGGCTTACACCAGAGAGCAGATTCTGGTTATGGAGAAGAGAATTCTTGAGAAGCTTGAGTGGAATCTGACTGTTCCAACTCCTTATGTGTTTCTTGTTAGATATCTGAAGGCTTCTTCTGAGCCTAACAACAAGCTGGTATAATTCATCATATAGTTTTACTCTTTTTGCTTAAATTTCAAGTCTATACTAATTGCTTTGTTATATATTTAATTGCAGATGGAACAAATGGTGTTCTACTTGGCTGAATTGGCAATGCTGCACTACCAGATGCTTGAGTTCAGCCCTTCGATTATCGCTGCTTCTGCGGTTTACGTAGCAAGGCACATCCTCAGTAAGAGCCCAGCATGGGATGAGACTCTGAAGTGGCACACTGGTCTGGTCGAGTCGGACATCCAAGAATGCTCAAAGCTACTGGCTGGTTTCCAAGCCGGTGCTGGGGAGAGCAAGCTCAAGGTTGTTTACCGGAAGTACTCGAACTCCCAATTCGGAGCCGTAGCATTGCTGCCTGCTGCAGAGATCAAACCATGAATGATACACAATTGGCTGAAGGGTTTTCTTATCAATCTCTGACTGATGTTATAATGTAACTTTAATATTCATTTGTTTGTTTGTTATTGGTTTGAGAGGGTTTGTGTTTAGGAGTGTTATTATAATCATCTTAACTGATGATGTTGTTTGGGAGAAAGTTGTGCCAGTGTTCTTAGAACACCTGACCACATATACTTCTTGTGTCTGTTATTACTACAATTCAAAGAATTTATATTTCCAATATATTATTGTGTCATTGTTGTGGTCGGCTTTATTATAATATTGTTTGGTGATTGTAATGAGAATGCAGATAGTTACTTCCCTAACGAATTAGGCATATTTAAAAATCAGAAAACTCAAGACAATAAAGAAATATATTTACTGAAGTAACAATACAAACTCAATATGAAAGATTTTCATGGTTATATGATTTGTCCTAAAACAAAATCAAACAATAGTCAATTTGAAAAAATTAACAAAAATATTTGTACAAGAATAACTTCAAGTAAACTGTAGTCAATTTGAATAACAAAAATATTTGTACAAGAATAACAAATATTTGAAGGCAAATATGACCGTTGTGTCCTCATGGGAGTGTTTATAAACACAACATCTCACTTTCTCACCACAAAAGAGAGAGAATAGACAAAGAGAGAAGAAATAAAGAAAGAAAAAGGAGAGCAAGGCTTTGTGGAGAAGAAAACAAGGAATGGCATCGAGACGTGCAGTGATTCCTCCAAATTCAGGTTCAGACATTCTTCCACTCTGGTTTTTGTTTTATTTTTGGTTCATCTGTTTTAATTTTTTTATAACAAAAGGCAAGTTTGCTTGATATGGGAAAATTTGGTGAAGGGTCATATGAACTGCCTTTGATCTTTCTTTTTGGTTTTGATTGCACTGTTTTAATCTGAGTTGTGATTCTTTATTTGGCTTGTGTTTATTTTGTGGTTTTGGTGGTTTTTTCTTGAGTATACTTTTGATGGGTCATCAAATCATGTGTTCATAAGTGGTTTTAATTCAATTTTTTACAGATGTCTATTGATTTGTGTGACCCTCATGAGGCTTTTCTTGGCATGCAGTGTTCTTTTCTTAGCAAGGTTTGCTTTTTGATCGAGCAATTTTATAAAATTTGATTTTTTTGAAAAGATCTTTAAGTTCATGATATCTATTATCTTACAATCTGTGACTTACAAGATTCGCTCCAACTTCCTCTAATTAATGCTGTATTGGTTATGAGTTTTCTTAGTATCTGTTATTTATAAGATTTCGGCTTTGTTATTGTTGTTTATATTCCTCAGATTTATCCTTTATAACTGAAGCTCTTCTTTAATAATATGAATTCTTTCCCCCTCATTCTAGTACAATAAAATCTTTTCAATCGCAGGTGCTTTGCTCAGACAACAGCATCAGAAGAAACCTCCACCAATAAACCGAAAAGTCCTCGGCGACATCGGAAACCTTGGTGGGGACAAACATATTACAGTAAAAGAGTAAATAAACCCAACCAGCAAGCAAACCTTGTCTCACTTAAAAGTTAAAACTCCCACCATTGTTCTTGTTTCTAACTTCGTTTTGTTTTTTGCTTCAGGAAACCCCCTTTTCAGATCACCAGACCTGGCCACGCACGACTAATCCGTGGCGTGCCGATCAATGCAGAGGCTAACAAGGTATACTAATTGCCGTCTGAAAATGTTATTTGTGATTCCAATTTTGTATGTTATTTACTGATTCCAAAGTAATTAATTATGCAGAAGAAACAAGTGGAAGTTGACAATGTTGCTAACAAGCCCAAACCCGTGAAAGTCATTGATATTAGTTCGTCCTCTGGCACGAAGAAATCGTGGAAGAAATTGCCTGGTCTCACCTCTTCACTCACTGCTAGAAGCAAGGTAATTATTTTGAGGTGTTTTATTCTATCCTTATTGTCTTTTGTGTTTAAATAAAGTTTATTAATTGTGGTTTGATATTTGTAGGTGGCTCGTGGAATCTCAAGGAAACCAGCAGCAGTTCGTGACATCGATGCACCGGATGTCCACAATGAATTAGCTGTAATCGAATACGTTGAGGATCTTTACACTTTCTACAAGCAAGCGGAGGTATAAAACTAACCAAAATATGAATGAAGTACTTAATTATTAGTTACATTGTTGCTTAAAGCTTTGATGGTTGATTGGGTAATGCAGAAAAAGAACAGGCCGATGACCGACTACATGACCCACCAGCTCGAAATCAACGACAAAATGCGATCCATTCTAGTGGATTGGCTCATCGAGGTCCATCAGAGTTTCAAGCTTCTACCGGAGACGATGTTCCTGGCTCTCTACATCGTAGATAAGTACCTTTCGGCCGAAGTCGGTCTGAGGAAGGATTTGCAGCTTGTGGGCATCTCTGCTATGATCATTGCCTGCAAGTATGAGGAGACTTGGGCTCCTCAGGTTGGTAGTAACAGATTTCATACTTTTGTTAGTCTCAGGAAATTTCTGATCAAGTGATTTGTTTTAATTGAGTTCATTTTGCAGGTGAATGATTTTATTTGCATATCAGATAGAGCTTACACCAGAGAGCAGATTTTGGTTATGGAGAAGCGAATTCTGGAGAAGCTCGAATGGAATCTAACCGTTCCAACTTCTTATATGTTTCTTGTTAGATATCTGAAGGCTTCTGAGCCTAACAACGAGGAGGTATAACTGCTTAAGTTGCAACACATTTTGTGCCAACATACAAATTATTTGTTACAAGAAATATTCCAAGTTTTTATGTATGTACAACATTCACAAGTGTATAGTTATATCTATATTTCTTGTTAGTAAGCCTTGATATTATACTTGTTCTTAATGTTTTTGTCTGATATTTTGATTGCAGATGGAACATATGGTGTTCTACTTAGCTGAATTGGCAATGCTGCACTACCCAATGCTCAAGTTCAGCCCATCGATCATTGCAGCTTCGGCGGTTTACGTAGCAAGGCACATCCTCAGTAAGAGCCCTACTTGGGATGAAACTCTGAAGTGGCACACTGGCCTGGTCGAGTCAGATATCCGCGAATGCGCAAGGCTACTAACTGGGTTTCGGTCTGGCACCGCGGCTAGTAAACTCCAGGCGGTGTACCGGAAGTACTCGAGCTCCCAATTTGGAGCCGTAGCATTGCAGCTTTCTGCAGAGATCAAGCCATGAATGATGATATATTACACGTACAGTTGACTGGCTTGCAGGGGTTTTATATCCATCTCTGACTGATGTTATAATGTAACGATAACCATTCATTTGTTTGTTATTTTGGATTGAGGTTTTGTGTTTAAGAGTGTGATGATCGTTTTAAGTGATTATGAAGTTTGGAGAAAGTTTTGTCCTGTGGTCTAAAACATGACCAGATAGTAGTTGTGTTTGTTTCTACAATTCGAAGAATCTTATTTTCATAATCTGTGTCTCGTACGTTATTGACATTTGTTTTGTGATTGTCTCATGCATGCAGATAATAAGAAGTTTGGAGAGAGTTGTATCTGTGTTCTTTACACATGATCATACAGTTCTTGCGTCAGTTTCTATAACTAATAGAATCATATTTCCTAACATTTTCTGTCATGAATCTATCGCCCAAGAGGTAGTTGTTTATGTGTCTCATTACAAAACAATCATTTATTTAAGAATAAGTTGTCGATCTAAACAAACATAATGGAACTTCAAGTCCAGGGATGGTTATTATTACAAGAGATCAAAACTTAAGAAGAACAAATAAATCTCTCATTTCACTTATCAAATAAGTGAGGAGATGAGTATATTTATATAACAGCCAATGGATTACATGTATGTATTTAGCAGTATGGGACTAAATTCTAAGTATACAAATAGTTTGAATTATGTTTATTCTTAAGAAGAAACATGCCTATTGGGTTGGGCTTCATTTGTGTGGGCATGATTGGTCTTCATGTCTAACATTCCCCCGCAAGCGAATCGGGGAGTATCCTAGATTGAGCTTGGACCGGAGATAATTGAAACGGCGAGCTGAAAGAGGTTTAGTTAGTAAATCTGCCAGTTGGTCTTGGGTTGATACAAAGCGAACATCCAATTGCTTGGTTACAACCCGTTCTCGTACAAAGTGAAAATCAATCTCAACGTGCTTTGTGCATGCATGGAGAACCGGATTAGAAGCTAAGTAGGTAGCGCTGAGATTATCACACCAAAGAATAGGAGTGGTCTTTGGTAAGCCAAGTTCAGTGAGGAGATTCTGGATCCATATTAGTTCAGTAGTGGCATGAGAGACCCCCCGAAATTCTGCTTCAGTGCTAGATTTGGCCACAGTAGGTTGTTTACGGGACTTCCAGGAAACAAGGTTGTGACCCATGAAAATGCAAAACCATGTTGTGGAACGTCGGTCATCTGGATCACCCGCCCAATCGGCATCTGAAAAAGCAATTAAGCCATGTAGAGAATCACTAGATGATTTGAGGATTCGTAAGCCATCATTAATAGAATGGTTTAGATAGCGCAAAATGTGTTTGACAGCAGTCCAGTGTTCAGTTGTAGTTTTTTGCATATATTGACAAACTTTATTGACGGGATACGCAAGATCAGGACGTGTAATTGTTATGTATTGTAAAGCACCTACTGTACTTCGATACAAAAAGACATCATCAAGGGGTGTACCAGTATTTTTAGATAACTTTAGATAAGGAAGTAGGCGTACTAATAGGTTTAGCAGTATGCATGTTAGTGCAAAAAAGGAGATCCTGGATATATTTATGTTGAGAAAGGAAAATTTCATTTTGATATGTATGAACCTCAATGCCAAGAAAGTAATTTAAATTACCAAGGTCTTTCATAGAAAATGAAGTATTAAGGTCAGATATCACCTGATTGATGAGTTTGGAAGAGCTACCTGTAATAATGATATCATCAACATAAACTAGCATAAAAAGTGTGTGGTGTCCCTGCTTAAGCATAAATAAAGAGGGATCGGATTTCATGGGGTTAAATCCAAGGGATTTTAACCGATCAGCAAGTCTAGTAAACCAAGCCCGAGGAGCCTGTTTAAGACCATATAAGGCTTTGTGGAGTTTGCATATATGATGTGGATATAAAGGATCTGAGAACTCTAGAGGTTGAACCATAAAAACATCCTCCTGAAGAAAACCATAAAGAAAGGCATTGCTTACATCTAATTGTCTGATGGCCCAGTTTTTAGAAAATGCAATATTCAACACAACACGAATAGTAACAGGTTTAACAACAGGACTAAAAGTTTCATGAAAATCCAAACCTTCTTCCTGATGAAAACCTTTGGCAACAAGGCGAGCTTTGTAGCGATGAACACTCCCATCAGGATTTCGTTTAATTTTAAAAACTCATTTACAACCTATAATATTGACATTGGTGGAATGAGGAATAAGGGTCCATGTCCCATTCTTTATCAGAGCATTATATTCATCATTCATAGTTGAACGCCAGTGCCTATCCTTAATAGCTTGAGAATAACATGTGGGTTCAGTTTCTTCTAGTGGTGAGATATGTAAGGGATGTTTAGAGGCATTGAAAACTTGGTAGTCAGGATAAAGTTTGAGTTGTCTAGTATGATCTCGGGTATGAGTGGTCATATGATGAATGAGGTTGGTTGTGTATGCTGGAGGTGGAGTGTCTGTTGGTAAGGGAGGTTGATGTAAAGAAGGTGGGATATCTGGTGGTGTGGGATCTGAGGTGTCTGGTGGTGGAGCTATTGTAGGAGGCACTGGAACGTTCTGAATAGCTTTGTCAGAAATAGGTTGTGGAATGATAGAAGAGATGATGTCTCGACTACCAGAATCCACACGAACATTCTTAGTAACATCATTTTTTAATGGGAAATTATGTTCATGAAAAATCACATTGCGAGCAATATACATGCGTTTAGATACAAGGTCAAAACATTTATATCCTCGATGAGAGAAGTTGTACCCTAAAAAGACACATTGTTTTGATCGTGGTTGTAACTTGTTGTTCATATAAGGTCTAAGGCATGGATAACAAACACAACCAAAAACCTTCAAAACGTTACAATCTGGTTTAAAACCAATTTTTTTTTCAAATGGACATAAATTGTGAATAACACGAGAGGGTAATCGATTAATAAGAAATACTGCAGTGCTAAAGGCATCATCCCATAATGAATTAGGTGCAAAAGCATGATGAAGAAGTGTTAAGCCCATATCAACAATATGTCTATGCTTACGTTCAACAACATCATTTTGATCATGAGTATGAGGACATGAGAGTCGATGAAGAATGCCTTGAGTACTTAAAAATGCAGAAAATGAACGGTATTCACCACCCCCATCACTCTGGAAACTTTTATTTTTTGTAGAAAAGAATTTTTCAACTTGAGATTTGAAACATTTAAACACAGAAAAACATCCGATTTGCAGGTAATAGGAAAAAACCAGACATATTTACTGAAATCATCGATGAAACTAACATAGTATTTCTGTCCAGTTCGAGAAATAACAGGGGATGGACCCCATACATCAGAATATATCAATTGTAAAGGAGTAGTACTTATTGAATCAGTAGAATAGAATGGTAGTTTATTGTTCTTAATGGTTCAACAAGTATCACAGTAAAGAGATGAGTTATATAGAGTTACTGGTAGATCATTTTGATGAAGAATAGATCGAATGACCTGATTAGAAGGGTGACCAAGTCTGTTATGCCATGTATTCAACTTAACATTTTCACCAAGTAAAACTAAACGAGAATTAGAAGAATCTGTAAGATGCAACCGATATAGCCCTTTTTCACGCCATCCCTGGAGCAGAACTTGACACGTGAGGAGGTCCTTCACAAAACAATGATGAGGATAAAATTCAAAATAAACGTTATTATCCATAGTGAATTGAGCAACACTTAATAATTTTCGAGTAACAGATGGAACAAAAAATATTTGATGCATGCGAAGAGGTCGTTTAGTAGAAGGAATAGTAAAGGACCCAGTTTTTAAGATAGGCAAACCTGAACCGTTTGCAGTGCGAATGAGATCATTCCCCGTATATTCAGCAGATGTTTGGAAACTACCAGTGTCATTGGTCAGATGATTTGTGGCACCTGAATCCAGATACCAGGCATCGTCTGAGACTTGACAGGCAGAAGCCATCATAGCAGAAATATTAGAAGGGGGTTGAATGGACTGATCAAACCTTTTGTAGCATTGCAAGGCAGAGTGAAAAGGTTTGTTGCATATCTGACAGTAAACTCGTGGTCGGTTGGAAGAACCAGTGTTCGGTTGCGAAGATCGGCCACCTGGCTATCCGGAAGAGTTGGTGTTCTTGAAGTGACCACGTCCTCTGTTATTACGACCGAAGCGTCCACCATTTGACTGATCTCGGTTATTGCTCTTAACAACAGCATTAACAATAGCATCTCCGACGATATTTCGATCAAGTCGGATTTCATGGGTAAGTAACATGCTATGAAGATCTGCTACTGAAAGATCATCGGAACGAGTAGTAACAGAAGTAACAAAAGGATCGTACTCGGAACCAAGACCAGATAAAATGTGTAATACGAGATCAGCATCAGAAACAGGATTAGCTACAACAGCAAGATTATCGGAAATGGATTTCATTTTTTGAAGATAAGCACTTATGGAAAGATCTGCCTTCTTAGTTGTTTGAAGTTGAAGACGAAGTTGGATTATACGGGAGCGAGATTGGGAAGCAAAAAGTTTCTCCAATGTTTGCCACAGAGACCGAGAGGTATGACATCCAACTACATCTCCAAGAACTTCTATAGTTAAAGAAGCAAGTAGCCACCCTAAAAGGAGTTGGTCCTGTTTTTGCCAAAACACAAAAGCCGGATTTTCTTTAGAAGCAATGTAATCAGTCTGAGTAAGATATTGCGGTGCAGAAGCATGAGATCCATCCAAAAACCCAAAAAGATCATGTCCTTTGACAATAGGGAGGATCTGAGATCTCCAGAGGAGATAGTTGCTTCGGTCCAGCCGAAAATATGAACATGAAAAGAAGGGTTTGATATAAGTGAATGTGACGTTGGATTAGTAGAATCCGTTGTAGTGTTATTGACACTGAACAAGGCCGCCATAGTCACTGATCAAGAACCACAAAAACAGAAAATAAGTAAAAAACAAAAACAAAATCAAGAACAAGAACAAAACAAAAGATCCATTAAAGAATGATTCTTTACATAACAAAGTTGTAGAACCGTGATAAAGAAGAAGATGGTCATAAAAACTGAATAAAATGAACATAAACCAAAAAACAAAGGAAACAATAATTTTCGTTCATGTAGGATCGTGGTAGGATCTTCCGATCAAGCACAAAGCAAGCAAGAAACGAAAACTAACCAAGATACCAGAACACAAGAATCAGAAGAAAGAAAAAAAACCAACAAGGAAAGGAAACAAGAAGATCAGAGATGAAGGAGGCAGAGTTTTGATGTGGTTGAAGTGGAGAAAGAATGAAGGTTGCGGTGGAAGAGAGGAATATAAATCCCTCGTGTGCAGTCGTTGGATCTAGGGTGTGTTTTCTCCTGTGGTCCAGATGCAGCACACCAAGAGGCGTGTGATCCTAGCCGACGGATTAGGTTTGTGTTTGTTTGGATGGCGAGGATGGGCTATCCTAAAAATTGCGGGAGAACGAATTACGTGATGACACGTGGAAACGTAAGAGAAGAAAAACAGAAAATCACGTTTGTGTTTTCTCTAGCCCAAGAAGAAGATTGTTGGGTTGGGCTTGAAACAAGAGGAAGGGGAAAAAAGACAGCCCTTGATACCATATTACAAGAGATCAAAACTTAAGAAGAACAAATAAATCTCTCCTTTCACTTATCAAATAAGTGAGGAAGATGAGTATATTTATATATCAGCCAATAGATTGCATGTATGTATTTAGCATGTATACAAATAGTTTGAATTATGTTTATTTTTAAGGAGAAACAGGCCTATTGGGCTGGGCTTCATTTGTGTGGGCGTGATTGGTCTTCATGTCTAACAGTTATGAATCTTAGCTGCTATCTCATGAACTCATTAATTTTTTTTGTAAAGTTGACATACCAGTGCATGCGTAAGCATATACGATAAAAAAGTGCAGTTAAATTGTCCGGCCCGTTTATAAATTCTTAAACATTCTTTTCAAGAATCTGTCCTAAAAAATGACAACAAGAACAATAATAGAGAACAGTATATGTGAAGTGTTTTACAATAGTAAAATTCAAAGACCCGAATACATTGATGTAGTTTGAGGACATGATAAACAGTTAAATTGAAAACATAAATGATTACCGACGTGGAAGCTCCATTATTGAAGCATATGGTTGATTGGTAGCATATAGTGCTAAAGGATCCACGTGACAAAGAAGGCTCGAGATTACAAATATTATCATGTAATAGAGTGTGTTATACATACCAAATAAAATATTTAACAGGTCAGGCGAAACCTACAAGCAACATCATGTCTAGAAAATAAAGAACAAAAAGTAATAATCAGAAAGACCTTTCAACCGAGCTGTCGAAATCTAACTTGTCTTAAAAAAATATCACCATCACGTATCAATGTGATTGGTTTGACACTTTTCTCCCATGATATAATGATTCCTTCGTCGGACAGACGCACACCGAAACGAAACCTCGCTCGGATTGATCACCAAAGAACGTTGGGAATCGAATGAGCAAAATCGCGAGAGTGAGCGGTTTTTCGTACCGAGAGAGAGAGAGTAAAATGCAATATGCAATTAAATCCACTTTGTAACCGTTAAAGACTTTAATGCAAATATCCAATTAAATCGATGACCGAAAGATATTTCTATCACCCTTAATTTCCTCAAAATCCATCGCCACCCACGCATGCGTGTGAACCATTCTCTCACACTCTCTTTGTACCATTAAAGAGTCATGCTGAGTAAATGTTTAAGAATATTTCTCAATTTCTCATGCTCTTTAATCTCTAATATAGGACAAAAGAAAAATAAGCACATGACTTAATAACTCTCATCTTCAATATTAGATTTTTCAATTAAATTGTTCATAGACTTAACTCAAATTTAATAGTCAAACATCTTCCGCTATGCTTTATCTTTTTGTGATAGACAGGAAAAAAATTTTGGATCACACATTTGAGAATAGTTTTTTTTTGTTTCTTAATTTTCCTTTGCTGAATTTAGTTTGGAGGATGTGTTCTTTCTTTTTGACATTCCGAACACTTTCGATTTATTCTCATTTCATGGTACCGTAAGATGAATGATATACGAATTCAAGATTGATGTACTAATGTTAAGTTCACAATTGGTTGGTAAAATTTCAATCTTATCTCGTAAATGGAAGTCCATTGACAAGGTGTGATGGGTTTGGTTGTGTTTCGTTTATCTTTTTGGTGTATTTTTCTAGCGAGATAATTGTTGGGAAAATATATCAATGTCGACCTAAAATGAATCATCTTGTAAAGACCTGAAAATTGCAAACTTATGCAAATCAACCATGATTCAGCAACAAACACCTTCCTCTCGATTAACTTACCGTTAAAAACAAAGATTTGAAAATAAGTTGTTGATTCTATAATTAATTGCAACTTTTTAAGTCTGGTGATTAATAATCATGCTAATTATCCGTTTTCTCATAAACTCATTTAGTTGTTGAGCTATTTTCAAAATCTTAAAACATTTTTTGAGAAACTACTATCAAACATGTGAATAACCACTAAAACGAGATTTTTACAGGAAAATAAAGGAGGATGATAACGACTTCAAGAATTGTTAATATGAAATTTTGACATGAGGAGGGTGTATTTTTGGAACAGAATATTACAAACTTGAGTTTGGAGTATTTTTTTCCCCGAAGGCGATGAACTTGTAATGAAATTGAGACAAAGTGAACACACATAGCTGAAGATGAGAAGACACATTTTTTTATGTTTATATCATATTTGCATAATGAATGTTTTTTTTTTGGATAATTAGGTGGTTTCATTTGATAAATAATAAATGTTCGGGTTGTTTTTATAAGTCATAACAATATAATAACAAAATTGCCCCAAGCACGGGGATACAATATTTACATAATGAATGTAAATACGAATAATTTTCAGATTTTATGATTATATAGTAACATAAATAAATTGAATAACAATTGAATACAAACGAAGGTCAAATAATATCTTCTCAACTTGTAAACTAATTAGTTTCAACTATGCCGTATGGTTGTATCACTTACTATCAATGAACTTTGATTTTGTAAGATTTTACGACATTCAATTTCAAAAAATTGTTAGTTATTGATATATTTACTGTTATTTTTTTATAATTACGGATAACACTCATCGTCTTAACTTATTGTAAAAATTAGGTCAAATCAAATATTAGATATCAGATTTAGTAGGAATTTGCCTTTGATTTGGCTTGAGACAAGCTGTTAACTTTAACTCGACTCGAAAAACGTTCGACTCTAGTTTAACTTGAAAATGAAGAATCTTGGTGAAAAATAAAAAAATCTTCAAACTTAATTCGATAAACAAGATGCTCAAATTCAAAAAAAAATTGATGCTCGACTCGATATTTGGTAAACGATCTTATTTTTTATTTTTTTATTTTTAATAATAACATAAAAAAATACTACATGAAATTACGGTAGGAATAAGAGAGCCAAAAACTAAAAATCTCCCAAAACCCATCCAATGAGAACTGTCCACGCTGCTCTAGCCACGTCACCGAGAAAACAATAACATTCAGAAACGGGAGGAGCGAAAGCAGCTGGGGTGCGTGTCGTCTTCTTTCCCCAAACCCTAACCCTAACCCTAACCCTAACCCTAACCGGCTCCGATGGTGGAGGAGAAGTACAACCGGAAGAACCCCGCCGTGAAGCGGATTCTCCAGGAGGTCAAGGAGATGCAGACCAACCCCTCCGACGACTTCATGAGCCAACCCCTCGAGGTCCGCGTTTCGATCTCTCATTTCAATCCGGAGATTTGGGTCGAAAGATGGGATTTTATGTTTTTTTGCATTTTTGAGGTGGTTTTCGAGTGTGTGGTGTTGTGTTTGCAGGAATTTGGGGATTTTCGGGTCATCATTTGGGTTTTTTTGTGTGTTTGGAGAAATTTGGGAATTTTCGGAAAAAATTTGGAGTTTGTTTTTGCGATTGTCTTGTTTTGCTTTTGGAATTTCAGACGGTTTTGGGCGGAAAAGTGTGATTTTTACCTTTTTGGGTCCTTTTTTTGGGAGGATTGTCGGAAAATTGTAGACTTTTGCGTTTGTCTTGTTTTCGGTTTTGAATTCGAGACGATTTTGGGTGGAAAGTTGTGATTTTTATTGTTTTTGTGCGTTTTCGATTGTTTTCGAGCTCGAATTGTGCGGGTGATGTGTTTCCGGGGAAATTTGGTGAAAAGGGGTTTTCCGGTTGCTGTTTAGGGCTTCTTTTTTTGTTCGTACGTTTGTTGTTTGCTTTGGATGTGTTAATCAAATTTATTTGGATTTTGTGTAGAGAAGTTTCAATTGACTTTTTTTCCTGAAAAAAATCTGATTGTTCTGTGATGCTCTGCTCTATTGTGTGTTTTGGCAATTTTTTTATGTGAAGGTTCTGTAATTTTGCGGGTTTTTAGGGGAGTTATCTTCTTGTTAGTGCCGAATGCAGTTTTATGAATTTTTTTGTGTAATTTGCAGGGCAAAATGTGAGTGAAGTTGTATGCAAATGCATAGTGTCTTGATTTCTCTATTTTGTGTGCCTTTTGTAAATATTAGTCAGTGCTAATATTGTTTTTTGATGGTTCTGTGGAATCTAGGAGAATATATTTGAGTGGCAGTTCGCAATATGTGGGCCTCGTGATTCAGAGTTCGAAGGGGGCATTTACCACGGAAGGATTCAGCTGCCTTCGGAATATCCATTGAAACCACCTGCCTTTTTGTTGTTGACGGTAAGCAGAGCTTATTGCCCATTCTCTGTTATTATTATTTTTCTCTTGATCGTCCTTTCTGGAATGTTTATATTCACTGTTAAAATAAAACCATTTCCCCCTTCTCAGCCGAATGGTCGGTTTGAAACACAAACAAAAATTTGCCTTAGCATTTCGAATCACCATCCTGAGCATTGGCAGCCTTCTTGGAGTGGTATGTTTTATCTTTCTGCACATTTATTTGAGTGTTTTGGGTTATTTCATTCCATGTTCCCGTATGCTTCCACAAAAAGTGGTCTGGATATAGGGAAATGGTCTGGGTGTATTTGTTGGGTTAGCTGGCCTTTACAGTTAACTACTGTATGATTGGGTTGGAAGTTTTGGAACTTTTTTTTAAAAGGTTTATACATTAAAAATGTATACATTTAAAAGGTCCGTTGGACCTTATTTACCCTTACTAATCCCACTTTCCCACTGTACATTAAAAAAAACCATGTTATGTGTTTTTTCTGGTCTGTCAAGGCTCTTAGGCCTCTCTACATGGTTCATTAGACTGTCTTTAGTCTCTTGAGGAATGATCTTGTTGTTTCAGACAGGTTACGTAGGGTGATGAAGTTCCTGGATCCTTCTAGGTGTGCCTTTGTAAGAGGTTGAGATTTGAATCTTGTAAAATTTCCACATTGAAGGGGTGCTAGCTTATCTTTTCTTCTGGGAGTCATGTGATAACACCTATAACTCTTTTACCTAGGTGCACTTGAGATAGCTACTGTTGCCCCACTAAGTGAACAACCCGGTCTGAGCTACTGCTATGATGATGCAAATGAAGATTGTATTTTGATAGGTAAAACATCAAGAAATACTCGTGGTGTCAAGAAAGTTTAATTTGATCAATCTAGTATAGCAAGAAATCTATCCTCATTCACACAGGAGGTAGGTGGATGATCACATGGAGTAGTCATAGGATATGAAACAATATTGGGATCAGTAAGGGTAGGGGCGTCACAATTGAAGGGTTGCATACTTGCATTAGTAGCTTGAGAAGATTGCTTATGGTTAAACAAGTAATAGAAGACTACAACGTAGGTGGGTGAAGTAAAAGAGCTTAGTCGAGAGGATGAGATGAGGAATCAAACTCAGTCAAGGAAGCACGCTAATCTAGCAACTTAACTAAGCAGTTGGTAAACTCGGTCTGTACAATCTTAGGCCTATTTATTCGTAAATCTAGATGACTCCTAATTGGATGAGTCTATTAAGTGCACTTGATTCCCTAGACTCACTACTATGCTTTTATTTTGGTTGGTGCTCTTCTTGCCACCTTGCTTCCTTAGATGGCAATTACTCGGGCCACCATTGGCATTAGGTACTTGAGTCTGGAAATTTGGTTTCTTAATTGAGTTGGAACCCCTTGTAGTCAAGTACAATAGAACAAAATGCAATGGTTTAAAGGAGGTGATATGACTTCAAAGACAAGATTTCCCCCCCGACTGGCTAAGGTCTAAGGGAAGAACCATATACTCTTTCTCATGGGGATCACCATAAGTAAAAATCATTTTTTACGTCGAAGTTTAACCTGGGTCATTGTGGTTTTGACTTTTGAACCCTCTGTTGGATCGAATCTTGATGTACATCAAGATTTTTTGCACGTGGATTGGCTTGAGTTCTTGTAGCCCAAAAATGAGTTACTCAAAGTTCCTACATTTTCTTTATGAATGTTGGATTTTGATTGATTTTTATTTATAGATTTATAGTGGGATCGATGAGCTCTATCAGTGAGACAGTGACCATTTGAGATGAATATGCTTCCATCAGTCTAACTCACGACCACTTTATGTTTGTTCTTTTGTATTTGGTCGAGTCTGCTATTCTGCACCATAAGGGATCCATTCAAGCCAAGTTATGCATGTTAGTTTTATGTCCTGCTAGAATATTATGCTTTAGACGTAACAATATATCTGTTAAAAGTTCAAGTACATGGAGTTGCTTGAGAGGATAATCTCCAATATGCTGTTCAGTATGCACAAGTTCTGCTTGTTGCAGATGTAATTTCCTAATGCAAATAACCGATCAAAAAAATCCTCATGCAACTATACCTTTTTTTCACTGCACCTGACTGCCTGTCTTATTTCAACATGGCAGC
Organism: Triglochin maritima; assembly: GCA_963682175.1. Classification (NCBI taxonomy): domain Eukaryota; kingdom Viridiplantae; phylum Streptophyta; class Magnoliopsida; order Alismatales; family Juncaginaceae; genus Triglochin; species Triglochin maritima. Next base: position 61,995,489 of record OY821770.1, read on the forward strand.
TTCCTCTCAATTTCTCAAGATTTTGGAGGTTCCATGTATTGTTTACACTAAAATATTCCTCACATTTATTGTTTTTTGTTGTGAAATCCATTTCGCTTTGTAGTTCGCACAGCTTTGGTGGCCTTGATAGCATTCATGCCAACTAATCCTGATGGAGCGTTGGGATCACTGGACTTCAAGAAAGAAGAAAGGCGGGCGCTTGCCATTAAATCCCGTGAAGTGATACCCAAATATGGCACTGCAGAGCGTCAAAAGCTGATTGAAGAGGTTAACTATTTGTAGCATGTGTGAATTTTCTATGAACAATTTAGCAGATTTCATATTAACAGACATCTTTTCCTGCAGATTCATCAATATATGCTAACAAAAGCACCTCCAGTTCCGCAACTTGAACCAACTCCAGAGACCAATCAAAGTGCAAGCACTGTGGAGGCAGAGGACAATGCAATTGCTGGAGTCGAAGAAACTACAAATCCAGCAGTGGCATCGGAAGCAGCTGCAGAGATTGTGGAAGAAGTCCATCAAGTGCAAGTAAATGCCGATGTCGGCAGGTTAAGGGTCAGATTTGCTGTAGGAGTGGGGCAAAGAATAACCGAACCAAGGATTGAGCGCCAACAAGATATGGCTGAGGAAGTATCTCAAAGGAATGAACTACTGCAACAAAAGAACGCTGCGGCTGGTCGGGGATCGACTAAGGACCGTCTCTACACCTTAGCAGCAATGGGACTGACTGCTGCAATTTTGATCCTACTATTAAAGAAGTATCTGAAATCTGTTGGGTTTACTGGTTTTGAGGGTGGCTCGCAAAAGTAGAGCACAAGCGGAGGTTCTTGCGCGGAGTACAGAATCCAGACTCCTTATTTCCATAATATATCATTGTCTTAGATTCTTGTTGTATGAATGACATAGCATCTTTATGCCTCTCATGTATTGTTTGTATATAAGCTTTACTTAAATCATATAATGCGTGAAGAATAACCTATGTTACCAGGAGCATTGGTAAGCTTTTATATTTATCTGTATATCCTGTTATAATAAATGCATCTTCTTTGATTGCTTGGTAGAAGAGAAGCCATGGTTAATTGGTTTACTTATATTTTAAATTTCAAAACCAAAATAAGTAAGCATGAGGCTTCAGGTGGTTCAGGTATGAAACATAGGTTTGCTACTCGTTTCATTTTGAAACTCAAGTTATCCAAATAAAGGTAACAGGAAAAGAAATTTTCCCTTTTAGCTCATTGGAAAAATCGTGTTCCACAAACCTAATGCTATTTTAATTAGTGTGAGAAAAATATTTGATGGTACTTTTGTAAAATAATAAACTTTTGGAAGGTTTTCACACAAACACACCGATCATGGAGAAAATAGGCATTCCCAAAGATACAGAAATTATCTTCCGTTAAGGGCGAGTAGAATATCTCTCGATCGATGACTGTTAGTGGATGAAATAAGAAATAAAAATATTCTTAATTTTTGATTGGACAATTTAAACATTTACATGTAATTTTAGAAGTTAGGTGATCATACATATTTATCATCTATACACATTCATTCATACAACCACATACATGTCAAACACACAAACATAAATATATTCAATCACACACATTGGTGTGAGTTCAAATGTTTCTGCGTCTTTGACTCTTGCGCTTCCTCAGCGTCTTCCTCTTGCACCATGAATGTAGATATTAAAAAATATAAACATGCATCTCACAATTTCGAAAATTGTCTAGTGCAAGTCCTATGTAAAAACTCTCATATGCATGCATATACATAGAAATAGAAATTTAATTTCTACATATACATAAACCTCTGTGATTGAATAATAATAACATACACATTCATTCATTTACACATGGTTTCATCGGAACATACAAATTCGCATATCCATGCATAAGAGAACTCGAGCAACGCATGTACATATACTATAAATTACTCGATTTAGTTTATCATTCATCTCTAAATCAAACAATTCTAAAATTATTTGAAATCCTTTAAAATGATTTTATACATCCATAGTTCAAAATACAAAACATTTAAACCAATGTTTATAAAATTTCCAAAATAATTTTTTAAGGAAAGATAAACATATGCATTTTTTGTTTTATAGATTCCTTATAAAATAATCATTTAATAAAAACGAAAATTTTATATATTAGACATGAGTCTAAAATTTAATTCTAACATTTACATGATGTGTTTCAAAACATTTAAAACTATCAAAAGAATCAATTAGAATTAAATGTGTATATTTTAAAACATGATGGGATTTCATGTCCCTATATATGTGTATATTTTTTAAAAATTATACGAACATAAATGATCGATTTCATATTTTCATTGATTTTACGTACATGTATATGTTTCTTCTAATATCATGCATTCCTACACATATTAAAACAAACAAAAGAAAGAGGATCATACCCAAATGTTCTCTAAAACCTTTCAGAAGATCTGGTGTTCCGTTGCTCGTCGAATCGTCCGCCGATTCACCTCCAAGTCTTCACCAAACTCTAAACAAGATTAGAGAGAAAAGAGCTAGCCAATCAATATTTAATTAAGCTTAAAATCTAGTTAATAACCCCTCTAAAAGCTCCTGAGATTTTAATCTCCAAAACTTAAAACTATTAGGAGAATTTTCGTGGTGATTAAGGGAGAGATAATTTTGCATTAATTCTTATGAAACAAGTAGGGTGAGAGGACCAATTTATAGCCTCCCAAATCACGCACATCAAGAACTATTATCTAGCCATGATCTCTTATTTTTTCTCTCCTAAACTTAATTCCAATTTGCCACATAAGCATCCTAAAAAACATTTGATCAAATCTGGAATTAATCCAACCCATGATCTAATTATTTGCTTAATAATTCAGGCAAAAATCGTGTCGTTCGGTGAACCGAGATTTTCACTCGGTCGACCGAACCATTCGGTTATACCCAAGTTCGGATGACCGTGAGATAGACGGTCGACCGAATATTCACGAGAAAAATTCCCTGGAAAAGTTCAGACGATCCACGTCTCGTTCCGGTCGACCATGACTCACCAAACATTCTCCTGGTAAATTTCATCGGATGACCGTGTCACTTTTGGTCTACTGAAATATCCCAAAGAAAGCTCCTGGATATTTCGTTTTGGTTGACCGTTTACGCCCGGTTGATCGAACTCAATTGTCCAGGCACTCCAGACAATTTCGGTCAACCAATCGCATTATCCGATCTTCGTTCGGTTGACCGTTCCTAAGAAACCTCGGTCGACCTAACCCAAAACGGTGGACCGTTTGAGCCCGATTTTGCCTTTGTCAAATTTTGAATTTATATCCAACAAATTTGATCTTTTGAGGTTTTTAGCAAATTCATATATCATGTAATATATTATCTTATGTAATATTAAATTATTACACCCCATAATATATACACATCATATGAATTTATTCACGATTCTAATTATGTAATTTTTCGTGACATATTGATTTTATTGATTCACCGCATGCGTTACTTTTCTCATGAAACCCGACACATCATATGAATTCAAAATCAAGCTTCTTGTTTCTCAGTTTTGTGGTGTGACCCATAGGAGGATCTATGCTGAATTGACAACGATATTAACCACTTAATATCTCAAACCATAAGCGGTATGTAGCTACACATTATAGTTACCCAATTAGCATAGATGTCTTGTTCCACTCGAACTAAACACGATCCATTTAGTGATGTTAGTGCACCACTTGTGTCTGTCCCTTGCCTCATGATATTTAGAATATATACAAAGTAGAAATGTGTCACCTTTGTATTATATTCATTTCTTGATCTCTTTAAGCTAATTATAACTATGTAACTTAACTCAAGCTACATTGTGCACATTATAATTTTGCTTTATCAGGGCTCACTAATATCATCACTCAATTAAAAGAGAATGATAATCGTTTGACTAGCTATCTTTTCCAGCACAAGTCATGTACAACTAATTATTGCATTTATCACTATACTCGTTGATAGCTTTTGACAATAATCAAATCAGACACTTTTTGAGTGAAAAAAATATAAGTCACATATCAAAGGATCCAAGTCACAGTAAAACATTAATGATACGAAACACAATTCCATAATGTTTTACTTGTTAGGTCTATTCAATATATAAAAGTAATTTTTTCCTCTTTTATATACTCATGTCGTCAATTATTTGTAGAGTTACAACAATCGATGACCAACACCACAATCTTATCTCGGTGATTAATGTTACATGTTAATTACCATGATTATGAATACATTTTGATTTATGTAAACCATTATCTTTTAAAGCTCTACGATGAAGGAACAAACATATCTTCCTTAACACTTCCAAAAGACGAATACAATGATCAAGAAACAAAATAATTGCATATCCAATTCATAATAATTGACATATAAAAGTAAAACTTTTAGAACACATTCCTTTCAAATCTTTTCTCCCTACATTCCCTACCTCGCCGGAGTCTCGTCGTTCTTGTTCTTTCACAATGTCGTTCCTCCTCACCGACATCCGTTTGCTTTCCCTTCACTCCGACGTTGGGAAGGTGATGTTTTTTTGTGGTTGGAAAGGAGGCATAGTGGGTTGGACGGGCAGACGGAGGAGGGGACAGATCAAGTGGGAAGAGGATGCTGCAAGGCCTGGTGGTGACTGGGCTGGTGGTTGGTGGGCTGGTGGAGGCGTAGTTTGGTGATCTAGGGTTTGGTCTGGATTTGGGTGGGTTTTGTTTGGTCGGAAGTTGGAATTTGGTTTGGAAGAAGTAAAGGTTGCAATTTTGACTCTTTTGGTGCTGAAAATGGTTGTGAAAGATCCGGTTTGTTAGTGTTCCGGAACGTGGATATGATTCTCTTTGGTTGAATGCTTTCCGTCTTGATTTTTTGGAGTGGGTTTGAAATTTTTGATGTTGTGTTAGTGAGAAATGTTAGTTTTTCATCAAAAGCTTTCTTATTTTAGTTATTAAAAGTACTGCCTTTGTGGTTCTATTGTGACATTAGTTGTTCATTGGTGACAAAAATGATTCGATCTGTTTGGTTTTCCTTTTTACCCATAGTTGGTGCGCAATCAAGCCGATTGCTATGAATTCGAATAGTTTTTCCAATTTGTTTCTATTTTCAGTAGATTTGTTTTAGTGGTATCATATTTATTAGTGACATCAATTCAGGTAGGAGAAGAGTTCATCTGGAATACTTTAATGAAAACAAATGCACTTCTAAAATCTAAAAACTATTACTCGATCTGTATGGACCTGCTGCAATGCGTTATTTTACAATCACATGTATCACACTCAACATCATAGTTTAGTAGTCTTTGTGTCATTCTATTGGCCTTTGAATACACTTATATTTTAGTGTCTGGTTTTCAGATTACAATCGTTACAGTACCTCGTTTCTGGTTTTATTAGCCAATAAATCGCTTGTGGGTACTTTGTCTAATTTTATTTATCAATTCCTCAAGTTGTTCCTCTGGTTGGTGTTTTCAGGTTTTCAAGTGTTGATCAAGAACAAAAGTGTTTGCTTCTAGTTCTACAAGACAAAGTCCCATGTGTACAAGACAAAACCCAAAGTCTACTGGAAAAACCCAAGGTTGTTCTCTGCAAGTTTTAAAGTTCCAAAATCGAAGGATTTGCCACCTTATAAATCATGACACATCACTACAAGTCTTGATTATATTTTTATTTACTTATTGGTGTGTTGTGAGTTGTGTGTACCTTCCCCATCTGATGTGTCTTGGATTGTGGAGCTTTGTTGACGGAAAAGAGTGAAACAATACTATCATTAAAATCCAAGAAATGCAATTACTATGTTGTTTATGCTTTCTTGGTAGATTCAATGTCTGCAATTAATATTTGTGCATGAATGGAGGGAATCTAAGGTTATAGCTTTGTGATGTATACCTTTATGTTTGTATAATAGTAAAACTACACTATAGATTGTGGAAGTTTCGAATTTTCCATTCCAAGAGACTTCTTGGTAAATTTTGGAACATTTTGAATGCTTTTGTGTGATTGCTACACATGTTCTATCTTGAAAAAACTTTTGTTTCTAGTAGGACACCTCCCTTTTTGGCTTATTGAACTCTTCTTGCGGTTAACAACGTTATATTACGATTAACAATATTATATTACGGTTGTGAACGTTATATTACTTTTGTTACGAACAACGATACATGTTACACATGTTGCAGTCATCTACCATTATTTGAGGAATGTTGTTAAAAGATTACATTATAATACATCTAACAACATCATATTATGGGTATTAGTTTTATATTACGGTTGTGAACGTAATATTAATTTTGTTACGAATATCGATACATGTTATTGTAATTTACATATTATACTTTCATTTGGATAGGTTTGAAAAGAGTTTCAGATATTAATATCACATGTTGTTACGAATTTCGATCATGACAAACCTTAACCCCCCTCCTTCCCAACCCCAACCTCGAAACCCCACCTCAATGTACAAGTTACATATCCATTATGTGCCATGTTTGTTTACTTTAGTGGTCGAATATGCAACATTTTTGTTTGGATTAATTCTCAGATTCTGTTGTGACTGCATAGTGGTAAATTTTTTTGGATTATATTCTTGGCTTCATAATGGTAAAAAAATGATAATATTTTGCATATTTGTTTGGATTAATGCACGGATTTTGTCGTTGCCGCTTAAACAAAATTTGAAAATATTTTTGATTGAATCTACCACTATGCTCTAAACCAAATTACGTTCATTGGTGTGATTGTAGAAATTTAATAATATTTTTGATTGAACTTTTCTTATTTTTTTAAACATTATACTAATAGATTGAAACCAAATTCTTGACATTTGAGGAATGTTTGTAAAAATAATTACATAATTTGACGGTTAACACCATCATATTACAACCACAACATTATATTACGGTTGCGAACGTAATATTAATTTTTATTTGAACAACGATTTTTGTACACATGATGTAGTCATCCTTCACTATTTGTGAAACATTAGTAATTACAAACTTACATTAAATTGCGGCTATCATCATATTAGTACAACAACAATATTACGGTTTTGAACGTAATATTTATTTCACATGTTACACATGATTATGGGATGTTAGTATAAATAATTTTATTATATTACAGCTAACAAAATAATACTACAGCTAACAACATAATATTATGGCAACAACGTTATATTACCATTTTGAACGTAATATTAAATTTAATACGAACAACGATACATGTTACACAAGTTGTAGTCATTCCACATTTTTGGAGGAATATTGTTAAAAATCATTACATTATATTACGGCTAACAAAATTATATTCAAGTATGTATGTTCAAAACAACACCTCTGGTGTATTTATATCCAAAGTGTAAAAACAATCATAGTACTTTCCCAAAGTATGTATATCCAAAAAATCTAAATAATGTGTAGTTCTGTAGGCGTATTTTAATCTTCTTCAAATGTATCCTCTTGTTTACAAGTTTACTTCTGTTATTTACTTGTATCTTCAGGTATAACCCTGCAAAATACCAAATAAGTCGTAATTCAATTATCAAGAATAATGCATTTTTACATAGAACATTAAATACTCACGTTTTCTAATCCTTCTTAATTGGACATGTTCTCGAGTCGTGGTCAGAATATTACACGAGAGTTAAGTGGTATTATAGCTACTGAAATAATATTATAATGTTACATCCACAGAATGACATTATATTACAGTTAACAATGTTATATTATGGTTGCGAACATAATATTACTTTCATTTCAACTAAATCGAAACATGTTATTGTCATTAACATTATTTGTATGTTGAAAATGTCTTACATGATAGTTAACTAATATTATAGCTATTGAGAAACATTATTACAATGTTATATCTACGGCATAACACTATATTACGGTTTCCAATGTTATATTACGGTTGCGAACGTAATATTACTTTCGTTTCAACTAAATTGATACATGTAACTGTAATTCACATTATTTTTACTCATATTTGAATAGGTTTGAAATGAGTTTCATATACTAATAGTTGCATGTTTTTCTAAATTCGAAACCAAGCGAAAAACTTCCTCACCCCATTTTGCGGCATGCTAGATAATATTAAGGCGGACATACAAGATGTTGGATTTGTTTCTACAATTGTCATAGTTTGGATATGTGGATTCAGAAGTCGAATTGTAGCAACGTATAGTTGACTTAAAGAAGAATGTGACGAAGGGAGTCCAGCTGAGTGCAAACTTTATTTTTCCACTCTAAAAAAATAATCCAAAATCAAACTAAAACAAATGAGCAAATCCAATACCAAACTAATCAAATCCCAAACCAAAAATCCACAAAACCTACCAACTATCTTGGGATGCAAAAATTGGAAGGGGCAAAGTTGAGGGATTGGAAGGGGTCGTAGGTGGAAGATTGAGAGGGAGAGAAGAAGAGAGTAACGAAATTAGAAGAGTGAAGTTGAGGGATTGTGATGAGTCGTGAGGGGAAGATTGGGAGAGAGATGAATAAGAGAGCAACGAAATTAGAAGGGGAAGATTTGTAAGAAATTACAATAATTTCTGGAATTGATTGAAGATGAGTGAGAATGACTTTACTACTCTCACTTAAAGTAAAAAACTCAACATTTCAGATTGAGATCAATTGTTAGATCTTTGGAATGTCATTTAATCGGAATGAGCTCATTCTATTCTCAGTCTGTTGAATTATTCATCATGTTTTTATCTCTAATTTTTCAAACTATTATGCCATGTGTCTCATCTTATATGCTTTTTCTCTCTCTCTTTCGTAATTATTTTTCTCTCTCTCTCTCTTTAATATTTCTGTCTCATAATTGTCATGCTTTTCTCTTTTCCCTCCCTTGTGATTCTCTCTCCTACTTCTCACATGTTCTCTTCATCTTTCTCTCTTTGGTTTTTTTAAGAATAGGACAAATTAAGAATGGAGGAAGGAAGCACAACAGCATATATAAGACACTGTAGTGTTCTTATCTTTTGTAATTAATCATACATCTTTTGTTACACAATGCTAGAATTTACAAACAGTTGGGTTTGAAACGAAAACCTTCAAATGACAATATAACATGGCTTTCAATATAATATACTTTGAAAACACAACATATACGTGGTATTGCAAAACAGATGGTCAGTTTAATTTGGTTTAAATTAACATAGAAAAACATAGAACTAGAACACTTTATACATTATGCATGCCGTAACGTAATGCAATTAAGTACAATCATTAGTAATTTTACGTCACGTACGTTTATGAAGGAAAATAAATAAATTAGCCATGTAATAATTAATAGTGCAATCCTAATCCATATTGGTTAATTACGGAACCACAATCTGCAACAAACATATTCAGAACATGCATCTTTAAGCTCCGTTAACAACATATATATCCACACAAACATACATCTTAATTTCCACAACAACTCCACTCTCTCTCATCATATTACAAACAACACAAATCAACAATTTCAAATTCCGGCAAACACAACTCGCCGGAGCGCCTTTTCTCCGGCCGACACCTCAAAACTTCACAAAAATGCAGACATCCAAGCAATTGTCGACGAGAGCCACCAACCTCCTCTTGTACTGCGTCCACGGCTGTGGGTCCGGGAACACCGGGTCCTCCGGCGCGTCGCCTCCACCGCAGCTCTCGTAGTCGTCGAGGATTCCCGACAGGTTGATTTGCGTGGTCGGGATGTCCTTGTTTGCCACTCCCTCTAAAGCCGTGTCGAAGTAGTCGGTGGTGTCTTTGTACCGGGAGGCGCATGACTTTAGCTGCTCTACCACTTCCGGCTTCAGGTCCGGCGACGGCGAGGAGGACAGCTTTTTGAATGCCTCCACCGCGTCGATTGTCTCGTTCTTCGCAGCCTTTATCATGTACTCCAGAACCTTTGCTGGGGAGGCGTCGCGGCTGGCCATCGCCGAAAGGTAGGGTTTGAGGGAGGACTCGCACTCGTCGGGGTACGTCGTGCGGTGGCACACTAGTTTGACGGCGGCAGGGATCACGGTTGACATCCCTGGTATCATGGACACAGTCGGCATCGGAGATTCCTTCTCCGGTTCCGGAGATTCCTGTACCGGCGTCGGAGATTCCTTCTCCGGTTCCGGAGATTCTTGTACCGGCGTCGGAGATTCCTTCTCCGGTGCCGGAGATTCTTGTACTGGCGTCGTAGATTCCTTCTCAGGTGCCGGAGATTCATGTACCAGCGTCGGAGATTCCTTCTCCGGTGCCGGAGATTCTTGTACCAATGTCGGAGATTCCTTCTCCGGTGCCGGAGATTCTTGTACAGGTGTCGGAGATTCCTTCTCCGGTGCCGAAGATTCTTGTACCGGTGTCGGAGATTCCACCGCCGGCGAACTCTCAGGCACCGACGAGACATCCGGCAAGGACGCCTTATGAACGGCTTCGGGGGTCGCCGGGGCGGGCACAGGGGACGGAAGGAATTGTGGCATTTTGGTGAGGAAAAAGTGATCAGGGTTGCGGGTGTGACATCGAGACCCAGACGGCCGGGTGTGGGCCTCGGAATGGCCCAACACGGCGACGACCACGACGACAACGAGAACAAAAATTCTCATGGTAGTTAAACAATTCCGTTCTACCATTGCGGTGTTTGGAGTCGAGTGGGGTTTGGAAGAGAGAGAGAATGCGAAGATTGGTGGAGGTTGTTTTAAAAAGAGAGAGTGGGGTTGGATTTGGTGGTTGGCCGGAGAGAGTGGGGAGAGGAGTTGTGACCACTGAGTTCCAACCGTTTTTTGTTTGGACATGTTTGTTGCTTTTTTTTGCCCCCATTGTTTTGCTAATTTAGGTTTAGGGTGTGGATGTTGTGTTGGTATGGCTTATTATACCTAAATAAATGTTTCATATTTAGATTGGTGATTATTGTTTCGTGTGATGTCTGATTGTTCTGTTCTCCTCTTCTCCATAAGCCACTAGTGCGAAATTATTTGGAGTTTTACTGAACATGATTCGTTATATTGTGAGTAGCCAAATATCATTAGAATACGTATAAATGTGTACGTTCGTTGGATTAGAAATATGGAAGAGAGTTGTTTTTTTTTTAGCAAAAGAGATGGAAAAATGATTGCAGGTAAATCTCAACTTTTGAGTTTATAATACGCGTTTGGTATAGCATTTTGAATCACACTTATGTGTGTTTAACCATTTTGTTAGGAGTGTAAGTGGGGTGGGGTGGGGTTTTGCCTCACCACTGCCCGCCCCGCCTAAGTTAGGTGGATAGGCGGGGTGGGGCAGGGTTAAAAAAAATCCGCTACCCACCCCACGTAAGGGTGGACTAGGCTATGTGGGGCGGGTTTGACGGGTTTTTCTTTGATTAAAGATAAATACAAAAATCAATTCATTTTCTTTAACATTATCTATTTTAATCAAAGCTAAATACAAAAAAAAATCAAGAAAAAATCAATCAATATATGTTTTTAAAGTTACATACAAAAAAATCAAAACTAAATACAAACAAAATCAAAACAAAATCAAATAAAATACAAAAAATCAACCAAAATACAAGGCTTATGCGGATTATGTGGGGCGGGTTGCAAGAAAACCGCAATCCGCCCTGCTTATTATGTGGGTTGTACGGGTGGTGGGTTGGCGGGTTGCGGGTAAAATCCTACCAATTTACAGTCCTAGATTTTGTGGCATTTAAGAATTTTTTAGAGAAAATTATCTCTCTCTCTCTCTAAATTGCAGAATTGGAAGTCCATTTTATGTAGGAGATTTTTCCCATTTTTTCTTTTTTAAGATGTCATCCAGATCCAAACCAAAGAAACTCATTTCCCCCCTTCTCTTCTCAAGTTGCTGGCCAAATACACCGTTAAACCATGGTTTCGAGTTTTATATATCCCATTTAACCTACCCTATTATGTCATTAATATTTTCATCTATTCTTTTGCATGAAGCAAATTAAACACATTTTCATCCAATTATACAAATGCTTAACCTAAAGTTTTATCCATCGTAACCTCTTTCTTCAATAACATATGCGAACAATTGACCCCTCGAATATGAGGTTAAAGAAGGGCATCGAGGCTACTATTCCGAATCTATTTGGGAAAGAAAGTGAACTGTAGTCAATCTAACAAAATAATATAATCTAATTCTAAACAAGATGGCATTTCATAATCCAAATTAACTCCAAGTTTTACGTAGAAAAGGGAAAATTAATGACTATGTATGCGTACAAGATACATCTCATTTTATATTTGCATTTAAATTTACAAGTATGAATCATGTGTTACCATGCATGCACTTATCCTCGTAAGTTCTATATTTGTTGTCATATTTAGAAGGATTTTATATTTAGCAATTATACTATACCAATTATCCTCGTAAGTTATACTTAGAAGGTTAAGATGTGAAATCCCAAACCCATTGGTGGATTAATGGTGTTTTGGGGAGGAGTTTTGTGGTGATGTGACGGAGCATGGAGTGGGTGCGCGTGAGGTGATGGTGTAGGGCATGGTGGGGGTTAATGGGTTGGGTTGGGTTGGAGAGAAAACCAAAACCAATCCATTCTCTCCCTCTCCCTCGCTTCGTCTATTCTTCCTTCTTCTTCATTCTCTTCCTTCTCACCCAACACTCATTCCTCTCTTCCTCAGTTGCTCGTTCACCGAAGGCGGAGGAAGCGACTACTGTTAGTGAAGCACGACGGGGCAAGATGTTTGTGCACGGCTCCGAGGCGTGACGACATAGAGGCTACCAACGTTGAGTGATCTCCGGCGTGCTCCGTCTAGCTAAGAGGTATGCCAGTTCAATAGATGCATGTTGTTTTGCTCACACTTGTGGTGTGAGGTGTTGGCTGGTCGGTGGAGGTTGGAGATCTGGCCAGTGTTGTGTGTGCAACAAGTTAGACCTAGTTCGTCTAGGTAGTTGCCGGTCAACGGTCGACCGGTGCCTTCGGACAGTCGACCGAATGTAGTGTAATGCCTGACTTTAGCCAACACATGTCGAACGATGTCATGTGGCAGTCGACCGGCTGTGCTTATGCTGGTGGGTCGGAGGAATGCTTGTTGTTTTTCAGTCGACCGGGACCCCTAAGTCGGTCGGCCGTTGCTTTTTGGACAGGTCTAGACAGAGCGTGAACCATTTAAACGGTCAACTGCTCTTAACTTTGTCTGACCGGTACTTAAGTGGACTTGATAGTGTGTTCGACCGATTGATGACTAGAAACTTCTAGGTTGCCCCTGGTAGTTTTTGGCCGACTAGGACCCCTAAGCTGTTCGACCATTTGACTTGTATGATTTGGACTTATTCCGGGTTTTGACTACGTTTCGGTTGACCGATTTATATGTTTTGATCGACTGCCTGGGCTTAGGTTAGGAGCAGAGAGTTCGCCGTTGTAGGCGTCTGTTCGACCAATCTTTTTGGGAACGGTCGACCGGGTTGCCTCTTTCGGTCGACCGTTTTTGCTCAGGACTGAATCCCTGATCCTCGTATAGTGCCAACACTGTTCACGGAAACTTGTATCCCCGCCTAGAGCGTGAGCCAGGAGATGACAGAGTGTGCCTACCCAGTGACCGCCAAGTAGAAGAGTGTGGGTACTCGGATGGTGTCACCTTTAGTTTTAGTCTGTGGCTTAATGGAAAGCATTTATAGACTCTCTGTAGAGTAGTAGACCTGAGGGGTCACAGATCCCAATGTATGATGATGCATGGCTCACGGAGCATAATGACCTAGCGGACTTCGGTTTGGAACCGTTCGATGTTGTGTGACGGACGTATGTTGTACCGTCTGATGTTGTGTCGAACGTAATGATTGGCTCGACCGATGTTGTTCCGACGAGTATATCGTCGATGTTGTTCTGACGATGATATTGGTCGATGTTGTTTCGGCATGATACCTCAGCTGAGCACTTATCGAGTGACTGATGGACCTACATGAGCGACAGCTCCGTCGGTGTGGTGATGACCACGATGTTTCAGATCTGATTCTTATGACGCGATAGTGCGTACGCCCTCACCGAATCATATGATTAGTGTAGCCGCGTGTGGGGTGCATTGTCTGTAAGACTGTATGTGCCTACGATAGGTCTCCGAGGGAGACCCAGTGATGATTGTGGGGTTGTTGTCCAGATTTACCTTTGGAAGGGAACTGTTTTCCTTACTGTCGATGACATGACATGCCACTAATATGATATGTTCATTTTACTGTATTGTTGTATTCATATATGTGAGCTTGACATACGGGGTTTCCTTATGGAAACTCAGACATTGCTATTGCATTTTTGTTTCAGGACCGTAGTAGGTTCTGTTAGGCGGTGACAACGGGCACACACATTTTTGGACCAGGATCCTCTCTGCGGACTATTCGAGGTCGTCATGATTACTTACACGTGTCTTCTGTAGTATTTGACGTAATCATGTATTTTTGACAAACTCTGATGTATTTTGGTGTACAAACTAGTTATTTATATAAGTAATATTCTCGCTTTGATGATCTTTTCCTTTTGATCTTTTAATTGACATTTTTTAAATTCTTCCGCTGTTTCGGAATGTTACATAAGATGTAATTGAATATCATCTTAACGACTTTCAGCCTAAAGAATGGTAATTATTCCAAATAGGTGTTACATTTTGTTCTCTTCCGGGTTCTTGATCCATGGATAGAAAGAGATCTAGTTTGGACTATTTCAATCTAAAACCTTTTATTTTATGCTTTTATAGGTTTTGAATTTTGATTGATTTAATAGTATATTGTAAATTTCCGAAAAATAAACTAATTCTAGATTAACCTTGAATGTTAAACTAGCATTTCCTTAAATAAATATAATAACATAATTCGAAAAACTTAACTTGTCCAATCTCGGTCCTTTCCTTGACACATTACATTTGCGGAATCCCGATCTTGTTTTAGTCTCATCTAGTTTGACTTCGGATTTAGAACTCAATACCCTTAAATCTATGATTGCCAATTATCTAGTTTTTCCGTTGAATTTCTACCCTTCATATGACTTTACAATGTAGAATATTCCTTTATATTCTAGAAATTTTAATCGTTTTACCATCCTAATGGATTTTTTTTCTTAAATGGAAATATAACGATGAATCAAAAAAAATAAACCAATCAAACTAGACCTGGGTAACCGGTCGGGCCAACTTGACACAGCCTGCCACAGTGGGTAACCGAAAATTTAGATTAAATATTTCTGAGGGGGTAAAACGCAACATCCAAACCCACTCCTTTTGGTCCTAAACCCCACAGTTAGATTCCAAACCCTCGACGGGCGATGGCTCAAACCCTTCCTTCCGCCGATCAAATCCAAGCCCTACTCGAGGTCAAAATTTCCTCCATAATCATTTTTTTGTCGATTTTGGATAAAAATTGTCTCTGTTTTTTGTTGGCAAATACTTTCTTGTTAAGTTGTTGGGACTGTTATGGTGATAGTTGTTTTGATCCAAATGAATTAGTCGTGTATCAGCTATGTTGTGTGGGGAATTTGGTATGTCCAAACTTAGGTAGCGATTGAAACAACGACTAGTTATGACCGGCAATCGTAAGTTCGTAACAATCGCGAGACTTCAGGTCGTGGGTGTTTGTTTGGATGAACGACTTTCGTCTTATGTTTATTAATTTTGCAGCTTGAAATTGGCGATCGAGTTGTAAAGTGACGAACACAATAGAGAAAATAGTTGGTGATTTGTTTGGAATCACATTTTGACAATCAGGATTTCTCAGACCAAATCTTAGAATCAGAGTACCAAACTTATCCTAACTTTAGTATGAGATCGCAAGTTTTTAAATATTAGTTGTAAATCCCGTAACATTCTTGATATTCGGGACTCAGAATTTGATTATGGAAATGTGGTCTCAAATAGACCTTTAGCGGAGGATGCGGAGGAAAAATTAAGGGTGTGCCTCAAAATAATGTCAACTTAAGAACTAGCGTAATATATGAAATCAATATTTTCCAAAAATAAAAGTACATTTGAATCACCATGCCTTTCTTTTTGTAACTTCCCTTTAGGAGTCCTCGTTTTGTGAAGTGTTTTGATTATTACTTATTGTTGATTTTGTTGTAAATACCTTTTTCAATGTCTGTAACAAAAGTATCATTGATCTAATAATCTCCTATCTGATTATGCAGTATGTTTTTTACGATGTTCGTGGATTTGAATACTCTCAACTCTCAATACTTGTAGTTGCAATTGAATTGACAAGGCCAAAGCTAAGCAAGAAAAACATTTCAAAAGTGATTTTTCCTCTGAACCTCTTTTCTACAAGTTCTATTAGGCACTTCAAAATTCCAATCTCGAATTCTGATTTAAATATGACATCATAAAAATATGCCTTTAATTTATTATCAAGAACAGTAATACCAAATTCAAAAAATCCTTAGGATTGTATTTTGCCATGTGAAACAATCATTTGTTGTCAAATGAAGAGAATGAATATGCCGGACTTAAACGTGAGAAGCACAAAAGTAACTTTGTATTCACTTAAGATGAAGCAATTGTTCAATTCTTGTCGTTGTATATCAATTATTGTCTTGACACCCCATCTCTTACAATTTTAACTCCTTTGACTTCAATTTCTAGCACCACCCTTGCAAGTATCAGCATGCCGATGCAATTTTTCGTTTTTGATAGTATAAATAGGTGCGCACTTCAATACCTATACATACATATTTACATATATACACACATATATAATACATACATATATACATATACACACATATATATATCTACATACATATATATATATATATACATATATATATACGCACATATATATATATACATATATATATACGCACATATATATATATATACACATATATTACTGAGGTAGTTATCAATTTCTTTTGTAACGATAAAAACATGCTCTAACACTATTATCTACTAGGTTACCAAGTTTATTTAGTAATGTATCAATTGAAAAATTCCCAAAACCAAAGCTTTGTTTTCACTTCTTATAAGGCTATAACACACTTCCACTTCACATTGACCACAAAGCACACAATATACTTTGCTAATTTCACTTAAAGCATCAACAACCATGATTTCCTAATCTCAAGCCATTTGTTCATGTCCACTTTTCCATTTGAAGTTTGTAGTTTTGTCATTTTTTTATACCTTATGAAGTGGATAAGAAGATAACATGAGGTTTGGGGAATTGGGGGTTGCCAATGGTATATGTGGTTTTGATAACCAGTGGAAACTGGACTTTGGGTTTGGACATTCCTCAATAGATATATAATTAATTATTTTAGTAACTCAGGGTATAATAGTTTTAAAATGATCTTTTGTTTTTAAAAAATTAATTTCGACAAAATACACAATTGACAATTGATATTTTTAACTTTTGTTTTTGAAGTGGGCACCAATCTATATTATTTAAAGAAAAACGCGCATTGGCATGTGGGCTTTTGCCTACATGCGCAACATCTTCCTCCACCCTTGTGTACACTCTCTTGCTTCGCCAGGTAGCTTTCCTGAATAAGCTCCAATAGATCCTTAGCAATTGGTATTGAATCTTGGAAAGTGTTACCTGAAAAAACCTGGATTGGCAGAGAGGGGGATGACCATTGTCAATTGAGTCTGAGTTGGTAAGAGTATGAACCATTCGGACTGAAGGCTGCCAAGGGCATCATGTTGAAAGTATGGTAGATTGTTATGATCTAAAGTCATTAGTCCCTACCTACATCGTTTTCCTATGTGGGTTGATATACCTGGTCTATCACATCATCATCCAGGTTTTCTGGATCACTCCTCCCAACTCCTTAGCGTTTAGGGCATCTTTGTTGTTCTAAACACGCCGAATAAGGTGTGTTTTGATGGCAAAAGTGTGTTCATTTTAAGAAAATTTGGCATAAGTCAAGTAGGGATATCTATTTTTGGCTGCAATGTAGAGGTAGGGTGCTGAATTTGTTTTAATTGGGGAGTCTTTTGTTTTGTTTTTGTTGTGTTGCTCCTAGCGGCCTTTCGTTTTTCCGTCCCTTGCATCCCTTTTTTGCTTGCTACTACATCAACATCAACATAATCCCAATGCCTCAGAAGAGGCTCCCGCCTAAGCGAGGTAGGGGAGGTCGGATGTACGCAACCCTACCACTGTAAAACAGTGAGGTTGTTTCCAATTGATCCAAATGATGCAAATGATAAAAAAACAATGTATTGTGTCTGTCCAGAAGTTGAGTAGGACATGTTGTTCACTTATTTGATACTTACTATAAGTCATGCTTTATCGTTGTCAGTGGTTACCTTTTCATGCATTGAATGTGTGAATAACTGCAGACCATATGCGGAGGGGATATAGCTATCTCTTTTTTGTATTCGTTTTTGGAATGAAAATATGGATATGGGTGTGGATCTTTTTATGGGTACGAAAAATACATGGCCATGAAATCGCATATCCACGCCCTTAATGTTGAGTAGATACTCCAAACCATGACCAAACCAAGTGGCTCAATCTGGTGAACAAACTGGCAACAAGTTGGGTGGCCGATCTGGTCTTTATATTGCCAAAATATGATTATTAGTAGAGGATAAGTTTATTGGTGTTTGAAACAGAAAATAATTATTTCATATATTCTTGTGTGGAGTAGGCTGCCCGATATGATGATATTGAAGATATTGTGAGCTTATTTTCTGCTAATGTCCCTCTCGACTCTAAGGATTCTGATGGACGAACAGGTATCTTAATTCTTATAGTCGTATTACTTTTGGAGATTTCTCATTCGCAGGGACGAATCTGAATTATCTTGGGCCAGTGATATGATTGTGGAAAATCTGGAGATGTTGTATTCTAAATTACATAAACAACTAGTTACACATATTACATTGCTAAGAAGATTATGAAAATTGCTGTCATGTACTTGTGTAAAGCTTATGACTTCTAGGGAGGAGCATCTTTTCCTTAGGTCCATGGGAAAGTCATGGATATACTGATTATCATCTCCCTTAACTGAAAGGTAGCTTCTATGAGAAACGTGTAATAGCCCTTATACAGTCAGATAGACATGGAACTTGGTAAAAGTAAACATATTTTTTTCCTATTAACCGCTGCAAAGAATACAAGGTGTAATATAGACTTACCTAGATATTCTTGAAATAGACTGATCAAAAGAAATATAAAAAAGACCATTATAATCAACATGGTTGAATAATAAAAAAACATATATACATGTCAGAGTGCGAGTGATTGGAAATTTAAACATTCTATTAAAGCTTAGTATTAAAAATGATTAGTATTGTGAGGGACACCATATCTATGATCTAGTTCCATCTTCTATATGATTAGTTGATGTTGCAATTTTCCTATTATATTTCGGACAGTTTCCTTGGTGGAGCATTTAATCACTTCTGTTTCTTCTTTAGCACTTCATATGGCAGCTGCTAACGGACACCTTCAAATTGTAGATTATCTCATCACAAATGGAGTGGTAATTTCTGATAGTTTCCTTTCTTTTTTCTTTTTAAAATGGTGCATTCAGTTCTTCAAAGCCCTGCACTTACAATTCGCTTCACGTGCCTCATTTATTCTCTCTTCAAAATATCAGCAAAAAACTTTTCTCTTCTAAACAAAATGTGGAAATTTACATAGTATGGCTTTGTTTTTGGTGTCTTACCTGTTGAATTATAAGTATCATTCACCAATCACTAGTGAACATTCTACCATGTTGCCAAACATTTATGCACTCAACCAAATATCTACTTGCACATTCTATGTTGAATGTTGAGTTGCTGCAAATTTAAATTTCAGAAAAATTATACATATATTGACAACTTTGACGCTAACTCAGTTGAACAAAAATATCCTTATGGAAATATTCATACGTTAGTATACAATAATTCATATAAATGATTGTTTTGGCCGTGGCTTTATGCAAATTACTTCTAAATCAAAGTATTACTCATTTTCTGGCCAACATAAGCTTGACCATCAAATCCAGGCGAATGCTTAATCGTGTACCTGTAATAGGCAGTTGCTCTTAAATCAACTTGATGGATTTTTAACCTGTGCTGCTTTAGTTAATATCTGATGGATTTTTACTGAGCAGCGGATCTGTGCAGTAGTACATTTACAATAACAACCTTTTTTCCTTCAATAATGACTTTTCTTTTGATTCAGGATATTAATGCCACAAATTCAGAAAATAATACTCCCCTCCATTGGGCTTGTCTTAATGGTCATATCGAGGTAAAGGAAGGATATTACATTTTGGTATTACTATTATCTTTCCCCCACATGCTTGTTCTTGATGGATAATTGTGAACTGGAAACAGGTTGTCAAGATATTGATTCGGGAAGGAGCTGACGTAAGTAGGTTAAATAGGTACGTAGTCACATGAGCAGTGAAAATTTTGATCTCATGTGTTTGCTTTTATGATGCTGTTCATTGAAACAATTATAACATCTGGTGTGATGAATCTGTCTTAGTTATGAGCGAACACCAGTCGACGAAGCTGTTATGAGAGGGAAAATGGAGCTAGTTGATGCAATTAGTACTGCTGTAGCACAAAAGGAACTTGATGGTGTTAGCGTCTCCTAATTTGGTGAGTTAAAGCACTTCTATCAATAGATAAGATTCCCATCTGCACATGTTGTTTTAGTAGTATCTATGTTTGATGTTTATCTCGTGTGAGATCTCTGTTCTTAGTTGGTTCACAGAATATTTAGCCTTCTAAAATAAAAAAGTTCCGTTGTTGGAAATTATTGTTTGGATGTAACTTTTCATATATTGTTTGATTAGAACCTAATTAATGGTCCATTGGTCCGTAGTAGGGTTTTTGGCTCACAGTTTTACATGACAAACGTTGCTTAATATTTGTAAACAAACAACAGAGTGAAACGATGAAATAAGCTGACGGTAAAAAGTTAAGAGTTGAAAAACTCCAGACATAGATGTCGAGGAGAATTCGACATTACCGAATCATAAATTCGTAATTGTATATATTTAAACGATCTGCATTTCTTTTATTGGGGAATCGCAGATGGTCAGTTGCATTTGCATCATTTGGGTCAATTGGAAACAACCTCACTGTTTTACAGTGGTAGGGTTGCGTACATCCGACCCCCCTTACCTCGCTTAGGCGGGAGCCTCTTCTGAGGCATTGGGGTTATGTTGATGTTGATGATAGATATCGAGGAGAATTCGACATTACCGAATCATAAATTCGTAATTGTATATATTATTCGACACTTGGTGAACTAGTATTGTAAATCTAGTTTTTTGGCTAAACAGCATAGCCTCCGATCTGGAATTCGAGGAAGTTAGCTCCAGTTTTAACTGATAAGATGTCGTTTAGATTACTATAGAATACAGAAAACAAACCGGCCTAGATCTAATAGATTGGAGAAAGAAATCAACCATATAATCATAGGCATAGCCAGGAATGATGAAGATTCGTCGTCAAGTAGAAATAAAATTCTAATGTCTCCCTTTATTTCACAAGTATTCTGGAATTCCTCTCTCACTTGATTCAATGCGGAAATATATGGATTATTGATTTATAATCTGAAAATAAAAGGGATTACTTTTAGAAGTTTATTCCCCACGGATATGACTTGATAGATCAATCTATTTTCTGAAGAAAAGGAATTCTGAATTATATTTCAGAAATGTGATGGTCAACTGCCTCTTATCAACGTTCACTTCGTTCCTGTGATTGTTCCTGTCAAAAAGGATTTTTAAGTAAAATATATAAATTATTTGATGGGAAATATATAAATTATTTTAAGTAAAAAGGATTGTTCCTGTCGAAAAGTAAATTTCTGCTTGTTCATCATATAATAGCCATTATAAAGAGTATAATGTGCCTGTTTTAGGGAAATACGTGGCAGGAGCCGAAATATAAAAGGGACCAGGTGATCCCATTTTAAAATTTTAGATCATCCATTTGAGTTATTTTGAGGTGGAAAATCTAGATGTCTGATGAAGGACTAAGCATTATATAGACATGAAGACAACCTGCTGCAACCTAAGTTGACACATTGATGTCAACACTGTCCTTTCCATTTCTTGTAATATTTGCAGGTCCCCAATCCTTTCTGGTTCTCTCCACATACTGCAATGTTAGGAAAGCATTAGATTTAGCATTACTATTTTTATTACCTGATGCATTAGGTATCCAGCTTTTCATTGACCATTGATTCAATTCAAGACATGGCTTTGAACATGCTTGAGTTATAAACTATTGACCATCTAGCATGGGCTTCTGTCTTAAATTAGCAGCGAAGTCTTATGTGAGAAATAACCTCAGCTTTATTGCTTCTGCATCAATTTCTGCGTTGACTTGTTGCAATCTAGTCTGTAAGGCCTGATGCATTGTGCCAAATGTGGTCAGATTGATTAAGCTGGAGGAATTGTTTTGTTGTTGATGATTGCTATTTTAGGATTCTGTTTGTGGTGCATACCTGAACTCTTTGTTCTTTGTAGATGCTAGAAAATAACAAAAGAGAAAATTGGTGTGTTAGCAAAGGTAGTGGCCATTTACATCAAATTTTATTTTCATTTTGGGTAGGCAACAAATATGTATCATTTCTTGCAGAATATAATGATAAAAAGATCATTCTTTTTCAGGAATTTGGTTTGCCCAGTCAAATTACATCTTGCAAGGAGTTTTCTATTAAGCTATATACACATAGACACTGTTATCTGTGGGTTTGTGGTTTTCTAAAAGTAGAATAAATACCTTTGAATATGGTTCATAATTCTGAATAACTTGTTTGAGTTTTTGAAAAGTAAGAACTGATAAAGGATATTTTGAATCATGTTTCAACTTAAAAGATTTTCTTCATAGGTCTTAAAAAATGAGGGGCCCGAAGGGGAACAATATAGCTAATTTTATGTAGTCCATCCCCGGTTGGTGCATGTCCTTGGGTAACGTGGAAGAAATAATCTAATACGGTAAATCTCTGAGAATTACATGGTGATAAAAAATAGTACAAATTACATATTAAGATTTTTGTTGTTGTGAAAATGCTATATTTGGTAAAAGAATATATGAACATTAATATTCTAGTAGCGCCTCGAAATTTTTAAAAATTGGAGGTTCTTTTCAACTACAAACCCAAAGAATATATACAATAGGAGTGGCATCGAAACAAACCTTTCATCATGAAATTCTTTGGTGTCAACATTGTGCTTTAGCTTCCTCATCATCTTCTTCACATGCTGCCAATATATATGAAAGCAAAGTATGACAGCAAATAAGATTCAAAATCATATTCAAAGAATAATTATCTTGTTAAGAGTGGAAAGAGAAATATATCTTACATCCAGAGATTCCCTAGTTCTGAAAAAGAAAATTCCAAGAAAAAAATTAGCTAACGAATATTAATGTTCATATATTGATTGTATCTAATGTTGCATGCATGGGATTATTGAAAGTGCACCTTCCTTCTCTTTCATGGAAACTTATTTGAGTTAGCTTTTGAAGGACGGCTCCTGGATTTCTGGAGACCATAATAAGCACACGATAATTTGGACTGGTATTATAAAAAAATAATGATAATTTGGAGTAACAAACACCATCCGCAATCAAGAGGGTCTGAGTTTCATCGACCAATTTAATGTGTAATAATAACTATTATAGGTTGTAATACAGCTCCAGAAATCGCATTTCGTGTTTGTCAAAAATGCATACGACACCATATAACTATGCTCATAACTGAAAAAAAATTCATCCTCCTTCCTAGTAAGTCCTTGAGTTCTACTTTTCCTTATATGAATGATCTACTCATCTTACAATAAATTGTTCGATCATGAATACTGCAATTTCTAAGCATTTCATCGTCGGATTAATATGGTTTTGTCACATACAACTAATCGAACGGTTTGATTTTGTTCGATTAGACGCAACAAAACACAAACAAACTAACTTACTAAATTGAGGTTGACTTCATTCTATAAGATTTCTGCATACATACATATTATATATATATATATATATAAGTTATATACTAACATGTAATATATATCGCATAACTTTGGTAGAGTTTATATATATATATATATATATATATATATATATATATATATCATGGACTATATCAAAAATCTATTTAAACGATCTGCATTTCTTTTATTGTGGAATCATAGATGGTCAGTTGCATTTGCATCATTTGGGTTAATTGGAAACAACCTTACTATTTTACAATGGTAGGGTTGCGTATATCCGACCCTCCTTACCTCGCTTAGGCGGGAGCCTCTTCTGAGGCATTGGGGTTATGTTGATATATATATATATATATAATTAAAAAAAGAGTTAAGGTTTATAGTCCAAAGTCCTAACAGCAATCAAAATACAAAGATAGTCTTGGAAGGTTGCTATACTATAAGAAACCAGCTGAAAGACGATTTCGTATGTAAACTGAATCTACACAAAATGCTAACGTCAGAGTTTTGACATAAACCTTATAAAATAAAAAGAAATGCATAATAAGCATCTAAAGGTAGAAAATTTGGTGCGTATTGTTAGGGTTGGTTTTGAATCTTTTGATTGATCAAAGAAAATGCAATAGAAGAACAAAACCTGTCTTGTCCATGGCAAAGAGTGGGCTTCCCAGCGGGAGAGAACATCACAAGTGCAACATCAACATCACAAAGACCAGACAAAAGTTGCACTTTCTTCACCAACCCATTCTTCCTCTTAACGTAAGTGGACTGTCTGTTAATCCCACTTTCTAATCTCTCGATCACGCCCATCTAAACAAATTAGTCTTCTGAGACTCGTGCATGCATGCATGTATGTTATTTTTATTGCCATTGTTTGGAGGTGTGTTGCCGTTTTGAAAGATTTGTTAGTTTATGAAACTTCCACTTTTGTTTGGCGAATATGAGATTTGGACTAATCTTCTGAAGACAAAATGGTATATTCTCCGGAATTTTTGGTGAATATCTTGAGAAATCTTATGGATGAATAATGATGGTGACAATAAAAGTGGGAGAGGCACAGTTTCGGACAATAAATCTGAACTAGCGTCGGAAACTAAACTGTCACATGTGGTCTTATACGATCACAATTTAAAATGTTCTTAAGTATTAGTTCTAATGAAAATATTTGAAACAACGTAGGTATGTTGGATCTACAACGATAATAGGATTAACAACACAGCGTCTAATTCCAAAACAGTTGAAGCATGTTAAAAATGCAATCAATAGTTATGTGAAAAAACTGGTACTTACTTTGAAATAACTAAAAGTTTATATGATATTTTATGAGTGGTAGGAATTAATATTAATTGTTAATGGTGTAGTAGTTTTTTAAATAATTGGAAACAATTAATTATACAAGAATCCAAAAATACAAGGTCTGTGGTGGGTAGGTATCGAATTTGCAGAAAAGAAATCCAAATTTACCGCTGCACAATCAGTTTTATCACAGAAAAGGCCAGACAATGATCCATAATCATCTTCTACCCATTCAATATGAT
The DNA here is from genome assembly GCA_963682175.1 of Triglochin maritima. Classification (NCBI taxonomy): domain Eukaryota; kingdom Viridiplantae; phylum Streptophyta; class Magnoliopsida; order Alismatales; family Juncaginaceae; genus Triglochin; species Triglochin maritima. The sequence continues at coordinate 62,020,895 of OY821770.1, forward strand.
GACCTTTACAGATACACGACTCATTCAAGTTAGCAACATAATATCCCTCTGAACAAAATGATCATAAAAAGACGCAGAAATCACAAAATGAAACCCAACTATGTAATATAACCAACCCTCAACTTAGGTGCTAATAAAAGTACAACCTGTCCAACGTATTCGAGGTACATCTCTGAAACTAAAGGTACAGCAACTCACTACAAAATTTGCTCTGAATATTATAATATGAATGACAATGGCATGTACCAAAATCAAACTTGATATAATGTGCATCATCCTTGTGTCTCCTTTTCCACCAAATGACAGCACTCACTCCATCAGGACTTGAAGAGGTGGGATAATTAACGTTGCACTACTTATGGTGCGAAGAACGTGCATGAACCAAAAGAAAAGCAGATGCAGAGAAATTATCCTACTTCTTTGCTAAGGATTCTGCTTTGTGTTCGCTTCCAGATGTAATGACATAGCCCTCTCCAATCTAAAAAGAGGAAGCAAAAATGGCAGGAATTTGTATTAGTAACATTTTAATACGTCAGTCATTCTGGATAATATAGCAGATGGGAACTAAGTTTGGCTGAAAATAACGACCTGACAATCTTTCAAAATGGCACGTTCTTGGAGCTGCACATTGCTGCAAACTACAGAACCTTGAACCAAGCATCCATCTTCAATAGTAACATGGTTCATCACAACAGAGTTGACGATCTGGAATTCAAAATGATACAACACTATGACTGCAAGCTACTGACAAATTTATAAGCAAGAGATATATTGATTGTGTGGACTCAAGGTGCTGAAGTGAATTCCCAACAACTAGGAATAGAGAGTTATAATAAAAGTACTTATTGGTAATAACCAACCTTCACATTTGAACCTATCCTACAGTGACGTCCAATGACAGATCGCTTTACACTGCATTTGTCACCCAACTGAGAGCCTTCATCAAGCATGCACTGTGGTCCAACCTATTTTGTAAATAATTCAGCAGAAGAAAATGCATAAGCAAATATAGTAGGTGAAATTACGAGATGAACAACTGACAAAGCTTAAAAAGTGGCCACCACAAACTTTGCAGTGCAACATTTCAATCGTTTTTTACTTTTGTATTCAAATGGAGTAAACAAATACATAATACAATTCAAATGACATAAATTACTTCATGTCATAAACAAAACCTTTTTTCTTCTTCTGGATTTCAAGTTATAAGTCATACAGCCCCACAGAAACTAATGGTGGAGTCTTCGAAGATGTGATATGCAATTAACTTACTGTAGTTTTGGAGCCCAGTTCTGCTGACGGATGGATTATATTGTTCTGTGCCGAGAAAGAATATCCTGAAAGATAGCTAGCATCTCCAACTACCTGGCAGAACACACGAGATTTTCTTTCATTATACATACAAAACAAATTTATTGCCACAGAAAAGAAGAAAAATGGACACATAAATGCCGTAATGAAAAGCATGGTGCTTCTGGTTTCAGAATTCTCACATCTCTATTTATGTCGCAGAAAGCTTGAATAGAATTTAAGCGTGCACAATAATTGCTTTTGTTGGCAATGTAAGCACAACACTTGTGTGTTCTCTGAGCAGCTGCAGAAATGTTATTTCCTTTTGCATTTTGGTCCTTAAGACTCAAAGAATGGAAATCGTGAAAGGTCAGTCTTGCACTAGCTTGATGCTGCGAGAACCACGTCTGCATATTAGGGACATGAGCTTTTCCATGCCAACCTTCTTCTGCTAGCGATTGTCCACTTGCTGATAATTCAGAACTCTAATCAAGTTTTACAAACAGACAGAATAAGTTAAATTGCATAATTATATACGCAGACAACATCATTAACTAATATCCAGGACAGCTTCCGACAAAAATAAGCACACCTTACCAGCTGTGATCTTACAAGATATGGCAGAATATCCTGCCTAATGCTATGGAACTTCTCTTTTGTGTCCAAAATTTCTTGCAGGATGGACCTGGATAATGAAAACAGCAATGATGATAAATAGCAATACAACACATCTGCAATGGAAGATTTTTCTTAGTTAGATGTTGGATTTAAAATTTTCCTCTTTCTAATCCTCTATTTTCTGCTATTGATGCTTATGAGTTGTGACTGGAAAAGTGTGTCCAAAGCCATGATAAATAGATAAACTAAACCTTTTGAACGCGTATAAATGAGCATCCATCAGATCAGCACGAATCTCCATCTGAACACAACAGGCAAAAGGTCAGTCTGATATGTTACAAAACAAATTGAAACAAAACATGAATATGCCTTCGTGTTATGTAAATGAATCTAAAAATATGAGTTGGTAGTGTAATGAATCGAAACTACATAAATTAATCTAAAAAATTATGGGATGCAATAAACAACTATGTTGTGATACACATTCATGTTATGCTTTATGACCTTTACATAAGTACACTACCCTTGTGTATATCCACAAAATATTTGTGAGCATCTAAGAAATGCTTGTAAGTACTAACAGGTATCGAGATACTCAAAATGAAGTGTCAAATGGTATGTGGGAAGTATTGAACAAGCATCAAAATTAGATTTGAATATGATATGGGTAAGTCGGGAGCAAGAAGTATCCACAATTCCTATGTAGGAAGAGCAAAAAGGTCCATTATCATCACTACTGAATGGATAAATCTCAGGTGTTCAGGTACTCTTACTCTCTTAGGCTTGTTCAAACTACAAGCATAATAGCAGAGTAGCAGACAGCATTATAACTTTGCAAATGGTTTTTTTTCCTGAGTAGTGATCATTGCTGATTACTCCTATACTCAAGTTTATAGACAAGAAAAGTGCTGACTATTGATAAATTGGTTCAAAAAGTTATCAATACGAATTATTAAAGATGTTTACAGAGATCCAGTCCACACCTGGCCTACAGCTCTAAGTATACTCTTCTGTACTCGGATATCTTTCTCAACCTCGGCTCCTGTTGGCATGAGTTTAAAAATTAGAAAAGAGGAAAAGAAGAAAATATGTTCATTTAATACAATTAATACATATTGTAAGTATGAACCTGCCGCCACAAGTAACAAAAACTGCTGTGTGGGATCCAGACCCACAATGTTATACCGGTGTTGTTTCTTTGCTTTGTCCTTTCCTCCTTTTGATCCGGTTTCGGAAGGTCCACTTACAGGAGCAGCACAAAACAATGCAGTCACTGCTGCATCATGTCTCCTGTGAGTGGCTGCCACAGCTCCAGGAGGTACATCAGAAACAAGATCACCACTTATGACCTACAACATATTGGATTGCTATAAGAAATAAAGGGGAAAAAATCAAAATAAATCATCATATCATTCTAGAAGAGTGTTGATGGTTACCATAATGTCATTTGCAGAAAGATGGGGAGCCACAGCTCGCAGTGCACCAGCAGTGCCAATATCCTCCCCCACAGTAGCAACCTACATGCTTGTAATGTGGATTTTCAAAAAATACCCCTCTTTCAAAGGATCATAATTAATGCAGGATATTGGCACTCCATCTGAAAATACCACTTCTATTCCAAGGATCATAATTAATTAGCATATAATATAATATATATGGCAGGATGCCCTTTGTTGTTTAATGTCCTCAGAAGAATTGAACCACATTTCTTTTAGCAGTATAAATGGGTTAGATTCATGTTTGAATAGAAAAAGTGTTTGTCCTTTGTCTAATTTATTGGAATGGATAATCTTATCATTTTATAAAAATAACTTTTAACAGTAATAAGTAGGCCCGCTACTGTAAAGATCCAACTGGAAAGGTGTACTAATGGTCACTTGCTAAACCAATATATCATGATACCAGATCTTCCTGTTGAGCAGGCAGCAGACAATAAGTCAATCACGATTGAGATGTTCCAGAATGAAATGATAAATGACTCACCTCCACATTGAGTCGATCTGCATAAGCACTTGATATCCAAGCCCCAACCTTGAGAGCAGCATCCTCTCCCTCGACGACCTGCATAACAATTGAGAAGAAAAGTAGCAACATCAATCTCCCAAGCTTCTATTTTCATTAAAATATCAGTAAAAAAATCAATCGCATTTTGGGATCTTGCACAATGATATATGAGCATGGCTGCTAATATATGCGCGTCTATACTCTATACCACATCAAAATTTTCCATGAAACCCATTCAACCATTTACATAAGACCTCTTCAACCCAAAGTCCGAAGCAGAGGGAAAATGCTGTCTCTCACAACACACAATACATAAAATACCCAAGTCAGTATATCACACTCCATATCGAAAACTGTTCCCTTATATTTGTATAGTTTCATTTAGACCTAAGAGGCTAAGACTATGGTACTGATACTTACAGCACGGTTTCATTCTCTTTAAATATAGATATTGGTGTGAATATAAGAAAAAAATTCCCGTCCATTCAATAAATACATATTCAGTCTTCTCAGCTTGTTCATTTTCTCAGGGTTCATCCCTTATTCAGAAAGTCATTACTGTCCCTTACATCATCACAATCCAAGCATAATTGATAATAATAAAAAAGCTAAAACACAACAAAAACAACCAATCCAAAAATTCACCATCCACATAAATAAACTTGAACAGTGAATCCTAACCAACACCTTTGCCAAAAGAATCAAACAAAAGCCATCTAAAGACAACAAAAACGAGAAATTCATGACTTCACACACACAAACAGCCATCTACAGCAAAAGGCTGATATGAAATAAAACCATGCAGAGCTTTGATTCGTAGTTGCAACATTTACAATAACTATACACAACTACACAAAAAACTCCAAAAGAAGGGAATACTTGCAATCACGCTAAAATTTCCATCTTTCCACCAAACCAACCAAAAAACCCACAATTGTACCCCCAAAAGTGAGCAGAGCTCCAATTCGTCCCAAAGTTGCAAACTTTACAATAAACCAACCACAAAAACCACATTTCGTACCCAAGTTGCAACCCTTACATTGATTGAACACAAAGCACAAAAAAGGGTCAAGAACACAAAATTGAACGCAAAACACGCCCCCCAAAAAAAACCAAAAATGGGAGGAAACACTGAAATCACCCGAAAAATCCCACCCTTACAACGAACCAACCACAAAAATCAACGATTAATTCCAAAAAAAGGGACACAAAAACCCATAATTGTATCCAAAGTTGCAACCTTTACATCACAAACACCCAATCGAACACATAACACACAAAGGGGGGGAAATCCACTAAAAAGGAAGAACCCCCCCCCCGCCCCCCCCCCCAAAAAAAAAACACACCTTTATAACACACCAACCACAAAAGAGCTCCAATTCCTCCAAAGTTGCAACCTTTCCAACAAAATCGAACACAAAACACGCATAAAATTCACACAAAAAACGGAGAAAATCCCCAAAAATCCCACCTTTCCACCAAATCAAACACAGAAGTGTTCCAAATCTTTCCAAAGTCGCAATCTTTACAACAAAAACACCCAATTGAACCAAAAAAAAACCCCGAAAACGGAGCAAAACCCCCAAAGATCCGACCTTTTCACGAAACCAATCCCAAAGCCAGAAAATGGAACCCAAGAAAAGGCGTACCAAGATGAGATCCTTGAGGTTGCTAGACTCGAGGAGCTCGAGGACGTAGGAGATGACGGGGCGGTTGGCGACGGGTAGCAGCGCCTTGGGGACGTCCTGCGAGGTCGGAAACCGTCAGAATCGACCGAAAAACTCGGGGATTTCGGAGGATTTCGAACCTTGGAGACGAGCGGGGTTAGGGTTTTCGACGTGCCTCCGGCGAGAACCACCACCTGGAAATCCATCTCTGCTTTTCTTCTAACAAACACTACTGCTGTTAATCTTATTTTGGGTTTTGTCACATAATCTAACTATATTTTATTATCAAATGGGGGTATAATTTCGATTACGATTTAATTAAAAATTAAAAACATATTTTTGTTGCTTGATTTGGAAAAAGTTTGGAATAAAATAATTCTAATACTAACCACCCAAAAAATTATTTCTCATCCAAGGAACCCCCCCCCCCCCCCCCCCCCCGTTTTTTGGCTTTCACGATCTTTTGATAAACATAATATCTTATGTTTTACCCACGTCACAACTTTAAAAATAATTACATTGTACACGTAAGTATGTGTTACATGTGCAAGGAAGCACCAACGAAATTTAGGAAAAAAGTTTATAACAACGTATCACCACTCATTTCTCATACTAGATCCGTTGTCATCATGTCATGATATAATTTCAAACTTATTTTGCAAAATATGAGAATTATAAGCACTAGTATAATTTCTTAAAATAGTTATTATAAAAAAGAAAAATTATAAGAATATAAAGTTGTGAAACTTATTTGACAAAATATGAGACACGTAAACAACATATGTTTTATCTACACAAAACGACATCTGCAATAATTGTTTTCACCTCAACAAGAAAATGGTCATTTACCCCCTTTTTCCCATCTTCTTCCTATTAGATCCAAATCCACCAGTGGCGGATCAAATAGCTCTAATCGGTCTGAAATTTTGTGTCACACTTTATTTCTTCATTTGGCACGTGAAGTCCTGGTCTGGTGGCTCGAATCACTTTGAGTTTAATTGGTGAAATATTGATCTGATTCAAGTCATGTGTCACCATATTTTGCACTTCACAACCAGGTCCCTCCGGGTTTGCACTTGGGTCCTTCCTTATTTGCGATTCAGTCCTTGTGCATTACAAATAGGTCCAGAATCTTCCAAATCAGTTCGTACTTGTTACATTTAGGTCGTTTTTGCTCCATTCCTCTTCTTTATTATCCAACTCCTGAAATACTACAAACAACAACTCGAGTAGCACAATATTGGGTAAAATAAAGGATATATAGTATGAATATGATGCATTATATGCTACTAATCAAGTCACACACATGATTCCAGGACCATTTCTCATCACATTTGTAACACAACCCTTGAGCTCTTCTTCTTAACCTCTCCTTGTCCAGTTCACTAGGGATAAGGGTGACTACCCTTGGGGGTCGTGGAAGCACTGAAGCTTTGCCTTCAGAAGTTTCATTCCCTGGAAGGGCAGGGGGGCTACTCCTCCTTGTCACCAACTGACTCTCTCCCTCAAACAATCTAGCCAATCTCATGGCTTCCCGAATGCTCCTGGGTTCTTTGATCCTCACCTTTCTTTCTAAATCAATCCTTAGTCCACCCACGAAATGACTCAGGAGGTGTTTCTCAGGAAGGTCATCGATTCGATTGCTGAGATCCTCAAATCCACTATGGTAATCTTCCAAGGAACCAGTTTCGTAGTGATGTTTCAGTAGTGCTAGAGGAGCAGTCCAAAATGGCAGTCTATAGCTTCCACCAACTGCCTCCACTCCACAAGTTTGGTGTTGCGGCGAGCCCACTTGAACCATTTCAGTGCCTTTCCCTCCAGGTAGAACCCAACCAACCACACCTTCTGTTGCTCTGGCGTTCGATGAACATCGAAGTACTCCTTGGCCTTAAAGATCCAATCTTGAGGCTCAACCTCCCCGGAGCATGGAGGAAACTGAATGAAAATGGGCTTAACCTGGAACGACGATGACTCAGGAGGTGGAGGTCGGTCGTCGTGACGATATCCCTCCTCTAGAGATTTGGATCTCCGACCCGATTCCAACTGGTTGATCCGTCAATTAATCGCCTTAATTTCCTCCTTCAGTAAGCTCTGGAATAACTCGTATCGGTATTCCTCCTCAGCCATGGACGTCGGCGGTGGCTCTGATACCAGATTGATAGCCCCAAGATCTACGCTGGTGACGACTGGGTTCGACCTACCACATCGGCGGGTGTAGTGAGGTGTGGTGGTCAGGAGAGTGACCATGAGCCCCTAGGGAACGTGAAGATGAAGGTGATTCGAGTTTCAAGCACTTGATGAGCTCCAAATCCAAAACCCTAAATTTGATCACCAAACGAAAAATCCAACCCAAATAGGGTTGTTCAAATGTAATTATAGTCTAATCCTCACAGGAAGAGTTTGTTACATATTATTACACGTGTATGTCAGCTCAATCACTATTCTAACAAACTAAAATCAAGACGTCCAAAATGCATACGCGTGGAAGGAGACGATGAACAGTAGAAACGACTTCTCCCTCCACTGGTCCCACAACCGTTGATCTCCAACGTGGGCCGTCCAATTCAAACTGATTCAGAAGACTTGATTAAGACACATCCGTTGGACGCAACTTAAGTGAACGAATTTGGACCGTCCTATGCCCTTAATCGGATATGGCTGAATCCTACCAGATTAAGAGGTGGTTAATTCTATTTCAGCTAACAATTCCTAATTCTCAAATCATGCTTCCCTCCAAACCATGCATGTCAGATTCAACAATACAATAAATTTCCATGAAACATGATTTAAACCAAATCACGTTTCAAGGAACTACCACCAGCAACAAGCTGTGATCCCAAGAAGTTGAAGTTATTGAAAACCATGAATAGGCCAAACCAAACCAAACCAAAGTCCACTCATTCCAAACCTCAAACCAAACAAACACAATTCAAGATCCAACCAAAGGAAGATCTACGACTATAAAACAAGTCAATCCAATTCAAGTCCACAAACTTCCTTCTCATTGCACATGGGGATATGAACAAGTGCAATGGGAAAATACTCGACATCAACACCGCTCTCCAAATCGCCCTCCTTATACTCAACCACTCCAACGGGCCTAATCTTCTTAATCTTAATCTTGATAAAAAAACAACACAATACACGCGTTGTCCATCCCCTACACTGGCGGGGCGAGATAAACCCGCTTGACCTCCAGCCACACGACATCGATCACCTTTTGGAGATCTTCCAGAAGTGCCAGCCTTTGAGATAGACGAGGAGCACGAGGGAGAGGTGGCGGGGAGGAAGCGAAAGAGGCGGGAGGGGTCGGGGTGGGAAGAGGAGGAGGAGGAGATTCGGTAGAGGGAGGTGCCAGCGTGGGGAGCGAATTCTTTGTTCCTACAAGGGGATTTGATTTTTTTAAGCTTTTTATTTTTTTATATTTATTTTTAATATTAAGGATATTTAAAATTTTATGAGGTTTGATTTGCAAAATTCCTAACAGTGTTTAATGGAAATTGTAACGGAATAAGATCTACTAACGGTAGAGGTGTATATACGCAATTAGTATCAGCACGCAGATGCATTTGAGGCAATAGTAAAAAACGATGTATATTGTCAATCATGTCTCCCGGGAGGTGTACAATACAATATTGTATGCATATATACACGAGAGGAAAAGTGACGAAGAAAAACCCATAGATAAGAAATTTTGTAGACATGCATGTAAGTGGACAGTGTTTAGTGGAAGAAAATTTGGATGGCTCCACTTTAATTACAACCCTCACTAGAGACTAGTGCCTCTTCCACACTACTTGTAGTGGACCAATTATACTTAGGAATGCTAATTATGTGGAAAAGAAATGAGTGAAGTAACGGGATGAAATTACAACCACTGAAAGAGATTCACAGATGCATGAATGTAGATTTCCTTACCATTAGGCAAGAAAACTTTATATCGGTTAGTTAAAGTAGAACTATAATTTTCATAATTTGCTGGGTGTAAGCACAAGGGTACAAAATTAGTTTGAGAGTTCCTCTACTTAAACAAAAGATCTAATGCGGGATGCTATACTAGGAAATATCGACTGTGTGTTAAAACTTGCGTAAGTAAGAATGCATACAAAATAATTATATTGATTATGTCTAGATGAGGGATTATATGCAATTATTCATAACACAAGCTGCAATTGGCTTTTCCGATCACATAATTTTTAAAGTTTTGAATAAAACCCTCATTTTCAATTTATCAAACAAAGCATTTAAAAGGAATTGAGCAAAGATTAATCTTTTATCTATTCATCTCCAAACTGATAAATAATTCTAATTTTATCTATAGCCAAAAATATTCGCTCAAATGTGACGGTTGTAATTGGTAATATCAATGTCAATCAACAGAAAAGAAGAAAAACGCATAAAAATATCTTATCGAAATCGCGGAAGAATGCAACTCTATTATAGATTTAAATATGCCACTGTGAAATTATCAAAGATGGATGATTCATTAGAAACTAAACTTGCTTCAACTATTGGTTGTGTTGGCGAGTATGTTTCTTTGTTCGTCTTATTTTCCTTAAGAAATGATAAAATCCATCACATTCATATACAATAGAATTTAATGATTAATATATATTTTACCATAAGTTCATTTGTAATTTTTAATCCCTGCAACTAATCAAGTTTTTAGTGATGATAAATAACTTTGCAAATGTGTTCTTTGAATGAACACTTGTAAAAAAATCAACTATTTGTTACATTTAACAAACAATTATATCAATTAAATCATTTTTAGCCTACACAAGCATAACAGAAATACACTAGTTTAATACACAAATATAACAGTTTAATACACAAAAATTCAATAATAATACATAACAGTACTATTACAATACATAACTACACTAGTTCAATAGACAGTTGTTCTAATACAATACATAACTATACTAGTTCAATACATGACTATTATTATATCATGTTACACTTATTCTAAGTATTCTTTTTGAAATATTTTATAATCCACTTTAGTTGTTTAATATAGTAATGTTGTGACTGTTATTCTTTATATAGGTGGAAACAACATCAATGGAAAACTATTTGTTTGTTCAACCAAGATCTCAAGTGACACTTATTGTAAGTACTTCTTGTTAAATTATATTTAAAGTAATATATTGTCATGGTTGTACAATAGTTTGGTTTAGTTCTTTAATTTACTACAACTATTGTTTAATAAGATAAGTTAGTTGCCTCGACCGACATTTGTAATTTTTAATCCCTGCAACTAATCAAGTATTTAGTGATGATAAACAACTTTGCAAATGTGTTCTTTGAATGAAAACTTGTAGAATTTTTTTCAACTATGTGTTATGTTTAACAAGCAATTCTATCAATAAAATCATTTATTAGCCTACATAAGCATAACAATAATACACTAGTTTAATACACAAATATAACAGTTTAATACACAAAAATTCAATAATAATACATAACAGTAATATTACAATACATAACTACACTAGTTCAATTGACAGTTGTTCTAATACAATACATAAGTACACTAGCTCAATACATGACTATTATTATTTCCTGTTACACTTATTATAAGTATTCTTTTTGAAATGTTTTATAATATAATTTAGTTGTTTAATATAGTAATGTTGTGACTGTTATTCTTTATATAGGTGGAAACAACATCAATGGAAAACTATTTGTTTGTTCAACCAAGATCTCAAGTGGTTGTACAATAGTGTGGTTTAGTTCGTTAATTTACTACAACTATTGTTTAGTAAAATAAGTTAGTTGTCTCGAATCTCTCTGACATTTGTAATTTTTAATCCCTTCAACTAATCAAGTTTTTAGTGATGATAAATAACTCTGCAAATGTGTTCTTTGAATGAAAACTTCTAAAAAAAATCAACTATGCGTTACGTTTAACAAACAATTCTATCAATAAAATCATTTGTTAACCTGCATAAGCGTAACAGAAATACACTAGTTTAATACACAAACATAAACATAAGTGGACAAAGTGGAAGGCCAAAGGCGGGAACTACACGACTAAAATCTGTTGTGGAAAAGAAATTGTGGCAATGTAAGTTCTGTATGAAGTACGAAACACATGACATTCACAATTGTCCTAAGAGAAAACAAAGATATGATATTAAATAAGTCATACAAGATTGAAGTCTACAAGTAATTAAGTTCCAATTTAAGAAACTTGAAATTTATACATTGATATATCAACTAAATATTCCATATGATATATTCTTTATTTAGAAATTGCTTATATGTATAGACTTGTATGGTTTGATAATGATAAATTGCTTGACATATTTTTAGAATTTTTTTTGTTGCTTGACAGATTTTGTGAATGAGTTATTATGAAGGAGTTGTTGAACTTATGTGATAAAATGATATCGTTGTGTATTGAAATGACATATTTGTGTATTACATATATATTGTTGTGTATTGAACGCATACAAATGTGTATTCACTGGAAGTTTTATTTAAAAAAGAGATGTTTTAAAGAGTGTTCCGTGTCATTCTATCTCCAACATATCTCTTTCCTCTCTCTCTCTTTCTTATAGAAAAAGGGTGCTGATACACAGACGCGTGCCGTGTGAGCTTCCCATAAAGAAGAATCATTCATTTTAAATCACCAACAATTTATGATTCCAAATAAAGAAATGATTTGTTTCCCAAAAAGGACACGACTGTTCACATTCGTGTCTAGAATCAATCCAGAATCGTGTCCAGAGAGTCCAGAATCAGTATTCGTCCATATTTTAACTCCTCCATATTCGTCCAGACTTGTCCATATTCGTCCAGACTCGTCCATATTCGTCAAATTCGTCGAGACTCATCCAGACAAACTTCCAAAATTGTCCACTCATCCAAATTCGTCTAGACTCGTCAAAACCCCTTCGACCCCATCGCCATCTCCAAGCTCACCACCTCCCTCTCTCCTCCTCCCGCATTCATCATCGTCTACAAGTGTGACTCCCAAAGACGCTCTCCGAAATTTGCTATCGTCGTCGAGGGGACGCTCATATTCTCTAAGAGATGGAGCTGCCCTGGAGACTCCGCCTACGCAGGGTTAGGGAAGAGGGAATATGAAAGTTTGGGGAGAAGGCAGAGGAATGAGGGAAGAAAAAAAAGTTAATTGAAGGTATTTAAATATGTATTTAGAATCGAACTGTCGCATAGATTGTCACGCACACGCACCCACATGATAATATATTGAAAACTGCCACAATAGCAACCACATCAGCATCCAACTAGGTAGCGTTCCCGACGCCCACGTCCATATATCATTTTCCATAGAAAAATATGCAACACATATCTCTCACCTAGTCATCCCCTAGTATAGTAATTTAGTCTTATGTGACAGATTGCTTGACAAGTTTGTTGTGGATTTTGGATTTTCTTTTGTTTTCTTTTCTTGTGATTATAGGATTGCGTTGAATTAAAATCGGCATATGTCATAAACTCGGAATTAACAATTTAGAGCAATAGGGAATATACACTAGTGTCTGAATATAGAAATGTGCCAGGAATACACACTAGTGTCTAAACTTGTGTAATAAAATGATACTGTTGTGTATTGAAATCATATATTTGTGTATTAAACATATACTGTTGTGTATGGAACACATATAGATGTGTATTCAATAGAAGTTTTATTTAAGAAAGTGATGCAGTTTTGTAGAGTGTTTCATGTCATTTCTATCTCCAACATCTCTTTTTCCTCTCTCTTTCCTACAGGGAATGACACCCAACACAAACATCAAAATCACACGAATTCTCCATTTAAGCGAAACTAAAATGCATTAGGCATGTCCACATAAATCTAAACAATTGTATCTGACCGATCCGACATAATAACTATAGGTGTAGAACATGTTAATAAAGGATAATAGAAGCACATTTCAAATTTAGAGTAGAAACAATATGTTATACGTAATGCACAAGTTTCAGTAAGGATCAAAGAATCTGATTTACACCTTATGAAGTCCGCAAGTGCCCAAGTTCTATATCAAACTGCTCATTGTGCTCAAGGACTCAAGAATTCATAGTTCAAAAAATACATCAGACGTGAAGTGTAAGATAAATGGGAAAATAAATATTCGGTAATCATGTATATATACTAAAACGAGAACTGAAAAAGAGATACAAATGAAGTGGACAAAAATGATGTGCACTGAACAGGAGTTAAATGTGTAAGAATTGAAGTCATCCATTATGCTTTATTGTAGTCTATTGTCAAAAACAAAGACCACATAATTATATTCAGAAACAACCATCACTGACTTTGAAAGAGTAAACCAACAACATCAGAATAAAAGCAATCATTACTGACTTCCACAATGGGAAAAGCTTCAAAAGAAGGTCCTTTGAATATACATTAGTCCAAAATAGAACATTAGTCTTAACAGTAAGACCTTCAACCATTTCTGTTTTTATGATTTCTGTTCTGCATCATAGCAACAACACAAGTCATTATAAGCCCCCTGCTAAGGTTGTTGTTGTTGCTGGAATTGAGATCTTTGTTGTGGTAGTGTCTTGAGAAGTTGTTGTTGCTGTTGTTGTATCTGAAGAAGACGTTGCTGCTACATAAGATTCATATGAGCAGCAGCTTGAGAAGACTGCCTCGATAACTGCAACAATTGCTGATGTTGTTGTTGTTGTTGCTGCTACAAGAAAATTGAAGGATCAACAGAATGTTGGTTGCCTTCCAACTTAACAGGACCCAGGTTTCTCATTGTCTGCAGTTGCTGAGGTTTTAATTTCACCGAACCAAGATTTCACAACGACGGCAACTGAGACTGAGGGCCCATATGATCCGACATGCTCATCTGAGACTCCATTTTCACATACGGACCTTGGCCCAATCCCGGACCACCCCTGAGTGTCTGTTGCTGGCTCTGGGGAACAGAGAACTGTTGTTGGAAATCCTATGACGCCTCTACCTGTTGAGAAAGATTATAATCCGACCTCATCTGGTTAGCGGCAGGATTAGCGAAGTTCTGTCCATGTGCTTGCCCAGACGAAGAGGCAAACGACAACGGATCAGGCTCTGCCGAGCTACCCATGTCCATCCCGCCCATACCTCCACGTTGCTGGAGACCGTTAACATGGGAATTGCCCATTCCAGTGATTGAACCCTGACCACCATTACCAAAGGAGGAGTTCAGAAGAGAGTTAACATTAGACAGGTTACCCAAAAACCCCATATTGTTACTATTGTTGAACTGATTGCGAGGTGAGATGAAAGAAGAAAACGATGATTTGGAAGGAACAAATCCCGCTTGACCGGAATTAGTCTACAGCACAGACGAATTCGCTGACGGGTCTCCTCCTACTGGAGTTGGAGGCCCCGACGGAATCATCCCCACCTAAAAACCACGAAGTCACAACGTGCTTACAAGAAGTAAGGAAGTCTTGAGAAAGCTCGATCTCCAAACATTGACAACAAGGTCGTGAAGGCAGGAATCAGAGGGCGGCGACGTCTGAAATGATGTCAGGTCTGAGGCAACGGAGGACTGACGAGCTGAACTGAGGAGGAGGAGATCATCATAGCGGTAGGAGACGGATGTCGACGACAGATGAGTCAAAGACTTGAGTGGGTGGCGACGTAGCACCGGGAGTAGGCAACCGGAGTATTGGAGGTCGGGGTATCGAAGACTGGAGTAGGCGACGACGGAGAAAAATAGGAATGGGAAGAAGACGTGGTGTGGTGGGATGAAGAGTCGGTGTGGTTGTGTGTGGTGTGGTGTGTGATTACCATATTACCCTTTGGTTGTATAAATTGTATATTTGATAAATCAACCGTTGGATCTAGATCTAAGGGAGGAAAAACATAGGGTCTCATTGTAAAATTCTTGTATACATACATACATACATATAGTGATGAACGGGTATGTAAAATTTAAATTTGTATGTGCCAAAGTATAATCGGTACACAAATACATCTTTTAACAGTAGTCAAGTCATTTGAGGCTTGTTGTCACTGTTGAGGAGCGTTGATAATGTATTCAACAAATTTATAACCATGGCAGAAAGACTTAGGTAATCTTTGAAATTTTCATCGTAACAAAAATAGATAATTACAATTGTTGGTTTCAACGATGAATTCCTAATAAGCACAGTCATCAACCTGCATCTACTACCACCCCCGCTCTACATGTAGCATCGCCCTTGATTAAGAAGACAAAGGGGAGCGAAGTCCATGTTTAGATTTCCGACCTACTTGCCCCAAAAACGAGCCCAATTACATGTGATTTTCAGTGTAATTTGCCACCAAACAATATATCAATCACAAAACTAGTGTTAATGGTTATACTTCGCACAACGGTTATCGATGCTGTTGTTTCGAGGAGGAAATATTGTGGCTGTTCATTTCAATCAATTGCACATAAAGAAGATATAAAGTCCTTGAATTACACTTCAGAAGTCATTGATCGAAGTTCACTGTAAATATAATAGCGATCGATCAGAGTCCACTATAAATCTCAGGGATTAGAAAATAAGATAACTTAAGAGTATAAAATTGTGTTTTCACGTAGGATCACTTGATTCTTGAAAGCTTGCAATTTCTCCTGAAATAATGATAGCATTTGAACCGACAAGAAAATTATTTGACACCTTAAACAATACCTTGCGAATTCTTGACATTGTCAAAGTCATGAAGCATTTATCGAAATGACTAAGGAAAAGTGGTAGTCATCTTAGAATCGAAAACGCAATTAAGTCACAATAAATCAACATTTGCTCCTCACCTTTGCTACCAAGTAATAATAATTCTTCAGAAAGATAATGACACCTTATCTTGGATAAGCCAAATGAAATTTGACAAACCTATATCATTTATATGATCAGAATTCACAACCAATCAATTTCCGTGAAAAATTAGGATCATCTACAATCCATGAATCTGAGCATGAAGATAAAAAAAATGAAAATACAATTAACCACTTCAATTTCAGTTCTTGGTAGCATTTTAGCATTCCATGCACAATAGTAATGCGGTTAAACAAGATAACATGATCTTCCTATTACGAAGAGACAGTTTATGAACATTTTCCCTGTGGGTGATTGTGGCGCATGAATACAAAAGAAATCAACTAGAAATCATAAAGAACATGACCAATTTTATTCCCTGCGTGGAGTCATTGTTCAGGTAAGATCAACGTCACTCCCATTCTAATTTTCCAATGATTGTTCGAGAAAAGATCACATGGCAGCAGTGACCGGATTTCTTTGTGCTTGTTGCTCAAGCTCAAAACCCCAATCAACTCTCAGCTAACCCCCCCAATCCTATGATTAAGTCAATAGAACCATTGGCGCGGCCTTAAGGGTGTAACAGTAGTCATCACCTTACCCATATGGTATTAGGAATTTATTCCTGCTAAATATAATCATGTCAACCAGAATAGGAAGTAGTTTGAAATGTGATCATCTAACCTGCCGAATGGACTCACGACTCTTTCGTCGTTCGAGCCACTTGTTTGTGATTTTGTGGCATGGCTATGCTTCTGACACCTCCCTAAAGAGTGGGGTATCATGTGGAAGTTGAACGGTTCACGTAAAAGTTTGAAGAATTTATGCAGGAACATAATACCTGCATGGATTTATCAGTAAGTTGAATCATCTCATCATCTTGGTAAGCAATGAATGATGGTTGGTGGACCTTGAGCAAGGAGAAAATACCAGTCAAATTGTCCAGCATCACAGATAATGTCAGCCCATACAATGTTGAAATGTATGAAAACTGGAGATAACACAAACTAAAGAAACAAATGGATATCTCAGCTGATAGTCTACCTTTAGCTCGGGATAGTCCTGACAGAAATCCCACTAATCTTAACTTATTTTATCAAGATGTCAACAGGAATTCAGATGGTAAACTTGACCATTAGAAGAAAACTTAAAATACTACAGAGAAAACAAAAATAGAGGACAGAGAAAGCTAGAGTGTAAGAGGTTATTATAGATAAAAGCAAGAGATGAAACAATATTCACGATATCTAAACGAATATGAAGGAATCATATAACAATATTAGATGCTAGTAAGGGTCTAAATGTGCATTTTTGAATCACCTTAGTATGATAATAATACAATTATGTTGCTTCGGTAGTAGCACTGCACATTCCCTATGCCAAAAGCAACACATATTATCTTTTACAGTTGCATATTAAATAATTGAAGATTAACAAATGGAGTGAACTTAAGGACTGAGCAATGTGGTTCAAGACTTCCATGGGAGACCTCTGGAAGAAAATTTTCATTATGAGAATTCTCAACAAGGTTTCATAAGACAGGGGAATAACTCAACATATATATGAACTGGCAATTGCTCCATACCTAAGTAGAACGTGGATGTTGGGAATGAATAACAAATAGTTATATCATTCCTACGTCTCTAGCAGGTTGCCGGCCATCGACATTTTAGGAATTCAACGAATCCTCAAAATAGAGGCAGCAACTGTGGTCATATTTATCCAAAAATGTGCTGAAACAGACGTGTGTTTCAGTTGGTGTCAAGATTGAAACCAAATTATGTTTTGGTTTACATTCAGGCCCAGCCTAATTCCAGACAGACCAGTAGAACCATACAAACTCATTTTTAATATAAATATATATGATATATTTTTAATGTTTGTCCATTTCCACTGTGTCAAAGATTAAGTTATTTTTTGACATTTGGAGCATCATGGACTATATCAAAGGGCTATTTAAACGATCTGCATTTTTTTATTGTGGAATTGCAGATGGTCAGTTGCATTTGAATCATTTGGGTCAATTGGAAACAACCTCACTGTTTTACAGTGGTAGGGTTGCGTACATCCGACCCCCCCTTCCCCCCCCCTACCTCGCTTAAACGGGAGCCTCTTCTGAGGCATTGGGGTTATGTTGATGTTGATATATTTTTAATGCAACATATAATCCAAGACAAATAGTAAACCTACTACATCTTTCTTCTATCAAAGTCTACGACATGGAAGGGAACTAATTGCTACATAAGTTAAACATGTTACTTTTGTTGTAATATTTATCCCTAGTTGTCTAACATGAAACGAAGATAACATATTTATAATCTGCCTTGCTTCAAGATTTTGTTTAAAATGGGCAAGGCTACTATCTTCACATGGTTATGTTAACCTACCAACAATACAAAATCTAATCCAATATGCACATCTATGCTGAATTTCAGTATGAATCGTTTGCAGTTTCCATTAAAGTTTTTGAAATTTCTCCAAATCTGCATTCATTTTTTTTCCTGACAAAGATTAGCATGAACCACATTTGAAAGTAGAACTTGATTGCATTAGCAGAAGAAATTTGTTGAGTACTAAGTAGCAAAATGCTAAATCAACAGGGTTGAACATCAGAATCAAGAACTTTGGAGACAATATGAAGACAGATGTACCAAGGTAAAGCCTAAAGATATGTATTAAGGAAGAAGTTAATCTAAAAAGTAGAAACACAACAATCAAAGGCATTAACTTGTTAAAACATTGAACAAAAAATGTAACACAAATGAAATCCCAAATGAGTTGCAGACTTACACTGCAAAATGTTCATACGGTATATGTTATTCTTTCTGCAGCTTGTCTCTGAATTCAGTCACATCACATTAGATTGCAGAGAGAATCCTGACAGAAATTAATACTTATGTGTACATGCACTATAATGTGTTAAAACCATGATTGCGTATGATAAAGTGAAATAACACAGATATAAATCAAAGGAGTCAATTAGGTAATATTCTGAATAAAGGAGACATCAACATGACAACAGAACACAGGCAAAATTTGGAAGCACTATTATTGTACAGCTTCATGTACAGGCAAAAGTTTAAAATAAAGGCAGACAGGATAAACAACCCGTCATTGAAAATCAGAGCTTCCGCTTTATTAGCAATTACATATTGGTTTAGTTTAGATAGATAATACTTGCAGAGATTCATCTCATCAGATAACTTGTTATAACCTGCAAAAGAAAGGAGAAAGACATATCAAACATGTGGGCTGTGGCCATTCAAATGGATGTTACAAAATTAGGCAATTTCATCCAACCTGGATGGAATAATGAACAGATTCCCACATAGTTAATAACTTAATATGACACATAAGTTGTTCGAATCAAAGTTTGCCATCCAAAACCACATGAATATACAGGCCAAAAGACAAATATAGAGCTATCATAAAGTAAAATAAATACATTAACAGAACCTTACCTACGAGCACGATTCACGTGCATTCTAGAACATTCTTAACCACGGACTAGGTTTTTTCTTGTCGAATCCTCATTCCTTAGGATACCATGGGAATTGCCACATCATAAAACAACGCTCAGGGTGTGGCATCATTGCAAGATGTCTCCCATTTGGTGAACAAAGAGCAGCAATACCGACTGGAGAGCCATTTGGATTAAAAGGATATGTTTCCGTTATGCTGCCATCATCATCGCAGTATCTCAGAGGAGCCAAATTGGAATTTAGAACACCTTGTAGCAAATCTTCATTTGGATATGCTCTCCCCTCACCATGAGCTGCCCACACACCCAGGGTGCTACCCTGCATTCCTTTGAACATTATGGCTGGTGATTCGCCTATTGTGACACTACTGAAGCGACACTCAAATCGTCCAGACTCATTGTGAACAAATCTTGGTTGTGACACATCTTCACCTATACCAAGTGCACCACCAACATCCGGTCCAGGTACCCATCCTAGGAGAGACATCAGCTGACATCCATTGCATACTCCAAGGCTGAATGTATCAGGCCTGTTATAGAACTCCTGAAATTGCTGCAGAAGAGGCTGATTGAAACGAATTGAGGCAGACCAACCTTTAGCAGAATCAAGCACTGAAACCACCAACAAATACAATTCCACGGAATTCATGAAGAGAAACTTTTCCACCCAATAGGTCAGACATAGCAATATCCCATGGTTCAAAACCTGCAGCATAAAAAGCAGCAGACATTTCCCTGTCACCATTGCTCCCTTCCTCACAGATAACGGCTACCTTTGGGCTTTGAAGCAGCATCCATATATTTTTTATCTGTAAATGCAGGCGTGAGAGATAATGACCAAGAAGGTGAATGCCTACTCTTCAGACCTGCCTTCTCAAGGCTAACACAAGAAGCCAATCTTTGCAGTCCCTCAAGTTGAAAGCTAGTATCCTCCCACATGTCCCTTAGAACAGTCACCTTCTCCTCGAGCAGAGGGGTTCCATCAACAAGCAAGTTCATCATCTGTGAGGAGGTAACACGACAAATGATGTCAGCAGAAACTCCAGAAGCCTGTAGCTTTTGCAAAACAACATCCAGATTCTTAGAGCTGATTTCAATGATAAAACCAAGTTCTTCGACAAATAACGCTTGTATTGGACTTTTGCACTGTGATTTTAAAATCCAATTGTATACCACAATTTCCAGCAAATGCGCCAGGCGGACGAAGGGTGACGACCGATAGTCCGGGAACCCAACCTCCATTTCAAGTATAGCAACAAGAATCCCACCATCACTAATGTCATGACCAGCTGATATCAACTTGTCGCTTAGAAGTTCCTGTATAGCTAAAAATGCCTTCTTAAGATAAGGGACATCGTCAACATCAGGGCTCTCGTCACCTACTTGATCAAAGACTTGGGCAAGAGCAGAGCCACCCAAACGTCTTTTTCCTTTTGATAGGTCTATGTGCAAAAGAACACCATCATCTGCTAATTTGAGGTCTGGAGTCACCGTCAATGTTATGTCGGGGCATGTCACGTATGCACTAATCACCAAGTTACCGGGAGCTTTGACAACCTCACCACCAACACGTGCGGCCATGGAAAGACTATCCTTCCCTCCATCTATTGCTATCCCAAGCTCAATCATACATTCTGAAAGTGCTATTGCAGCATCGTACATATCTGCTCCTTCTCCGTCAAGCTTTGCAGCATACATCCAATAACCGCTTGCTTTAACATCTGAGAGAGATGTCACTTTAACCCACACAAGATTAGTCAAGGCTTCTCCAACTGCCAATCTAGCCATTGCTTTCGGATTTATCAAACCCTTGATTAGCTGCTCCCCTATGGCACAAGCGCCACCAGTAAGATCTGTATATGTTTGTGCAATTACAGCAACATCAGACAGCGGAAGTTGCAATGCTCCAACAGTCTGTTGTTGCGCAACCAAGCCTGTAACACACCTATCAACCTTTGTGGTTAAGAAACGCTTTGAGCAAACAGTCGTAGAATTCTTTTTAGGACATCCATCAATGTGGTGCCAGGGGCAATATCAACTGGTTCCCTCTCCCCGCTTACACGATTGAATTCAAAACTTTTTTGAGGCATATCACCGAGCACCTTTTCGAGCTCAAGATCAACACAAGGTAGAGGAGCAGGCTGCCCGTTGGAACGACTTTGTTCTTCAGCTAAACTATCCTTCAATACAATACGTCTCTTTCCATCAATAGTACCGATGACTGCCATAGAGACCCTTTCCCTTTCACATATTTTTTCTAGCGAATTACAACAAGTAGGCTTCACCAATATCACATCCTGTTCCTGGTATTCAGCACCCCAGATTTCCAGAACAGACATTGTATGATCACCAACCACTACGGCACAGATATCAATTTCAGCTCCCTTTGGATATATTATCTCCTTTACAACATTACAGTTTCCACCAGCACCCTGATCATGTATACTGATAATGGGGTTATTCTCTCCCATTTCAACACAAGCTCTGACGACATGGTACAACTTCTGTGCCATCTCTGCGTCACCCCTCTGGACAGCATTGAAATCCAAGTCTGTGTCATTTTGCCCACTTACCATGCTAGAAGCAGCTCCGCCTCCCATTCCAATCCGATATGCAGGGCCCCCTATTTTCACAACAAGCATACCAACCTCGGGCTCGCCTTTGACTGTACGATCATGATCAATCTGCCCAATACCAGCACTGAACATTATAGGCTTCAGCCACTCTCGTCTTTCACCACACAGGAGTCGCATGCCAAATGTCCTTGTGTAACCCTAAATCAGTGGTTCTCCAAACTTGTTTCCATAATCAGATGCTCCATCACTAGCGTCAATAAGAATTTGTAGAGGTGACGCCAAGTTCAAAGGATATGCAAATGAAGGGTCTTCCCATGGAGTATAAGAACCTTCAATCTGAAGATTACCGACACAATAACCAGCTGTTGAGGCAACGACAATGGACCCTCTTCCTGTCGCATGTGTGTCCCTAATTCGACCTCCAGCACCTGTCTCGGAACCAGGATAAGGGGCCACCGCACATGGGAAATTATGTGTTTCAGCGGTAAACAAGATATCCAAGATAAGTTTTGACATGCTCAAAGGAGATGTTGTGCCAGATAACAATGGCCTTAAGGCATTTACAGGGAAACCCTTGATAGCACTAGAATTGTCTTTAAATCCAATGACCGAATTGTTTGGGTTAGCCTTCAAAGTCCCTTTTACCATTTGCATGAGAGTGCTATTTACTGGTTTCCCATCAATTATAAGTTTCCCAGTGAAAAACCAATGTCTGCATGCTCACTATTGGATTGCGCAATATCAAAGAGTTCTACAGTTGCTGGGTTGCGCTTCATGTCATCCCTGAAGAGGCTCGTATAGTACTGTAAATCCTGATCATCAAATGCAAGACCCATTCTCTCATTTATCTCTTCAAGTGTGGCCTTTCCTTTCTCCATGACAGGAATTATTTCCACAGGTTTTGGAATAGCATTTGATTCGAACGACTCAAGTCTGGTAGAATAAACACTGTCATCCTGTCGTGAACCATGGCAGCAAAATCACTTATTTGCTTTTCTTGTAACGGATCACTGCCTTCCTCAAGATACAAAAGATACCATCTTGATCGCTCCAGGCGGGTCACTTCTGTAAGTGAGCAAGCTCGGCAGATAGAGACAGCATTAGCCGACCCTGTGGTGAATGATGGGCGGGGACCAACCTCAACAAGAACCGTTAACTTGCCTAATCTTTCCTTGTCTAGAAAACTCTCCACCTGCAAATTTTCTGGCTCGTAGGTTTCTTGAAGAAGCCATTTAAGTATTGCAAACTTGTCCGCGGACAGAGAAGCATCCACTCCTATATTGAAGCATTGTTCCGTTTTAATACCAATGATTTGATTAGAAATTTTTGACAGAACCTTTTTAAGTAGTTCTTTGGTTGCATTCTCTTGAATAACTGGTACACGGTAAAAGTGAACGACCTCTGAAAAGCTTGGTAAAATAATAGATAATTCATTCAAGTTGCTAACATCTTCCAATACTACAGCTCTTGCACATCTTAAATGTGGTAACCTTGATGAAACACCACTAGCGAATACTCTTGGTAGACAATGCCTATATTGAAACGAACTCAAAGACCTTCTATTACTAGAATTGTTGTTGAAAAACCATTTTGGTCTTGAACCCTACAGAACAAAAGAAAACATTAAACTCATGACCTGACTAAGTTACAACAATTAAAAAATTAAAAAAATTCCCAAGAAATAATATATACCTGCAAGTGCATAAATTTGGTGAATGCATGTTCCCCGAGACTGGCCATAACGTACTGCAAAAACATCGGAAAAATGAGTAAAAATTTAAAGAAGACTACATACTGTCAATGTGAAAGAACGCTAAATCACAGTGAAAACTAGTAAACTTAAAAAATAAAGTACTTCAAACATAAATTCCATTGATAATAATAAACTCAAAAATGATATCAACCTTAAAAATTCATGGTAAGCAAAAATCTTAGTATCTTACGGTGAACCAACTGACCGAGACGAACCAAATGGTAAACTCAAATGATATTGCAAAAGTAAAATGCATGCCATATCAAAGCATGACAAGTTGACAGATTTAAAATTAAGTCCAAAACCTACGATTTATTTTGAGTTCTAATGTTTCGATTAGTGATTTATGGCCGCCTATGAAGCACGGATACGAATACGGGATTTGGCAATTTCCGAAAAAACAGGATACAGGGGCTCAGCTAAAATATTAATTTTTAAATAAAATAAATTATGTGCTAAAATTTATAACCTCAAATAATAACCAAAAGTTAAAATGACTTAAACAACCTCTAACACGAATAAGGCAAATAAAAAGACGAAAAAACACCTAAGAATGAGAATCCAGAATCGTACGGAATCCGAAGATAGGACGAGCAGAGAGAAGGTTTCGTCGGAGTCCAACGATCGCCAACGGTGGCTGTCGATGGCGGATTGGGGGATCAGAACAGGATATTGGTTAGGGTTTCTCCTGAATGAATGAGAGAATAAAAAAGTTTTCTTTATTCTATATTCTATGAATTTGCAACTTAAACCCTACCAAAATGTCAAAATATGGTCCATTGAACCTAATTTTAGGCAAATCTCGTAATAGTGGTCCTTGCAAACTGATCTCACAATAGACTTTAGTCGATATGGGAAAACATGTCTATTAATTTTGTTCATAAATACACATCATGATCATGGCTTTATAATTTTATATATTTAATAGTATTTTAACTATTTTTACCTATTTAAAATACGAACTAAATTAACATTTGGTTTTTAACTCCTTTACCTATACAAATTGATTTTACTTAACCACAAGGAGGTGGAGGCTGAAGCAAATGGATAAGGTAAAACAAACAAAATTCAGCCGCATCAGTTTAAAGCCACCTCAAATGTGGATGACCAAATGTCTTATGCGAACCTACCAATCCTTTTAGGATTGGATGGGTTGCATATACTTGTATTCGAGGCAATTGTTAGGGGCTCTCCATGAAATCCACTAGAAAAGGGAGATAAATCTTTGTTTCCTCGATCAAAATTGAAATCCACGTTGAGATGGTCGAGAGTTCGCCCATATCCTAACCCATCATAAGTACGACGACTTGACAAATAGGTTCAACTAGAAACAATATGTACCCATTTAATTAAAATTTATACCAACAATCACCTGTTTGACCATCTACCATAGATGGGCGAATGGGTGATGGTTGATATAAGTGATAGTATACGAGATAATGGCAAAAGATAAGATGTATTCCAACAAATTAGCAAGAGCACAAGACAACAACACAACAAAAGACTCATGCTATTTAGTTTTTACCTAAATTAAAAACATTTCCGACGACGTCAGTGAAAGCTCTTATATAAACAATGTGATTACAAAGCGAATTAACCCATTCAATATTCTTTTCATCATTTCGCACTTTCAATAACGACCAGAAAAAATAATTTGAGTGAATATTAGCAATATCGAATGCTTGTCAACTTTAACTCAAAAGTACATAAAATTTGTGACCAAAGAAACCATCGTAAAGAAAAACAAATCGCAATTCAGTTTTATTTTGCCAAAATTATACGTTTGAGCCTACCAATAAGATCTATTGGATTTTTTTTTTAAATGATACTATTTTACTATGATTTATATACAGGACAATATTAGGTTAAAAATTATTATAATAGATGGTTTCCATTACATATTGCTCCTTGTATAAATTTGTTATGTTATTATGAATATCTAAAAATAATCATGTTATTTTGTTATTTTTATATTGCAAATGTTATTTAGTGTTTTTGCTCTTAAAAATCTAATGAAATAAACATAATTGTTAGGTAATTTGACAGTCAGATTTATACATATTTTTTAAAATTATATTAAATACATAAAGGTGCTACGGCAAAAACATGGAAACTGCATTTATAAACATATTGAGTTATTTGAAATGTTAATACATAATTTTTAATTTTCTAGTTCTTTTGTTTGTGTTTCATGAGGGTGGATATGAGCATTTTAATTCGAGAAGTCATGTATTATGAATTCTGAAGTTAAATATTTTCATTTTTACCGATGCTACAAATACCTGAAATAATTTAACTTTGTTTTCAATGTGATTCTAGGTGCAAAAGACTTATCATTGGGTGATCGGGGGACGTTGCTGGAGTTCTCGTCGAGTTCAAAACCAAAGGCGTTGTTGTCGTAAATTTTAGTTCGGTGAAACGGTTGCGACATTGGGGAAAGGAAAGGGGAATTGGGAGTGTGGGAGAGAAAGCGAACCTGAAGCGAGGGGAGTCGGCGCCGGAGACGCGTCGGAGGACGTCGGCGGGAGGGGCACGATTAGGGCAGCAGAGAGAGAGAGAGAGAGAGGGATGTTGTTTACTTTGTTATTTAAAATATAATAATAAAACTACTAAAGTATTATTATAATTATAAATCGGTATATTTTGTGTAGTATTTATGAATTTATTGTATTGTGTTTGTGATTTTATCGAGTCTATTTGAGTAGTTAATTCATGAATAGCGAGAACTTGTCTCAAATCAAGTATTCTGCCGATTAAGTAGTGAGACACTCAAATCTTTAACTCATTTACTATTTTATTATTTGATGGGAGAGGAGGGGTTTGGAATGGAGGGTAGGTCGAATATTGGGAATTTGGGAGAAGGGTTGCCCTTTAAGTATTAGGTGGGATTAGCGGTGGTTGCTCCTTGTCTCTCCACTGTAAATTTAAAACATAATAATAATGAAAACTAATAATCAGATCTCTCTTTTCTCTCTCTTTGAAACATTTCTTTACAATTTTATGAACAAATTACCAACTATCATGGTCAAATCCAAAACATCAGTCTAGTATTAAGTTTGTTTTTGCCAAAATCTTGCTAGATTTACTTTCACATTAAGTGATTGTCTTAAAGTAGAAAAATGGTAGCCTAAAATCACAATTTACTTACATGTATTATATTTACGATTTTTAAAATGGACATCAAAATTGTGGTTGGTTGGTTGGTCGAGGCACTTGCTCCAAAACTCGACCCGAGTCGCAACTTGGTGAACTTCAGATTTTTCTAAGCATTCGCATCCTCAAAATTTGTGAAATTACTCGGAACAAATTATGTCAAGCTAATTGATATATATTTGCAAGGAAAAGGAATGTCTCAATTGAGCCACCATGTAGTAATATAGTTTCAATATAATTGAACTGGAAATAGCTTATGTCAGATTTACAAGCTTTTATTGAAGGATTTTTTTTTATTTACAAACTACGATCCGGACATCGATCAAGAAAAACAAACTTTACAAACTACACCAAGCTTGTTCGTTGCCTCCATAGAATTGGCCGCACTGGCCGTTCACCGGAAGTTCATGGTTAGTTATTGAATTAGTAACCTTCTGGTTTACCGAACAATTTAAACAGATTCCATAAAAATGCAATGCAATTACATAAAATGAAATCTAATTACGGTGAATCAAAATGAGATTCAATTACATGAAATGCAATCTAAGTAAGGCGAATCAAAGGTAATCTTGGAATGCTGTTAATTATTGTAAAGTAGCATAAGCATGGTCTGTCTAGGAACGTTTTTTGTTGTACCACGCAAAATGTTATTAAGATGGATAAAAATAACACTCTCATACGTTCCAACGACAGGGAGATAATGTAAAACTAATCAAAAAGTCCTTCCAAGGTCGCGACAGCAGTTAATTCCAACGAGGTGACCAGTTAAGATAACTCAATGTGTTTTTTTGATCGTACTTATGTAGAGAACCTTATAAAACACATGCAGTAAACCTTATAAGATAACTGAAGTAATTGATGGCTTGTTGCTCTTATCTGATTACTAAACTATATCTCTTCGATAATTTTTGTTGTGAACTTTGCTTTATTCCAACTAAACTCGACGACACGCTAGCGGCTGGCGTCCACCGGAACTCGCTCCCAGCCATCCTCATCTATACATTGCACATCACAATTATAACTCAAAAGTCATTATTAATGCCAAATACTACTGCAATTTATTATCTCCGAGTTAAACATCTCATTAAGAGATACCAGAAAACTGTCTACACAATAACAAATTCATATATTACATAATGAAGTTTGTCATATGTCGGTTCACAAAGGATTGTGAACAAGGTACAATGAGCTAGGATTTATTCCGGCAAGATCTTAATCCAATGAAAGCGCTACCACCTCTTGACATCTTGTGCCGAAAAGAATGGAACCTGAACAATGCTCCTGGAAGAACTAACCATGGTCACCTTATCGACAGAAGTCGAGGAATTCCATGGCTGTACAAGAAGTAAAGACACCAACTTGGAGATATCCATACGAAGAGGCTTCGAAACAACGGAATACCCAAGAAGAAATCATTCAGATCTACAACAAATTCCGGTTTTAGCTCTTCTTCCATTTCAGTAATTGGCAATAGAAACAACAGAGCTGATGCATACCCAGTTTGAAGAATTCAATCGTCATTCGTTGGAAAAAGTGTCAACACTCGCCTCCCACTGTCCCTCACCCCTGCACTACCCTCCATTTCATCCGTGTATGACCCTGATGGCAGCGGTGGTGGTGGAATTCTCATTCCACCAGACCCCACCATCCTGTGCATTCCCGGTTGTTGCTGGCGTGGGTGGAAACCGAGCTCGAATCCTGCTCCTGGTGGGGATGCAAGCTGCCCAATATGCCTCTGGTGGAAATACTGCTGGTGCTGGTGTGCTGCAGCAGCCATCTGGTGGTGCTGGTATGCGGTGACCGGTGCCACGAAAGGTGTGAATTGCTCACTGGGCCCACGACTTAGAAAGTGGTGGGGAACAGGTGCGCTGGCAAATAGGTGCTCCATGGCGGAGTCAGCAGCAGAGACTGGGGCACCAGAGGTGTGGCCCTACATTATGGTTACAAAAGACGATTTCAGTTCAGAATCAGAACTTGGGAACATGGGGATCATGCCCTTCTAGTGGGAATCTACTTCCTGAAATCCAGTAAACCGCCCTACAAGTCTAAGAAAATAATTAAACAAATATATCACACCTTGCATTGGCAAAAATAAATCTAAAATAAGCAAGCAAAAGTATTTGGAACACAAAAACAGATGATGTAGGGTAAATTAATATATAGGGTGCGCTTGGGATGGGGGGAAAGATTATGGGGGGGAAATTATGTCCTTTTAGGATGCTTGGTATGGGGGTAAATATTATGAAGGAGTAATTATTCACCCCATATAGGGGTGAATCATTCCACCCTCCCCAGGAAAATAATTATGGAAATTTATATTTTCTTTTTTTTTTCTTCACTTCTAACACTTGCATTTGGTAGAAATATACTGTTGGACAACTAAAATCGAAAACTAACCCAATTTATACTAATTTAGTCAGATCGGGTTTAGTTTTCCAAGTTTGATTTTATTACTCCAAAAAAAATTATGTTGTCATACCAAGCATAGCGTAAAGTAATTATTTAGATTACTTTATCCCCCTTAATTTTTTATCCCCATTCCCAACACACGGTTGTATTAGACCTTATAGGAAAGGAATTAAGTCACAGTATAAGGTGGAAAACTATAAATTTCAGCAAATGTAAAGTGGAATTTCAAAATTCAACAAAAAACTTAAAATTCCTCATTGAAAGTTTTCATTGAAGATTACAAACATTATAAGATATTTTAGATTACAAATATTATAAGACAGAGGGACACCCGTGAGGATTCATGTTTATATGAAACAAATATATAAGTTCTAAAATCAAACTACAATAAATCTATTGAAGTTTGAAACATAAGATATTCACCTTGAAATTTCTCAAGAGAATTTAACAGATAATACCAAAAATCTAGGAACATTCATATTCATAGGAAACACATTTAAGATATGAAAATAGCAAGGTTTTCATAACCGAACCGGACGTCGAACCGACAACGTCAAAGGTTCGACCGGGGTCGGACCGAATCGAACCGGTTGAACCGGTGACGTCAGCATGACATTATAAATATAGATATACACGATATATATTTATGAATTTCCTGAATAATAGAGTAAAATATAGGAATAAATAGGAAATAACAAATAGTCAAATACAAATAGTCAAACTTTGTAATCGGATTTGGGTAAACGGATATCCGTTTACCCAGAACTGCGGCTAGGCCGGCCGGTCGAACCGGTTCAACGGCCGGTCCAGAGCGGTTCGAGGCAGAAACGGTTTTCTGCAAGTTACCGGACCAGACAGGCCTCCGGTTCACGGTCGAACCAGTCTGACCGGCCGGTCCGGTTCAAAACAGTGGAAAATAGACTTCGAGGGAAGTCTACCAAATCATAGGAAATTAGGAATATCAATTTTTTTGTTTACATATCAACACCAACAACAAACATCTAGTAACATTTATATTCATAGGAAACGCATGCAATGCAAAACAAAACACAATGTACAGGTGAAAAGACGGAGTCCAGAATAAATAAATAAATAAATCAAAACATGCTTCAGACAAATTATGTCGAACATAGGAGTAATGACTCAGAGCTTTTGTGTGCTTTAGGAGCATAAAAACACATTATGTGAGCGCGGCTCATAAAAGGGGATAAAGCGCATAGGACACAAAAACATGATATTCAGGCAAATAAACCACATCCAGAAAAGTCAAACGGAAAATTAACTCCATTAAAATAACAGGAATTTCAACATGTATGTTATTACAAGAAACAACAAACATCTAGCAAGTATCAACATTCATGCAGTTGAGAAACACACTTAAGGCACAAATGACAAGCCAAAAGCAAATTCAAAATCCAAAAACACACTTCAAAGCAAGTGAGCAACTCTACTCAAAATAGGAATTTAAAAGGAATTTTTTCCATGTGCACATGACCAGCAAGAAAAAACATCTAGTAACTTTCATATAAACAGAAACTGACGACAAAAGGCCCAGATCAATAAACCATATCCAGAAACACAGTCGGACTTCAACCTGAAATCGTCGCGTGTATGCATCAACAAACATTTAATAAAACTAAATCCACAAGAAACACTTTTGAGACACAATAGCATGATACATGGACGAAGAAGCTGCCTACATACAATCCTTATAAGAAACTGAACCTTCATTCAGGTAAACACAATACACAGTTGAACAAACCACAACTAACAAAACTGTATTCAAGAAATATGCAATACCCTTCATAAAGATGAAACACATACTTAACCTAGATCATAGGCAAGGTGAACAAATCATTTCCAGAAGCACACTGTATTTCACAAGCATCAATAACCTATAAAAACACAGGACACAGGTGCACTTGGGCCATAAGCAAACATACAACATTCACATACATGTAATCCTCATAAGAAATTGAGCTTTCATTTCCTTGAACAAACTGCAAAAGCATGAAAATATATCCAAGAAATGTCTAATAACCTTCATACACATAAAAATCACACTTTATAGCGATGTTCAGACAATCGCACAGTGCAATTGTGCCACACAGGCCCCTTGGGCCACTGTACGTTGCACAGGTCGCACTGTGCCACCTTGCGTGAAAGCACAGTTGTCGTTAAAAAGTGGCTCCCAACAACTTGGAAACTAGCCTATGCGAGAACTGCACGACACCTATGAGGCCAACAGGGTCGCATATGCGACTAAGCCTCCTTATGGCACCTATGCGATACTGTGTGACGCATAGGCGACGCACACCTGAACATTGCTTAATAGAGATCATAAGCAAACAAGTTGGATTCAAAAACAAACTTTGTAGGAAGTGTACCAGAAACAGGAACTTGTGCAAATAATACAAGCATCAACAAAAAATTCCGATCACATATTCCAAAAGGAATAAGAAATGAAAACACAATAGAGGGGTGAGGAAACTGAGTAGCCTACCTAGTCATGATCCCCATTAGATATTGAGCCGGGAACATCGAAAACACCATGCAGAGTTGGAAAAACTAAACCATCAAAACCAAGTCCAAAGAACATCAAGTAACCTTTATAGACATACAAAAACACACTTGTGATTGGTTTGTAGGCAACTTTATGGAAATTTGAACTAAATTCCAGAATGCTTTTAGGTGATTGTTTTGCCAAAAAAAACATAAAAAATCTTGGATTCAAAGTCCCAAATAGCACACATATGACCATTAACCAGTGGTGAGCGACCTCTTTAGATTTTTATTACTCCTTTTTTCATTAAATTTTGGTATTTTGCCTATTCTGTAGAAACCCCTCTTAGATTTTTTAATACCAATAACAAAATTTTGCTCGATTAGTTATTTGCCTACTTACAGGGTAAAATAATTAAGTAGACTGACTCCAAACAAAACCAACAAATCCCCAATTATTTATGGATCATCCCTACGAAATCCGATCCCCTGACCTGAATTCCAACACGATGCCTCCTCCGCTTAATCCCCACAAACACAACACACACAATTCTGAGAAACACATGGAAAGATACAAAAGTCGAACCTGCATTCTCTTGAGATAAAGGCGGTACTTCTGGAGGTGACTGGCGACGTTCTCCCTTGTGAGTCCATCGACGCTCATGAGCTGCATTATCGTCTTCGGCACGGCGTTCTTGATCCCGAGATGCGCGACGGCATCGACGAACCGCTTGTGCAGCTGCGGAGTCCAGACGAGGCGCGGCCGCTTGAGCGTCCGGGCCTGGTCGTCCCCTCCGCCGGGGCAGCCGAGGTCGGAGGAGTTGGGGGGAGTGGAATTGGGGGTGGGGATGTCGAAGGCGAGGGCGAGGTCGGGCGTGATTAGGGTTTGGGAGAGTGGGGTTAGCTCGTCGGGGGAAGGGAGCTGGTGGGACCAGAACCAGGAGGTCGTGGTGATGGTCGGTTCCGGCAACTCCCGCATCGGACCGGAGAGGGTTAAGATCGGAAGGACAGCTGGAGAGAGAGAGAGAGAGAGAGAGAGAGAGAGAGAGAGAGGATTATGGTGGGAGGTGTTCGAGGTGGATCTTCTGCTTCAGTTTTTGTTCCGTTTTTTTATTTATTTTTTAATGACTCAGAATTTCATAATATCGGTTTTACTTTAAGGGAACTACTAAACGTCGCCCCAAAACTACTTAAATCGCCCCTTGAAATTACCAAATTGCCCTTAACAATATATTTAATACCCATATCGTCCCGTGTCTATAAATAAGGCATATGGTCTTGTATATTCATAATTTATCAGTAAAAACACCACGAAAATGTCTGACGAGGGTGATGCATCGGGTGAGGTAAGCCTGGCGCGGGGCAAATTTTGGGCCGAGCGTCTGCATTAGACGCCTCCCCCATGGTGAGGGCGTCTGCGTAGGACGCCCTCCCCATGGACTAGGCGTCTAACGCAGACGCCTCCCCCATGGGATAGGCGTCTTATGTAGACGTCCTCCCCATGGGTAAGGCGTCTGTAGTAGACGCCCTTCCCTTCGGTCAGGCGTCCTACGCAGACGCCTTACCGTTGGGGAAGGCGTTTAACACAGACGCCCCATCCATGGGGCAGGCGTTTAACACAGACGCCTGTTTTTTTTTTTTTTTTATTTTGATTTTGTTTTTTTAATTTCGACATTATTTTTGAAATTTTTTAATTTCGAATTTATTTTTTTATTTTTTTTAATTTTGATTTTATTTTTGTAGGTTCCAGATTTCGGTGGTGATGGAGTGGATTACAGTGAGTTATTTCAAACTACACAAATCTTTGCAACAATCGATGAAGCATGTAAATGGGCCAAACAAGTAGCTATCGGAGCTGGGTTTTTTTTGGTCGTGTCATCGTACAAAACAAGATCAGATAGTCGGATGGATTGTTATTTGAGATGCGACCGGCGAAATCAAATGGAGTCTCGGGATATGGATACTGCACTTCGAAGAAACACCAAAAGAAAGGGTTGCGGTTGCCGTTTCTTAATAAAAGTGGTGGAGCGACGAGATCGTGATGGATGGGTTTTGGTTTTTAATAGTGCTCACGGACATCACAACCACAGACTGGCAGTTTATCCAGAGGGTCATCGTCAAATTAGTGGTCTAAGTTCTGGGGCGAAGAAGATTGTTCGTGATATGACAGAGGCGCAAGCAAAACCACGGAACATCTTGAAGGCAGTAAAAGAAAAATTCCCGGAGGACAATCCAAATCAAAGGCATATTTATAATTTCAGAGATTACATGAGGAGGACAAAATCTGAAGATCGGAATCCCGTCCAGCAGTTTCTCTACCAAGCAGTGCAGTGTGAGTACTTACATTGGATTATGGCGGATCCAGAAACTGATGTCGTAACTCACGCTTTTTTGGCACATCCGACGTCAGTCCAGTTGTTGCGGACATATCCTTTCGTTATCTGCATGGATTCGACTTACAAGACGAACAAGTATAAGATGCCTTTGTTCGAAATGATTGGGGTCACACCAGCAAACATGAATTTCCTTATTGGATATGCGATTTTGATGGATGAATCTTACTCCAGTTATTTGTGGGTGATGGAGAAGTTGAGAGATCTGTTATTGGGGACTGTCAGCCCGACTGCAATAATAACAGACCGGGAGTTTCGCATCACTGTTTGCAGTTGCTGAGTCAGGAGGTGAAGAGAATGCAACAGTTAGATGATGAAGTTGAATATCGTTGCGAGTGCGCTTTTCTGACTTCTCATGGGATACCTTGCGCATGTACCATCCGTGGATGTCTTGAATCAGAAAACGGAATTTACTTAGAGCAGATTCCCCTGCCTCTCCACCTCCGGCCGCACATCATACGGGCCATCATCGTCGCTCTCGTCGTCGAAACTATCCACATGCTCATCATCGAAGGAATCATCCTCCTCCTCACGACGACGTAATGCCTCCCTCTCCCTCCTGACCGAAGCAGATATCCCCCGTCTACGTGGATGACGCGGTGCTGAATCATCCTCTAAAGAACGGAAGGCGTGTAATGGTATCGACTTGCCTCTCCCTCCACTGTGACCCGATGACTATTTATTGAAATTTTAAATACAAATTTGTTAAATTTGTTAAACTAAATTATCATATTTATCAAAATTGTTAAACTAAATCAAAATTTGTTAAACTTAATTATCAAAATTGTTAAACTAAATCAAAATTTGTTAAACTAAATTAAAACAATTGTTAAACTAAATCAAAATTTGTTAAAACTAAATATCACAAATGTTAAACTTAAAAAGAATTTGTTAAATTAATTTTTTTGATTTATCACTATTTATTAAAGTAATTATGATATTTATTAATTAAAAAAACAAAAAAGGCGGAGGCGTCTGCGAGAGACGCCTCCCGCAAGGTGGAGGCGTCTGTCGGAGACGCCTCCTCCTACGGGGAGACGTCTGCGGAAGACGTCTCCCCCATCGGGGAGACGTCTTCCGCAGACGTCTCCCGCTTCGGGTCGGCGTCCGAGGGAGACGCCCCCCGCATGGGTCGGGCGTCCTCGGAAGCCGCTCCCCCCATAGGGGGAGCGGCTTCCTCGGACGCCCGCCCCATGCGGGGGGCGTCTCCCTCGGACGCCGACGACTTTTTTTTTTTTTTTTTTTTTTTAAAAAACAAATAAATAACGTAATGTTACCTCATACGGGTACACCGGGGGAACTGCTGGCTGCTTCCCTGGCCTCCGAGACATTCGTAATCTTGTGTAGTAGGTATAGGAAGAGAAAGTTTTGAAAAAAGAGTGAAATTGTGAGATATATAAGCAAAAATAGGAGGAAGGGCAATTTGGTAATTTCAAGGGGCGATTTAAGTAATTTTGGGGCGATGTTTAGCAGTTCAGTACTTTAATGGGGAGTTCGATACCAAGACGCTCCCCTTTTTGCACCCAAGGCGCTCAGCAAGTGGGGAACGAGTTTTTTTAAAATTTTAAAAAATGTTAATATATTCATTTTTAAATCTTTTTTTCAGTTTTTTTATTTTTTTATTTGTTTTTATTTTTTAGAATTTTTCTATTTTTACTTTTATTTTACACAAAATTAGTCTTCAAATGACGTGGAGAAAAGAAAAAGTAGGGCATAGTGGGGTTTTAGGACATGATTAAGGGAATTTTTGGGGTGAGTGGTATGATATGACGTGGCAGATAGGGAAGTTGACGTGTCAGATAGAGAAACTGACGTGTCAAAGAGAGAAGATGATGTATCAGAGAGAAAAATCAGGACGCCAGAGGTAGTCCGAGTGCTCTACACATGCGAGTAGCCAGAGGTAGCAGTCATTTCTTCTTGCATTTGTGTTCTTTTTCGCTTCATTTATCTTATTTATTACCTAAACTTGAAATACATGTAACAACAACCCGAGTAGCATAAATATGGGATAAAATAAATGATATATAACATTGTATGATATACTATTAATCATGTACTTCCACTTAACACTGTTATTAGCCTTAACTCTAACATTGTCACTATTAACATGATACCCATGGGTGTTAAGTTGTTGTTAGTGTTGTCATTGGCCTAATTAAACACATGAACCTAAAATCCACCTATTATTCTCGACCCAAAATAAAGTAAGATATTGTCTTCTCCCTTGGACCCTTTCTTTAAACCCAACCCTAATTTCTTCAAATGCCATGATTCGACTTGCAGTTGGAGGACCATGCTTCTAGGATGCAGGAATGTAAAATTTTCCTGATCAATACTCTTAAAAAGTCACACACTTGTTCTTCGGTTAACAGATTAGAGAGGGTTGCAACACTAATTTACATAAATTCCCGAGAGTTTAGAAGTTAATTACACACTTGAGAAGAAACCGTAAGGAGTTCATATAACATAATGTGTCCTAGGGTGATGGACATCCACATAAATATATTGATTTATAACATATATACATTACATAGACAAGAAAGCAAAGATAATCAAATGTATTGCTGATTAAATAAATTTTGTAGGGCTCCTACTTTATTTCCCCAATAATATATTGACATAATCCCTGCACTTAATTAATAAAAATGACTAAGGAAGTCAATGAAGCCGAAATGTGTTTGAAAGATACCTTATTATAATTACAACGTGCTTTTTAGGACTTATCCCCAACAACCCTTCATCAAACATCTTTTTTTTTGTTCGAAATATTCCTTATTCTATGCTTTCAACTTTGTTGCTTCATCAAAAAGATGATCATGTAATTTAGACTAATTTAAGAAGTTGCACATCAGTAGTGGTTCAATTGATTCTCAAAGAATTTAAACATATTCTTTTGTCTAACTTTGCTTTGTAGTCGTGAAAGTTATGTTTTGATGAACGGTAACTACTTCAAGATTTGATATAAATCGAAGTGGAAGAGGTTATGTGTAACATTCTAATAATAGTTCTAAATCATCTAACATAAGAATGTTGCAGGTCGATTATACAGACATGAGTTTACTATACAGACATGAGTTTACTATCATAACATCAATCAACTTAAGTTTTATGACAATAGATAAGTGTTGCGGGACAATGAACTCATGGGTGGACGGACCAGACTCGGTCTCGATGCGGATTCGGTGAGGATACATTAAATTATGACTTGTGTGTTTCAATTAGTAGTGGTACGTTCTGTCAAGTCAATCAGTTCTGTCAACAAGTCAATCAGTAGCAGCAACTGCTGCTTCAGCTTATTCATTATGATGAACAGTTGAATACCATTATAAGTTATAATATAAGGTTATTTGGGAAGCTTAATTTAGAACTTTAGAGGAATTGTTTCAAAACTAATTGTGAATGACTGGGAGTGTTATTTAGGAGAATTAGTCGACTAATTAGGAAATGTTTTGTTCGTGTAGTCGATCGATCTGTGATATGGATGTTCTTGAGAGCTTGTCATATATAGGCGGTTTCGAAGATGTATATGTTGTTACGAAGATAACTTTGTATATATATGGCCCCTTTCCACTGAAAGTAACACTTTCTGTAGGTCCTATGAATGGTAGTATTATCTACATGAAATTGTTAGTATTCTAAGGACGGTAATACAAAAGAATGAAAGTAATTACTTGTATATATACACATACACGGAATAATCCATGTGTTATGCATTGTGATTATATACTTACATTAAAATTCAAAAAGAGATGAACAAATTTCTATGTATTCCCTTGAAGTAGGTGCACATCCAAATTTAACACATTTCACTTTATTATGTGTTATTTAGAACCTCAAACTTGCATGGACTACTAAACATGAAAGGATCGATGAAGTGTTACTTTTTAGTTCAAGAATGTAAATATGATGTAACTACATTTTCAACATGGTTGAAGGGAACCTCGAGGGTCACAAAGGAAAGCACTCTATGTATTTTGTAAGAGTAGATTTTATTATTCAATTAAAGATTGTTGATTGTTAGCTAGAGACATGATTTGAACCCGCATCATACCTTTTGAACCAACTAATTAAGAACCAATTGTGATATATTTTGTGCAGATACAGATATAGTATACAAAACAAGGTTATCATCACAAGTTATTAAAACTTTTAACAGAATCATGTCTTTTACATCAACTAGCTAGATAAGAAACGAAAGTTGCGAAAATTCAAAGATGTATCCATTTAGGTCTATCACTTACCACAACCTCGGACAATCTGGTCATGAACGTTCTCTCTTTTCCACATCAGCTTTCTTTCTCCCCAACCCACTTTCTTCTTTTCCTACACGATTCACATCTTAACCACAACCCACAACCTATCTTTCTCCTCTAAATCATTTCGGGATTCATCTTGGAAAAAAAATCTAAAAAATCAAAACAATTATAAAACTTATTTTCAAAAAAAATCAAACAAAATTTCAAAAAGTAAAATAAAATAAAATATTTGACGACCCGATCAACGACCTGCTCAATGGGGATGACCCGTTGGTCATGCTCTTAGTAAAAAAAAATAGATTTCCCATGTGACCGCTTATTGAGATCTTTACGAGATATTTTCTATAGTTTAAACAAAGACGTATCCATTTAGTATAAAAATGGATTCCCCATGTGACCACTTATTGAGATCTTTACAAGAGATTTTGTATGGTTTACTTTAAACATGTAAAAATGATACTTTTCTTTTAGCAACATAGAGGTTCTCAAGCGCCCTTTGATAAATAAAATTACAAAAAATAAAATACTAGTTATTAGTTTTTTAAAGACATCTGATAAAATTTAAACAGTACAGAAAAAATTAGCATATCCCAGACACAAGAACGACACATGCATATCTAGAAACGCTAGTTATTAGTGATCATTTATTTCATGAAACATTACTTATTAATGATCATTAATTTATTTCTGCAGAAATGAAGGTATATATGATAATCATTAAGTGGGTTATTTTAGATTGACATCTCGAAATAATTTCCTAATCAGACTTTCACCTTTCGAGATATGGTACTTAGAACCACGAAATTCTAGCTGTTAATCTTAGATTTCAAGAAGCCTTTAGTCATATATTCTCCTTCACACCATTCATAACAAACGTCCGAATCCAGACTTCTTTTCTATTCAATTAATTTTTTCCACTCCCGATTTTGTTTCCTTCACTATTTTAGTCACTTAAGTATCAAACTTTTGTGCATGAAAAATAAAGACAAAGCATTTGGAATTTGATTACTTGGCCATTTGGACGTTACATCATTGTCAATGTTACATCATAGTCATTTTCCCCTAGATTTGGATAGAGTGATGGTACGTCATTATTTAAAATCCTTTTCCAGATCACTTATTACAAATTATTATTTTGCATTTTCAG
Source organism: Triglochin maritima (assembly GCA_963682175.1). NCBI lineage: Eukaryota > Viridiplantae > Streptophyta > Magnoliopsida > Alismatales > Juncaginaceae > Triglochin > Triglochin maritima. The sequence continues at coordinate 62,060,899 of OY821770.1, forward strand.
ATCATTTTCTTGCAAACAAGCGATATTTTGAAGAGTAAAACAAGAGTTGTTTACAAAGTTCATCGAAAAATCTTTGCATGCATTTAATCTGATTCGAATTAGTAACACTTGCTTTTACCTACTGCAAAGTAATCAACGTGGTGAATTGTTTTTTATTGAATTGTTTTCGAAATAATATTATTTTAAAAAAATTCAAAATAAACATCTCCTAAAACAATTTTTCAAAGTAAACTCGTTGTCATCACGTGTTGACACGTGGCGACAGTGAGTCTTATTTTTTAGTGTATAATAGAACTTGACGTTTGTAACGTCGAGTTTTTCTGCAATTTTTTTGGAGAAGTCGGTGCTGGCAACGCCGAGTTCTCCATAGGACAAAACGGTTGTGCAAAGGCCACGTTCTATACATGCAAAACTTGGCTCATGAATTCCCCCAAATTGAACTCAGCAACAGAAATGACGAGTTCTCTTGAGGTAAACTCGGCAACACAAGTGTCGAGTTCGCTTGAAGTGAACTCGACACCGGTGTTGTCGAGTTCTTTTGACGAGAACTTGACACTTTTGTTGCAAAGTTCACATCAAGAGAACTCGGAAGCACCAATGCCAAGTTCTTTTGAAGAGAAATCAACAAGTTCATTTAATTTAAGAACTCGGCAATTTCATTTCCTATTTTAGAACTTTTTGACAAGAAATACAATCATTCCAATTACAATAATTCAACAATAAACACAATCATTTCCAAGTAGAAAATACAACAAACACCATCATTTCTCACTTCCTAAATATCAACAAACAACAAAAATTTCATCTACCAAAAATTCAACAAACACAATCATTTCCAACAACAAATATTGCAGTAAACACAATCATTTCAACCACAAAACACAAACAACTACAATAAAATTAAAATAACATCCATAATAACAAGTTTAACATTTTAACATAAATAAAACAAAAACTAGTATAATAACAACCAAATAAGTTTAATACAACCAAAAATCTATCTTAAGTGACATCTCAATCTCTTTTTCTTTTTAGAACGTGCTTGAGCATGTCCTCTCCCCCGACCGTGTTCCCCCCTTCGTGCTGCATTCTCTATCTGTTCTGTATCTTGAGTCAGACCACCGCCGTCTTCTTGTGTGTGTGGATCTTCTTCTTCAACGACGCGATCTTGACTCAACTGTAATGTGAGTTCTTCAGCACCAAAACACTGAAGAGAATGTGTTATAAAAGTTTTACTTTTAAATGTCAATTATTATGAATTGAATGAGAAATCATTTTGTTCCTTGTTTATGTTATTCGTCTTTTAGAAGTATTCAGGAAGAGGCTCTTGGTCCTTAACCGTAGAGCTCTAAAAGATAATGATTTACATAAAGCAAAAGATATTCGCAATCATGGTAATTAACATGGGACATTAATTACCGAGTTAAGATTGTCGTGTTGGTCATAGATCATTGTAGCTCTACAAGTAAGTGACAACACGGGTACACAAAAGAGGAAAATAATGCTTTTGTATACTGAATAGACCTAATAAGTAAAATATTATAGAAATGTGTTTCTGTGTCATTAATAATTTACTATGTCCTTGGTCCTTTGATATGAGACTTATATCCGATCACTTAAGGAGTTCTTAATTAGACTAGTATCTTAAGCTATCAGTGAGTGTAGTGCAAAGACATTAATTGGTTAAGTATGACTTTTGTTGGAGAAGATAGTTAGTCAAAAGATTATCATTGCCCCTCTTAATTGAGTGATGATATTAGTGGGCCCCTTGATAAAGCAAAGTTGTAATGTGCACAATGTGATTTGAGTTAAGTCACATATTTATAACTAGCTTAAAGAGATCAAGAAATGAATACTAATACAAAGATGACACAATACTACTTTGTGTGTATTCTTAATATCATGTGGCAATGGACGGATACAAGTGGTGCACTCCATCACTAAATGGATCGGGTTTTGGTTCGAGTGGAATTAAGACATCTAACTAATTGGGAGCTATAATGTGTAGCTAGATACCGCTTATAGCTTGTAATATTAAGCTCTTAATATCACTGTCAACTTACTCTAGATCCTCCCATAGGTCACACCGCAAAACCGGGAAACAAGAAGCTTGATTTTTGGTTCATATGATGTGTCGGGTTTCTTATAGAAAATATGACACATGTGGTGAACAAGTAAAATCAATTATGTTGTATATAACATAATTAGAATCGTGATAAATTCATATGAGATGCATATATTATGGGGTGCAATAATTTATTCTTGCATAGGATAATATATTGCATAAGTTGTGAATTTGCTAAAACCCCCTAAAGTTCAAATTTTGTTGGAAATAAATCCAAAATTTGAAAAGGCAAAATCGGGTAAAGGTTCGGTAATCCGTTTATAGTTCTGTCGACCGAACGATCTGTGGATCGGTCAACCGAACGTGGAACAAATAGTCATAGTTGATTGACCGAACTTGACCAAAGTGCCTGGAACTCTGGTTCGGTGTACCGAACCAGAAACGGTCGACCGAACAATGTCCAGTTCCGATATTTTCGGTTAACCGAATGACGCTCGGTCTTAGACGAGAATTCGTCCGATCGGTTAAGGAGAAATTTTCTCCTTAAGAACCGGTCATCCGTCTAGTGCACGGTAATACGAACGTGACATATTCGGTTAACCGAGTATGTCTCGGTAAACCGAATCCCGATCGATATTCTGTCTTTGATAATTAAGAAATTAATTTGATCAATGGTTGGATTAGCTCCAAACTTGGTCAAACGTTTTGTTGATGCATGTAATGCATTATTGAATTAGTTTGTGAGAGAAAATGTCAAGAGAACATGGCTTAAGAATAACCATGATTGAGAGTAAGATTGGAGCCTATAAATAGGTCATTATTCTCCTTAATTATGTTAGATGTTTTTCTAATTATTTTCTCTCCTAATTCACCACAAAAAGCCACGAAAATCCTCTTAGTTTTCTAAGTCTTTGGAAGGAGAAATCTCAGAGATTAAGGAAGGGGTTTGTAGCTAGATTCTAAGCTAGTTTGGAGATTGATTGACTAGCTCATTTCTCTCCAACCTTGTTTAGGGTTTTGGTGAACACTCGGAGGCATCCGGCGCAACGAGAAGTGACGATCGTCATCCTCAACGTCTCCGGATCATCAAGAAGTTTTAGAGAACTTCTAGGTATGAATTTCGGAGTCCCTTATGTTTGTTTTAATAAAGTTTTGAAACTAGTTATTGAAACAAACCGATGCATGCATGAAATAAATCATAGAAAATTGTAATTGATCCTTATAATGCATAAAAATTTCGAAAATATATATGTGCAATTAAACATAAGATCCTGCAAACACATGAACCAAACCTTCATTTTTTCCTTCAATTTTCCAACCATCGAAGAACTTGTCTTGTGATCTCTGATCGTCTCGTGAATTTGATGGAATTCTTTGTGAAACTCATAAATTTCGTGCACCTACAGATAATTAAACCATTTAACAAACACTAAACATAATTTAAAACCATTTTAAGTGAAGATGTCGAGTTCTGCCTTTAGAACTCGACATCGAGGGTACCGAGTTCTCCTGACAAATGTGTGTGGAATACTAGTTTAAATTGAGTATTTCAAGAGAACTCGGCATTTGTGTTGCTGAGTTTACATCAAGAGAACTCGGTACGTCTGTTGTCGAGTTCAATTTGGGGAATTCGTGGGTCAACTTTTTCCTATATAGAATGCAACATTTGTACAACTGTTTGACCCTATGGAGAACTCGATATCATAGAAGTTAAGTTCTCTATACACTAAAAAACAAGATACGCTGAACACGTGGTGACAACGTGTCTACTTTGAAAAATTGTTTTACGAGATGTTTATTTTGAACAATTTTAAAAATAATATTATTATTTTGAAAAAAAAAATCCTTTTTTATTTAGTACATGTAAAATACATGAATTACAGTTCGGAGTTCCAAAGTGATTTTGGACATTATTTGAGGTACTTATACATTGATGATCATATTTCAAGATACTAACATAATTATTTTTCATAATTTAAAGATATAGATGATGCACATGCCATAGTTGCGACTAGTGATGAACTTCGCTTGTAACCTACCTCATTACCTCAATTGTTTTGGGATAAAATATTTGTTTGTTGTTGCATAATTTAAGATATTAATGGGATATTTACCTAAAAATGTTGAGAGGATAAAAAATGATGTATATTGAACCAATTTGTAAAATTAGAAAGTCAAGATTGAAGGTATTGTGCAATTTGGGTGCTTATAAGGAATAAATAGATTTAGAGCTTAAAAAAATGCTACATGTGGTTTATGGCTCCCGTACATTATAGACTATTAGGATAATGTCATTTTAAGATAACTTTGGTGTTTATAACTTTTCTCAGTTATCACTTCGATTATTTAAATTGTGATCCTACCTCATAGTTAAAGAATCGAAGATACCAATTCCGATCAATAATGACATAAATAATACCTTTTAAGAAAAATAATGAAATGGTTTGTACAATGTGATGAAGATGGCTGTCAATAAGACTATAATAAAGAGAAAGCCCAATGGACTTCATTGAGTCTCTACTCTATTGGAAGATAATGACCCATTAGCCATCTATTAAAGTAGGTTTATATTTCAAACAACAAATTATCTAAAAGTTTCATTTTTTTTATAAATATTATATACAAAAGTTAACCCTTAAATAATGACCCTAAAGAGGATATTTAGGAAGAAATTCATAAACCATGTTCCCAATTATTTAAGACTTAGTTCAACTCCCAAACCATAATTCACTTATACTATTTGATCAGGTTGGATATATTAATATTTGTCCTCAATTGCAAGTACAAATTAGGGATCAGCGCATTTCCAAAAGGATAACATGAATGCGTTGAATTGACCACAAACTTTCTTGAGAACTAAATTGGTTCTGACTTTTAGAAGTCAAAGTAGTTGTGTTTTACCAAACTTTCACGTCTCATCATCAAAATTCCATTGATAAGATGTTTACCTGTCTGTAAATATTGTTTCATTGGCTCAGTGGAAGAAAACCAAATGACCTAACATGTCAGTTCCCTGAGCATCGTTGAGAGCGCCCCGGCAGTTTTCCGGGCCACGTCAGTTTCTCTCTCCACCACGTCAGTACAAATCACCCCCTACAAAATCTTTAACCATTACCAAATCTACCCGGTCACGTCATTATTTTTACTCTTCTTTCTCAAACTCTTTCAACAATCAACAAAATATATTAATAATCATTATCGTAATTATTTAATATCAACAATTTATTCGTTTTTAATTAACAGTTAATTAATAAATACGAAAATATTATTAAAATTTAGGAAACCACACTACATAGTACAATAACTGAAAATTTTAAAACTAAAACTAAAAATACATCATTAAATACTAAACTTAAAATACATCAAGACGCATTTCCTCCAAAGCGTTGTCATATATTGTCGATCAAATAGGCTTGAAGGGTCAAATGTGTGGTGTGATCAAACATTTGATCTCTCATTCTCAAGTACCTGATAATATTCACTACACGGTCAGTGGAATACCGAATCGCGTCGTTCACGGAATTTCCAAGTTGGTCCACAACAAATTCGTTCCAATCTCCAAAATTACCAAAGGAATCACGTTCATCATCCACTATCATATTATGTATTACAATGCAAACTGTCATTATTTTGTTAAGAACAACCTTACTCCATGCAAGAGATGACTTCTTCACTATCGCGAATCGCGCTTGCAAGACTCCAAATGTACGTTCTACATCTTTGCGTGTTGCTTCTTGTCGTTCAGCAAATAACTTGTCCTTCAGTGTTTGTGGATGAACGATGGACGGAATGAATGCTGCCCATTTTGGATAAATACCATCAATAAGATAATATCCCATATTATATGAAGAACCATTTACCTCAAAATTCACAGTAAGATAATATCCCATATTATATCGAGAACCTACAGTATGCGCGTGACTAGGCAAAAGACAAGACGATCGCATCGAAGCTTGGACTTCTCAAGCATTGAGGACCTACAGTATGCGCGTGACTACACAAAAGACGAGACGATTGCACCGAGACTTGGACTTCTCAAGCATTGAGGACCTACAGTATGCGCGTGACTAGGCAAAAGACAAGACGGTTGCATCGAGACTTGGACTTCTCAAGCATCGAGGACCTACAATATGCGCGTGACTAGGCAAAAGATAACACGATTGCATCGAGACTTGGACTTCTCAAGAATCGAGGACCTACAATATGCGCGTGACTACACAAAAGACGAGACGATTGCATCGAGGCTTGAACTTCTCAAGCATCGAGGACCTACAGTATGCACGTAACTAGGCAAAGACAAGACGATTGCATCGATGCTTGGACTTCTCAAGCATCGAGGACCTACAGTAAGCACGTGACTAGTCAAAAGACAAGACGATTGCATCGAGGCTTGAACTGCATATTCATTTGTAATATCAATATGTGTGTTGTAGTTTATCAGTATTGTGGTAGTTTAAATTTCGTATCCGTAGGAGGACTGCATCTTTTCCGTATTTCTGTTGTATTTCGTATTTGTATTGTATTTTGTTTCTGAAGTTTATGAGTATTGTACTACTATTTCTTATTTTGTTTATGATTTTTTAATTTTACTTTTATCTAAATAAATCCAAAATAATTTAATTAATCATAAAATATATTTTTTCAATTAATTTTCAAAACCTAATTAATTTAATTTCAATTTACCTAATTAATACATTAACCTAATTATATATTAATAATTTTTTTTCTTTAAAACAAAAACACAAAAAAAAATTAAACCAATCTGGGGGGTGTACGTGCCCCCCGTTAAGGGAGGGCTTTCCGGACGCCCAGGCAAGGTGCCCGGGCAAGGCGCCCGAAAAAGAGCACCCGTTAAGGGTGCTCTTACACACTAATGCAGTGTATCTGACTTTCTTGTAAAATATTCCAAACTTTTAATGTGTTACAATATTGTGGTAATATCTTTTACAACACCCACTCTCAGGCGTGATCGAAAATATTTTGAGTTTACTCATGGAATTTATGTGTTGGAATGAACTCCACTATGTCGATCGATCTATTTTGGTATCACATTGAATTTGGTTAGTCCATCATTTCAATAATACCAAAACACATCGATGATGGATAGTTAATCAAATTCTATTATAAAATAGTGCACACTTTTAATATTCGTTAGTATTATCTTACCCCCACACCGTAATACCAAACTATTTTCCAAATTAAAAGCACGCTTAAGGATATCGTTTCACGCTATAATGGATGGAAATTCTTCATGTTCACACGTGATTATCTTGACATTTTTCTAATCAAATCTTGGTGTTTTCTTCACAACATCATCTTCCGTGGGGAACTAAAGGTTAAGCAATGCCCTAAAACCAGCGATTGCTTAGAATTAAATAATCATATCCGCCCATAGTTGAGCGATCTTATAGGTGTAACAAGACTCCACTAATCAAATAATCAACGACTCCTACAGAGATCTCAATGACTTTGATTAATTGTTTGGTCAAAGCCATCGTAAAAATCGAACGTAACCCACGGTTTTGTGAATCTTCCCCTTCCCACCACATTAACCGTGCTTGCACGTAATAAATACTTTCATTTTTTCAATATGTCCTCTATTCCACATCCTTGAAGTCAAAATCGTCAAATCAGAGATTGAAGTGGATTACGCGTGGATTTAAATATTTTTGGAAATTTTACAATTAAAATCACTAATATATGGCACAATTGAATTTTTCTCTGAAATTAGGAGATAACTAACTTATCGTCGAAATTAGCCCAATCTTGAAAAAAAATTCTCACTTTTGGGTTTTGGCTGAAAAATTAGGTATTAAAATGTAAGCAACCTTAATATTATATATATATATATATATAGTGAGTCTAGTGTTTATCTTATTTGTTTAAGTCATCTACAATCTCGTAATTAGATTTAATTACGGTTAATCTACAATTAATATTCACCGTTATATCATTTTATTAGCATAACCATCATAATCTTAATCTACCTTACAATTTAAGATATGGTAGGTGACTTAAAATAGTTAGATTAAGTCTCGAGCTTACTGGAGAATTACTATGTATATACGTGTAACGTCCTCAAACACAGCGGAAAATTTCAAATTTAAATCATACAATCAACGAGGACATTACGAAAAGAAATACACACCGGTGCACCAACATATAATATATATATGTGAACGAGTTTACAAAAGAATGTGATTACATCAAAAGATCATATACATAAAATATACACAAGTAATCACAACCACCTCAAAATATAGGGAAGCAGAATCAGGTCTCGAGCGCTCCCTCCGCCGTCACCACCCACCTAACGTCGCTCTCGGCCTGAAAGCAGACAATGAATGCCTGAGTTTCCAGGAGGAAATCCAGTATGCCAAACCCTAACACATATATGGACAGTAATGAAAATGCGAGGAAATCAACTAAATATCGCAACTGAAACACTCGCTAAGTTCCCGGGACCTCTCTCCCGGTCATAGCCAACAACAACCCGGGTCTCAAGGGCCCTCTCACCCCAACCCCTCAACACTCGTGCACACACGGCACCGCCGGTCCAAAACACGGCCAAACAACCCCCTCATTGCCTCAGTGTTACCGGAGCCACGGTTTTGCATCATTTGCCGGAGCCACGACTTTGCCTCAACTGCCGGAGCCACGACGACAATTATCACAATCCACCTCCACGTGTCACTACTAATCGCTATAAGGCCGGCATGTCCTCCGTCGCCCCAAAAGAGCCGGCAGACCCGTTGCCTTCTAGCCAATCAATAGCAACACACACACACAAAAACTGTATAAAACTGTCGAACAAAACGTGGCTTCCGGTCGACCGATCCTCACCAAGAGAACTGGCCCAACCGAAAAACCCGCCAAACGGTCGACCGACAAAGGAGTCCCGGTCGACCGAAAAGCACCAGTAGAAATCCATTTTCGCAAACAACAGTAAAACGGTCGAACAACCGAACCCTATCGGTCGACCGAAAACAACCAGTAGAACTCACCCAGAGTCCGCAGTTCACGGTCGACCGAAACCACACTTCCGGTCGACCGGCCATTAAGTTAACTTAAATGTCGGTCGAACGAGTCAAACAGGCGGTCGACCGTTTAGAGGGTCAACGCCCCAACCGACATACAACCGTACTTTCGGTCGACCGGCAAAGGGGTCCCGTTCGACCGAAAATACACAGGACGTCTTTCTCTCGCTAAAAATGCACAACCGGTCGACCGCCCAAAGGGCATCGTTCGACCGGTGCGAGGGATTCGCCCAAAATACACTAGAACCGGTCGACCGAACCAAAACACCGGTTGACCGATTTTAGTGCAGAACCGACTGTGCAGGTCCGACGAGCCCAAAACGGCCTACCGTCGACCGCTCTCACTCCCACACTAACAATAGGTGAGCTTGAAAGCAAGTTTGACGTACCTTAAGACTTGAAGAAGCCTTTGAAGAAACGACGACGAGTTTTCCACACGAAAACACCTCGCAACCGGCGCTTCTCCGACGAGCCTCCCACAACGACGATCCTCGCTGTTCCGGCGACTCCCACAGCACCCTCGCCTCCACAAATGACGAAGAAACTCTGATGGAGAGAGAGAGAGAGTGTGTGAGTGAGAGATGCGAGTGAGAGAGAGGGAGAGAGAGAAAAATCAACCTTTATATACTTTCTCCGACTCGATCTCAACCGTCCATCTCAATCCATCACTAATCCTCTCCTAAACACAATTAGCACATAAACAAGGATTAGGATCTAACAATACGTGTGTGTGTATATATATATAAGAGTTATATAATAGAGAATTTATTTCCAAGTGACATCCAAAAGGATTCAAACGACATGTTAAGTTTCGCAACACATAATATAAACACATAATAAGTAAGGATAACTTAGGAGTCATTTTCCTAAAGTAATTAATCTATTGATATCAGAAATATTTTATTCTTCGCTCCATCAGAAATGGACACAAGGAGTTACGTAAGGCAACGTAAAATAGTATTTATGTTGTATTTGGAATACTCAAGAGGACGTTTCTGAAATAACCTAGTCAACCATCATCATTCATCAATAACGGTATATATCCAAATGCTGCTTTCCAGTAGATCTCCACTTTGACACGATACATCGCGATTCCACTCAACGTTTTACTGTTACTTCATCCAAATCTCACATTCTTTTTTGGCTATAAAATGGCACGATAACAGCCCCTCACTCCACACAAAACCACAGAGAGAATTTAAGATTAACAACTCGATCGATCTTAAGTTCATCTACAGCAATGGCAGTTGGTTTATTGGTTGAGGTGAGAAGCAACACCATCTTGAAACCACACACTACAAATCACCACCATATCCTCAACAACAACAAACCCTTGTGTCCACTCTCCAACTCTTATGTTCCACTAACCATATTTGACAAAGCCTCCTTGAACCTCCATGTTGCCATCCTTTTCGCCTTCCGGTCCCCGATCCCCGACAATGATGCCCTAATAGAAGGCCTATCCGAGGTTCTCCTCCACTACCCCCACCTCACCGGCCGAATCGTTAACGAAAATGGGTCCCCATGCATCGTTATGAACAATGCGGGGATTCGACTTGTGGAGACCAACTTCACCACCACAACCCTAGACCAAAATCTTCCTCTAGTCCCATCCAAAACACTATCTAAATTCCATCCACCAATCCACGGGCAAACCGATGAGTTGCTTTAGATCCAACTCAATAGGTTTGCTTGTGGCGGTCTGATTGTAGGAGTCACGTCTAACCATAGGGTTGCAGATGGTCAATCCATGAGCACATTTCTGGTCAACTGGTCCAAGATGGTCCGCGGGTCAACCCCCGACCACCTTCCCTTCCACAACCGACATGTAGTCGTCTCCCCTAGAAGCCCAACACATTGCGAATTCGACCACCGGAGCCTTGAATTCAAGCCCATTCCGGCCTCCCCATTCATGAACGTTGACCAAGTTGGACTCCACTTCTCATCGGAGTTCATATCCAAGCTCAAATCCAAAGTCACCACTAGACGTTGTAGCACTTTCCAGTGCCTCCTCTCGCACGTGTGGAAGAAGTTGACCCTCGCACGTGGGCTCGGTGAGAACACGATGACCCAAGTCAAAATTGCTGTCAACGGTCGGACCCGAATGCGGGGCCCACCGAACGTGTCCATGAACGACTACTTCGGTAATCTCGTACTGTGGGCCCAACCGAGCATGACGGTTGGAGAGTTACAACAAAAAAGCTACTGCCACGTGGCGGACGAGATCCACGTGGAGGTGAAACGGATCGACGAGGACTACTTCAGGTCGTTCGTTGACTTCGGAGAGATGGCCGGAGATTTGGTCAACGATGTTCCGGTAGGGAACACTATGTGTCCGGATTTGGAAGTGGATAGTTGGTTAGGGTTTGAGTTCCATGAGCTCGATTTCGGCGGTGGGCCGCCGTGTGGGTTCGTCCCACCAAGCCTGGCAGTGGAGGGGTTGATCGTGTTTGTACCGTCGTGTACAATCAAAGGTGGTGTGGATGTGTTCGTCGGGGTCAAACAGGAAGATGTTGACCTTTTAAAGAAAATCTCATACGACATCGATGAATGATATTGGCTTGAAGTTAAAAGCGTTATGTTCATTATGTTACTGTTTGTTTAGTATTTTCCAGTTGAGTACTTCTTCTGAAGAAGTGGTCGATCAACCAAATTTTATAAGTGCGTTGTTTGGAAAGATTTCTTGGGTTTTGTACGATAGTTAGATGGATATATATTTCAAAATGCTTAAGAATAAGTTCTCTATATGTATTACTTTGTGATCTTTTGGAAATCACAATAGTATCCTTGTATATTCCAGAAAGTGGACGACCGACGACGATGCTAAACTATGGTTAATTTGTTTCATCCTCACGTCCAAGTGGTGCTCAAACATGAAACTTTTTGTTTACAAAAATAAAGTTTTAATCCTCCTGTAAACATTCTTTTATGGAATTTCAGGCTAGTGTTGTGTTTTCTTTTTTGACGTAAGTGTTGATTACAATTTTAAGTTTTAACATCCTCTTTAAGAAACAAAACGAATTCTCACAGTCATTTTTATTTTTCCACCCACCAAAGCTACCCACATTCAGTGCGAATTCCATTCATACCATTCTTAAATACATGAAGATGGAGTTTAATTCGAATGGTTTTCAAGTACCCAAGAGAGAGTATTGAAAATTTTCAAATTTTTTGTTTTATTTTTTGTAGATGGACAACATTTACTAAATAAGCCGAAATCGATAAAATGTCCAACAGAGTTATAACGGAGCTAGATGAAATTTTGACGGAATGGGACTTATGCTGAATTGGGTAATATATGACGGATGTTTTACAGTGAATGATGTACATATTACACAACATAGCATATCAACTCGAAACCATATATATGATCACCAACAACCCAAATGGGTGTTGTTGGACTTTGGATCATGAGGTTTGGTCCGATTTTCAGTCCATCAATTGGGCTCATATGAAAATAATGGACGACAAGGTTGTTGGAGGTCTATAGACATTCCAAATGTGACATTTCCGTTAGTTTAGCCACTATGGTTTTATTTCTCTAATCAAACTAAATCACATTTATTCTTATCTATTAAGAAAAAACATACTAATTTGTAAGATCATCCAAGTTAAATCAACTTCGACCCAAATATCTCAATTTAAATTAATGGCTATATTAGTTGGGGTTCGAAGAGATTAGATCACAAAATCTCATACCGAGAACACATCGAAAGTGCCTACTAAGCCTACACAAATATAGTCACAAAATAAAGGGTCCTACACAAAATGACAAGCCTTCCCCTGTTTGTAATTAATTTACTTACAAAAATACTAAAAATTAATAATACATTGTCTAACAAAATACATATTAATATTTAGTGCAAATACAATTCATATAAAATTCGACATCCAGTAATGCACTACATCAATCCATTTGATTCAACCCAATTCATGAGTTTTGTCAACATTTTTTCATCATTATCCATTCGGTTATGGTTCTTCAACAAAATGTACAGCATTTCGAGCTTAGTTTGATTAACTTGCATTTGATATTTTCACTTGGCTCTTTCTGCTCACTCTTCCTCCATCTTCAAGTCTTCTTCTCTAATTTTGGCACTGTATTCAATTTGTGCACCAAGTTCGTACACTCAGTCGTCTTTATTCATCTGAATTACTGCCCCCCTTGACTTTTTTCACACCTTCGAAGCAATCAAACGGTCGTGATGTTAGATCCTCCTGAGTTGGTATATTTTCCTTTGATTGTGTTGAGTGGGTCATAGATTCTCAATGCTCTTTCTTTTTCCGGTGCTACCGTTTCGAGGACTCTCTTCCACTCCCATTTCCTGAGACACATTATGTTGTCTGCGTGCAACACCCATCGTAGTAGATGAAATAAATGACTCCCATTTTGGGTACCTGCGTAACATGATCCACACATGAAAGTAAAAAAACTCGAGTTCTCTCGTAAATACAGTGACTTTCCCGGGTGACATTTTCGTCATTGAAGTCACTCCTTTTTCGCTGCACTATTTCATCGTAGCAACCAACCCACTTCATGATAGATGGTGCAATCATTCTCCAACGACCCTTTAAGAAATCCTCATTCCGCACTGGTAGGTTTGTGTTGCCTTCGACTGACTCGTCGTACACTCGTTTGACTTTGCTCCATAACACTTCAGATCTTTGGTTGGTTCCAACTACCACATCACAACTTATATGCATGTACGTCGAGATGAGTATCTCATCCTCCTTTGTAGGCCACACATACCTTTGCCTAATTCGCCGTGGTGGGTCGTTGTGGGATTGGTGAAAGGGTTTACTTCATTTTCGGCATTCACATCCAGCTTATCGTCTCGACGGTTTGCACTACATTCCCCACTTAGGTACCGCCCATACATTTGATATTGGTTTGGTGTATTTCATGTGGGTCGTGAGGTTGGTATTGCTAGTATGGTGCGAATTGTTGGTTTTGGTCGTAAGGTTGGTACTGTGGGAAATGGTTTTTATATGGTGGGTAATGCAGATATCCTTGGGGAAATAATAGATGTTAGTTGTTTGTGTACGACATTGTTCACGATTGTCATCCGGAGAAGGCATTACAAGGTGAGAGGAGTAAGAGTGGAATGCTGGTGATGGGATTAAGAGTGGGATGTTGGTGATAGCAATAATAGATGTTAAATATGAGAGGTGAGAGTGTCACATTTTCATTGTGCAGTCACGCGATAACTGTGTCACCACTGGTTTACTGTATAGTCACAAAATTGCTTTCGTTCGCGATTCGTTGCGATCACATTTTCCCTGTGCAATTATGTGATAACTGTGTCACCATGAGTTTACTGTAGAGTCAAGAAATTGCTTTGGTCAGCGATTTGTTGGGATCGCGCGATTATATAGGAGTGCTCATCGTTCATTTTACCAACATCGCATCATGTTATGGAGGAAATGCGGATTGACAATGTTTTCTTGTAGTATGTATTTTAATTTTTGGAATTTCAATTGGTGTAATATGTAGTATGATTTATTAATTATTAATAAAAAATTCGTGGTTTAATAATAAAATGTGTTAATTAATTTCATTAAAGTAATTACAATAATAATTAGTCATGTAATTTGTTGGTGGATGTGAAGGAATTAAAAAAGAAAGTAAAAAAATAATAATGTGGAGGAATAAATTGTTGAATTTCTGGGTGGTCTCGGCATTGTTAAGAGGAAGTTTTGAGAAGTTGAGGGGTTTTTGACTGATCTGATGTGGTAGAGAGAGAAACTAACGTGGATGTTGGGTGCTTAGGGTAGCCCAGGTACTACAAGTGCTCATAGGTCATCCTCAACAGTGATTTTGTTTTAAAAATCACAACCATCATTCTCTCATCCACATCATTTTTTCTCTCATCCACATCAACACGATCTTTACTCCCACAATATTTATACTATTCACTCGTCAATAGCGATATTATCCCACAACTTTCTTTTTCCTCCACCTCACTTTATTCTCCATTATTTTATGTTTTCCCTCAATAACCAATACATACCTTAACTCATTTTCATTACTTATTGTAATTAATTAATAATTACGAAAATTAACAATAACTTAATTAATTAATAATTCTGAAAATTCAAAACAAATATTATTAAATATTAATAATGTATTACAATAATTTATGTTGCAAAATAAATTAATCCTAATAAGTAATAAAAAATATTTAATAAACACATTAACAAAAAACCAAAAAAAAATATTACCCGCGTGATCACGAACCCATTGGGCGATAAATGGGCAAAGAGCCCATTGAGGATGCCCTTAGGCTTATTATATTACAACTACAACATCACATACTTGATCTTATATTAGACTTAACGTTTTCGTATGTTAATAGATCTCGCAAGAAACCTTCCAAACCAAGCCAACATGTTAAATTGATACTGAGACAAGATTAAGGTTTTGTTGTATATTGCTTGTATATTTTTAGGGTTACAAGATGAGGTTTTATATTGTACATGAGGTTTTATAAGTAATAAAAAACTGAGACAAGATTAACATGTTAAATTGATACTGAGACAAGATTAAGGTTTTGTTGTATATTGCTTGTATATTTTTAGGGTTACAAGATGAGGTTTTATATTGTACATGAACTTTAGATGTAGCCGTTGTTGTTGCCAAAAAGGTGTAGTCCGAGATTTGTGTGATTGGGTTGCGTTTATGGAAGGAGGCGATGATGAGAAAGATCTTCTGAGCTGGAGGCTTGGTTTGGAAGGTTTCTTGCGAGGTTTCCATGATCTCCATTAGGTATGTTCTTTAACACGCCCCCTCAAGTTGGGTCCGGAAGGGATTGAGGGAACCCAACTTGGAAAGGATGGATTGAAATTGTCTTTGATCCAAGGCCTTTGTGAAGATGTCTGCGAGTTGTTCTTTGCTTGAGATGTACGGTACTTCTATTTCTTTGTTTTGGATCTTTTCCCGGATGAAGTGACAGTCAACTTCAATATGTTTGGTCCTTTCGTGAAAAACTGGATTTGAAGCTATGTGGCGGGCGGCATTATTGTCACAGAACATGTTCATGACTTTATTGAAAGGTTGCTTCATGTCCCGGAGGAGTTGTTTGAGCCAAACTAGCTCACTTGTGGTAGAGGCCATAGCCCGATATTCTGCTTCAGCGCTTGATCTAGCAACAACATTTTGTTTTTTACTTCTCCAAGTTACGAGATTCCCACCAACGAATGTACAAAAACCTGTAGTGGATTTGCGGTCATAACTTCCTGCCCAATCTGCATCGGAGAAGCCAATTATAGAGTTAGAATTATTATTCTTCATCCACAATCCTTGTCCAGGAGTCATTTTTAGATACCTGAGTATTCGATCAATAATGTCTAAGTGACGTGTGTGCGGTGCATGCATAAATTGACTAATAATGCTAACTGCATATGTTATATCGGGTCTAGTTACAGTAAGGTATATGAGTTTCCCAACAAGTCTTTGAAACTGCCCAATATCCTTAACCGGTTCTCCTTCAGTGAGTCCAACTCTGTGGTTGGTTTCGATTGGAGTGTTGGCCGGTTTGGACCCAAGTTTCCCAGTTTCTTTTAGTAAGTCAATAGTGTATTTTCTTTGCGATAGAAATAAACCTTTTGTGGAGTAGGCAATTTCTATTCCTAAGAAATATTTTAGAACCCCAAGGTCTTTGATGTCAAATTTAGATTTTAGATAGTTTTTGACTAGGTTAATTGCATGATCACTATCACCGGTGATTATAATATCATCTACATAAACAAGCACAATGGTGGTTATGTTGTGATGGTTTTTAATGAACATGGATGCGTCAGCGGAAGACTTAATAAATCCAAATAACAGAAGAGCGTAACTAAGTTTAGCATACCATGCACGTGGGGATTGTTTCAATCCGTAGATTGATTTGTGTAGCTTGCATACCTGATTTGTAGTAACGTTGTATCCGGGAGGTGGAGTCATATAGACTTCTTCTTCGAGGTTCCCCTGAAGAAAAGCATTTTTGACATCCATTTGATAAAGTTTCCAGTTTTTGTTAACGGCTATAGAGAGAAGAACACGAACAGTGTTCATTTTAGCTACTGGTGCAAAGGTTTCTAGGTAGTCTAGGCCGTAAGTTTGAGTGAACCCTTTTGCCACAAGTCTAGCTTTATATCTTTCAATTGTCCCGTTGCTATTGTACTTGATCTTGTAAATCCATTTACACCCAACAGGTTTGATCCCGGTTTGTAATGGAACACAAGTCCAAGTTTTATTTGATTCTAGTGCTTTTATTTCATCGTCCATGGCTTTGCACCATTTTGGATCCCTAATAGCTTCATGGTATGAATTAGGTTCTTTGTAATTATCTATTTGGCTTATGAAGGCTTTGTGAGTGGGTTTTATTTGATTATAGGACAAGTAGTCCTCAATGGGATAGGTTACGTGAGAAGTGATAAAATCTTTTAACCTAGTTGGAGGGCGATTTGGACGAGTAGATCTTCTTCTTTGGATGATTTCTTCTTGGTTGTTTGTTTGGTTATCTTCAGCTTCTTCTCCACCTCTATTGTTTTCTTCTTCTTCTTCTTCTTTGTCTTCTTCTTCTCTCGGGGCCAATTTATCTGTATGTGATTCTGATATTCCCGTGTCGAAGGTTGGCAGTGGAGCGTCAAGCATTGTGGGTGGGTCTGTGCCTTTTTGAAAGTAAGCATCTCTTTCAACAAAAGATACATCTCTTGAAACATAAAGGTTACAATTTATTGGGTCATAACATTTGTACCCTTTTTTGCTAAAGGAATAACCAAGGAAAATACATTTTACAGAATTAGAGTCGAGTTTATCTACTCGTTTCCTGTGAACAAAACAAACACATCCAAATATCCGAAGATGATCCAAGGTTAGGTTTTTTCCAAGTAAAATTTCCAAAGGTTGCTTATTTTGAAGATTGGAGCTTGGTAGTCGATTTATGAGATAAGTTGCGGTTAGGACAGCATCTGACCAAAAATGTTTTGGGACATTATTTTGAAATAGTAAAGACCGGGTAACATTCAAAAGGTGACGATTTTTCCTTTCAGAAACACCATTTTGTTGGGGAGTATTGATACAAGTAGTTTGATGAAAAATGCCTTTGGTTTTCAAAAAATTTTGGAAAATGTGGCTCGTATATTCCGAACCATTGTCAGATCTAAAAAACTTTATTTTGAAGTCATACATATTTTCAACAAGGGTCACAAAATCACAAAAAACTTTGAACGCATCAGATTTTGTTTTTAGAAGGTAAATCCATGTAGTGCGGGAAAAATCATCAATAAATGAAATAAAGTATTTAAAACCATTATAAGACTCAACAGGGGCCGGACCCCAAATATCAGAATGAATAAGTTCAAGGGGACAACTAGCTTTATTTGTAGCAGAATGAAAAGGCAGTCTAGTTTGTTTCGAAAAATGACATACATCACAAGAATATTCAGCAGAAATAAAAGGAAATAGTGTTTTTAAAACATGATGGGACGGATGTCCCATTCTCTTGTGCCAAAGTTCATGATTTGGTTTATTAATAACATGCATCGCCTTATTTTGGGTGTCTAAGATGTAGAGCCCATTGATGAGAACTCCTCTACCAATCATCATTCCTGTAATTCGATCCTGAAAAAGTACATCAACAGGAGTGAATATAACATTACAATTTAAATTCTTAGTAATTTTAGCAACTGATAGAAGATTGGAATCGAACGAGGGGACATACAATATGTTTTTTGCACATTTATTTAACAGTTGCATATCCCCTATACCTTTGATTTCAACTTGATTACCATTAGCTACAGTTACGAATTTATTTAGCAAGTCCAAATTATTTTTTGTATTATTTAGTAATGATGGGTTTCCGGTCATATGGTCTGTGGCACCCGAGTCAATAATCCATTTAGTATTAAGAGACGTATTAACAGAAAAATTGGTAGAGTAATTATCTAAGACCTTTTTCATACCTGAGTAATTACCTGAACTTTGAGGGTTGCTTTGCAAATAACTGTTCAAGTGGGCTAGTAGCTGGCCCAATGAATTCGTGTCCATGGGTCCACCTCCAGATGTGTTAGCAGGCCTGGAGTTGCTTACAAGAGGGTTGGTTGTGGATGGGGAGAACAAAGCTGGACTCGGGTAATCGGTTGTGCTATTCGGGTGTTCCATTTGTGCTGCTATATAACCCCTCGGATCCGCGTGAGACCCGACTTCACCCCATTTTCTTCGTTCCCCATCTAAGCTAGGGTTTGCGAACCCTCCAAAGCTGCCGCCGCTACCTCCCCTTCCTTTGTTCCGATGATCGCCCCCTCCGTCCCTTGTCGGTCGGAGGTGAGGATGTAGGAACCAGCATGAGTTCCTGTTATGGCCAGATTTCTTGCAGTTATCACAAGTTTCGTTAGTTTTATTTCCATATTTACCTCTGGTTTTTCCGTTTTGTGTGGTGGTTTGTTGTTTTCCGGCGAGAAGTGCCTGAGACTCCGATGTGTGATCGGTTTGTTGGGTCTGAGTAGTGGTGCGGCGGGTTTCTTCCCGTTGGACCATTGCGATGATGGACGCCAAGTTTGGAAGTTCGGGTGTCATTAATATTTGGCTTCGAATGGCTTCATAGCTACTGTCGAGTCCGATAAGGAATTGGTATATGTGGTCTTGTTCCATGCGCGTAAGGATGACTTTTGGGTCCGAGGTTGGGGGTTCATAGATGGCTAGTTCGTCCCATCCTCTTTGGAGTACTCCGAGATACTCGGTGATGGTTTGAGTGCTTTGTTTTGTCTGCGAAATATCTTGCTTTAGTTTGAAAATATGAGCAAAGTTGTGAGCCTTACCATAGATGCTTTGAACCGAGTCCCATAACTCTTTTGCAGAGTTTTTGTATAAGAAGATTCCACCAATTTTTGGCTGCATTGAGTTGATCACCCATGACATGATTAGATGATCTGTTGCTTGCCATTCTTCTTGTTTTGTTTCAGTTCCCACGCCGGTTGGTTTTGTTGTTGTTCCGGTGATGTGGCCTAGTTTTCCTTTGCCACTGAGGGCAAGCGAGACCGCCCTCGCCCATAAGAGGTAGTTTTGCCCATTTAGCGGTTGGGAGACCAGGCGAGGTGCATTCACTTCTGGATCCGTCATGCTTTCTGGGAGGAGGATGGTTGGCTTGATTGGCCTTCAACCCCCTAAGAGAGGTAGAGACCGATGTTGTGGCTGGGAGGACGGTTGGCTTGTTTGGCCTTCAACCCCCTAAGAGAGGCAGAGACCAATGATGAGTTTTGGAAAGCCTGAGGTCGACTGCGGTTGTTTTTGTTTCTCAGAATCGTTGCTCTGGTACCATGTTAAATTGATACTGAGACAAGATTAAGGTTTTGTTGTATATTGCTTGTATATTTTTAGGGTTACAAGATGAGGTTTTATATTGTACATGAACTTTAGATGTAGCCGTTGTTGTTGCCAAAAAGGTGTAGTCCGAGATTTGTGTGATTGGGTTGCGTTTATGGAAGGAGGCGATGATGAGAAAGATCTTCTGAGCTGGAGGCTTGGTTTGGAAGGTTTCTTGCAAGGTTTCCATGATCTCCATTAGGTATGTTCTTTAACACGAACCCATTGGGCGATAAATGGGCAAAGAGCCCATTGAGGATGCCCTTAGGCTTATTATATTACAACTACAACATCACATACTTGATCTTATATTAGACTTAACGTTTTCGTATGTTAATAGATCTCTCATGTTGGATTAGTCAATATCGAAGATCAATTCCCAAAATGTGATTACATGATTGAGATTTGACTAATAAAATACAAGATGCTTAAAAATAGAGAGAAAAAACAGGAAACATCTAACAGAACACTGTCAACACCAAACCAAACCAAAAGATCCAAAATTGCCCATCAAATCCAAGTTCTTTTTTGCCATACATTGGCAATCACTTTCCTAAAAAGAAGAACCAAGAATCTACAAAATTTGAACGTGGACATGGAAATATGGAACCAAAACAAACAAACAGATAACAAGGAGAAACGTCAACACTCCATGCATGCATGATGGCACATTAGTAACATCATTCACACACAAATTCTATCTTCCCCATCAAGTCAATGATCTAATTGGTTTTTAGTTTTTGTTTTAAAAAATCAAGTTAATGGCCTTTACATACGGTTCTATAACCAAGAGTTTGCTTTATTAATTAATTAATCTCAAAACCTTTCTAAGTAGTCAATGTTTGACTCATCACAACTCCCCATATATGGTCATGAATGGATACTGTGGCTGAGGTTGTATTCTACTCACTCTCTGGCCTTCAGAGAGGTCCTGCACTGGTCTTCTATTGATCTTGCGTTCTTTAATTTAGTGAAAATTGCCATTACTTACTTTCCTGCATGAATAGGACAGTCACATGGTATATATATATACATGCAAAAGTAAAAATATGTTGTAAAATTAATTATGAGATGGACGATGCATGGTAACTTCTTTATTCAACCAGTAATATTTTCATAAGAGGTAACTTTTTACTTCTTTATTTACATCTCGATCAGTATAGAAGATGAACATTTGTAACTTACAGACTTCCATGTATGTAAATATGAGGTTGTGGTATGCAACGAGAGATTAAAAAATTATAAGAAAATTGTGGTATTTCCTCCTCCACATACATTTCTAATGTTTGATCGATGTTTGCTTTGTTTTTTGCTTGAGTCATTCCATTGATAGTTGAGGTTTTCACAACAAAATAATAATGTGGTTTTATGAAGGTTTAAAAAAAATCTACACCTAGCTGGCTAGCTAGAATCTTCAAAGGTCTCACTTGGAGTACATCAATTATATTTAGTTCCATATATACTTCATTTGCTTAAGAAGGAGATGATTTCACATATACCCTCCCAATTAAGTCAAACGTGAGATCAGTTAATAATTTAATAAACCGCCAGACCTTTTTATGGACATCCACTTGGCCATATATGACTTCATGAGCAGTATTAATTCTCCAGTCTCCATGACCCCAATTATAACCAACCACCCTCCTAAATTCCTAATACTTCCACAATAAGTACTTAACTCTATACGTGTGGGGCAACCTTACATTCGACAAAATGTCAAACAACACTTCCTATATAATATCCTATGCGGCTATGACTACGTTTATCTCTGACTATTGCACACAACATATAGCTGATAAGTATAATATTCTTTACCCACCAATGCAACAAAGATGAGCATGTGAAAGTTGGTGAGATGAATTGAAAAGTCACAAGACTCGTGCAAGTGGTCTGAATCCGACAAGATGTTGGTCGGTTTAATTCCTTCGTGAGTAAGTTTTTGGACTTGAAAATTTAATGGAAGATTGCTGATTTTTAGATATGTTCCGTTAATGTCACAAAGCATTCACATGTTTAACTTAAACTTAATTAATTGAACGATTGAAGAGATTTAATGTCTTATTTTCTCATGTACCAATTGGTGGACGTGTCTTTCTGTGGTAAACATCACCTGTTCAGTTTCCCCGAACTTTTCTAAGTTTCTTAAGAAACTGTAGTTATTGGCTTTTCTTCCAATTGCAAAAACAAGATGTTACTAGCTATTGTTGATCTATCTCCACAAAATACACAGGTTCTTTCAAATCTCTCAAAATTTCTTATTATCTTTGACAAATATGTTATTCTATCAGTAGCTGAAATCCTATTGTGGATGGAGATTAGGGTGTATTTCGTCACGATTCCTCCGATTTAAATTTGAAGAGAATCTCATATAAAATTATTTTTATAAACTCATAGATTTGACAAGATTTGATATAACTATGACAAGAGCACCCACGGTCGTGATTGGGATTAGGGGTGCACATGGGTTGGGTTCAACCCGAAACCCAACCCGAACCCGACTGGTCGGGTTGGGTCGGGTTGGGGAGGGGTTCGGGTCGGGTCGGGTTGGGAAAATCAAAAACCCGAATTTTCGGGTCGGGTTCGGGTTAAGGGGGTCGGGTTGACCCAACCCAACCGGAACCCGATTTTTATTTTTTTTTTATTTTTTTTATTTTTTCCCAAATAAACCGGTCGACCGAACATCACTCGGTCGACCGTTTCCAACCCGAAAATTTCGGGTGTTCAAGCCACCGGTCGACCGAACCCGACCAAGTTTGGGAGAAAATTTCCGAATTCGGGTTCAACCCGATCCAACCCGACCCAACCCGAAAATTTCGGGTCGGGTTGGGTTGAACCTAAACTGGTTCGGGTTCGGGTTGAGTTTTTTCCCAACCCGAAAATTTCAGGTCGGGTCGGGTTGAGGCCCAAACCCGACCCAACCCGACCCATGTGCACCCCTAATTGGGATGACCTAGGTCATCCACTTTCTCTCTCTTCCCTCCAAATGACTTACCACGTCATCATGACCCAACATCTTATTTCTCCTTCATTATTCACCCCTTAACCATGACCTACGTCATCTCACTATTTTTTCTCAACATCGTTAATTTTCTTCTGAACTTTTATTCTTTTCGAAAATCATTTATATTTACCAAAAATATTAATAATCTATTTGGGAAAATATTTATATTTATATTTCAGTTTAATTGTTTTCTACTTTAAATTTAGTACAATATTTCCTATTTCAGAGAAATTGGTGTATTTCAGTATAATTTTCGTACTTTAATTATAACGTTATTGTTGAGATTGACTCATATGTCTTATGCCCACTCCGACGGGTCGGTCGAGGTCTTGCCTAATTATTGTATAGAATATAATAAACCCTAACCCTAATTATTATCAAAATATAAACTAAAACTACTTAAATCCTAACTATTTATCAAAATATAAACTCCTAATTATTAAAACAAATAACAAAACAAAACCAAAATAAAAAAAATAAAGATAAAAAATGAGACCAACCGGGGTGGGCCGCTTTGCACAACCCGGTCGACGCTTGGGACGCTGGACGACCAGGACATGGTCGTTCCGGATGGACGAACTTGTTAAGGATGGTCTAAGAGAAAAGAGAACTTGTTACGGTAGGTTAGAATCCTATCATGACTTGTAGAAAAGAGAACTTGAAAATATTACAATGTGAGGACATTATAGTAGATGCAACACAATTTTTTTGGATTCCTGTAGGAAGTTGAAAAAATTAGGATTCCAAATTCTATACAAAAATTACCTTAGGAATCCAAGTGATTCCGCAGGAATGAGAATCAAAGATGTAGTTTGGCAACCCAGATTTTAGTAATCCTATACAGGAATTCTATCCATGGTACAAACGCATCCATTATATGTGTTTTCAACAACACACTACAAAGAGTCATCTCTATTTTCTCAAGATTCTTTCTATTCCCCTAGAAATTTCTACTTGTTTTGTTGGAGGTTAATAGTTATGTACCTAAGGAGTCAACACATATATACAATTCCTATGCAACCCTTAATTAGGTACAACCGCTCAATATGCCTCAAACATAAAAATCCTTGGTTTACTAATTATGGTTATATATAATTTTTGTATAATTAAGTATATATAAATACATAAAAATATAGTTATAAATAGATTATTCGGGGTTAGCGAATTGCGGTATTGAGACAACTCTAACCCCATTCGTTTATTGAACCGGTTGACGGTTAATCGGGTTAGCGGATTGACGAATTGAAAGTATTGACCCACATAAGTGTTTGACGGTTGAAGTGGGATCGGATTGACGGTTACCCACACTTGGCTGGCCACTGGGGAAAAAAAACTTGTCATACCACATTATGTTGGTGCTTTGTAGGTGCACATAAATTCATTGATGGTGTTATTAATTATCTACAAATGCTCTATTCATATACTTATGTTCATAGGTAGGAACTACACATAACTAGGTTTAAATCCTGAACAACACATGAAACAAAACATCCACAACTTTCTTACAAAAAACAGTAGAGGTGTCTTCATTTCATGAATCTTCTCACGGCACAAGGTAAATATATAGTAACTACTGTCGAGTTACCATTCCTTACAATGTGGGTTAATTTTCCAAAAGTTTGAGTGAAGTTCCCTCAATGTATGGTGAGGGTGAAGTACATATGGATTGCCCACAACAATGAGAAAATCAATGACCACGATGGTGGAGATGGTGGTGGTGTACAGGAAAAAGGATATATGTATTGATTGCTGTTGTTTTTTCCCGAAAGAAATTCGTCGTTTTTAATTAGCAACATTTAACTCGAGTATCAACTCATGTTTCAAGCTAATTTAAGATTAAAAATCTACCAAATATGGGAAATTATCACCTAGTTGGATCAAGTCAAGTTGATATATCTTTACTGATTCATGATTTAGGAATACTATTATTTTGTTGATACTTATTGCGGTTTAGAACAGTTACAAGCTTGAATTCCAAGTACACTAGTTTTGTGTCTTGGATGGTAAAATAGATAGTTGGTTTAGAAGTTTATTTGTCTCCGATTTCAAGAGTACGTATACATTAAATGGTCGATTTGAGTAGGGTGGATTTTTTTCCTTTTTTTCTCTCTCTCTCGAGAAAAGGTGTGTGAGGTAAGGTGGTGGTCCTACATCTCACGACAGTTTCATAATGAGAAGAAGCATTTAATGTGTTGTCCATGGGCAATTGCTCCTCCACTAATGATAGTACTATACTTTTTGCAAGAGTTGACATGATTATGGTATAAGAAAAAATAGGTTATCTAACATTTGCTGACTTGCAGAGAAGGTGACACCACCCTCATGGACCCAATGGAGTTAGGTAGCAAGATGTCAATACAGCATCGACAACAACAAACAAGTCTAGACATATCAAAGTTCATTATTATCGACCATGTAATCATGCAAGCTTAATTTGTAGAACGAAAACTATAAGCGTCAGGTGAGCTAACTCAACTATAAGCAACAAAAGATACACATCTATGTGTAACTATTTAAATTGTAATGCATGTTATTCTTGGCTCCAAAACTTTTTTTACCACTAATTATATTATGAGAAGAAAAGTTGAGAGTTGTGCTAATACAAAAACACATACGTATGGTTGGTGATAAGGTACATATGTACTACTCTCCCCTCAAAAAAGAAAATAAGGTACACACTACCACACCAATAGGATACACACGAAAGAGTTAAAGAAAGTGATCAAATCAATAAAGAAAAGGCGAGAGCATTATGGAGCTGTCGCGATCCAAAAAAGAGGCACTCTTTTCAGATTTTGGAAGAGATTCTCATGTACTGGAAGTGTGATTCGTGTGCATGTTGTTGTCTTGAGAAATCTTGTCAATGAGATCGTGAATATATTTAGATGATAACGCTTGTTTTGTTGATATATAATAGGTGGATGGATAACGGATAAATGTTGATCATTCATTGTAATTTTAGTTTTTAAGGAAATGAAACTATCTTTCTTTTATTTTATCTTGTTATTCGTTTCTTTTTCCGACAAGTACTAAAGAAAATTAAGTGCATATATTCTGATAAAAAATAGAAATTTATTATATTGTAGGTCGACCGAGAAGGCAATTACCAGTGCTGTAGGAATATATTAACTAATTCCATGTTAATTATAAAACTTCTAATCAGAGAAATCTCTCTCAAGTCTTTCCTGAAATCCAATATTCCATTTTTTCTTTTTTTTCTAAAAAAACCCAGACATTACCCAAACAATCTACTCAAATTAAATATTATCATGAAAAAAATCCACATCTTAACATGGCCATTCACATTCAAATTTGTTATCATAGATTCATAGCTTCAAGTAGTATATTTATACTTGGAAGTGGACCCAATTATAATTAGGTCTACTATGTAGGGTTATATCTTTCATGGATATAACGCTTACATAGTTACATATAAGTTAACAATAAAACACTTAAAAAACCTACATTTTAACATGCCACATAGCACATGTTTGTTAAATATGATTTAAATCATACTTGGATAATATCACTTTCTACATTGATCAAGAACAACAAAGTTGGAAAAGATTAGTTTTGATTAAATGTCTTCATGGTAGTAATTAATTGGTTACATATTGCAAGTTGCAAACTCAAATATACTTCGGTGACAGAAATACATGATTCTAAATTAGTTTGAACCGCAAAAATCAGCTCTGTGGAAGCTAACGTGGTTAACTTTCCCCTCCAGCAAAAAAAAGTATTTCTGGACAAACCTGCATAAATTAGGTTTCTGTCGATCTAAACGGACCCCAACATAACTAAACACAGTTAGTAAAAAACAAAATTGCATATCCAGTAACACTGTACACCCAAATAGCTTCACCAACAAGACTAAGTCATAAATCATAATAACATGTCCATTACCTCTTTTAAAGTGTCATGTGTTTTTTAATTGAATCTCAACATGCATGTAATTAGAGGTGAGCATCCGGTCCGGACCGGACCAGATTTTTATATGGGGTCCGGACCGAAGACCGGACCAGATACCAAATTTTTTTAAATAAAAAACAAAAAAAAGACTGATCCAAATCGGACTGGACCGAACCCAAAATTTTAAAATCTTCCGGACCGGACTGGACCAGACCAAATCAAAACTTCCCAGACCGAACCTGGACCGACCGGTCCGGTCCAAAAACCCGGTCCGGTCCGGGTTTTGCTCTCCCCTACATGTAATTCGCATCGGTTGGATTCAATCCCTCGTCTAGCCTAATCCAAGAGTAAATATCTACTAACCAAGTGTAACATCCTCAAAAGCGGAAGAAATTTAAATTTTTAATAAAACACAACACAATGATATTACCGAAGAAAAACAGATAACTGGTGCACCAACATATATACAATATATATCTGAGAGTTTCAAAAGTGTGATTACAACAAAAGATAAGGAAAATATACATGTAATCACTCGGACCTCAAAATAAGAAAAGCAGGATCTGGCCCCGAACATGCTCCTCCTCAGTCACCACCTCCTAGTGTCGCTCACGGCTAGAAATAAAACACGACTATTCCTGAGTTTCCCATAAGGAAACCCCGTATGCCAAACTTCTATCACAATAAATGAACTAGACATCTAAAACATGTATGATATGAAATGCAGTAAACAAACATGTATGATATGAAATGCAATAAACAAACATGTATGATCTAGCCCAACCCTCACACGTGCCCCAGGCACCACAACCGGAAACACCCTCGGCTACAACACAACGTTGGATCACTCTCAGGTCGGTAATGTCTGTATTGTTGACCCTCTAGGGCCGGAGACCCGATGCCATCTTGAGCTGCTCCGGTAAACCACCCTCAGGCCAGCAATGTCTGTACCGTCACTAGTGCAGAAAAGTCCATATACGTCGGATATACAGGGGTATAGACGTCGGATTTCGACGGTCCAAGTACCCGACGTCTATTTTCCCGTCGTCTATTCCTTATTGTATAGACGTCGGCTATATACGACCGACGTCTATACAGTGTATAAACGTCGGCTATATACGACCGACGTCTATTATATGTTAATTAACAAAAAAATACATTGGAACGTATATCGGGCATTCTGCACTCACATTAATCAA
This sequence comes from Triglochin maritima, assembly GCA_963682175.1. NCBI lineage: Eukaryota > Viridiplantae > Streptophyta > Magnoliopsida > Alismatales > Juncaginaceae > Triglochin > Triglochin maritima. Next base: position 62,089,457 of record OY821770.1, read on the forward strand.
GCCCAAGCTGTCCAAGTGCCCCAAGTGCGAATCTTTTGACAAATAACCACAAATATCAAGCTCATCATAACCAGGTGCTCCAAGTCGTTCGCGTTCAGCAGTAAAGGAGTGGTGGAGTACATCAACCACACTAACAAAAATAAATTCTCCGATGTGGGACTAAAGTATTACACCCAATAGACGTCGGATATTTATATTGACCGACGTCTATTCATACAGCATGACCTATAGACGTCGGTCATGCTATACATCCGACGTCTATACATTGAAATAACAATAATTAATAAAAAATACGCCCTATAGACGTCGGCTACCATATACAACCGACGTCTATACATGAGTTAATAGTAAAAAAAAGACGTTGCAACCATTTGAAGCCCAAGTTGCCCCAAGTGCCAATCTTTTGACCATTAAATATATATATGTATCTCACTTGAATTTTGTAATGTGGTACCAAACTACCATTTAGAAGTAAAGGAGTAGTTGAGTACTTCAACTCCACCAATAAAAAACTTTCTCCAATGTGGGACTAAACATGTCACCATACACACACATGTGTACAACACACATGTGATAGTTATAATGATGTAACTATTATTACACAAAATAATCCCCATAAATTATTACACAAAATAAATCCCAAAAAATTACGTTATTTCTTATACAAAATAAATCCCAAAAAAATGTGTTAATTCTTACACGAAATAAATCCCAAAAAAATGTGTTATTTCTGATACAAAATAATCCACATAAATTCTTATACGAAATAAATCCAAAAAAATAAACAAAAAATATTTTCTTCTTTTAGGAGGTATAGACGTCGGTTATACTAACCAACCGACGTTTATACAAACCTATAGACGTCGGATGTCCAAACATCCGACGTCTATACCAATAGACGTCAGATGTTTTTATATCCGACATCTATTTGGTGGCGTCTATTGAGCATTCTGCACTAGTGCGTTGCCCTTCTAGGGCCGGAGACCCGTTGCCATCTTGAGCTGACACCACACACACGAACCACCCTCAGGCCGGAAATGTCTGTACCGTTGCCCTTCCAAGGCCGGAGACCCGTTGCCATCTTGGGTTGCCACGACAACACCCATGAACCACTCTTAGACCGATAATGTCTGTACTGTTTCCCCAAAAAGGTCGGAGACCCGTTGCCATCTTGAGCTGGCTCCACAACACTAAAACAACACAAAACCGCACCAAACGGTCGAACAAAACCACCAAACCGGTCGACCGAATCCTCTCCGTAGGACTGACCCAACCGAAAAATCTGTCAACTGGTCGAACGGCAAATGGGACCCGTTCGACCGAATTCGACCAGTAAAAACTCCATGTCGCAATGAAAAGCACAAACGGTCGAACTACACGCGATCACCGGTCGACCGAAAACGGGCAGTAGAAAATCCAAATCAAACATAATACTCCGGTCGACCGAACCATCACGCGGTCAGACAAACTTTAAGTTATTTAAATCATCGGTCGACCGTTTGGATGGTCAACGTCCCAACCGACCTACAACCGTGCTTTCGGTCGACCGACAAAGGGGTCTCGTTCGACCGAAATCACCCAGAGTCTCTATCTCTCGCTCAATTTGCACTACCAGTCGACCACCTCCAAGGTATCGTTTGACCGGTATGAGAGATTTCGCCCAATTTACACTAGGACCGGTCGACCAAACCATGCCACCGGTCGACCGTTAATAGTGCAGAAACTGCTGCTCAGGTCCGACGAGCCATCCGCCTACCGTCGACCACTCCAACACTCACGAAAGGATAAGTGAACATCAAAGTAAAGCTTGACATACCTTAAAGACTTGAAGAAGCCTTTGAAGACCCAACGGTGAGCTTTTCCTCTCGAGCCCAAACTCCGGCAAATCCAACTGAGCAACGATCAACACAACTCCGGCAACACACCCCACTCCGCACGATCTTCTCCCGGCCACGCCGAAGCTCTTGGAATCCGTCTCGAAGGTCTTATATACAAAACCCTCCTTTCAATCTCAGTTGTCCACCTCACCAACTGTTAAACCTCCCTAAACAACCCCTAATCAAGTCCAAAACATGATTAGTGCAAAGCAAGGATTTAGGATATTACACCAAGCTAACCTTATAAATTGGTAACATACTTGCTACCATTGCCCACCTACACGTAACAATTTGGTTTTGAGGAGAAATCACTACACACCTTCTCTTTGTGAGAATAGTTTTACATTGGCTAATTTGAGAATGTGTCTTGGGGTTATAAGTGATCACGCAGGTTCTTTCACCTACAAGTTAGATTTTAGTGATGGTCCGCTTGTTCCCTATTATTTCAACGTGGTATATGAGTTGATAGTACAATCCTGGGTTTGCTCCAACCCAGTCTATTATCACATCGAAATCGGACAACCCCAATTGCATCTTCGGGGCCTGTGAGAATAGTCACACATGGGTTAATTTGGAGATATGCTTTGATGTTATAACTTACTCATTTAGGTGCTCTCGTCTACAAGCTAATTTTTTGATGATGATCCCCAAGTGTCGCTATTTAACATAATCGTCGCGACAAAGTAAGATGAGAAATTTTCACAATTACAATGAACAGATAATATGAGTTACAAATCAAGTCTTACGCTTAGGATTTTCAATCCAAAGTTCAATTTGAAGTTATCATTAGTAAAAGTATCAATATCAACTTGTTTTAAGAGAACCAGATCTCTACCGAAGAAAATTGTGTACTCAAGTATATGTTATCGTGTCGTGGCTATTATCATGTTTTCGTATCTAAGACCTCATACCCAAAATCGATCCGATAATGTATCATCTATATCCAGGGCCGTCTCGGGAATTTTTGAGGCCCTGTGCGAAAATAAACAACGAGACTCCTAAATTTGAAAAAAAATTGTCCTCCTAGTTTAAATAATAAAAATTTCACTAACTTAATGCAATATTAATTGAATTTTTTTGTCTTCTTAGCAATATTTGAGACAAATTTATCAATATTTATGTGTTAACACTAATTTTATTCGCAACCCAATAAGCCCATGTACAATTTTTTTTTGTTTTGAGGCCCCTTCAAAATAAGACCCGGAATGAGGCCCGGAATGAGACCCAGAGCAGGAGCTCACCCTGCTCCTGCTATTGGGCCGGGCCTGTCTATATCCACACATTGATATTATCGTATCGTGTTATCGAGTCGTGTAATCGTGTATACACAGTAGGTTACACCCAAATAGCTTCACCAACAAGACAAGTAATAAACTGTCTTTGCTACACCCAAATAACTTTACCAACAAGTCACATAAAGCCACCGACACCAATCCCAAACGGGCCCCATGCACTTGAAACCAAACCGTCTCTATATATAAAACCCTAAAACCCCACACCTCCATATCTCCACTCCAAACCTTCCAACCATGGATTGCACCCTCAAGCTGTTGGGAACATGGGCGAGCTCCTACACCCACCGAGTCCAGCTCGCTCTCAAGCTCAAGCGCCTCGACTTCGACTACGTCGAGGAGGACCTCGCCAACAAGAGCGCTTTGTTGCTCCATCTCAACCCTGTGTACAAGAAGGTGCCAGTGCTTGTGCATGGTGGGAAAGCCATTGCTGAGTCTGTGGTCATTCTTGAGTATGTTGATGAGGTTTGGCCTCAGGAGAGGATCATGGCTGAAGATGCTTTTGAGAGGGCTGTTGTTAGGTTTTGGTGCCACTTTGCTGATGACAAGGTTAGGTTAATTAACTTAATTAATTTGTGTGTTAACCAAGTCTTGAGAGTGTTTGGTTCACTTGGGGGTTGACTTTGGGGGGCTATTTATTGATGGTTCAGTTAGTTGAGTACTTCTTATTTCTTCTCATTTATTTTTTTCTTTTGAGCTTTTTTGAAGGAAAAAAAGCTCTAAAGTGCAAGATGCAAGCTTTCATTGGAGTTCGATTTTTTATTTTATTTTGAATAACTATTTCAAAATTAAAGGATTAATCTCAGCTGGGGGTTACTAAGTTACATTATCTTTCTTACGAACTTTGTTTTGTCGAGGTTGGTATATGTATTTAGTCGGTTGAGGTTATTGCAGTTGATACATCTTTGATTTAGAAATAATCAACATTAGGGATCAAATTGTAGTGGCAAAGAGTTGTATCCTATGATGTAGTTAGACTATTAAAGATCAGATCTTGAAGAAAAGCTCTTCTTTTAGAAGACCAGTGAGTATGAATGGGCGTTGCGGTAGAGCAGTCATCTTTCCATTTTATCTTGCAGAAGTATAGTCAAAATGTTGATGAAATAAACGAAAATTTACATATTTGATAATAACATGCATTTTTAACTTCTTTTCTCCATTTGAACTTCCATTTTCATGACCAAAACATGCACTTAATTAGTTGTGCCCTTAATCACTCTAAACAAATATGATTTGTATAGTAAAAGAAAATCGATCAACACTACAGATACAATATTTTTAGTAGTTAAGTTAATTTATATTATTTAATTACTTCTAAAAATAATTATTTATCTTCCACAGCTAGGTCCCGCGGTAGGCGCGGTCTTTCGTTCCTCGGGCGAGGAACAGAAAGAAGCAGTCCAACTGGTCCACAACACCCTTAGCCTCATTGAGGCCGAACTCCGCGAGGGGTTCTTTAAGGGTAGAAAATTCTTCGGGGGCGACAAAATAGGCCTTCTAGACATAGTCCTTGGTTGCGGCTCATATTGGCTTGCAGTTTTCGACGAGGTGGCCAACGTCAAACTCGTCGACCCCGAAGCCTTCCCTCTATTCTCAACCTGGCTCGTGGAGTTCGAGTCGTTGCCGGAGGTGAAGGAGATCATTCCCCCTGCTGATAAGCTAATGGAGTATGCCTTGGGGCTTCGGAACATGATGCTTATGCTTAATGCTAATCCTAATCCTAATGCTGGTGGTGAAGCTAATGGAGAGGTTAAGAACAAAGATGTTGGTGTTGAAGGCAGTGATGGATCACTAACTAGTGTTAGTGTTGGTAATGAGAAGTAATTAAGTTGGTCTTGTTATCAACTCAAATGCTAGTTTTTAAGACTTAAATAATTAACTAGATTCTAGGATAGTAATTAGTTAGCTTTAATTTATGTTTGAAGTTGGGATCATAAGTACGTCTTGGATTCCATGTGAGTCTGTGAAGTAGTAGTTGATGTTGTTGTTTTCGAAGTTGTAGGTTTTGACGTTTGTAGTTTAGATTTGGGAAGGAAAACTATTATATATGCTTTATATGTATTTTTATTCATGATATAGCTTGTTTGTGCTTATATTTTTAATCGACCGTGGGAATCATATGTGAAGACCATCAGTTCTACCAACTAGGCTAGTGAGTAGTGTGATGTTGCAAGAATCTCTTCTTGTTACATTCACAAATCACAACTACATTTTACATTGATTTGGTGAAAATATATAACAAGATATATGCACAAAAACAAGAGATATTGTTGCAACAATTATAGAAACTCGAATCCTCACTCGCATAGGAATCATATATAGAAAAACGATGACATCCATCCAAGTATAATTAACCACATGTCAAAAGATCGATACACCAAAATGAAGTAATCAACATGACCAGTCAACACACACGCTGCAAATTAATTTCAATACGAAAAAGTATTAATAAATCTTCTTTCACCCTCGGATATCAGTTCTCGTCTAATCTCCCATAACTAAAGACCGATCAGCTACGAGGATTATAGCCCGCGCTCTCCTGCAATTGAATCTCTTGTAATCCAAACTACAAGCCTAATGTTGCTTTTATAGGCATTCAATGCAATTTGAGCAATTCAAGTTGTTTTGTTATAATAAAAGGTTAGAACCGTACGTATGTACGTGATGATTAAAACTAGGATTCTAACTTTTACTAAATTTGTCACCGAGCTATATATTTGATTTGTATTTGATACGATCAAGGACATGCTTGATGATGTAACAAGTGACCTAATTATGTACGTGGTGTAACTTGGGTTCCACAACAACACCAAGTTGGCACGTGAAACATTGAGTTGTGCAAAGTTTCACTATATCTGTGCAAAGTTACATAAGCAAGGCATATATATACTTATTTACACGAGGTTTTTTAATAATTAGTAGGATTAAACTAATTAATTACTTATTGAAATTTGAAGCCAAAGATTAGGATTATTATAATGGTGGGGATCGAATCTATCTCATCCGAATTAATATTTGAACTAACCGGAATACACATTAATTGTACGTAGGAAGACAGAGAAATTTTGGAACTTCATTTCCATTATTTTTTCTGAAATTTAGAAGTGAGAAAAGTTCTTCCAAACACAAATTATAAGGTCATTAAATTCTTGAAACTAAACTTGGAGTACTTCATTACGTTCTTCCTCAAGTCAACATCATCAAAAAACATTATGAATAATTAGGTTATTTTCGTGGAAACCATTCACATCCTTATCTATAGATGAATAAAGCAACTATTATATATTATGAAAAGAAAGTTCTACTTTAATATTAAACCATTCGGACTTAGGAGACAAGTTTTCTTGAGTTTCATGGATGGAATCAAACGTTCCTTTTGACTTGGACAGGTCTTGGGAGGAAATGCCAAACACTGCTAGGCTATGACTATGTTGATAAAGAAAGGCCATATAGCACCCTCAAGAGGAGACAACACTGATTAACTTCTTTTTGACTATGTTGTGCATGGCCATCTTTGTCCACTTTCCATCATAAGAATCTTTGAAGAATACATCATGTAAATTGTAATGTACCCGAAAACAGCGGAAAATTTAAACAATAATAAAGACCGTCAACGGTCAACACTGGGCACGTCACGGGAAATAAACCAACATATATATATAAAATATATAAGGTACAGACCCACGTGGAAGTCAACTATACAGACTATACCGACTGACTGTGATTACAACAAAAGCTATACAACATGTAATCACCTCAAAAGAAGAAGACAACTACAGGATCCGATCTCGGGGGTACCGTCCTCGGTCACCACCTCAAACTCTAACCCTGCTCGCTACCTGAAATGAAAACAAACAAACATGCCTGAGTTCCCTGCAGGAACCCCGTATACCAAACCTCCTAAAATATAAAAAGGAATTAAAGACAATGCAATGCTATGCACATGATCATCCGCCTCGGGCCCACAATAATGCCCTCACCGCCTCCGCGGCACTGAACCACTCCTGCCACTAGGGTCAAGTCAGTCCACCGCTGCCTCACAAGGGTCAGTCGACACCACTGCTCCCCAAAAGTGCAGGAAGGAACCCCCGGTACACGCCGCACCCAAGGAGCGAGTCAGCCCGCCGAATACACAACTCGGGTCAGACGACAGCCACTGCTCCCCCAAGAGTCGCCTAGCGCGCACCCTGCCGGAACATCCTCGGCCTACCGCTAAACCCTCGCAATCTGCCCAAGGTTTACGGTACACATCCCTCACACCCCGCTCGGTAAGAGAGGAAAATGGTAGTACAATAATACGCCTTCGTCGAAGGTGAAATCCGTAGCTCTCAAGGCCGGTAATCAACCGTCGCCTCGGAGCCGGTAGTCGACCTGACATCGACGGATCGCGTGTGGATAAATCCACCAACCTGCGGCAGATCGGTCGACCGCTAAAAGCACACCGGTCGACCGGTCCCCCACACAGTACACAGTACTGTACAAACAAATCTACCGGTCGAACCACGCCAACCGAATTACCGACCAATCGGTCGAACAAAAGTCATCTAGCGGTCGACCGTTTGGATGGTCTACGCTATACAATTTTATATAATATATATATCCGACCGGTCGAACCAAGGGGCCGTTCGACCGATAACAGGACTTTCAATATTTTGCCCAAGTCTCGTTCGGTCGACCGGAACTGAAATACAGTTCGACCGAACCAACACAAGCACTATACCGCTTAATTAAATGCTCAGTCGGTCGACCGAGAGTTAAAGAGCGGTCGACCGTTTTGATGGTCAAAGCTCCCAACCGACTTAGCATCGAATGGATCGGTCGAACAAGGTTAAGGACGTTCGACCGTTTCATAAGTCAAAATCCCCAACCGACCCATTCTCATCGTTATTCGGTCGACCGGCTGAGTGGTCCCGTTCGACCGATAACAGCATATCCCCTTTTTCCCGCACAAATCTGGCATAACGGTCGACCGTCTAACGACATCGTTCGACCGTTCGCGGGTAAACATCAATATAATAATAGGATCGGTCGACTGCCCACAGGCACCGGTCGACCGATCGTCGTCTTCAACCTCTGAATTGGTTGAATTCCGACGGGGAATTCGACACCAACGTCGATCCCCAACACTCACAAGGCACATGTGAGTTATATTGAAGATTTGGCATACCTTTTGGTCGAGTGAAGAAGCCTCCCAAGCTTGCACCACTTCACTCCACTTCTTCTTCTCTTTCTTCACTTCTTCTCCTCTTCTTCTTCACCTCCTTCTTCTTCTTCTCTCTAACCTCTTCTCTCAAGCTCTGGTTGTTGAAAAGGAAAAGAAAACGTTTTATTAACCTTACCTTCCAATTTATAGGCAAACCAATTCTTATCCAACCTCCACCTCATCCAATCCTAAATCAACACCTCATGCTATACTATTCCAGGATTAGATTAGGTTAATTAGGTTTAGGTTTAGTTAATTAAGATGTTTTAGATTAGGTTATTACAATCTACCCTCCTTAAAGAAATTTCGTCCGCGAAATTCGAAACAACACACTCACCGAAACAACTCTGGATACTGCTTCCTGACATCCTCCTCGATCTCCCAGGTAGCCTCTCTGACACTGTGATGCTGCCACCTGACTTTCACCATCGGAATCGCTCTCCTCCTGAGCTGATGTACCATCTGATCCACAATCTCTACTGGTCTCTCATCTAACGACAAATCCTGCTGGATCTCCGGTACTGATATCTCTATCACATGAGCTGGATCGGCCACGTACTTCCTCAGCATAGAAACATGGAAGACGTTGTGAAGTCCTGCAAACTGTGGCGGTAAAGCAATCCTATACGCCACCTCACCAACCCGATCCAATATCTCAAACGGTCCGACATATCTCGGACTCAACTTCCCCTTCTTCCCGAATCTCATCACCCCTCTGGAAGGCGAGATCTTCAGGAAGACATGATCTCCTACCTCAAAAGTCAGCTCACGCCTCCGCGTATCAGCATAACTCTTCTGCCTACTCTGCGCCGTAGCTAGTCGTCTCCGAATCACGTCGACCTTCTCTGAATACAACTGGATAATGTCAGGTCCAACTAGCTGTCTCTCGCCCACATCACTCCAGCATACCGGCGATCTACACGGTCTCCCGTATAATGCCTCATAGGGTGCCATTCCAATACTCGAGTGGTAGCTGTTGTTGTAGGCGAACTCGATCAACGGCAAATGCTCATCCCAATGTCCTGCCCAGTCAAGTGTACACGCTCTCAGCATGTCCTCCAAAGTCTGTATCGTCCGCTCTGACTGGCCATCTGTCTGTGGATGGAAAGCTGTGCTAAACTTCAGACGTGTCCCCAGTGCTTTGTGTAGACTCTCCCAAAATCTCGAAGTGAATCTGGGATCTCTATCTGAAATAATACTGACTGGTACGCCATGAAGTCTGACAATCTCCTCAATATATAACTTAGCTAGACCCTCCAGAGCAAGAGTGGTCTTAATAGCTAAGAAATGCGCCGACTTGGTCAGTCGATCGACTATAACCCAAATCGCATCGTGGAATCTCCGTGTCTTCGGTAGCCCCGTAACAAAATCCATCGTCACGTGCTCCCACTTCCACTCGGGCAACTCAATCCTCTGCATCTGCCCTGCTGGTCTCTGGTGCTCGATCTTCACCTGCTGACAGACCAAACACCTCGACACGAAGTCTGCAACGTCCTTCTTCATGCCTCGCCACCAGAAGTTCCGCTGCAGGTCTTTGTACATCTTGGTGCTCCCTGGATGAATGGAATATCTCGATCTGTGTGCCTCCTCCATGATGTCATGTCTCAGGTCCTCTGTCTTCGGCACCCAGATACGGTCTCTGAATCTCAGACCTCCATCCACTCCAACTCTGAAGTCTGACCCATCTCTGGCAGCTAACTGTAACAAACTGCTCAACTCCTCATCTGTAGTCTGAGCGTGAATCACTGCTGATACTGTCTGAGGCTCTACTCTCAATCCTGCAATCACTGCACCCTCAGAGCTATCTGCAAATGGTCTCCACTCTGCTAAAGACTCCAGCAGTCGCCACTCCTGAATGCATAGGCCTGATACTGATACCTCCACCTTCCGGCTCAAAGCGTCTGCAACTGTGTTCGCCTTCCCCGGATGGTAAGAGATAGTGAAGTCATAGTCCTTAATGAACTCAAGCCATCTGCGCTGCCTCATGTTCAGCTCCTTCTGCGAGAACAGGTACTTCAGACTCTGATGATCTGTAAACACCTCGAACTGCTCGCCATAAAGATAGTGTCTCCAGGTCTTCAGTGCATGAACCACTGCTGCTAACTCCAAATCATGTGTCGGGTAATTCCTCTCATGGACCTTCAGCTGTCTGGATGCGTACGCGATCACCCTCCCGTGCTGCATAAGTACACATCCTAAGCCAACACCTGAAGCGTCGCTATAAATCACGAATCCACCCGTGCCACTCGGCAATGATAAAACTGGTGCTGTAGTCAACAGTCTCTTCAGCTCCTGAAAGCTGTCCTCGCACTTCTGCGACCAAACAAAAGTGACTCCCTTCTGCGTCAGAGCCGTCAGTGGTGCTGCTAATCTCGAGAAGTCTTTGATGAAGCGACGGTAATAACCCGCCAGTCCAACAAAGCTCCTAATCTCTGTCACGCTCGTAGGGGTCCTCCACTGTGTCACCGCCTCTACCTTCGCCGGATCCACTGATATCCCCTCTGCCGATACAATGTGTCCGAGGAATGCCACTCTGTCCAACCAAAACTCGCACTTTGAGAACTTAGCATATAACTGCTGAGTCCTCAAGATGCTGAGTACAATCCTCAGATGCTCTCTGTGCTGCTCCACATCTGGTGAATAGATCAAGATGTCATCCACGAAGACAATCACAAATATATCAATGTACTGCCTGAATGTCCGGTGCATCAGATCCATGAACGCTGCCGGAGCATTCGTCAATCCAAATGGCATCACCAAGAACTCATAGTGTCCATATCTCGTCCTGAAGGCTGTCTTCTGGATGTCCTCATCTCGGATCCTCAACTGGTGATATCCTGAACGCAGGTCAATCTTCGAGAAAACCTTCGCCGACTGCAGCTGGTCAAAGAGGTCCTCGATCCTAGGTAAGGGATACCTATTCTTCACCGTCACCTGGTTCAGCATCCTATAGTCTATGCACATCCTTAAGGATCCGTCCTTCTTCTTCACAAACAAAACTGGTGCACCCCAAGGCGAGACGCTCGGTCTGATAAATCCAGAGTCCATCAACTCCTGCAACTGCTTCTTCAACTCTGTCAACTCAGCAGGTGCCATCCGGTATGGAGCCTTCGACTGTGGTGTAGTGCCGGCTACCAACTCAATGCCGAACTCCAACTCCCGGTGTGGTGGTAAACCTGGAATCTCCGCTGGAAAAACATCCGCGAACTCCTGCACCACCTCAATGTCCTCTAGCCTCTGGGACTCTGCCTCTGCAACTACAAGTGTCGCCAGAAATGCTGCACATCCCTGCTGTAACAGTCTCTGAGCTCTCACAGCAGATACAATAATGCGACCCTCTCTGCTTCTGATCCCTCTAATCAGAATATCAGGCAAACCCTTCCTCGGGATCAAAATCTTCTTCTCACGGCACAAGACTCGAACATCATATTGGGACAACCAATCCATCCCAAGTATGACATCAAAGTCCTCCATCGGTAGCAAGACCAGGTCTGCCGGAAACTCCTGATCTCCCGAAACAACCGTGGCGCCGGGGACAAATCTCCCCACAGTGCCCACCAGACCCAGGGGTGTGCTGACCTCCAAAGTGGCAGTCAACATCGCAAGGGTACAGCCCAACACTCCCGCAAATCGCTCTGAGATGAACGAGTGTGTCGCGCCACAATCAAAGAGCACCCTAGCTACTGAACCTGCGATAAGAAGTGTACCTTCCACGACAGCGCCTCCATCACGAGCCTCCTCTGCCTGGATGGTGTAAACTCTGCCAGTGCGCTGCCCCTGCTGTGGTCGGAAAGGTGGTCTACCTCCGCCTCCTCCTCTGCCTGGTGCGGGTAAACCCGGTGGTCTGCTCGGCCCAGCTCCTCGGCTCGGACAGCTCCTGATAAAGTGACCCAGCTGGCCACACCCATGACATGCTCCGGGGGTGAAGCACGGCCCGGAGTGAAACCTCCCACAAGTACCACAAGGCTCTGGTCGTGGTACTGCAACTCCTGCTCCCTCGTATCGGGGCCTCTTGCCCGGATTCCCTCCAGTCTGACCTCCTGGCCTCCCAGAGAACCTACCTGATGTCCTCCTCTCATCCTGGTAGTTCTCTCTGTAGTCACGATCAAGAACAGTAGCACTCTTCACTGCATCGGCCAATGTGCTCGGCATGTGTGTCAGCACCTTCGTCCTCAGCTGCTTCCGGAGCCCTCGGACGAACTTCCCTGCTCTCTGCTCCTGTGTAATATACATCTCGGGACAGTAACGCTCAAGGGCGTTGAACTTCCCGATGTAGCCTGCCAGGGTCATGTCTCCCTGCTGAAGACTCAGAAACTCCTCCCTCTTCTGATCCTGGACATGCTGCGGAAAATACTGCTCGTTGAACTCGCCAACGAACTCCTCCCAGGCTATATCATCTCTGTCCGCAAACACCACTGCAGATGTGGACCTCCACCAGTTGGACGCAGCACCGCCCAAAACATATGTAGCCAGGCCCACTCTCGCCTCTGGAGGACAACCAATAGCACTGAAGATCTTCTGCATCGTGAAGATCCACTCCTCCGCAGCCTCTGCGTCGTACTGCCCCAGAAAGGTAGGCGGATGCTGGCGCATAAACCGGTCATGCATAGCGCCAGTCCCCGTCTGCCCAGTCTGTGCTGTCTGTTGCTGTAGCATCTCCGTCAGACGTCCGACCGTATCGAACAACGTCCGACGCTCATCCTCCCAAGCCTCATCCCTCGCAGTCTCACTCTCACCGCGAGTATGGGCAACCGCCTTCTCCCGTCTAGGAGGCATCTGCCAAAGGAAACAAGACAATATCAATATAATCTGTGCATGCATGATCCTCTAGACCTAACTCCTAACTCAAAGGTGGTTTCTTTGGACAAGTACGCCGAGATCAACGCTCTGATACCAAATTGTAACGTACCCGAAAACAGCGGAAAATTTAAACAATAATAAAGACCGTCAACGGTCAACACTGGGCACGTCACGGGAAATAAACCAACATATATATATAAAATATATAAGGTACAGACCCACGTGGAAGTCAACTATACAGACTATACCGACTGACTGTGATTACAACAAAAGCTATACAACATGTAATCACCTCAAAAGAAGAAGACAACTACAGGATCCGATCTCGGGGGTACCGTCCTCGGTCACCACCTCAAACTCTAACCCTGCTCGCTACCTGAAATGAAAACAAACAAACATGCCTGAGTTCCCTGCAGGAACCCCGTATACCAAACCTCCTAAAATATAAAAAGGAATTAAAGACAATGCAATGCTATGCACATGATCATCCGCCTCGGGCCCACAATAATGCCCTCACCGCCTCCGCGGCACTGAACCACTCCTGCCACTAGGGTCAAGTCAGTCCACCGCTGCCTCACAAGGGTCAGTCGACACCACTGCTCCCCAAAAGTGCAGGAAGGAACCCCCGGTACACGCCGCACCCAAGGAGCGAGTCAGCCCGCCGAATACACAACTCGGGTCAGACGACAGCCACTGCTCCCCCAAGAGTCGCCTAGCGCGCACCCTGCCGGAACATCCTCGGCCTACCGCTAAACCCTCGCAATCTGCCCAAGGTTTACGGTACACATCCCTCACACCCCGCTCGGTAAGAGAGGAAAATGGTAGTACAATAATACGCCTTCGTCGAAGGTGAAATCCGTAGCTCTCAAGGCCGGTAATCAACCGTCGCCTCGGAGCCGGTAGTCGACCTGACATCGACGGATCGCGTGTGGATAAATCCACCAACCTGCGGCAGATCGGTCGACCGCTAAAAGCACACCGGTCGACCGGTCCCCCACACAGTACACAGTACTGTACAAACAAATCTACCGGTCGAACCACGCCAACCGAATTACCGACCAATCGGTCGAACAAAAGTCATCTAGCGGTCGACCGTTTGGATGGTCTACGCTATACAATTTTATATAATATATATATCCGACCGGTCGAACCAAGGGGCCGTTCGACCGATAACAGGACTTTCAATATTTTGCCCAAGTCTCGTTCGGTCGACCGGAACTGAAATACAGTTCGACCGAACCAACACAAGCACTATACCGCTTAATTAAATGCTCAGTCGGTCGACCGAGAGTTAAAGAGCGGTCGACCGTTTTGATGGTCAAAGCTCCCAACCGACTTAGCATCGAATGGATCGGTCGAACAAGGTTAAGGACGTTCGACCGTTTCATAAGTCAAAATCCCCAACCGACCCATTCTCATCGTTATTCGGTCGACCGGCTGAGTGGTCCCGTTCGACCGATAACAGCATATCCCCTTTTTCCCGCACAAATCTGGCATAACGGTCGACCGTCTAACGACATCGTTCGACCGTTCGCGGGTAAACATCAATATAATAATAGGATCGGTCGACTGCCCACAGGCACCGGTCGACCGATCGTCGTCTTCAACCTCTGAATTGGTTGAATTCCGACGGGGAATTCGACACCAACGTCGATCCCCAACACTCACAAGGCACATGTGAGTTATATTGAAGATTTGGCATACCTTTTGGTCGAGTGAAGAAGCCTCCCAAGCTTGCACCACTTCACTCCACTTCTTCTTCTCTTTCTTCACTTCTTCTCCTCTTCTTCTTCACCTCCTTCTTCTTCTTCTCTCTAACCTCTTCTCTCAAGCTCTGGTTGTTGAAAAGGAAAAGAAAACGTTTTATTAACCTTACCTTCCAATTTATAGGCAAACCAATTCTTATCCAACCTCCACCTCATCCAATCCTAAATCAACACCTCATGCTATACTATTCCAGGATTAGATTAGGTTAATTAGGTTTAGGTTTAGTTAATTAAGATGTTTTAGATTAGGTTATTACATAAATACTATTGTCTATTAATCATTTGGAGGATTGCATGCAAATGGGACATTTGAATGAGAATATGGGCTTGTTGCACTTGTGGGGCATTTACTAACCATGTAGGTTATGGGGTCAGGACGTCAAGAGGGCATAATTTGTAAGGGGTCAAAACCTCATGCGACCGAGATGATACGTACGGGTCGAAAATATGGAGGTTAAAATAATTTTTGGAGGTATTTTAAGTATTTTGTAAGCTTTTTGGAGGTATTTTTAAAATAAAAAAAATTAGACCGACCCGACACAGCATAGCACGGGCATGTCTGGGCTCGTGTCCCTTATCGTACCGGGTCGGCCCGTCCTGGTACCCAGGTCTATCATGTATAGAGTATTGGAAGGAGAAATGTGATATAACCTTTGAATGGAAGTCCTTGTAATGGGTTCATTGCAGCTGTGGAATTTTGATAAGCTGAGATAGCTCAGCCGATTACCTTGAATTTTCCACTCATTATATATTTTTTATATTCAAAGTTTATGTTTGTTTACATTCGTTTTGTTCATATAATATTAACGCTTTCAGGAATAACTATGCTTGTCAAAATTGGATAATATAGAAGTGGAGAATTAGAGATTTTGGGGAAAACCATTGAGCAAAATTAGTTGAGTAAAAACATCTTTATATATGGCGTCCTTTGCGGGTATGTTTAAGCTAACGGATTTTACATCAATTTACCTGATCCGATTAGAGATACAAACACGACTTCTCTCTTCTACTGGACCGAAATGGGCCCAAAGCCCCAAATAGCTTACTGTAAAAGTCAAGCTATAATTAATACAAACTCAATTACCAACTTATCACAACATGTATTCCTTGTTTTTTGGGTCTTTGCTGTGGATCAAATTTAGAATTATCTAATTAATCGTATCTGGTCCCTTTAAAAAAATATCCTTGTTGTGACTGACTTTAGTACCAGTTGGTATGTTACCATGTGATTTTAGAACATAATTCAGTCAACCTGAAACTAAGAAAAAAATTCAATTTCTTTTAAATTTGCTAAAATAAACCTCATTTAAAAGTATTTTCATACTAGACCCACTGCCACCACGTGGATACACGTTGTGACGGCGGGTTTTATTTTTTAGTGTCTAGAGAACTCGGCATCCCCAGTGTCGAGTTCAGTTTGATTTTTATTGCCAAACACTTCATATTTCGCTCACCGTGAGTTGCCGGGAGAACAACAATTCAAATAGAACTCGACATCACAAATGTCGAGTTCTATTTGAACTTTCTCCTGACAACTCAGATCGTGCATGAGACAGTTGGAAGGTCAGGAGAACAATGATTTAAATTGAACTCGACACTAAAGATGCTGAGTTCTGTTGATGTGAACTCGACACTTGTGATGCCGAGTTCACATCAAGAGAACTCGGCAGCACCAGTGTCGAGTTCTCTTAAAGAGTGCAAGTTCATTTAATTTAGGATCTCGACAACTTCATTTCCTGTTTAAAAACTTTTTGACAACAAATACAATCATTCCAATTACAAAAATTCAACAACAAACACAACAATTTCCAAGTAGCAAAATATAACCAATATCACCATTTCCCACTTCCTAAATTTCAACACACCAAAAAATCCAAGTTTAACACAATAAGGAGTTTAACATTTTAACATAAAACCAAAAGTAATGTAATAACAACCAAATAAGTTTAACACAACTAAATATCTATCCTAAGTGACCTCTCAATCTCTTCTTCCTTTTAGGACGTGCTTGGGCACGTCCTCTCCCCCTGCCGCATCCCCCTCATCGTAGTGCATTCTCTGTATCCTGAGTCAGACCGCCAACGTCTTCTTGAGTGTGTGGATCTTCTTATTCAACGACGCGATCATGACTCAAATGTAATATGTGTTCTTCAGTACCAAAACACATGAGTCAAGCCTTCATTTTTTCCAATTTCCCAACCACCGAAGAGCTTGTTTTGTGATCTCTGATCGCCTCGTGAATTTGATGGAGTTCTTTGTGGAACTCATAAACTCCGTGCACCTATAGATAATTAAACAATTCATTAAATACTAAACACAATTTTATAACGTGGTAATTGTTTAAATAAATGTCTAGATCTTACCATCTCCCGTTCTCTACCCGCTCGAGATCTGTATGAGCTATGAGTCGGAGTCAAGGTGTGATGAACAATCCAATGTACGGTGATGCTCTAGTACCATTCCATATACAACCGTGTGCTCTCTTCAGGAGTGTCACCTAGGAGTGATCTCTCAAACTGTAGATGGTCTCTTTTATGCGACCAATGTTGAATGAATTGGTGATTTTCCGCCAACCAATTAACGTCTTCCCTCCCCTGAGCCGATTTCACTACATGTCTCTTCATCGGCTCTAGAATGTGTTGTTGTAGACCGAATTGTCTCATCACTCGGTCTGGACAATGCATAACCACCTCACCAAAATTTATAAGCCAAGTACGGCTCGTCCAGATCTCTGAACCTTCCGTACATAGTGGTGGTAACTGAATAATATCCAAATGTGCATAAGGGTCCCAGATCACTTGATCGAATTCCTGCACGTCCAACTCATTCCGATAAAAATAAAGTGTCGTCTTCACACTACCCTTGAATGATCTTGGTCATCTCCAACGGGCACCTAATGGTGCCATGGGGTCCTCCAGGTATAGTAATGGTCTGCTCTTCAAAGGTCTCCCAATGTGTAGATGTTCCCAACACCACAACTGCAGGAACGTAAGAAAACCACACAGATGTTTTGTAAGAATCACTGAAGTTTCGTCTAACATGTGATATAAGTGGGTCAGAGCCGTACTACCCCAACTGCACTCCGATACGACGACCAAATCTCCGAGCAAAGGCAGGTACTTCAAGTGAACCATTGTGCCGCTCTTATCTGCCAAAATACTGCATCCCAGCTGGAACATAATAAGGGCTCTGGTGTGTCGTGTAATCGTCTCCTCATCAACATCAAAAGACAACTACTGAAACTGAGCTTGCAACCAACCCAGAGTTACAGATCCCTTACGACCCAAGTCATCGGGGATTTGACCCAATAAATCCATACATACCTCTGATCAAACGTACTCCTGAGACTCACACACCGACAAACCATCTACGCGCAAGCCGGTAATCAAAGAGATGTCACGCAATTTGCAAGTGATCTCACCATGTAGCAGGTGAAATGAATGAGTCACCGGTCTCCAACGCTCAACCATCGCCCCAGCAAGGTATGATCCAACTGGACTCAGCTCAACCGAGTGACTGTGTCAAACCCCGTCATATCTAGCAGAAACAACATCCTCTCATCAGTGATCTGCCATTCGTTGAGCTTCGATTCATGCTCAACGCATTATACGCCATCAACATCCTTCTGCATAATTTAAGATAAATGTCAGAATATTAATACATACTTGCAAATATTTCACTTAAAGTAGTAAAATGCTTACAAAACCTTTGAACAAGTCAGACTTATGGTTGACCTGCAAAACCAACACTGATCTGTCTACCGGACCCTGTGAAGCGTAGCTGCCTCTAACCGAACCGGTACTGGAACCACCAAACTCCATCTGTACATAACACGTTAAATATTAGAAAACATTAAAGTGTTGCAAATCATATCTTAAGAATCAACGTAATATTAATTACAGTTACGAAAAATTGGAGTAAAAAACCATCCAAAATATTTTACATTTTTTTTGGCATTCATTGAAGTCGTACATCACAATCAAATCTTCAAAAGCATTCAACTCTTACATCACACCAAATCTTAAAAACCACTCAACTCTTACATTTATCCAATATCATACATAATGATAACCTAGACATTACTAAAACAATCACACGTTATATAGGTTCATTGCATCGCTTTCTATTATGTCATATACCGCCGCATCTCCCACACCTTACCCTTCTTCCATAGTGCTCATCCATCTCATTTCGGATTCGCGTTGATTTAGGCCGACCGGGAGGTCTTTTGGTTTGGGGAGACTTCATTGTGATGTTGTCACGATCTGGCCAATACCTCACATCAGGAATTGAGATAAATATTCGGTCGCCTCGTCACTCTACTTGCCAGCAATTGAAGGAACCACGTCCACGACTCTGTCTTCTTGCTCTCTACAACAGCAGATGTCAAAGGAAAAATTCCGTTGTCTGCATCCGTGCCAACAACAATAAGCAATAAACCTCTATATTTGCTATAGAGGTGCGTTTCATCCACACTGGCAACGGGTCTGCAATATTGAAACCCACTAATTGAAGACCCAAACGCCCAAAACACACGCTTAAACATCTCATCGTCTGAATTTACCTGTACGATCTCTATTTCGACAACAGATCCTTCATTGTTCTGACAGAGAACCGTGAGGAACCTTCGTAGATTCTTAAAATTGTCTTCTTCGGCACCATAAATTCAGTTCAACGTTTTTTGCCTGACATGTCATGCTTTAGCGTAGCCAATTTCAAGTGAGTATTTAGTCTTCACCCTTTCCATTATTTCAGCAAGAGTAATTGTGAACTTAGTTCTAACAAATGACATTATCAAGTCACAAACAAAATTAGCATTGCATTGTTTGTTGTCGTTTAACAACATCGGATTGGAACAAGTGTGCTCGGCGTCATACGTTTTCACTTGAAAATATCTGCAGCCTTTTGGGACAGACGAATGTAGACGTCATTTGCAGTTATCCTCATCACGACGAAGACAATGAACAATATACCGTTTCGTTGAAGAAACCACAACTGAATACTGAACAAACTTTTTAATGTGCCACAACTGTAGAGCGTGAACCAAATCATCTTTCGTTTGGAAATTTTGTTTATCCAAAAAAGAACGACCATCTTCCGTACGCCAATCACTCTGTTCCAAATTATTCGCAGCATCGAAGAATGAGTGTTCAATTACAAAATTCTCTATCCAGTTGTCATCCTCAAAGATATCGGGAAGTTCATTAAGAGTTGGAACCATGTCGTTGTTAGCAACTGCATCATCAACAACGTCGACATTTTCACGGTTTATGGATTGGCCATCACATAGATGACATCTTGTGTCTCCGGAACGACTTCATTAGCAGAATCACCTTCAGGTTCATATTCTACAGCGAATGGTGCACTGTAATCTCCTAATTTCTCAGTGTCATCATCTTCAACGCTATGCATCTCTTGTATGCATTCTGGTCGACTAAAATGAATTGGGTCAACAACTGACAAACCAAGCCCAAGGGAGGGATATGAGGTAGACAGTCCAGCCCTACCTGCGAATTCATCATGATTGTAATGCATGTGTTCAAATTGCGACAGACCAGGATAAAGATTTGCACTGCTAGAAGGAATGTCACATGCATTTTATGGTCATTCATTGCATGTTTGCTGGTAGTTCTGCGATTGGAAAAATGAAATTTGTTGGTATGCTGGAACTTCGGTTGTAGGATTTAGACTTATATTCAAATTTATTCCGCAGTCCCAACCGAGTTCTATTTGAAGTATTGTTCTCCTGGCAACTCACGTCGAGCGAAATATGAAGTGTTGGGCAATAAAAACCAAACTGAACTCGGCACTGGGGATGCGAAGTTCTCTCAAAGCGAACTCGACATCACCAGTGCCGAGTTCTCTCAAGCAGAACTCGGCACCGGTGATACCAAATTCTCTAGACAGTAAAAAACAAAACCAGCCGTCGTCACGTATCACCACGTGGTGACAGCAGGTCTAGTATGAACAATACTTTTAAATGAGGTTTATTTTGGTAAAAAAATTAAAAATATTATTTTGAAATATTTTTCTATAACTAATTACATAGGCACACTAAACTAAGTTATCACGTAAATTTGAATACGTGGACCAATCGATAATTTTTTAGGGCTTTTTGTTATTCTGCCACTCAAAATCCTTGATTTTTTGAAATGTCATCCAATTACGTCTATTTGTCCAGGAGCAACTCCAAAATGTTTTCAACCTTTGAATTGCCATTATGATATGCCAAATGTCACTCCGTTTGATTTCCACCGTTATCTCCCGTTATGTTGGTGTACTTGGCACAATTTAGTTGGTAGAGATACACTTAGCTTAACCCAATTAACCATAATATTCCTTCTAATTAAACCTTTGATTAAGCCCTTAACCTTAGCCCCGAAATCCGGACTCATCTCTCTAAACCCCAATCCAACCTCATCCCTCTTATTTCGTCCCAAATCAGAAACCCTAACCCTTACGAAATCCCCAAATCAGTGTCGACCTATCTGCACCCTCGTGTCTCCGGCCCATTCAATCAGGTCTCTGGTCGCCTCTCTTCCCGTTGTCTACAATGCAGTCCAGGAGATGGTGTGCGATGAAGAAAGAGTATGTTTTTCCTCTCCCTCTCCCTCTTCAATTCATTTTGTTTTTGTTTGGTTGTTTGGTCGTTATGGTGTCTTGCCTTGTTTTGTCGCGAGGATCATACATGTTGCATGTGTTATTAGCTCTGTTAGTATGCATTTTTGTATGTTGCATGTGTTAGGAACAAGAGGGTTGTATATTGCATGTTTTGTTGTTAGGGTTGCATGTTGCATGTGTTTGTGTAAAGCAAATGAAAGGTTTCTGAGTGTTTGATTGAACATATGGTGCAACATTGGTCCTCCTAAACATTACACATTCAGAATATTTAGGGGTGTCAAATGGGTTAATAGGAAAGAGAAAGAGGTTCCAGTTAAATTTGTGGAGGTTGACAACTTCCTTATGGTGGACAAATTCAATTATTAGATGCTTAGGTTGTCTATTTCTACCCAAATGAACCGGGGTTTAGGGGACAAACTATTGTTTAAGTCAAAAGTCCCCAGTGAGTCAAGATTTCGATTCAGAGCATTAGGTTCTAATCAGGAATTAATTGAGGTTATGAGGATTTCAAAACCCCAAACAGAGATCCATGTGTATGAATCAGTAGATAAGATGTAGCAACCCCCACAAGACTTAGGCAACACGAAAATTCTCTCGTAGCACTTACTATTGTTTACCCACAACCAGGACGGGATGAGGCAATTTGGACAAACATAAGAAATGACAGCAGGCATATTGGTAGCCCAGTAAGAAGTTATAGAGATCAAGTGATTGTACCACTAAGGAGGGAAAAATTACCACCTAGAAGACCATGTATCCATACCAAGAGGGATGATATGAGTGAGGGAGACCTGATAGATGAGGACATTCATTACTCATTGGTTCAGATCAAGAGTACAACAATGAGGCTGAAGTAGACAATAGTGATGAGGATTTCCATGAGGAGGAATTGATGATGAGGACATTACTGCAACTATTAAGTCTGATGGTCCAACCACTGTAGATGTAGATATATTAAATCCAAAGTTGTATGTTGGGCAAAATTTCCCAAATGTAGAGGCATTCAAGTTTGCCCACATACAATACTTCATCTTGAAAGAGAGTGCTATTAAGATTTGGAAAAGTGATCACAAGAGGGTTATAGCTAAGTGTAGAGATAGCAACTGCCATTGGAGGATCCATGCATCCAAGCTCCAGCAAGGTGTTGTATTCCAAGTGAAGAGTATGCAAGAGGATTATACATGCTCTAGGGTTAATAAGGTTTCATCATCTATGACCTCTAAGAACTGGATTTCCCAGCTATGCCAGAACTGGTTAGAAAAAGATGAAAATCTTAAAGTTGTCCACATAAGGAATACGTTGGCAGATATTCCCTACCACTTGGATCTTCCCTACCACAGAGTGTGGAGAGGTAGAGAGATTGTTTTGGCGAAAATTCATGGTAGTCAGGAATCCCAGTTTGAGTTGCTGCTAACCCTTATGTTAGAATTGAATAGGAGAAATCTGGGTTTTGTAATCAGAGTTGATATTGAAGAAGATAAATTCAGCAGACTTTTTGTTTGCTTACAAGCATGCAAAAATGGTTTCCTTCATGGGTGGTAGACCTGTAGGATTTCATGTCCATATGTATGTGTATATTTTAATTTTTTTAATACAAGCATATATGATCAATTTCATATTTTCAGCAATTTTATGTACATTGTTTTGTTTTTATTGTAAAATCATGTAATCCTACATATATTAAAATAAATCACAAAGAGATGATCATATCAAAATGTTCTCTAAAATCTTTTCGAAGATCCGGAGTTGAAGACTTGAAGTTCCATGATGTTTGTTTAGATCAACAACTTATTCTTAAATAAATGATTGTTTTGTAATGAGACACATAAACAACTACCTCTTGGGCGATAGATTCATGACAGAAAATGTTAGGAAATATGATTCTATTAGTTATAGAAACTGACGCAAGAACTTTATGATCATGTGTAAAGAACACAGATACAACTCTCTCCAAAGTTCTTATTATCTGCATGCATGAGACAATCACAAAACAAATGTCAATAACGTACGAGACACAGATTATGAAAATAAGATTCTTCGAATTGTAGAAACAAACACAACTACTATCTGGTCATGTTTTAGACCACAGGACAAAACTTTCTCCAAACTTCATAATCACTTAAAACGATCATCACACTCTTAAACACAAAACCTCAATCCAAAATAACAAACAAATGAATGATTATCGTTACATTATAACATCAGTCAGAGATGGATATAAAAACCCTGCAAGCCAGTCAACTGTACGTGTAATATATCATCATTCATGGCTTGATCTCTGCAGAAAGCTGCAATGCTACGGCTCCAAATTGGGAGCTCGAGTACTTCCGGTACACCGCCTGGAGTTTACTAGCCGCGGTGCCAGACCGAAACCCAGCTAGTAGCCTCGCGCATTCGCGGATATCCGACTCGACCAGGCCAGTGTGCCACTTCAGAGTTTCATCCCAAGTAGGGCTCTTACTGAGGATGCGCCTTGCTATGTAAACCGCCGAAGCTGCAATGATCGATGGGCTGAACTTGAGCATTGGGTAGTGCAGCATTGCCAATTCAGCTAAGTAGAACACCATATGTTCCATCTGCAATCAAAATATCAGACAAAAACATTAAGAACAAGTATAATATCAAGGCTTACTAACAAGAAATATAGATATAACTATACACTTGTGAATGTTGTACATACATAAAAACTTGGAATATTTCTTGTAACAAATAATTTGTATGTTGGCACAAAATGTGTTGCAACTTAAGCAGTTATACCTCCTTGTTGTTAGGCTCAGAAGCCTTCAGATATCTAACAAGAAACATATAAGAAGTTGGAACGGTTAGATTCCATTCGAGTTTCTCCAGAATTCGCTTCTCCATAACCAAAATCTGCTCTCTGGTGTAAGCTCTATCTGATATGCAAATAAAATCATTCACCTGCAAAATGAACTCAATTAAAACAAATCACTTGATCAGAAATTTCCTGAGACTAACAAAAGTATGAAATCTGTTACTACCAACCTGAGGAGCCCAAGTCTCCTCATACTTGCAGGCAATGATCATAGCAGAGATGCCCACAAGCTGCAAATCCTTCCTCAGACCGACTTCGGCCGAAAGGTACTTATCTACGATGTAGAGAGCCAGGAACATCGTCTCCGGTAGAAGCTTGAAACTCTGATGGACCTCGATGAGCCAATCCACTAGAATGGATCGCATTTTGTCGTTGATTTCGAGCTGGTGGGTCATGTAGTCGGTCATCGGCCTGTTCTTTTTCTGCATTACCCAATCAACCATCAAAGCTTTAAGCAACAATGTAACTAACAATTAAGTACTTCATTCATATTTTGGTTAGTTTTATACCTCCGCTTGCTTGTAGAAAGTGTAAAGATCCTCAACGTATTCGATTACAGCTAATTCATTGTGGACATCCGGTGCATCGATGTCACGAACTGCTGCTGGTTTCCTTGAGATTCCACGAGCCACCTACAAATATCAAACCACAATTAATAAACTTTATTTAAACACAAAAGACAATAAGGATAGAATAAAACACCTCAAAATAATAACTACCTTGCTTCTAGCAGTGAGTGAAGAGGTGAGACCAGGCAATTTCTTCCACGATTTCTTCGTGCCAGAGGACGAACTAATATCAATGACTTTCACGGGTTTGGGCTTGTTAGCAACATTGTCAACTTCCACTTGTTTCTTCTGCATAATTAATTACTTTGGAATCAGTAAATAACATACAAAATTGGAATCACAAATAACATTTTCAGACGGCAATTAGTATACCTTGTTAGCCTCTGCATTGATCGGCACGCCACGGATTAGTCGTGCGTGGCCAGGTCTGGTGATCTGAAAAGGGGGTTTCCTGAAGCAAAAAACAAAACGAAGTTAGAAACAAGAACAATGGTGGGAGTTCTAACTTTTAAGTGAGACAAGGTTTGCTTGCTGGTTGGGTTTATTTACTCTTTTACTGTAATATGTTTGTCCCCACCAAGGTTTCCGATGTCGCCGAGGACTTTTCGGTTTATTGGTGGGGGTTTCTTCTGATGCTGCTGTTGTCTGAGCAAAGCACCTGCGATTGAAAAGATTTTATTGTACTAGAATGAGGAAGAAATAATTCATATTATTAAAGAAGAGCTTCAGTTATAAAGGATAAATCTGAGGAATATAAACAACAATAACAAAGCCGAAATCTTATAAATAACAGATGCTAAGAAAACTCATAACCAATACAGCATTAATTAGAGGAAGTTCGAGCGAATCTTGTAAGTCACAGATTGTAAGATAATAGATATCATTAACTTAAAGATCTTTTTAAAAGATCAAATACTTATAAATTGCTCAATCAAATCAAACCTTGCTAAGAAAAGAACACTGCATGCCAAGAAAAAGCCTCATGAGGGTAACACAAATCAATACACATCTGTAAAAACTTGAATTAAAACCACTTATGAACACATGATTTGATGACCCATCAAAAGTATACTCAAGAAAAGACCACCAAAACCACAAAATAAAATGACCCACATCAAAAATCACAACTGAGATTAAGAAAGTGCAATCAAAACTAAAAGAAAGATCATATGACCCATCACTACTTAAAACCATAAAGTACACATTACCCACATCAAGAATCAAAACTAGGATTAAAATGGTGCAATCAAAACCAAAAAGAAATATCTAATGCAGATAACCAAATTTTCTGAAGAAAGCACCTCCATATTAACAAAAGTTGCACTTATCTTTGCCTTTTTGTTGTGAAGAAAACAGAAACAAAAGCTCCAGAATATAAGAATCTCTGAACCTGGATTTGGAGGAACCGCGGCAGGTTGTTGTCTCGAAGCCATTCCTTCCCTTCTTCTCACAATGCTTTGCTCTCTTTATCTCTTAGTCTTCTGTGTCTGATTCAGAGGAATGGAATTGTGATGAGAGGAGAAGGTAATTGTTGCATGTGTTTATAAACATTCCTAAGGACACAACGGTCATATTTGCCTCCAAATATTTGCTCACTTCATAAACGAGTCTTGTCAGCTCATTTTTATTATAAATAAAAGAATAAAAATAATATATTTGAAATACTTGAGTTGTTGTTTTGAATACTTGATTTGTTCTAATGTAATATATATAAAAGAATAAATAGTCTTATACTGTTTATGACTGAAGAGATTATTG
Organism: Triglochin maritima; assembly: GCA_963682175.1. Taxonomy (NCBI): domain Eukaryota; kingdom Viridiplantae; phylum Streptophyta; class Magnoliopsida; order Alismatales; family Juncaginaceae; genus Triglochin; species Triglochin maritima. Next base: position 62,116,176 of record OY821770.1, read on the forward strand.
ACAAATCATATTAACCATGACAACTAATTTGCATATCGAGTTTGAATGTCACTGTTATTTTTGTGTTGACTTTTCTGATTTTTATGTTTGCCAGGTAGATAACATTTGCATTAATACTTCTTTAACATGCAAAAGTACACCGATTACTATCTGTATTCTCATTACAATCACCAAACAATATTTTGATAAAAATCAACCAAAACAATGACACAAAATATTGGGAAAAAAATTCTTTGAATTGTAATAACAGACACAAGAAGCATATGTGGTCAGGTGTAAAGAACACAGACGCAACTTTCTCCCAAACTTCATCGTCACTTAAGATGATCAACACGATCCTGAACACTAATACTCTCTCGACCTAATAAAAACAAACAACAAATGAATTATGGTTATTACATTATAACATCAATCAGAGATTGATAAGAAAACCCTTCAAACTAGTCAGTCAATTGTGTAATATATCTATCATTCATGGCTTGATCTCTGTAGCAGGCAGCAATGCTACGGCTCCGAATTGGGAGCTCGAGTACTTCCGGTACACCACCTTGAGCTTGCTCTCCCCAGCACCGGTTCGGAAACCAGCTAGTAGTTTTGCGCATTCTTGGATGTCGGACTCGACCAGTCCAGTGTGCCACTTCAGAGTCTCATCCCATGCTGGACTCTTACTGAGGGTGCCCCTTGCTACGTAAATCGCAGAAGCTGCGATAATCGAAGGGCTGAACTCGAGCATCTGGTAGTGCAGCATTGCCAATTCAGCCAAGTAGAACACCATTTGTTCCATCTGCAATCAAAAAATTAGACAAAACATTAAGAACAAGGATAGTCATCAAGAGCTGAAAATTGTTATGTATCAAATTAATTGTCAGCACAAAATGTGTTACAACTTATTATACCTCCTTATCAGGCTCAGAAGAAGCCTTCAGATATCTAACAAGAAACATATAAGGAGTTGGAACGGTTAGATTCCATTCGAGCTTCTCCAGAATTCGCTCCTCCATAACCAAAATCTGCTCTCTGGTGTAAGCTCTATCTGATATCCAAATAAAATCATTCACCTGAGAAATGATCGAGCACCATTAAAACAAATCACTTGATCAGAAAATTAATTAGGAATTCCTTGACACCAACAAAAGTAACAAAAAAATGTTACCCGAGGAGTCCAGATCCCCTCATACTTGCTGGCAATGATCATAGCAGTGATGCCCACAAGCTGAAATTCTCTCCTCAAAACGGCTTCGGCCGAAAGGTACTTATCTACGATGTAGAGAGCCAGGAACATCGTCTCTGGCAGAAGCCTGAATCTCTGATGGACCTCAATGAGCCAATCCACGAGAATAGAGCGCATTTTAATGTTGATTTCGACTTGGTAGTTCATGTAGTCGGTCCTCGGCCTGTTCTCCTTCTTCATTACCCAAATCAATCATCAAAATTTCCCTAACCAACAAAAGTTTAACTAAAAATTCTTCATATTTCTCTTAGTTGTATACCTCTGCTTGCTTATAGAAGTTGTAGAGGTCTTCAACGTATTCGGTCACAGATAATTCGTTGTGGGCATCCGGTCCATCGATATCACGAACTGCCGCGGGTTTTCTCGAGATTACACAAGCCGCCTGCCGAGACCAATAAAACAATTAAACTTGATTCAACAGAGAACATAATTAGAGTGGGAATCTAATTTCACAAATTGAATATACCTTGCTTTTAGCAGTCAGTACAGAAGTGAGACCTGGCAGGTTCTTCCATGATTTCCTCGAGCCTGAGGATGAACTAACATCGATGACTTCCACGGGTTCGGACTTGTTAGCAACTACAACATTCTCTTTAAGCTCAACCACCTTCTTAGCCTTGTCCACATTGTCAACTTCTACATGTTTCTTCTGCACAATTAATTGCTTTGGCATTAGTATAGAACATACAAAAATTTGAATTGCAAACAACAATTTTCGACCGCCCATGTACCTTGTCAAGTCTGGTGATCTGAAGTGTGGATTTCCTAAAAAAAATTGTTTAGTTAGAAACAAGAAGAATGGTGGGAGATTTAAGTGGCCATGTTTTGATGGTTGGATTGCATACTCTTTTCCTGTAATGTGTTTGTTCCCACGATTTCCAATGTCTGTAATGTCGATAAGGGCTTCTCGGTTAACGGGTGGGGATTTCTTCTGCTGTTGCCTGGGCAATGCACCTGGGATTGAAAAGATTTGATTATACTAGAATGGGACTGAAAGAATTCATGAATCTTGAAGAAGAACATCATGCTTAAAGATTTGATTATACTAGAAGAGGGCAGAGAAATAATTCATGATATTAAAGAATGGCCTCAGTTTCAAAGGCTAAATCTTCTAAATAACAGATGTTAGAATAACTCAGACAGTATAGCATCAAAAGAGTTGTAGCAAATCTTGTAAATCAGAGTTTTTAAGAACTTTAAAATCACAAACTTTAATGAAGAACAATTTTTTTGAAGGCCAAATCTTTATTGATAGATCACATAAGAAAGAAACAGGGGACCTAAAAAATTGCTTCATCAATCAAATCAATACCTTGCCAGGAAATAACACATATCGATAAACATAAATAAAAACACATCTGAAAATACTCAAATTAAATCCACAACAAAAGTATTCTCAAGAAAACACCACTTAAACCACAAAGTACACATTACCCACAACAAAAATTAAACTAGGATTAAAACAGTGGAATCCAAAACCAAAAAGAAATATCTAATGCAGATCACCAAATTTTCTCAAGAAAAGAAGACTTACCCAACAAAAGTCACACCTCCATATTAACAAGACTTGCACTTATATTGAAAAAGAAATCGAAACAAAAGAATGAAGAACAAAAACAAAGCGCTGGAGTAGAAGAATCTCTGAACCTGAATTTGGAGGAACTACAGGCCGTTGATGTCTCGAAGCCATTCCTTCCCGTCTTCTCCACAAAGCTTTGCTCTCTATCTTCTCTCTTTATCTCTGTCTTCTCTCTTTGATCCGGAGGAAAGGAATTGTGATGCGAAAGGGAATGGTTTGGTGTGTTTATTTATAAACATTCCTCTAAGGACGCAACGGTCTTATTTGCCTCCAAATATTTGACTCACTTGAAAAACGGTTCTAACTCATATTTGATTGGTGCTTTAGAGTTACTTTTAAAATATTTGATTAGTTCTCAATATATCATGGATAGACATAAAAGAAATATTTATTGTCCTCTAGATATTATAATATAGATGAGTAATCAATTACTCTTAAATTTCGTTTACAAACGGTTACGTTTGTTAATAAAATTAAATATGAACTCTAAATTGAAAATTCAAACGGTAGATTTTGATCTACAACATATGTAAATTAAGGATATCTAAAATCATACAATCAGAACACGATGGTCGTCATGAATCATACCTTAGTGTCTTATTGGTTGTGCATCTTTTCATCACATGGGCAAACTGATTTAGAAAGACAAACACTTGGGATTCATTAATTCATTCAATGTCTTTTTTGTTTATCTTTGTAATATACTCAGTTTATGATTATTAGTGTACTCACATGTTTTTGTCACTCAATCTTTGCTATTTTTGTTATTTAACCAATTTTAAGTCATGTTAGCATTGAAGAAAGAATCTTCAAGTTATATGTTGGTGGTCAAAAAATTAAGATGGTGGAAGAGACAATGCAGTGCTTAAATGAAAAGTTAAAAGTGTGTATTAGTACATTTGTAAATATGCAAGTTGTATCACTTTCTCTTTTCAACATTTTGTAAATGATTTCCTCATTTACTTTTGAGTTCATTTGCGTCATTGTTTTCTAATTTGTCAATAATTGTATTAGCACATATAAAACTAGCATGTCGACAAGTTTGAGTTGTGCGTTGGTATTTGAAATAAATCTTGGTAAATATGGGACCATCGTGTTCTGATTGTATCTTAAGTTTTTGATGTTAATTCTTTGTTTCACACGTTGGCATGTAAGAAAGAATGCCAAACTCTAATTAAGGATTTACTTGGTGCATTTGGACTCATAATTAGTGTAAATCCTTGATACGGACGGACTAGAAAGGCATGAACTATCTCGAAAAATCAAAATATCACAGTGGCATGCTGATAATCAATTTCCATATTGATATTGTGATTGTTTCCTCAGTAAATATAATTCTTTGGTGTTTTCTTTCAAGTATAACAGATTACTATCTGCATTCTCATTACACAATCACCGAACAATATTTTAATAAAATCCACCATAACAATGACACGAAAAATTGCAGATATATAAATTCTTTGAATTGTAATAACAGACACAAGAAGTATATGTGGTAGGTCAGGTCTAAGAACACAGACGCAACTTTCTCCCAAACAACATCATCACTTAAGATGATTATAACACTCCACAGACGATCATCGCACTCCTAAACACAAACCCAATACCAACTAACAAACAAATGAATTATGGTTATTACATTATAACATCAGTCAGAGATTGATAAAAAAAACCTTCAAACCAGTCAGTCATGGCTTGATCTCTGCAGCAGGCAGCAATGCTACGGCTCCGAATTGGGAGTTCGAGTACTTCCGGTAAACAACCTTGAGCTTGCTCTCCCCAGCACCGGCTTGGAAACCAGCCAGTAGCTTTGAGCATTCTTGGATGTCCGACTCGACCAGACCAGTGTGCCACTTCAGAGTCTCATCCCATGCTGGGCTCTTACTGAGGATGTGCCTTGCTACGTAAACCGCAGAAGCAGCGATAATCGAAGGGCTGAACTCAAGCATCTGGTAGTGCAGCATTGCCAATTCAGCCAAGTAGAACACCATTTGTTCCATCTGCAATTAAATATATATAACAAAGCAATTAGTATAGACTTGAAATTTAAGCAAAAAGAGTAAAACAATATGATGAATTATACCAGCTTGTTGTTAGGCTCAGAAGAAGCCTTCAGATATCTAACAAGAAACACATAAGGAGTTGGAACAGTCAGATTCCACTCAAGCTTCTCAAGAATTCTCTTCTCCATAACCAGAATCTGCTCTCTGGTGTAAGCCCTATCTGATATGCAAATAAAATCATTCACCTGCAAATGACCATCATCAACCAGTTGATCAGAAGACTAATCAGAAAATTTATTGAGACTAAATAAAATCATCACACCTCAGGAGCCCATATTTCCTCGTACTTGCAGGCGATGAGCATAGCAGAGATGCCCACAAGCTGTAATTCCCTTCTCGCAACGACTTCGACCGAAAGGTACTTATCGACAATGTAGAATGCCAGAAACATTGTCTCTGGAAGAAGCTCGAACCTCTGATGAACCTCAACAAGCCAATCGATGAGAATGGACCGCATTTTGATGTTGATTTCCACCTGAGAGCTCATGTAGTTGGTCCTCGGCCTGTTCTCCTTCTGCATCACCCACCAAATCAACCATCATAACCATAATTAGCATTACAAGATATTAATCAACAATTAATTACTTCTAGGTTTTATACCTCTGCCTGCTTGTAGAAGGTGTAGAGGTCCTCCACATATTCCATGACAGCTAACTCGTCTTTCGCATCCGGTCCATCAATGTCACGAACTGCCACTGGTTTTCTAGAGATTCCGCAAGCCGCCTACCAAAATAAAAAACAACAATTAAACCTGATTTAACAAAGAACATATTATAAGTAAGAGTATATAATCAAACAACACCCCCAAAATAATAACTACCTTGCTTCTAGCAGTGAGTGAAGAGGTGAGACCAGGCAATTTCTTCCACGATTTCTTCGAGCCAGAGGACGAACTAATATCGATGACTTCCACGGGTTTGGGCTTGTTAGCAACAATAGCATTCTCCTTAAGCTTAACAGTTCTCTTTGCCTCATCCACATTTTCAACCTCCACTTGTTTCTTCTGCACAATTAATCACTTTGGCATCAGTACATAAGCTAAAACAAATTGAATTGCGAAGAACATTCTCCGACCACAATGTACCTTTTCCGCATTGATCTGAGCATTACGGATTAGTTGTGCGTGGAAGCTCCTTGTGACTGGTCTAGTGATCTGAAGTGGAGGTTTCCTGAATAAAATAAAATAAAAGGTTAAGTTAGAAACAAAAACTACTATGGGAAATTTAGGTGGAGATGTAAGGATTTGCATACTCTTTTTCTGATACATGTTTGCCCCCACGATTTCCGATGTCGACGAGGGCTGGTCGGTTTTTGATGTTGTTGCCTTCAGCAGTAGGGGGTTTCTTCAACGGCTGTCTCGGCATAGCGCCTGTGATTGCAAAGATTTGATTACACAAGAAGGGAAGATGAAGAAACCATGAATTTTACAGAACTCCCTCGGTTTCAAAGGCTAAATCTGATGAATAACTGAATTCAGTTAAACCCATATATATATTATTAGAGCATTAGAAGTAGTTAGACCAAATCTTGATTTTAAGAAACTCAATTTGGAGTTGATCAAATTGGAAGAAAGAAATCATGAACTCAAAGAAGAATTCTCTTAGAAGACCAAATCAGTAAGAGAGGAATCACAGAACCTTAAGAATTCCTTAATCGAATCAAACGTCACCAAGAAAAACATATGAGGGCAACATCACAATCAAGTATACATCAAAATAACTCGAATTAAAAATACTAAAGAACATATGTTAATGATGGTCCATCAAAATTATTCTCAACAAAACACTACTAAAACCAAAAAATAAGCACTGCCCACATCAAAACTGTGACCCAGATGAAAACCTTCGTGTATAAACCTCAAATTAAAACCATTACAGATCAACTCATCATAAGGTAACACAATCAAAACACATATGTAAAAACCTCAATTTAAAATCACTAAACAACACGAAATAAATGATCCGTCAAAATTATTCTCAAGAAAACACCACCAGACCACAAAATAAGCATTGAGCACATCAAGAATAACAACACACAGTGTGCAATCAAAACAAAAGGAAAGGTCTAACGTAGATTTTACGACCCACGACCAAATTTCTCAAGAAAACACCACCAATTCCAGAAAACAAGACTTACCCAACAGAAATCAAACCTAAATCTACAAAAAAAAACTTTCACTATCTTCGAATTTCCATATAAGAAACGCAAAAAAGAATAAAAAACAAAAAACAAAGGATCAGAAGAATCTGGTGACCTAGATTTGGAGGAACTGCGGCGGCGCGTTGGTGTCTCGAACCCATTATTCCTTTCCTTCCCTTCTTTTCCGAAGACGTTTGTGTGCTCTCTCTCTTGTCTTCTCTCTTGGATTTGGAGGAAATTAAGGAATCGTTATGGGAAATTAAGGGAAGGGTTTGGTGTTTTTTATAAACAAACATTCCAACGGTCATATTTGCCTCCAACGGTCATATTCAAACGGGCCGTGTGGATAAGATAATGGGCCGTAACAGGCCTATTAGTTCTTCGGATATTTTACTTATATCCCCCTTACAAATTTTCAATTACGTATAGTTTTGTGAACCCCTCGTAGTTTTCTCTTTGAAAACCTTGTCATGGTGATTGCTATATTATGATCAATAACAAATCAGGTGAACTTTCTAATCGAAACACTAAGAAGATTTTTTTTTATTGTTTCTCAATCCTAATCCTACAACCATAATTTGATTTCTGAGTTTAAAGAAGGGAAAGATGATTTTTGTCGCTACGAGCCTACGATGCTGGGTTGTTGATCATTTAAGAATGGGGGGGGGGGGGGGGGGGGGGGGGGGGGGGATGCCAAAAATAAGTCAAATGTCCAAGATTCCTTCTGGTTGACCACTGAGCGTATACCTGTCCAATTGATGAGTTAAATATAATTATGATGTTTGCCACGGGATCATAAGTAAATATTCCTTGGTTTTTTGCATAATACTTTTTCTGAACCGCTAAATGTCGTCCAAAATTACTAAAATCGTTCGTACGAATTACCATTTTATCATTCTCTTATATATATATATATATATATATATATATATATATATATATATATATATATATATATATATCTATTTCACTCAACTACCATCACTCTCTCTTCATCATCCTCTCATAATCATCTCATAACAATGCCTCGGATGCTAGAAAATGAGTCAGCAGATGACTCGGTGCACTCGAATCTGGTAAAATCTCCCATTTATTTATATTTAAAATTTAAAAAAAATTGGGGTGGGCGTCCACGGAACCCCACTCGAACGTGCGGGCTCCTGCAGACGCCCATCCCATTTATTTATTTATTATAAGTAATAATTAGTATTAATTGATAATTAGTTAAAAATAATTAATAATTTTGTTAATTTAGATGCCTAAATCTTTTTAATAATATTTTATTTTAAAAATTTAATTAATAGTCATCAGGTTACCGTGAAGGAAGAGGAAAATTCATACTTTTACGAGTTGTACATGCTTACGAAGATGATTCAGCACCTCGTCATCCACGTAGACGGGTATATATGCTTCGATTAGGAATGAGAGAAATATTTTACGTCGTCGTCAGACACGTGAGGATTCTTTTGACGACGAGGAAGATTCAGATGAGGTGGAAAGTGACGACGAGAGTGACGATGGGGGTCAATATGGGTTGGAGTTGGAGCGGTAGGAGCAGAGCCAGCAGTATGGTAGAAGATGGAGGCGACATGGTAGTTCTTCTCCTGCTGAGTGGGTAATTCGGAAGGGTAGAGGTGGTAGGTTTGTGACCGGTGATTCGAGTTCGTGTACTACAGATAGGGGTGAGCAAAATTCGGTCTGGTCCGGGCACCTGGACCGAACCGAATTTTTCGGTCCGGACCGAATTTTTTCGGTCCGGTCTTCAGTCCACAAAATTTTGGAAATTCGGTCTTCGGTCCGGACCGGACCGAAAATTTAAGGGGAAAATCCGGGTTTTGGAACGACCCGGACCGGACCGGACCGAACCTATTCGGTCCGGTCTTCGGTCCGGACTTCCCGAAAATTCGGGTTTCGGTCCGGTCCGGTCCGGTCCTGGACCGAAGCTCACCCCTAACTGCAGATGCCCGAGCTCAGAAGAAGAAGAGGGTTGAGGACGATTCTTGGATGGTGACTGGTGTGCCCGGTGGTCCTTTAGATGACAGCGCATTTGGGAGGGCGATAATCGGAAGGTTCTGAAGTGTCATAATCGATAAACAGTCTATACTACATTGCAGGGTTGACGCTCAGTTTTGAGTGATGATATCACGAGGGGCATTACTGATAGCGGATTGGGTAACTTGCCTTACAACATGTTCCCCTGCCTTGACATGCCATTGATTTCTGCGTTTGTGGAGAACAGTCTGACACCAACTCTTTCCACTTGTCTTTCGTAGAAATGACGATCATTTGCATGACGTCTTCCAGATTCTGCGCATTCCTGTTGAGGGTCGTATGGTCAATGCTCATGCATCGATGCCTGAGCTGAAGAGTTATGTATCAGAGTTGCTCGGGATGAGTGTTGATGGTCTTGGGAGGGATAACCCCTTTTGGGTGGCGGTGGTGTTAGCATCGACGTTGTTGACAACTTTTTACAGATGGGACGACCACCGCGGACCGAGGATACACAGTTGACAGCCTACCTGTTCTTACTGCTTGGATGCGTCTTGTTTGTCGACAAAAGTAGTTGCAGAGTCAGATCACGCGACCTATTGGAGGCTAGGGACACGTATACGATTGATCAGTACTCATGGGGGTCAGAGACGTTGGCATACCTGTATCGCCAGTTCGGGATAATGAGTCGTGCTGATTGTTCTGGTATTGCAGGTCCGTTATTATTGCAGTCAGGCTGACAGTACCCAATAACATATCTCGCAACTTCTCCAACACCCACCGGTAACTAGACTAGGTCTGATCCTTTATAATCGCAGCAGACAAGGAAGTTCATGTTTGTTGGTGTCACCCTAACCATTTCGTACAAAGACATCTTGTACTTGTTCATTTTGTACGTTGAATCCATGCAGATCACAAGATGGTATGTGCGCAACAACTAAACTGACGTCGGATGTGACAAAAATGCGTGAGTGGTGACATTAGTTTCTTCATCCACCATAATCCAATGCAAGTACTGATACTGCACTACCTGATGCAGAAACTACTGAGCGGGATTCCTGTCTTCAAATTTCGTCCTCCTCATGTACTCTCTAGAGTTATAAATGTGTCTCTGATTGGGATTATGACTCCCTTTTTTTTAGTATAGTAAGTAGGTGAGCGATTCCGCGAAGACGCTTAGGCAGAGAGATAAGAGAGCGTTGGTGCGGGGAATTTCTTCTACTACGCAATGCAAAGTTCCTGAATTCCCTTTGCTCGATGGAGAGTCAATGGGCTTTTTTCCAGTTGTTCGCTTTATCCTCCGAGAATTTCTCCTTTACCACCAGCAAGATGTTATGTGGTTTCGCGTGTGCCTCAGTCATATCACGAACAATTTCTTGGCCCCAGGACTAAGACCGTTGATCTGTCGGTGACCCTCTGGATAAACTTCAAGTCTGTGGTTGTGCTGACCATGAGTATTATTAGAAACTACGACTCATCTATCACGCTCCCATGGCTCGACCATTTTTATCAAAAAACAACAACCGCAACTCTTTCTTTTCGTGTTCCTCCATACTGCAATATCCATATCCCGAGAACTCATTTCATTTCTGCGATCGCATCTCAGATAACAATTTATCCGATTATCTGATTGTGATTTATGAGTTGATATTACCAAAAAAATTCAGTTCCGATGACAACTTGTTTCGCTCATTTATTCGCGTCATCGATAGTTGAAAATACTTGTGTACTTACAAAAAGTTCATTGTAATTTATTCCATCACCACCGCAATCTTGCAACGGCCTGAAATAATTTAAAATAACACAATATAAAAAAATAAAAAATTGGTCTGACCAGTACGCCCCCAAAGCAACATTATGAGTAAGCAACCTAACCATCCAACCACGGTTGGAGAGTTGTTTACACCGTTAACCCATATACTGTGCTAATCTGCATCGACATGCTGGTTTTGAATAAATTAGTCATGAATTTTTTTTTATTACATGGATATATCGTATATATAATATTATATCTTCTACGTGTGAATATGAATGTGGATGTTTTAATACAGGCATCCAAGTATGATTCCGATATTATTTGTATCAGATGTTTTAATACATGCATCGAACTACATATCCAATATTATTTGAATCAGATGTACTAATATCCGTATTCGTATTCGCAAATAACCTTAATAGTGGTAATCGGGTACAAATATGGTTACACTGACACTCTTACATTTGACTAAATTATACTAAAAATAGACAATTCGTTGGTGATGGACAAAAAAATTCTTTTACTTTTTTCAAAAGAAAGAGATTGGACATCAAGCGAGGACTTTGATGATGTCTACCTATTATATGGCGGTATTGGCACCATCGACCCGACCCAACCAACTATTTTCATATAATTAAAATAAAAGGTCAAGTTTCCCTTTACAAAGAAAAATTTGACTCTCTATGCTCCAAATGACCTAACCTCCGGAAAAAAGATCATACTTTGACATTCTCTGAAAAATATGTTTATGTTTCCCGTTCTACCCAAAATACTCATGTCTTTAAAAACACCAAAAACTCTTCTCAGTCACTCATCTTCTCTCTCTCTTTCACGCAACCCTTCTCCGTCGTAGTCGAACACAGATCTGTTTTGGGGGGCTTGTTTGTGCATGTTCGGAAAGTGATTTTTTGGAGATTTTGTGTTGGGATTGACTCATACTCCTTATGCCTACTCTGACGGGTCGGTCGGGGGTCTCGCTGAAAACCAAACGCAATGTATATTTGAGCTTGAGGATTTATTAGGAATTCTAGCAGTTTGGATACAAAAAACGGACGTCTTTTGTGTTTCCAACGAAGCTCGATCGACTCTATATGAGTTCGATAAGAACGTGATTGTTGTGCTCAATAAGATCGATTACTTTTGCATGTGAGGTCGATAGGATTAGACTGAGTGTTTTTGGAGTTGATTGAAACGATGAAAGTGAGACCGATCTTCTGTGTTTCTAACGAAACTCGATCGACTCGATATGAGTTCGATAAGAACGTGATTGTTGTGCTCGATAGGCTCGATTACTTTTGCATGTTAGGTCGATAGGAATAGACTAAGTATTTTGTGGAGTTGATTGAAACGATGAAAGTGAGACCGATCTTCTGTGTTTCTAACGAAACTCGATGGGCTCGATATGAGTTTGATAGGAACTCGATTGTTGTGCTCGATTCTTTTTATATGTGAGATTGGTAAATCTCCGACAACAGTTTGTTGAGTTTGTTTTAATTTAATGTTGAGTTTGTTTTTGATGTGCTCAATGGAACTCGATAGCGGTTCGATGGAGCTCAATAGAATGTCGTAGATTTTTGATGACGTCTTATGACGAACAAAATTCGAATTGTTTGGGTGGAGAATCGTAAACTCGATGGGTTCAATGTGCTCAATATGACTTCGATAATTTAATATTTTTGAAAAAACACGACTTTTCACCGCATAATTTTTGAGGTCATTTTCTAACGAACATAATTCGAATTGTTTCAATGTGGAGAATTTTAAAGTCGATGTGTGCGCGATATGTCCTCGATAATTTAGATTTTTTGAAAAAAACATGACTTGTCATCGCACGATTTTTGAGGATGTTTTATGACGAACGGAATTCGAATCGTTTCGGTGTGGAGAACTGTAGAAATTCGTGAACTGTGTGGACAAGCGAACATCATCATCTAGAAATTCGTTTATAGCTTAGAGAATTCACGTAACTTACGTTCTGAAGTTCATTGGTGTTAGAGAATAGTCTTACTTCGGTTAAAATGAGGATTTTCTCCTGGGTTATATGTTGTAGGATCTCTCCACTCGTTACCAATTGATTTTGAGTTGGATACACATACTTTAATATGGTATCAAAGTCAAAAATGCTCAACGACCGGCTTGACACATTCATCATTGTTGTTATCCACACGTAGAAACGGAGAAAAAATAAATCTCGGTCAAGTGTGCGGGGGAGTGTTAGCGAATAGACTCACTTCGGTTTAAATGATGACTTTTTCCTGAGTTATAAGTTGTAGGATCCCTCCACCCATTGTCAATTATTTTTGAGTTTGATACCCATAATTCAATAATTGGGAAGGTAGACACCGACAACGTCTAGCAAGTTATGAGGCGTTGTGGCAGATTAAGGATCAACGCACCAGGTCATCTACGTTGGATGCTTATTATGCATTTTATTTTATAAGGCATATGCCAATTTTTTTGTCACTAGGATTTTTGTATTGGCTTGGTTTAAATACGAAACCGTCGTTCAACTGGCCTTTTTTGGCAACCTTCCAAAACCATCTTGTATTTTGACTGTTGTTAGGGTTGTGAAACATAGCCTTAACCTTTTTTATCTATTACATTACCATGTGCGTACCAACAAATTTGGGTGAAAAAGAACTCATATTAGGTGCCTAATATCAATATTATACCAACCAAGTAGTGCTTTTTACACCATAAAGTGTAGGTTTAGTTTAAGGCCCTTTACAAGAATGTGGAATACCTTGAAGAAAGATAAGTTGAAAATTTCCAAATAATAATAATTTTTTCATCACATTTATCTTACATATAAGTAGTTAAATAAACAAAATAAGCTCTAAAGGCTTAAGAATGTTCTTCCCCTTTAAGAATGCTCTAAAGGCTTAATTTGACAATAAATTTCATTATTATCTTTCAAAGTTCATGCCTCAATCATAAGTATCCATAATAAGACTAGTACATATTGCTCAACTTACTTCTAAAGGGAACAATAGACGCTAAGATGTAAATTCCACTATAAGTAATGCTGATATTTTAAATTACATTCATATATGGATACTTACTAGGCAAGACAATTAATTTTATTTTGATTTTAGTTTGTTTTAAGCATATCATAAAAAAAAAATCTTGTCATCAATTTTAATTATATGATATATTATATCTGTGCATACTTAATTTAAAATTTCTGGATACGTCATAGTTTACTCACTTTTCAAAACAAAAAAAAAGTTCATGGGAAAATAGTTAAAATAATATCTTCAAGAAATTAGGTTAATTAGATTGCGAGAGAGACATGGTGGGACAGGTTGGTTCTGCAAAGCAGAGGAAGATGCGAGGATGGCACATGCAAGATGACAAAAAACACATGGTTGGAATCGTACCAAATGCTGTTTAGAGTTGAAAAATATCATGTGAGAAGTGATAAGGCAATCTGTACTGCAGATCTGGCCTGCACCAACTACACCAATAATTGAGATGAGAAAGTAAACTAAATGGGCACTCATTAGATGATCTTATCTAATCACTTTGAAGATCTACACTTGATAGTTCTTTTAGAGGTGATTGGTCTAATTTTAATCATCCATCACACATTGTCATGGAGATGGAGTCTGAACCCCGCATTCCATACCAACCACTTAGAGGGCCCGAATCTCACTTCTCCACCTTCGTGTTCTAGCAGAATTTGACGTGGGCACCCAAACACCGTCAGCGATCCGGAGAATCTTGGTTTTCGGCGTGCAAAACAATGTAGTATTTACACTGACTCAGAGAAGCTAGGTGGATGAGATTCTCAGTTTCTTGTTGATTCTGATTTTGTTTGTACCAATTTACCCATACATCATTTGGAGATTATTCCCAAGATAAAAATAAATAAATTAAAAAAGATATACAAATAAAAAAACATATTTTCAGAAGATTTTTTTTCCGAAAAAACGTTTAAAACGAATTTGTAATGAATTTTTATTTAATCAAAGTCGATGGACAATTTAGAAATTTCCTTTAACAAGACATATCCTGCTACCCGAAGTATTCTGTTTATCCAAACAACTCTCAACCTTCAAAAAGAAGTTGCTCATGGATCCACATTCCCAGAAGCTGACATTTGGAAGTTGCATCCAAACTAGACCTCAGTCATTTAACCAATTATGAGACACATTAAGTGTTTTTTATGCAAGATTGTTGGCTAATAGATGAGTTAAAATATTATAGCGTAAAAAAATAAGATAAGGGTTTGTTTTGATAAGCTCTTTTTGATAAGCAACTAAAGTTAAAGACCTTGTTGGTTGACACTTTTTTAAAATGTTAGGATTAGCAAAAAATGGTCGGAGGAGAAAAAGATAGGAGACAACATTGCAATTTTAGGTAGTTGGAAAAACAAAGAACAACACGTAAGATTTGAATTTACAACTGATGGTGGCAGAGAATACTCTTTGCGTGAGTTGAACTAACTCAACTTACTTATTGGTTAACGTTGATGTAAGTTATTCTCTCACGTTTCATGACTAATGACTCTTATTCTTAGAAGTGGCGGCCAAGGAATAGAAAGAGGAAAACATGGACTTGAATTTGACGATGGAATTCCATTTTGTAACATATTGTGTTTTTATAGCAGTGGTGTACTTCCTTGATTCGGTGTTACACTAGTTTGTTGCTGGACAAATACCATGGTTCATACAAACTTGAGATTTAAATCTTAGGTAGGACCTATGAATACAACCCCATACCTACAATTTAAATCAAACCATGAAAAATGAGTAATTCAGCAACTACAGTTCAGATATTATTTTTTAAACTACATTCAGCAAACTCAATTCATTACGAGACATCATAACTCTTTTGTATCTGGGAATATTTTCATGATAATGTTGGGGAGATATCAACCAAACCCATACGAAAATCTCTCTAATTCTCAGTTTCCATCCAAATTCCAACGCAAAACAAACACCTTGGATTTCCTCATCATATTCAAGTTCCCCAGAGACATCAAAGACGTCTCAAAAAACCAAAC
Source organism: Triglochin maritima (assembly GCA_963682175.1). Lineage (NCBI taxonomy): Eukaryota > Viridiplantae > Streptophyta > Magnoliopsida > Alismatales > Juncaginaceae > Triglochin > Triglochin maritima. Next base: position 62,131,941 of record OY821770.1, read on the forward strand.
AACAAATCCTTAGAAACAAATCCTCAACAACATTACACATCAATAATACACATCAAACTTCAACCACCACAGCACAACACAAGACATCAATCATCCAACATCAAACTTCATTCACACACCACTGAAACACAACAACCTCAAACAAAAAAGAGTCCTTATACACGGACGCGGGCGTCACGGACGCGCCTTACGTGGACGTGTTGAGTCAGCGTCCAGTCAGCAAAATTTCTCTTCACGTGCTTTGGTCTTCTTAAAAACGACGATTCTTTAGGTTGAACGATTCTTTTCCCAATACACAGATAGTGCAGACCCTAGGACAGCGTGCAGACCCTAGGACAGCGTGCAGACCCTTTATTCATGCAGAGTCCAGACTTATCATAATAAAATATTGTTTTTAACTTTTAGGTTGGATCAACTTAATCCAAACAGACACACAACATATTCCGAACAGACAGTCTTCTTATTCCGAACAGACGCACAACTTAATCCGAACAGACAGACTTCTTATTCCGAACAGACACACAACTTAATCCGAACAGACACACAACATATTCCAAACAGACACACAACATATTCCGAACAGACACACAACTTAATCCGAACAGACACACAACTTAATCCGAACAGACACACAACTTAATCCGAACAGACACACAACATATTCCGAACAGACAGACTACTTATTCCGAACAGACATACTTCTTATTCCGAACAGAAAGACTTCTTATTCCGAACAGACAGACTTCTTATTCCGAACAGACACACAACATATCCCGAACAGACAAACAACATATTCCGAACAGACAGACTTCTTATTCCGAACAGACGCACAACTTAATCCGAACAGACACACAACATATTCCGAACAGATAGACTTCTTATTCCGAACAGACGCACAACTTAATCCCAACAGACAGACTTCTTATTCCGAACAGAAAGACTTCTTATTCCGAACAGACAGACTTCTTATTCCGAATAGACACACAACATATTCCGAACAGACATACTTCTTATTCCGAACAGACGCACAACTTAATCCGAACAGACACACAACATATTCCGAACAGATAGACTTCTTATTCCGAACTTACATACAACTGTTATACATGAAGAAAATGAAGAAGAATGTGATCATTCCTACATTTTTAAGGATGACTTTGGTCTTGTTTGTTGTATATGTGGAATTACACGCAAAAGCATAGAAAGTGTGTGCAGAAACGGAACAGAAAGTTTGTATTATTTATGTAGAAAGATTGTCTTGTATTATTTATGTAGAAAGTATTCCGAACATACACACCACTTAATCGGAACAAACAGACTTCTTATTCCGAACAGACACACAACATATTCCGAACAGACTGACTTCTTATTCCGAACAGACATACAACTGTTGTACATGAAGAAAATGAAGAAGAATGTGATCATTCCTACATTCTTAAGGATGACTTTGGTCTTGTTTGTTGTATATGTGGAATTATACGCAAAAGCATAGAACTTTCTGATTGAACTTTTAACAGTAGAACATCACGCCAAAATCCTCGGAAGCTTTGACACCATTGCATCTCGTTCCAGCACATTAACACCTGACCCAGAGGTAGCAAACAAACGGGTGTGATGCATTTTCTTAACACAAAAACCACAAGAATCGGCATAAGCAACGTAAAATGTTTGGGCTTCTTCGAAAGAGGTGAAAAACATCCCCTCCTTAGGAACGTTTGTCGGCTGCTCCACTTGGAAAGACACATGAACGCATGTTGAGATTTATAACAAGTCTCATGTGCTGTGTAGGAGAGCCAAAATGTTCATGGAAAATGAGTGATTTGAGACGCATTAATGAGGAATGGAGGGATGTAGACATTTGTACGAAACGAGGAATAAAATAAAAAATAAACTTTTTCTGTAGAGACTGCCAACTCAAACGCGTCTGCTGACTGGACTGACCACATAAGCGCGCGTCCCGAACGCTAACGTCCACTAATCGTTTTCCAACAAAAAAATATGTAACGAACGCTAGTTTCGAGATGATCCTATCCTCTCCAGGCTGGATCTGCAATATAATTCTAGACCAGACAACAAAACATAAATATCCAACACCAAATCCGAGCACACTTTACCAACCTAATACGTGATTCATCAGACAGACGACGACACATAACTCTTAACTCACACATACAAAAAGCAGTAATCAAATGACTTTCACATGCAAGACAGAATGAGTTTCAGTACTCGCCGGCGTCGGCCAGAACGGCGGGCGCCGGGAACGGCAAACACCAAGGCTTCAGCAACGGATCCGGAACCTCCGGGATCTCCATCTCAACCCCACTGAACTCCCCAACGAACCTAATCACCTCCCCCAAGTCCCCCAACCTCCCCATCAGCCCCACCATCTCCGCCCTCGTCACCTCGTTCTCGACCTCTACAACCCCCAAACTCCTCTCCGACACCACGATGTGGGCCCGGACCTTCTCGTTCTCCGCCTTCAGCTTCTCCACCTCCGCCAGAAGCTCGTCCAAACGCTGCTGCTTGCGCTGCCGAGACCTGCGTGCCGATTCGCGGTTCGATAGCATTCTTTTCCTCTTCCTCTCGTCCACTGGGGTCGAATCGGAGTTGGAAGACATGGTTTTGGGTCAGATTTTTTGTGGGTTTCTGGTTTTGGGTCAGATTTTTTTGTGGGTTTCTGGTTTTGGGTCAGATTTTTTAGTTCATGAGAAGTTGTAGAACCAGTAGAGGAGGACGATGGAGAAGGAGTGGAGGAGGCGGATGCGGCGCAGGAAGTCGGCGAAATTCATAGAAACTTCGAAAAGGTCGATGGGTTTAGGGTTGGAGACCACATCTACGATTGGAAGAAGGCCAAAGGTGGAATTTTGACGTGTGGAGAGCGTAGAGAGGAGGGTTTGGGGAAATGGGTCGGTGGTGGAAACGAGAAAGATGGATCTGGGAAGGATTGGGAGAAGGAAGAAGGAAGGTCGAGATGGGGAGAGGAGGAGGGTATTTAATAGGAAATTGAAAGGGTGGACGAGGGTAGTTTCGGGATTTCAGTTGGGTTTTTTATTGGGTAATGACGTGGATTTGGTGGAAAATTTTGGTTTTTTTATGTTTTTCTTGGTTGGTGGACCGGCAGAGTAGCGTGCACACGTTTTTGGTGATTATTTTAGGAGGGTTTTGCATTGGAACCCTAAAGAAACTTACATTTTTGTAAAGGATAAAGGTTTTTCGAGTTATGGTCAAAGTCTCAAAGACTCAAAGCTGTCTTGAAACCTTAAAATAGATTTTAAACTTGTGTGCGCGACAAGAGAATTCATGTGTAAATATAATATTATATTTTCTGCAATCAGAAGATAAATTTACGTAATTAAAATTTCTAAATTGGTGTATATAAAAAAAATTACAACCGCAAAAGCAAGTAAACGTTATTAGAACTTCCATATAGATATAGATGTAAGTAATCTTACTCATGACCACGAGCAAAGAGAGTGTTTCTTGGGATCATAATATACACGAAATATGCAACTTCAAATCATTTTAAATTAGTTGGAAATGGACATATTTTGATTAATATGCATGAAATGCAAATCATGTTTACTAAACTATATTTTCAAAATCACACTTACAAGTACAAGCACCACATTGTAGTGGCGCCCATTAATATTTTAAATTATCCGAGTATTCTCTTTTATTAAGGAAATGTTTACTCAACTATATTTTCAAAATCACACTTACAAGTACAAGCACCACATTTTAGTGGCAAGGAAAATGATTCCATTTTCCATTTTAGTGGCAAGGACGTGAATTCCATTTGGATTTCACTTTCCGCGTTTTCAATTTCCACGTAATTTTTAGCCTCGTTTATTCTTTTCGGTGGTTACTGTCTATTTCAGACAAGTCACGTCATGAGATCGTGGAATGTCTTTGAAATCATTCCAAATACAGATTTAAATACCTTCAATCATCCATTTCCTTCCATATTTCCCCTTCCATCTCTCCAAATTTCATGTTCCCTCTTCCCCATCCCAGCGTTGACAAAGTTTCCCCAGTAGTGCAATTTCTTAGATAATACGAGTGTCGCTTTGATGACAACGTCGAAGTTGGAAGACCCTCTTCCGGTAGCACTTGTAGACGGTGGTGGATTTTGGAGGAGGAGAGCAGTAGGTGGCAAACTCGAAGATGGTGAGGGGTCGAAGTGGTTTTGGGCAATATTGTGGATATGGAATTATTTGGGTTGTGGATGAAATTGAAATGTGTTGAGTGTTGGTCATGCTTTGTAGTGTCTAAGTTTGAAGCTGTGATTCCAGAATGTGTCCAGAGTCATTTAAAATGTATTCAGAGTCGTTCTAGTGGGTGTCCAGAGTTATTCCAGAATGTGTCCAAAGTATGATCAGAGTCATTCCAGAATAAGACCAGAGTTAAAATCAGTCCAAAGTTATTCCAAAGTCATCCCAGAATGTTTCTAGAGTCATTCCAGAATATTTCCAAAACCAGAACGTGTGTCAAGTCGTGATTCCAGAATGTGTCTAGAGTGTTGGATCGTGAGGGTCTCAAATTCTAATCACTTTTAATCATAATTACCTAATTGTTTAATCGATCAAAGATATGCAGCGGAATTTAAAACTAAACAAGCAAGTAAAGGAAAGACATATGCAAACCACAAGGAGTCGGGGATTTTCATAGAGGTTCGGCACCCCACCCGGGTCCTAGTCCTCTCTTGCAAGCTCCGCTCGGATCACCGAGCTCCGCTCACGACTTCACTAACCACTCCCCGTTCCGGGCCAGGAGAGAACGCATTTACAATCTTCAAGCTCGCGAACAACCCTCGCCGAGCTTGACTCCTCCTCTCACAATCGGAGAGGGATCACTTCGGGCTCTCACCGAAGTCTATACTCTTTGTCTTGGGCTTTCACCAAGACTCTTGCTTCTTCGACAATTGTTGAGTGAGACAACACTCTCTAAATATTGAGCACACTTTGAGTATGATTTGGCTATGATCAAAGGTGTGGAATTTAGGCTTAGAGTGTAGGATTTGGGGAAATTGAGTTAGAGAGTTTCTCTCTAAAGTGTAGGACAAATAGTGGTGGGAGAGTGTAGGATTTTATGTTTAATTGTACATATTTATTTTAGAAAATTTTATGCACAATAAGGATCAATTATAATTTTTCTATGATTTGTTTCATGCATGCATCGGTTTGTTTCAATAACTTGTTTTAAAACCTTTATTAAAACAAACATGGGGCTCCGAAATTCATACCTAGAAGTTCTCTAAAACTTCTCGATGATCCGGAGTCGTTGAGGATGCTTGTCATTGAGCCGGATGCCCCCGAGAATTCACCAAACTCTACACAAGATTGGAGAGAGAAGAGCAAGCCTCTCAATCTCCAATAGCATTTAGAATCTAATTACTAACCCATCTTTAATTTCCCTTGAGAAGAAGACCTTTGGAAACTAAAACTAATCTTAAGAATTAAGGAATTTTCGTGGAGAATTATGGAGAGAGAATTTTGCATGAGAAGATAATGAATTAATTGATAAGGTAATGAGAATAACTTGTATTTATAAGTTCTCTCCAAATTACTTATTCATGTGCAACCTCTTGCCCATGATTTTATGCAAACTTCCATCTAACCATCCATTATTTGCTAACAAATAATCTTAGCCACGAATTAAATCAATTATGGACCAATTCCATGCATGATCTAATTAATTCTTAAATTAATTCTGCATTAACCGTCTGGACCGGTCGACCGTTTGGAGGTTCGGTCGACCGTTCATAACTCGGTCGACCGCTCGTAACACAAAAATATTTCATCGCGATGTTCGGTCGACCGACCGATAGATTCGGTCGACCGTTCGAACAGATGAAAATTCCATGTTATCGGTCGAGACACATCCGGTCGACCGTGCAACATTCGGTCGACCGATCAACAGTAAACGGTCGACCGTTTTTGCACAGTCTTGCAGTTTGGTCAAATTTCGGTTTAACCCCTACAAAATTTGACATTTCGGGATTAGTAGTAAATTCACAACTTATGTAACATATTATCCTATGTATTGATAAATCAATACACCCCATAATATTTACATCACATATGAATTTAATTTAGATTCTAATTATGTTATTAATCACAACATAATTTTGATTTTGCTTGTTCACCCCGTGTGTCATATTTTCTACATGAAACCCGACACACCTTATGAACTCAAAATCCTCATTTCTTGTTTCCCAGTTTTGTGGTATGACCTATGGGAGGATCTAAACTAAGTTGGCAGTGATATTAAGAGCTTAATATCACAAGCTATAAGCGGTATCTAGCTACACATTATAGCTCACAATTAGTTAGAAGTCTTAATTCCACTCGAACCAAAACCCGATCCATTTAGTGATGGAGTGCACCACTTGTGTCCGTCCCTTGCCTCATGATATTAAGAATACACACAAAGTAGTATTGTGTCATCTTCGTATTAGTATTCATTTCTTGATCTCTTTAAGCTAGTTATAAATATGTGACTTAACTCAAATCACATTGTGCACATTATAACTTTGCTTTATCAAGGGGCCCACTAATATCATCACTCAATTAAGAGGGGCAATGATAATCTTTTGACTAACTATCTTCTCCAACAAAAGTCATACTTAACCAACCAATGTCTTTGCACTACACTCATTGATAGCCTAAGACACTAGTCTAATTAAGCACTCCTTAAGCGATCGGATATAAGTCTCATATCAAAGGACCAAGGACACAGTAAAATATTAATGACACAGAAACACATTTCTATAATATTTTACTTGTTAGGTCAATTCAGTATACAAAAGTACTATTTTCCTCTTTTGTGTACCCGTGTTGTCACTCACTTGTAGAGCTACAATGATCTATGACCAACACGACAATCTTAACTCGGTAATTAATGTCCCATGTTAATTACCATGATTGCGAATATCTTTTTGTTTTATGTAAACCAATATCTTTTAGAGCTCTACGGTTAAGGACCAAGAGCCTCTTCCTTAACACTTCTAAAAAAACGAATAACATAAACAAAGAACAAAATGATTTCTCATTCAATTCATAATAATTGACATTTAAAAGTAAAACTTTTAGAACACATTCCCTTCAGAGAGTTGTGTTAAAATGTGTTTTACAACTCTATATATAAGCTTTAGAGAGAATATAGCCGTTGGGGATGAATTTGGTAAAGATTGTGTAAGATACACTAAACAGAGATCTGCAGGACCCAATTCAGAACTAAATCGGTCGACCAAATCGGGTGTGTCGATCGACAGGTTTCGTCAAATATGGCGTTGACTAAGGTTCACTTAAGTGAACGGTCGAACGGGCTTCAGGGTTGCTCGACCGAATTAGTCCAGACACTTCTGGGTTTGGGAAGAATTGAGTTTCGGTCGACAGAGGTCAAAGAGACGTTCGACCGAATTAGTCCAGAGAGTTCAGAGTGACCAAAAATATGTTCGATCGGTCGACCGGTAGGAAATTTGCGGTCGACCGGACGTTTGGTAAATTTGAGGGTTTGGGAAATAATACGAATACGACCGTTGGGTATAATACGACAATTCTAACGGTCGGAAATATGTGTTACACGGTCAACCGAAAAGGTCTAGACGGTCGACCGGAATAGGGCAGAAAAACACTAACAGTATATATGATCACTCGATCGACCGAACGGTATGTATCGTTCGAACGAATGTGGGCAGACAATCTTGGTTAAGGTTAAGTGTTTTGCGGTCTAGGTTTGGGTGATCATTGAAGTCCAAATTATGTGAAATTTTGTGTGTGACTTCTATAAGGAACCTAGTGTGTGTTTAAGTTGATTTTAGCTCAAGTATGCTCAATTTACACATAGTTCCTAAGACTCAAAGAAATACAAAATACATGTCTTCAAATGTGCTTGATTACATGTCTTGACTTGATTTCCTTTCTTCCTTTAGTCTTGATCACTTGTAGAAGTTAGCACAAAGCAATATGTATGTGATGCAACATGTGTGCTACTCTACATGATCATAATTAAGATTAGGTTGATTAAATCATCAAAACATAGATTAAGGCCAAAAAACCAACACAGAGTCATTCCAGAATAACACCAGAGTCATTCCAGTGGGTGTCTAGAGTCATTCCAGTGGGTGTCCACAGTCATTCCACAATGTGTCTAGAGTCATTCCACGGTAATTCAAGAGTCATTCCAGAATATTTTCAAAACCATGACGTGTGTTAAGCTATTATTCCAAAATGTGTTCAGAGTCAATCCAGAGTCATTCTTGAATATTTCCAAAACCAGGACGTGTGTCAAACCGTGATTCTAGAATATATCTAGAGTCAATCTAGCGGCAGACCTGAGTTAATCTATATTCCAAAATTAGTCCAGAGCTAATCCAGTGTTAGTCAAAAATTAGTCAACATTGTTCAATATGTCTAGAGTGTGTCAATAATTAGTCCAAACTGTGTCCAGAGACAATACATAGTGTGTTCAGATTAGTCTAGAATCTAGAATCAGTTTAGAGTGTGTTCAAAATGAGTGCAGCAACGAGAATCAAGCACAAGTTCAATACATGATGTTTCCAGAATTAAACCATTACTGAGCACAAGTTGCTCTTCTATCATTCAAAGAACGAATCAGGCATATAATATTTATCTAAATTATGAACGTACCAATCATTCATAACTCTTGAAAAGAATCATTGCAAAAACAAAATGATGGACACAAAAGCAGGCAGTTCATTCATTATTCTTGGACAAAATCATTACAAACAAGAGAAACTAATAATAACTTTGGAATAACTCTGGAATCACAACTTGACACACGTTGTCCTTATTTTGGAAACATTGTGGAATTACTCTAGAAACATTCTGGAATTACTCTAGACAAACTCTAAACACATTCTAGAATGACTCTAGACACATTCTGGAATCACTCTAAACATATTCTGGAATGACTCTGGACACATTCTGGAATCACAGCTTGCCGCACGTTGTCATTGTTTTGGAAATATTCTGGAATAACTTTGGACTGACTTTAACTCTGGTCTTATTCTGGAATGACTCTGGATTAACTCTGAACACATTCTAGAATGTCTTATTTTGATAATAATTACGGTTATGGTTTATTATATTTTGATAACGTTATATTTTCAAGATCCAAAATATTTCCAAGGGGTGATGCCCCCTGCCACCTCACCGGCGAGGTGGAACGCCGCTCGCTCGCCGATGAGCGAGACCCCCGACCGACTTATTAAGTGTGTTTTATGTCCAACAAGATAAGACATCATGTGCAAGTATGAGATAATTTTAACATGGATTGAATCTGGACACATTCTGAATTGTTTCTGGACACGTTTGTGAACATTCGTGTTAAAACAAAATCTTATTTGTCAAATTTGAAATCCCTTAATTTAGGGTGACATAACTGTTGATTGCACTTTATTTGAGACACAACTGTTTTCTTTATCAGGAATTCCCCATACTTGTTGACATGTCTGCAGAGTAGGTGCTGAAATGTTGCACATATGTGACGTTCAACGTCCATGTATCAACATCCTTTTATTAAATGAACTCAGTGAAGTAAGTACTGAGTTTGCTTTAGGAGTTGATAATTTCAGCATGAGTTTTGGTTCGAATTTAACATGTTTGTACTTTATAGGTATTACTATATATCTTAAAAAATCTCAAATCAAGGACACAAAAACTCAAACTTTATTACTCAACAACTCATGTGTATGAAACATAAAATTATCAACATCTACTTATTGTGATGAATATGCATGACATAATTTATTCTTATGAGTGTATAGTCAAACCCATCAAAGCATGGGTGCTTATGCAAATAATCCCAATTAAAAAAAGAAAACGCACAAAACCAGCTGAGCAATACGGGTACGGCTGGATAGAACCTGAGAACTCATGCCAATATTCAACCGACAGATTACAGCTGTATCAAGGTTGGTTGATGGACAAATTCCAGGAAGGTCTAATATTGTTATTTTCCAACATAACGCACGCAATCAGATTAAGATTAATCGGATGATTATGTGAATAATCAAACCACTCTGCACTTCAGATGTTTATGGCAAAGTTTATGCGTGCACGTAGCAAATGAAATTTAAGGCCTAGTTTTCTCAAGAAACTAAACAAGAGAATTACTAAACAAATTTATCCCCGTAACTGTAATTCAAATATTCAATGAAATGACTTTCAAAGTATTAAGTCTTAAGTTCTAATCGAGCAATTATGATGATATATTGTAACATCCCGAAACAGCGGAATTTTTTTAAAAGTTATCATCAAAGATACCAGAAATCAACAATCAAAAGACGAGACTGTTACTTCAAATAAAACATCCAACGGTTCACCATATTACATCAGAGTTTGTCAAAAGCTACATGATTACATCAGATATAACAAAAGAAAGTACAAGTAATCATGACGACCTCAATGGTCCAAATGAGAGGATCTCGATCCCAAAATGTGTGCGCCCACCGTCACCACCAAACTGGACCTACTGCGGTCCTGAAATAAAACATGCAACAACAATGTCTGAGTTTCCATAAGGAAACCCCGTATGCCAAGCTCACCTATATGAATGCAATAGTACAAATGAACTTATCATACTAGTAGCATGTCATGTCATCAACAGTAAGGAAAACAATTCCCCCGAAGGATAAAACAGGATATCAATCCGACATTCATCATCAGGTCTCCCTCGGAGACTTACCGTAGGCACATACGGTCTAACGGAACAATAGGTGATGCTCCCCATACGCGGTTATACTAATCATGGGGTTCGACAAGGAGCACCCGCAAAGTCTACGCCATCAGAAACAGATCTGTAACTGCGTGGTAAAACCACCCCAACGGAGTCGTCGCTCGGTTGGTCCATCGAACATCATCTCAGTAGGTGCCCAGCTGAGGAAAACATATCCGGAACAGCATCAGCCCATCAATCATAGTCGGAACATCATCGGCCCATCATCGCCGGAACAGCATCGGCGGCATCACCGCCACAGCATCGGTGGTCCAACATACGTCCGACACAGCAACAGACGGTTCCGGACCGAAGTCCGCCGGGTCATCAGGCTCCACGAGCCGCACATCATCATACATTGGGATCTGTGATCCCTCAGGTCTGCTACTCTACTATGAGTCCATAAAACCATCACATTAGTCACAATCCATACACGCATGTGACACGTCCCAAGTACCATCACTCTTCCACACGGTGGTCCCTAGGCAGGCACGCGTACGCACTGTCACCTCCCAGCTCACGCACAAGGCGAGGACACGGGTTTCCGTGGACAGAGTTGACACTAATAAGGACCGGGAATTCAGTTCTGCGCACAAATGGTCGACCGAAAGAGACAATCTGGTCAATCGTTCCCATAGGGTCCGGTCAACCGAAAGTCTGCAACAGTCGAACTCTCTGCGCCTAACCTAAGTCTCAACAGTCGAACAATGAGTCTAAAACCGGTCGACCGATACAAGGTCAAAATCCGTAGTCCAGTCAAAATCATACAAGTCTAATCGGTCGGTCGACTCAGGGGTCCCGGTCGACCGAATACTACCAGGGGCAACCTAGCAGTCTAAGTCATCAATCGGTCGAACAGTGCATAAAACGGTCGAACAACTCATTAGTTAACTTAAGTTCCGGTCGAAGCAAAACATAGGGACGGTCGACCGAAAACCAACAGACAAACCTCCGACCCACCAGCACACGCACTACCGGTCGACCGCCATGAGACATCGTTCGACCGGTGTTAGTTAAGGTCGAGCAATTACACTACACCGGTCGACCACCCGAAGGAACCGGTCGACCGTTGGTCGTCTGTAACATTGCATCAGCCAAGGATTTACGCCTCTCTCGTCGCCGGTGAGGTCTCCGACCTCCGGCGACCGACCACCACTTCACCCCCACGTGGGTGAGCAACAAAACCACACTATTGAACCGACATACCTTTTGAAAGCGACGAACCCGCCGGAGCCTCTCTCGCGCAACGTCGCCTCCAGTCAGCAATCACACACACGACTTCCTCCTCGCACAACGACCATCGCACGCCTCACGTCGACGCAGTCTCCTCCGCCTGAGCTCGAGCGACTGAGGGAGAAGGTGGGTGCTTGTGAGAAGAATGGAATGAAGAAGGAAGAAGAAGAATAGTTGAGGAGATGTGTGTTTAAAAAGGCCCAACACACAACCCAACCAACACTCCCAACCATACCTCCTTCACCTCCCATCCCATCACCCACAACACCCCCGTACCCTCTCACAACAAACACCACCTAATCTCATTAACCCCTAATCACCATTAAGACCTTAAGATGGATTAGGGACTTTACATATATAACTTGAAAGGTGGAGGATTGAAGAGGACCGACTTTCAGTGGTGGGTCCATTACAAAAATAGATGGTAGGTAGTGGTAGGTACAATTTTTTTAAGCAAATTAGCTAGAAATCTTTCATAATTTTCAAATTTAAAATTATTTTTTTCCAAGATTCGTTGCCCGGAAAAGAATAATGTTCAATTTAGAGTTGTCAATTATATTCTTTATGGAAATGATAAACCAATTCCGAGAATTTATCACACAAGCATACGGTATATAGTTGAGTGCTTGGACATAGCCGTCACGCTTGGGGTTTTGGTTGCTCAACCTCTCGGCTTGGTATAAAATTATAGGCCACATCATTCAAATCAATTTGCTTTAATCATATCTTTTGATAACCATAAACGTTTTTGAGAAATTTAAACATATATTTAAGTTCCTCTCGTCAAAACTAAGAGGTGTACATCCGGTTAAAACCAGTCCCAATTTGACTGGACAAAATCGGTTCAGCCAGATTTATTTTTATTTAACTTTTGGTTAAAAATTTTAACAATGTTATATTGTTGAAACTAATCCTGGGCTGGATTGGTCATATATGTATCCTTTTGTCGTTAATTGGTCATTAAAAGCATAAACATGACTACATGAGTATTAAAAATTAATCAAAACACATTAAAATTAAAAATAAATTCGGGACCGGATTTCCGGTTCTTCAATTTGGAGAACTGGAAATTGAGTCGGACCCAATCCAGCCCAGGCCAGTTCCAACCGAAACAACCGGTCCACTAACCGGGCCGAACCGACCCATGATTTCAACTTGTGAGGCTTTTCGGATGCGCTGATTTTTTTTCTACTCTGCCCAAAAAATGAGATTTACTGATTTTTTTTGTTTTTTTGAAAGCGAAAAAATGAGATTTACTGTTAACAATTTTCACTGGGAACCATTGTTCAATTAACATCTTGTGAAAATTTGAAGATTTCTGTTGGTTAAATATATTTAACGTATGTGGATTTAGTTTGGAGATTTTGTTATTACTTATTACATGCAACTGAAGTAGAAACGACATGAAAGGAGCCATTCCAATATTTCGATATTATTACTTAACCTTATCCCTCCTAGGTGGCTGGTCTTGGTTTAGAAGTGGTTACAGCAGTTGATTATTAGGACAAAAATGGTAAAATTTGTTGAATGGATGAGAAAGATGACAAATATTTTGGAGGTGCAAAAATATTCTGAAAATAACGTAAAATAAATACGGAAACCACTGAACTGTATATTAAACATAAAAAATACGAACAGAAAATCAAGTTATGTATTTACCACTTTCTAATTGGGTGCTGATGTATAAAGTGTGATGGTACATGTAATACAAAAACAAATTACATATTAATTAATAAACTTAAAAAGAAAATTACATATCAATAAGGAATTTTTTTCAAAATAATTTTTTTTTAAAAATTGTCTAGACCTCAATAAAAAGTATTTGTCAAACTAGACTCGGTGCCACCACGTGGTGACACGTGGTGGCGGCGGATTTTGTTTTTTTGTGCATAGAAAACTCGGCATCACCAGTACCGAGTTCTACTTGGGAGAACTCGGCACTGGTGATGTCGAGTTCTACTTGGTTTTTTATTGCCCAACACTTAGATTTTCCACTCAACGTGAGTTGGCAAGAGAAGTGATTCAAACAGAACTCGGCACTCCCAGTGTCGAATTCTATTTGAACTGTTCTCCTGACGGTCAGATCGTGCATGAGACGGTTGGACGGCCAGGAGAACAGTGTCTTACATAGAACTCGGCATCTTAGATGCCGAGTTGAATATGCAGAACTCGGCGTTTGTAACGCCGGGTTCACTTAAAAAAAGAACTCGGCGTTACAAACGTCGAGTTCCGTCGGGCTATAAAAGCAGCCCGACGCCCCCCCCCCCCCCCCCCCCCGAGTTCTCGCGTTTTTAAGGTTAGAGTTTCGATCTTTTTTCGTTTTCCACCGTTTTCTTGCATTTTTTATGTATTAGGATGATATACATTGTTGTTTTATGTATGATTGTAGTATTTTTGTTGGTTTATGAACTCGTTTTGGTGCAAACTCGATTTCGATTTTGGGTTTTTAGGCAAAATGTTTTATTTCTTGTTTGTTAGTTGATTATTGATTTTAGTTTTGTTGATTGTAGGTCTACGGTAGTAATCTTAAACATAGTTGAATTTAAGTTTGATTATTGTGATTAAAATTAGATTTTTTTGTTGTTATTTTGGTTTGAATGTATGTTACTTTGAATGAATGTAAACTTAAAAATATTTTATTTGAGTTTAAATGTATGTAAGTTTGAATGTATGTGAGAATTGAAGTTTGATTTTTTAGTCTTAAAAATTGAGTAATAATGTATGTGACTTTCCATGTTAAGAAATACGTCGTTACTTCGATGTTTAGAATGTGATGCTGTTATTTGTAGTATTGTTAGTTTGTTCTACCGTGCATGTTTAAATTTACGTATTTGAAAAATATAAGGGAGGTTCTGTCAAAATTTTAAATAAAATTCTGACATGATTCGTAACGCGTTTACAGCTGTTTGCTACTACACTCGATTGAGGTAATTTCTAAAACATTTCAGTATTCTCAACTTTTTAAGTAGTTAGTAATGAAGAACAATCATCTCACTTTTTAACGTGTTATGTACAGATGAAGTTTGATGGTTCCAGTACTGGTTCGGTTAGAGGTAGCTACACTTCACAGGGTCTGGTAGACAGATCGGTGTTGATTTTGCAGGCCAACCACAAGTCTGGCTTGTTCAAAGATTTTGTAAGCATTTTACGTCTTCAAGTTAAATATTTGCACGTGGGTTTCAATATTCTGACATTTCTCTAAATTTATGCAGAAGGAGGTTGATGGTGTAAAATGCGTTGAGCATGGATCGAAGCTGAACGAATGACAGATCACTGATGATAGGATGTTGTTTCTGCTAGATATGGTAGGGTTTGACACAGTCACTCGGTTGGTCCGAGTTCAGTTGGACCATACCTTGCTGGGGGCGATGGTCGAGCGTTGGAGACCGGAGACTCATTCATTTCACCTGCGACATGGTGAGATCATGTGCACCTTGCGTGACATCTCTATGATTACTGGCTTGCGCGTAGATGGTTTGCCGGTGTGTGAGTCTTAGGAGTACGTTTGCTCAGAGGTCTGCATGGATTTATTGGGTCAGGTCCCCGATGACTTGGGTCGTAAGGGTTCCGTAACTCTGGGTTGGTTGCAAGCTCAGTTTCAACAGTTGCATTTTGATGCTGATGAGGAGACAGTTACACGACACACCAGAGCCTTCATTCTTTTCCAGCTAGGATGCAGTATTTTGGTAGCTAAGAGTGGCACGATGGTTCACTTGAAGTACCTGTCTTTGCTCGGAGATTTGGTCGTCGCGTCAGAGTACAATTGGGGTAATGCGGCTTTGGCCCACTTATATCACATGTTAGACGAAGCCTCACTGATTCCGACGAAACATCTGTGTGGTTTTCTTACGTTCCTGTAGTTGTGGTGTTGGGAACATCTACACATTGGGAGACCTTTGAAGAGCAGACCATTAGTATACCCGGAGGACGAGAGTGCACTATTAGGTGCCCGACCCTACGCTGACAACGAACACTCATTCACCGGAGTATGGTACAGTAAGGTCGACCGGTTGGGACTGTGGAATAGATTTGAATATAAGTCTAAATCCTACAACCGAAGTTCCAGCATACCAGCAAATTCCATTTTTCCAATCACATAACTTCCAAACAGGCAACGAATGGCCAGAAAATGCGTGTGACGTTCCTTCCAGCAGTGCAAATCGTTATCCTGGTCTGTCGCAATTTGAACCCATGCATTACAGTCATGATGAGTTTGCTGGAAGGGCTGGACCATCTACCTCATATCCTTCCCTTGGGCTTAGTTTGTCAGCTGTTGACCCAATTCATTTTAGTCGACCAGGAGGCCTGGAAGAGATGCATAGCGTTCAAGATGATGACATTGAGGAATTAGAGGATTACAACACACCCTTCGTTGTAGAAGATGAACCTGAAGGTGTTTCTGTTAATGAAGTCGTTACGGAGACGCAGGATGTCATATATGCGATGACTCAATCCATAAACCTTGAAGACGACGACGTTGTTGATGATGCAGTTGCTAACAACGACATGGTTCCAACTCTTAATAAACTTCCCGATATCTTCGAGGACGACAACTGGATAGAGAATTCGGTAATTGAACACTCATTCTTCGATGCTGCGAACAATTTGGAACGGGGTGATTGGCGTACGGAAGATGGTCGTTCTTTCTGCGATAAACGAATTTTCCCAACGAAAGATGATTTGGTTCATGCTCTGCAATCGTGGCACATTAAAAAGTTTGTTCAGTATTCAGTTGTGGTTTCTTCAACGAAACAGTATACTATTCATTGTATTCGTCGTGATGATATAACTGCAAATGGCGTCTACATGCGTCTGTCCCAAAAGGTTGCAGATATTTTCAAGTTAAAACATACGACGCCGAGCACACTTGTTCCAATCCGATATTGCTAAACGACAACAAACAATGCCGTGCTAATTTTGTATGCGACTTGATAATGCCATCTGTTAGAACTAAGTTCACAATTACTCCTGCTGAAATAATGGAAAGGGTGAAGACCAAATACTCACTTGAAATCGGTTACGATAAAGCATGACATGCTAGGCAAAAAAACGTTGAACCGAATATATGGTGTCGAAGAAGACAGTTTTAAAGATTTGCGAAGGTTCGTCACAGTTCTCTGTCAGAACAATGAATGATCTGTTGTCGAAATAGAGTCTGTCCAAGTAAAGTCAGACGAGGAGATGTTTAAGCATGTGTTTTGGGCGTTCGGGTCTTCAATTAGTGAGTTTCAATATTGTAGACTCGTTGTCAATGTGGATGGAACGCACCTCTATAGCAAATATAGAGGTTTATTGCTAATTGTTGTGGGCACGGATGCAAAGAACGGAATTTTTCCTTTGGCATTTGCTGTTGTAGAGAGCGAGAATACAGAGTCGTGGACGTGGTTCCTTCAATCGCTGGTAAGTATAGTTACAAGGCGACCCGATTTGTGTATTATTACCGACAGATTTTCGGGAATAAACGCTTGTGTGCGAGCCTCATTTCCACATTTGGAGGGGCATGTACATCGATTTTGTCTTCGACACATGAAAGTAAATCTTGCTAAACATCTAAATTGCAAGGAAAGATTGTGACAAATCAAGTTTTACGAAGCGGGTAAAACTCATTCATTTATGAAATTTGAAGAGTTAATGAAGGCTATTGCAGAGGAACATAAACCGGTATACGAGTGAATTCAGCATCAAGGTCCTTTGGAAAGATGGACTTGTTGTCACGACGGGGGTCGACGTTTCGGATGTATAACAACAAACATGTCAGAAAGCTTCAACAATGTCTTACGAGGGGCACACGGTATGCCGATTACAACCATGATTTTGATGACATTTCTCCGCTTGAACAAATTCTTTGTTAAAAGAAGGGACGTCGCCGAGTCGTGGAATGAAACATATGTACCGACAGTCCACACCGTGGTGACGACAAACAACAATCTAGCCAGAACACATACAGTAACTCGGCACCACCAGCTGATGTACCAGGTTGAAGCCAATGACCAGAAAAAATACCTCGTGAAATTTGAAGAAGGAGTTATTACTTGCACTTGTGGATACATAATTGCAATGCGCGTCCCATGTTCACATGTACTAGCAGTTTGCAGTGGCAGACATGCAAATGTCAACACTTCACATTTGGTGTTCCCGTATTATGAGGTTCAAATGTACATGGAAGTGTACAAACCGATATTTATCACAATTCCTGATGTGAGGTATTGACCAGATCGAGACAACATCACAATGAAACCTCCCCAAACCAAAAGACATCCCGGTCGGCCTAAATCAACGCGAATCCGAAACGAGATGGACGAACACTCTGGAAGAAGGGTAAGGTGTGAGAGATGCGGCGGTATAGGATATAACCGAAAGCGATGCAAGGAACCTATATAACGAAATAGTTTGAATATTTTGTATGTAACTATTTAGTGAGACGAATGAATGTAAGAGTTGATTAATTGTAAGACTTGAATTAATGTAATGTATTTTGTAATGACTTGAATGAATGTACGACTTAAATCATTTCTAAGAGTTGATTAATTGTAAGACTTGAATTAATGTAATGTATTTTTTAGGACTGCAAATTTGCCTAGTTCTGCCTATTAAACTCCGAGTTATGCCTATTAAACTCGGCATCATAGATGCCGAGTTCTATTGTAGACTTCTCCTGGTCGTCCAACCGTTTCATACACGATCTGAGTGTCAGGAGAACAGGTTCAAATAGAACTCGACATCCCAGTGTCGAGTTCTTTTTCAATCAATATTCTCATGACAACTCACGTCGAGTGAAATATGAAGTGTTGGCAATAAAAAACCAGAGAGAACTCGGCACGGGTGATGCCGAGTTTTCTATGCACAAAAAAACAAAACCCGTCGCCGCCACGTGTCACCACGTGGTGGTAGGGAGTCTAGTTTGACAAATAATTTTTATTGATGTCTATTTTGGCAAAAAAATTAAAACAATTATTATTTTGAAAAAATTTCCTATAAATAATTGAACTTGAAATCAATATGTATGTATGAAGATAAAATAACAGAAGTTATGATAGTGATATTATGTTGCAGCTTGCAGTGCTCCATCTAGCATTGCACTCTGAATGTTTATTCTAGTTGTCTTGTTCAGAAAACTTTTGTACCACAATGCTGATTTCTTTGGCGTTCTTCGTCGACTAACATCGCCGAAATCGACATAATACAACCCGTATCTCTTCTTATACCCATATAGGAATTCGAAGACGTCCATAAACGCCCACACGAAGTAGCCCTTACTATTACATCCATTCCTGCAAAAACAAAATCATATATATTGATTTTTTTTAGTCATTGAATTTTATTTTGGAACATGCATCTGGATAATGTACCTAATTGCTGAAAGTAAGGCTCCGACGTAATTCTTCATGAAGTCTATTCTTGCAGGATCGTCAAGGCTGCTATTACCCGGTGTGGCGAAACCTACCATGTAGTATCGGATTTATGTTAGAAAAATAGGAATTGTTTCTATCTCTTGGTTCACTACTTCATAAAATTATAGTCATGACAACAACAAAAACTTAATAGTGAGGAATCCTAATGAAACCTTGATTTTAGTTGCGTCGTTATGTTGGAATTGTCTCCAATATTCCAACATTCTTTTAACTCAAGTTAGATGATTAAATTGAAGAGTACAAGTTATGAAATACTCATGATTGCTTAGAGTGTGAAAGACGAAGACAATGCCAAAAACGACCCGTGAATCAGATGAGAATTGAGCCCGAAAGTCGCAATTCAGATATGGGATTTAGCTTGGGTGTCATCGTCACACCCGTATTTGTTTTAATGTCATTATCTTTTTTATCATCAATCAAACTACACCTTTAGTTTGTTTTCTACCTATATATCTATTCTTCTGGGCTAACAAGCAAGGACAAAACAATTGGCTAAGAAAACAAAATTATTAAGTTAAAATTTCCTCTGAAACTCTACGTAGACGAGCTATGTTGTCATGATTTTGAATGAACATACTTTCTTAATCAGGTGGGTGTGTAATGTGTTTCCACTTCCAATCAGAACAACATTGCTATATGATAGTATTGGCAGCACTAAAACATATAGTTAACGGACACTTACAAGATAAGATCTTGAAGAGGAAACAAAAATTAATAAAACAAGTTAGGTTACAATCATAGTTAATTAAGTAGAAGATGGTAAACTAGCTAAATTTTGCTATGAGAAGTTTGGATTCAGACAACTAACCCTGAACTATAATTCGAATTTTAGCACTAAGAAGCTCTAAACACTATCGATCTAAAATTAAATATTATAAAAAATGGAGTGTCTACTAATATAATGCTTAATAATAGATTAACATAAAAATGCGTTACCATTCTCCTGAATATAAATGACAGGGTTGTTGTATTCTCTCTTCAGGTATTCAAGAATTTTTTCCAGTCCTGCTGGATCCGGTGGTGTCGACCCGGGTATGACCTATTCAAATCAAACAAAATACAAATTATTGATCTCTTCCAGTCACGAAATTACACGGATATGAAAAATTACCACCATCTAATGCCTCACCGCTCCAGAAGGAGCCACATTCTTTGAAACTGCCAAAATTAAAACTTCATATATCACTAAAAAGACATTGATAAGAAAGCAAATAAAAAGGCAAAGTTATTTAAATTACCTGTCATCAGAACTCCCACATCGGCATTATAGTCTCGTAAGCCCGGTTGGCGAACGGTGTCCTTCACAAAGAGGGTGACATAGTGGTTTATGGCGAGGAAATCGTAGGCGTCTTTGACGAGTTCGGATTGTTCTCTGGTGAAAGAAGGGAGTCTAGAGCCAACCACATCCTTCATGATCTTGGGGTAGTCACCATAAGTCAACGGATGGAGGATCCTGAAGTTGAATATTGCAACAGTAATAAACCCCGCACGTGGACTTAATCTAATTATTTAAGTCTCTATCATATTCATCATTCATCTTAAATTGTAAGGTAGATTAAAGTTATAACGGTTATGCTAATAAAATAATCTAACGATTAATATTAATTGTATGTTAACCGTAAATAAATCTAATTGTAAGATTGTAATCGAGTTAAATAAATAAGATGAGTCCTGAGCCTTCTAGATTTTGACTATATATATTTATAATCGATGCGAAGAAATGGTGCTTCGTTACCATCCCATCATGAAATCTTGAGCCCTTTGAGTTGCTTCCACATCTGCTGCAGATTCGGTGTACGGAGCGTACCAGAATGTGTACAAATTTAGTCCTACGAATCCTTTATGAGTAGCCTGAAAAAGAATTATATGTCATTTCATTTTTATAGGGTTTTTGCAGTTTTACCGCTCGAAAACAATCAATTTTTCAAAATGTCATCCAATTATAATTATCGTCTCACACGTCATTAAAAAATATGAACAATATCCAAAATGTCATTATGTTTTTGAATGGACGGATTTGTCACTCTGTTAATCTTTTCCATTAGTGATGTCACTATTCTGCTAACCTTGTTAAAAAATTAATATTTAATTATAAATTTTACAATTTAACTATAACAACAACAACATTTCCTTTTTCTCTCTTCTCTTTGTCCTTTCTACCCTTTCTATTGTTGAAAGAGAGAGAGATGAGAGTCAAAGAAGGGGGAGAGAGGAGAGAGGAAAAGGAAAGAAACGAGAAAAAAATTAATTATGTTTTTGATGGTGAAATTGTAAATTTTACATTTAATATATTACATTTTTAACGCCATTAACATAATGATAACACCAATAAATGAAAAGGTTAATGAAATGACAAATCCAAAAATATAATGACATTCTGGATGTTAATCATATTTTTGAGTGACATATAAAATAATAACTATAATTTGATGGCATTCGAGTGGCAGCAAAAAAACCTTCTTTTATAAATTAATGGAGGGAAACATGGCCACCGAAGTGTATTTTGAAACTAAGTTAACGTTTCCATGAAATTTAGTTAGGAGAGTCAAAAAGTTGTATTAGGATTTAGGAAGAACATATAAATTTTTGTATGTGTGTTATTGATCGTATGATTTTACATGGATAAAATTTTCAAATACGAGATTTCATGGTTGTCATAGAGACCTAGCAATAAAAACATGCATGAATAACAACATGATATTAACTTAAATCACAAAAAAACCAAACAAAAAGAACCCGAGCGGTGGAAGCCATGAGAATGGTAGGTGACGGTAAGAAGGAAATGAAATTGAAGAATGGTTAGAGTTTACGTAATGTTTTTCTCCTAAAAATTGATTTTTTTTTAAATTCAAAATACTGAACAACTACCTTTAGCAGAGCATGTGTGCAGCTTGTACCTTTGGCCAAACAACTACTTTTGACCGAGTGGGTAAGGTAAGACCAAAATTAGTTTGATTTTTTTTTTAAATTTTTTTGAAAATATGTTTTCTAATTGTTTTGATTTTTTAGATTTTTTTAAGATCAACCTCAAAATGATGTGAAGAAGATAGATGTGTTGTGGTTAATATTTGAATATGATAGGAAAAAGAAGAAAGTGAATTGAGAAGAGAGAAAAATGATGTGAATGAGAAAAAAAAATGATGTGTAAGAGAGAGAAAGTTTACGACCAGGTCGTGAAAGTCATGATTATGAACAGTCTAACTACTTAAAGTTGATTCAATATTATATATGTATAATATATAAAAAATATGGATCATATTACGAATACACTAAAGAAAGATGAATGCTTGTCTTCTTTTCCACGTGGTAAACAGCGTGGTAGCCTTACTTCCCTAAATCATACTGTTTCACCCATCCAAACTTCCTTCAATTTTTCATTTTTTTTACTTGCTTATAGAATTTGTTCTTGCATTTCAAGTATCCTCCTTAAATACTATATCATTCAAGTCAATTCTTTTAAAGTGGTACTAGTTTTTGAACAATCATCTGGAACCACTATGTTTGCATCTATCACTCGAATATAATTAAGTATAAATGAAACTGACCTTGTATTTGGTCTTGTAGAGTTCAAAAACTGCAGCATGAGCCAACAACTGGTTGTGCAACACTATGTATGGTTCAGTAGTGGAATTTCCAGCATTGCAGTTCTGAACTCCGAAAGGTTGCGAACAGCGAGCTGGAGCGAAAACTCCATTGTCGTATCCACCAATAGATAGTATGTTAGGCTCGTCGAGGGTAGTCCAATGCAGAACTCTGTCACCAAACTCCCTGAAGCATACATCCGCATATGCGCTGAAATCATCTCTGCATGTAATTTCATAATCGAAATTTGTGTTATATATGACAGTAACAGTCTTGAAAAGAGAAAAATGGACTGTCTTTTAGTCAATTAAGTTACATTATCTTTGAGCTAAGCCACCCTCCATACTCATCTTCAAGCACTTGAGGTAGATCAAGTTGGCATATGGTGATATGAGGTTGGATTCCTACAAATAAATGAAAATATCAAATAATAACCATATATAAGACATCATTGTTCGAAATTATCAATATCGACTATAGGAATATGTATTATTTTTGAAGATCAGAAGTATATAAAAATATGATTGCCGAATCCATCAGAACGATCAAGTCGGCCAAGAAAAATTAATCAATATTTTGTTGTGGGCGCGAAATTCCATCTTTTTAATATCAATTCAGGTTTCTTTCCCATGCTTTGGAAATGTAAGTACATATAGGTTGTACCATGTTTGATGAGTTCATCAATTACATCATTGTAATATTTCAATCCTTTTGGATTCACTTCTCCTCTCCCATCTGCACAACAGCAATTCTTATGATATCAACATTAATCTATAGACGTGAATCTTATTCATTTGATGTGATAAAAACAGTACTCACTTGGAATTAGTCTTGACCAGGAAATTGAGAATCTGTAGGCTTCCAACCCAATGTCACTCATTAATTTCACATCTGCCTGCGTATTTTAGAATTACATTTTAATTATAGGCAAAAGCTTCTATCTGAAAATATATTCATAACATAACTAATGCAATTGATCCTTGACGCAACAAGTTTAATGTTTGCTGAAATAGAAGAGAATTATGACCATTTTCAAAAAAAATGGAGAGCTTTCTGACTCATTCTTAACAATATATACAAACTTATAACGAATATCTGATCTTAATGCTGTTTATTATATCTAAGTGGAATGTCATGCAAATCTAGTTGAAAGAAAGACAAAGGATATGCCAAGAAATCTACCTCAATAAGATCTAGTTCAAAAGTCAAAACCCATATTGTCTGTGTATGATTGTATTCCAACAACAGCTGATGTGTTAAAATTTAGAGGCACACCTTGTAATTGTGATATCCATCAGCTGCAATATCTCCTGTACTACCATCGACAATTTTTCCTGTCGAAAAACAACAGGTGCATAATATTTCTACATCTAAATGGAGCACAACAGAAGGACAAAAAACGTACATAAAAAGTTGTACCTTGGTGTGCAAGTGTGTCCCAAATAGAAGGAGTCCTGCCATCCTCTGCTGCTGCTCCCTCATACTTAATAACAAATCAAGAAACAATTAAATGAACTTGATACTTAAATCTGCTCTAATCTAAAGAGAGGTACATAATGATTAATGAAGTGTGGATATCTTATTCAAAATTAATTGGTGATGACTATACGTACTCAAGGTAATTATAAGAACACATGTATGTTTAAAGGTAGGCGGATCCGTGAATGTGTTGAGCCAGTTAGTTGGACCTTTTGACTCTTGGACCAAATTAAAATATGAGTGCTCAACTTGAAACTAATTTCTTACCAGTGGAGGTATTCAAAACCTTATTGGTCTCAAAAACAGTTCAAACGGTTGGTTTGAGTCATTTGTTGTTGATTCATCTCATTAGTCAAGCGACAATAATCCCTGAAGTTGATTATAGCATCTAAAAGTTATTGCATGCATCAAGTCTTAATTGTTATAAGCAGATTGACAGATGATAGAGAAAATTGAATTTTCCTGTAAGTAATAATTAGCATTAGTTTTATTTCCAAAAAAAATAATTCTATTCTACAGTTCTTATTTCCTGAACCCCACTCATCTAAAAGCCCAATTATACACATTTTTGTTTTCTTCTTAAAATACAAAATAACTCCTTGTGTGATTCCATATAGTTCCAAAGGAGATATTAACTGAAATGCTAGAGCAATCAACAAAAAATCAACAATATCAAAAATCTAAATATTGAACTATTAGAGACTACATCTACCCTGATCCAAAGAACAAAAATTAACATAAACAAAACATATTTCCTTTCCTAGTTAAAAATGACACGATCCACACAAAAGCCCCAAAAACCATTAGAGGAATTAAAGAGGCAACCTGGTAAGCAGAAGTTCCAGCTCCAAACACAAAGTCTGGTGGGAAATCTTCTATTGTGTAATCGTCATAAGCATCACCACATCTTATTGAACTTGTCAATAAGACTACTGCTATTGCAACTTGAACAAGATGAAGAGAAATATGGTGAATTGGAACAAAAAACCCACAAAATTCCATTGGCTTCTGGTGTCTTTTGGAAGGTAGTATTGGATAACATTCATGTGTTGCAAAACTATACATTCATGGGACATGTGTTATATATTTTGCCACCAAAAAAAGATAATTTCAGAAATACCCTTAAAATGTCCTTAAATATCGGCAATATCCTCCAAATCGACGTAATATCCACCAATACCTTACAATATCACTTTGAGTTAACACCCTCCAGTTTAACTTGAGTTTAGAAGAGTATTGGACAACATTCATGTGTTGCAAAAATAAACATTCATCGGATATGTGTTACACATTTTGCCTCCAAAAAAATGCAGAGATTTGCTTCTGTTTTCTTTGCATCAAACTATCAAAGCCCTTGCTAATGTTATTGACATCTGAAGGGTTTTTCCCAGGAAATTAGACAAATTGGATTTTTTGTGAAATTTAGCAGTTATAGACATTGCAATTGGTCTAATTTGACATTGCAATGTTTTTGAAAAGTACATTTCAGCACACAAAAAACACATTTACAGTGTATTGTTAAGGATGATCCAAACACCTTTATAGGTTGAAACTTATTTTCTGAAAAATACAGTTTTTTCCCTCAAAAACAAGTTATTTGGAGTTGTCCAAAAGACTCTTCGTATTTTAAGCTTTGATAAAATTAAGTTTTATTTTGAACCAATCAATTTTACACAAGTACCTATATACGGTCAAGGTAGTACAGTTCAAAGCTTAATTTGTTTTTCCTGAGCTCTGGTGTGGATGTGAATGAGATCCAAGTCACTAGTATTCCATTAATGTGATATTTGTAGTTGTGATGTAGGACCTTCTTGATTTGTAGGTACGAACCATATTTGATACTACTTGGCAATAACATTAATTATGTGAAAGTTCAATGGATTCACATATTCTACCGTTCATGATACGAGTGTTCATAAAGACTTTTTTTCATTTTTTTCATTTATCTACTGATCTACCTCCATCCGGTTTTAAATCACAAACATCTCGAACATGTGAACTGGACGAGATTCGAATCATGATGTTTACTATCCCCAGACTAAAAATTCCATAACTAACTAACCGCTATCATTGTAAAATTCAAAATACCTTTCTTAAACTGATCAACCGGGCATGCATTATTGATGATAAGCATGTCGCTAGGTAAAATTCAAAGTTGTTTCTCTCAAACTGATAAACCAGACATGAGTCACATGACCCTTAAAACGTTTTCCAAGTTCAAGTACGGGTGAGCATCGGTCCGGACCCGGACCGGATCGGACCCGGATTTTCTCCGGGGTCCGGACCGAAGACCGGACCGGTCAGGTTTGGTCCGGACCGAACCCGGACCGATCGGTCCGGTCCGGTCCAAAAACCCGGACCGGACCGAACTTTTGTGGGGATTTTTGGGTTTTGGTCCGGAACCGGACCGGACCGAAACCCGAATCGCTCCGGTAGGCCGCACTGAAACCCGGACCGGTTGGTTTCGGTCCAGACCGAACCGGTCCGGTCCGGTCCAAAAACCCGGACCGGACCGGAAGTTGCTCTCCCCTAAGTTCAAGTATAAAAAGATATAATTTCATGATATTTAAAGGCAGCGCATTTATTTTTGGGAATATATATGTTTGTTTAACTTAAAGATGTACATAAGAACAAGAAAAACTAAAAACCTACCCAATAAGTTCGGAAGGGATCGAAGGGGATCAACTACCACAATAGTTTGTCATTATACGGAACGGGTAAATTTCACATGCACCTTCGTGCTTTTAGTATATTTTGTATGATAAGGGGTACGTTAGAGTGTCATTGCGACATCTTCCATGAGAAAAGTAGATAGGAGTTGTAAGATTATTTTTTTGGGATTTTATATACTTTACTACCTGATTCCATATTCAAATTCTAACATCTCAAACATGCTAAGATCCGTTCACCCAATGATATAATGGATCTCACATGTCCATCTACAATGTGATTGTTTTGAAGGAAGTAAAGGAAATTCCAGAATTTCAGAGTGGAAAAAGAGGAAGTCATGGAACTCTCGGAACTTGACTCCCGATATTCCATTGAGTATTCGTGTAAACCAATCAACATAAACATTCTAAAATACTTGTTCCCCACTCTTTATCTATTTTCGTTCAAACTAATTACACTATGTTATAAACTTTTTTTTGTTGTATCAATTACAAATATTATCATGTAATACAATAATTTACACATATCGAATAAAATATATAGTAAAATCCAGACGAAACCAATAAGCAAAATATCATGTTTAGAAAAAAAACAACAAAGAATAGTGATAAAAAAGAACTTTCAACAGAACCGTCGATTTCTGACTTGCCCTAAAGAAATTATCGCTCTCACGTACCAGTACGATGAGTATGATATTTTTCTCCATCGGTTCCTTCATTGTGCAGGCGCACATCGGAGCCAATGAATCACGAAAACAGAGCAAAACCTCGCTTGGATAGATCACCAGAGAAAGCTAGAAATTGAAGGAGCAAAATCACTAGAGAGTGAATTTTCGTATTGAGAGAGAGTAAAAAAGACATGTATATCATGGGAGAAAACCGTCATGGACTTAAATGTAATATGTAATTAAATCGATGACTAAAAAAATATTTTTGTCCTCCTAAGGCTAAAAGACTCTGATTTCATTAGGAAAATAAAATTTAGACTTTTAGATCCGTACGCTGAAGCAGCATAATGACATTCATATGTGCATAATGATTTTTGTTGTTGGGACGTAGTAATCGCATTGATTGTGTAAAATTCTGATGGATTCATTCCACTGAACATGAGTCACATGGCCCGTCAACGTTTTCCAAATTCAAGTAGAAAAATATATGATTTCATCCTATATGAATGCAATGCAATTATTTTTGCAAAAAGAAATAAAAAAGGTATGTTTTACTTTCACCTCAGAACAATTACAACCAAAAAACTACCAAATAGATAAGATCAACTTTCATTTGCTCAAGGATTTGGTTGGAACCCAAAATTTTCGAAATCAGTAAGTTTGGATCCGATATGGGTGTAAGAACAATTTAACTATTTTTACCAAGGAGAGAAGAATTGTAACATCCCCCACCAACGAAAAATTTAAACTTATAAATTCAAAGGAAACACAAGGATAAAGACCATCAAGAGTTGAGACATTACTCGTAGAAATACCTGAATATATCTGGTGCACCATATTACATAAGAGTTTGTCAAAAGAGTGATTACATCAGAATACGAAATACATAATACATGTAATCACGACAACCTAAAATAGGCAGACAACAGGATCCAGTCCCAAAGTACAATCTCCTTCGGTCACCACCCGCCGGAACCTAACGCGGTCCTGAAAATAAACATAACAACAATACATGTGTTTCCATAAGGAAACCCCGTATGACAATCTCACATATATGCTCTATCATACTACTATAGCATGACATGAAATACAAAGCAATAAAACAACATTCCCACTAAGGGCAAATCCGGACATCCGTCCCACGATCGTTCCTGGTGCCTCACAGGCCGCACAGTCTACAATCGCCACCGCTGCCACACAGGCCCCACGGTCCGCAACATCACCGCCGCCACACAGGCCCCACGGTCCGCAACATCACTGCCGCCACACAGGCTGCATGGTCCACAACATCGTCGGCGCCACACAGACCACACGGTCCACAACATCGGGTCTCTGTGGAGACCTACCGTAGGCACATACGGTCTAGCGGACAATACGCAACACATCCTCACACGCGGCTACACAAGCCAAAGGGATCGGTGAGGAGACGTTCGCACTTCCGCGTGGGTAGAATCAGATCTGAAAACATCGTGGTCCACCACCACACCAACGGAGTCGTCGCTTAGATCGGTCCATCACCACCGCCACACAGACCGCACGGTATCTCACTCGATAGGTGCCCAATCGAGCTACCTGCTGAAAATCATCATCGACAGTCCATCGCCGCTACTACACAGGCCACGCGCGATCCTTCCTGCCGCCACACAGGCCGCACAAGGGCCTTCCCGCCACCACACAGGCCGCACATGGTCGTGCAATCACTGCCTATCAAGGCAAGTCGAACATATTCGCCACACAGAGGGTCAGATAATCGACAGATCCGAACCGAAGTTCACGGGGTCATCGAGCTCCACGTGTAGACACCAACTCCGACGCTATAAAAGCAGGGCAACAACCTCTGTAGCCATCCAGGCTGGTAGTCATTTCACCCAACGGCGGTTACGTGCCCGCTGAAAGCAATGGGATCCACGATCCCTCAGACTGCTACTCTAATATGAGATTCAAGGCATAATCTACACCATACTCTATAACACAGAGGCGACACGTCCCAAGTATCCATACTCTTCCACACGGTGGTCCCTGGGCAGGCACGCACAACGTACCCACCGTCACATCCCGGCTCACGCTCCAAGCGAGGACATGGGTTTCCGTAGACAGAGTTGACACTTCACTAGGACTAGGATTCAGTTCTGGGCTCAAACGGTCGACCGAAAAAGGTATACCGGTCGACCACTTCCGCAAAGGAATCAGTCGACCGAACTTCTACAACGGTCGAACTCTTTGCTCAAACTCGATCACCAACGATCGAACAAAAGTCTAAAACCGGTCGACCGAACGTGGTCAAAATCCAGAGTTTGGTCAAAATCATTCAAGTCTATTCGGTCGACCGACTCAGGGGTCCCGGTCGACCGAAAACTACCAGGGTCATCCTAGCATTCTAGGTCGTCTACCGGTCGAACAAGATAAAACAATCGGTCGAACAACATACAATACAAATAAGTTCACTTAAGTTCCGATCGGACCAAAGGTCAGGAACGGTCGACCGTTTGGATGGTCAACGTCCGGTCCGAGCGAAACACGAAGCAACGGTCGAACGACTCAGGGGTCCGATCGACCGAAAACTCCCAGACAATCCTCCGACCCACCAGTACATGCACAACCGGTCGACCGCCACAAGACGTCGTTCGACCGGTGTTGGTTAAAGTCGCGCAAAATACACTAAATCAGTCGACTGCCCGAAAGCCCCGGTTGACCATTGGTCGACAGCAACCTTGCGTCAGCCAAGGATTTTACGCCGTTTCTCGCAGTCGGTGAGGTCTCCGACCTCCCGCGACCGATCACAACTCCACCCCAACGTGGGTGAGCAACAAAGGCATCTAATGCAAGAACTTGACATACCTCTCTTCTCGGGATCGACGAACTTCACCGGAGCTCCAACGCCTCCTTGCCGGTCGCGCTCACGCCGGAGTTTGATTGCCTCCTTGCACCTTGCTCCACACACGCGTCTTGCTCTTCCTTTTCACGTTGACGCAAACTCCACCCTCAAAGCCTCCGACAACACCTCTAGTCGCCGGAAAAGTATAAAGGAAATGGTGGAGTTGGAAAGGAAAAATGAAGAAGAAGAAGAAGAATAAGAATGAGGGTGCTTCCTCTCTTATACACACCCAACCACCCCACACCATACCTCCCATGCTTCTACCCTACACCTCAACCATGCCTCCACCATCACATCAAACACCACTCCACCGTACTCCTCTTTATACCTCACATCACATCACCCTACCTCCCATGCCAACTCCCACCTCACTTCTCCCTAAACACCATTAGCCTTTCAAGCAAAATTTTGGGATTTTACAATCCACCCTCCTTAAAAGGATTTCATCCTCGAAATTGAAGCAAGCTGCTCACTGAAGCTCTGAGTCCTCCTTCCGAACTTCCTCTGAGAAGATGGAAACGCAGCACAACAACAAGAAAACAACAATCAAGTCAACTGATGCATGCATGATCTAACGAAAGAAATGCAAAATCAAGCTACACTACTCGCAAGGGTGGTTTCTTTGGAAGAATGCACAGGAACCGACGACTCTGATACCAATTGTAACATCCCCGAACAACGGAAAATTTAAACTTATAAATTCAAAGAAAACACAAGGATAAAGACCATCAAGAGTGGGGACATTACTCTTAGAAATACCCGAATATATCTGGTGCACCATATTACATAAGAGTTTGTCAAAAGAGTGATTACATCAGAATACGAAATACATAATACATAATACATGTTCCAAAACCCAAGAACCAAAATCCAAAGAATCCTCCAACAAAAGACCAACCACCACTCCAATTCCACCAAAAAATCTGATAAAACCCCCTCATTGAGAGCCACAACCAAAGGAAGTGGAGCTCGACGGAAGTGACAGATCTTGATGGTGGTGGAACTCAATGGAAGTGGCGGAGCACGACAACGGTGGCGACGGAGGTGTAGAGGTGGCGAGAGGAGGTATCGGGATTTGAGGTGAAATTTGGTGTTGGGAATTAGGGTGGGGATTTGTAAATTCCACCTTAAAATGTGGAATTTTATTTTGTTGTGTTTTGTATAAGGATGAAATTTCCAAAATTCTACCTAAAATTTACAAATTCCAATCTACAATCCAGCAAACATGATATTTACAGATAACGTATTTTGAAATTCCACAATTTTTGAAATTTTATTTATGAGCGACGCATCCAAACACACCATTAGGATGTGTTTGGATGTGTCATTTGCAAATTCCATGGAATTTTGAAATGACAGAATTTGTAAATCCCGAGATTTCTAAATGATGTCGTAAATATGTCAATTCCAAATGACGACATTTATAAATCCCAGGATTTGATTTTGCTTTTTTTGGAAGAACTTCGGAAATTTCAAATTCTATGTATATGCTAAAATCAACATTACACGGACATGTCCGGTCACATGTATACATAATAATAAAAAGTTTGATTATCAATATATCATAATCAACCCATCGTACATGATTATAAGCAAGATCCACTAAATTGTTAGATA
This sequence comes from Triglochin maritima, assembly GCA_963682175.1. NCBI lineage: Eukaryota > Viridiplantae > Streptophyta > Magnoliopsida > Alismatales > Juncaginaceae > Triglochin > Triglochin maritima. The sequence continues at coordinate 62,164,216 of OY821770.1, forward strand.
ATTTTTTATATCAACCTACATCAATAATAATATTCAAAATAAACACATCAAAATATAATAACAACAAATAGTAGAACCTGGTACTTATTATAATATGTCAACAAAATATAACAAACAAACTCTTAAGTTTTTTAATCTCTAGAACATAACGTGTCACAGTTCTAGCCCCTAAAGATCATATGAAAACCAGAAGAGAGAAAATCTAAATCAACCTCAATATAAAATTCTTTTTTTCTCAATCGGAAGTTCCTTCAGAAGTCGTAGTTGCCTTTCATTTTCCATTAACTAAACACAAGCCTTTAGGCGTTGTTCCTTAGCTGAGTCTACCGCGTAAACTTGTTCATAGACATCACGTGCATCTACATTCGATGTGTTAGATTTTAGGAACTCTTAAAGATAATACAACTTTTTAATGCTCCATATTTTATGATTCATCAGAAAATAGTGCAAAAGCATTGGAAACATGGCAATTGTGTCTCACCAAAAACAATACAATACAAAGATAGAAGAAGCATCAAACACCTGCTTTTCCATCTATATCACATAAGACATTCAACAAACACAATCGGTTAAAAAATGCACAGTTTGTTCCTACGATACCATAATCAGTTAGTGTAAAAAAAATCAACCCTCGAAACCAAAATTATCCAAATCCTAGGAACAACAACAAAAATCACATGTTCCTCCATCTAATCGTGGGAAACCAAAATCGATCAGGAAAACTTCAGAAATAGGAAAACGTTCTTCCGATTCTGTTTATCCAATCAGATTGGAACTAAAGGTGAAGAGAGGGTTAGCTAAAGAGGATATGAGAGGTAGTTGATCTCGAAGGAGGCATCGAATCTCGACGGTGGCGGAGCTCGACGGTGACGACGATGGAGGGGTAGAGGTGGTGAGAGGTGTTGGGATTTGGGGCGGGAATTTGTAAATTCCACCTAAAATTGTAGAAATTTGTTTTGTCACTTTTTTATAGGAGTGGAATTTTCAAAATTCCACTTGAAATTTACAAATTCCAATCTCCAACCTACCAAACATTTTTATTTACAAATGATGCATTTTGAAATTCCATATATGAACGACACATCCAAACACACCCTTAGAAAAAGTGATTGGGTGCAAATATCCACATATTGTATAATATGGCTGAGTACGTTGAAGTGTTATTCTCCAATAAGAAAAGTAGACAAAAGTTGTAAGGACTTGCGTCTACTCTCACAATAGCTTCAACGTTAAGCATTACTCGTTTGTACTTGAAGATGTATTAATATCTTTCTCTCATATGCACATACACACGCATCTCTCTTTATCTGTCTGTCTCCCTCTATCTCGCTCCAACCTTAGAAGATCAAAAATTTCACAAAATCATCGTCATTTATAGCCATTTCTATATGGTACTAGTTGTTTTTTCGATGAATTTGCTTCATCAATAGGCTCCTTGTTCGATTTTGATCGTTAGATGTCTCAAAAAAAGGGCACCCTTAGACTAGATCATCAATACGTTCGTCTTACCTTGATCTCAAATTGTGAGGTTTTCAGCCGGACTGACTTTTTTCAACTTAGCCCAATAAAAATAGTCTCTCCCAGTCCACTTAGTTATGGACTCGTAATCCATATCAACATGTTGGTCCACATAACTCTCCTAAATTAGTCAAATTTTAAAACAAACCAAACCATGATTTTTAAGTTCTTAGTTCTTACCAATTGCTGAAAGTCACTCGCAGCTTTGAAGATTTTCGACATGAAAATAATTCAACATCTGGTAGATTTAATTAGGAGATTTTGTTATTACATCTAATAACTGACTTAGAAAATAATTGAAATTAGCATTTTCCATGTGTTGGTATAATTATCTGGTATTTAGTGGTTCTTACTATTCATAGCCGTTAAATTACTGACCACAATAAAACACTCGCTCATGCATGGGGTTTTCAGACAACTTTGAAAAGCCCGGGAAAGATAAAAAGAAGATGGGTCCCATCCATGCAAATTCGCAAAAATGAGGGGTTAGGATGTAAATAATTATTGCCTGAGGAGTTGTTATCAAATAAAGAGAATTTATGTTTTTTTTATAAGTAGTTTTTTAATTGATTTGATTCTTTTTCTTAGATCTTTAAAAAATATATTTCACTATACATCCTGATGTGATATTTTGGATGTGAGAGATAGATTTGAGTGGCCATTTCCCATGAAGTTATGGAACGCATGTTTGAGAGTTTAGCTTAGAAAGGTCTATACCAAACAAAATTTCATCCCAGACTAGTGTAAGTAAAATGCTAATGCTAATATAAATTAATTGAGTTGAAATATTTAGTCAAATCGATTACATTAGTATGCTCATAACTGGACAACATCGACCAAACTAATTTAACAAGCTCTTCAATTGGGGGGTAACAACCTAAACACTTGTATCCATAGGTTTCAAACTAAAACTTATTAATTACATGCAACACATTTGAAAACAAATTTAGGTTAGATAATGAATGCAAAAATGATTCCTTTCAATTCCTTGAGAAAATTATCTCTTTGAAATAAATCCAATCTCTTGCAAGTAACTACTTTCATAAAACAAATGAATTCTCCATATCACGTGAGGATATTGTCAGATGCAAAACTATAATGGAAAGGCATGCATACTTCTTGCACAAATTGAAATTCTAGTTTTCCCGACAACTACTTTAAGAAATCAACTACTTATAAACTTGAGTGAACACTCTGAATTCATATATTCATTTAGCCAATGTCTTCGAATTATATATTTACTCGGTCTCCTGACACTGTGGATCATTTTAGAAGCTTCAGTCAATTGACATTATTTTCCTTGTATCTAATCCACAAATAAGCTCAAAACATACATTGTCTTTTGGAACATGAGGAACTTCGTAGGTCTATTATCATACCAATTAGTAACATTACAAAAAAGAGAAGTGCAATCTCCAAGACAATCAAACCACAAACAACCACCTCAAATAAGCCAAGGCTAAAACAAAGTGTTAAGCAAAATACGATGATCAAGTTCCAACAATAAAACATTTTGGATGCGTCTGAATGAGATTCCCAAATGTTCGATTCTTGTAAGAAGTCAGTTTTTAAATGAGTGATTCCAGAAGTTACTTCTTCCTAGTAAAAATTTGAACTGTTTGGATGACGAGAAACTAGTTGGACTTTCAGATGTCTTGTCAAACGAAATACTTAAAGTACGGCGAATAAAAAATAAAAAAATATTTTGCAGAAACCCCCCAATGTTTCCATTAATTGACTAAGCCCGTCGCCTCCCTCCCTTCGACCCTTCCAGCGGTCCAGCCTCGAGGATATAAACTCTCTCCTGCGAGCTTTAAAGCATTTTCCCCGTTTCCACTTTCCGCCCTCAAACCCTCGCTTTCTCCTCCCGATTTCGCCCTAATTTCGTTTAATCCTCCGATCCTCGCCTTCCGTTCTCGATCGCTTCGGGTTCCGCTATGTGATTTGGTGAGATCGAGGGAGTGCTGCGATTCTGCGGCTTCGGAGTGGAGTCGTCCTTTCTCGATCGTCGTAAGCGCGGTTTGCATCTTGATTTTTTTTTCTTTTTCTCGTTTCGAAGTGTATTAGACATTTAGATCGTGTTTGGTTTGCCGTAATTGGATTACATGGAATTCGTTCGACTCAATTACTCGAATTGTATTGTTTGGTGAAGTTGGAGTTCGTTGTGTGAATCACAATGTAATTTCAAAAGTGATTTAGTTGTTTAATAGCTCTGAGATATGTCTGGTGAGATCGTCCGAGCTCTGATAGACTTCTGGCATGGTCGAGGTTGAGTTTTGAAGATTTGACAAGCTTTGAGTGAGTTTGAAACTATTTGATTACATTGTAATGTAATTGGATTACGACCTCCGACAAAGTAATCTAATTAACTAATGAGATGTAACAAAAAAATGTAATTGTATTACATTATGCCATTGATTATGACGAACCAAACACGACCTTGGTGAAAATTTCTTGTAGGAAATTTCTGGGGCTCTTGTCTAGTTGGATGGTTACATAATTGAGACTTGGCTTTTGTTATTTTGGGTTGAGTTCCTCTGAAGCTCTTGTCCAAGATATCAAGAAGTTTGAAGTGTAGCTATTGAAGGATCAATGGAGATATCGAGATATGTGTGACTATTTTGTCGCCTTTTACAATAAGAGTTTTGATTAAGTTAAATTTCACCATACTAGTGGAGTAGTGGTTGTTTGTGTAGGTGATATCTTAGGAAGCTTTTATTACTATAGTGAAATGAAATGAATGGGAAGATTGTGCATTAGGTTGATCAAATTTCTTGTCCGATTCCAACCATAATGAATTTAAATGTTTTTGGTTAATACTATACGCACTGTGCACCTTTTTTTTGGAGATTTGATGGATGCATCGTGCATGGTTGTATTGGATAGGAGTGCGTGGAAGAAGGCGATTCATGTTCTGCAATTGTGATTCTTATTAAGTTTCATTTCTAGCTTGGTCCAACTAGTTTGGGATTAAAGACTTAGTTGTTATTGTTGTTGGATGCATGGTTGAGATTTGTATCAGTGCCACACTAAAAACATATCTTCGTACATAAAGGAGTGAGAAATGTAATGATTAGAAGATCAGCAGAGATTTAAGTGTTGTTTAGCATTTCAGTCCCACTTTTTACAACCAGAGCTGCGGGGTTGTTGAATTTACTTGTACTATTGGCAGGTGCATAAGTGATTTTCCCACGACAGCTTTTACTGGATATCATGTGTTTAGAATACATGTTAGCTTTAGAAATAGGAGTACTAATGGGATTTATTGTCTGGTTCTAAGCTCAATGAATGTAAAAGTTATGAGGCTTGCCACCTTTTCTCTGGAGAAGGCAGAAATCTGTTGTTTTCCTCCATTTTAGCATCCTTCACCTTCTGCTGGCCTTTCTTGCTAAATAATCATTGGAGTTCTCCTCAAAGGTATGACATTAGTCCTGGGTTTGAAAAGTTGTTGTACAAATAGCTAGCTTGTAATTCTCTTCTTTTCATGCACATATTTGGACTATGCACTTGATGAACAGTGGAAAACATATAAATTGAAATGAAAATTTCCATGCACTCCACTTATGACCTGGATTACATTCAAAACTCAGCACTTTGCGATTGTACATTTTGTCATCAATAAACTCAACAATGTTTTCATTTCTGTCTTATTCTACATATCACCATCTTCAGAATTTTGTGGAAAATTTCATCTTGGTTCTAGGCCCCAGAAACTTTTTGTAACTTAAAACGTTATATAATTATATAAGTGTGAAACATCTTTCCACTTATGGAACCAAGTATTAGTATCCAGTATTCAAGAATAGAGGTTGGGGCTCTTCTACTTCATCATTGGCATTTGGCACGTAGTACTACTACACACATCAAACACCATTTTTTGTTTTTACCATAATTCATTATTTATGGTACAAAGTAGGGTGTTTCATAATAATGGTACTTATAATTGATCAGTGTTTATGGTTGCTGATTAGTGATGACTCCGATAAGTCAATAACACTAATCGGCAACTTAATATTACGTTCTTTAGCAACCCCTTTGTGCTTTGTAATCATCAAATTTTAAAGTGGACTCTTTCAGTTATGCAATTGAATTACGTTCTGCAGATTTTGTATGAAGCATGGCTTCCAGGAAGTAGAGGGTGTCTGGTAATGCATTTTCATTGTCAATGGTTCCTTTGGACATCTCAAGAGGGGTGCATCAGAGGGGTCACTTGATGGAGGATATGGTTGATGCATCTTCGGTGGAAGCAAATTCTGGCATAGACATCAGAGAAGTCTATTTTCTTATTCTGCATTTTCTTTCCTCTGGCCCTTGTAAAAAGACGTCTTGTAAAATTTGGAATGAACTTTTGGAGCATGATCTTTTACCAAGGCGGTATCATGCTTGGTATTCAAGGAGTGGTGCACCTAGTGGATACTATAATGACAAGGGTTGTTCTCTTCCATTAAGCTACCCAGATCTTGTTCGAAGGTGAAGATAATTTGCCATAGTTCTGTTGATTAATTATTTGTATATTGTTGATTTCGAAAAGTTTAAAAATACTAGAGATGAGAATAAAAAGTTTCATGTTCTAATAAGACATCTATTTCATGTAGCGTACCTTCTGAAAATCGATATATATATTAGTTACTTCTTGTACATCGCTCTTGATTTTGTTGATTGACTTGTTTTTTTTTGTAATTTATCCAATTCATGTAGTGTACCTTCTGAAAGTCGATATATATTTCTTTCTCAATGATGTATTCTTAGGTACAACTGTACATATTATGAATCTCTGTAGGATTTATATTCTCCAACGACTTATCCTTTTTATCTGTACGACAATCAGTGGATTTATTATGTTGTAGGTATCCACACATCCAGAATGACCACTTGTTGAAGCTCTTGGAACAACTTATTTTGTGTTCTTCCTCTCCAACAAGTGGTGTGGCTGGATGCAGTTCTGTAAATGGGGCTGATATTTCTACTCTTCTTGGTTCAGGAGCTTTTTCACTTCTCGAATGTAAGTGAGACGTCCTACCTTGCAACTATTAAATGTGATGTGCTATATCTTATATATCTTATCTTCTTCTAATTAAGGTAGCATTGGTTATATACTAGCAGTAAGAAGGTGATTATGTTATTTAATTGCTAATTTTAAAATACATTTCTATTTCTACTAATAAGCTACGACATACAACAGAAATGCAACATTTGATCCCAAACTAGTCGGGGTAAAGTATAAATGCATGAATCACAACTGTGAAATGTGAATCACCTCCTTCCATGTGCTTTTGTCTGTGGCTATATCTTTGGGCATATACCCATGGTTTACCAATCAAGGTAGTATTTGGTAAATACTAAATAAGTATTAAAGAATATGCAGGTAAGCTATTTATTTGCTTATTTTTTATAAGTGACATTTTTACTACTAACACTATTGGATATGGGTTTTGTAAAACCACCTATGATAAAGTTAAATTTAGACGTAAATACATTTCCCACTCTCATAGTTACAACTTACATTTTAAGAGTTTCTTCCCTTGCTAATCAGATTGCCTTCTTGATTGATACACAATTGAAATTTTTATGTGGAAATATTTGGAGATTGGTTTATAACCAAATGGATCATATTATAATATGATGAAGGACCCACTACCCTTAAAATATGTTGATATCACTTTATCCTTATTGATAACTAAAAATTTAAACACAAAATAGAAAATCCAAACAATACATCATGTTCAATAACACAATATAAGTATGCACATTGAAAATCATAAATTTTGAAAGTCGTTCTATATAATATGTTAACAACCAACAAATCAACGCACGAGACTTGTTACAAATTTGGCATTGTTTGATCTTTAATAAAACGACTTTCAAATTTTATGATTTTTGATGTGCATACTTATATTGCGTGTTATAAAACATGATCTACAGTTTGAATTTTACGTTCAATGTTTTAATATGAAAATATCGGCAAGTGTCAACTTTGTGTTAACACATTTTAAGGTTAGTGGATCCCTACTCTTATAGTGTGCGTACAATTTAACTGTATCACTTCACTGAGAGCGATGGAGTTCTTCACTATTTTGTCTTTTGTACTTGGTTTTGTCAGTTATAAATAATCATCCTACACAAACTTGTTTTTCCCACTTGAATTTGTGATTATTGGTAATGCTGATTGCTGAAAAATTGTGGTCTAATACCACGATTGTACAAATGTAAAAAAAGCATAAGTGTAAGTAAATACTCCCTTGAAACTCTTGTTTGATATTTTACTCCACTTCAACATTTTTGTTTTTGGTGCAACCCACAACTTGTCCTATTGACTATTTTATGATATTAGTATATTGCTGGAGTAAATCGCATGTTAGTGTTTTTTATATTAGAATTGCCCCTTGTAGTTTGTAAATATTTTTTCATAATTTGGGTTTCTGTTACTATCATTTGTTCTTCTCGAAGTGTAAATGTCACTATTATTCCGATTTTTCTTTTTTTGTAATTCAAATTTTTTCAGCTGACAAGGATAGACAAAAGAAAAAAAACGAAATACAGCGATCGCTACTTGTGGTGGCCTCACATGCATACCGATCAGGTCCGTGGGTTGAGTTTGAGGGAGATTGGAGGTGGTTTTGCTAAGCACCACCGTGCTCCTTCTGTTCGTGCTGCATGTTATTCTATTGCCAAGCCATCAACCATGGTGCAAAAGATGCAAGTTACCAGAAAGTTAAGAGGGCATCAGAATGCTGTTTATTGTGGTTAGATTTTTTAATCCTTGATCAGTGGTTATTAACTATCACATTCACTTTGCGGCGCTCATTTTGTTAATTTTCCAAGTTCATACGACGTTCATGCATTTAACAATATCTGGTTGTAAAATGAATCGTCGGAACTAAGAAATTGAGTAAGTACTTATTAGTTTCAACTAAGAAAGTTAACTAGTTTCTGTTGTGACATAATGGTTTGTGGTATATGTTTTGGGAGCGAGGTGGCAGTGGGATTTTTACCTTTTTAGAAGTGGCAGCATCAAAGAACTCTCTTTTGTTGCACATTAAGACTTGAATCTAATACTTTTTTCTTGATAAATGTGGTTTCTATGTTAAGTTTTGCTGCTAAGCCACTCTTTAATGTTTGAAGTTTTCCTTTGGAAGGGGAGAGGTTAAAAGTTCTTCGTGTCAGTGTGGCGGCTCCATAGATGTAACACATGGAAATGGCAAATAATACATATTTTTGTTCCACTTTTCATGTGACTTGAAGAGTTATTGATTTATTTGAGTAATCAATTGTTCTATTTCCGTGATTTTGTTTATCCTATATATGAAGGCCTCTGTTGGTCAATCTGAGAATGTTCCCATGTTGGTCAATTTGAGACTATTCTTGTAATAACTAATAAGATCTTCAATACCTTCTCCTAATATTTATCGTTATAAAATGGAAGCTCACATTTTAATATGCATGGTTATTACTTATAACTATAAAAATAACATGTTAACCAAACCTCACATGCTAAAACAAATTAAAGAAAGATCATTTCTGAACTAGTTTCGTTTTGGTGGTGTCTGCTTTGTGGAAGAGATGAAGCGCTATAGGCTTGTATTGTTTAGGTCCAAAATTTAAGAAAACTGTTATCTATTTAACAACAAGAGCAGGGTGTTATGAAACTTGTTTTCAAGGAACAAAGTGAGATTTCTGATAGTTAGGGAGAAAAATGTGTCAATCCCATAATGCGGGGTGCAAACTCTATGTACCATTTTACGTTAGAAGAGAAGTGGAGAGAATTTTCTGTACAAGTATTGATTTTGATGTCAAATGTAGAGATAAATGGGAAATAACTTATTATTTTTTAGTTTTTTCCTTAGTGATCACCTTTCTTAATAAGGCCTGTGGTTGAAGTAGAATTCTATCTTAACCTTTTGATGTTGTGATTCCCGGTCAAAGTACTATTCTAGCAATAGTAAATTACTTCTATTATCAACCAAATTTTGTATTTTTGTAGCCATCTTCGACCGCTCTGGACGTTATGTGATTACAGGTTCTGACGATCGTCTTGTAAAGATTTGGTCCTCGGAGACTGCATTTTGTTTGTCCAGCTGCCGTGGGCATGAGGTAAGTTCAGCAATTTCTTGTTGCCAATTTAATTACATTTTTCTTTCCATTGTTTGTTTGTAATTGTGTCTTCCATATACTTGACTCTTGTTTAAGGGTGATATTACCGACTTGGCTGTAAGTTCAAATAATGCTTTGGTGGCATCTGCATCAAATGACTTCATTATTCGAGTTGTAAGCCTGATTATTTGCAATTATTCTAATGTTTTGTGCTATATGAGGATTTCTGCTTGTTAATGATCATTTTTCTTGTTAATACAGTGGCGAGTTCCTGATGGTTTGCCTATTTCAGTGCTCAAGGGTCACACTGGAGTTGTAACTGCTATTGCGTTTAGCCCACGGCCGACCTCTGTGTATCACCTTTTGTCGTGAGTTCTTCACTGTTATCTTAAAAATTATGATGTTTTTAGCAATAAAGTGTAGTGAACTTTTATCACAGATGCATTTTCTAGGTTATAGTTATGAGAATTTTTTATTGTCTCCTACGTAAATGAACTGGGGTCCAAAATCAGAATTCAGAAATATCAAATATACGAAGGTCCTATCCTTACAGGTTTGTCGTTCGGCAATGTTTGAACTTATTAACTTCTTCGTAACCCTCCAGGTCCTCTGATGATGGGACATGCCGTATTTGGGATGCTAGGTATTCACAGTCCAGTCTACGAGTTTATACACCAAAGCCCCTAGATGTTATGCCTGGTTTGTTTCTTCCTTGCTTAATAATTGATTGTCTGCCTAAAATCATTTAACTTATGAAGGCAATGATAAATTGCTCGCAGGTAGGAGCAGCAACCCAGCTCCTAATTCTGGTCAGCACATTCATCAAATCTTATGTTGTGCATATAATGCTAGTGGAATAGTATTTGTCACTGGAAGCTCAGACACATGTGCAAGGGTTTGTTTTATCCATTCTCTGCTTCTGAAATGACACTGAACTTCATGATTTGAAATTTTGAATGAACGGGAAAAATAATATGCAAGGATCTTGCATTTCAAGCAAGTAAAGGTTTTGTCTGTATTTTACTTGGGACTTCTCTTTTGTTACAAGTTCAACATTTTCAGGTTTGGAATGCTTGTAGAACCAATTCAGAGCCCGAGGACCCCAACCAGCCACACCATGAGATGGATGTACTGTCTGGTCACGAGAATGATGTAAATTATGTACAGTTCAGGTTAGATTGGTCTTGCTCTAACCATGTCAAGTACAAAATTGGATATCCGATATGACCGGCCAGCTTGTTTCTGCGAAATGTTCTTGTACTTAAATGTGACTCTACATGCTGACTTGGTCTTTTTTGTTCTAGTGGATTTTCTGCGTCATCCAAATTTTCTTTTAATGACAACTTGAAGGAGGATAACGTTCCGAAGTTCAAGAATTCATGGTCTGTAATGATTTTTTGAAGTTCAATGTTGGAATTGTTTCACACCTCGTACTGATAATTTTTCCATTTCTGATTTCTAGGTTCATTCATGATAACATAGTAACATGTTCACGTGATGGTAGTGCAATTATTTGGATACCAAGATCACGTCGATCACATGTATGCTTCTTGTGATGCTTTGTGTTTATTTTCCTTTGTGGCATGGGGCTATTTTATCTGTTTTCTGGTGTAACTACATGACAACTTGGTTATAACATAAGAATTTTGTTTTCAGTGGTTAAAATTCATTTATTTGAGCACACATGCAAAAAATTAAAAAAATCAACTAATTATAAACTTAGTATAATCTGTATTTTTTTATTTCAAAAATCGAAAAAGGTAAAGAATGCCTTTTTAAACCTATGGATCCACTGGAAGGAGCTTAGAGTTTTGCCACTATAAATAAAACCTTTAGTTGTCCATGGTGATAGTTTGCAAAATCGATGCCTAAATAAATGTGTTGGATCAATAATCAATTGGAATCTACCATGGTGAAATTGTGCCAGACATGAAAATATATTCAGACTATTGTTACTGTTGACCTTTTTCTGCAAAATTTAAAACTTTGTTGTTGAATAAATAAACATGGGAATTACAAACTTATGGTTTTACACAACCCCCCCCCCCCCCCCCCCCCCCCCCATGCTTTTACTTCAGTCATGATTTGAGTTTTCTTTTCTTGAACAACTGGTGTGCTGTTTATTTCAGTTGACATCTGAAAAAATTGCATGGAAGCTTTTGGTTTTGTATCCAATGGCATTATTAGTTTTGCTCCATATGCTGTATTGTCAATAAATTCTGCACTTTGCAATTGCCTTCTGATCTTCACTTTTCCTTTTTGGATGAATCTTATCGTTAATGTTCCTGCAGGTGAAAGTTGGGAGGTGGATAAGAGCTTTCCATCTAAAAGTTCCACCACCACCAATACCTCCACAACCTGCTCGTGGTGGCCCAAGACGAAGAGTCCAGCCAACTCCCCGTGGTGTTAATATGATTGTCTGGAGCTTGGATAATCGTTTTGTGCTTGCTGCTATTATGGGTAATTTGTCATTTTGGTGGTGCTTTTCTTGCACAAGTTTCCATTTTAGAACATTTTTCTGAAGTTATTCATGATTTTTGATTTGATCAAGCATTATTTTCACCAAATCACAACAATATAGGCCATATGGCTGAATAACACAGATGGATAATTTCAATTTTTTTCTTTCAAATTTTCTGCCTATAAATGGCTACTGGGTTCAATTTCCTTTTCCCTACAAACAATTGTTTTAACGACTGATAAATTTGTTGGTCTTCTGGAGTATCTTTTTCCCAGTGCATCTATATCTAGGAAGCACAGATATCGATATGGTATATGGGTACGATATGTAGTTATGTACACATAGACACGTCATTTTTCATTAAAGTAGGGTGCAATACGGCGTTGATACAGGTATATTAAATTCTTTTCAATATGAATATCGTGTCATTTTACTCTAAAATGGAAGTAATAAGTATGTAAATATACAAAAGCATTTACAAAGTTAATTGAATTGAAATAATCAATGGTGATGTAATAAATTTTTACAATTGAAACTCAATCTAAAAGCCTACATGGATGCATATTCTTTAGACAAAGACAATACTTTCTATAATTATAATGTTTTGATTTAATTGTTATGTACTTATGTGAAATTATCCTGAGTATCCAAAAGTGCTCACAAACATATAATTTTCAACAAGGATACTTCAAATGAAGTATTGGGTATGTATCTGGAAGTATCGATATCCTGTAGAAGCACATCTAGGGTCTAGAAGTTTCCGTGTTTCCTAGATCTACATTTTTCCATGTGAAGTTGGAACTTTCGACTTACGAGTGATGATTAAGCTATTTGCTTATCAAGTGCCATAAACCTTTAAATGACCTTTTGCCATTCTATTTCAACTGACATGCTTTTGGTTGTTTATTTAATTTTTTATAGTTTCTTGTATTTGTTCGTTGTTGCCATACAGATTGTAGGATATGTGTCTGAAATGCATCCGATGGCAGTTTAGTTCACTCTTTAATTGGTCACAATCAATCGGTGAGTGAGTTTTATTTCGCCATGCCTTGCTACTTGTGTTTGTCCTGATACACATTTTGCTATTCTTTTGCTTTTCCATGAACTACAGCTCAGCCTGACAATTTGACACGGAACACGAAAACACGACACGAACAATCCGTGTTTGGGTTTAAAGATTTCGTGTTTCGTGTCGTGTTTCAGGTACACGAAATTTTTTCGTGTCGTTTTTGTGTCTTTAAGTCGTGTACCCGAAAAGTACACGAATGACACTAATTTATTGTATCCTAATAATAAACCAAGTTATTCTGTTGGTGTAATGGTTTGACCCCTTTAGTTCACCTTAGGTGACCCAGGTTCGAAGCCCATTACTCTCTCCTTTTTTGCCGAAATGTTAAATTTAATTCCCCAAAAAAACCCACCATGGAGATTCAAACCTGCGCCCCAGACAGACTTTCAATCAGACCCAACCATCACGCCAACTTCGCATCTTTCACATATCAAATGTTACAATGTATTAACAAATTGTTTTCCGCTGTTTGGTGATGTGAAAAATTAGTCCCACATCGTCTGATGCAAATTCTTACCATCCACTCCACCCTATAAAACCAACAACACCCCTCAGCTCTCATTCCAGCATTTGGGAGCTTTCATCCCTAGTTTACTCTAATGAAATACTTTAGAGTAAACACTGAAATGTTAAAATATTAATAATTTTGGTTAGTTTTCGTGTTGGTTCGGGTCGTGTTCGTGTCCTGTTTATTGGACACGAATTTTTTTCAGGTCGTGTTCATGTCTAGAGAAATTGCCTAGGACACGAAAAAAACACGACACGACACGATTGCCAGGCCTAACTACAACACAGATGTCCCAAAATTACATGAACTACCATATGAATTATACCTACATATAAAAAATCATGTTATTCTAAAAAGTTACAATTCTTAGTTAAGAAACTGTTATTGATCACAACCGACCAACCTGGTTTGTAGTGCAATTTCTTTGTTCAATGTTGGAAAAGAGGAATGTAGGCTTGTCAAAAAACATAACTTCATTAACAAGTAACAAGTGTTTGTGTTCATCGAACAAGGGAATTTGGTAAACAACAGATAGAGATCTCATCAAAACCAATATGAGGGTAGACATTTCCGTGTAAGCTATGTGGAATTATACTCAGCACGTCATGATAAACTGGACTATCGTAGTGTCACCACCACTCTGACTTTGAGCACTGTTGTTTTTATATATTCTGCTTCTTCCTTGCACTTTTTCTTTTCTTGTTGCGAAGTTGTGTGCTTTCTTATTGTTATTTTCTTTGTTAAGAGAATAACCCTCCATCTCAACATCTGCTATGTCAGAGATAGGTGAATTTTTGAGATCATTTCTGGTGGCCTCTGTTTATGACTGTCAAATAGTTTTCTATCTACAAATATTACTATTTGTCATCACATGCATGTTTCTTTTCTGTCAACGTAGTTGTTTAATTTTGCTTGATTATTTTTTGAAATAGAATAAGCCTCCACTTCTACCTTCACCATTTTGGAGGTAGACTAATCTTTGACATGATTATTGGTGCTTTTGTGTGTAATCATATTTCTTGGAGTAATGGTTTACAGTGGTTTTTCACCTCTAGAAAAAAAAACTGTGGCTTTTAAGTAAATTTGTGTACGATTTTGCTTGTTATTCTGGTGTTTTGTATTTATTTAAGGCCTGAAAAGGATTGGTGATCTATAACGAAAGTTGTTTGTCAAAAATTAACCTTCATTCATTTTTTTCCTTATGGGGGAATTTCATATCAGAACTTGTCTGGTATTTCCCCTCTAAGGGGTTCTATAATTTTGTTTTAAAATCTTCCAAATCACAACATGTTGAAACTTGCCTATCATTGACCAATCATTTAATGTCAACACATCTATTCATTTACAATTCTGGAAGTTCCTCACAGCTCACATCTCGCCAAACCATCCAAACCCCCAGATTTCACTCATTGATATCAGCAATCTACTATGTGATTCCATATGTTTTGCACCAAATAATCCTATATCTGTCATTGATGACTTCCAAGAATTAAGTCAATTCTTTGTCTGCATTTGCCAGCCTGATACTCTAATTGTGATGTTTTATGCCATTTTTTGGGTCCCCTCTTATATCAAGCTTTCTGTATAATTCTTTTATTCTCCTGCAAATTAAATTTATTTAATGTTTTTGCCAAGTATCATAACAATAATAGTGTTCGATAGCATCAATCTCAAAGCTTTCCCCAGCTTGAGTCAAAAAGGAAAATGTGCCATCTTTGTGTCATGATGTAAATGCACTGAGACTGGTCTGGCTTATAACGTCCTGAATTTGAAGGCCAGTCCGATCCTAGAGCGTTAGAGGTCAATAGGTCGCATAAGCACAATCTCAATAATGTCCACTTTCCTTAATCTCAGTAACACTTGGCGAACAATAAAAAATGGATCGATAATCAAATAAAAAGCATGGAAAGGAGCTAATATTACCATTGGTACTTTCCTTAACCATCAGTCACAAACAATCGTCATCAATAACCATTAAACAACCAAATCTCTGTGTCTGCTCAGTTGAGTTCAGACCCAAAGATCTCATTATTTGGACCTCAAAATGTCAATATCGCCGAAACCTCAACCATCAAAGGTGTGGATCTCGAACTTTTCCAACGCATCATGAATCATCTAAACAGAAATTCTATGCAATTAGTTACACTCAAAACAATGGTCAACTATCAATTCGGACAATTTATACAGTAATATATTAATTCAGTATAACATAACTGCAGTCTTGAAACAACTGTTTTATTAAAATTAATTTTCTTCACTTTCTACAGTTAAAAATTACATTACTAAGGGTTTTGGTGGTGGCAAAAAATAAGAGAGATTTAAGGTATTTATAGGGGGGTACTCCAAGTCTCCAAATGTATGACAACTCTCTCAAACTTATGACCTAATGCACTTTCCTTATTTAATACAAAATAAATAAATATTGTTACCTCTTAATCAAGTCCAATCCGATTGCTGTCTCATTTATGTGTTCTTGGTTCATATCCAATCAAATGAATTGTTACTGTTGATTTCAACAGTTTTTGTTACCGAATATTCCTATTCATCTTAGGTTCATATCTAATCGTTAATTTTTCTGGTGTCATATCAACTTGCAAATATAAAGCCAGAAAGTTTAAGGAATTCCTGATCAGAATCTTTTAAACAAATTCAGTGATGGGCAATTGTTGTGGACCAAGTCGCCCAAAAAGGAAAGGAAATGCCCCATGATACCTTAAACATGCTTTAGATGGACTTAAAACCCAAAAGGATAGGATTTGGTCCTTTTCCCCCCTTATATTATGGGATCTGATCATATGAATAATAGTTTCCTTAGAAATATTTTTAGATATTCATAACTGTCATTCAGTCGTTTTCCAGCTATGTATTTCATATTCCACTCTTGGTTTTATTTTCTCCTTAGTATACACAAGAGAAGTAACTTTTGTTGCAATCTATCTCAATACAAAACAATTTCTCTTGTTCTGCATCAGCATTGTTAATAAGTAGGTTGCACCTTCCATGATAAACTCCTAATCCGTTATTCACTAGGTGGTTTGGAACTCAATGTAGGGCCTTAGATGAAGGAATGGTTTCTAGAGATGGACAAGACTTCTGATTAAGGCACACGGTGATGGAATCAGCAAAATGGTTGAATCGTGACATTATCACGACCTCATAGATACGTATAAATTCTGTATCACAGTATCAATTTCAAACTTAAAATCAATTTGTGTTGAATGGAGTGATCCAGAATCTCATTAGTTGTGAGAATATTTGTACTTTTTCTAATGTGGGATTATTCTCACCACCCTGCCTTACATGGCATCTTTGGGTGCAACATGTTTAAGCTCCAATATGAGTAGAGGTGTTGTTATGGTTGCTAGACAATAAGTTCTGATACCATATCGAAGTGTGGGTATGTAATTCAAAACAAATTGGTGTTGCAGAATGACCAATGATCTTATAGCTAATAAAAAAAGATCTTATAGCTAAAATAATGTCCATACCTTTTCTAATGTGGGACTATTCTCAACATTCTCAATGCCTCAAATTTTTATATAGTAACGTAACATCTTTAAATAAGTTTAGAATATATGTTGCTACACCCATAAAACCACATAAACAAACATACTAAAACTATCAGTCGTAAACATGAAATATGGAGGTAAAAAGTACAAAAGGAAAACAAATGAATAAAGGAACCAACATATAACATCATAATCAAAGTGCAAGGTTTAAAAGGTTATAAACACTGTAAACTAAGTTGTAAGTTCAGTTTCAGACATAAGATGTCGTATATACATGAATTAAACCGTGTCGTGTATGACAAAGCAGTATCCGAAAAGATCACGTGTTGTGTTTGTCTATGGGTAAATTGCCCAGTACATTGACATTTAGACAACACATTATTACCTGGAATGACATGGTTGCCATGCATCAGATGTTTGGATAATAAATATCTCCATCGTTTAACAACGATGTGACCAATCTGGAATCTGGATCATCTTCATTCTCATTATTACCTTAAAGTTCTAATATTCTTCACCTTCATTTCCTAGTATTTTTTGGCCTTGAAATTGTGAATCACTCTTCCTCTATTTCTGCAAGCATTGTTGCAAATGAAAATTGCACAAACAATTTTTTTTTGAGTGAAACGACAAATGCATAAATATTCACTTGTTGAATAATAGATGAATAGATTACGCACATCAACTCTCATGTGACCTTAATCCTTCCTTTTTCCAAGTACCCAATCTTGGTCTACCTTCTTGACAAAGCATCCTTCCAATTTCACGTGCATTAAGTGATTAAGGTTCATTATCCTCGTTTTAGTCTCCTATCATATATGTAGTGTCAATATCACAATACATTCATGGACTTAATTTCATTCCTATGCTGCCTATACAAGATTTTAACCCAGTCAACAAACTAGAATTACGAAGATATGTTAAGTTTGACCATATGAATCACTTAGGAAACATTAAAAAGTAATTATTAGTCATACACGACTATCCAATAGAGTTAAGGTTTGATTGTCAAAAGCAATGCATATCCTTTCTGAGATTCTTGCTTTGAGAAGCATATAATTCATATTTTATGTAATTTATTGATGCATGGTTGTGTTATTTAATAGGAGATTCTTTCCAGTCCATACACCTGTATTGCACTCAACAATGTATTTATTTTTGGCAATAGAGGATCCTTGATTTAATAAAAGTTTATCATCAACTCGCTTCCTTGAACATCTATTGTTACAATTAGTTGTAGAAGCTAATACTTCCAAAACTTAAATAGACCATCCTGAAATCTTTTTTTTACTCTCACTTTTATTCATTTTCTTGTGAAGACGTTTGTGCTGGATGTTCATCCTTTCAATCCTCGAATAGCTATGAGTGCTGGGTATGATGGGAAAACTATAATATGGGATGTAAGTTCTGACATCTGTCTTTGAAATTCTAATGATTTAGTTTGAATTTGTGTTGCTACATAACCTGTAAGTGCCAATGACATCCATGCCAAATCCAGATATGGGAAGGCACTCCTGTCCGTATATATGAAACTGGACGTTTTAAGCTGGTTGATGGGAAATTTTCTCCGTAAGTTTTCCATAACGAAAGAAAATTTTTCTCCTTATATTTACCATTTTTAAACTATTATGTTCTCGATTGCATCTTGTTGCTCTTTTGGAACTCAAGCAATTACAATTTGCTGCATATGTTTCACTTACATCTTAATCTGCTCTTTTGGAACTCAAGCAATTACAATTCTTTTTATATGGTATCTATTCTCTAACTTTTCCTTTAAAACTTACAACTTAAGGGATGGGACATCGGTTGTACTTTCAGATGAAGTTGGTCAAATATTTATCATAGCAACTGGGCAAGGAGAATCTCAAAAGGATGCCAAGTATGATCAGGTACTTGATTAGAGTCTCAGATCATATTGAAATGCTTTGAAATGTTTATACTTTTGTCCTTCAGTTCAAAAATCTCTACTAGTATTCACTACGCTCAAGCGTGCAATAATTTCAGTACACTTTCTATGCAGTTCTTTCTTGGAGACTATCGACCTCTTGTCCAGGATATACATGGAAATAGTCTGGATCAGGTTTGTCAGTGAATATGGTCTAACTTGAATTTTTTATCCATTTTTGGCTTGGAAAAATGTAACTGTTTCAGATCCCAGTTATCTATAAACTAAGATATCCATTTTTGTGCAGGAGACTCAGCTTCTTCCATATAGGAGGAATATCCAGGATCTACTCTGCGACTCAAGTATAATATATAAATAAGTGGTTTCTTTAGGAAATGCTATCTTTTCAATCAAGTATTTCTTTTTCCGATTATTGTTGCTTTTTCTGAAATGTCAGGTATGATTCCCTATCCCGAACCTTACCAAAATATGTACCAGAGACGCAGATTAGGTGCCTTGGGTATTGAATGGCGCCCCTCCTCCTTAACATTTGCTGTTGGACCGTCTGGCAACATTAATAATGGAGATTACCAAATGTTGCCAATTGTGGACCTTGAAAGATGGGTTGAAAGTCTTGAGGCAGAGCCAGTGTTTATGGATGCCATGGAATGGGAACAAGAAAATGAGCCCCAAAGTGATGATGGTGATTCAGAGTATAATGTGACAGAAGAAGTCTTTTGTGAGAGAGAAGACAGACCTTTGAGTCTTTGTTCTTCTGCAGATCAGGACTGCAGCGAAGGAAGTGAGGGCTATAATAGTAGTGGAGATGGGCTACGTCGATCTAAAAGGAAAAAATACAAGTCTGATGTAAGTCAAACATTCTTATGAGTTGAGAAATTTCAGTTTCCATATTTGTTCGTGGTAGGTGCTGATGTTTTGTATGCTTATTTACCAGGTTGAGGTCCGAACCCAATCAGGAAGGAAAATGAAAAGGAGAAATATGGATGGGCATGATGATCATGCAACCAGGATTCAGAGAAAAGGGAAACCAAGAACAGGAAAGTTATCTCTAAAGAAGAAAAAATCTAAGTGTACTCCAACTCGGCCTCAAAGACGTGCTGCAAAAAACACTCTTACATTTCTATCTGAGATGAGTGAAGCTTCAACAGATGAAGAAGAGGAAGAGGATTTGGATAATTGCTCTTCGGTCAATGAGGGCAATGATTCTAGCCATCAAAGTCATGAAACAGAGACATCATTTTTGAATTTGCAGGCAGATTATGTAGAAGAAAACAAAGTTGAGATAGGAGACACTGCAAATGCTCCTCCTAATGAAGTCCAGTCTAGTGCTGGAACTAAGAGGAAACTAATCCTGAGGTTACCCATCCGTGATCCTAAGAAGCTTATAGAAAAAAAAATATTTGAAAGGATTGAACAGAAAGATACAATGGTCTCTCCTGCAAAAAAATATTCTGATAGCACAAAAGCAAATGAAACTCATTTAAAATACTGGGAACAAGGCCAGTCTTCAACAGATAGGTTTGTCACCGTCTTATCTGAGAACAATGTTGGAAATGAAATCAAAGAACATTCTGAGTTTGAAGAACAGTCTGCATTGCCTACAGAATACAAGGCTGAGAAAGTCAAACGTGGAGAAGTAGAGACATGTTTAACTAAACGACTACGTAGGGATGATACATTAGGAGCCAGTATGGATGGTGCCTCGGCAGTGAGTGATGAGGGTTTTTATGTTCCAGAAAATGAAAATGAGCATTTCAAATCCAAAAATGTTTCTCAAACATCACCATCTAATTCTGGGAACTGTGAGAAAGGAAAAGATAACACAAACAGTTACGAAGCTGTGGAGCAGTTTCAAGGTGGTAGTGCCCTAGAACACCTACGTGCTTTTGCAGAGAAATTGCCATCTCTTGAACTATTAGCAAATGATCCGCAAGTAGCTACTTGTAGTGGTAATGGTAAAATTGAGACATGTGTTCGAACTAAAAATGGTATTGACTGTAGAACTGAGACCATATGTCAGGAATACAGGCAATATGAAGTGATTAACAAAGTTAATAGTAGGCAAGATGGTAAAACAACAATCTTCAATGAGAAAGGGAGCAATGTTAGTGCTCAAGATGCTGAAAACAATGAGAAACAGTGTCATGGTAATACTGTCCCTTCTAACAGAGACCTTTCAAAGGCTGTAGATAAAAGTGTCCGACCTTGCCTTAGGAAGTTGAGGATTATATCGAAAAGATCAACACATGACCCAAGCAGCTCATCTTCGAGGCGAAATCTTTCTCTTGAGAATCAGAAGAGGCCTGATCATGATTTCAATTCCAATAGCAATGTCCATGGACCCATACCTGTTGACCCTACAGATGATGTTAGCATGTATGGGAGTTCAGACAACGATGAATGGAGTAATAAGCCAACACAGTTGAAGCATAGGATAGACAAAAGTATTCATAAAAGATCAAAACGCCGGAGTAAAAGGATTGCTGAAGACGAAACACTACATGTAGATGAAATTGAAAGCATTTCTAATTGCAAAACTTTGAATGGTGAACACAAGGACTTGAATGGTGCCTCAACAAGCAGGTTACACCATACAAGATCGTCTGGCAAGAGGACCGTTACAGAAGCTTCTGAAAATGGATGCACATTTTACTTAGACAGGCATGACTCGTTGCATGATAGAAACCCAGCTCCTAAGGTCAATATTAAATTAAGATTCAGCGGTATCAAGAGAGAAAACTGCAACGTTTATGATCCCTGTCTTCCGGATAAAAGAAAGTCAAAACAGCAAGTGAAGATAATTTCATGGTTGATGCTGTCAGAACATGAAGAAGGTTATAGATACATTCCCCAACTGGGTGATGAAGTTGCATATCTAAGACAGGTAATGTGTTTCTCTGTATTTGTCAGACTCTACAGAAGTGCAAACTAAAATATAAGCAATGTCATTGATCTCATTTCAGATTAAGTAGTGTCATTGCTCTCATTTAAGTAGTGTGGATTCATTTTAGTGTATATATATATATATATATATATATATATATATATATATATATATATATATATATATATATATATATATATATATATATATATATATATATATACATGAATTCTCTAGTGAGTCCAGGGCTCAACTTTTCTAAATTAAGCCTCCACAATATCCACCACTCATTTCAAATTGTAAGGTAGATTAAGAAAAAAACGGTTATGCTAATGAATGGTGAGATTAACTATAAATAAGATCCAATGGTGAGATTGTAGGGGGCTTAAACTAAATTTGATGAGCCCTGAGCTCATTAGAGCTTGACCTTATATATATATATATATATATATATATATATATATATATATATATATATATATACATCAAATGTTTAGATGGAGTGTCGTTTTCAAAAGTACATTGGAAAACTATTCCAAGTCCAAGGAGGTGTTCTATATAAATATCCTTCCACTAATTCTAGCACCTCTTATTCCAGGCAACTGTTGAATATTGGTCTATATTTGTTAAGAAAGTAAATCCAAGAAGATATGGTCGACCGGATAGGATCCGGTCTACCGATCCACAACCTAGAAATTTTGGCGAAGAAAGGTTCGGTCTACCGAATTGGATTCGGTCCACCGAACCGAGGATAACAGACACTTCGGGTGTAGTTGGGATCGGACGACCGAATTGGATTCGGTCTACTGTCAGAGGGTAATAGACACTTCGGAACAACGAGTTCGGTAAACCGTTTGAGTGATTTTTGGTGTTTCGAGAATCTAAAAGTGCATGTCCAATTTGGCACGGTCCACCGAGGGGTTCTCGGTCGACCGAAGGATTGTTGGAGAATTAGTTAGTTCGTGGAAGAAGCGTTCTCGCGGTCTACCGAGCCGCACGAAGAAACGTTCCCGCGGTCAACCGGGAAGGATTCGGTTAACCGAATCGCAACAGGAATCACTCATGTTGAGTCACGAATGGTTGACCGAATGAGCATCGGTCGACCGTTTCCCACGAATTATTCAGCTCGGTTTTGCTTAATTGTACTTCGATTTTTGAGTATATAAAAGGACTTGTTTGCTCTTGGTTTTAACATAACACACAACAACGTACAAGTGTAATATTTTCTTCATTGTGAGTTGAGAGATTAAGGCTAGAGATAGATATAGCGTGCTTTGGAGGACCTATTGCCTCCATATACTTGTAATCTCGGTTGCTTCTCTTGTTGGAGAAGCGGAAGAAGGAAAGAAAATCTGCAGGAGACCCCCCAAGGACGTAGGCACGTTGCCGAACCTTGTAAATTGCGTGTGTCGTGGTTGTTTCAGGTGTGTGTTTGTGTTTGCTTGTTTATTTCCATCTTATTAGTGTTCTTGTTGCATTAAGTTTGGGAGAGGGTCCGAAGTTATTTCCGCAAGTAAATATTCGGGTGTTACATGGTGCGTTTAATCCGTGTCGTCTTAGTGCATTGTTAGATCACCCTCCCAATAGTAACCACCATTACTATTTGCTGTCCTTGATCAGTAGCTGTATTCATTCAAATAGAAAATGCACATCTTAGTGCTTAGTCATTCTTATGCTCAATTTGGGTGTTAATCTATTGTCACATTTGTCTGAGAATAACTGCTAGTTGATGCACGATGCAATTGTTAAAATGCATTTTAGTTTAATTTAATGTTGCACCTTCTACGTCCCAATCTCAATAAATAATTATTTATTTTGTGCATAGAATTAAACTCTCTCTCCTCTTGAATTTTCTACCAGGGACATGCTGAGTATTTAGATGCTACTGGATCACAAGAAATTGGGCCTTGGGAAATAATGAAGGGAGTGCTAGAAGCTGTTGAATTCTGTGAAGTTAAAGGTCTCAAATATTCCACATTTCCTGGATCTGGTGAAAGCTGCTGCAAGCTTACTCTGGAATTCAGTAATCCTTCCTCACAGTCTTTTGGTGAAACCTTCAAGCTCACATTACCAGAGCTTGTTGGATTCCCTGATTTCCTTGTTGAAAGGACAAGATATGATGCTTCTATAGAGAGAAATTGGACACATAGGGATAAATGTAATGTTTGGTGGAGAAATGAAGATGGTGATGGTGGAAGCTGGTGGGTGGGTCGGATTATAGCAGTTAAAGCTAAATCTACTGAATTTTCAGAAAGTCCTTGGGAAAGATACGTTGTTCAATACAAGAATGATTCATCCGAGCAGCATTTGCATAGTCCATGGGAGCTCCATGATGTGTATACGCAGTGGGGAAACTCTCAACTAGATGATAATAGCAGGACGGAATTACTCTCACTTTTCAACATAATAGAAAAAAACGTCATTGAGAAATCAGGTAAAGATTCTCCTCATCTGTTATTCATTTTTGAGAATGTAGCTATACTTTTTAATGAATGATACAGGTGCAATTTTCCCTTCCGAAAATGCAGGATAAGCATGGGATCCAAAGATTGGACCAAGTTTCACAAAAGTCTGTTTTTCTAAACAGGTGACTGGTTTCTACATTGAGCTCCTCTTTGTATGACAGAGATGCTAGTTTCCCCCCCCTTTTTTTCCACGCCGATGCTAGTATTTCGTCTTGAATTGCTGATAGAGTATCTCTCCATATTTCCATGGTCCTTGAGATTCAAAATGTTTTAGTAACCCAAGTAATTCCCAGTTCTAAAGATGTGGGTAGTACAACAAACTGCAACTAAAATTTAGCCTTTTAGGTGATGTAGGACAAGGCCATGGATTTAGGAGAGATTGTTGAGACCATAAGATCTTTTGTAATGCAAAATGTTTTACATGAGTGAATGAGATGGCTACATAAGAAACAACGGAAAGAAATAAAAACAGAGGTTAAAATCTTGGTGTACCGGAGTAGAGGAAGTGGGATCACCACTGCGATGTAGGAGATTCAATGTTGGGACCTTTAAATGAGTGGGTTCAAAATATCAATTAAAGTTAATCAAGATTATTATAGACTATGTAACACGAGAAATGAATTTTATCGGAAAAACACAAGCGTAGCTGAAAGAAGGTTTGCAAAAAGTGATTCTATGGCCTTTTGATGTGAAAACCACAAAAGTGTGGTTGAAAGATATGACATCAGAGGAAATTTGTTTTGCCCTCATAAATAGAACCGAACCTGGTTTTTTTTGGGCTTGTCACAATAGGTTGGGTACTTGGGTGGGTTGACAGAAGTGTTATTTATGAGAACACTAGCTACTTTCGGTGCAAACAAAGAACAAAATTTGAACAAGTTTGCTCCACAAGTTGCATTTTTATGGATAACTGAAATTGATGATAATTGGAATTTATGGGTAACCGGAATTTATGGTCTACAGTCAAAAGAGCTACAATTGATGATAATTTGTCTGGGTGCAATTGTAGTGGTAATGTTGTATATCGGGTAGTCGATGTGAGTTGGTTGGATTGCATTCCTTGAGTAATAGGCTCTTGGTTTTGATTATGCTCCCAAGTATTTGATCAATGAGCTCGCAGTGTCTTGCTGTTTTATTGTTTGTGCCATGTTGTACCATCTTATTCAGCTACTCTTTGTTCTTACCTCATCTTTCCTTTTATTGTTTTTCTTAAAATATTACTCTTCTCATATGTTCCTGCCCAAGATGATTTAGTTGTATAATACACTAACATGATGAAAATCAGTAGTGTACATACTACATTAAACATTATGTTATCTAATTACTGTGCATTGGTTCCAATCAAATTTATGCAAACACTCGAACAGTTAAAAATCTTATTTGAACTCATTTGTTTTATTTTTTGGTTTAAATTTCAACAGATTTCCTGTACCACTTTCATTTGAGTTGATCAAGAGGAGACTAGAAAATCATTACTACCGCAGCCTAGAAGCTGTAAAGCATGACGTTGCAGTTATGCTATCAAATGCGCAATCTTATTTCCAAAAGAATACAGAAGTTTCAGCTAAAGTGCGGAGACTGTCAGAATCAATTGCCCGTGCCCTCCCACCATAGATAATACCATAATAGATATCAGCTTTGTAGAGTGATCTGTTATCACTGCCGTCAGGTACAGAATTGCACTGCACGAATGCATTTCGTCTCTCCTCTGATATTGCATTGTTTTTGCATCCATTACCGCATTCGTTTCTTGTTTCCAGAAATCTAACCCTTCTTGATGTTGCCCAAGATCATTTTTTGTTAGGGCATTTATTATCGGAGGAAAAGCTGGTGGTGAAAAATGTCTCACCAGTATTTTGTCTTGTATAGCTGCATTTCCGTCAATACTCAGAAGGATTAGTAATTCCACCTTTGCAGATATCAGGCCATTTTTTGTCGGCTTTTGTCGTCGAGCTTAGAATAGAAAGTTATAGATTATCATCATATACACGTATCTATCCTTAAAGGTAGAGAGTGATTCCTTTGGAATGGATATCCTAACTTGAATTTTGTTGAGGTATCTATAATTTGCAGTGGGAATGGAAATAGAACTGTGCAGTTATTTTTGAATGTTATCCTGGTCTATTTTTCTTATAAAGGAAGCCAAACATCAATTTTTCTCACAACTGTTGTTTGATCATGTTAACCATGTACTAATATAATGACTATCATTCCTACTCCTAGTTATTTTTTGCTAATAATATAATGACTAATATATATGACTAATATAATGACTATATCTAGAATTTGGTACGGAAGAACAAGAACAAAGAAGATATTATTGTATTTGTGTGTATTTGTATTACATGATGCGTGTGTATATATATGTGATCTGTTTGAATACATAGCCGTTGAGCCCAATAATGCGTGAGATTTCTTTCCTTGGATGTGTTTGCCAATTCCGGAGGTTGCCATACTCAGAGATTTGATTTGGCTATGATGAAGGTGAGCCAACAGTCGTTTTATTTTCAACACGTCCCCTCAAGTTGGGTCCGGAATAGATTGATGGATCCCAACTTGTGAAGGAGTTCTGAAAAAGACTTGTGGTCGAGAGCTTTGGTGAATATATCGGCTAACTGCTCTTTGTTGGGAACATATGAGACTTCAATTTGTTTGGATTGGATTTTTTCTCTGATGAAGTGGCAATCAACTTCTATGTGTTTGGTTCTTTCATGGAATACTGGATTTGATGCGATGTGTCGAGCTGCATTGTTATCACAAAACATCTTCATCGGTTCCTGAGTTTTGATGTGCATGTCTGTGAGTAATTGCTTTAGCCAAATCAGTTTACTGGTGGTGGAAGCCATAGCCCGATATTCTGCTTCAGCACTAGATCGGGCAACAACATTTTGTTTCTTGCTTCTCCAAGTCACTAGATTGCCTCCTACAAATGTACAGAATCCTGTGGTAGATTTCTGATCGTGGCTTCCTACCCAATCTGCATCAGAGTAACCAATTATAGAGTTAGAGTTATTGAGTTTCATCCAAAGTCCTTGTCCTGGAGTTCCTTTAAGGTAGCATAGTATTCTATTTATGATGTCTAGGTGGTGAGTATGGGGTGAATGCATGAACTGGCTAACTATACTTACAGCGTAGGTAATATCGGGTCGAGTGACAGTGAGATAAATTAATTTTCCAACAAGTCTTTGAAATTGGCCAATATTATTTAGAAGTGTACCATCAGTGGGGCCTACTTTCTTATTTGTTTCTACTGGAGTGTTGGTGGGTTTGGAACCTAATTTTCCAATCTCTTTAAGAAGGTCAAGAACATACTTCCTTTGGGAGAGAAAGAGACTCTTTTTTGAGTATGCAAATTTCTATCCCTAGAAAGTATTTCATAAAGCCTAAATCTTTAATGTCAAATTTACTTTTTAAGTATTTCTTTACTAAGTTTATTTCGTGATCACAATCTCCGGTTATTAGGATGTCATCTACATAGATTAGAACAATGGTGATAATGTTATGATTGTGTTTAGTGAAAATGGATGCATCAGCAGAACTTTTTTTAAAACCATAAAGAAGGAGGGAGTGACTAAGTTTAGCATACCATGCTCGTGGTGATTGTTTTAGTCCATATATAGACTTATGAAGCTTGCATACCTGATGAGGGGTTGTGGTGTAACCTGGGGGTGGAGTCATATAGACATCTTCTTCAAGATTTTCCTGTAAGAAAACATTTTTTACGTCCATTTGAAAGAGGTTCTAACCTTGATTTACCGCGATAGATAGAAGAACACGAACAATGTTCATTTTGGCTATTGGAGCAAAGGTTTCTACATAGTCGAGACCATAAGTTTGTGTATAACCTTTAGCGACAAGACGAGCCTTATATCTTTCAATTTGTCCATTACTATGGTATTTGATTTTATAGATCCATTTACATCCTACCGTTTTGATGCCCAGTGGTACTTGAACCAGGGTCCATGTTTTGTTGGTTTCTAATGCTTCAAGTTCATCTTTCATTGCTTTGACCCAATTTGGATTTTCCATAGCTTCTTGATATGAAGTTGGTTCTTTATTGTTATCTAGTTGAGTTAGGAATCCTTGATGTTTATGTGAGAGTTGGTTGTAGGACAAGTGGTCCTGGATGGGGTAGGTAACCTGTGAAGCAACATAATCATTAAGTCTGGCAGGCCGATGAGTGGGACGGGTGGACCTTCGTAGAGGTGGTTCTTCTTCTTCTCCTCCTCCGTGGCCAACTGGTGGATCTTCGATCTGTGGAGGTGTATTTGTCGAAGTGTCTGAAGTCTGGTCTTGAAGGTCCACGTTTGGGAGAGGAGTGGTGGTGAAAGGATCCTCGTTAGTTTCTTCATCCGGTGCAAAGTAGGGTTCACTATAAAAAAGGAAACATCTCTCGATACATACATTTTACAATTTTTGGGGTCATAACATTTGTACCCTTTTTTCCTGAAAGAATATCCTAAGAAAATACATTTAACAGAACTATGATCAAGTTTGTCCTCCCGCTTCCTGTGAACAAAACACACACAACCAAAGATTTTAAGATGATCGATGTTCATTTTTTTTGTTGTGAAGAATTTCCAAGGGTTGTTTATTCCCAATTGTAGGACTGGGAAGACGGTTGATAATATATGTTGCTGTAAGAATAGTATCTGACCAAAAGTGTTTTGGAACATTATTTTGGAAAAGCAAAGATCTTGTTACATTTAAAAGATGTCGATTTTTTCGTTCAGAAATCCCATTTTGTTGAGGAGTATTAATACAAGTAGTTTGGTGAAGGATACCCTTTTGTTTTAGACAAGTTTGAAAAATATTACTCATATATTCTGAACCGTTGTCAGATCTAAATATGCGAATTTTTGCATCATACATATTCTCAATAAAGGCAAGAAATTCACAAAAAACTGAGAAAGCATCAGATTTGTTTTTTAATAGATAAATCCATGTGGTTCGAGAAAAATCATCGATAAAACTAATGAAATAACGAAAGCCATTATATGATTCCACCGGAGCTGGTCCCCAAATATCAGAGTGAACTAATTCAAAAGGTAGTTGAGTCTTAGTGGTAGAAATGGGAAACGGCAATCGAGTTTGTTTAGAAAAACGACAAATATCACAGAAAAATTCAGAATTAATAGACGGAATTAAATGTTTCAACACACTCGAAGATGGGTGACCCATCCTTTTGTGCCAAAGTTCGTGACTAGTCAAAGACCTCGTATGTAATGCTTGAGAACTTGATTCAAGGGCATATAAGCCATTTATGAGGGTGCCCCTACCAATCATCCTCCCTGTGGTACGATCCTGAAATATTACATCATGATGAGTAAAGACAACATTGCAATTAAGTTTTCTGGTGATTTTGGCGACAGATAACAAATTTGTATCAAAATTGGGTACATAGAGAACATTATCATGGATATTATTTAGTAGTGTCGCATCTTCTGTACTTTTAATTTCCACTTGGTTTCCATTGGCAACGGTAACGAATTTGTCTAATATTCTTAAATTATTTTTCACATTATTTAGCATGGTAAGATCCCCAGTCATATGATCAGTAGCCCCAGAATCAATAATCCATCGTTTAATATTTGGTTTCGAAGCTGAAAGAGCCTGAATATGAATATCTAAATTATTCTCCATACCTGTCATATTACCTGGTCTAGGAGTGTGATTCTGCAAATAATTATTTAGGTGGCCCACTAGTGCACCTATTTGGTGCGGATTCGGAGCTCCAGAACCATACCCGTGTCTAGCTTCGGATCCACCAGATCCATAACGTGCAACACCCGCAAAGTTTCCATCTGGCCCATACCCGCGTTGCCCGACTTCCAGACCATTCCACCCCTTAGTCGGGTTGTGCGGTAGAGAGAAATCGGTTCGGTGATCATTCGTATAAAAACCACCTTTGTTTCCATATGCATCATTTGCGTTAGGGTTAGGGTGTGGTTCGTCTGAACGGCCGCCGCCACCTCCTGGTTGGCTGGTGCTGCCGCCGGCGCTTCCATCAGCAAGGTTTGCTCGTGCGTTTTTGTCTCCGTTTTTGGGTGGCCTGAGATGTGGAAAAAGAAACCAACAAGAGTTTTTATTATGACCTTGTTTCTTACAGTTTTCGCAGTGTTCATTTGCTTTGTTTCCGAATCGCTTCTTGTTGTTGTAGTTGTTGCCCTGAGCTTGGTTGCGACCAGCGATGAAGGCTTGGTTGTCGGGAATCATACTGTTGGTGTTGGATACCATAGTCCTCCTTCTGGTTTCCTCGCGCTGGACCAGATTTGTGATGGTGGCGAGGTTTGGTAGCTCCGGCGCCATTAGGATCTGAGATCTTATTGCTTCATAACTTGGGTCCAGCCCTACCAGGAATTGGTAGATCTGGTTTTGCTCGTGTCGGGTTTGGATGGTTTTGGCGTCGGTTGTTGGGGGTTCATACACCCGCAGTTCGTCCCATTTTTTTCTGAGAGTACCAAGGTACTCAATGATGGAGGTGTTGTTTTGCCGCGTCTGGGATATTTCTTGCTTGATCTTGAAGACGTGTGCGAAATTTTCAGCTTTTCCATAATGCTCCTGGACTGCGTCCCATAGCTCTTTCGCACTTTCTTTCTACATGAAGATTTCTCCGATATTTGGTTGCATAGAGGCAATGATCCACGACATGACCTGATGGTCCATCGTTTGCCATTCCTCTTGCTTTGCTTCTGTCCCTTCGCCTCCTGGTTTTATGGTTTTTCCGGTGATGTGACCGACTCTCCCCCGGCCACTGAGGGAAAGGGTCACTGCCCGGGCCCAAGAGAGGTAGTTTGTGCCGTTTAGGGATGTTGTGACCAGGCGGTGGGGATGATTCACCTCCGGGTGGTTTCCTCCAGTGCCGTCAGACATGATTTGGGTGGGTTTTTTTGGGTATGGATGTTGGTGATTGTCGCCTTCAACCCCCTTTGATGAGGTAAAGCCGATGAGGAGCTCCGGGGAGTCTGAGGTATGTTTTTTTCCGGATCAATGCTCTGATACCATCTAGAATTTGGTACGGAAGAACAAGAACAAAGAAGATATTATTGTATTTGTGTGTATTTGTATTACATGATGCGTGTGTATATATATGTGATCTGTTTGAATACATAGCCGTTGAGCCCAATAATGCGTGAGATTTCTTTCCTTGGATGTGTTTGCCGATTCCGGAGGTTGCCATACTCAGAGATTTGATTTGGCTATGATGAAGGTGAACCAACGGTCGTTTTATTTTCAACACTATAGATAAGGTTTTGAGGTGGACTGTTATTTTTTGCTGTTAATACAGAAAGTTTTGAAAAAAATTGCATGGGCTCGTCACCGGTGTACACGATCCTATCTCAGAGAATGCTTTCAGTATATATATTTCATGACAATGAAAAAAACATATATTTTAGCTTTATTTTAATTTGTTTTCATATTTATTGTCACGCTACTACAAGACCATCATATTTGTTTGTTATTTGACCGCCTTTTTCGTCCACCAAATTGCAATCTTTGAACGATGTTAAGTAAGGCCTAAATCTCGCCTTAATCATGAGTCGTGACTTTTTTCTATTGAATAAAGAATAACTTATAATAAAAGGATTTTAATGCATTACAAATTAATAGCAAACTGATGATAATATTAAAGTTTAATTAAATTAGCAACATCAAATTGATCATGGCTAACTCTAATGTAAGATGAAGTTGCCAAGTCATTAATGGGAATGGATCACAACTAAGAGAATATCTACGTTTGATATGAGAATAAACATGGGAGTTTTGTAATTACATCAGGATAAATATGAAAAAAATGACCTTAAAACACTTGTTCCTCCGTGTATGCAAGAACAAAAACTATTGTAAAGAAGTGGATATTGACCTTGGTATCCTACCATATTTAGTTTCAACTTTATGGAAAACATGAGATGATGTCATTAGTTTTCAATTCCTTTTAAATTTTCATGTGTTACCATTATTATTATTATATTATCATAATGATTTTATGTATTATTATTATTATGATTATGAATTTATGATCGAGATTTTGCTTCCAACAGTTGGAACAAGGAATTTCCTCTTGTTACAAAAAGATAAAGAGTAGAATGCTGAAAACGGTCCAACTACGAACCAGACATTGACTTTTTTAATACATTAATAGCATAGTTGCACGACCAATACAAACCAGTGTTCACCTCATTTAGGGCTAAAAACGTCCAAACCGTGCATTTCACCTCGTTTCGCGTCAAAATCCCCTTTGTCCCGTGCCGATTTCACGTCCAAACCGCGTCGAAAACAAGTCAGAACCGCGTCTAAAAGTGTCAACCACGTCCAAACCGTGTCCCAACCGCGTCGAAACCGTGTCAAAAACGCGTCGAAAGCGTGTCGGAACCGTGTGCAAAACCCGTCGGAAACGTGTCGGAACCGCGTCAAAAACACGTCGGAACCGCGTCGAAAGCGTGTCAAAAACGCGTCGGAACCGCGTCGAAAGTGTCGGAACCGTGTGCAAAACGCGTCGGAAATGTGTCGGAACCGCGTCAAAAACACGTCGGGACCACGTCGAATACACGTTGAAACCGCGTCGAAAGCGTGTCTAAAGCGCGTTGAAACCACGTGGATTACACATCGGAACCCTGTTGGATCCTTGTCGGAACCACGTCGGTAACGTGTCGGAACCGTGTCGGAACTGTCTTCCGCGTCGAAAACGTGTCGAGTACACATCAGAAAACGTGTCGGAACTGCGTCGAAATCACATCTGAGCTGCGGAGAAAACGCATCATAGTCGCGTCTCACATCAGAGCCGCGTCGGAACCGTATCGGAACGCGTCGAAATCGTGTGCCAACCGCGTCCAAACTGTGTCAAAAATGCGTCGAAATCGGATCAGCCATGAATGCATGCTAAATGTAAAGTGCAACCTACACTACTACACTGGGGTGATTTCTTTGGGAGCCACACATAGGGACCGACCGATCTGATACCAAGTTGTAACATCCCGAAACAGCGGAAATTTAAAAATTTGACAATCAAGAGATTACTCAGATCAAATCATCAACGGGAATGTTACTCGAATAAATCAACAGTCGGTGCACCAATAATACAACAGAGTTTGTCAAAAGACGTGATTACAACAATACAATGAAAAGACAGGTAAAACAATCACGACGACCTCGAAGAGTTCGATGAGGATCCTGGCCCCAAAATGTGTGCGCCCGCTGTCACCACCCGACAGAACCTACTGCGGTCCTGAAACATGAATCAAACAACGATGCCTGAGTTTCCCATTAGGAAACCCCGTATGCCAAGCTCACCTATATGCATGCAATAGTACGGTAAATGAACCTATCATACTAGTAGCATGTAATGTCACATCTGCAATGCATCAAGTCCCTCAACAGGGTAAACGGGACCTCAGTCCAACCACAACGACCTCAACAGGGTCCACAAGGACATCAGTCCTGCAAAAACAACGGGTCTCCCTCGGAAACCTACCGTAGGCACATATAGTCTTACGGACAGTACGCGACACGTCCCCCCACACACGACTACACGAGCCTAAGAGATCGGTGAGGAGCGTCCGCACTTCCGCGCAAGGAACCACGTGGTCAACACCACCTTCGACGGATCATCTTAGGATAGGTGCCCAATCGGGGATCATCGCTGGCACAACATCATAGGATGCATGGAGTAGTGAACCGACTCAACAAGAATATCGAGTCTCTATGAAAGGTTCGTAGGGGTGAGTGCTTAGGATACCTAATTTGACTCATTCCTAAAGTAGGAACATGATATTTCTCGACATGGTTCGATCAATAATAAGTCAATCTAAATTGCCTATTTACTTTTGGAATTATGCACTACAAATAATGACAAACTCACTAAATAATGTTTCATCCAAATCCGTGGAGAAAATGTCTTGTGAGCTATGGAGTTGAAAGCCACCTAAGCTCGACTTTCTCAAGATTTGGGGTTGTGAGGTATACATCAAGAAATTGATGTCGACCAAGCTTCAACCAAAAGCGGATAAGTGCTTCTTTATAGGTTGTCCTCGTATGATAAGAGGATACTACTTTTAGTGTATCACCTCCAATCGAAAGATTGTAGAGAGAGATATGATTTTTCTGGAATTCCTGGAAAAGAGAGAAAAGTAGTGGGAGTAGAGTTAAGCTTGAGGAAACTCAAGATACTATACAAGATCATGATGTGAATATTGCATTCAAAATCATGAAGGCCCAGCCGAGATTCCTTTGGTTAGTGGGAGCGTGAGTGAGAGACCCTTACAAGAAATTGTGAGAGAATCTCAATCCCCCCACCTAGTGTGCGTTCGAGAGTCGAACATGAACCTATTCCTCAAGAAATTGTGGAAGAAGTTCGAGAGACACAAGAAGAACCAAAAGAACTAAGAAGATCAATGAGGGAAAGGAAGAAACCCAATAAGTATGTGGGACTTCATGAGATCGTGGTACTAGATACAAAAGATCACTCGGCCTTCCAAGAAGCAATGGAAAGAAAAGACTCCAAACTATGGTTAAAAGCCATGGAATCCGAAGTAGAATCCATGTATGGTAATCAAGTATGGAACTTGATTTGCTTTCCTCAAGAGAAAATATCATTTGGTATAAATGAGCTTTAAGGAGGAAGATAGACATGGATAGTAACTTGACAACCTACAAAGCAAGGCTTGTAGCAAAAGTTATACTCAAATTCAAGAAATTGACCTTGATGAAATTTTTGAGAAGTTGCCATATTAAAATATATTCGGATTATGCTCACTATTACCGCCTTTCACATTTGTGGGATATGGAATATGGATATCAAAATGACGTTCCTTAAACAGGAACTTGGAGGAGGATATGTACATGGTACAACCTCAAGGTTTTGATGATCCAAATAATAGCGAGAAGAGATGCAAGTTTCGAGAATCCATTTATGGATTGAAGCAAACATCGAGGAGTTGGAACAAACGCTTTGACGAAGATGTGAAGAAGATCCACTTCATTCAAAGTAAAGGAAAACCTTGTTGATACAAGGAGATTAGTGGGAGTCATGTAGTACTTCTGATCTTATATGTCGATGACATATTGCTCATGAGCAATCATATACCTTAGCATTAGCAAACGAGAAATTTCATTGAAATCGGCATTTCAATGAAAAGAAATGGATGAGGCTCAACACATCTTGAGAATCAAGATACATTGAGATACATCCCGTAGACTCATTGACTTCAGTCAACGTGCATACATTGACAAGGTCTTGGAAATGTTCAGGGTGAACAATTCCGATATGGACAATGTGTCAATAAGTATGAGTATAGGTGTGCAACTCAAGAAGTCTCAACGTGCTCAATCACGCAAAGACTTGGAGTACATGAAGGTATCCCTTATGCTTCGGCAAAAGGAAGGACCAAGTACACAATGACTTGCACAAGACTCAATATCTCGTATGCTCTAAATGTGATAAGAGGTTGTTGGCTTTTTGGCCTTAATCTATATTAATTTTGATGATCAATTAAACTAATCTTAATCAATCAACCTAATAAATCAAAGTGAGCAAACACGATTACATGCATTGCATATATGTTTGTATACTTGTAATTATCTTAATAGGTTGATCAAGACAATCAAGGAAATGAGCATTGAGACAAGGACATCAAGACTCAAGACTTGTAATCAAAGCTTTGGACCAAGGCATGCAACTTTATATTTATTGAGTCCATAAGATTTTATGTAAACTTGAGCACTAGGATTCTGTCCCGTCATTTCTCGGTAAACCGAACTTATTTCGGTTAACCGAACTCTACCTAGTTCGGTCCACCGAACACCTGTCGGATAGCCGAATACTTCCCAACAGTGAAACTTAGGTGTTCTCTGGAATTGCCCCAACGGAAGACCGAAACACATTCGGTCGACCGAATTAGCCTGGACCGGTTTTGGACTTTGCTCCAACGGTCGTATTTAAATCTTGACCTAAAGCCCAATTGACTTATATTCGGTACACCGAACTTCATTCGGTCAACCGAATCATATTGCTTTAGGAGCCCAACGGCTATTTAACTTGACCGTTATTGGTAAAACAATTTCCCACGCATTGTCAGCGCAAAACCCGCGCTAACTTCGGTCTACCGAAGTATAGACGGTCAACCGAACTAGACATGAACAGAGCCCAATCAATTCTACTGTCCACCTTGGAACGGTGAACCGAATGGACTTCGGTGAACCGAACTTAATTAGGGCTAAATAGATAAAAGCTACTGGAGGTTGGTGAACGGTGATCCGATACTTAATCGGTCAACCGAGTTCATAATTCAGACCAATGTTTCGGACTACCGTGTGGATAACGGTCGACCGAATCTGTCTCGATTTCTGGACGAACTTAAGTCACATCTTGCTTTCTCATTGGTCCATTCACCACCAACTCCTAAACGGCTATATGAGCTTGAAGGCTTATAAATAGGACCTCATTTGGTTGCTTTGGACTTCTTGAACACTTTCTATCTATCCAATACTCAAAGCCAAATCCTCTCCATCTTCAAGCTCTCAATCCACAACACTCAAGCCTAAACTTCACCACTTGCATATCCAATCCAATATCATATCCAAGTGTGCTCAAGTATAGAGTGTTAGTTAGAGTGTGATTCAACTTCCATATCAAAGAATCAAAGAGTTGTAAAAGCTTCGAGGAAGCTCCCCCTCGGGTTGTGAGAGGAGACACGAGCGAGGCGAGGTTGTTCGCGAGGCTCGGTGTTGTAAACGACGTTGGTCTCGGCCCGGAACGGAGATCGGTTAGTGGAACCGTAAGCGAGGCTCGGGGGATCGAGCGAGGCTTGCGAGGAGGACTAGGACCCGGGTGTGGGTGCCGAACCTCTCTAAACTCCGGTGTCGACGATTTGTGGTTTGCATTGTCTCTACTCCTTAATCCTTCGCTTAATATTTTTAATTCCACATTTTTCTAAGCGATTAGAGGGCCATTGATCCTAACCAGTGTTCGGATATGCGGCCGGATGCGGCCGCATATGCGGATGCAGGTGCGATGCGGCCGGGATCCGCATCGCATCCTAAGGATGCGGCCTCCTATATGCGGACCGCATTGTCATCCGCATATGGGGCCGATGCGGCCGCATATACGGCCGCATATGCAACGCATATCAAATAGGCATATTTCAAATCTAATTGGGTCAAAATCCGAAAGATATCTGATTATCCGATTACCCATTTAACTTATTTTTCAAACAAAAAAACTTTTAACCAATTTTACAAAAAAAGACCATCCCAAAATTTCCCACTCGTTCCCAAATTCGTGTCAATCCCACATTTTCGACCCCACCGGCGCCCCGCATTTCGTATATGTAAATGTATATTATTAAATGTACATTCCACATATTATTTTAATATGTAAATGTATATTATTTAATTATTAAATCGCAAACCGCATATGCACCCGCATCGCATCCGCATTCCGCATATGTTCGATGCGGTGTCCTGCCGCATCCACTCCGCATCCCGCATATCTGAACCTTGATCCTAACAGAGGTCACCAATCCAACGCAAGTCCTAATCGTAGGATTGCGGTCAAGAATATTCTGAAGTACCTTAACCGGACTAAATATAAGGTTCTTGTTTATGGAAGACAGAGGAGAAAATAGCCGAGGGCTATTTTGATGCAATTCTCATAGGAATTCTTGACAAAAGGAGGTTGGAATGATGATGCGTCATCATTATCGAAGGTGGAGGTATGAGCTAGTGTAGTTAGGAGTAATATCACTACAGCTAACTCAACCGCCAACGAAAGACAAAATAAATAAATAGGTGGACACAACAGTGACACAACTGATCCATTAAACAAACCTTTATACCAAACTAAGAGACGAAATATATTTCGAGTCCATGGATCCGAGGATCCATGTGGATTGGCTTGATAGGTGATTAGGGAAGGTTACCCTAGTTATTAATGTTTTATGCATTGAGAATGTATGTGAAAGAAAACTTTGATAACAAGTGGGAGATTGAAGGGAATGTGTTTTAAAAGTTTTGCTTTTAAATGTCAATTATTATGAATTGAATGAGAAATCATTTTGTTCATTGTTTATGTTATTCGTTTTTTAGAAGTGTTAAGGAAGATGCTCTTGGTCCTTAACCGTAGAGCTCTAAAAGATATTGGTTTACATAAAACAAAAGATATTCGCAATCATGGTAATTAACAAGGAACATTAATTACCGAGTTAAGATTGTCGTGTTGGTCATAGATCATTGTAGCTCTACAAGTGAGTGACAACACGGGTACACAAAAGAGGAAAATAGTACTTTTGTATACCGAATTGACCTAACAAGTAAAATATTATAGGAATGTGTTTCTGTGTCATTAATATTTTACTGTGTCCTTGGTCCTTTGATATGAGACTTATATCCGATCGCTTAAGGAGTTCTTAATTAGACTAGTATCTTAAGCTATCGATGAGTGTAGTGTAAAGACATTAGTTGGTTAAGTATAACTTTCATTGGAGAAGATAGTTAGTCAAAAGATTATCATTGTCCCTCTTAATTGAGTGATGATATTAGTGGGCCCCTTGATAAAGCAAAATTATAATGTGCACAATGTGATTTGAGTTAAGTCACATATTTATAACTAGCTTGAAGAGATCAAGAAATGAATACTAATAGAAAGATAACACAATACTACTTTGTGTGTATTCTTAATATCATGAGGCAAGAGACGGACACAAGTGGTGCACTCCATCACTAAATGGATCAGGTTTTGGTTTGAGTGGAATTAAGACATCTAACTAATTTGGAGCTATAATGTGTAGCTAGATACCGCTTATAGTTTGTGATATTAAGCTCTTAATATCACTGCCAACTTAGTTTAGATCCTCCCATAGGTCACACCACAAAACTGGGAAACAAGAAATGAGGATTTTGAGTTCATAAGATGTGTTGGGTTTCATGTAGAAAATATGACACATGGGGTGAACAAGCAAAATCAAAATTATGTTTTGATTAATAACATAATAGGAATCTAAATTAAATTCATATGTGATGTAAATATTATGGGGTGTAATGATTGATCATTACATAGGATAATATGTTTCATAAGTTGTGAATTTAATACTAATCCCGAAAAGTCAAATTTTGTAGGGGTTAAACCGAAATTTGACAAGTCAGCAGTACAGTGCACAAACGGTCGACCGATCGGTGCACGGTCGACCGGATACGTCTCGACCGATAACAGGGAATTTCGTCTGTTCGGAACGGTCGACCGGATCTATCGGTCGGTCGACCGAACATTGCGATGAAATATTTTATTGTTGCGAACGGTCGACCGAAACTTGGTTCGAGCGGTCGACCGAACCTCCAAACGGTCGACCGGTCCAGACGGTTTTCTGCAGAATAAATTTAAGAATTAATTAGATAATGAATGAAATTGGTCCACACTTGATTTAATTCGTGGCTAAGATTATTTGTTAGTAAATAATGGATGGTCAGATGGAAGTTTGCATGAAATCATGGGCAAGAGGTTGCATATGAATAGGTGAATTGGAGAGAACTTATAAATACAAGTTTATCTCATTACCTCATTAATTTAATTCATTATTTTCTCATGCAAAATCTCTCTCCATAATTCTCCACGAAATTTCCTTAATTCTTAAGTTTAGTTTTAGTTTTTAAGAGATCATCTTCTCAAGGGAACTAAAGAGGGTTAGTAATTAGATTCTAAACCCTATTGGAGATCGAGAGGCTAGCTCTTCTCTCTCCAATCTTGTTTAGAGTTTGGTGAAATCTCGGAGGCATCCGGCGCAACAACAAGCATCCTCAACGTCTCCGAATCTTCAAGAAGTTTTAGAGAACTTCTAGGTATGAATTTCGGAGTCCCATGTTTGTTTTAATAAAAGTTTTAAAACTAGTTATTGAAACAAACCAATGCATGCATGAAACAAATCATAGAAAATTGTAATTGATCCTTATTATGCCTAAAAATTTCGAAAATATATATGCACAATTAAACATGAAATCCTACAGACACCCCTCGCCGGAGTTGCCGCCACGCCCTCTGGTCGCCGGAAAAGAAGAGAGAAAGGGTGAGAAATGAGTGCAAGTGAGAGAGAGAGGTAGATTGATGGTTTTGTTTCAAAACCCAACACAACCCACTCCTCGCTACAGTAACCGACCCCTACCCATCACCCAACACTATTCTCCCTCCCATTTCCCATGCAAAACTCCCCCTCTGATCCCTATTAGCACTAAATGGGTTTAGGGACTTAACACTTATGATTTGCTTTAAATTTTATAGGAGGCATGCCCTCAATTCTAAAACTATTTGGATTTGCTGCTGCGATTCTTGCTGGGGCAGTCTCAACAACAGCACTTAGTTGTTGAGTCTCTACGTTTCACCTCGAATAAAAGAAAAGTAAATTTCCTTGCAGAAGTTTTTTTTTTCTATCATCACATACAAGTTTAAAGGCTCATCCCTTTATAGCCTGTTGACTCTCTTGGGAATTCACATACAATTTTCTATCATCACATACAATTTTCTTTATCTACTATTGCTCCACCGTGCAATTTTGTAAAGGGAATTCTACAATAAGCTGGTCTCAATTGCCACCAATCCTTGCATGATGTGATGGAGGCTTGAAATGGTTAGGATATCTGATACTCTGTTAATAACCTTCATGAGATCATGAACTATGAATACTAAATTTTATGATGTGTCCAAACAAGTCAGATGTGCGATGACCAAAATGAA
The DNA here is from genome assembly GCA_963682175.1 of Triglochin maritima. Lineage (NCBI taxonomy): Eukaryota > Viridiplantae > Streptophyta > Magnoliopsida > Alismatales > Juncaginaceae > Triglochin > Triglochin maritima. Next base: position 62,205,344 of record OY821770.1, read on the forward strand.
CTCATCTGTCGACTTAAATAAAAACTAGGCCGAATAAATAACCAGTATCTGCTTCATTGTCACCAAGTTACACTTCCTAAAGAATTGCCGACTGTTCTTATGTTATGGGACTCTATTTGGTCATACTTGGTTTATATTTGTATTCATTTCTTTTAGGATATCAATTTAGCCATGCTTCTTTTTTATGTATTTGTTCGTATCCATCCCTATAGCATTAGACATGTCAATTGGGTCGTGTTCGTGTACTATCGTGTCTGACAGTTCTGCATTCGTGTCAGGATTTCGTGTTATCGTGTATAGTATAAATTGAAAAGATTTCATCATGTTTAGATTGAAAATAGTTAAGTGACATGTTATATTGATATTTTTCATTCTAAATAACATCTTAATTGACTATAATCAAGTAAAAACAATTGATTATCTAACAAAAGATGCAGTTCGTGTCTGTTTCGTGTACAAAAATAACTTATCGTGTGTATCGTGTCGTGTTCGTGTCAAATCGTGTACCAATTATTTTATATTTATATGTTCACAAAACATCGTAATAAATCATTTCAATCATACAAAAAATTTCGTGTAAAGTTGTGTCTCCTTATCGTGTCGTGTCCGTGTCGTGTAATCGTGTCGTGTCCAAAATTGACAGGTCCATATAGCATACCTGAGCGTTGTAGGTACTATCGGGGATTTTGATTGGATGAGTCGGTTGGAAACAACAGAGTGAAATTTAGCATAATTAAAAAGTGTCAATTGTGAATCAATTTTCGTAAATAGATTCTGGATTTTGCCAGAGAATCCTACATTTCATATGTGGTTCCAATGGACACTTAGGTACTGTTTGTAAACATTGCTATCAAAATCAGATTAGTGGAATGAAATCTATGATTCCGAAATGTTTCAATTTTGAACATCTCGAAAGTCAAAACTTCGCTTTCAGTTTCTTTTTGCTCTTGAATTCGGAATCAAATTGATGTTTGAAGTATATTTATGAATTTCAACAGATTTTAGGCAACCTTACATATTAAACGTTGTTCCAAACACACTCTCAGGTAAGGTCACGATTGTCGGAAAAGAAGGGTGCGAGCAGAAGTTGAGGGAAATGCATGGATTGTGAAGCTGATTGAGAGGCTTAATGGGATTAACAAGTGTGAAGAGTAATTAGTTGGTTGGTTGATTGTTGGTTTGTGTTTTACAGGTTTGGGTAATGGAACATGTAATTAGTGGAGTGGTGATCAAGAAGGTAATTGTTGAGGTTTACTTTTGGTGTGTGAGGGAATGTGGTTGTAGAAGAAAAAGAAAAGGAAGTTTTCCTTTTCTCATCTGTGCAGTAACTGAAAGTCGAAATGATCCTAATAAGGCGAGGTTGTCTGCAACAACAGAGGTGGTGGTGGTGGTCGAGCCGACATTTTTATTGGGGCGAACGGTGATGGTGTCGATCAAGGTTTTCAGAACCAAACCGGACGTCGAACGGGCAACGTCAAATGTTCAAAGGTTCAGAGGTTCGACCGGGGTCGGACCGGAATCGAACCGGTTGAACCGGTGACGTCATAAATATATATTATAAATATAATAATCATATTTAATTATTTATTAAGCAAAAAAATATTCAATTCATATTATAAATATTAAAAAAAACAAAAAAATAGTTTGTTTTCCTGAACCGGTGGTTGAACGAACCGGACGGTTCAATGCAAAAACGGGTTTGGAAGGTGAACCGGACCGGCCTCCGGTTCACGGTTGAACCGGCCGGTCTGATCCAGTTTTCAGAACAGTGGTGTCGATGTGGAGGTGCCGATGGTTAGGAGTAGATGGTTGCGGTTTCAAGCCCTTTCTTTTTGGCTTGCAGTTTGGTGTTTTATTTATTTATGATCTAGAAATCTCTGACATTCATCTTTACTTGGGTTAGGCGAGCTGCATGGTGGTTCAAACCTATATTCGGAGGAGAATTTCACTCCCCTCAACCTACTTGGGTTTTGTTTTGTTAGTAGTTATAGTAGTTCGGGCTGGGTGTCCTTTATTGGTTTGTTTTTTTTATTTTAAAAGCTCTTTACTGGTTTGGTTCTTTTGTAGTTCTAAGCAAGTTTCGACATGCAAGATTTCTGTAAGGTCAAGCCAATGAAGATTTGTCACGTGGATTTACAACACAGTTTGTAGTGTTTTGCTTTGGACTCTGGTGGTGTGGGCTGTAAGCGGTGGTGGTGATAGGGCGTTTCTAGTTCTACTACGCTGTTGTGAGCAGTGCTTTCATTTTAATCTGGTTTATTCAATCTTCTTGGTATTTTTTGTAGTATCTTGTGACCAGTTATGTACACATCTTTATTGCAGATGTAGTGGGTTAAACTTTTCGTTACCAAGAATGGACTGTTATTTGCATGATCTTCATTAAATTTGCGAGTTTAAACAGCATCACATTATATCTAATGTACCATCCAATCATCCATAATGAGGAAGAGACGGATGATGATACTCAGGAATCCAAACAAAAATGTTAAGGATGTAATTTGTCAACGGCATCATCAATAAGACAAGATACGCTGCATACATTTAGATTGGTGGAACAGTTGACTGCTCCTCAATTTGTAGAACTCTCATCATCTTGTCAGTGACATTGACCTCGCTAGTACGGGTAAGTGGTAACAACGCAGAAACACTGAAACAGTGATCTATATATTACCAACTTCCAGGTGATGGCACGATGAACTTGAGATGACATTGGATGCATCTCGTGTTTCATATAAACTACACGTCAAGTTATGCTCTATGGCAGAAAACAGATCTGTCCGTTGCATGTTGCAGACGAAACTGCATATCTATTGCACTGGTAAGACATTAATAGTAAACTCTCTAATTTAAGCTTTTATGTTCAGATATTGTCAGCATCCGTGTTCATAGAAGCAGACAAGTAGTTCAAAATGAAGCTATCGATATCACCTCCAAGGACCGAATCAGGGTCAGAGACTTCATAATTAGTTCGGAGATCTTTAACCATTTGATATGGCTGTAAATAAGATGAATTCAGTTAAACAAGGACTCGGAAAAATAGCTTGAGATTCAGATGATTAAGGGCAAATATCGGAACCGACCTGTAACACATATGAACGAATTTGATTTCCCCAACTAATGTCGGTGAGAGATTGTGTATGCTCGGCATTCATCTGAGCCTGGCGTGCCATCTCTAGCTGATCCAGTCGAGATTGAAGCACCGACATGGCTAATGCTTTATTTTGATGTTGTGATCTGAAAGAAAGAAAAAACCATTGTCAGAAGTCAGAACATCTACATAGATGAGTATATTAGGGAACGAGCAAATATGACAAACACAGGATCTACGTATGTTAAGGTGTATGTTCACATTAGACAGTTTAAAAACAAAGAGAAAAAAGTTCATCCACAGACCAACCTTGAGCATCGTTATCCTTAAACGTGGAAATTAGTAGATTACTAGATTACACTACTACACCAAATGGCACATGGATAGGATTTGCACATCTTTAGGTGGAAGATGGCAATTTTAATAATATAATAATTCCGTCACACTTTGCCCCTTCATTTTGCCAAATATGATTTAGTAATTTAGTTAGCTATAGAGGTACGCATGAAAATCAATTCCATAGTCCCAAAGCACAGGAGTTCGACTAAGCAGATTAAACCCTGCTAAGTTTCCAAGAGGGTTCCATAATTATTCTCCAAAAGAGAGTAGTTTTTTTTATCAATCCTAAAAGAGAGTAGTTTTAATGAAGGAAAATGTTGAATCTGCAGAAGAACTCTACACTAATTTGCTAGTAGAGGAAAATTAGCCAAAAATCATAAAGCATTTGAGGTGTCCTGATCAGGCATTTGCATTTTAAATTTTATATGTAGTGTTCATAATGGGGATGAACCACACATTTTCATATCAAAAGAATAACTGAATCTGTAGTTTGATTATAGTAGAGGGAGCATAAGATAAAATATGGCAAATAGGAGCAGTTTAGTAGGCAATATACTCACCTTTCATTTTGACATGTTGCAGTTATTCCAGTAGGAATATGTATTATTCTAACTGCACTATCTGTTGTATTAGCATGTTGTCCACCAGCACCACCGGAACGAAATCTTTCTATACGGAGATCAGATTCATTAATCTTAAACCGAGAAGAGACATCACCAAGAATTGGTATAACAGCAACAGCAGCGAAAGAGGTGTGCCGACGCTTTGCACTATCAAAGGGAGAAATGCGAACTAGCATATGAACACCAACTTCAGCCTGAGCATATCCGTATGCATATTCACCATCCATCTTTACTGTTGCCCTCTGAAAGAAGCAATTCAACTCTAATCATTTAACCTTCAAGCTAGAAATACCCACAGAATAGTAACAAGGTTGTCATTTGTAACACTCCTTATACCAAGCAAAATAGTTAAACTTACATTTTTACCCTATTCTCATCATCAAAGAGCAAGTAGAGTTTGGATGCAACTTAACCACAAAGGGAAAAAGATCAAACAGTTACTTGTTCTAAAATTTTCCAGTATGTGACTCAGAAGTCAGAAGTGTTACTTCAGTGCAAGAGCGTCTAGTGGTTTTATAATGGCCAAATAAAATAATTCTCAGTATTTGAAAATTGATAACAAGTATATAAACTGGGACTTTGTCACAGACTACAACTCATATATACATCAACTCATCAACATTACCCTAGTGCCTCAAAAGAGGCTCTCACCTAAGCAAGGTAGGGTGGTCGGGTGTATGCAATCCTACCACCATAAAACAGTGACTACAACTCATATATACACCAACCAAAAAAACTGGCCTGCTAATTTGCTAAATGCATGGAAAGATGCGATTAAATCAATACATTAAGGACACTCATTTGATGATTGACTTAGTCTCACATCAGGCAAACAAAACAAGTACCAGATTCAGTAACTCTGAACATAGAAATGATATTTTTCCATCTAGCACTGGCATCTGAAATTATCACTTAAATGGGTACCCAAACAGCTTGACTACTCATCATCACAAAACAAGCGGTTGTTAAAAGGGTATGAAGGTGAACCTTGATGCCTGCAATCTCACCGGGCATTTCATCTACAACAGTAACAGTGTATCCACGACGTTGTCCCCACATTTTGTACATGTTCATTACCATGGATGCCCAGTCATTGCTCTCAGTCCCCCCTGCACCTGCTTGAACCTATTCATGCATAAAGGACAACAACATAATAAGATGATCAAACCATTACACTGAAATGGTTTAAAGAGCACTCACTTTCAAAAAAATTAAACTTCTTCTGTAAGATTTTAAAAGCCCCCTTTCAACCGAAGAAAGTATCGCCATGACTACTATATAGTGCACAGATTAACAACATAAAATACCACCATGCAAGAACTTGGAGATTGTGAGCATAGAAGACCAGTGGGTTTCATGTAACCAAAATTCTTGTCCTTATCACCGATCAATAAAAACTTGTCCTTATCTTTAAAGAGGTCATAGTTTCTTGTCAGTGTGGGTATAAGAATTTGGACGGGAAGAAGGAAATGGTTCGGAATTTAACAGAACCAAAAGGGCTGCCTATTGAGGTCACATCGGAAGGGACAATCTGATTAGGAAAAAAAGGCATAATGGGCTACAGTTGAAACCATAAAGGCTCTCATTATTTTCAACTATAGATAAAACCACATGGCAATATAAATATTTAAGTTCAGGAAAAATAAGCAAGGAATTGATATAAAAAGGGTTTGGAGGTGAATACCTCTATATAACAAGAGCAAGAGTCTTGATCTCCAGATAACAATGCTTCAAGTTCTTTTTCTTTCACATCTCTTCTCATTTGAATTAATGCATTCGTCGACTCCTTTAATTGAAAAAAATCACAAAAATTATGGTAAATGCAATAAGTCAAATAATTGTTCATCAAAGTAAAACTTCCACATAAACAGTACATTAGTGATTCCTTTGATGTTAGTCAGAATCAAACACAGTATATGTGTGGACTGGTTTATAGTCCTGGTCTGGATATGGTTAACAAGTTTCAAAAGAATAACCAATAATGGATGGTCATTAGGTCAATTACAAAAAAAGGATGAATGAGCACAACAAATCAGAGTCCATCACCTCAATTTTAGAAAAGGGAAAGCATACGATAAAATGATTTTTTATGAATAAATGAAGTGTACCAATTCAAGTTCCACATCATTTTCCTCTTGTGCAAGCCTCAACATGTCTATATGGTCAAGTAGTTGTCTCTCAAATGCATTAACCTCTTTCATCTTTCCCAGTAGTGTACCATGCTCCCTACTGATCCTACCAGCATGAACAGAGTCATCCCATAAGTCAGGTTTATCCAATGCCATGGATAGCTGATCCAACCTAATAAGCATCTTCTTCCACTGTCAGGACTGACTGTGTTACTAACAAGCAAATAGACTAACATTAAAGGAGCGGATGTCTCAAACAAAAGGAACAAATCATAAATCATAAATATTGGGTAATAACAATGAACATACAAAAATCATTTCAGTCATTTTTAGATACTAACATTCTAAAATAGAAAACTTTAACATAGAAATTACACTCCAAAAACCATATCATTTGCATCTCAATTAACAGACAACGAATGCTGACTTAATTGATACGACTTAAAAACCAATTTATCACCAACTAACAGAGGAACTAATTTGAATTTTAACTAATGCAAGTTTAACAGCCTTTACCGGACTCATATACTATCTAACAAGACAGCTTTGACATAGAAATTACACTTGAAAGACCCTTTTGCATTCACATCTCAATTAGCATGGGGGTGGATTTCAACTTAGCTTATATAACTTAAAAGCCTATTTATCATCAATTAAGAGAGGAACAAGTTTCAACTTGACAAATGCAACCTAACAACCTTCCTTAAACTCGTGTACTGGTCAAAGTGTCAAACAAAACAACTTCAATACAAACATGACACTTCAAATCACATTTTGATCCACATCCCGGTTAACAGAAGAACAAGTTTCAACTTTACTTAGCACAACTTGAAGGCCTATTTATCACCAATCAAGAGAGGAGCAACAGTGACTTTCAAGTTGACAAATGCTACTTAAGTGTCTCTATCGACCGACTAAACTAAATCTAACAAGTCAACTTCAACACACATTACACTCCAAAAATGCATTTCGATTTGCACCTTGATCAACGCAACGATGTTCGACTTAACTTAAATTCCTTTGATCACCAAACAGCCAAAACCGAGAAAAACATAACAGTAACTCAGTAATTCCTTTACGCAATCCCTAAGGAAGTAATGAATCGAAGTGAATATCATAGAAATCCAACCAACATGCATCCGTTCCCCCACGAGCAAGATGGAGTGTGCGATCAACATTCAACAACACATACATTACACTCCAAAGACCCCATTTTGATTCGCACCTCTATCAACAACGCAACGATTTTCGACTTAACTTAAATTCCTTTGATCACCAAACAGCAAAAAATACAAACCGACCTGCATCCGTTTCTTGACGAGCAGGATGGAGTGGGCAATGGCAGAGGCGTGGCTCCTCCAATCTCCGATTCCCTCCTCCATCACCGTCCACCCCTGCGCGGCGACGTCGTCGACCGTCATCCCATCGGCGTTCCTCGTCTCCGCCACCTCCGTGGCCAAGGACGAGAACGCGGCGAGACGAGGGAGGATCGGACACCGGAGGATCCTGGGGCTATGGGGCCTTCCATCGATCAATCCTATGGGTTGGTGGAGATCGGAGGCGGGAGGGGAGGTTAGGGTTTTGGTGTGGGGAAAGAGAAAATTAGGGTTTCGAGGGGATTTACAGACGCGTCGCCGGACGGAGGACGTTCTGCGGACGATGCTTTGCATTGCGACTGAAAGTTCAGTCAGCTGTCAGACGTCAAAGCAAGCCCAAACTGAAATGAAATGGTTAACGCTAATTCTTTGGTGATACGAAATTCGAATCCGAACTCATCGTTATTTTTTCTTTTTGTTTCATCAATTTTGGGTTCAAGTCGAGTTTGGATTGAGATATTTCGTGTAATTCAGATAGACAAGAATAACCTGAAATATAAAAAACAATTGAAATAAACCAAAACCTAAAACCACAACATTAATTGAGAAAAAAATATTAATCGTATTTGAGTTAGTCGAGTTAATTCGTGTTAATCAGCTGTGTCTGAGTTAGTCAGGTTAATTCATGTTAATCAAGTCAGTTCGAGTTATTCGGGTTAATTCGTGTCGTGACAACACGAAATGAAATCGTGTCAACGTGGGTCGTGTTCGGGTTATCTAATTCGTGTTCGAGTTTAAGTTTAAATTTTCGTGTTCGTGTCGACATTTTTTTAATTCATGTTCGTGTTTGGGATTGGGTTGGGGGAAAATCGTGTCAATTTGTGTCGTGTCAAACATGACTCGAAACACGAATTTGACAATCTTAGTAATTAATAGGGTGGGTCGTCAATTTTACATGACACAAGTTAGCGGACATGTATCTATTTGAAAGATTCACACAATTAATAAATAAATATAAGGTTGTAACATTACAAGTCGGATACTGATTTTATACATGATCAACACAATATAAACATCACAAATATATTATTTTATTTGAAATTTTACAAAATCTACTCATGTTATTCACTTATTTATCCTCTTCTCTCTCTCTTGGAGAGAAGAGATAAGTAAATAATATGAGTAAATTTTGCAATATTTATAACAAAATAAAGATAATCAGTAAATTATAGATATTTCAGGATAATTTTTTGCAAAATTCCAAATTAAATAATAATATAGTTTACCGTGTAACGGTGTTAATGGAAAGTTAGCATATTGCATTAATTTATCAAAGTAAATAAATGTTCTGGCCAGTGATATCCCAACTAATATGAGTTTTCGAGAAATATTTTGTCAAAATCAATGTTTCGGAGTGACACGCAAACAAAAAGCCCTAACCTTTATATTATTATTAACACGAGTAATGGTTAAACCTATTTGAGAAATAGGCATGGATAATTTCAATTACAAGCTCACAAGAAATAAGATCATCAAGGCGGGAACATTACTCATAAAATATAATAAAGGGTACAGTGCACCATTACATCAGAGTTTGTCAAACACAACATGATTACATGAATACAACAAGACACACTTAAGTAATCATAACGACATCAAAAGTCAGATGACAGAGTCCTAGTCCCAAAATACGCCCGCTCGCAGTCACCACCCAGCAGCACCTACTGAGGTCCTGAAATGCAAATGCGACAACAATGCCTGAGCTTCCGGAATGAAATCCTGTATACCAAGCCCTCCAATACGAAATGCAATAGTACAATAAAATGAACATATCATACTAGTGACATGCCATGTCATCAACAATAAGGAAAAACAATACCCCTCAAGGGGTAAAATCGGGACATATGTCCCACAACAACAACATGCCTCCCACAAAGACATACTGTAAGCACATATTGTCTTACGGACAGTATGCAACGCACCCCCACACACGGCTATACTAATCAGGGGTTCAGTGAGGGTCGTCCGCACTTCCACGTCATTAGTATCAGATCTGAAACTCGTGGTCAACACCACCCTGACGGAATCATCGCTCAGGTCAGGTCCACTTACTCATCAGGTGCACAACCAAGTTAGCATGTAGGAAAACATCGTCGGCAATCCACTACTACCATGATCCTCCCCGCCGCCACTCGGTCGCGCAGGGGGGCTCCCGCTGCCACTCGGTCGTGCGTGCTCAAACATCGCCATCAAGGCCAATCAAAGATATCCGCCACCCAGAGGGTCAGATAATCGACAGATCCAGACCGAAATTTGCGGGGGTCATCGTGCTCCGTGAGCTGTACAACATCGTGCATTGGGATCCGTGATCCCATAAATCGACTACTATAATTGAGTCAAGTAAAGCATATACTATGCCACAGTCTATAATACAGAGGTGACACGTCCCAAGTATATACACTCCTCCACCCGGCGACCCCTGGGCAGACACGATCAACGCACCCACCGTCACCTCCCGGCTCACGCGCTAGGCAAGAACACATGTTTCCATGGACAGAGCTGACAATCTACGAGGACATGGATTCAGTTCTGGGCCAAACGGTCGAACAAAAGGTAGAAACTGGTCGATCGCTACATGGTCAAATTTGAACTAAGTCTAAGTGAAAATCAAGGCAACGATCGAAGGACTCAGGGGCTCCATTCGACCAGAAAAAATAGGGGCAACCTATATGCATCTAATCATAATCATTCGAACCGATATCCGATCGGTCGACCCCACATTCAGTTCGCTTAAGTTATCAGTCAGACCAAGGTATGGGTGGTCGATTGTTTAGGTGGTTAACGCTCAGTCCACTCAAAATCGCATAGCAACGGTCGAACGCAAAGAAGGCTTGTTCGATCGGAAAAAACAACAGGCACTCTTCCGACCCACCAAAATAAGCACAACAGGTCGACCGCCGTAAGATATCGTTCTACCGGTGTTGGTTAAGATCGAGAATTACACTACATTCGGTCGACCGCCCAAAGATTCCTGTCGACCGTTGGCTGGCAACTACCTAACCAAGCTAGGTCTAACTTGCTGCCCCTTGTCACCGGCGATGTCTCCGACCTCTGCCGACCAGCCAAACCCCACACCTGCTACTGTGAGCAAAATGCAACTATTGAACTTGTCATACCTTTCCTCGCGATTGACGGAGTTCATCGAAGATCCCTCGCCACCACCTCCAGTCAGCAACTGCTCGTGTACTCTTCTTCCCGCGTCAACTCGACGTGTCTCAAGCCTCTGGTCACGCTCGCCACCAACCGCCGGAGCTCCAGCAATCGCCTCTGCTGCGTCGTAAAATGGAGAGAAAGTGGTGAGAGAGAAAATGAGAGAATGGAAGTAGAAGGAGTTAGAGAAAAAAGAGAGTAGAGGAAGGCATGAGTTTGCTTTTAAGCACAACTCTCACCAACCAAAGACACCTCACCCATCTCCCCCTCACCTCACGCACACTCCCCACCATCCCTCAGCATGCTTCTTCTCTCTTTTCCCAAGTGAACCCACACCATACCCCCCATCACAATAAGTCCACTGGTGGGGTTTAGGGATTTCACAATATCCCCTCAACTGACTAACTCAAATTCGTTTAAGCCCCGTTTGGTAACTAAAAGATCAAGTTGGCATCCAGTTAATTAATATTGTATTGTATTTGGAAAAAAAGTTTATCGTTTGTATTAATGTGTTTTGCTAAAATATGTATTTTTCGTAAAATGAAAGGTTTGAAAGGAAACAAAGAAGGAAAAAGAGATATACCACATTTAAGAAGAAAAAACATTATCTTTTTTTTAATATTAAAATCGTGTTTTCAGCAAGAAATACAGATTTATAATGTATTTTTGGGTGATCCAAACACCATTGTAGGATTGGAAACTGTATTTTCTCAGAGCGATACAATTTAATCAAAAATCATGGTATTCAAGGCTATCTAGACATACCCTTGGTAGGATATGATCGTTAAAAGTACGATCTATTTAATGTGCCAAAACATAAATAGTATTGGTAGTCGGTATTGTGTTTATATGATCGTTAAAAGTATGATCTATTTAAATGTGCCAAATCATAAAAGTATGATTTTTTTACGCATTATTTGAGAGGTAGTTCTGCTCAGTTTCTAACGTTTGAGGCCCTTTTGCATCTCGCTCCTAAGTGTGCTTCTTGTTAAGTTTTAAAATTTCCATAGTCACACTCAATTTCTAATTCGACAACCCCAATACCAACTTTATTGAATAGAACTTGCCAACGTCAAGTTTTGTTTGATTCTCAAAACATACGGTTTCTAATGAACTTGGCATTGACATTATCTGACTTTTTAATAAACTCAACAATGGTTTTGTGTCGAAGTGGTTGGTGGTTTCGGGATCCCGTAGAAAATGCTTACTTTGTGCCTCGTATCTCGGCCACAGCTTGTATTCGGTTATAGCTTGATCAATACATAAGATCAGCACGGTTGTAGAGTTCTAGTAAATAGTTCTCTCTCCCCATTATAACTCCTCAAATGAAGTGTAATTTAGCCAAAAGACATAATGATAAATGGTAATGTTCTTTGTGCTCCAACGTGGTCGTTGTGAAGTTGCTAGTTCACCTGACCTTCCATCTTCTCTAACATTAAGTATTTGACATAATGAATTGATATACTTTCTGTCACGTCCCTAACCCTTCTTAAGGTACCGTTGGAGGAGGTGGGCTTTGCATGGGAAATGGAGGAGAGAGAAGTGATGAGTGTGAGGTGTGGTGGCTGGTTACTGTTGGTCTTGGATTTGGTTTCGTAGGAAACCAATGTTTCTCTCTTCCATTCTTTCCTTCTTCTTCCTTTTCTTTTTCTCCACCCAATATCTCTCTCTCACTTTCTTTCTCTCTTCCTTTTCCGGCAATCCAGAGGTGATGGAGATGGTTCGGACGTGAGGCGTGTGGAGGTCGGTGCGCGAGGAGGCGAGCGTGCGGTTGCGGACCGGAGGTGGTTGCGTGGTATCTCTGACGAGCGTTGTCAAAGGGTGACCGGGATTTGTGAGGAGTGTTGGAAGGAGAGACAACATTTCAGAACGTGGACGTGGACATTTCTGGATAGATGTTTGGACAGATTTCTGGACGTGGTTATGGACAGATTTCTGGATGTGTTTATGGACTACTTTCTGGACTGATGGCTTGGCAGAGTTGCTGGACTTGGTTGCATGTTTTACCTTGGTTCCTGCCCTTGTTCAGTGTCAACTTTGTCCACGGAAACCCGTGTCCTCTCCTAGAGTGTAAGCTGGGAGGTGACGATGGGTGTGTTGCTCGTGCCTGCCCAGGGATCGGCGTGTGGAGGAGTGTGGATACTTGTGGCGTGTCACATCTGTGTTATGGATTGTGGTTTAGCATATGTTTTACTTGACTCATTATTAGAGTAGCAGACCTGAGGGATCGCAGATCCCATTGCATGTTGATGCATTGCTATTGGAACATGATGACTCATCAGACTACGGTTCGGAACCGTCCGATGTTGTGCCGGACGTATGTTGTACCGTCGATGTTGTGTCAGACGTATGTGTTGGCCTTTTGACCTTAATATATGTTTTGATGATTTAATCAACCTAATCTTAATTATAATCAATGTAGAATAGCACACATATTGCATTGCATATATTGCTTTGTGCTAACTTCTACAGGTGATAAAGACTCAAGAAAGAAATAATTCAAGTCAAGACATGTAATTTGCATTTCTTTTGAGTCTTAGGAACTTTGTGTAATTGAGCATACTTGAGCTAAAACCTACGCAAACACACACTAGGTTCCTTTTAGAAGTCACACACAAAATTCATATAGTGCCGGAAAACACTAAACACTTAACTTGAACTGTCTGCCCACATTCGATCGACCGAAACAGACCGTTCGGTCGACCGAGTGATCGATTACCCTGTAGCGTATTTCTTGCCTAGTTTTGGTCGACCGTGCATACCTTTTCGGTCGACCGTGTAAACATATTTATTCGACCGTTAGATTTGTCGTATTATACCCAACGGTCGTATTCGTATTGTTTTCATATACCCTAAAATACATTTAGTGTATCGGCCGACCGAGGACCTTGTTCGGTCGACCGAACTTAAGATGTCTCGACAAACCCAAACTGCCTGTTGGTTTTCGGTCGACTGTGGACCTTGTTTCGGTCGACCGAATATGATCTTGTTTGTCAACCCCAAAGAGTTTGTTACTTTTCGGTCGACCGAACTTTATTCGGTGTTCGACCGATAACTTAAGTGTACCTAAGTTATAACCTGATCTGGTCGACCGCACCTTTATCGGTCGACCGACTCGAGTTCAAATTTGCCTAACGGTCGATCGAACTTCCTGATCTGGTCGAACGAACTCACTTAGTTTTGGGTCCTGCAATTTGCTATTTTGTGTTTCTTACACAAACACTTACCAAACTTGTCCCAACGACTATAATTCACTTGGAGCTTATAAGTAAGTGTTCCTATCACACAATTACACAACTCTTACACTTCCTATTGTCATATACACTTAAGAGAAACTCTCAAGTCTCCCAATCCCCAAATCTACTCTTCAAGCTTAAACTTCCACACTTTAGCATCAATTCCACATCCTAAGCTAAGTGTGCTCAAGTTAGAGAGTGTGTTCCACTCAACTTCTAAGTTGTAAAGAAGCAAGGACTTCAGTGAAAGCCCGAAGTGTTCCTCTCGGATTGTGAGAGAAGAAAGTCAAGCTCGCGAGGGTGTTCGCGGAGTTTGTTTTGTAAAAGGCTTAATCTCGGACCGGAACGAGGTTGATAGTGAAGACGTGAGCGGAGCTTGCAAGAGAGGAAGTAGGCGGGAGACCGAACCTCTATAAAATCTGGTGTCATCATTGTGGTTTGCTTTACTTGCTTGTTTTTGTTTAATTCCGCGGTGCATTCTTTAATTTCTTAAAAAAGTAGGTAATTAGGGTTAAAAGTGATTAGAATTAGAGACCCTCACGATCCAACAGTATGTTGTACCATCGATGTTGTGTCAGTGATGCTGCCAAGGTTATGTCGGCAATGATGTTGCCGACTATATTCCGACTTGTGGCCGTCCATTGTTGTGTCGAACGTATGTTGTACCGCCGATGTGCCGGTGATGTCGCCGATGTTGTTCCGGCGATGATTCCTCAGTTGGGCACCTATTGAGGGATTGTTGGACCAACCGGGCTATGCCTCCGTTGGTGTGGTGTAGACCACGTTGTTCCAGATCTGTTTCATTTGGCGCAGAAGTGCGAACACTCCTCACGGATCCCTTGGCTTGAGTAGTTGATGAGGAATTAAATTTATACCGCAAGTGCACGGCGTCTATGAAGACGTGGCAAGTACGGGTCGAACACAAGGAGGGAGAGATTTCATTGTTAGTGTGATTTCGATTGAGGGGAAGAAGGGAGAAGAAATAAGTTGGGTTTTTGGTATTTTTGATTTAATTATCTAAAGTACGAAATAAGAACAATTAAAATTAAAACAAGAACAAAGAGGAAAATCCGTGGGGTGGAGGTTTAGATTTAGGTTTAGAGTAGAGAATTACTGAAACTTATTGTAAATCATGTTAGTTATGAAGCATTACAAGATAAATGACTTAACATAAACTCAAGTAATCAAAATACACTAATCATGAACTTAAAATAATAACATGCATTCATCATTCTCTAACCCTAATTCCATCACCTCCACCCTTTGGAGAGAGTTAGAAACTCATGGAGGGAGGAAGAAGAAGGGGTCCTAGAGGAAGTAGAAAAGAAAAACAAAACAAAACAAAAATCAGAATTTTATTACTAAGGTAAAAATAAGAACAACAACCAAGGACCCTATTTACATCGTTCTCGGGTCTATTTATAGTTGCTACAAGGGACTTAAGTATAGAATTGGATAGTACACGTGTCCATACACGACTGGACGAAATTGGGACACACAGATCGACCAATGGGCGGCGGAATCGCCGCACATCATGTGTATTGTGCGGCGGATTCGCCTCACACGTTGGTCGGATTTAATCAGGATTTTTGTCACGCGTTTATGGTATGATTTGATCCTCCTTTGCGCGTCTGGATTGATTCTTTCCATTGTCTTGAGCTCCGGATTAATTCCTTCCATTGTTGGAGATTTATATTTGATTTTTCTTTTGACTTTCTCCACACAATAACTTGGTCCTTTTATTTTGCAATCAGGTCCTTGGCATTTTGCAATTAAGCCCTTGACCTTTTTGTAATTAGCTCCTTGAATGCTTTTATGCTTGGATGCATTTCCATTTGAAACCCGATAAACTTGAACTTGGTCTTTATGATAGAAATGAATCTTTTGCATGCGTTTATGCTCGGAATGTGGGTAATTTGCATCCAGGTCCCTGTATTCTGTAAATACGACTAAACACATACCTTAGTAGCATTTATTGATATAAAAGTAATCTAAATGAAAGACATATGATGCAATGTATGCAATGCATCAGTAGTCGCGTGTGAGGGTGCGTCGCATACTGTTTGTAAGACCGTATGTGCCTACGGTAGGTCTCAGAGGGAGACCCGATGTTGTTTGTTGGATTGACGTCTTTGTTGACCCTTAGAGGGTATTTGTTGCTATTGTAGGACTGAGGTCCTGTTTTACCCTTGGAGGGGATATGTTTTCATTGATGTTGATGACATGATATGCTACTAGTATGATAGGTTCATTACCGTACTATTGCATTCATATAGGTGAGCTTGGTATATAAGGTTTCCTAATGGGAAACTCAGGCATTGTTGTTTAATTCATGTTTTAGGACCGTAGTAGGTTCTGTGGGGGTGGTGGCAATGGGCGCATATATTTTGGGGCTATGATCCTCTTCGGACTATTCGAGGTCGCATGATTATCTATATTCCTTTCGTTGTATTGATGTAATCATGTGTTTTGACAAAAACTTTGTTGTATTTGGTGCACCGACTGGTTATTTATTTGATTTGAGTAACATTCCCGCTTGACTTGAGATCTCTTTTATTGTTAAAATTTCAAATTTTCCGTTGTTTCAGAATGTTACAATTTGGTATCAGAGCGGTCGGTTCCTACGTGGCTCCCAAAGAAATCACCATTGTAGTAATAAGGATAGGTTGCACTTTTATTTTAGCTTGCATTCATGGCTAATCTTGAGTTGTTTTCTTCTGCTAGATGGTTCCGAGACGTGTGACGAACGCCACGAGTGTGCGTAGTGTCAGTGATGCCGCTGAGGGCGCTACCTAGGATAGGTTGGGCGAGTTCCTCGAGCGTCCGACAGCGAGGGCAGAGTAGACAGGGATATGCGCTGAACATGATCGCTTTATGAGGCAGCACCCGCCTAGTTTTAATGGAAGAAGTGATCTTGAGACTGCAAATGGTTGTATCTTTAAGATCCAGAGGATTTTCCGGGCTATTGGCTGTGTGCCGGAGTGGATGGTAGACCTGTCCACCTTTTTGCTGGATGGTGAGGTGGTGAACTGGTGGAGGACCACATCTGCAGTGGTGTTTGTTGACCGAGATGACGTGAGCTGTGAGGATTTTCTTAAGGAGTTCAACGAGCAGTTCTTTCCCCAACACGTCAGAGACAGAAAGGAGGAGTTCTTGGCCCTTGAGCAGAAGGAGATGTCTCTGGCTAGCTACATCAGCAGGTTTAACGCCCTAGAGTGTTGCTGTTCTGAGACTTATGTGACACCCGACCAGCGAGCGAGCGAGGAAGTTCATCAAGGGGCTTAGAAAGCAGCTCAGGTTGCGAGTGATTAATAGGATGCCGCAGATCCTGGCAAATGTGGCGAAGTACGCGACTATCATTGATCAAGACTACCAGGAGGTGTGGAGGCCACCGGTGAGCACAGGAGGACCTGAAGTTGGCCGTTCCACAGGGAATCCTGGCAAGAGGCCCCGGGTTGATGGAGGAGGAGCACGTCAGTCTGGAGCTTGCATTTCCTGCTGGAGATTTCATCCGGGTCAGTAGTGCCCCCGACGTACAAGATCATGTTTGGGATGCGGTCAGATGGGTCATTATATCCAAGAGTTCCCGAAAGGCAATGCGAGCCGAGCAGGAGGTTGAGACCACATGTGGCAGGGAAGAGTGGAGGCAGCAGATCCATCGTTCCACAGGGCCAGAGCAGGAGAGCTGGGTGAGTCTTCACCGTCCGGGCCGAGGAGGCGAAAGGCTCCAACACTGTCGTGGAATGTACCCTTGTCATTTTAGGTTTGGTTGCTCGTGTTTTATTTGATTGTGGTGCCACACACTCCTTCATTTCAGATAAGTTTGCTGGCGAGTTGGGTCGGATCCCTGAGCTGCTAACTGTTTGTTTGGAAGTCAGTACGCCCATGGGTGAGGTGGGCACTATGGGGAGCTTTCTCCCCAGCACCGCAGTTGTTCGGGAGACCATGATTTTCTGGCAGATCTGGTCTTGCTACCGATGGAGGATTTTGTTGGCTTTTTTGTCTTAATCTATATTAATTTTGATGATTAATTAAACTAATCTTAATCAATCAACCTAATCAATCAAAGTGAGCAAACACGATTACATGCATTGCATATATATTTGTATACTTGCAATCATCTTAATAGGTTGATCAAGACAATCAAGGAAATGAGCATTGGGACAAAGACATCAATACTCAAGACTTGTAATAAAAGCTTTGGATCAAGACATGTAACTTTATATTTATTGAGTCCATAAGGTTTCATGTAAACTTGAGCACTAGGATTCTGTCCCGTCATTTATAGGTAAATCGAACTTATTTCGGTCAACCGAATCCTGCCTAGTTCGGTCCACCGAACACCTGTCGGATACCCGAATACTTCCCACCAGTAAAACTTAGGTGTTCTCTGGAATTGCCCCAATGGAAGACCGAACTACCTTCGGTCGACCGAATAGCCATGGACCGGTTTCGGACCTTGCTCCAACGGTCGCTTTTGAATTAAGTCCCTATAG
Organism: Triglochin maritima; assembly: GCA_963682175.1. NCBI lineage: Eukaryota > Viridiplantae > Streptophyta > Magnoliopsida > Alismatales > Juncaginaceae > Triglochin > Triglochin maritima. Next base: position 62,223,781 of record OY821770.1, read on the forward strand.
CCCAATTGACTTATCCCAGTTTGGACGACCGAATGCCTATCGGTCAACCGATTCCTTATTGTCTTTAGGAGCCCAACAACTATTTTACACGTGGCACTTGACCGTTAACGATAAACCAACTTCCCACTCAAAGTCAGCGCAAAACCCGCGCTACTTCGGTCTACCAAAGTATACACGGTCAACCGAACTTGACATGATCAGAGCCCAATCAATTCTACTGTCAACCTTGGAACGGTGAACCGAATGGACTTCGGTTAACCGAACTTAATTAGGGCTAAATAGATAAAAGCTACTGGAGGTTGGTGAACGGTGATCCGATACATAATCGGTCAACAGAGTTATTCATTCAGACCAATTCTTCGGACTACCGTTTAAACAACGGTCGACCGAATATGCCATGATTTATGTCTGAGCTTAAGTCACATCTTGCATTCCTATTGGTCTATTTCCCCACCAACTCGCAAACGGCTAGTTGAGCTGAAGGCTTATAAATAGGACCTCATTTGGTTGTTTTGGACATCTTGAACACTTCCTATCTATCCAATACTCAAAGACAAATCATCTCCATCTTCAAGCTCTTAATCCACAACACTCAAGCCTAAACTTCACCACTTGCATATCCAATTCCATATCAATATCCAAGAGTGCTCAAGTGTAGAGTGTTAGTTAGATTGTGATTCCAATTCCTTATTCAGAATCACCAAGTTGTAAAGGTTCTAGGAAGCCCCCTCTCGGGTTGTGAGAGTTGACACGAGCGAGTCGAGGTTGTTCGCGAGGCTCGGTGTTGTAAACGACATTGGTCTCGGCCCGGAATGGAGATCGGTTAGTGGAACCGTAAGCAAGGCTCGGGGGATCGAGCGAGGCTTACGAGGAGGACTAGGACCCGGGTGTGGGTGCCGAACCTCTCTAAACTCCGGTGTCGACGAATTTGTGGTTTGCAATTGTCTCTTCCTTAATCCTTCGATTATTATTTTTAATTCCGCATTTATCCATCGATTAAAGGGCCATAGTTCCTAACATATTTCGACGTCATACTGTGAATGGTTTGGTTGTCGTAGTACGACGTGCGAGTCTTTTGCCGTGAGAAGAAGATCCTGATTTCGAGGAAGGACTTGCCCGATGTGTTGATCCGAGGGACGAAAAGTCGAGGAGGTCGTTTGATTGTGTCTGTAGTTAAGGCACAAAAGCTGATACAATAGGGATGTAGAGCGTTTGCGGCTACGCTAATTTTCCTGATCTTGAGACGAAGAGACTGGAGGATATAGAGGTCGTGCAGGAGTTTCTAGAGGTGTTTCCAGCAGAGATTCCTGGTTTACCGCCGTACCACGAGATCGAGTTTGGCATCGAGTTAGTGGCGGGCACGACACCTCAGTCGAAGGTTCCGTATCGGATGACACCTGTAGAGTTGGCAGAGCTGAAGAAGCAGTTGATGGACTCCGAGTTTATCTGACCGAGTGTTTCACTTTGGGTAGCACCTGTGTTGTTTGTGAAGAAGAAGGACGTGTCGTTGTGGATGTGCATCAACTATAGGATGTTGAATAAGGTTACCATCAGGAACCAATACCCTTTGCCCAAGATCGAGGATCTGTTTGATCAGCTGCAGACGGCGAGAGTCTTCTCGAAGATAGATTTGTGTTCCGGTTATCACCAGTTAAGGATCAGAGAGGTAAATGTCTAGAAGACAACTTTCAGGACACGGTACGGGCACTATGAGTTCTTGGTGATCTCGTTTGGACTGACGAATGCACCTGCAACATTCATGGACCTGATGAATAGGAACTTTCAGTCGTATCTCGACTGATTCGTCATTGTCTTTGTGAACAACATCTTGGTTTACTTGCCAGACAAAAAGCAGCACCGGGAGCATCTGAGGATTGTGTTTGGAATCTTGAGGGATCAGCAACTCTATGCTAAGTACATGAAGTGCGAGTTTTGGTTGGATCATGCGGCTTTTCATGGGCACATTGTGTCAGCAGATGAGATATCGGTGGATCTGGCGAAGGTTGAGGTTGTGACTCAGTGAAGGGCCCCGACAAGCATGACAGAGATCAGGAGCTTCATGGGACTTGCCGGGTATTACATGCGGTTTATTCAGGATTTCTCCAGACTTGCTTCACCACTGACGACGTTGACGCAGAAGGGCGTTAAGTTTGTTTGCTCCCAGAAGTGCGAGGACAATTTTCAGGAGCTGAAGAAGCGACTGACGACAACACCTATTCTGACGCTACCGAGTGGCAGCATAGGCTATGTGATATACAATGACGAGTCAAGGATTGACTTGGGCTGTGTACTGATGCAACATGGGAAGGTGGTCGCGTATGCTTCGAGGCAGCTGAAGGTGCACGAGAAGAACTACCCTACCCATGATTTGGAGTTGGCAGCGGTGTTTCACGCATTGAAGACCTGACGACATTATCTGTATGGGGAGCAGTTCGAGGTCTTCACAGATCACCAGAGCCTGAAATACTTATTCTCGCAGAAGGAGTTGAATATGAGGCAACGCAAATGACTCGAATTCATAAAGGATTATGATTTCACCATCTCCTGTCATCCGGGGAAGGCGAATTCAGTTGCAGATGCCCTGAACAGGAAGGTGGTATTAGTTACTGGTTTGTGCATTCAAGAGTGGAGACTACTCGAGACCTTGTAAGAGTAAAAGCTGTTCACAGAGGATTTTGATAGGGCAATGATTGCTGGGCTTCTAGTGGAGCCGCAAACCATCTCACGAATTGTACAGGCTCAACATGATGATGAGGAGTTAGCCAGTCTGTTGTAGTTGGCTGCTAGGGGTGGATCAGACTTCAGTGTGGGTGTTGATGGTGGTCTGAGGTTCAAGATTCGGATCTGGGTGCCGAAGGTGGATGGGCTGAGAGATGACATCATGGAGGAGGCACACCGAGCAAGATATACCATTCACCCAGGGAGCACGAAGATGTATAAGGACATGCAGCGAAATTTCTGGTGGAAGGGCATGAAGCGGGATATTGCAGAGTTTGTGGATCGATGCTTAGTCTGTCAGCATGTGAAGATTGAGCATCAACGACCAGTATGATTGATGTAGTGTATTGAGCTTCCATAGTGCAAGTGGGAGCACATAACAATGAATTTCGTCACAGGTCTGCCGAAGACGAGGAGATTCCATGACGCGATTTGGGTGATAGTCGATTGACTGACCAAGTTGGCTGACTTCTTAGATATCAGGACCACGTTGCCTCTGGAGGGTCTGGCTAGGTTGTATGTGGAGGAGATAGTCAGGCTGCACGAAGTACCAGCGAGCATCATCCCTGATCGAGATCCCAGATTCACATCCCGATTTTGGGGGAGTCTGCAGCAGGCTTTGGCGACACGACTGAGGTTCAGTACAATGTTTCACCCACAGATAAATGGTCAGTCAGAGAGGATGATCCAGACCCTGGAGGATATGCTGAGAGCATGCACACTGGATTGAGCAGGACACTCGGATGAGCACTTGCCCCTGATAGAGTTCGTCTACAACAATAACTATCATTCTAGTATTGGGATGGCACTGTACGAGGCATTGTATGGGAGGCCACAACACTGCGTTGTACGGGAGGCGAGAGGTAGTTAGTGGGGCCAAAGCTCGTGCAGATGTATGCAGAGAAGGTGAGTGTGATTAGGACGAGATTGGCCACAACACAGAGCAAGCAGAAGAGTTATGCCGATAGACGCAGACGGGCATTGAGCTTTGAGGTTGACGACCATGTGTTTCTGAAGATCTCCCCAGATAAGGGAGTGATGAGGTTAGGGAAGAAGGGGAAGCTCAATCCGAGGTTTGTTGGGTCGTTCAATATCCTAGACTAAGTTGGAGAGGTTGCCTACCGGAATGCGTTGTCACCGCAGTTTTTGGGTCTTCACAACGTCTTCCTTGTGTCAATGCTGAGGAAGTACATTGCAGATCCAACTCATGTGATTGAGATAGCAGTGCCAGAGATCTAGCAGGACTTGTCTCTTGAGGAAAGACCAGTCGAGATCGTTGATCTCATAGATCACTATTTTAGGAGGAAGACCATTCCGATGGTAAAGGTCCGATGACAGCATCACAGCGAGCGCGAGGCCACTTAGGAGATCGTGGAGGAAGTTCGAAAGCAATACCTAGAGCTTTTTGGTGTGTTGCTTGCTTTGATTTTGGGATTAAATCCTTTTTAAGATAGGTGGATTGTCACGTCCCTAACCCTTTTTAGGGTATCGTTGGAGGAGGTGGACTTTGCATGGGAAATGGAGGAGAGAGAAGTGATGGGTGTGAGGTGTGAGGCATGGTGGAGATGGCTCCGGCGTGAGGCGTGCGGAGGTCGGTGAGCGAGGAGGCGAGCATGCTGAGGTCAGTGAGCGAGGAGGCGAGCGTGCGGTTGAAAACCGGAGGTGGTTGCATGGGATCTCTGGCGGGCATTGTCAACTTCGCAGAAAGGTATGTCAAGTTCAATAGTTGCTTTAGTTTCGCTCACACTATGGTGTATGGGGTTTGGCTTGTCGTCGAAGGTCAGAGACCTCGCCGGCGATGAGCAGCGGTCCAGAGCGGTTGGTCCCTGCCGGACGTTGAGTTAGCCAACGGTCCGTGTAAGGGTGACCGGGATTTGTGAGGAGTGTTGGAAGGAGAGACAACAATTTTGGACGTAGACGTGGACATTTTTGGGCGTGAACATGGACATTTCTGGAAGTGGACATGGACATTTCTGGACGTGGACGTGGACCTACACATTTCTAGACTGTTGGACGTGGACGTGGACGTGGACTGCTGGACGTGGACATTTCTGGACAGATGTTTGGACAAATTTCTGGACGTGATTATGGACATATTTCTGGATGTGTTTATGGACTACTTTCTGGATTTATGGCTTGGCAGAGTTGCTGGACTTGGTTGCATGTTTTACCTTGGTTCCTACCCTTGTTCAGTGTCAACTTTGTCCACGGAAACCTGTGTCCTCGCCTAGAGTGTGAGCAGGAGATGATGGTAGGTGCGTTGCTCGTGCCTGCCTAGGGACCGTCGTGTGGATGAGTGTGGATATTTGGGGCGTGCCACATCTGTGTTAGGGATTGTGGCGTAGTATATGTTTTACTTGACTCATTATTAGAGTAGCAGACCTGAGGGATCGCGGATCCCATTGCATGGTTATGCATGACTCTTGGAGCATGATGACTCTGCGGACTACGGTCTGGAACCGTCCGATGTTATGCCAGCGACGCCGTCGAGGTTGTGTCAGCGATGATGTTGCCGACGATGTTATGACTTGTGGTCATTCGATGTTGTGTCGGACATATGTTGTACCGCCGATGTTGTGTCGGCGATGTCGCCGATGTTATTCCGACGATGATTTCTCAGTTGGGAACCTATCGAGGGATTGTTGGACCGGCCGGGCTACGACTCCGTTGGTGTGGTGTTGACCACGTTGTTCCAGATCTGTTTCGTTTGGCGCGGAAGTGCGGACGCTCATCACCGGTCCCTTGGCTTGAGTAGTCGCTTGTGGGGGTGCGTCACGTACTCTCCGTAAGACCGTATGTGCCTACGGTAGGTCTCCGAGGGAGACTCGATGCTGTTTGTTGGACTGACGTCCTTGTTGACCCTTAGAGGATATTTGTTGTTGTAGGGCTGAGATCTTGTTTTACCCTTGGAGGGGTTATGCTTTCATTGCTGTTGATGACATGACATTCCACTAGTATGATAGATTCATTACCGTACTATGTGAGCTTGACATACGAGGTTTCCTAATGGGAAACTCAGGCATTGTTGTTTAATTCATGTTTTAGGACCGCAGTAAGTTCTGTGGGGGTGGTCATAGCAGACACATACATTTTGGGGTCAGGATCATTTTCGGACTATTCGAGGTCGTCATGATTATATGTATTCATTTCATTGTATTGATGTAATCATGTATTTTGACAAACTCTGTTGTATTTGGTGCACCGACAAATTATTTATTTGATTTGAGTAACATTACCCCTTGACTTGAGATTTCTTTTGTTAAAATTTCAAAATTTCGGTTGTTTCGGTATGTTACACTTTCTTTCAATGATGAACCACACCGTACAATTAAGTTCATGTGAAGTACGATGCATAAATGAACACAATACGCATACGTTTTAGCTTTACTAACAAAAACTTATTACAAACCTCAAATACATCAGTCAATTTGAGATTGATTTCCTTGTCAAGAAATCCATCGATCATTCCACTGGTACTCTACGCTAAACTCTAAACGAGTTGTAATTACCAGCCAAACTCAATACACCCTTCTAATTAAGTACTAAGAACAAGTCTACACACGTCCATATATAATACATTGTCATTTAATTATTACATGACTGCGTAGGGTGTTGAAGTGACATAATACATCGACATTAAAGAGGTAAAAGAGGTAACAAACATATGCACATAACTATATATAACCAACACCATACACGCCCACAAATATAAGTAGACACTAGTTAATTACTATCTCAGAATACTCCAGATAGAAGGTTTGCTGCCGCTGAAAGCGCTGCGCCGGTGATCGCAAACTGGACAATGTCCTCCTGGGAAGCGTTGTCGGAGGTCAGCGCTACGGCAGCTCCTGTTAGGGCACCTGCGACGGCACTATTCTTCTGCAGAAGAGTTCATCGTGACTAGCTACTACAGTTTTCCCGAATGGAGAGCATGACAAAATTTAAATTGAAATTCGATATGATTTTGTTAATTTTTTTTATGCACTAGTTAAAATCATTGATAAGGAAAACTACAAGTAGAAAAAATGTTAAATATGTGCCACTACTCTTATATACCCAATCGTGAGAACCCCGAGCTTCCTTCAAACCATATTGTATGCCAGAGTACATCCCAGCAGCCAATCCTACAACCACCTTAACATGTTAGACATTTCGTTAAATTAATATAATTAAGTGAGATCAAGGCTTACAAAAAGAACCTACTACGTGTAAATTTTGAGTTGAATTTTCTTAATTACCCCAATTAAAGTATATAGTATATACTATCGAACACACTCCAGTATCAAAATTCTTCTCCTATATATTGCTATACTTACATCGTTATGTTTGACTTTACTAACGCTGGAGTACATCTTCCATGCGTCACAAATGATTTAGTTTCAAGGTGGACAAGAAAAATATGGCTTCATGCAAATGTATAATTGCAAATATACCTAGAGAAATCCTTTCTCTTTCCATGGTTCTCACATTTTTTTTAAAAATATTTGTGACATTTATTATTATTATTATTATTATTATTTAAAGAAGCTAATATAACACACATAATTAAGCTCAAAAGAAGGCGGAGAAGAAAATTTTAGGGGCTTTTGGAGGCAGAGTGTTTTGAACCTACAGCCTTCGGCCTAAGTGACCTAATCTAATCAATTTTGCTATCTCAACTTGTTAATTATTGGCCACGTAGCTTTTACAAGGCTTTACCTATCTAATGACTACCTTTAAGTTACATCCCTCTCTTTTGAGACAACTTTTTCCCATCAATATCGCATTCGATTCTCTCACTAGTCCAACATACTCATTTTCGGTATTTTTTTACCAATTCATAACAAAGTGGTGCTTACGTAATGGAAATACGTACGTAGTTAAAAAAAGTACCTAATGAATTTTCAAAAAGAATGACAATCAAAGCGGTTGAGAGCTAAAGCTTATCTTCAAAGTGAGTGAATTTCAATAAACATAAGAATACCATACGTGGATTTCTTACCCCACTGAAATGTTTGCTTCCCGGTGGTCTTAACCTGAAAGAATAGAAAATCACGCACGTCTATGAAACTCATGATTCTTGGCTTTCAATAAACATAAGATAGTGACCCCTAACAATAAATATAAAAGGTTTCTTACCAGTGATTCAAGGGATTTTGAGTAATTATGACCTGAAAAATCACAACAACCTCAAGTCATACAAATTGTAGGCATATTGTCAAACAAATTAATACACACAGAATTAACCTAGATTTAGCATGTGTGTTCTTACCTTCGAGACCAGGGTATCGACGACCTCGGTCTCCTTCACCTGTGTCCGAGACCACACCACTTTTATCACCATTTACACCTAAAAACACAAATTAACCATCATTTTGAAAAAGAAAAGAAAAGAAAAGCAGGGTCGGCACGATGTACACCATGGTGTGTGTGTGTGTGTGTTTTTTTGGATGTAGGCTCTTGAATTGTTAATCCTTTTGGATTCCTACCTTGTTAATTGTTATAGCCTCCCGTTGATGAATTTTTTTACCCTTAATTTTTGTCGAAAGTGTTAGTATTATGTTGTCATAACTTTGACACACTTCAAGAGATCACTTTGTTATCACTTCAAGAGAACTATTGTCCTTTATCTTAAAAAATTACACTATTCTACTTTATGTTGTGAGATTCAATTGAAAAGCTTTATCTATGTATATGGAATCACTTACAAAAATTAGATTATTTTTTCCATGTAATGCTTGTTATATATCATATAATATCCACTTCAAAACTTTATTTATATAATTAATTTTTCAAAACAAAACTCTTCAAAGTTTGACAAGTAACAACCACAAGTCCACAACAAGTTTCAAGATAGAAAACAAATCACAACTCATGTTGGAATGTATGTAAACTAATGCACCTTCTGATGCCATGTAATAAGCTTGTTGGGAGATAGACTGCAGTGCTCCAATCTAGAAAGAAAAAAACACACACATAATAGTAAATCTTAGCAAGAACCAGTAATTTCCCCCGATCAAGAAGGTAAGTCCACAATCAAATTGGAATTTCCATAGAAAAATCTGAACACATGATTACTTTCATGACTCAAAATTATAACCACTGAGATAAAAAGTGAAGGCATAACATTTTTAGAGTAGTTTGTCGTCATACAAGATGTATTTTGTGCCAAAGGTCATATATTCATCACATGGAAGTAACAATTTACCCAAAGTTTTCTTCAGAAGATGCATCATAAACTTCCCTTTCAATTTCTTATTTAAAAAACCTTAAATCCGTATTAAACAAAAATCTACAGTACAAATTAAGTAAAAATATATTTGCAATTTGAAACCAACGTAACGCATAAGAACACTATTTGCACTAAACAAATATAATTTTTGAGAGAGAATATATATATAAGGTAAGAACATGTGCATGCAATCAACAGATGTATATTTTGTGAGAGATAAGAGAAGAAAAGAAGAGACCCCAGCAGCCCTAACAAAGCTATGAGCAACTCGATTGAGCAAGGGACGACCAAGATCAAAGAAGCCACCATCATCAAAGTTTTTTGGCAGATGCTTCCTCTCCAAATATTCATTGGTTTCTATGGTGCTCATGTTTAATTTTTCCTTAATTTCTTGAACCAAAACAAAGTAAGTGGAAGTAAAGCAAAAGAAGTGAGAGGGAAGAAGTGGCAACGAAGTGCATGAAGAGAAAGACGTGTCGGAAGGAGTTGTACGTACGTGGCCTTTCCATGCAGACGTGCCACAGAGACGTGCCTTATTGTTAGATCAGTTTGTGTAGTTGGTAAATTTTTTAGCTTGGAAATAGTCAATATTATATAACAATTTAACATTTTGCAACAGATATAAGGGTGAATCATGTCTATATAGCTTGTATTTAAATCAAATAGAAAAGAGTTGATATTCTTCGAATGTTGCAAATGTCTTCCGGTAATCTACATCCAATGATCCAAATAAGGTGTTTTGATTGTATTATGTACGTGCTTTAGGATATACTCATATGATATTGACTATGCTTGAATGATTTATCTTGCATGTGAGGTACATAACCCTGTGATTTCGGCTCACCCATATTCTAAAAATAACTATTAATTTGTTACACATGTGGTGTAACGTCCCGAAACAGCGGAAGAAAATTTTCAAAATTAAACATACAACATACGACCGTCAACGGTCAACACGGGCACGTTACTAGAAAAGTCAACATAATAATATATAAAATATCTCTACGTGGAAGTCATAATACAGAGTTGTCAAAAGAGTGATTACAACTAATACATAACTACTACATAACTACTGTAATCACTACCTCTACAAAAAGATCGGAAGAACAGGACCCGATCCCGGAGGCACTCCCCTCGGTCACCACCAACCTAAGACTGCATGCTACCTGAAAATGCAACATAAAATCTGCCTGAGTTCCCGAAAGGAACCCCGTATGCCAACATCTCCTATATATACAGAAAAACAGATGAAAATGCCAAGAATGCACATGCAATGCAATCCGCCTCGGGCCCCATACATGCCCCAACCGCTGCGGACCATCTCCCAGCCGCGCCAGGGGCATGGGAAACATCCCCCACCCTGCCAATCCAGGCCCACACGAGGAGGTCTCGGCTCTCCTCTACAAGGAAAGTGCATCCCCTTCCCCCACCAGGGAAGAAGGCATCTACCACCCACACAGGCATGGCAGACATCCCTCTGCCGCACAGGCATCCACGAGGGGTCCAACAGAAGATACGCTCTCGTCGTAGGTGAAATCCGTAGCTCCGAGGTCCGGTGATCGACCGTGGGCTCGGCAGCCGGTAGTCGCCTCTGCTCGACGTCACGTATGTGGATAAATCCACCAAGGAAAGATAATTCGACCCACCAGTCGAACAAGGTCAAATCTAGCGGTCGACCGTTTGGAAGGTCTACGCTATACGTTTTATATACATATATATCCTGTCGGTCGAACCAGGGTCCGTTCAACCGATAAGGAAAACTGCATGAATCCTGCCCACTGCATTCGGTCGACCGAAACTCTTCCGGTCGACCGGATCAACAGGCACTTCACTACAGGAAATCTGCACGCGGTCGGTCGACCGGATTCAGAGCGGTCGACCGTTTAGATGGTCAACGCTCTTGACCGACTTTGCGCAGATCGGTCGACCGAGACACACACTCGGTCGGCCGAAGGTCTGTCTACCCTATCTACTGGGATCGGTCGACCGAACAACCACCGGTCGACCGGACTAATATAACCCTTATAAAATATTCCCGCTAAAATTTGGCATAAACGGTCGACCGTCACACAGACGTCGTTCGACCGTTTTCGGGCAGCAAGTTATTTTTATAAAATATCGGTCGACCGAACCTCACACGGTCGACCGAAACACTACAATATCGCACTGAACAGGCATCATTTAGACGCTGTTCGGTCGACCGAGACACACAACGGTCGACCGAACCAGTCGTCTTCAACCTTGGTTCAGTGGGATTACGCCGGGGAAACGGCACCAACGCCGCCCCCTACACTCCCACACCACTTGGGGAGTTACTATGAAGACTTGGCATACCTTTCACCGCGAAGAAACCGCGTCCCGCGAGCTCCTCCTCCTCCGGCGTCGAAACTCGCTTCTTCTCCTTCGCGCGCGCCTCCACCACGTCGCCGGGTCTCCTCCTCCTCCTCTGGTCGCCGGAACACCAAGGGAAAGTGGTGAGTTGGGTGGAAATGAAATGGGGAAGGAAAAGAGAAGAGAGGGTTGGGTTTGGGTTTAAATAACAAAACCTACACCTACCCTTACTTCTCCACCATACCTCCACCCACTCCACCTACACCTCAACCATACCTACCCCACTCCACTCCTCTCACATCTCCACGTTCTTACAATCCACCCTCCTTAAAAGGATTTCGCCCCGAAATCAGAAAGGTAACTCACCGAAAAGCTCTGGATACTGTCTCCGAACTTCCTCCTCGATCTCCCAGGTGGCCTCGCGCTCACTGTGATGCTGCCATCTGACCTTAACCATCGGAATGGTCCTCCTCCTGAGCTGATGGTCCATCCGATCGATGATCTCAACTGGCCTCTCCTCAAGTGACAAGTCCTGCCGGATCTCAGGTACTGCAATCTCTATCACATGTGTCGGGTCTGCAACGTACTTCCTCAACATAGAAACATGGAAGACGTTGTGAAGGCCAGAGAACTGTGGTGGCAAAGCAACTCTGTAGGCGACCTCCCCGACACGGTCCAAGATCTCAAAAGGTCCGACATACCTCGGACTGAGCTTCCCCTTCTTCCCGAACCTCATCACTCCCCGAGCTGGTGAAATCTTCAGGAAGACGTGATCTCCAACCTCGAAGCTCAAGGTCCGTCTGCGTCGGTCAGCATAACTCTTCTGTCTGCTCTGTGCTGTAGCCAACCTCCTCCTGATCAGGTCAACCTTCTCTGCGTACATCTGCACAAGCTCTGGACCCACTAACTGCCTCTCGCCTACGTCACTCCAGCATACCGGCGATCTGCACGGCCTCCCGTACAATGCCTCATACGGTGCCATCCCAATACTAGCATGGTAGCTGTTGTTGTAGGCAAACTCAATCAGAGGTAGATGCTCATCCCAGTGTCCAGCCCAGTCCAGTGTGCAAGCCCTCAGCATATCCTCCAAAGTCTGGATAGTCCTCTCTGACTGACCGTCTGTCTGAGGGTGAAAAGCTGTACTGAATCTCAGACGTGTCCCCAGTGCCTGCTGCAGACTCCCCCAAAATCTGGATGTGAACCTCGGATCTCTGTCAGAGATGATGCTCACCGGTACTCCGTGCAATCTGACGATCTCCTCTACATACAGCTTCGCCAGACTCTCCAAAGGCAAGGTGGTCCTAATGGCCAGAAAGTGCGCCGACTTGGTCAGTCTATCGACTATCACCCAAATCGCGTCATGGAACCGCCTCGTCTTCGGTAGCCCCGTAACGAAGTCCATCGTCACGTGCTCCCACTTCCACTCTGGAAGCTCGATGCTCTGCATAGGCCCAGCTGGCCTCTGGTGCTCAATCTTCACCTGCTGACAGACCAAACACCGACTCACGAACTCTGCAATGTCCTTCTTCATGCCTCTCCACCAGAAGTTCCGCTGCAGGTCCTTATACATCTTCGTGCTCCCGGGATGGATGGTGTACTTCGCTCTGTGTGCCTCCTCCATGATGTCATCTCTCATCCCATCAACCCTCGGCACCCAGATCCGCCCTCTGAATCTCAGACCTCCATCGACCCCAACACTGAAATCTGACCCCTCTCTGGCAGTCAACTCCAGCAAACTGGCCAACTCATCATCCTCATGCTGCGCCTGTACTACCTGTGAAACAGTCTGTGGCTCTACCCGCAATCCAGCTACCACTGCTCCCTCAGAGTCCCCAGTAAACGGCCTCCACTCTGCCAATGACTCAAGCAGTCTCCACTCCTGAAGGCACATGCCAGCAACTGATAGCTCCACTCTCCTACTCAAGGCGTCTGCAACTGAATTCGCCTTCCCCGGGTGGTAGGAGATGGTGAAATCGTAGTCCTTAATGAACTCCAACCAACGACGCTGTCTCATATTCAACTCCTTCTGGGAGAAGAGATACTTCAGACTCTGGTGATCGGTGAACACCTCAAACTGCTCACCATACAGGTAGTGTCTCCATGTCTTCAGTGCGTGCACAACGGCTGCCAACTCCAAGTCATGCGTCGGGTAATTCCTCTCATGAGTCTTCAGCTGCCTCGAAGCGTATGCAATCACCCTCCCGTGCTGCATCAACACGCAACCCAAACCAATGCCAGACGCATCACTGTAGACCACAAAACCTCCTGTGCCGCTCGGCAGCGTCAAAACTGGAGCTGTCGTCAGTCGTCTCTTCAGCTCCTGAAAGCTGTCCTCGCACTTCTGGGACCAAACAAAAGTGACTCCCTTCTGCGTCAGGGCAGTCAAAGGTGCAGCTAACCTCGAGAAGTCTTTGATGAAGCGACGGTAGTAACCCGCCAGTCCAACAAAGCTCCTGATCTCCGTCACGCTCGTAGGGGCTCTCCACTCAGTCACTGCCTCTACCTTCGCCGGATCCACCGAAATCCCCTCTGCAGAAACGATGTGACCCAGAAATGCGACTCTGTCCAACCAGAATTCGCACTTCGAAAACTTAGCATACAACCTCTGGTCTCTCAAAATGCTAAGTACAATCCGCAGGTGCTCTCTGTGCTGCTCCACATCGGGTGAGTAAATCAGGATATCATCCACAAAGACCACGACACAACTATCCAAGTACTGCCTGAACGTCCGGTTCATCAGATCCATGAAAGCCGCCGGAGCGTTCGTCAACCCAAAAGGCATCACCAAAAACTCATAGTGCCCATATCTGGTCCTGAATGCTGTCTTCTGGACATCCTCCTCTCGGATCCTCAACTGATGGTATCCTGAGCGTAGGTCGATCTTAGAGAAGACCTTCGCTGACTGCAACTGATCGAACAGGTCCTCAATCCTAGGTAGGGGATACCTATTCTTGATGGTGACCTTGTTCAGCATCCTATAGTCAATGCACATCCGCAAAGACTCGTCCTTCTTCTTCACAAACAGCACTGGCGCGCCCCAAGGTGAGACACTCGGTCTGATGAATCCAGCCTCCATCAGCTCCTGTAGCTGCTTCTTCAACTCTGCCAACTCTGCAGGCGCCATCCTGTACGGGGCCTTCGACTGCGGTGAGGTGTCTGCTGCCAGCTCAATGCAAAACTCCATCTCTCGCGGAGGTGGCAATCCTGGAATATCATCTGGAAACACCTCTGTAAACTCCCGTACCACATCTATCTCGTCCAGCCTCGGAGACTCAGCCTCTGGAACAACCAGCGTCGCCAGAAACGCTCTGCAACCCTGCTGCATCAACTTCTGAGCCCTCAAAGCTGACACCACAATGCGGCCTCCTCTGTTCCTGACTCCTCTAATCATGATATCAGGCAACCCCAACCTCGGAATCAAAACCTTCCTCTCACGGCAAAGGACACGCACGTCATGCCGGGACAGCCAGTCCATCCCAAGAATAACGTCGAAGTCCTCCATCGGTAGCAAGACCAGATCTGCCGGAAAATCTTGGTCTCCCGAAACAATCGTGGCGCCGGGGATGAAGCTCCCCACAGTGCCCACCAGACCCAGGGGTGTGCTGACCTCCAAAGTGGCAGTCAACATCGCAGGGGTACGGCCCAACACTCCCGCAAATCGCTCCGAGATGAACGAGTGTGTCGCGCCACAATCAAAAAGCACTCTAGCCTCTAAACCTGCCACAAGAAGTGTACCTTCCACGACGGTGCTGGCGTCCCTCGCCTCCTCTGCCTGGACAGTGAAGACTCGTCCAGTGCGCTGACCCTGCTGCGGTGCTGCAGGTCTCCTAGCTCCGCCGCCACTGACACTCGGAAGTCCCGGAGGTTTGCTCGGTCCAGCGCCCTTGCTAGGGCAGTTCCTGACGATGTGGCCCTGCTGACCACAACCATGACAAGTAATCGACCCAAAGCAGCGCCCAGTGTGCACTCTGCCACAGCTCCTGCACGCCTCTGGCTGCGGCGCCCCTGCTGCCTCGATCCGGGGCCTCTTGCCCGACTTCCCCGAACTCTGCCCTCCTGGCCTCCCTGAGGATCTCCCTATCGACCTCCTATCATCCTGATAATTCTCCCGGTAGTCCCTCTCCATGATAGTGGCGCTCCTCACTGCGTCCGCCAAGGTGCGTGGCATGCTCGACAGCACTCGGGTCCTCAGATGCTTCCGGAGTCCCCCGACAAACTTCATCGACCTCTGCGCCTGAGTGACGAAAATCTCCGGACAGTAACGCTCAAGGGCGTTAAACTTCCCAATGTACTCCTCCAGTGTCATGCTCCCCTGCTCCAGGGCCAGGAACTCCACCCGCTTCCCGTCTCGCACATGCTCCGGAAAGTACTGCTCGTTGAACTCCTCAACGAACTCCTCCCATGACACATCCTCTCGACCGGTGAACACAACTGCTGAAGTCGACCTCCACCAGTTCGCTGCAGCTCCTCTCAGCACATAGGTGGCCAGGTCCACCTTCTTCTCCGGAGTACAGTCGATAGCCCTGAAGATCGTCTGCATAGTGAGGATCCACTCCTCAGCTGCCTCTGCATCCATCTGCCCAGCAAAAGTCGGAGGGTGCTGCCTCATGAACCGGTCGTGCATCGCACCGGCCCCCGCCTGCGCACTCTGCGCTGCCTGGCGCTCCAACATCCCGCTCAACCGCTCCACGGTATCGAACAGGACTCTGCGCTCTGCCTCCCGGGCCTCCTCTCTCCCAGTCTCACTCGAATCGCGAGTCTCGACCGCAGGCACAACCCGCCTCGGAGGCATCGCTCTACAGAACAAAGAACTCACGTCAGAATGATTATGAATGCATGCCATGGACCTCTAGACTCTAATCCTAACTCGATGGTGGTTTCTTTGGGAAAATACGCCGGGATCAAGGCTCTGATACCAAGTTGTAACGTCCCGAAACAGCGGAAGAAAATTTTCAAAATTAAACATACAACATACGACCGTCAACGGTCAACACGGGCACGTTACTAGAAAAGTCAACATAATAATATATAAAATATCTCCACGTGGAAGTCATAATACAGAGTTGTCAAAAGAGTGATTACAACTAATACATAACTACTACATAACTACTGTAATCACTACCTCTACAAAAAGATCGGAAGAACAGGACCCGATCCCGGAGGCACTCCCCTCGGTCACCACCAACCTAAGACTGCCTGCTACCTGAAAATGCAACATAAAATCTGCCTGAGTTCCCGAAAGGAACCCCGTATGCCAACATCTCCTATATATACAGAAAAACAGATGAAAATGCCAAGAATGCACATGCAATGCAATCCGCCTCGGGCCCCATACATGCCCCAACCGCTGCGGACCATCTCCCAGCCGCGCCAGGGGCATGGGAAACATCCCCCACCCTGCCAATCCAGGCCCACACGAGGAGGTCTCGGCTCTCCTCTACAAGGAAAGTGCATCCCCTTCCCCCACCAGGGAAGAAGGCATCTACCACCCACACAGGCATGGCAGGCATCCCTCTGCCGCACAGGCATCCACGAGGGGTCCAACAGAAGATACGCTCTCGTCGTAGGTGAAATCCGTAGCTCCGAGGTCCGGTGATCGACCGTGGGCTCGGCAGCCGGTAGTCGCCTCTGCTCGACGTCACGTATGTGGATAAATCCACCAAGGAAAGATAATTCGACCCACCAGTCGAACAAGGTCAAATCTAGCGGTCGACCGTTTGGAAGGTCTACGCTATACGTTTTATATACATATATATCCTGTCGGTCGAACCAGGGTCCGTTCAACCGATAAGGAAAACTGCATGAATCCTGCCCACTGCATTCGGTCGACCGAAACTCTTCCGGTCGACCGGATCAACAGGCACTTCACTACAGGAAATCTGCACGCGGTCGGTCGACCGGATTCAGAGCGGTCGACCGTTTAGATGGTCAACGCTCTTGACCGACTTTGCGCAGATCGGTCGACCGAGACACACACTCGGTCGGCCGAAGGTCTGTCTACCCTATCTACTGGGATCGGTCGACCGAACAACCACCGGTCGACCGGACTAATATAACCCTTATAAAATATTCCCGCTAAAATTTGGCATAAACGGTCGACCGTCACACAGACGTCGTTCGACCGTTTTCGGGCAGCAAGTTATTTTTATAAAATATCGGTCGACCGAACCTCACACGGTCGACCGAAACACTACAATATCGCACTGAACAGGCATCATTTAGACGCTGTTCGGTCGACCGAGACACACAACGGTCGACCGAACCAGTCGTCTTCAACCTTGGTTCAGTGGGATTACGCCGGGGAAACGGCACCAACGCCGCCCCCTACACTCCCACACCACTTGGGGAGTTACTATGAAGACTTGGCATACCTTTCACCGCGAAGAAACCGCGTCCCGCGAGCTCCTCCTCCTCCGGCGTCGAAACTCGCTTCTTCTCCTTCGCGCGCGCCTCCACCACGTCGCCGGGTCTCCTCCTCCTCCTCTGGTCGCCGGAACACCAAGGGAAAGTGGTGAGTTGGGTGGAAATGAAATGGGGAAGGAAAAGAGAAGAGAGGGTTGGGTTTGGGTTTAAATAACAAAACCTACACCTACCCTTACTTCTCCACCATACCTCCACCCACTCCACCTACACCTCAACCATACCTACCCCACTCCACTCCTCTCACATCTCCACGTTCTTACATGTGGTTTGGTGATATCTAAAGTAAAGCCAAGTGCCTTTAACTCATACCAGCAAATCAATCCTCCCTTATAATCTTTGTTAAACATCACAAATTGCACTGTAGAAGTGACATTTATCCCAATTTGTATACTACCCGAGTTTTCAAAAAAAGAAAAGAAATCCAACTAACCTAACCCAATTGTTGTGGATTGGGTCGGTTTTCGGTCTACCCAACCCAATGTACACACCTAACTGGTTAGCTTGTTGCCAAGATTTTGATGACAATGTGGTGAAGACAATATATATATAGTGTACTGGGGATCGAACAAGTCTTATGGCGGACGAGATCCTAAATGAGTAGTTCAACAAGTCTTATGTCAACTTCAATCAGACCAATTTTCAGAAAACCATACACACAAAGCCATTTTCATTATTTTACATGGGTACGTACGGCAAGCAAAACACCCAAAAAAAATTCTTGGTGGACTTTGACTAACTAATCCCATCAATCAAATGTTAGATCGATAGGCCTCAAGCATGGTTTTGGAAAACCTTAGGCATGCTTCTCTAATAAGCCTTGATACGGTGTCAAGGCAGACTAATTCAATTGGTCAAATTCGTCAAGATGAAGGAATTGGGTTGAGTTAATTTAACTCAAAGGACCTTGACTTGAGTTGAATTTCCTCTAAAGGGAGCTTAATTAGCTTGGCTCGAGTTATTTTCAGTCTCCAGGTTCACATAAGTATGGTGTGTCACCGATAATTTCACTTACCTAAAATATCCTCCTAAGTTGACATAAATTTAAATTGGTTGGTGTCGTTGTAGTAGACCATTGTACTTTTAAGACCAACTAAGATTTTATGGTTAAGAGACATGAGATTATATTTGAAGTATTACAGATTGATTGGTTGGGTAACTACTTTTAAACATCAAATGAGCCTGATTTGAATCAGTTAATTGAGTAATTGGCGAAAGGGAGCTTCATTGGGTTGGGACAATTGTACTCAACTCGAATTGAATTGTTCAAAAAATTGCCAAGGGGAGCACAATGTATTGATTAATAGAAGCTCAAGACACCATTCTCATGCATACCATCATTGAATTTAATTGGAGATTTATCATTGTTAATTGTGTAATTTATATTACAATTCAACTGAAGAGTAAAAAACAACTATTTACCATGTAAAAACTCATATTCACAATTATACAAAAAAATATGTCCCTCTTTTTGCTTCTTGCTTCAACTTTGTCCCTCTCCTTTCGGATTCCAATAGTTAAATGTATGAGTAGCTTTTTTTCTTCTCATTTTGTCCATTCAGCAGAAGTTGGATATATAACATAGAAGAACCTTCACATTTTCTTCACCTTAAACCAGAGACGTCCGACGAGAAACGGGTCGAATTCGCCTCGATTGGGGGCATTGTATCTGTAAGTTATGCACCGCTGAAACCATTGTCAGTATCAAATAGATTGGTAGCAAAATCCCACTTGCCCTCAAAGCAAACATCTGCATAGTTCACCATAATCATTTTCTGCCAAAAGGGTAGAATTATATATCATTTATAAGAATTAATATCATTTTCAGTTTGCACTCACAGTAAAGAGTGTTAGTGGCTGATGTTTTGATCCAAGAGCAATCACAGAGATAAGGTGTCTGAGGAGCAACAATGTGGTGAACTGCACATAATAAACCAATTCAATCAATTCATCAGATGTATGTTAAGGGTGTTAATCATATTAGTTCATGTGTTTATCTTCTTGTCGCAATCTTGCTTGTAATGGATAATTTCTATACGTTTCATCATGATTACATAAATAAGGTGTGTAAACGGGATGGGTCGAGGTGAGTTTGACCTTTCTCATACTTGTGATTAATGAAGTATACACATTCTTAATCATTGGACAGTAGGTTATTATACATCGCTTTAATGTAAAATTAAATAAATTGAAGAAAGTTGCTAAACATGTCGTTTTCATTTCCCTGTAGACTTTGCTAGCTCAAGACTCTTAACTAACTTCTATCTCTATTCGACTTGTATTTCGTGTTGTATCGTGTCAGAAATTATTACACTAGACTAAATGGTGTCAATTGGTAGCAGAAATTGTCTAGTTCAAGAAATTCTTGCTTACCACCACAAGGGCAGAACGGAAGTACACCAATCGTCTCGTGGATGTCTCGGAGCACTCGGTGTATTCGATCTCGACAACCTCCTCCTCCTCCTCCTCCTCCTCCTCCTCCTCCTCCTCTTCTGGACTAAGCACAACCAATCTCCCTCTGTTGTCAAGGCAAAATGAAACATAATCTTTTATAAGCTCCAAATCATTAGTATTAACAATGGTAATTTTCAGAATTCAGTTAAGAGACCTTATGGTTAGTCCAACATCCACCAAAGGATTATTCTTTGAAGGCACTGAATAGCCAGGTCCAAACTCCTGCATAAATAACTCAAATTACAACTTACATCGCAATAATTTTTTGTAATTTTGTGGTTGGTGGATTGTCTTTTCATGTGTGGCATTCAGCTTTTGGGAGTTGGAACAAAAGGACACGGGATGATAGGAGTAGGAAGTGTGTGTGTATGGTGACCTTTTATAATGGTGTATCATTATCCTCATACATGATACATTTGGACAATCTTAGAATCTTGTAACGTGATATAATAATACATTAATACGTGGGTCGCCCATCTAACTCAAGTTCTATGCATATCAACTTGGATATTATTTTGCAAAATGACAAGTGAATTTTATAATCAGAGATATCCAACTTAATTTGTTGGATGTCTTGGTGTCATTTTGGAGAGGGTGACACAGGATGATATCAAAGAGCAATTTGTCTACATGCATGTGTCAATCATTTGTGGATTAGACTGAGTAATCTACTTTATGAGGCTTTCATGAAAGAATAAAGGTGGAAGGTCAGTATGTAATCAAGCAAAAATATCATAAAATCTATTTATTACTTGTGCGAATAAGTAAATACAGTTCAGAACTTATTGATGAAACTCAAATTTCTTGAAACATATATAATTGTCAGGAAAGGTCCATAAAATTTGGACCATTTGACATTGGTGTATCATTATCCTCATAAACTTGGACAATGTTAGAATCTTGTAACATGGTATAACAAATATATAATATCACAAAAATCCTTAACTCTTTCAAAAAAAAAGTAGAAATATATCATAATAAGTGGGTCAAAGCCAAGTTCTAAGGATATCAACTTAGATATTATTTTGACAAAGTGGATTTAATAAACAGATATGCACAATTTTGTTGACTGTCTTTTGGTGTCATTTTGGACAGAGACAGGATTATATCAAAGAGAAATTCGTGTACACGCATTAGTCAATCATTTGTGGACTAGACTGAGTTGTCTACATTTTGAGGCTTCCATGACAGAAGAGAAATGGAAGGTCAGTACGTAATCAAGCAAAAATATCAAAATTCTATCCATCAATTATGCAAAGAGATAAATCAATTCAAAACTTGATGATGAAACTTCCATTCGAAAAAAAAACTTATTATGGAAAGTCAAATTGCTTGTAACATAATTTTCAGTACAAGTTCCATAAAATTTATGTTTCAAATAGGTCTAATTTGACATCTTAAATTATCACCTGAAGACAGATTTCACACAGAGTGCTTCCTTTCTCATCACACCACCTTTGTATACACCTTCTATGAGCAAACTGTCACCAAAACAAATAAAAAAGAAGGGAAAATACCATAAAACAAAAATAATTCATACCCACAACAGGAAAATTCACAACAACAAAAAATCATATCATGGTTTCTAACCTTGAGAGTGCCAGAACAAGCACAAGGGGATTCCATTCTTGTGAAGTTCTGTTCTTCCTCTTCATGGCAAATTCTACAAAGACATGTTGAAGAAGAAGAAGAACAAGAATATGAAGCCAATCCTTCCTCCATAAGTGACATCACCATATCCTCATGTTCATGTTGCATCTCTTGTCTTCTGTTTCTGCCTTTTCCAGTTGAAAAACAGCTTTTGAATTACCAAAACTAGAAGTAAAGCTTCCCATCCTGATCCTCCGCGTATATATAGGTGTAGGAGGGAATTGTTAAATGCCCCCCGGAAAGTTGAAAATGTCTCCAATAACCTGACGTATTTTATAATATCATTGATACCCTCCGATCCTATAAAACATGCACTTACACCATTTTGTGACTTATTTGAATCGTAATTTTGACTTGAGATGAATTTAACTTCAAGGAAATTGACTTTGTATGTTTGGATCCACTATTTCAGCATCGTAAGTGAAAAAAGAGGAGTGTCTAGACCACAATGTTAAAAAGTTTAAACCGATCGAGGGTGTGTAAAGATATTATGATATATTAGAAGGTATTGTTGACAATTCTAGAATATTTGGAGTTTAATTAGGAAAGTATATGTGTGTGTGTGTGTGTGTGGAATGTGTCAAAGTGAAGGGTAAATTTGGTCAAACTCACAATTGGCAGTGAAAACACGTTTCTTGGAAAAGTCTGTGCTTACTCTTTGATAACACATTGGCTCATGGCCCACTATGGAAGAAACAAATTAGCCTAGTTGATTGCCATAAAAGCTTTCCAACTTTTTAAGTTTAATAATCTTTTGGTGGTGCCTTTTTAATTGGTGGTTTTACTTTTTCGGTGGAGTTGGACATTACATGATGTTTTATTGCTAAGCAACATCCTTTTATGCGATCTAAACTTTTTTAAGTTGAAGAAAAGTTATTGAATGGTAATAGTGGTTCATGTTAGTTGTTGGTCTCGATGAGTGGGTACAAAGCTTAAGATCACTTCTAAATAAAGTAAAATCTCAGTTTCTTAGTTTTGATTAGATGACAACAAATATATTTTGGACTAATCTATTATTGAAGTGTTTCAAGACTCCTTAGCAAAATCACATCAATTTTGAATATTACAAGTTATAGAAGTATTTCTATATAAATGGGAAGTATTGAAAGTAATAAGAGTGTGGAGATTTGCCTCTGTTACAAAATACTCTTCTTTTACAATAAAAATGTGTTTGGGTAAGGTTAGGTTAGTATAAGAATTTGATGTAAATGACAAGCTCAAAGAATCATGTACAAATCAAATTATACCCAACATAGGTCGTCCACCCCTTTGGACCGGACAATTGCCCCACCAACAAATTCAACTTGTTCTCGGGTAGGAAATTGGATCAGATGTCCGCCCCTGCTCAGCCTCTATACAATGGCTAGTCGAGCGGATGTCCCTTCTTTTTGAATTTTCTTGCCTTTTAATTTTCAATTTGATTAAAACTTTTTCCTAATATGCCTAATTCAAATTCAACCTATTTATAGGAGAATTCTACTCATTTTACACCACCTCTTCCTTGACAAAAATATTCTTTTGTGCTCAAAAGCTTACAATCCCGTTCAGCTCCCTCTTCATCCTCATACCAACACACATCGACGTCTTGACTCAATCCTTCATTTTGATCTTCATTGATTCAAGAGCTTGCTCGTGGGTGATTCTGAAGTGGGTGAGTTTCAAAAATCTGTCCTTGGAGCTTTCAGATTTTGGATGTCGACTTCATGGTACGCGAAGGACCACGATAAGGGTTGTTCGTCGAGAGAGGGTGTAAACGGCTTGTGGATCTGCCCACAAAGGTTTACGGTAAGAACTCTCGAGCAAGGGGCTCGGGGAATGGACTAGGCACGTCGGGGTTTAGTGTAAATATCGTTGTGTCTTTCTCTACTGTGGTTTGGTTTATTATTGCGATTTTATCTTTATTTCCTACGTATGTTAGATCATAAACTTGTCATTTTAGTCAATCGTGCATTAAATTGTTTATTGCTCTATTCACCCCTCTCTAGAGTAGCAGCATATCCTAACAAACATGACTCCAAATGCATCAAATTAAGGGTATCAATGCAAATTTGAACAAGATGAAGGTATTAATACAAAATAATTTGATCTGGGTGAATATGATCAATGACAATAAGACAAATTAAAAGTTATTGATGCAAATCCAAAATGCCCATTTAAATAGAAAAATTGCAAAATAACCTTTTGAAGGTGAAAGTTAGAAAAAAAAATTAACTCGTAACTTTTTTCTTGTTAAGAAAATCCAGAATTTTTCCATTAAATCAAGAATTTCATGCTGCACTTAAATGTTGACTGTTTAGCAAGGTGAGTTGAACTATTCCAAATACTACCAAAAAAACTATTCCAAATATTCCCTTATTGCATCATTGGCATCTTCCATGATCAAACCAGTACCTATCATTCTATCAAAGATATATTGTGAAATCCATCATTTTTTTCTACTGTTAGTTAGTTAGTTAGTTAAAACCAAAGTTGTTGAAGTTACATTAATTAATGAAGTTGGCGTCTGTAGGAAGATCATATGGCAAACCATACACTTACTCATGTGTGATAATAGTGGCAGTGGATTAGGATGAAGACTCAAAAGTGATATTTATACATACATATATATCCACTAATGATTGTCACATTCTCTAGAGGTTGTGGATAATATTTTGGAGTTAGCTGATATAATTGTCTCAACAAAGAGCCTATTTGAAACATAATTAAGGTGAATTGTATCTCAAGGAATCACAATCTATGAATACTGAAGATAAGATATGAAGTTTAAAACTTTAAATTATTTCCACCATATTGACGGTGTAAACTAACATTTTTACAATAAATTAAGGTTAAGATTCTGATTAATTTGGTTTGATTTTAACATTAATTATTATTTTATTTTAAGACCGACCATGCACAAAGAATAAAGTTTGAAGCGCGTACGTAGGAATACTCCGTCCATGTGGAACAGAAGGAAGAGTTAGATTGTAATGTTGCATTAATTAGATGTCTTGTGGGTTGTGTTCAAATGACAACTATATTTTAACAACTGTTCTTTTAGGTTGACAGAATGATTGATTCTTATCCTCAAGCCTCGAACAATCGATCAACTACTTCTTTTAGTAGCTAAAATAAATCATTGTTTCATCTACCTCTGCTGTACCATAATTTTCAGAGAGCGTCCCACTTGGCTAGATTCAACCCATACCCTAGGAATATCCAAAGGCTAGAAATTCAATAGTTATTCTTGAACAATTATTACAATTTGTCCTCTTTATTTGTGACACTACGAGGGTGTTTGTGCATAAGAAATCATTGAAAAATGGATATGTGGTCAAATGAAAAACAACAGAAAATAAAAATCAGAGAAAATTAATTTCCCTTTGACCAAAATTCTGTTGTTTGTTTAAGTCATTGGAATCTACTGGAAAATATTAAAAAAAACTTAATTCATTATCTGTCATTTTTGGAAACTGATATTATCTGTAAATGTTGTATATATAAATGTATAATTTAATTGTGAAGAGTATGTTTTACGATTTAAATAGAGATTCATATTTTAGTTTAATTTAACTCAAAAATGTGATGCGTGAAACAATCCGTATCTTTTGAGATTGTTATTATTCCCCCGAAATTTGCAATCTTTACAAGCTCTCTCTCTCCCAAGATTTTGACAATTTATTTTCAAAATATCCTTGAACCTTAGAAAACTAATAAAACTTAAATCCGATAGAGTTTACTCTTGCAACATGCCGACGGAATATTCTTGATAAATGGCGCAAAAAATATCATTGTTACATGCCGACGGAATTTCCATGGACAAGCGCACATCTCCTACGAAATTGGATGCAAATCCGTTGGCAAAGACCCATTTTGTAGCAATGTGATCCTACCTTTGTCAAAAAAATAAAATTCCTATAGGAGTCCCATCTTCTAGAACTGACATGTAATTTAAATCTCGTAGTAATTTTATACGACTGCTTCAAGGGTAGTCCGAGAATAAATTGATAAAACATTGGGAAAGAGAGATCACTTGCCAAGATTGCATAAGTGAGGGGGCAATTGTTCACTTTCAAGTGCAAATTGCTATAAAAACAAAATTTAAGAGGACATATTGTAATTAATCCTCTTCTAAGTATTAGGAAGGTCACTTTTATTGAGAATTGAACTTAATCCTAGGTGAGTCATCTAGGTATTGATAACTCAACAAGTTGGAAGGTGAAATGTTGAAGGAAAGGAAGAGACAAAGAGTTTCTCCATTTTATCCATGATTTTCGTCCTTGTTTTATTGTGCAATTTAAATAGAGGTTGTAATGATCTTGAATGCCACTTTTGAAGGGAATGTGTTCTAAAAGTTTTTACTTTTAAATGTCAATTATTATGAATTGAATGAGAAATCATTTTGTTCCTTGTTTATGTTATTCGTCTTTTGGAAGTGTTAAGGAAGAGGCTCTTGGTCCTTAACCGTAGAGCTATAAAAGATATTGGTTTACATAAAACAAAAGATATTCGCAATCATGGTAATAAACATGGGACATTTGTTACCGAGTTAAGATTGTCGTGTTGGTCATAGATCATTGTAGCTCTACAAGTGAGTGACAACACGGGTACACAAAAGAGGAAAATAGTACTTTTGTATACCGAATTGACCTAACAAGTAAAATATTATAGGAATGTGTTTCTGTGTCATTAATATTTTACTGTGTCCTTGATCCTTTGATATGAGACTTATATCTGATCGCTAAGGAGTTCTTAATTAGACTAGTGTCTTGAGCTAGGGTTTGCAGAATTAATACATCTAACTAATTACTAACCAAAGTTGTTGAAGTTACATTGAGGAAGAGTTCTATTACTAAATGGATCGGGTTTTGGTTCGAGTGGAATTAAGACATCTAACTAATTGGGAGCTATAATGTGTAGCTAGATACCGCTTATAGCTTGTGATATTAAGCTCTTAATATCACTGCCAACTTAGTTTAGATCCTCCCATAGGTCACACCACAAAACTAGGAAACAAGAAATGGGGATTTTGAGTTCATAAGATGTGTCGGGTTTCATGTAGAAAATATGACACATGGGGTGAACAAGCAAAATCAAAATTATGTTGTGATTAATAACATAATTAGAATCTAAATTAAATTCATATGTGATGTAAATATTATGGGGTGTAATGATTGTTCATTACATAGGATAATATGTTACATAAGTTGTGAATTTACTACTAATCCCGAAATGTCAAATTTTGTAGGGGTAAAACCGAAATTTGACAAGTCTGTAGAACAGTGCTCCAACGGTCGACCGGTTAGCAGTAAACGGTCGACCGATCGGGCACGGTCGACCGGACATGTCTCGACCGATAACAGGGAATTTTCATCTATTCGAACGGTCGACCGAACATAGCGATGGAATAATTCCTGTTACGAACGGTCGACCGAGTTATTGAACGGTCGACCGAAACCAGGTTCGAGCGGTCGACCGGTCCAGACGGTTAATGCAGAATTAATTTAAGAATTAATTAGATCATGCATGGAATTGGTCCATAATTGATTTAATTCGTGGCTAATATTATTTATTATTAAATAATGGATGGTTAGATGGAATTTTGCATGAAATCATGGGCAAGAGGTTGCACATGAATAGGTAATTTGGAGAGAACTTATAAATACAAGTTTATCTCATTACCTCCTTAATTTTCATTCATTATTTTCTTATGCAAAATTCTCTCTCCATAATTCTCCACGAAAATTCCTTAATTCTTAAAGTTTAGTTTTAGTTCTTAAGAGATCATCTTCTCAAGAGAATTAAAGATGGGTTAGTAATTAGATTCTAA
This sequence comes from Triglochin maritima, assembly GCA_963682175.1. Classification (NCBI taxonomy): domain Eukaryota; kingdom Viridiplantae; phylum Streptophyta; class Magnoliopsida; order Alismatales; family Juncaginaceae; genus Triglochin; species Triglochin maritima. Next base: position 62,251,374 of record OY821770.1, read on the forward strand.
ACCCTATCGGAGATTGAGAGACTAGTTTCCCTCTCTCCGATCTTGTTTAGAGTTTGGTGAATACTCGGAGGCATCCGGCGCAGCGAGGAGCATCCCCAACGTCTCCGAATCTTCAAGAAGTTTTAGAGAACTTCTAGGTATGAATTTCGGAGCCCATATTTGTTTTAATAAAGTTTTGAAACTAGTTATTGAAACAAATTGATGCATGCATGAAATAAATCATAGAAAATTGTAAATTGATCCTTATTGTGCATAAAAATTTCGAAAATAAATATGTACAATTAAACATGAAATCCTACAACTTTTACGTGGTGTATGTTATGTTTATGTTTAGGTTAAGTTGAAGAGTCATTGTAAGTGTCTATATAAGCACAAGAGTTTTTCATGTGTAGTATGAGTACGAGAAAAAAGTAGAAAGTAAGTGAGTAGAAATAAGGAAAAAAAGAATGTTTGTTGCAAATCTTGTTTTGTATTTGAGTGTTAAGTAGTCATTCTCTTCTTTCATTCGTGGTCACCTATTACGTAAATCAAAGTATGGGTTTAGTGATGGAAATGGAAGACCCTCAACGTGTAGAACAAGGCGAGCCAAAACTGCGAACCAGACACGGCTTCTGAACCGTTGAATAGCAGTTTGGGACCACTAGTTGGCGGTCCAAGTGCGTCCTCTGGAGGGCAGCTTTCTAGGGTGACTTTGCTGAGTGCTCCCTGTCTTTCTCCCACATCTAAAAACTTTTGTAGTTTGTATCTCTTGAGCATATGACTAATCAGCAATCACTTTTATTTGTCAAACGTGCATGCATTATTACTTGAAATAATGCGGTTACAAGTCATTTATAGCCATGGTGATTCATTTTTAGCATTTTTAAAATTATAATTTTCTAATCAAACTGAATCATATTCATTCTTATTTACTAATACCAAACATACAAAATTTAATTATATGATAATCCAAGTTATTTTTATCGTTAATCTAGAATGTCGAAATTTGAATGACTACCATTTACTGAATTTAAAATGGTTAAATCTAGATTTATAGTTATCCATTCCGTTTGAAATTTTTACTATAACGTCCCTGAAATAGCAGCGGAAATTTAAACTTTTCAAAAGAATAACAAAGGATATCGACAACTGAACACTGAGAACGCTACTAAATATATACATAAGGTGCACTGAATACAAGTGTTGTCAAACATATGATTACATCGAAATACAACATAAAAGATACATGTAATCATAATCACTACAAAAGACTGGAAGATCCGGATCCAAAATGTGCTCCTCCTCGGTCACCACTCCACCAGAACCACTGTGGTCCTAAAAAGCAAACGTAACAACGATGCCTGAGTTTTCATAAAGAAAACCCATAATACCAATTTCATCTACATGCATACTACGTACAATGAATGATCATATTATACTAGTATGTCATGGCATATCACAGGAAAATATAAAGAACATCCATCCAACAATGCATGTTTCAAACCAACTGAACAATGGCTGCTCGCACAAGCTGTAATATTGTTGCTCACACTGCCGCCACACAGGCCGCACGGTCCACAAACACCAGTTGTAAACATCGGCTGCTTGCACAAGCTGTAATATCGATATTTACTCGAGAGGTGACAACTGCTCACACAAGCTGTAATACCGTTGCACACTCGCTGCTGAAAACATGGGCTGCTCACACAAGCTGTAATACCCCCTCCGCCGGCCAACACCAGGCGGGCTTCCCGCTCCACCGAGTTGGGTACCATGCAATGCAATACAAACATCGGGATCTACCATCCCACAGGTCTACTACAAATGTCTCAATGCATGTCATGTCATGGAAACATAGTATAAATCCACGTGCCAACGCATTCATAAACAATCACACAAACAAACGCATTCCTGTACACAAACGGTCAACCGAACAAGGCAAGTGGTCGACCGTTAAAACCTGTACTTGGTTCAACAACACTCCATCGGTCGAACCCAACACCAAATGAACAGTCGAACCAAGATCACAGGTGGTCGACCGTTTAGAAGGTCTACACCACACATTAATTAAATACAATTGTCACATCGGTCGAACGAACAACAACAAGGAGTATATGTCTCAATTTCAACTTCCACTGGTCGACCGTTTGGATCATAAAAAAACGATCGATCCAACACTCAACGGTGACACACCAACTAAGTTAACTTAAGCTATCGGTTTTACAAATCATATAGGCGGTCGACTGTTTTGAAGGTCTAGGCCCCAACCGACTTAGCTACATGTAAAATTGATCGAACGGATCAAAAGGTGGTCCACCGTTTAGATGGTCTACACCCCAACCAACTTACCATAGTGTATTCGGTCAAATGGCAAAGGGGACCTAGTCTACCGAAAACACCCAGAGTTTGCCTAACATGCTTGACCGGTCAACCACACAAGGCATTGTTCGACTAGTGCAAGGCAAAACTCCCCGAATTACACTAACAATGGTCAACCGTATCACCAACCGGTCGACCGAACGCAGCGGAAACCAGCTGAACAGAAATGTCCGACGAGCCTTTCGGCCTACTGTTGACTACTCAAACACTCACACTAGCTTAGGTGAGCATAAAACAAAGCTTGACATACCTTGAAAGCTTGAAAAAGCTTCTGAAGAACCACAACAACGATCAACACCACGCCAACGAGCTTCCTCCGGTGAAACGACGAACTCGACTCCAACGGAAACCGAAACGCCTTCCAACGTCTCCTCCTTCTCCTCCTTCCCAGGAAGAATTCTTCTCTTCCCAAGACCAAAACACTTCTTCTCCTTTGCAAACCTTTTTCTCTTTACCTCTCTTCAACTCCTTCTCTCTTCCTTTCTCAGCAAAGCAAAATCCTCACTCTCACACCAACACTTCCTCTTATAGCCCATCCAACCATCACCACAACCGTACACCTCACCCCCTCCATCAACCTCAACCTTCCACCTAAGTCTTCAAAGCCAATTAACCTACCTTAACTTGATTAATTCAATATTTAAAATTTTGGGTTCTCACATTTACACTTGTTACTTATGCATGATAAATGTAATCCACAAAATTTCATAAAAAAGAACTCACCAAAAGTAGGTCAAAACTAGGTACCATGGCCAAGATGGATATATATGTCACTTATAGCCTCATTTCCCCTTATTACATTATTTTAGTATTTCTAAACATCGATGACTACTTCCTTTCCTTACATAGTTACCTGTCTGGAGAGAGAACTAGACAAACAAATTAAGCGGTTCAAAACTCACAGTAATTGAGTTTTCTTAGGAAGACCACAAATTAGTTATCACGGCTCAGTTTGTGCAGCTATCATGGCATAATAATGGAAGAACCATTAGGTAGGAACACGGTTTTCTTGTTCAATGATGTTATTATTTACTATTCCACCATCACTAGCAACGAAATATAAGATAGAGATTGCCATCTAAAGTGCCAGACTATTATTAATTAGTTAGGTAAGCTCAGTTCTTATGATTTTTTGGATGTCCCACGTGCTCGTCTAACCATATGTAGTCGATAAATGAACATCACCATCATATCATTCGCCGATAATAATGCATATCTGTATGACTATATCTATATCTATGCCTAGCTAATCGAATATAGAATAGCTGGTTAAACAACTTTTTCAATCTTTCCGAGTCTACCCTTTTGTTAATTTACTTTCTAACGTATATTTCTTGAAAAACGTAGATATCTATACCTAACTAAAAATATAATAGATGTCCGAACCAACCTTTTCAATCTCCAAGTCTACGCGTTTGTTAGTTTACTTTCTAATAAGGTATACTTCTTAAAGAACAAATTCACCTTAAGGTGATTAATCACATTCTACCAACTCTGGTCTAGTTTATAGGTTTAGCTAATCTTTTCACGATGAAGTTTTATCAAATGATCAAAGTCATTAAGATTTGGAAGTTAAATGATATGAATCCTCCCTTTTCGTATAGATTCTCTTTGTTTCTAGACAATTGGTTTATTGATCTTGTAGTGCGTCAATTTTTTGTTCTTGATTCTGAAGATTCAGAACTATGTTTTCGTATTAAGGAATTACTTTGCTTAAATATGTCTTCCTAGGAACCTAAATTACTTGAGACTGGTTTGCAAACTCACATTCATAAAACAAATTGTCATTAACTAAAGATGGTATTTTTAGGATGGATAAAATCAGATTGTTTCAATCATATGTTAATTAAAAGTGCTTTGTGAATCAATCTCACGTTAACAGTTTAATTAAAAGTGCTTTGTGAATCAATGAACCATAATGTCAGTAATATGCACGTTGACGAGAGGAAGAAGCTATATAGAGGTCGAGACTTCATGTCTTTAAACATGTTCTAGCACTTGATGTTCAAACAAGTTAACTCCAAGCATAAATGTCTTCAAAGCTATATTTCCTACATGAAATATCAAAAAACAAAAATACTATCAAGTGCTAGAACAGGCAAAGTAATCACAGGACTCATATGTAGATGCATGACTCGGACATGTTTGTACATTGCTATTGTTATCTTACATGTTCTGAGAAGAGTAGTGACGGAAAGGTTACTCTTCTCGTTAGGTTATGAGATATTTATACAAGCGTTTACAATTCCTAGATCCAATCGGTCTATACTACGATCCAGTCAAAATTGGGTACAACTGCACATGGACTCGAGTCACATGACTCAATTACAACAGACTCGAGTCTAATCACATTTGGTTCAGACCTGACTACAATAAGACTTACAAGTCACATGGTGTTGAATATTGACTTATATTTGTTAAGGAATCAAATCCAGGAAGAGTCGGTCGACCGGATTGGATTCGGTCTACCGAAGCACAACCCAGAAAATTTCGGCGAAAACGGGTCGGTCTACCGAATTGGATTCCGTCCACCGAACCGAGGATTCCAGACACTTAGTGTGCAGCTGGGATCGGACGACCGAATTGGATTCGGTCTACCTTCAGAGAGCAAGTGACACTTCGGAACAACGGGTTCGGTAAACCATTGAGGAGATTTTTGGTGTTCCGAGAATCTAAAAGTGTTTGGACAATTTGGCACAGTCCACCGAGGGGTTCTCGATCGACTGAAGCGTTGTTGGAGAATTCGTTAGTTCGTGGAAGAATCGTTCTCGCGGTCTACCGAGGCGCGTGAAAAGCGTTCCCTCGGTCAACCAGGAAGGATTCAGTTAACCGAATCGGAACAAGAATCACTCCTGTTGAAGCACGCACAGTTAACCGAACGGGCATCGGTTAACTGTGTCCCGACGAATAGTTCTGTTCGGTTTTGCTTAATTGTAGCTCAGTTTTTGAGTCTATAAAAGGGTTTGTTTGCTCTTAGTCTTATATCATATTGCATACAACATAGTTCCCTTCATTCTGAGTTGAGAGATTAAGGCTAGAGATAGATCTAGAGCGATTTGGAGGACTTATTGCCTCAATATACTTGTAATCTTGGTTGCTTCTCTTGTTGGAGAAGCGGAAGAAGGAAAGGAAACCCGCAGGAGACCCCCAAGAGCGTAGGCACGTTGCCGAACCTTGTAAATCGCGTGTGTCGTGGTTGTTTCAGGTGTGCACTTGTGTTTGCTTGTTTATTTTAATCTTATTATTGTTCTTGTTGCAATTGAGTTTGGGAGAGAGTCCGAGTTAATTCCGCAATCAATATTTGGTATACGTGGTGCGTTTAATCCGTGTTTCGTATAAGTGCATTGTTAGATCCCCTACCAACAGCCGGTATCAGAGTTTTGGTTGCACTTTCGATGGCAGAGGAAGCGTGGAACTTTCGGGTGGAGAAATTCACCGGGAATGGGAACTTTTCAACATGACAACGGAGGGTTCGTGCGTTGATGTCTTAGACGGACGAGCTATTGCTGACGTTGGATAGAGTTGAAAAGAAACCGTCGAAGATGACCGACGAAAAGTGGGAGAGTCTGAATCTCCGGGCTATTGGGATCATCGAGTTGTGCCTCTCGGATGATTTACTTTTCGAGGAATCAGCGAAGACCACGGCAGAATATTGGAAACTTCTGGAGGACAAGTTTATGAAGCAGAACCTTAGCAACAAATTGAATCTGAAGCGTCAACTGTACATGCTTCGGATGAAGGAGAACACGCCATTCATTGAGCATCTCTCGGTGTTCAATAAGTTGATAGCTGATCTAACTCAGCTAGATGACAAGATGGAGGATGTGGACAAAGCAATGTTGTTATTGACATCGCTGCCGGACTCGTATGAGAACTTGGTGAATACGATCATATATGGCAAGGATTCATTGGTGTTGGAGGAGGTCAAGGGCACGCTGATCTCCAATGATGCAAGGAAGAATTCGAGTAGTAGCTCTTTCGAGAAGGGTGAAGGATTGATCGCAGCACCGGAAAGGGGCAAGACGGGTAACAAAGGAAGAAACAACAGAAGAGGGTGGTCCAAATCAAAGGGGAGATCATTTGAATGTTTTTTCTGCAAGAATGTTGATCATATGAAGCGTGATTGTAGGGCCTTCAAGGAGTCGCTGTAGAAAGGGAAAGACGGGTACAACTCCGCTAGCGTGGTGGAGGAGATGAACGAAGCCGACGTTCTAACAGTTTGCGCTGCAGGTATCGACAAATCATCATCTGGATGGATTTTGGATAGAGGAGCATCTTTTCACATGTGCCCGGTAAAGGAGTGGTTAACATCCTATGAGCCACTGAAAGGAGGGATCGTTGTTATGGGCAATGATGCACCGTGCACTACCATCGGGATTGGTTCCATACAGTTTAAGATGTTCGATGGGTGCATTCGAACGCTGACGGGTGTGCGTCACGTACCGGAGTTGAAGAAGAATCTGATTTCTCTAGGAGAGCTTGATACTCTCGGGTGGAGATGGTCCGGCAGGGACGGAAAGATCAAGGTCACTCATAGGGTGATGGCAGTGATAAATGGAACCAAGGTGGGCAACTTGTATTGGATGCTAGGGAATGCAGTAGCAGGAAAAGGTGCAGCAAATGTTGCACACGACGAAGACAGCACCGCACTTTGGCATATGAGGCTTGGTCATATGTCGAAAAAGGGTTTGTGTGAGCTACACAAATAAGGACTGATGAAGGGTGTTAAGAGCTGCAAATTTGATTTTTGCGGGTATTGTGTCTTCGGTAAATAGCACAGAATTCGATTCAAGACGGTTATCCACAAGACGAAGGAAATTCTGGAGTATGTCTACTCAGACGTCTCGGGACCGACTCAGGTTCGGTCAAAAGGTGGAGCCGAATATTTCGTCACATTTATAGACGACTTCTCAAGGAAGGTATGAGTTTATTTTCTGAAAAATAAATTTGATGTCTTTGATAAGTTTAAAGCATGGAAGACCCAAGTAGAGAAAAGTACAAGAAAATTTGTCAAGTACTTACGGACAGATAATGGAGGTGAGTACACCTCAAGGGAGTTTGCAAGTTTCTGTGAGAAAGAAGGCATCACGAGGCATTTCGCCACACCGCGGAATCCGGAACAAAACGACGTAGCTGAAAGGATGAACATGACACTATGTGAACGGGCAAGGAGCATAAGGCTTCATGCGATTATGATAGTTGTGTATACTTGTGGAGTCTTGGAGATGGCACACACGTGTTCTTGCTTTTGTATGTCGATGATATGTTGATCGCGGCTAAGTAGATGAAGCATATAGATGATCTCAAACTGAAACTTCACGGGGAGTTTGAGATGAAAGACCTCGGGAGTGCAAAGAAGATTATCGGTATGGAGATCTCCAGGGATACCGAGAAAGGTGAAATTCTGCTAACTCAAAGGAGCTATATCTGGAAGATACCCGAGAGGTATAATCTCGAGAATGCCAAGCAGGTGGCCACACCTATTAGTGCTCACTTCAAGCTCTCGTTGAAGTGCAACCCCTCTACTGAAAAGGAAAGGAGAGATATGGAGAGAGTTCCATATGCTAAGTGCAGTCAGATCCATTATGTATGCTATGATCTGCACTATGCCAGACATTTCACTCGCAGTTAGCCTCGTGAGTCGTTATATGGCTAACCCAGGAAAAAAACATTGGGAAGCGTTGAAGTGGTTGTTGAGGTACCTGAAGGAAACCATGGATGTTAGTTTTAAGTTCACCAAAGATGGAGCACAAAGGCAGGTGGAGGGGTACGTCGATTCAGATTACGCTGGAGATCTGGATAAACGGAGGTCCACAACAGGGTACGTGTTTACTTTGGGTGGAGGTCCAGTGAGTTGGAGATCGGTTCTCCAACATACTACCGTGTTGTCTACAACGGAAGCGGAGTACATGGTTGTTGTTGATGCCAGAAAAGAAGCTATATGGTTGAAGGGTTTGGTAAGCTCTTTGGGGATGGAATAGGAAGTGACCAAATTGTATTGCGATAGTCAAAGTGCAATTTATCTAGCCAAGGACCAGACGTTCCATTCAAGGACCAAAGATATTGAAGTAAGGTACCATAAGATCTGAGAGTGGATCGAAGAAAGGCAGATTGTTCTCCAGAAAATCGACACAAGTGAGAATCCTGCGGATATGATGACCAAGGTTGTCAATCGGGAGAAGTTCGAGTTGTGCTTGAAGCTTCTCAATGTCCTCAGAAAGTGAGATGAAGGGCGCTCCGGGGGTCGCGCCAAACGGTGTCTCGTGAAGGCACGAAGGATGCGGGTTAGAAGAAGACTCAGGTAACAAATCTAAACCAAGGTGGAGATTGTTGAGTATTGACTTATATTTGTTAAGGAAGCAAATCCAGGAAGAGTCGGTCGACCGGATTGGATTCGGTCTACCAACGCACAACCCAAGAAATTTCGGCGAAGACGGGTCGGTCTACCGAATTGGATTCGGTCCACCGAACCGAGGATTCTAGGCACTTCGTGTGCAGCTGGGATCGGACGACCGAATTGGATTCGGTCTACCTTCAGAGAGCAAGTGACACTTCGGAACAACGGGTTCGATAAACCGTTGAGGAGATTTTTGGTGTTCTGAGAATGTAAAAGTGTCTGGACAATTTGGCATGGTCCACCGAGGGGTTCTCGGTCGACTAAAGGGTTGTTGGAGAATTCGTTAGTTCGTGGAAGAATTGTTCTCACGTTCTACCATGCCGCGTGAGAAGCGTTCCCTCGGTCAACCGGGAAGGATTCGGTTAACCGAATCGGAACAAGAATCGCTCATGTTGAAGCACGCACGGTTAACCGAACGGGAATCGCTTAATAGTGTCCCGACGAATAGTTCTGTTCGATTTTGCTTAATTGTAGCTCAGTTTTTGAGTCTATAAAAGGACTTGTTTGCTCTTAGTCTTATATCATATTGCATACAACATAATTTCCTTCATTGTGAGTTGAGAGATTAAGGCTAGAGATAGATCTAAAGCGATTTGGAGAACCTATTGCCTCAATATACTTGTAATCTTGGTTGCTTCTCTTGTTGGAGAAGCGGAAGAAGAAAAAGAAACGCGCAGGAGACCCCCCAAGGACTTAGGCATGTTGCCGAACCTTGTAAATAACGTGTGTGGTGGTTGTTTCAGGTGTGCACTTGTGTTTGCTTGTTTATTTTCATCTTATTAGTGTTCTTGTTGCAATTGAGTTTGGGAGAGGATCCGAAGTTAATTCCGCAATCAATATTTGGTATACGTGGTGCGTTTAATCCGTGTTTCATGTAAGTGCATTGTTAGATCCCCTCGCAACACATGGACCTAATGTGTTGGGCTCAATTGTGAGTCATTTCACTAAAGCAATAATCCAACCAGAGTATAAATAGGCTAAGTTGGACCAACTCTTGTGAGGACACAATGGCTTAGCTAAGTACACCAACTTGGATTAGGATTAAGCATAAATCAAGTTGTGCATACCACTTCACAATGCCCTTATCATCGCCCTGAGTTTTCTTTCTTACATACTTATTATAGGATATGTGGGTACGACTGCAAATTGCAATACATACTTGGCATATACTTTGGTTCATTAAGTGACATATACCCTGTGTGTAATAGGTGGATATTTTCTGAAAAATTAAAGGATGAGTGGGGAAAAACTTCCATAATGTGGCACATATATATACAAAGTAATACAAGCAAGTGTCGTTTGAAAATATACCGACATGTCCAATATAGCGATACACTTCATGTAAGAACATATGTGGATAACTTTTTCAGTCATTCATTAATCGATAACATTGATCTAACTTTATCTCCACAATAGCACTGGACCATGCACTCCTAATGTAGAGGAATCAAACCTCACCTTATTTCCACTGCAACTGTCTTTATTCTCATGTGAGACCAACTTATCAAAAAATGAGTGCACCAGCTTTTATTTTAGATCAGTACTAGGCCTAAATCTGTCCTCACATTAGATAGGTGGTGCTATTGGCATCTCCACTAATAATGGTCTCTTAAAAACCACCAGAGGAACCATATGATGCTTGTGGACCACCAACAAAAGGCGCTTTAATCACATCTGCTTTGATCATAACTTAGTTAATGCAAAGTGTGACTTTTCAATAAGGAAATTAATTGATGTAGGTTAAATTCATTTGCTTCATCTCGAAATCAATTGACGATGTACTAAAGCGTCAATTCATACCATAACTTTAGATTTTCTACTATTCTTTTGGCAAATGAAATATAGGTCTATAAAGGAAGTTGCAATCTCTAGGGAGTTACGTTGTATCCCAACTACCATGTCGAAAGAATGACCCCAAGGGAAGAGTGCATGTTTGATCCTAATCCTTATTAGAGTTGGCTAATCTTGTTTTGGTGTGTTTTAGGTTGATGTGATGGTAAGGAGTTGGGTGGACGGTTGGGATTGTTTGGTTTTGAGGTGAGGGGTTTATTGTAGGATTGTGTCTCTATGTATGTATATATTTTAAAAAATTACACACGTATATAAGATCGATTTCCATATGTTCGACGATTTCATGTACATTATTTTATATTTATTCTAATATCATGTAATCTACATATATATTAAAATAAATAGAAGAAGATCATACCAAAAGGTTCTCTAAAACCTTTATGAAGATCCGGAGTTACGTTGCCCGTTGAATTGTCGGCCGATTCGTCTCCAAGTGGTCACCAAACTCTAAACAAAATTAGAGAGAAATGAGTTAGTCAATCAATTTCTAAATCAAGGTTAGAATCTAGCTAATAACCCCTCTAAAGTTTCCTGAAAATTTAATCTCCAAACACTTAATTAACTAAAAGATTTTCGGATGGATTAGTGGATAGGTTAGGGAGAGAGAATATTTTGCATTAATTAAAACAAGAAAGGATAGAAGACTTATTTATAGACTCACTCCCAACACCCATATCATGGGTAATCCACTTACCCATGATCTCTTGTTTTTCTCTCCCCTAAACCAATCGCAATTTGACACATAATCATCATCATTCAGGTTTGACCATAATTGGAATAAATTCAACTTATGATCAACACTAATCTCTTAATAATTCTGACAAAATCGTGACCACCGGTCGATCGAAATTAACCAATCGGTCGACCAATTCAACATGAGAAAATGCTACTGGAAAATTTCGATCGGACTGAGCTATAAGTCGATCAACCGATTACTACCGAGAAAAGTTCCTGGAAGTTTTTGGTCGAACCACGACTTCAACCGGTCGACCGATCAATCCTAGTAAAAATTCCTGAATTTTTTTGGTTGACCCACGCGTCCTTCCGGTCGACCGTTCACGAGCTCAAAAGCCATTGTGAATTTTCGGTCGACCGGTACTCGAAAAACGTTCGACCATTTTGTCTGATTTTTGCCTTTATCAAATTTTGGATTTATATCCAACAAAATTCGATCTTTGGGGTCTTAGCAAATTCACATATCATGTAATACATTATCATATGTAATGTCAAAATATTACACCACATAATACATGCATCTCATATGAATTTATTTATGATTCCAACTACGTCATTTTCACGACATATTGATTTTATTGATTCACCACATGTATGATATTTCACATGAAATCTGATACATAATATGAACATAAAATCAAACTTCTTGTTTTCCAGTTTTGTGGTGTGACTTACAGGAGAATCTAAGCTATATTAACAATGATATTAAACACTTAATATCACAAACTATAACCGGTATCTAGCTACACATTATAGTTACACAATTAGCAAAGATGTCTTGTTCACTCGAACTAAAACATGATCAATTTAGTGATGTAAGAACATCACTTGTGCTTATCCCTTGCCTCATGATATTAAGAATATTATACAAAGTAGAAATGTGTCACATTTGTATTATTTTCATTTCTTGATCTCTTAAGCTAATTATTAATATGTAACTTAACACAAGTCACATTGCGCACATTATAATTTTGCTTTATCAAGGAGTCCACTAATATCATCACTCAAATAAAGAGGGGTAATGTCAATCTTTTGACGAATTATCTTTTCCCGCACAAGTTATGTTCAACCAACTATTGCCTTTATCACTATACTCATTGATAACTTTTGACAATAATCAAATTAAATACTTCATATGTAGAAAGACATAAGTCTCATATCTTAAGATTCAAGACACAGTGAAACATTAATGATACATAACACAATTCCATAATGTTTCACTTACTAGGTTTATTCAATATATAAGTTACCATTTTCCTCTTTTATATACCCGTGTAGTTAAATATTTGTAGAGTTACAACACTCTTTAACCAGCACAACAATCTTATCTTAGTTATTAATGTTCCATGTAAATTACCATGATTGTGAATAACTTTTGATTTATGTAAACCATTATCTTTTAGAACTCTACAGTTAAGGATTAAGAGTCTCTTCATTAACACTTCCAAAATACGAATACATTAATCAAGAAACAAAATGTTTACACATTCAATTCATAATAATTGACATATAAAAAAATACTTTTAGAACACATTCCCTTCATTTATAAGTGTTAATTGCATCTCTTTCTCACTTATTCTCTCTCTCTCAATATGTCTCTCCCTCTCAGCTCTCTAATCTTCAGCGAGAAGTGTTGGTGAATGTGAAGGACTAAAAGTTGAGTTCAGCAAAGCGTGACCGGAGGAGGTGTGATCGGCGCTCGGAGTGAAGTTCGCCGGAGAAGAGCTTTTGGTGTGGTGGTGATCATCGTTGGTCTTCAGAAGCTTCTTCAAGCCTTAAAGGTATGCCAAGTTTCGTTTTATTACACACCCAAGGTGTGTGAGTGGTTGGTTTAGTCGACGGTGGCCGTTAGGCGCGTCAAAAGTTGTTGTGCAGCAGGTCGATGTCGAATAACGGTCGATCGGCATGTGCCTGGGTCGACCGATGCTAGTGTAATTGTGGGATTCTTCCTTGCACCGGTCGAACGATGTCATTGGGCGGTCGATCGGTTAAGCATTTTAGGTGGACTCTGTTATTTTCGGTCGAACGGGTCCTCTTTATTGTTCGACCGATTGCATTGTTGGTAGGTTAGTTAGGGGCATAGACCATCTAAACGGTCGACTGATTGTGACTATCTGTTCGACTGATTGGTCATTTTGTTAATTGGAACTGGGAGTACTTGACTATACAAACAGTCGACCGACCATGACTTTTGGTTCGACCGATTGTATGTTGGTTTTGTTCGATCGGCTAGGTGACGGTTGAACCATGCTTGTTTCTGGACGGAGTGGTCGACCGGTGTGCTGTTTTCGGTGGACCGTTAATTCCCTGTTTTGTGCATTTTGTTTATGGTGTGTGTGATTGGCTTTGAGGGCAACAGGTTCACCGCCTTTTTGGGGCAATGAAAAGGACATGTGGGCCTGATAGTGATCGGTTGTGGCTCTGGTTGTGGGAGGTGTTCCGGTAGTGGTGTCTTGTGTGAACGTGAGGTGTGGGGGTTGGGTGAGAGGACCCTAGAGTCCCGTTGTGGACCGTGTCTGCTGTGGTTAGGAGATAGATTCCTGGAACCCAGTACCGACGACGATGTTTTACTGTTTGCTATGTTTGTGTATTATGTTTTACTTGTTACTGCATTGTTCATTCATGTTAGGAGTTTTGCATACGGGGTTTCCTTATGGAAACTCAGACATAGTTGCATGTTTTCTTTTCGGGCCGTGAGCGACGTTAGCAGGTGGTGGCCGATGAGGAGCACACATGGAACCAGATCCTGCTTGTCCCTCATTTTGGAGGTTGTAGTGATTATTTGTATTTCTTATGTTGTAAATCTTTTGATGTAATCGTACTTTTGAAAAACTCAGATATATGATATATATATATTACAGAAAATACACATATATATATATCATCGTGTGTTTGTATTTTCTGTAATATATATATATATATATATATATATATATATATCATCGTGTGTTTGTATTTTCTGTAATATATATATATATATATATCATCATGTGTTTGTATTTTCTGTAATATCATCGTCTATATATATATATATATATATATATATATATATATATATATATATATTAGTGCACCTTGTGTTTGTATTTTCTGTAATATCATCGTGTGTTGTGTTTTAACTCTGTTGATTGTCTTTTAAAAAGTTTGAAATTTTCTGTTGTTTTGAGGATGTTACAATGCAACAATAAGAAGATGAATTATTGTGATAAGTATTTGAGAAATTGTAAAAATCCTAATAACTTGAATGCAAATCATGACCCACTTCCCTATTGATTAGATCATCTCTTAACCCTAATACACATATATAACTTAGTTTGATTAACCAAAAAACATTACATTCTTTGTCTTAAAATAATAAAAACATGGATGCAGTGATCGAACCTCAATGATAACAAATTGCATTTTGGGTTATAACGAGAACATAGTGGATATATATTTCTTATCGAAAGAAACTAATCAAGGCATTTAAAAAAACTCAATCCAAGACAAGCTTTTAGTAGTATAGCACATTGATTCCTAGCTAGTACTCTTAAACCACATTTTCATATCACTACAAATTAGCCAATCCATTATATATTACAAAAGATACTAGATTAGTGAACCTACAAAACCCAACCTGTGAAGCTAACAAACAACAATAAATCAGATATTTGATGTGGCATGTGATGTCTTTATGAATGTGCTAGATGGTTTGGACCACAAACATATATGCCCATATATGTTGGCATTTACTACTCCTGTGCTCTCACCACAATATGTTCTCTCCATGTCTATGTCCAAGGGTGTGAGCGGGGCGGGGCGGGGCGGGGCGGGTTTTTGGTCCACCGCTACCCGCCCTGCATAAGTTAAGCGGGTATGCGGGGCGGGGCGGGTCAAAAATAAAAAAACTGCTACCCATCCCACATAAGGTTGGACTAGGTGAGGCGGGGCGGGTTATGCGGGGTTGGCGGGTTTTTTAATTTTTTTTTTGATTTTTTCTAAGAAAAATAAAAGAACATTAAAACTTGAAAAATTGTAAATACTCATTGTATTTTTTGGGAAATTGGATGTGTGTTGAGTGAAAAATTAGACATTTGGTTAGTGTTGAATAATGATTTGGTAAGGTGAGTTAATGGTTATGAGTAAAATTGAAACATTAAAATGATTTTGGTATATAAAAAATTAATAATATATTTGATTAGGCGGGTTGCAGGTTATGCGGGGCGGGTTGCAAGACAACCGCAACCCGCCCCGCTTATTAGGCGGGTTATGCGGGTGGCGGGTTAGCGGGTTGGCGGGTAACATTTTTTTGTCCGCTACCCGCATTAGGCGGGACGGGGCGAGACGGGTTGCGGGTAAAATATTACATTTTACAGCCCTATCTACGTCGATTGTCTTCTTTGCTGGCTTTAATTGTAACAATAAATGTTTGTTTGGTAGATGAACACAAAATTGTACGGCTAAATGGCTGCCGTGAATCATGTGAGGATGATCGGATGGCACCGCATGAGTTTAAGCTTTTTATTGAATTGGAAGTGTATTACTGTTTTGGAATTACAGTAAATGTACTGCACATCATCTTGTAATTTTTCAAAAGACGTACGCCACATGAACCGGAAGTGACAATGATTGGTAAGTTGACCGTGCATGTTTATGGTTTCTGCAATATGCTAATGCTTGCTTCCTCGCATAGTTTCTGTAATCTTAATTAGATATCTATAAAAGAGAAGTTCCTTGAAACATCACAAAAGTTGTAAATGATAGTGAGCAATATATAAGCTAATTCTTCAAACCTAGAGAGCTTTGAATCGCATAGTTTGACTAATATGGTATGTACACAAAATGGAACTTGAGTTCCAATAAGACTTCCATTGCCTACAAATTTGTATATGAAGTAAAATTCACAATTTCCACTCTAAATGAAAAGAAATCATGGAAGCGAAGTTCAGAAAGTGAAGTTGTAGATTTCACTCCCTTCCAATCACACGACATTTAATTACTATATGTTATGTCCAAATATAAGAATTTGATGGTTTACTGGGATAGTGTCATGTAGGGCTGGCAATTCGGGTCATGACACGAAACCCGAACCCGACACTAAATATCACGATTCGGGTCGACACGAATGACACGAACTGTAATTCGGGTCGGGTTCGGGTTGGAGTATTTCGTGTTTCGTGTAATTCGGGTTGACACGAATAACACGAACTGTAATTCGGGTCGACTTCGTGTTTCGTGTAATTCGTGTAATTAGTGTCAAACATGCTAGTTCGTGTTCGGGTTAATTCGTGTTTGTGTAAATTTGTGTCAAACATGTCGTAATTGGTGTCAAACATGTTATTTCGTGTTCAGATTAATTCGTGTTTGTAAAAATTCGTGTCAAACAAGTCAGTTCGAGTTATTCGGGTTAATTCGTGTTCGTGTCAACACGAACACGAAAAATGGATTCGTGTCAACGTGAGTCGTGTTCGGGTTACCAAATTCGTGTTCGGGTTTAAGATTAGATTTTCGTGTTCGTGTTCGTGTCGACTATTTCTTATTAATTCGTGTTCGTGTTCGTGTTCGGGTCAAGAAAAAACAGTTCGTGTCAATTCGTGTTCGTGTCAAACACGACACGAAACACGAATTTGCCAGCCCTAGTGTCATGTAATGGTTTCAACTTCTGATCACAAGTTTTTATGTCACGCTCCCCATTCACTCCCCTATTTGTCATAACGTAACGCGAGTGATCATTAAGTTTACCCTTACATAATCAGCTCCAAATATACCCTTACATAATCATATTTAAGATGTCAATCATATAAACTACACTTGATTCTTGATTTTCTCGAATCAAAATCCGATTGTCAAATTGTGATTCCAAAAGGAGCCTTGGTAGACTAAATCTCTAAAACTTATTAAAGCTCCAACCACAAAGTATAACAACAAAAAACAGCAAAATTAGAACATTACACAGCAAAACAAAGTCAAAAGTGTACATTTGGGACGGTAGCGCAGACAGCCTTAGGCCTCTCCATGGTCTTATCGGCGACCTCCATCCCGTGCTTTTCTACGATCTCCACTATATCCGAGGAGAACAAGTACCATAAACCCCAAAGAAACCAACTTTCTCAAATTTCCTTCAATTTCCACCAAACCAACCCAAAACAGAAAATAGCACAATACTCACTGTCCCATCCAACAAGTACCCTAAACCCCAAAACAAAACAAAAATTCAAATTTCTTTCGATTTTCATTTTTAAAAAAACAAAAAATCAGCTTTCTCAATTGTTTCCTTCAAATTCCACCAAACCAAACCAAACCAAACCAGCCCAAAATAGAAAATAATGTGGGATTATTGAGTTTGGGCTAGGCCCAAAAATAACTCCAATGTTGAGATGAAGATGAGAACTTTTGCCCCATGTGTCATGTGCTCACCTCACTTTTAGTCCCAGATTGGTGAAGCTAACAAGTTGAAGGATGTTGATAAACATCCAATTCACTTGACCCTTTGTAGGTGGATAGAGAGGAGGAGAGAATTCTCCACACACGTGCGCGCGCCCGCACGTTCTGTCCCGGTCCGGGGCGGGGCGAGACAGTGGGGTTTTTGGGGGAAATTAAAGGCTTTAGCCTCAAGGTGATGGGTGTATTTAATTTTTGGACCTCATGTTAATTGTTTTTTGCAATTAAGTCATTGACGGTTACAAGATTAAATACATATATATATATATATATATATATATCACAGTCGGTTTCCTCCTGTACACACATTTTATTCTCATCCTCTCTCTACGAAAATCGTCCCTCTCCGGCGATTTTAGGTCTCCCAATCCAGAGTTCTCCGGTGATCGATTCTTGCGTGGCTCCGCGCTGCTTTCGTGGTCCGTCAACTCCGGTGTGCGTGATGCATTGCATACATTTCCTCATATGTCTTTCATTTAGATTAATTTTAGATCAATAAATACTACTAAGGTATGTGTTTAGTCTTATTAACAGAATACAGGGACCTGAATGCAAATTACCCATTTCCCGAGCATAAATGCGTGCAAGAGACTCATTCCTGTCATAAAGACCAAGTTCAAGATTATCGGGATTCAAATGGAAGTCCATCCAAGCATAAACGCATTCAAAGACCTAATTACAAAAAGGTCAAGGACTTAAGCACAAAAGTAGTCAGGGACTTAATTACAAAAAGCCAAGGACCTAATTGCAAATTACGAGTAGCTTTTATTATTATGGAGAAAGTCTAAAGAAAAATCAATGTGGATCTCCAAATATATAAAGAAATAAAGTCGGAGCTCAAAAGAAAGGAAAGAATAAATCCAGACGCGCAAAGGATATCGAAATCATACCATAAACACACAGGAAAAATCCGGATTAAATCGGAGCTAAAAAGGTGGCGAATCCGCCGCACCTTATGTACAAAATGCGGCGAATCCTCCGCACAAAATTAGATCCATGCTCTAAAATTTTTACCAGTTGCGTGTTGACGCGTGTACTTTCCTATTTTATACATAAGTCCCTTGTATCAGCTATAAATAGCCCTGAAACGATGTTGTAGAGGATCTTCTGAATTTTAACCTTAGTTTTAATTCTTAGTTCTTGTTTTGTTCCATAGTTTTAGTAATAAAATTCTGTCTTTTATTTCTTGTTTTTAGTTTTATTTTGTAATTCTTCTAGGACCCCTTCTCATTCCCTCCATCTATGAGTTTCTAACTCTTTCCAAAGGGTGGAGGTGACGGATTTAGGGTGATGAGAAGAGAATAAAATTATTATTTTTATTTCGTGTTAGTATATTTTGATTACTTAAGTTTATGTTGAATCATTTATCATGTAATGTTTCATAACTAATATGATTTATTATAAGTTTCTAAATTCTCTAATCTAAACCCGATATCTAAACATCCACCCAACGGAATTCACCATCTTTGTTCTTATTTTAGTTTTATTTGTTCATGTTTCATGCTTTAGAAAATTAAAAACCAAAAATCTCAAAACCAAACTTATTCTTCTCTTCTTTTTTCCCCTACTAGAAAATCACACAAATAACAAATCTCTCCATCCTTGTGTTCGACCCGTACTTGCCACGTCTTCATTGATGTCGTGCACTTGCGGTATAAATAAAATTCTCATCAAGTTTTTGGCGCCGTTGCCGGGGAGGCGACGAAGGTTTTTGTTTATTTTAGTGATTTCGATTTTTTTTGTTTATCGTGTGCGCGATCTAACTATTTGGATTTACGTTTCAGGAGACAACAGAGTGCGCGGCGCAAACCGAGCACATTTGGAGCAAAAAGAGCAACGAAAACGCCACATATCAAGCACAACCTGCCGTACACCTGAAACATCTGAGCTTCAAATTTTTCTGGGACGCGACTCATCTCTGGGTGGACGCGTAGAGCTACTAGAAATTTTCGAGAGCGGGGGGAGAACCCGTCTGAGCACTGCGGAGGTAACTTTTCTATCCTTTCTCGTAAAATCTTAATTTTCGAAAAGTTCTCTTTCGTAGAACTGCACGTGTTAGGGCAAAATTCCATAATTGGCAATAATTCAACTCTGACCTAAAAATTGGCAAAACTAGAAGAACTTAGTGCATGCATCATATAATGTTTTGTTTGCATTATTCTTGCTAAATTCTTGCAAATTAATTCTTGTTGAAGAGTGCTGGAGGCTAGGTACGTATCGCGGTTTTTATCGATTGCATTTAAGCATATAATCTAATTTGCATACAACCTTGCAATTTGCACACAAATGGATGTAAAAACTGTTTTTCTTCATGTTGATCTTGAAGAAGAAATTTATATGGACCAGCCTGAAGGATTTGTAGCTTCTGGAAACGAAAATAAAGTTTGTAAACTTGTTAAGTCTCTTTATGGACTTAAACAAGCCCCAAAAGCTTGGCATGAGAAATTTGACAAAATTATATTATCATTTGGATTCCAGGTTATTGATTGTGATAAATGTGTATATTGCAAAGTTCAAAGTAATGCATGTATTGCATTGTGTTTATATGTTGATGACATTTTACTGTTTGGCTTTAATCTGAATATAATACATGAAACTAAGTCCTTCTTGTGTACTAAGTTTGAGATGAAGGATATGGGTGTTGCAAATGTGATCTTGGGTATCAAACTGACTAGGTCAGTTGATGGTATTTCCATATCTAAATCTCACTATGTTAAGAAGATTATTGAGAGATTTGGCTATACGAATTGTAGATCTGTGAAAACTTCATATAATTCATCAAAACATTTGTACAAGAACAAGAGTGGTGTTCCAGTTTCACAACTGAGATAATCTCAGATTATAGGTAGCTTGATGTATCTTGCAAATTGCACACGACCAGATATTTCATTCTCGGTGAGCAAACTTAGTAGATACACAAGTTGTCCTGATCGTACTCATTGGGAGGCTTTGGATAGAGTACTTAAGTACTTGAAGGGTACTTCTACCCTTGGGCTGCATTATGGGAAATTCTCAGCTGTAATAGAAGGGTACAGTGATGCAAGCTGGATAGCCAAAAACTCTGGGAGTAACGGTGATACAGGGTATGTTTTTACTCTGGGTGGAGGCGCAGTCTCTTGGAGGTCTACAAAACAGACCATATTGTCTCGATCTACTTTTGAGGATGAACTGTGTGCTTTGGATACAAGTAGAATGGAAGTTGAATGGTTGAAAGGACTCCTTTCTGAATTGTCAATGACTAGCAAACCAGTTCCTGCAATATCTGTGCATTGTTATAGTATGACTACTATTGCAAAGTTAAGAAGCTGAAAGTATAACCACAAACAAAGGAGACACATCCAAGTCAGACTGAAGTCTGTAAGGGAATTAATCTCGGAAAGGGTGATAGTTGTTGATTTTGTTGGTACCAAAGACAATACAGCTGATCCTTTAACCAAAGGACTTGATCTAGATCAAGTTCTGAAATCCAAGTTGGGGATGGGACTGAGACCCATTACATGACTCATCTAGAATGGCAACCCAACTAATCTGAGTGGAGATCCCACGAAGTTGGTTCAATGCGGTAATAACAAATTCTTGAGTGAGTCAAGTGCAACTCATTGGTGATACATTGTAGGTCATACATTGTATCTATGTCAATACCCCAAAAAATGGAGATGTTGCTGAAACTGCAAGTTTAGTAAGAGTGTAGACTCTGAATGAGTTTAAGTCTTTGAGACAAGATGTTAGCAGTGCATCTTTGGAGAAGCCCAACTATGTGAGGAAGGTCTCATTACTGATTGGCTCTCATTTACGATGACATTGCACCATCATTTTGGACCATCAGAATATGAAGACCCGGCAAGAAACCTATCCAAACTGACCCAACATGGGTCGGTGCTCGATTACCAAGCTACCAAGCTGCATTCGAGACCCTGGCGAGTCGAGTTGCGGGCATGACTCTCAATATTCTCTGAAGCATGTTCATCTCTGGGTTGCAACCTCGCATTCGTCGAGCCATCATTCCACAACGCCCTCGCGACCTTCACGGCGCCTTTGCACTCGCTCGGATCTATGAAGAACAGCTGGCCGACGAGCGTCTGTCCCGCCCATCGGTGTCGTGATCTCCGCCACCCTTGGAGATACCCCCACCCAGTCGTACACCAACGCGACCAGATCGACCCTCGGGCCCTTCGGACCGAGTCCCCATCTGTCGCATCTCCTTCGTCGAACAACAAACGCATCGTGAACACAACTTATGCTTCAATTGTGACGAGAAATTTGTTCCCGGACATCGCAGAAAGAACAAATCCGCCCTTCTCCTTATGGACGGAGACGACACTGACGCGTTCGAAGAAATGCCGACCCCAGCTTCATCAATCACTGATCCCTTGGAGGGCACACCCCCCACATCCCCCGCAACCTCAGAATCCGCCATTAGTATCCATGCTCTCCTAGGCCATCGTTCCGCGAAGTCCTTCCTTCTCACTGGCACGATCGCTGGTCGCTCGGTACAAGTTCTTGTCGATAGTGGGTCTACCCATAATTTCATTACTACACGCATGGCACGTTTCTTGCAGCTTCCAGCCATTGCTGTACCACCATTTCATGTTAGCGTCGGCAACGGGGAGTGTCTCCAATGCACGATCTCGTGTAAACAAGTCAGCCTCTGCTTCAATCAGCACACATTTCTCCTCGACCTCTTTGTGTTGGGCCTAGAAGGGGCGGATGTAGTCCTCGGAGTTCAATGGCTAGCCACCATTGGGGTTTTCGGGGCCGTCAGAGCCTATTTGTTTGCAAGGTGACATCAATCTCAACTTGGGCTCTATTATCCCCTATCAACTCAACAAATTGGCGGCACAAGACAACATTGCATATTGCTTCATGTGCATTGCGGCCCCTCTGAGTGATTCCTCGGGCACACTCGTTCCACCTGAGTTGCAACCGCTACTGCAGCGTTTCGACGATGTCTTTTCGAGCCTTTCCTGGTTCTCACCTGAATGAGACACTAACCATGCCATCCAATTACGGCCTCTCGCCCCACCGGTCCAGGTTCGCCCCTACCGCTACCTACACTTCCAAAAGGACGAAATTAAGAGGTTGGTTCAAGAAATGCTCGACGGAGGCATCATTCGGCCCAGCCGCTATGCTTTTAGTTCTCTGGTCCTTTTGGTCAATAAGAAATATGGCACTTGGCATTTCTGTGTTGATTATCGTGCACTTAACGCCATCACGATCCGTGATTGCTTTCCTATCCTGACGATCAATGAACTTTTGGATGAATTGCATGGGGCCACCATCTTCTCGAAACTCGACTTACGGGCTGGGTACCACCAAATTTGTATGTGTCCTGAGGATATTCACAAAACGGCATTTCACACCCACCACGGTCATTTTGAGTTCCTTGTGATGCCATTTGGTCTCTCTAACGCGCCATCGACGTTCCAAGCCACCACGAACCACGTTTTTGCACCTTTCTTGTGTCGCTTCGTGGTTGTGTTTTTTGATGATATCCTTGTTTATAGTGCATCCAGGACATCCCATTTCGACCACCTCCTCCAAGTGCTCGAGGTGGTGCGCCAACATAAGCTTGTGGCCAAACCGTCCAAGTGTGTCTTTGGTGTGCCCACGATCCCATTCCTCGGCCACATTATCTCGGGCTCTGGTGTCCAACCCGATCCATAGGTGGTTGCCGTTTGCGATTAGTCGGTACCCACGACACTCCGACAAGTGCGAGCCTTCCTAGGCCTTGCTGGTTATTATCGCAGTTTCATTAAAGGTTATGCTATTATTGTCGTGTTGATCTCTGACTTACTTCGAAAGGAGGGGTTTATTTGGTCGGATAAAGCCCACACCACGTTTGACACCTTGAAAAACTCACTCACCAGCGCAACAGTCTTGGTTCTCCCAGACTTTTCCATCCCATTCGTCGTCGAAACGGATGTGTGTGGTGTCGGTATAGGAGCGGTCTTGATGCAAAACAACCATCCTATTGCTTATTATAGCCGTAAACTCTCACCGACTATGCAGGGGAAGTCAACATATGTCAGGGAGATGTATGCCATTACGTCGGTTGTAGCCAAGTGGTGCCAATACTTGCTCGGTAATGAATTCGTGATCCGCACCGATCACATAAGCCTTCATTGTCTCATGAACCAAATTATTCAAACTCCCGAGCAACAACAATTCCTCTCCAAATTGTTGGGTTTTCGTTATTCAATCGTGTATAAGAGTGTCAAGACAAACATTGCAGCTGATTCCCTATCGCGTAGCTTCACGGATGGGGACGATGCACCTCCTGCTTTCCATGCTCTCTCCACACCGATGTCGACCTCCAAGCTCAGGCAGCAGCCCATCCCGGTTGGCACTACAATGGGACTCTCTTATTTCACAAAGGTCGCATCCACATTCCCTCCTCCACACTCCTTCCGGCCTTGCTCCATGATTTCCATAGCTCCCCTGCAGGCGGGCATTTGGGCGTCCAACGCACATTGCATCGTGTGGCATCACATTTCACATGGAAAGACATGCGTACGCCGGTCCACTCCTTTGTCCAACAATGTGACCTTTGTCAAAAGGCAAAACCAACATCCCACGCTCCTTATGGCCTCCTCTAACCAACCACACCGCCTTCACAACTTTGGAGTGATATTAGTATGGATTTCATCACCAATTTACCACCTTCGGGAGGTTTCACTGCTATTCTTGTGGTCGTTGATCGGTTCTCGAAGGGGGCTCATTTTGTTGCACTTCCGCCCCACTACAACGCTGCCAAAGTCGCCACACTTTTTTGGAATCATGTTGGCAAGCTGCATGGTATGCCACAATCAATAATCAGCGATCGGGATCCCATTTTTCAAGGCAAATTCTGGAAAGAGCTATTTAACTTGCATGGCACCACCCTCCGTTTCAGTTCTGCTTATCATCCTCAATCGGACGGCCAGACCGAGCGGGTGAATCATTGTTTAGAGCAGTATCTTCGTCTCTTCTCTCATGCACAACCCACTCGTTGGGCGCGATTCCTCAGTTGGGCAGAGTACCACTATAATACCACCTTCCATAGTTCCATTGGAATGACACCGTTCGAAGCCATGTTCGGTCGGAAGCCCCCGTGTCTACTTGCTTACACGTAATGAGTTGGTTGCACTTCTCCGGTCCAACTTGAATTGAGCTCAATCCAACATGAAGCGTCACGCGGACAAGCGTCTCACGGAGATTTCATTTGATGTTGGCAGCCTGGTTCTATTGCACCTTCAGCCTTATCGTCAATTATCCATCGCCCGACGATCCTCCCACAAGCTCTTCCTTCGTTATTACGGGCCCTATGAAGTTCTTCAACGTATCGGAGCCGTCGTTTATCGCCTGGGCCTGCCAGATTCTTCTCGCATCCACCCGGTCTTCCACGTTTCGCAGCTCAAGCCATATCACCCAGATACACCCGTTCAAATCCATTCGCTTCCCTCATCTGCTGTGGATGCCCATCCGGTTTGCCGACCCTTGGCGTTCATTGGAGAACACACCTTGATCCGTAATGGCGTTACCGTTCCCCAGGTGTTAGTTCAATGGGAATCGTTGGACCCTGACGAGACCACGTGGGAAGACAGAGATGCCATCCAACTGCAGCCCAACCTTGCGGCCAAGGTTGTTCTGATGGATGAGGGGATGTTACAGTGACTACTCAACCTACACATCAGCCCAGATCCACTCGCACGACTAAGAGGCCGACACACCTGCATGATTTCGTTTAGGTGGAAGGTGGAGAGGAGCAGCACATGGGAATGATGGAATACACGATTTCTGTTTTACCTTTACACATGTTACACCCTGATTGGGTTAGTGAATAATAACCTTGTACCTACACTATATGTAGGAGGTGTAGAGAATAATGGAAGGGAGCATAATCTCTATATTCTTCCTCATTGTCTCTTCTTCCTGCCTATCTTCTTCTTCTTATCCTCTCAACCCCGCTTCACTCCCTCCATTCTCATCCTTTGTCCTAACATATTGTTAGAATTTAAAAGGTAATATCTGTTATAAATTGCACCTATATATGTTTCAGGAGGCAACATGCAGGGGCAGATCTAGAATTTTTCGAACAGACATACCTAAAAATGACACATAAAAGTTTTTACATTAACATTTTTCATGACTTTAAGTCTTGGTATAGTTTCATAATAACAATTTGCGACTTTATGTCTTTAAATTGTTTCAAAATTTCAAGATCCGGAGTTTCAGGTCGAGATGGCTTAGTCTAAAAAAAGTTACTATATGTTAAAAAGTTATATGAATCATATGTTAACTCACAAAGCACTTTAGTTACCAAAGCACTTTGTGAATCATATGATTAAAACAAATTGTCATTAACTAAAGATGGTATTCACAAAGCACAAAATCACAAAGCACTTTAAATCTGTTAAATAATTGAGTTCTCTAGTTCTCTTATATATAGCTTCTTCCTCTCGTCAACGTGCATATTACTGACATTATGGTTCATTGATTCACAAAGCACTTTTAATCAAACTTAATAGTAACCACATTTTTTCTATCCAACGTAACTATTGGTGTAACATCCTCAACACAGCGGAAAATTTAAAATTTTAATAACACACAATCAACAGAGGATATTACGCAAATACTAAACACAGGTGCACCAACATATAATATATATATATATGAACCAAATGGAAACAGTAATCACTCGACCTCAACTGAGAGAAAGCTGGATCCGGTAGCGGTGCTCCTCTTCTCGGTCACCACCCCCTATCGCCGCTCACGACCTGAAAGTAAACATGCAACAATGCCTGAGTTTCCTGAGGAAACCCCGTATGCCAAACTCTACAATACATGAACTGAAAGACACCCTAGCATGCAATTCTACTGAACAAGAAAGCATCTCAAATAAAAGGCTGGGCTCCAGGGCTCTTTCACCCAACCACAACACACACCACAGTTACGGGGCTCCAGGTCTAATCTCAACCAACCACCGTACCACACACTCGTCGCCAAGTTGGGTTCCAGGTCTAATCTCAGCCAACCGCAGCTACCACGACACGACCAAGGGCTCCAGGTCTATTTTCAACCAACCCAAACGCATAAGGGCTCCAGGTCTATTTTCAACCAACCCCTACACGCGGTCCCTTCTCAGGCTCCAGGCCTCTTTCAGCCAACCTGAACGCACTACGGGGCTCCAGGTCTAATCTCAACCAACCCCGTACAGACTAGCTGGGCTCCAGGTCTATTTTCAACCAACCGCAGCTCTCACACAGTCACGGGGCTCTATGTCTCTTTCAACCAACCGCCGCAACACCACAATTCTATGTTGGGCCTCAGGCCTATTTCAGCCAATCCCAAGCTCTCGCACCGTCACGAGGCTCCAGGTCTATTTCAACCAACCACCGCAACCCTCGTGCACCCTAGCACACTTGTCGGAAGAACATCGCACCACACTCGCCCCACACGGAAGACCACAACGAAAGCACCTCCATAGTGCAAAACTGGACACAAACGGTCGACCGACCCAAAAGTCCCGGTCGACCGAATCAAGCAAATACATGGCAAATCACCTCGACCAGCACTCCCTTGGTCGACCGATTTCCCAAACCACACTCGTTCGGTCGAACCAAAGTCAAGGGACGGTCGACCGTTTAAATGGTCAACTCCCAGGTTCAACGAACAAAACGACCATTCGGTCGAACGGCAAAGGGGCCCCATCCGACCGAAAGTCACCAGGGACAAATCTCACAACGAATTTGGTCGAACACCCGAGCACTCTCGGTCGACCGAATCGCACCAAGGAAAAATCCCTCACACGCACCACGAATCTGGTCGAACGTCGAGACCTCCTCGGTCGACCGAATTCCTCCAGAGTGTTCCCCACGCTCAGCACACAAGTCCGGTCGACCGAAACTTGAAGGGAATGTGTTCTAAAAGTTTTACTTTTAAATGTCAATTATTATGAATTGAATGAGAAATCATTTTGTTCCTTGTTTATGTTATTCGTCTTTTAGAAGTGTTAAGGAAGAGGCTCTTGGTCCTTAACCGTAGAGCTCTAAAAGATATTTGTTTACATAAAACAAAAGATATTCGCAATCATGGTAATTAACATGGGACATTAATTACCGAGTTAAGATTGTCGTGTCGGTCATAGATCATTGTAGCTCTACAAGTGAGTGACGACACGGGTATGCAAAAGAGGAAAATATTACTTTTTTATACTGAATAGACCTAATAAGTAAAATATTATAGAAATGTGTTTCTGTGTCATTAATATTTTACTATGTCTTCGGTCCTTTGATATGAGACTTATATCTGATCGCTTAAGAAGTTCTTAAGTAGACTAGTGTCTTGAGCTATCGATGAGTGTAGTGTAAAAGCATTAGTTGGTTAAGCATAACTTTTGTTGGAGAAGATAGTTAGTCAAAAGATTATCATTGCCCCTCTTAATTGAGTG
Organism: Triglochin maritima; assembly: GCA_963682175.1. Classification (NCBI taxonomy): domain Eukaryota; kingdom Viridiplantae; phylum Streptophyta; class Magnoliopsida; order Alismatales; family Juncaginaceae; genus Triglochin; species Triglochin maritima. The sequence continues at coordinate 62,279,564 of OY821770.1, forward strand.
ATGATATTAGTGGGCCCCTTGATAAAGCCAAGTTATAATGTGCACAATGTGATTTGAGTTAAGTCCCATATTTATAACTAGCTTAAAGAGATCAAGAAATGAATACTAATACAAAGATGACACAATACTACTTTGTGTGTATTCTTAATATCATGAGGCAAGGGACGGACACAAGTGGTGCACTCCATCACTAAGTGGATCGGGTTTTGGTTCGAGTGGAATTAAGACATTTAACTAATTGGGAGATATAATGTGTAGCTAGAAACCACTTATAACTTCTGATATTAAGCTCTTAATATCACTGCCAACTTAGTCTAGATCCTCTCATAGGTCACACCGCAAAAACCAGGAAACAAGAAGCTTGATTTTGATTCATATGATGTGTCTGGTTTCTTATAGAAAATATGACACATGTGGTGAACAAGTAAAATCAATTATGTTGTGTATAAACATAATTAGAATCATGATAAATTCATATGAGATGCATATATTATGGGATGCAATAATTTATTATTACATAGGATAATATATTGAATAAGTTGTGAATTTGTTGAAACCCCTAAAGTTCAAATTTTGTTGGAAATAAATCCAAAATTTGAGAAAGGCAAAATCGGGTAGAAGTTCGATAATCCGTTATGGTTCGGTCGACTGAAGGATCTATGGATCGGTCAACCGAACGTGGAACGGATAGTCGTAACTGATTGACCGAACTTGACCAAAGTGTCTGGATCTTTGGTACGGTGTACCGAACCAGAAACGTCGACCGGACAATGTCAAGTTCCGATATTTTCGGTTAACCGAATGGCAATTGGTCAAAGACGCGAATTCGTCCGAACGGTTAAAGAAGAATTTTTCTCCTTAAGAATCGGTCATCCGTCAAGTGCACGGAAATCCGAACGTGACATATTCGGTTAACCGAGTATGTCTCGGTAGACCGAGTCCCGATCGATTTTCTGCCTTTGATAATTAAGAGATTAATTTGATCAATGGTTGGATTAGCTCCAAACTTGGTCAAACATTTTGTGGGTGCATATAATGCATTATGGAATTAGTTTGTGAGAGAAAATGTCAAGAATTCGTGGCTTAAGAATAGCCATGATTGAGAGTAAGATTGGAGCCTATAAATAGGTCATTATTCTCCTTAATTATGTTAGAAGTTTGCTAAATATTTTCTCTCCTAATTCACCACAAAAATTCACGAAAATTCTCTTAGTTTTCTAAGTCTTTGAAGGAGAAATCTCAGAGGCTAAGGAAGGGGTTTGTAGCTAGATTCTAAGCTTGTTTGGAGATTGATTGGCTAGCTCCTTTCTCTCCAACCTTGTTTAGGGTTTCGGTGAACACTCGGAGGCATCCGGCGCAACGAGAAGCGACGATTGGTTTCCTCAACGTCTCTGAAACGTCAAGAAGTTTTTGAGAACTTCTAGGTATGAATTTCGGAGTCCCTTTATGTTTGTTTTAATAAGTTTTTGAAACTAGTTGTTAAAACAAACTGATGCATGCATAAAATAAATCGAAGAAAATTGTAATAGATCCTTATTATACATGAAAATTCGAAAAATATATATGTATAATTAAACATGAAATCCTACAAAACTACCTTCGGTCGAACCGACCACTATTCTCACTTAAGTCACGGTCGGACGAAGTCAATGAGCGGTCGACCGTTTGGATGGTCAATCGCTCCCAACCGACTTAAGACAGTGCACACGGTCGAACGGCAAAGGGGACCCGTTCGACCGAATCTCACCAGGCTTGCCTCCCATGCATAATCGGTCGACCGCCCCTGGGGCATCGTTCGACCGATTTGAGGCAGAACCTGAATTCTCTTCATGAACGGTCGACCATTTGCACCAACCGGTCGACCGATCAGGCAGTGAAATCTGCTGCATGTTTACTTGCGACGAGCCGAAAGGCCTACCGTCGACTTCCAACTACTCACGATAATTAAGTGAGTGAGCTTGACATACCGGAAGGCTTGAAGAAGCCTTTGAAGAACCGTGACGACGCCTCCACGAGCACGTCTCCCCAAAACACGATCCGTCGACGAACCTCGCGTCCAAACGACGATCAACACCTCCTCGACGATCCACACTCACGAATCCACCTCCGTCAACCTCCAACACCCAACCATGACCACAGAACACGAGTTAGGTAGAGGGAGAGAGAACCAACGCAAAGGAACGAGTTAAAACCAACAACTCACCACCAACTACCACCTTCGTTGTTCCTCACTTCGCCGGGGATCACCAACTCGCCGGAGCTCGAACCTCTCGCTGGAGCACACCACTGAGGTAGAGAGAGAGAGAGAGAGAAACGCGAGTGAGAGAGACGTGAGAGAGAGAGAGAGACTCGCCTCTAAATATCTTTCCTTCCTTCAATCCTCACCCTCCATCTCAATCCATCCATCTCCACCACTCATCTCATCTCATCTCCATCTCAACCCTCCATCCATCTCCTTCAATCCCAGTCGTCCATCTCTATCACCCCTAATCACCACCTAATCAACAACAAAACCCAATTAGGATTAGGTTTAGGATAAAATCCTACAATTGGTGTATCGAAATGCATAATAATATGATTATAGAATGAACAATAGTTTTAGCTTACTTGAAGGGTTTAGATTTGTTTATTATTCTTCCATTATGCTTTACTCAACCCATAACAAACAAGTTATCCATCTATTTACCTTATCCTTGACATTTGTTTTACTCTAAAAATTATCCATCATATGCATTAGCAACTGTCTTTGAGTTTGAATTTGTTTAACAAATGAATTTGTTTAACAAATTCAATACAAAACTGACAAGAATTTTATCAATATCCGAACCCTGAAATGCAGAAATCAATTATCTGGGGGCTAAATAACTTTAAAAAACATGCAATAATTGAAATTAAATATATTTGCAGACTGCAGTGTTGTTAGCACAGCATTTCATGAGGGTGTGTCTTCTCAATACTACATCAAATGATTGAAACAAGAGATGCTACAGTTACAGACAAGAGAATGAAGACAATCATAGACATGTCACCCCTAATAATGATATTAAACTGTGACATGTTTCCAAAGTTATGCATACCCCACAATTACCAGCTAGAAGTTGAGCTCTAATTCGTGTGTTTTCTTTTCAAGAAGCCATCTGTTAAATGTTTTTTCAATTATAATGGTATGAGCAGAAAAGGGGAATTTACCCAACAGTCCATCACTTGGAAATTTTTGGAAGTCATTACATTGTTTTCAAATTAAGGCATGAACTGAATGTAACTTCGAGAGAGAACTAAATCAAGAATATCATGGTTTCTTTACTTGGGTTCTTGTTTTCTCTCAATTGTTTAATCCCCGAAGAGTCTTTTACTTATTAACATTTTGAATTGCTAAACGTCGCCCCAAAATTACTTAAATCAGTTGTGTGAGTTACCATTTTGTTTTTCTCTCATTTCTACTTATATATCTCTTTATTTTACTCTCCTATCACTACTCTCTCTTCATCTTCATCTCATAATCATCAAAAATAATGTTTGGGAGGTCAGGAAATGAGCCAACAGACGACCCGATGCACTCGAATCAGGTAAAATGTCTAACTTCTTTTCAGTAAAAAAATAAAATAAAGGGCGTCCACCGGAGCCGCCCATCGGGAGGGCATTTTTTGCAGACGCCTGGGGGAGGTGTCTGGCTTAGACGTCCTTATTTTTTATGATAAAAAATCTTAAAATTATAAGATATGTTATCTCAAATCATTTCAGGTTTCGTTCCAAGATTTTTGGTATTAATGAGGTGTATTACAATGAGTTTTTTTGTAGGTCGGGATGTTTTACCAAATGCCACATTGACTTGTCGGTCGGGGGTCTCGCTCACCGGTGAGCGAGCGGCATTTCACCTCGCCGGTGAGGTGACAAAGGGGCAGCACCTTCTGGAAAAAGTTTGGATCTTAAAATTGTTGGATCTGTAAATTTTTGAATTTTCATCACTTACAAAAAAAACTCAATGTAATCTAACACGTTATCACTGAAATCTTGCAATGGAACCTCAAATAACTTAAGATAATACATCGTATAATTTTATGAATTTTTTTGGAGTGGCGTTTACAACAGTCCCCCATGGGGGGCGTCTGGGTAAAATGCCATCCCCATGGGGGAGGTGTCTGGGTGTTTTACCAAGACGCCCCGCCTAATTTTTTTGTTTTGAAATTCGCGTGATCCAAACGTTTCGTCAGACATTTTCGTTGTGTTGGTACCGGTAAAGTAAGGAAAATGTAGACATAATCCTTTGGTTAAGAGACGGGACGAAATGTGTATTAAAAGAATTGTGATGGGCAAAATGGTAATTACACAGACGATTTAAGTAATTTTGAGACGATGAATAGTAGTTCCCATTAATTAGGTTTCTTTTGCATAAATCTTAGTTACCTAGCTAAATATATTCTGGGATTCCTTTCTTTTGATTCAGTACTTACATTCGATATAAATATAACAGGAGGGTGAAAAACAAACATTATGTAAATTCTTATAAACTCGGTTGAATCTATTGGTATGGTTTTATAAGCTAGCGTGACTTACAAAGAAGATAAAATTAACTTAGTATTTGAAAATAGAGTCGAAAAATAAAAAAAGTTTTTAAATTTCAAATATGAAAAATTACATGGCAATAAAGATATGTTTAATTTGTCTATAAAACACCAAGAAGATGACCCTACAGAAGTTTTAACAAAGTTTTAAGTGTGAGTTCTAGCTTCTTAGACTTAAGTTTTTAACTTATCATTATCAACGTAGCATAATATAATCCTCTGGGGTTGTAGTAGAGTGATTATGAGTGAGTACGTGAAGACGTAAGTTTGAAATCTCGTTCTACATGTCAAACGTTCCGGTGCAAATAGTGTGAACTATCTTCGATTTAGAACCGTAACCTATCTAATGGAACTAGGACGGTATCGGAGAACTCTGGATCATGAAAAAAACAGAGAATATATGCTGCGTAGATTCTTTGGAAAGATTAGCCAAAACGCATGGTTTTCCTAAAAGTTTGTCGGTGGGACCCAAACCTTCAAGTTTACTGACGTGTATACTCTAACTAATATAAGATGACACGCACGGGCCCACATTCTTAAATGGCATCACATAGCTGGTGTCCACGTCAGTAACAGGTACCTCATTAAGGACGTGACAGTTTTCTCATGATTTGATTAAGACCCGACAGTTGGAGGGCAATACGGGAAATGCACGAACCGAAACCGAAACTTGAGTAGGAGTGCAAATGGATATGAATTATTTTTTACTTTTCAAAATGCGTAAACCAAGATGAAAAACTTGAGCTTGTCTAATAAAAGTGCAAACGAACATGGTATTATGGTACATTATTCATCTTCTTTGTCACTTCCAGTCTTCCACTAATGGATGTTGTCGACCTTTTGTTTCAAAATTACCCCTTCGTTGCAACAATAATTACCGAGAATTGATATACTTTTCACTAGTACGTTGTGTTTATTGGGTAATTAAGAGTAATTATTGTTTTGTGTTTTATAGTTATTTGGTGTTGTCTGTATTTAGTGTAAAGGTATTTGGTTTAATGCCTTCGTTCATTGCTTGAGTTAGTTTTCCGTATTGTATGAGTAAAAGCTAAGAAATATCATACATATATAGTTTTCTCATGTACAATAAATCAATACACTGACATAACAAAGTTGTACCACTTTTTGCATGATAATCATAAATATTAAAACTCGAAGATGGTTGAGTTAACACTACAATTTCTATGTTTCCTATTTAAATCACGGTTCAAGTTCTACGTGTTACGGGATTACCTAAAGACATAATTGCGGATTTCATATAAATGTGTCTTTTTTCTTCTTATCTACCAATTCTGAATTATTTTTTTAAAAACAATTTTTTGATACATATTTGTTGGTGTTTGATCAATTAGACGGGACATCAACCAGTGGGTACTTTGGTAAAACAAAGTCCCATCCGGAATTTCTGCCAGGTGTCGAATCCTAACAGAAGATTAACCTACAACACCCGGTAGTTAAACACGATTAGAGTTTACATAATGACGATCCTCCAATGTGGGCATCTTTGCCAGCGAAGAGGGTGATGGATCGAAGTCAAAAGCTGGCATTTCCCCCTCTCTGCTCCTCTCTTTTAAATCCAAACCCACCACTCCTTCTGCTCTCCATCATGGCCTCTGCGTGAGATCTGTGGTTGGTTTTTGGTTCTGACAATGGCGTTTTCTCCTCGCCTCTCCCCCGAGAAGAAGCACTGGTGGTTGAGCAATAGAAAGGTGAGAGCCTTTTGGTTTTTTGACACAATGCGGTTGGTTTGATGGATTGTTTAGTGGTGTTTGTGTTTTGGATTGGTAAAAATGAACTTTTGATTCGACCCTTTTGCTCCAAGCAGTGATTTTTGTGTTCTTTTGGTGTCTTTTTTTGGTTTCAAAAGTTGTCTTTTGAATCTCTGATCAAATCCAATGTCCAAAGTTTAGATTTTGCTGTCCTATTTGTGTCTTTTTTTACCCAAAGATCTTAACTCATCAAAATCAACTATTTTCCACCCGAAAATTGTTTTTGTTTTCGATTTGTTTATGTTGTCTTTTCTTTGCTGATGTTCCATTACTAATGTTTTATGACCGCTGGATCATCAAAATCCACTATTTTCCAACCAAAAGAACAGTTTTTCGCCGGTAAGTTTTGTTTGTCTTTTCTTGTTAATACCCCATTACTACTCTTTTACCGTCACTGAATCATCAAAATCAACTATTTTCCAATAAAAAAACTGTTTTTCGCCATTAAGTTTTGTTTGTCTATTTTTTGTTAATAGACCATTACTACTCTTTTACCACCACTGAATCATCAAAACCAACGCTTTCCCACCCAAAAATCATTCAATAAAGTTTTCTTGTCTTTTCTTTGTTATTACTCCACAACTACTATTTTACCACCATTAAATCACCAAAACGAACCCTTTTCCAACCAAACAATAATTTTTTTTGAATAAGTTTTTTCGTCCTTCTCCTCTATTATTTTTTTGCTTTTTCAGTCCTATTCTTTTCCCCCACCAAATAATCAAAATAAACTCTTCTTAGTTTTCCACCCAAAAAAGCTGTTTTTCCCTATAATTATTTTCGCGCACTTCTCTTGTCTTTTCTTCATTATTACTCCATAACTCCTCTCCGCATCCAACCAAACAACCGAAACAGGTCCTTCTGCTTTGTTGACATGATAAAAAAATTTAAATAAAACATGTCTTACAATTTTTCCATATATATCTTTCCTTGAAGTACATTACATTTTTTTATTAATTCCCAACATTTAACTTAATACAGGTATAGCTCATGATGTCAGAACATGCTTCTAGCACGGTTAATCAAGATAAATAAAATCTACTAACTTAGACATTTTGTTGTTTATTACTTCTTTTTTCTCTTCTCCCTATCAACACTTGACTCACTTTTTTCAGGAAAAAAAGTTTAAAAATGTATCATAAAACCACATTACATAATAAAAGTGCTAGAAAACAAGCATACGTCAAATTAAATTTGACAACAAAAAAAATTGAATTACCAATTTTTTTTGTACAATATCAATTTCTAATATAAAGTTCTCAAAAAATAAAAAAACTCAATTTGTACTTTTCATTTTTACACCCTGACTGACTATGTCAAACCCCCAAGAATTTGAAAATTTAGATTTCGACCCAAAAATTAAAATTCTCTTAAATAATTTTGCCATAATAATTTCAGATGATAGAGAAGTACACGCGCGAAGCCGAGACGCTAATCTCGACCCAATCGCCCTCCTCCATAACCCACGCCATAACCCTCCTCGACGCGGCTCTATCGCTCTCCCCCCGCCACGACGCGACCCTCGAGCTGAAAGCGCGTTGCCTCCTCTTCCTCCACCGGTTTAAGGAAATTGCGGACATGCTGAGGGACCACATCCCCAGCTTCAAGCCCGATGAGGACGCTTCGTCGGTGTCACTTTCGTCGGAGGATTCGGCCGGGTCGGTCAGGTCGAGGGCGAGGTTGATTGAAGGGGAGGAGAAAGGGAGGTGCTTTGGGGTGTGGGAGTTGAGGAGGAGAGTGTTGGGGAGGAGTAGGGAGGGGGAGGGGCAGTGGAGGTAATTTTTTGCTTCTTTTATGGGCCTTTTGGTAATTGTGTTTTCATTTTGGTCGGTAATTTTCTTTTTCGTAATTGATTTCAAACAGTAAATTGATTTTGTAATTTGAGACTTCTTTTTTTTTGAAATTAAACATATACGGGTGTCTTCACGGATTTCAAATTGTTAGAACAAAATGAAGTAAATTTTTGGATGATATATTAAAATTGTAATGACAAATACTTAAGGACATACAATTTTTTTGTTTTTCCATTGGATTATGAGCTTGTATGAAGATTCTAATGCCCCTCCAGTTTATCGAGCACTATATAGTTGACATTTTTGTCGTGAAGTTGTTTATTTGAGAATGCAAAACTTGAAACATTACAGTCTTTTACATAATTTGGGTATCATTTTGGAGTTGATTGAAATGCTCTTATTTTCCGTAAGATAAGTGATACACTTTGTAATATTATTTATAGTTTGTTTTAGGCAAGGCTTAGATTAAAACGTTAATGTTTGTTAAATTCTTCAAATTATATATATTTTAAACTTTGGAAGTCAAGCTATCATAATTTTTACCATAGAATAAGTTGTATTGAGTTTGCTACAATAATGATCATTATGAATAGCATTAGCTGATTAAGTGACTAACTAGAGAGACTAATCCTTGGTAGTTATTACAGGTACACTGTTCTAGGTCAAGCCTGCTGCCATTTAGGCATGATGGAGGACGCCATGGTGCTCCTCCAGACCGGCAAGCGCCTCGCGATGGCCGTCTCACGTCGCGAGAGCCTCGACCTCCACGACGACGACTTTCTCTCCCTCTCCGCCCCTGCTGCCGCCTCCACCTCCCTCGAAACCACAACCAATCTCCTCAATCACGTCAAGCTCCTCCTCCGGCGCAAGGTGGCCGCCGTCGCCTCCCTCGACGCGGGTCTCCCTTCCGACGCCATCCGCCACTTCTCCAAGATCCTCGACAGCCGCCGTGGGATACCCCACGCCTTTGCTGCCGCCTGCTACGTCTCCCGCGCCGCCGCCAATCGGGCTGCCGGCCGGCTGGCCGACGCAATTGCGGATTGCAATCGCGCCCTAGCGCTCGACCCGGCCTCGATCGCGGCCCTTCGGGCCCGTGCCGATGTCCTCGCGGCGGTTAAGTTGTTCCCCGATTGCCTCCGCGACCTCGACCACCTCAAGCTTCTCTATGATGCTGTTCTCCAGGACGGGAAGCTACCGGGGCCGGTTTGGCGGCAGCACGACGACGTTCGATTCTCGGAGATAGCCGCCTGCCGAAGGACTCTTACCGTTAGGATTCAGGAAACTAGAAGCCAGGGGGCGACCGGAGGAGGAGAAAGTGGGAGTGTAGATTACTACGCTTTGATTGGCGTCCGGCGAGGTTGCAAGAGGTCGGAGTTGGAGAGGGCGCAGTTGTTATTGTCTTTAAGACACCGACCGGAGAAGGCGGCAGCGTTTGTGGATCGGTTGGAGTTTGCGGACGAGAATCACGATATCGATGCGGTTAGGGATCAGGCGAGGATTTCGGCGCTGATTCTCTATCGAATTTTGCAAAAAGGGTACGCGAGTATAATGGCAAATATCGTCGCCGAGGAGGACAACACGGTGTCGGTCGGGTCGGACGAGGCGGAGGTGAAGGTCTTTAAGGGGGTGTTTTGTAGGGATATGAGGGTTGTCGGAGGTTTATTGTCGCAATTCGGGCGGCCAATGGCGGTGAATTACGAGGGATTGAGTTGCGGGTAGTCGTCGACCATGACTTGAGCCGCCACCGGAGGTTGTGGTGGGTTTTTATTTGGTTTGTATAGAGGAATGTAGTGGAGGGAAACATTGGTGTTTTGAATTGGGTGATTGGTGTGATTTAGAATTTAAATTGCTTTTGATTAAGCATAAGCACTTGTATGCTCAATTTGTGCTTCAACTCCTCTCCTCTTGTTCCCTACGTCTATGAATTTTGTTTCTACCTTTCGTTTTCTTGTAGCTGGCAAATATATAAGTTTTTGTTTCTAAACTTTAATGAACTCAAATGTTGTTTGACACCTTTAATTCATATTCTAATGGTGTTGAGTTATTTAATGAAAAAGTGTCTGCAAAACCAACACTTGTTAAAATAATATAATAACTCCATTAAACTCGATGAAACAAATAAAGTAGGAGCGACAAACTTCTTCTTTTTTGTGATGATATGCTAGAGAGAAATTTCTACATCTTAATGTTATTTGCAGCTTATATAATTGGTACTGACGTATAATCATCTTCTTAGGTCAAATTACAAGTATAAACCATCATATCTCTTACCGAATGAACAACATAATTTAAAATGGTGTAGCGGTATTTTCAAAAGTTAAACAGATAAATTGTTCCTCATAAATCAAGGCGATAATAATCTAGCTTCCAAGATATAACTGTTTAGAATAGTAGTGAGTTGGAACATTTGGGAAATTCATCTTAATTTAACTTTACAAATTTTATACTCGCTACATATTATTATATTTACAGGCAATTCTTTTAGCTTATGGTATCCTCACTTCCTTTCACACCAATTTTTTTTATATATTTCGACCCAAACGTTTTCATGACAGGACTTCACAATTAGGGATATCAAAAAAGCAATTGACAGTAACACTAATATCACCAATTAGGATTAGAGTTCAGTCGGTGGACTTTTAACTGTAGGTTAGACCAAGGTCAAATCCAAAATTAATTAAAGAAATCCCAAATGCTTTAAGAAAAATAGCAAGACTAATATTTGCAATTCACAAGTTATTTCACAAACAATATATATAGTTGAATTCACATATTGCTGAAGCTATGCGGAGGGAAGAGAGGAATATAAGAGGCGTCACCAAGTAGAAGAATGACTAGTTAGGAAAAAATATGGGTTCACACGTTAGTCTTGAGACTTATTATCGACCATTTTGGAATCGTTTTGCGATTCACAACCTGAGTTTCTAATTAATTTAAATTATCCGGTTATAAAGAAACAATATATTTACAATTCACAATGGATAAGTTCGGGAATCAGAATCAGCTTACAACTGTAGAACCCAAGCTGTAGGCTGCAGCAGCCCTGCAGGAAGAAACGTGAGGTTTGGTACAAAGCTTTGGATTTTATACACAAACAAATATTAGAAAAATGTCTAAACTTCTGCATCTATCACTTCAGCACCATGTTCTCTCTCATCCAAAATATCTTTCGGGGTTTTGGGAATTGGGACCCCATCCAATGATCTCTACCTGAACTGTAGCCTTACAAATGTCACATGCATGCATGCATGCAATGCCGTGATGTGGTCAAGTTGATGCTCACTTCTATGTGATTTTTAATATTTTGTTTCTTTTACTCCGAATTTCCCGACATGCAATCGAACTTTACACTTATTTCGAATAATTTTTGCTTGGCTCGTTATAACGGCTCGACTCGGTTGTTACTAAGTCGAATCTAAGTAAAAATATCCATTCGAAAAAACCAAGTATGTTCATGGAACATATTTTACTTAACATCACTCCTAATTTCATAAATACCGTATCAATCGCTCCAACCGTCGGTTTGCTTACACTCTGAAATGAGATTATTGATTTTGTAGTACCTCAGTGAGACATAATCAGGATTATGACTGTAAATGGATATGATCAAAATCGTTTAACCGTTATAACTGAACGGACGGGTAAAGTAACGAGTTGTCAAAATCATAACCGTTTAAATAAATGAGCAGATAATGATACATGATTTCACATGCGTTTAACCGCGAAACATAATAAATATATAATATTTTGTTATGTATACTATATACATATAATTTTTGTATTATTATTTTCAAATATACCCCAAAAATTCAAAGATTATGGATTTTTGGAGGTTTTGATTATAAATTTATGGATGTTTGATGTTAAATATTATAAGTATTATATGTTTAGTTTGATATCCGTTTATCCATTTGATAGTTTTTATTCATTTAACCATTTACTCAATTCTTATATCGATTTTAGTATCCATTAAGTTTTAACCATTTAACAATTTAACCGCCATAACCGTTTAATTAAATAAAATGGGTAGAGTAATGGGTAGATGTAAAAATAGACGGGTTTCTAACCGAACCATGAATCATTTAATTAGGCGGGTAGAGTCAGAGTAAACCCTATAACCACTCACGAACCGTCCATTTACAACCCTAATCAAGATGCATGTGAATTGTTATATACTTTTATTGGTTTATTTACACAACAGCATGGATGATCTTTCTTTTGTTTTGGATGGCATTCTAGGGATATTTTACGTTCATGCTGTAGCAGCGAAGTAAATTGCTTTTTGTAGTTTTTGATAAATGGTATGAGTTAATTTTAATTATTAGTGGTGGATTATGGATATACATCTGATCAATTATAGGTTGTTTCGGAGTAGGATTCAAACATCATCCCACTACAAAGTGGTAGTAAAGCAATTAAGTTGTATTTTGTTCCAAAATGTTATAATTGTTTTCACCCAAACACGTACAATTTCATCGCAGTGGCTGATGAACATAGATTTAAGTTGGTTTGACCGTCAACAAATTAAGAGGCAGATGTGATTCACTGGACCTATTTTTCGATGCAAAATAAGATATAGAAACTAACTTTATTTTAGTATGGACGGTTAGTGGGAAGACTAATATTATAACTACACTGGCACTGCCTTCCTATTTTTCTTTTCTCTGTGTATTGTATGCTTATACCAAACAATAAGATAGATGTCATGCATACGATGGACATCACATGGGATTCCATGAACGCAAAGCATTGATTGGTGTATACTCTATAAACTTAATTACGTACCCCAACACACGTATTTCAAGTGGTGGTTGAACTAGTTGAATAATTGGTATACCATCTACTTAGCATGCATAGAGATCCTGTTGTTGATAACAAACCATACACGGTTGGGGGGCTTGGAGTTGCCTTGAAGGGAGAGTTTTGTTGTGGTTGGTTAATTACAACATTAAGGTTAGAATATGAAGGTGCATGTGAGGTTATGATGGTGTGGTGGTGGTGCATCAATCAATGTTGTTCCCTTGTTGGGGATAGCTAGGAGGGGTTAGTATGGGTTTAGGGATTTTTAATTTTCTTGGGAGATTCTTAGATTCCAAGAGGAAGGGATTAGATAGGTGATGGAGGGAGTGTATATGTATATATACGTCAAGGTCTTGGTCTCTGCAACTTTGTTTTATCAACTTCAGCATCTATTGGTTTGCTCATGATCTTGTATTCAGAAGCTGAATATATATATATATATATATATATATATATATATATATATATATTGTATTCTATTAGGCAGCGTGATCAAGATTAAATTTAGTTTTGGTTGAGACCTTCCCTAACAGATAAATGCGCAGCTTAATAGACCATGCCAAACTCTTTTGGCAAAACATAATGAACTCGAACTTGTAACCTAATCCTAATTAGATATATCTCCTAAAATTTATATAGAACTTTCCTAGAAGTTATGAGAATTACGTGCATATTTCGGAGAAACATATTTCAATTTTCACATTGAACTTCAAATTTGTCAAGGAACATCTAAAGATTTGTTGCTTGTCAAAAACATCTACAGAATTGTTCATTTTTATAAGCACACTCAAGGCGCATGAACTAAAGTATATTGCAAAAATAAAAAGATCTATAAAGTTGTTGCTTGCCAAATCATTACCTAAAATTAAAAAATTGACAATGAGATACTAAAAAACAATCTGGCCTAGATATTTTATAAGAAAACATGACATGATAACCACTTTATGGTGCGTTACAGTTCATCGAACGCACGTCGTGGCACTATCGTTTCCAATCGACTAAGATCCAACATTTGTTTTGATGGAACCCTGAATAATTAAGAGTTTAATACTGCAGCCATTTTTAATACACAGTACATATAGTTGTCAGACTCACATATATCAACCCATAATCTTCTTCGTCTAAAGCTCTAAGTACAACCAATGAAAGGCTTGTTGGTAAGTGCCAAGAGATTGAGGTCTCTATCATATGCATTGTTTAACTAGCCTTATGAAGCATCTCTCTGACAAGAATTTAGTAAGCATGAAATTTGATGTTTTGTAAATTATCTTATGCTATTGTAATCATGAATAATTTCAAAACCAGGTTGGAAGGTGTGAAAACAAGAGGCTGCCTTTGAACGGAACATCCTCCTGTAACCAATGATACATCTCTTCTCATATTTTTTATTTAATTTCATGAACCCCAAAACTTTTGCCATCTTTCAAATGACACATCAAATCTATTGGTTGCACCATCTAGTTAAATGGGTTGGATACAATAGAATGTTTGTGGGCAGAACTTTTACGTCTTCAACTAGAAAGGATTCATTTTTGTAATAGAAAATACTCAACGAAAGTAATCAAGCTTTATAAAATTTCAAGCGTGCAGATTTTTCAGTGGGAATTGACGTTTAGAATTACACTAGAAAGTTGTTGTTGTGAAAATAAATTCTGCAAAAAAACGAAAGAAAAAAAGGTCAATGAATTAATTCAAATAATTTTACCCTTGTTCCTTCGAAAGAAATTTTTATCATAGTTGTCAAATTGTTGTAACTAAAAAACCACGCAAAAGGCTTTGCTAATTAAGTATTGTATTTGACACTTGATCACTACGAGGAATCAGACCACACGTGATGAAATGTGAACAATATCGAGATAATGTTCCATGAAGATTAGTCAATTGGATGTTCGTATAAATGTGCAAATCAAATTCATTTAGGATGCATTGATGATTTGAGACATCTTGTCTCAGATTCGGAGTGAGATCGAGTTCTTTGAAAGGTATCAGAGTTCATCTTGGTCAGATATGTTGGCATTTAGGCCTTAATCATGATAATTTTGATAATTTAATCAACATAATCTTAATCACAATCAAATTAGATCAAACACGTACATTTCATGCATTGCACATATACTTTTATTGTGCATATTTCTATTTTAATAGGTGATCAATACTCAATGAGAAATTGATTGAAGTCAAGATATGCAATCAATATTTTGAAGACATGTAAGTTTATCTTTATTTGAGTCTTCAACCATCTTTGTAAACTTGAGCATATCTGTTGATATATGCATCCACACTCACTTTAGGTTTCATCTAGAAGTCACACACCTAATCTCACTTTATTTGGACTTCAATAGATCTCTCAAACAAAAACTGGAAGACTACCCAAACTCAACCTTAGTCAGACTATGTAAAGCAATAGACTAAAACATGGGTTCCTTCCGATCGTTTGTAAACAACAACTCTTTGGTAGAACAGTCAATCATTCTGACGATTTCGTCTTACCGTTCTTTGGTTTTCAAAATTCCATTCCGAGTTGTTTTCTTGTTGGTATTCCCCAACGTCTATCTTGAAGAACTCACCATTACGAAATTTGGACTTCAGACTTTAGGTCGATCGAACTACACTCATCGGTCGATCGAATCAAACCCAAAATTGGACAGTAACTTTTGTTGTTTCCGTTCAACTGTTTTTAACCAACTGGTTGACGGTTTCCTTAATGTCTAGTATACATTGTTTGGTCCAACTGATTTTCCTATTCGTCTGACCAATCACTTAGAAATGAAGTGAACGGTCGAACCAAAGTGACCAAACAGTCAACCGACTAACACGGATCTAGGAGATTTTTTTGCTTCTTTTGTTGATTGTTTCTTTATATCTTTTGTTTTCGGTAAAGTATAACATAATCTTTTTGTGTTATATATTAAGGAAGGCTTGAAGAGTTTGAATCAAACAACAGACATGCACTCAACTATTGCCCACAATTATGGTGAACTCCTTGGGAGCATCAACGATCATGTTTGAAACTGGATAATTATAGAGAAATATTAGGAGTGAGTCATGTGATATGTGGCAGAAAAGCATGTGAGATTGCCACAAATCCACTCTTCCTCATGTGACCACCCTATGGTGGTAGTTTGGTGTCATCTTCTAGTTACTTTTAACTTCAAACCAGACAAAAAGAAAAACAAATAGAACTCAAACTATTCTCTCCATTTCACTTCATGCCTCCAAAAGGCTGCCGGATTATTTGGTTGTTAGATCTCAATTATAATTTGTAGTTAAGGGCTTGTCAAGCAAGAGGATCATGCATGACTGCCCACTGTTTTGTAAATGCAAGAAGATTGTTGTGGACTTGTAGCAATGTCTTTCCTGTAATAAATAATAAACAATTTCTTAAGGTATTGTTATTTTACGCACCTATTTCTGTTTTTTTGCCACATTTCAAATAACATCATCTCTTTAGAATGTTCATGCCTGAAAAATCGTAACGCCCCGAAACAGCGGAAAATTTAAAACTTTAAACAGATAAAGAATTAACACAGGGGACGTCACCAAACCACAAGTACAGATATATATAATAGGGAAACTGTACAATACAAGAGTCAAGGATGATTACAACCCAACACAAAAGATATACAACACATGTACAGGGGAAAAATCATCCACCGCGAAGAACCAAAAGAGACAGGATCTGGTCTGGGTGCTCCTGTCCGCAGTCACCACCTCCTACTGACGTGTACGACCTGACATAAAACATGAATATGCCTGAGTTTCCCGTGGGAAACCCCGTATGCCAGACCCCTAAAATATGAACATAATATGCGTAATGAAACATGAAATGAAATGAAATGCAGTAAAACACAACAATCTCCCGTGCACACCAGGCACCGCCGGAACACATCGGCCTCGGGTCTCAAGGGTCCTCTCACCCCAACCCCTCAATCACACGTGCACACAAGGCACCGCCGGAACATCATCGGCCACGGGTCTCAAGGGTCCTCTCACCCCAACCCCACAATCACACGTGCACACAAGGCACCCGCTCCTCAGAGCCACAACAACAACGTGCACACACGTCACCCGCTCCTCAGAGCCACAACAACAACGTGCACACACGGCACCCGCTCCTCAGAGCCACAACAACAACGTGCACACACGGCACCCGCTCCTTAGAGCCACAACACGACCCTCCTCTCAGGCCGGCAATGTCTGTACCGTCGCCCCAAAAAAGGCCGGAGACCCGTTGCCCTCGAGGCGGATCCAACAACACACGGCACAAGCATCCATATGCAAAACAGTGCCCAAACGGTCGAACGGAAGAACCCAAACGGTCGACCGAACACCACAACTATTCCTCAGAAAAACCGAATTAACGTCCAACCGGTCGAACGACTCTCAAATCACGGTCGACCGAAATCCAACAGGGAAAATCCTCTCTCGCTCAAAAGCACCAACGGTCGAACGACCCTCAGATCACGGTCGACCGAAAACAACCAGGAAAATCTCCCAACAAAACCGCACTACACGGTCGACCGAAACCACACTCCCGGTCGACCGGCCAATAAATTAACTTAAACGTCGGTCGAACGAAGTCAATGAGCGGTCGACCGTTTAGATGGTCAACGCCCTCAACCGACCTACAACAGTGCTTTTCGGTCGACCGGCAAAGGGGACCCGTTCGACCGAAAACACACAGAGCATTTCTCCCTTGGTAAAACGCATCACCGGTCGACCACTCGAAGAGTATCGTTCGACCGGTGCAAGGGTTTTCCGCCCAAAATACACTACGACCGGTCGACCGCGCCATCCCGTTGGTCGACCGTTGCAGAGCAGAAATGCTGCTGCAAGGTTCTCGACGAGCCTTCCGGCCTACCGTCGGCCACTCCAACCCTCGCAAAGGCTAAAAGGAGGTCTACACTAAAGCTTGGCATACCTTAAGGCTTGAAGAAGCCTTTGAAGAACCTCGACGAGCGCTTTCTCGCAAATCTCTTCTTCTCCGGCGAAAACCCGAACCCGATCCTTTTCCTCCGGCCACCCGATCCGGCGAACCTCGAATCACACGATCCGGCGAACCTCGAGCTCCTCCTCACCTCAGAGAGCTGCGGATCACGCGAGAGGGAGAGAGACTTGAGAGAGAAACGAGTGAGAGAGTGAGAGACAAGTGTGAGAGAGAGAGAGAAGAGTTTCCAACCTTATATACTCCACCTCTTTCAATCTCCACCATCCATCACAACTCCTCCCATCCATCTCAGCCCTCCATCTCCTCCTCCCCTAATCCTCCACCTAATCACAATAAACCCAATTAGCAAGGGATTAGGATGTAACAATCCACCCTCCTCAAAGAATTTCGTCCTTGAAATTAGGACCAATTCTCACCGAACAAATCCGGGTACTTCTTCCGGACCTCATCCTCAACCTCCCAAGTGGCTTCACGCTCGCTATGGTGCTGCCACCTGACCTTCACCATCGGAATGGTTCTCCTCCTGAGCTGGTGCTCCATCCGATCTACAATCTCCACGGGCCTCTCCTCAAGAGATAAGTCCTGACCGATCTCCAGAACACAGATCTCAATCACATGCGATGGATCGGCAACGTATTTCCTCAACATAGAAACGTGGAAAACGTTGTGAATACCCGAAAGCTGCGGCGGCAAAGCAATACGGTAGGCAACCTCTCCGACACGATCAAGAATCTCAAACGGTCCGACGTACCTCGGACTGAGCGTCCCTTTCTTCCTGAATCTCATCACTCCACGAGCTGGTGAAATCCTCAAGAAAACGTGATCGCCCACCTCAAATCTCAACTCTCGTCTACGCCTGTCTGCGTAACTCTTCTGTCTGCTCTGAGCCGTCGCCAACCTCTGTCTGATCACGCCAACCTTCTCAGCATACATCTGAGAAATCTCTGGTCCAACCAACTGCCTCTCGCCTACATCACTCCAGCATACCGGCGATCTGCAAGGCCGACCGTACAGAGCCTCTTACGGTGCCATCCCAATGCTCGAATGGTAGCTATTGTTGTAGGCGAACTCGATCAACGGCAGGTGTTCATCCCAAAACCCTGCCCAATCCAGAGTACACGCTCTCAGCATATCCTCTAGCGTCTGGATAGTCCTCTCTGACTGCCCGTCTGTCTGTGGATGAAAAGTTGTGCTGAACTTCAACTGAGTCCCCAAAGCCTTCTGCAAACTACCCCAAAATCTAGAGGTAAACCTCGGATCACGATCAGAGATAATACTCACAGGCACACCATGTAACCGGACTATCTCCTCGATGTACAGCTTCACCAAACCCTCCAACGGTAAGGTGGTCCTGATCGCCAGAAAATGCGCCGACTTGGTCAGTCGATCAACTATGACCCAAATCGCGTCGTGAGATCTCCTCGTCTTCGGCAACCCTGTGACGAAATCCATAGTCACGTGCTCCCACTTCCACTCTGGCAGATCTATACTCTGCAACTGCCCTGCTGGCCGCTGGTGCTCAATCCTCACCTGCTGACAAACCAAGCACCTGGACACGAAGTCTGCTACGTCTCGCTTCATCCCTTTGCACCAGAAACTCCGCTGTAAATCCTTATACATCTTGGTACTCCCCGGGTGAATGGAATATCTGGCTCTATGTGCCTCCTCCATGATAGTATCCCTCAGATCACCTGCTCTCGGTACCCAGATCCGACCTCTGAACCTCAAGCCCCCATCAACTCCGACACTGAAGTCTGATCCGTCCTTAGCAGCTAACTGCATCAGACTGACCAACTCATCATCTGCTCTCTGAGCCTGAACAACTCCCGAAACTGTCTGCGGCTCCACTCGAAGTCCCGCAATCACTGCCCCCTCAGAGCCCTCCGTAAAAGGTCTCCACTCCGTGAAGGCCTCAAGCAACCTCCACTCCTGAATGCACAAGCTCGCAGTTGACAACTCCACCTTCCTACTCAAGGCATCCGCGACAGAATTCGCCTTCCCCTGATGATACGAAATGGTGAAGTCATAATCCTTTATGAACTCTAGCCATCTGCGCTGCCTCATATTCAACTCTTTCTACGAGAAGAGATACTTCATACTCTGGTGATCTGTGAAAACCTCAAACTGCTCTCCATATAAGTAATGCCTCCAGGTCTTCAGCGCGTGAACCACCGCTGCCAACTCCAGATCATGAGTCGGATAATTCTTCTCATGAACCTTCAACTGCCTCGAAGCATAAGCGACCACTTTCCCGTGCTGCATCAACACGCAACCCAGACCGATACCAGAAGCGTCACTGTAAATCACATAGCCTCCGCTACCACTCGGTAACGTCAAAATCGGTGCTGTAGTCAGTCGCCTCTTCAGCTCCTGGAAACTGTCCTCGCACTTCTGGGACCAAACGAACTTGACACCCTTCTGTGTCAAAGCCGTCAGTGGGGAAGCAAGTCTGGAAAAGTCCTGAATAAACCGACGATAATAACCTGCTAAGGCCACAAAACTCCTGATCTTAGACACACTGGTCGGAGCTCTCCACTGAGTCACAGCCTCGACCTTCTCTGGATCCACAGAAATCCCGTCTGCTGACACTACATGTCCCAGAAAGGCCACCCGATCTAGCCAGAAATCACACTTCTTGTACTTAGCATAGAGCTGCTGATCTCTCAGAATGCTAAGCACAATCCTCAGGTGCTCCCGATGCTGCTCTCTGTCTGGTGAGTATACCAGTATATCATCCACGAAGACAATCACAAACCTGTCGAGATACGGCTGGAAGGTCCGATTCATCAGATCCATAAACGCTGCTGGTGCATTCGTCAGTCCAAACGACATCACCAAAAACTCATAATGCCCGTACCTCGTCCTGAACGCTGTCTTCTGGATATCTGCATCCCGAATCCTCAACTGATGGTAACCGGATCGCAGATCAATCTTCGAAAAGACCCTCGCTGACTGCAACTGATCGAAAAGATCCTCGATCCTGGGTAAAGGATATTGATTCCTAATGGTAACCTTATTCAACATCCGATAATCAATACACATCCTCAGCGAGCCATCCCTCTTCTTCACGAAGAGCACTGGAGCTCCCCAGGGTGAAACACTGGGCCTGATCAAACCTGAATCCAGCAGATCCTGCAACTGCTTCTTCAGCTCAGCTAACTCCGCAGGCGCCATCCTATACGGAGCCTTCGACTGTGGTGTAGTCTCTGCTACCAGATCGATACCAAACTCGATCTCTCTGTGAGGCGGTAATCCGGTGATCTCATCTGAAAATACCTCAGGAAAATCCTGAACAACCTTGATATCTTCCAACTTCTTCACCTCCAAATCTGGTACCACAAGCGTCGCTAAGAACGCTCTACAACCCTGGTGAATCATCCTCTGAGCCTTCACTGCCGAAACCAAAATCCGACCATCTCCACTCTTAGTCCCTCTGATCAACAAATCAGGAAGACCTTTCCTCGAGATCAGAATCTTCTTCTCTCGGCACAAGACCCGAACATCGTACTGGGACAGCCAATCCATCCCAAGTATGACATCGAAGTCTACCATCGGTAATAAGACCAGGTCTGCCGGGAACTCCTGGTCTCCCGAAGCAACTGTGGCGCCGGGGAGGAAGCTCCCCACAATGCCCACCAAACCCAAGGGTGTGCTGACTTCCAACGTGGCAGTCAACATCGCAGGGGTACGACCTAACACGCTCGCAAACTGCTCAGAGATGAACGAGTGTGTGGCCCCGAAGTCGAAAAGCACTCTAGCAATCAAACCATCAACATAAAGCGTACATTCCACCACAGCGTTGGCATCTCTAGCCTTCTCCGCCTGAATGGTGAAGACACGTCCCACACTTTTCCCCTGCTGGGAGGGTGCAACTGGTCGACTCGGTCCAGCTCCGCTAGCTGAGGAGGAACCCGGTCGTCCACTAGGTCCACCTGACCTACTCGGGCAGGAACGAATAAAGTGACCCATCTGGCCACAACCATGGCACGCACCAGATCTAGCCCCACACCCGCGCCCCGGGTGAACTCTACCGCACTACCTGCACTACCCTGAGTACTGAGATCCACCACTATCAATCTGGGGCCTCTTGCCCGGATTTTCCGAAATTTGATCTCCAGGTCGCACAATGGTCTTCGTCTGCACCTTCCTGGCCTCTACCGTCTCCTGGTAGTCCTGCTCCATAATCGTCGCAAACTTCACTGCATCAGCTAAAGTCTGCGGCATACTCGTGGTCATACGTGACCTGAACTGTGGCCTCAACCCTCGGATAAACTTCCGAGCTCTCTGCTCCGGTGTCACATAAGTATCCGGGCAGTAACGCTCCAGGGCGTGAAACCTGCTAATACAGGCCGTCAGCGTCATCTCTCGCTGCTCGAGTGCCAGGAACTCCTCCTTCTTCCTATCCCGCGCATGCTGGGGAAAATACTGCTGGTTGAACTCCGCGAGGAATTCCTCCCAGCCCACCTCCTCACTGTCCTCAAACACAATAGCCGACGTGGACCTCCACCAGTTAGCCGCCTCACCATCCAACACATAGGTGGCCAGATCCACCTGCCTCTCAGAAGGACACACAATCGCTCTGAAGATCTTCCGGATCTTGAAGACCCAATCCTCAGCTGCCTCCGGCTCACCACTGCCATCGAAGGAAGGAGGGTGCTGTCGCATAAACCGATCCAGCACTGCCCCTGCTCCTGCCTGCTCGGCCTGCGCAGACTGGCGCTCAAGAAACTCGCCCAGCCTACCAAGAGTCCCCTGAAGGGTCCTCCTCTCCTCCTCCTCTCTGTCCTCCCTACCAGTCTCCTCACTGGCGCCCCTATAACGTGAAGGTGGCCTCACACGTCTCAGAGCCATCTACACAAGAGGACAGGAAACGACAATGAATTAATGATTATGAATGAATGTATGATGAATGGAAACTAATGCAAGACCTCTAAGGTGGTTTCATTGGACAAGCACACCGGGACCGAAAGCTCTGATACCAAATTGTAACGCCCCAAAATAACGGAAAATTTAAAACTTTAAACAGATAAAGAATTAACACAGGGGACGTCACCAAACCACAAGTACAGATATATATAATAGGGAAACTGTACAATACAAGAGTCAAGGATGATTACAACCCAACACAAAAGATATACAACACATGTACAGGGGAAAAATCATCCACCGCGAAGAACCAAAAGAGACAGGATCTGGTCTGGGTGCTCCTGTCCGCAGTCACCACCTCCTACTGACGTGTACGACCTGACATAAAACATGAATATGCCTGAGTTTCCCGTGGGAAACCCCGTATGCCAGACCCCTAAAATATGAACATAATATGCGTAATGAAACATGAAATGAAATGAAATGCAGTAAAACACAACAATCTCCCGTGCACACCAGGCACCGCCGGAACACATCGGCCTCGGGTCTCAAGGGTCCTCTCACCCCAACCCCTCAATCACACGTGCACACAAGGCACCGCCGGAACATCATCGGCCACGGGTCTCAAGGGTCCTCTCACCCCAACCCCACAATCACACGTGCACACAAGGCACCCGCTCCTCAGAGCCACAACAACAACGTGCACACACGTCACCCGCTCCTCAGAGCCACAACAACAACGTGCACACACAGCACCCGCTCCTCAGAGCCACAACAACAACGTGCACACACGGCACCCGCTCCTTAGAGCCACAACACGACCCTCCTCTCAGGCCGGCAATGTCTGTACCGTCGCCCCAAAAAAGGCCGGAGACCCGTTGCCCTCGAGGCGGATCCAACAACACACGGCACAAGCATCCATATGCAAAACCGTGCCCAAACGGTCGAACGGAAGAACCCAAACGGTCGACCGAACACCACAACTATTCCTCAGAAAAACCGAATTAACGTCCAACCGGTCGAACGACTCTCAAATCACGGTCGACCGAAATCCAACAGGGAAAATCCTCTCTCTCTCAAAAGCACCAACGGTCGAACGACCCTCAGATCACGGTCGACCGAAAACAACCAGGAAAATCCCCCAACAAAACCGCACTACACGGTCGACCGAAACCACACTCCCGGTCGACCGGCCAATAAGTTAACTTAAACGTCGGTCGAACGAAGTCAATGAGCGGTCGACCGTTTAGATGGTCAACGCCCCCAACCGACCTACAACAGTGCTTTTCGGTCGACCGGCAAAGGGGACCCGTTCGACCGAAAACACACAGAGCATTTCTCCCTTGGTAAAATGCACCACCGGTCGACCACTCGAAGAGTATCGTTCGACCGGTGCAAGGGTTTTCCGCCCAAAATACACTACGACCGGTCGACCGCGCCATCCCGCCGGTCGACCGTTGCAGAGCAGAAATGCTGCTGCAAGGTTCTCGACGAGCCTTCCGGCCTACCGTCGGCCACTCCAACCCTCGCAAAGGCTAAAAGGAGGTCTACACTAAAGCTTGGCATACCTTAAGGCTTGAAGAAGCCTTTGAAGAACCTCGGCGAGCGCTTCCTCGCAAATCTCTTCTTCTCCGGCGAAAACCCGAACCCGATCCTTTTCCTCCGGCCACCCGATCCGGCGAACCTCGAATCACACGATCCGGCGAACCTCGAGCTCCTCCTCACCTCAGAGAGCTGCGGATCACGCGAGAGGGAGAGAGACTTGAGAGAGAAACGAGTGAGAGAGTGAGAGACAAGTGTGAGAGAGAGAGAGAAGAGTTTCCAACCTTATATACTCCACCTCTTTCAATCTCCACCATCCATCACAACTCCTCCCATCCATCTCAGCCCTCCATCTCCTCCTCCCCTAATCCTCCACCTAATCACAATAAACCCAATTAGTAAGGGATTAGGATGTAACAAAAATAGTCCTATATTGGTCTAAAAAATCATCTTCGAGAAGCAAACAAGCTAGCAATTATTCTAATCAAATGCAGATTATGCCTGGTTATTGATCTTTCAGCAAAATAAATCGTGTTTTTCTATTGTCACCATGTCATTCTACCAAATGTTACATATTTAACTTGTGATAACAAATTTAACCAAGAATATGATTATCTTTAACTATTTATATAATTTCTAATTAAATTTGATTAGAGATAATGGTAACTTCCTTACTGGAACATGGAAGATGATGAATAAGATTCTGGTCCAACTAATCATGCCAGAAAAAAGGAACAGATAGTTTGTTACATAAACATGTGATTAACATATGATTGCGCATTAAACTAAGTTCGGGTGCACTTAGGAGCAGATGTGTAAGTTGCGCGACTTATGAGTAAGTTAATCATGAAAGCACTGATTAAGTTGTTGGAGATGACGGTTATCAAGAAGGTTGTTAAGGATTTAGATTCATTCGAAGGAATACACAATAGTACTCCACCACCCACCCCATTTCATTATGCAACCTCGCATATTATATTATTTTTCTTAACAACCAGCTTACCAATATAATGTATGGTTTACTTGTCACTTATTTCACAAGTTTTGGGAATTATAATTAAAGAGTGATTATATTTTAAAATGTTTATATTTAAATGGTTCGCCTATTTGTAATTGTTTACTATAAGAGTTTAATCTCAAAATCAAAACTATGAAATAAATTTAAGTTCATTTAACAAGATAATGCTATAGATATTGTCATATTTATAAATTCATTTTACAACATTACATCCTATTTATATTCTGCAACAGAAATTTCCAAAAAAACATTCTGATCATGAGGCATTAATTCTATCTTGACCTCTTACATTTTATACCGAGCTTCGCATGCATAGATGCAGAATATAAACTCTCCCATAATAGTAATTATAAATCTAAGCCACATTGTAACACTTAGATTTGAACTTATCCATCATGTTAGGACCACAACTTTGACAAATAAAATAAAATGCAGTTGACACACTAGATTTTGAAAACAAGGGAATCTCATGCAAACTGAAGCCTGAAAAACCATTATATATATAAAACCCAACCTACATATTATTAA
Source organism: Triglochin maritima (assembly GCA_963682175.1). Taxonomy (NCBI): domain Eukaryota; kingdom Viridiplantae; phylum Streptophyta; class Magnoliopsida; order Alismatales; family Juncaginaceae; genus Triglochin; species Triglochin maritima. Next base: position 62,305,390 of record OY821770.1, read on the forward strand.
CCACTTGCACTTTCAAGTACATGATCCGCAAACTAAGTCGAATCCAGAGGAAAGCTGAACATGTCTGGGTTCATAGAATATGATTTTTTAATGATAGTTTGAAGACATGGACTTTGTGGAAATTCCTGTTTTTTTGGCGGCAAGTTAGGGTTGCATCTGTGGTTGTTGAGGTGCTAAGATGGTGGGAGATGATCAGAGATATTTATGAGGGTTTGGTGAGATTATAACAACTTGCTTGCATGGGGATATGATGTTCTCAGGAATGTCATGTTAAGAGTAATTACTGATGCTTGTCTGTGTTTGGAGTTAATGAGGGTGTAAGAGCTGCATACTTTGCAGTATTGCAGTGGTCTTAATGAGAATTTTGACAAAAACCAAAAGAATCCAAGATGCAAAACTTAAGCTAATCAAAAGTTTGTTAGGAGATTATTAGTCCTGGATGGTCAAGATTAGAAAGAGAATTTCCGGCACATTTGTATATTTGGGATTAAAAATGGAGTGAATTTAGAAAAAAAACCACAACCAAATGATCCTTGTTTTGATGTCAACATAAAGTAATTTTAAACATGTGTAATAAACTTATTAGTCTAATTATGACAATTAATTTTCAACTTAATCAGCACCTTTGATAGCTTATTATGAATATAATGACCAATAGACTGAAGTTTAATAATCTGAACTAGACTTTACTTGGGCTAAATTATTGTAATTAAACATTTTTTGATATAATTCACCAATCCAGAGTGGTAGTGTAACATCATTTCAATCAATAGTCAATTAGTATATACTTGTTAAAGTCAAACAGTAAGTCATTATATTTTGTCAGAGTAGCTCTATCCCTCTAATTGAACAAAATTCGTGTACAAGTTATTGGGCTTATAATATGGCCCAATAAACAAATCTTTGGTTGCATTTTTATATGGGCCCGAATTTAGGGTGTGATCAAAGGGCCGACTTTTTTCTTTTTTCTTTTTGCTTTCATGGATATAGATTGTAAAAACACATGCAAGATGACCAAATTAGATAGAGTTAACATAAGATTTATTGCGATGATGTGCATACCTTTTGGGGGGTTTTTTACTCTCGAAACATGTGAGCATATGCAAAGAAAGCAAATGAAGCTGTTGGAATAGTTTCACATCGGCTGACTGGAATGTGCCTTGCAGGATGTTTTGTAGGATAAAGACTTACCGGAATTCCCTCTTGTAAGTGAGCTTTTGAAGTGTAATCTCTCTACGCCCCCCCATTTTTACATGGTATTACAGTCTATGGTTATCGATCATGTTGTCCACTTTACATGCATACACATAGAGATTGATATAGCTCGAATTTGGGTTGTGCACCGGTCCAGGACCGGACCCGGGTAATCTCCAGGGTCCGGTCTAGGACCGGATTTTTAATATTAAAATTTTAAATTTTAACCGGTACCGGACCGGAACCCAGATTGTCTCCAAGGTCTGGTCTAAAAACCCGAACCATACCGGTTGTTGCTCTGCCCTAGCTCGAATCCTGGTCAAGCATCCAGGAGAGTGTTGCATTAGTCTTGCTCTCATATTAGCTCACCGTGAATGTTCCCAGTGAGATACAGACATACAGTCATCTCCCTTCAACAAGGTAGTTTATGATGTGTGATCCCTATGAACCCTTATTTTATACATAAGCCTGTATAAACTCGCTAAAATCTTGTTAAACAAAGAAAGCCACAATAGTAATTCTTATCATTTTATCTAGTTAGTTTATAATCATCACTGATATAGTAATTGTTTAGTGCAGTTTACTTGATTAGTGTAGTCATACTAACCACGTGATCATTGTTGGTGATTTTATTATGGTATACACTTCGGATACAACTATATGTGTTCATCTTTGCCGATAACATGTACTTGTCGTTACTTCATCGCGACCATGTAATTGTGCTTTAGACATTTAGAACACCCAATGGTTGTTTCCAACAATAAATATTGTAATTTTTCATTCTTCTTTTGTTTTATTGACAAATGATTGTTGGACAACAATGGAAAATTGTTAAGTGGGCAACACTTAGTTTCGGGTCATATTCATATAACACATCATTAATTTGATTATGAGTCTCAGGAAATATTAATTTTAAATTTCATATTTCTTCAACAGCAAAAATTAATTTAAACTCCAATAATAGCATATAAGTCATTATGAAGATGTAGGTACAAAAATTGTTTGTTATTTATTTATTAGATAGTACTGAGAAATGGTACAACAACTAATTAACACTATGTTGCAAAGTTTTGGACCGTCCTCTTCCTCAATCCAATCAAAAACTCAATCGTCTACATCAGCAAGACTGATGAAAGAATCCACCATGTGTGAAAGATATATATGGTTGCCAACCTTGATACCTCCAGTTACGGGTGTGATGTTTGGATTAGTGTAAAATGAAACTTGCTTTCCGTGAATGTTCACTCTCAAAAGACCCTTATCTGCACATTGTGAGATCACTCTATCCTCGTTGATACCTAAAGTCTTTCTTGCTGAGTACTTGAAGGCTCCAGAGGAGTTGCAATTTTTCTAATTATGAAATCAACAATTATCTTTCTACCTTTAATTAGACAATATATTCTGATAATTAGAGTTCCACTACCTATATCTAAAATTGATTGACGTGAATCCACTACCAAAGATATATTATTCTTAACTTTACATACAAATAAATGTCTACTTAGATGACCAGTTTCTTCATTTGACTTAGTCGAATATATGTGACCACAATATTTACAAGTAGCAATTGATTTACCCACAATAGTTCGTCCTCAATCAAAATCATCTCATACTGGGAATGTTTTTTCCTAGTAGTTGCACACTTAGGTTTAGGTGGATTAACTGGAGGAGAATTATTATTATTATCTTCAGAATCATATGTTAAAGTCATGAAAAATACTAAATATGAAACAAAAAGTGATTTTTTTTCCATAAATGAGTCATGATGATTGATTGATGAACTAAAATTAACTACTACAAACGATTAGAAAAACCTGGGAAATGAAGAGCAAAGAAGTCGCGAAATCAACGATCAATTATCTACTAGTAGTTTTAGGCTTGACGCTTTGGCTCAAACTCGACCCGTTTCCACTAAAATCAGAACAATTAAAAAAAGAGTAGAGAAGATTTGGAGAGATTTAGAAGAAGAGTAGGAATTTTGTGTGTGTGAAGAAAATGAGAGTGGTTCGGGGGTTTATATAAGGAGAGGCTATTTTAGTAATTTTTATAAAAACACACACACACACAACGGCTCTAAGAGTTGTTGGGCAACAGTGTCGGGCCGGCTGGCACGACCTGTTAGCCAGGTCTAATTAGGCGTAGAAGTAGTCGAAATGTCCTTTCGTAGCTAAAGTGGACTATGATATGTGTTCTCCCACCTTCACTTGAGCAGCGGGGACAAGTGGATGAACGAGAGTTCATGTCACGAATTTGAAGGACCAAAAGATCGCCAAGAAGGATTGAACGTAGGGTTGTAAATGGGTAGTATTTTATCCGCAAACTTGCCCCGCCTAATGCGGGCAGTGGACAAAAAAACCTTACCCGCCACCCGCCTAATAAGTGGGGCGGGTTGCGGTTGTCTCACAACCCCCCTAGATCAAATATGTTATATATATACCACAATCATTTTAGTGTTTCAGTTTCACCCATAACCATTAACCCATCGTACCAAGTCATCACTCAATACTCACCAAACTTCTAATTTTTCATTCACTAAACGTCCAATTTTGTAAAAAATGCAATGAGTGATTACTATTTCTTAGGAAAAATCTATAAAGTTAAAAGAAACCAGTCAAACCCGGATAACCCGCCCCACCTAGTCCAACCTTAGGCGGGGCAGTTAAGGATTTGTTTTTATTTTTGAACCGTCCCGCATACCCGCTTAACTTAGATGTGATGGGTAGTGGTGGGGGTGTAATTGAAGGGTTGTTTTCGAGAGAGAGAAATCTTTGAAGTCTTTCAAAGAATCAAAATTAGCAAAACAAAGATTATCTTGAATCCTTTTTATTGTCACCCCACGAGTGAGTCCCCATTTACTAAGGACTTCAGTATTAAAATCCTTCACAGAGAGCCATTGGTTTGACAGAAATAGTAGTATGCGCAGTTGGTGGCCAATTTATAAGAGAAATTGAAGATATTGTGTAAGTGGAACGTTAAGGCAGAGATTATCAAGACAGTAGAGTAAAAACAAAAACCATATCCAGAATAGTAGCAAATCTAGCCAAGGCGTGGATGAAATATTTTGAAAGGAGTGTAAGATGAAACATTTACAAAAAAGAGATTAAAATAATCTGATTGCTTTGAAGTGGTCGGGGATCGGGTCGCTCGAAGAATGTGGTCGAGGAGGAGACACCCATCGATCAAATCATTTCAAATGACATACTTTCTAATCTCAAATTCAATTGAAATCGCTCTTTCAAGTTTCAAAATAAATTCAATTACGATCTAAAGCTAAAGTGACTACAAACTACATCCAAACTCCACTAATTGGATGATTGGATTGCAGTCTGATAGCCAGGGATCTCTCCAGATGTTTGTTGTGTTTCCATCCTTTATATTCCAACGCGTGAGCATGAAGAAGCTTTGGTCTGAGATAAAGAAATTGAGACCAAGTTCGAGAATGGCATGTGGAGGGCTGCTGATCCCAACAATCATTCTTCGATAGATATTAAATGTTTGAGAAGACTTTGGAAATCAGTGAGTCTTTCAAATAGTCAAAGGTTTTCAAGAATTCTTTTAATTGCTCTGTCTATTCCTATCAGTATTTATATCCAAACAAAGCAAAAAGCGAGAAAAGAAATGAAGAGAAACAATATTTATATTCGTTTCTCCCATTTATCTTTTTTCTCTTCCCTATTCCTATCAGTATTTTTTATAAAGACATTTTGATTCACAGCTCTCTCAAACTTAAACAATAAATGAAACAACATTTTATTAAGGTGGCAAATTTAAGGTGAATTATCTAAAATGCAACCGAATTTTTTGAGTTTGACTGAAAACATTGAAACTCCACTTCAATTTGGTTTAACATAAACATGATTGTTAATTTGTTATCTACTTCAAGTCTCACTTGTCGTGACGATACATGCATACATACATGGATTGACAAACATCATTGGACTTACTTCCCCAGAGATCCAATTCTTGGAGAAAGAAAGAAAACAGTCAACATCGATTCTGATGGACATTAATTTCCATTCGTGCACGTCTCACATGTACCAAGATGGAACACAAAACTGTGTAGAATAGACTAATTCGACCTGTGACGTTCACCAATTTCAAAGAATCTCCCCAAAGAAAAGAAAATGACATTGGCTGCTTCCCATTACTAATGAAGCCAACTTCATTTAATCAAAATAAAAATCATTAGAAGATACACACTTTGGTTTTTCTTCTTAAAATATAGAGTCCTTATACACGGACGCGGGCGTCACGGACGCGCCTTACGTGGCTTCAAAAAGTGGATGAGTCAGCGTCTACTCGGATTGCCATGTCACGCTTTCCTTCCGAACGCGCCTCAAATTGTTTTAAATTTTTTTTGACGGTTTTCGAAGAAGGACGGTTCGTTTCCAGATTAGACAGCGGCAGACACCCCACGATCGACGGTTCGGATACCGAGGAAGATAACATATCCAGAACAAAAGGGAGTCTCTCGCTTTCTTTCTTTCTTACCTGTGAACGTAGGAAGCGAACCTGTGAAGCATTCCCGACTTTCTTTCCCTGTGAAGCGCACCTTGTAAACGATAATGGAATCTTCAACTCCGGCCGTCGATATCGAACACGTCCCAGAACCGGTGGGTCTCTAATTTTTTCTTTCCGTGGGTCGTTATTTTTTTTGATGAACTTCCGTTTATTAAATTATTGGTTTTAGGGAACCACGTACTACTTCCGGGAATCACGATGCTCCTGGAAGGCCATCCGAAAGCAGTTTGACCGGATGAATAAGGTGGAGAAGGAGGCTTTCCGTAGCACCCCATTCGGTCACTTCCTAAACCTTCCTAACATTACGACGGACAACGAAATAGTCGGTTGGTTCGTCGAGCACTACGATACGGAGGAGGTGGGGCTGAGAATAGGATCAGGGGTAGTTCCCCTTACACCGGAAGACATCGCCCTAATTTTGGGGTTAAGTACGCATGGGAAGGCCGTGGTGATGGAACCATTGCGCGTCCAGAAGCGAGACGGGGTGAACCTTGACAACACCCAACTTTTAGTTCATCTCATGGCAAACAGTACCATGGGCGAGACGGAGGAGTACGTTCGTCTCCTGATTTCTTTCATCTTCAACAATTTTTTGTTCTATGATGGAACGCTGCGACCGAAGGAATGGTTCATGCACCCTCTGAGGAACATCAAACGCCTAAGCAGCTACGCATGGGCAAGTGCAGTTCACAAAACCCTGGTTGGAGGCCTCGAGAAAGCAAGTTTAGAACTGCAGGAGAGGAAAAAGGCAGGGAATTTCATAATGCGGCAGGGGAACGTCGAAGGTTGTGTTGCCATACTACACGTAAGTTTTTGTTCCTGCTTCACACTTCCTCTCTTCCTCTTTTTTTGTTTTTGTTCTTTTCGGAAGACGATGTGTGTCTGTTCGGAATACGTTGTGAGTCTGTTCGGATTAAGTGGTGGGTCTGTTCGGATTAAGTGGTGGGTCCGTTCGGATTAAATGGTGGGTCTGTTCGGGTTAAGTGGTGGGTCTGTTCGGATTAAGTGGTGAGTCTGTTCGGAATAAGTGGTGCGTCTGTTCGGATTAAGTTGGGTGTCTGTTCGGATTAAGTTGGGTGTCTGTTCGGATTAAGTTGGGTGTCTGTTCGGATTAAGTGTTGCGTTTGTTCGGATTAAGTGGTGAGTCTGTTCGGATTAAGTTGGGTGTCTGTTCGGAATAAGTGGTGAGTCTGTTCGGAATAAGTGGTGCGTGTGTTCGGATTAAGTGATGCGTCTGTTCGGATTAAGTGGTGCGTCTGTTCGGATTAAGTGGTGGGGTTGTTCGGATTAAGTGGTGGGTCTGTTCGGGTTAAGTGGTGGGTCTGTTCGGATTAAGTGGTGAGTCTGTTCGGAATAAGTGGTGCGTCTGTTCGGATTAAGTTGGGTGTCTGTTCGGATTAAGTTGGGTGTCTGTTCGGATTAAGTGTTGCGTTTGTTCGGATTAAGTGGTGAGTCTGTTCGGATTAAGTTGGGTGTCTGTTCGGAATAAGTGGTGAGTCTGTTCGGAATAAGTGGTGCGTGTGTTCGGATTAAGTGATGCGTCTGTTCGGATTAAGTGGTGCGTCTGTTCGGATTACATTGTGAGTCAGTTCGGAATACATGGTGAGTCTGTTCGCATTAAGGGGTGGGTCTGTTCGGATTAAGTGGTGGGTCTGTTCGGAATAAGACGTGTGTCTGTTCGGAATAAGAAGTCCGTCTGTTCGGATTAAGTTGGGTGTCTGTTCGGTTTACGTTTAATGTATGTTCGGATTCAGTTGTCTTTCGAATATGAAGGTACGTTGGTATAGTAGTTCTCATTTTTTTCCTTTCCATTTGAAGGTGTGGCTTTGTGAGAAATTTAAATTGGGGGAGCCCAGAACTGGAGTTTTCCCACGGATGAAAAGATGGACGGAGATGTTTGGGAAACGATTAACCCTGAGGAAATGGGAGGAACGTGGAATTACCTTACATCGAATTTACGACGGCACGTTCGACCTGATGGGGGCTCCATCAATGAGTGAAAGGGAGCTGCAACTTATTGGTCCTGTTCGAAAGAGCTCAACTTCAACCGTCAGTTTGCCAAGGCTCCAACTGGCAGACTGCAGCATTCCGTGCGACCCGCTGCTCCAAGAATTGGAGCTGAGTGAGGTGAAGACACAATGGCTGAGGGCCGAAGCTGCCCTTAAGAAGGCCACAGAACAGGTACACGACCTCAGGGAAGAACTGAGGATTTCCCAGGAAGAGTGTGGGAGGCTCAGGAAAGATATTATATATCTTCGAGGGACAGGGACAACTGGAGTCCCTGGTGGGGAGAACGAGCGAGAGCAAGAGGAGGAGAATAGGAAGAAGAGGGAGGCGGAGGAAGAAGAGAATAGGAAGAGGAAGGAGGATGAAGAAGAAGAAGAAAAAAAGAGGAAGGAGGAGGAAGAAGAAAAGAGGAGGGAGGAGGAGGAAGAAGAGAAGAAGAGGAAGGAGGAGGAGGAAGAAGAAAAGAGGAGGGAGGAGGAAGAAGAGGAGAAGAGGAGGGAGGAGGAGGAAGAAGAAAAGAGGAGGGAGGAGGAAGAAGAAGAGAAGAAGAGGAAGGAGGAGGAGGAACGAGAAAAGAAGAAGAGGAAGGAGGAGGAGGAACGAGAAAAGAGGAAGAGGGAGGAGGAGGAATGTGAGAGAAAAAGGGAGGAGGAAAGGAAGAAGGAAGAAGAGGAGAAGAGGGAGGAGGAGAGGAAGATGGGAGAAAAGAGGAAAATGCTGGAGAAGGAGGAAGAGAAGAAGAAGAAGAAGGAGAAGGAAGAAGAAAGCAAGGCCCAGATAGCAAACTGGGTCGCGAAAAGAAAACGCTCGACGGCCACCGTTGAGCAGCAGCTGAAGGAAGGCGAACATCTGGCCAAGAAGAATAAGAAGGAAGAAGAGCAAAAAAGAAAAGATAGAGCGGCTCAAAGGAGCCTGAAGAAAAAAAGGCCGGATGTTGACATGCCTGCATTGGGCACGTTGTCAGTTGATGAGGTCAAAATGCTACTGAACCTGACCGAACCCAACAAGGACAATAGGGAGGTCATCTGGAGAGGCGATATGTGCAGTTTAAAACGCTCCGACCTGAAGGAGCTTATAACGCCTAGGATGGATATTAGCGATGAAACTATCGACGCTATGCTATCGGTGCTCGAAGAAAGACGCCACCCAGAAAAAGTTATATGCATATCCACATTCGAGTCGGGGCGAATTCTTGCAGGGCAAGGCAGAGAAGTTGATGATTTTATCCTCCCTAAAATCGTAGGTGCGTCTCCAACACAGACCGTGATCGCACAACCATGCTGGTCTTCAGGTCATTGGACACTGGTGGTTGTCTATGGCCCGTCCAAAGAGATTTTGGCATTCAACAGTCTCTCTAGGGAGCTAGGCGAAGGTGATGATCCGGAGCAGACTGTAGGCCAGCATGAATGTGCAGCAGCGGATGCGGCTGTATACTGGAGGGATCTACTCAAGGTCGACTGGCCCCTGAGAATCCTGAGGAAAGAGAGCCAACAACAACCACCGGGGAGCAACGATTGCGGCGCCTTCGTTTTATACTGGATAAGGTGCCTAATGTTGAATGTTGACCCTACGAAGGAGAAGGACCCCAATACCATCCACTCTATCAGGGGTGAATTGGCGGTCATGTTACTTAGGGATCGTCGGTCGTGTGTGCAGGTCTAAACAGACAGATATTTTTAGTTTTGTTTATTTTTTGGTTTACATGTACAAAATATTTACATATTCAGTTCACAAACTATTTACATGTAAAAATACAAACATTACCCAATGTCATTCTTAAGCTAACTTTATTCCGAACAGACAGTCTTCTTATTCCGAACAGACCCAACACTTAATCCGAACACACGCAACACTTAATCCGAACAGACGCAACACTTAATCCGAATAGACTCACAACTTATTCCGAACAAACGGAACATTTAATCCGAACAGGCTCACTACTTATTCCGAACACAGTCTTCTTATTCCGAACAGACCCAACACTTAATCCGAACAAACGCAACACTTAATCCGAACAGACGCAACACTTAATCCGAACAGACTCACAACTTATTCCGAACAAACGCAACATTTAATCCGAACAGGCTCACTACTTATTCCGAACACAGTCTTCTTATTCCGAACAGACCCAACACTTAATCCGAACAAACGCAACACTTAATCCGAACAGACGCAACACTTAATCCGAACAGACTCACAACTTATTCCGAACAAACGCAACATTTAATCCGAACAGGCTCACGACTTATTCCGAACACAGTCTTCTTATTCCGAACAGACCCACCACTTATTCCGAACAGACCCAACACTTAATCCGAACAGACGCAACACTTAATCCGAACAGACTCACAACTTATTCCGAACAAACGGAACATTTAATCCGAACAGGCTCACTACTTATTCCGAACACAGTCTTCTTATTCCGAACAGACCCAACACTTAATCCGAACAAACGCAACACTTAATCCGAACAGACGCAACACTTAATCCGAACAGACTCACAACTTATTCCGAACAAACGCAACATTTAATCCGAACAGGCTCACTACTTATTCCGAATACAGTCTTCTTATTCCGAACAGACCCACCAATTAATCCGAACAGACCCAACACTTAATCCGAACAGACGCAACACTTAATCCGAACAGACTCACAACTTATTCCGAACAAACGCAACATTTAATCCGAACAGGCTCACTACTTATTCCGAACACAGTCTTCTTATTCCGAACAGACCCACCACTTAATCCGAACAAACGCAACACTTAATCCGAACAGACGCAACACTTAATCCGAACAGACTCACAACTTATTCCGAACAAACGCAACATTTAATCCGAACAGGCTCACGACTTATTCCGAACACAGTCTTCTTATTCCGAACAGACCCACCACTTATTCCGAACAGACCCAACACTTAATCCGAACAGACGCAACACTTAATCCGAACAGACTCACAACTTATTCCGAACAAACGGAACATTTAATCCGAACAGGCTCACTACTTATTCCGAACACAGTCTTCTTATTCCGAACAGACCCAACACTTAATCCGAACAAACGCAACACTTAATCCGAACAGACGCAACACTTAATCCGAACAGACTCACAACTTATTCCGAACAAACGCAACATTTAATCCGAACAGGCTCACTACTTATTCCGAATACAGTCTTCTTATTCCGAACAGACCCACCACTTAATCCGAACAGACCCAACACTTAATCCGAACAGACGCAACAGTTAATCCGAACAGACTCACAACTTATTCCGAACAAACGCAACATTTAATCCGAACAGGCTCACTACTTATTCCGAACACAGTCTTCTTATTCCGAACAGACCCACCACTTAATCCGAACAAACGCAACACTTAATCCGAACAGACGCAACACTTATTCCGAACAAACGCAACATTTAATCCGAACAGGCTCACTACTTATTCCGAACACAGTCTTCTTATTCCGAACAGACCCAACACTTAATCCGAACAACGCAACACTTAATCCGAACAGACTCACAACTTAATCCGAACAACATCAACATTTAATCCGAACAGGCTCACAACTTATTCCGAACACAGTCTTCTATTTCCGAACAGACACAAGTAAATCTGAACTGAACTTGTATAACAACCATTTACAGATCACAACGTATCAACAATTACAAGTTTCTTGGTTTTACAAGAACGGGAAAAAACACAAAAATGTAAATTAAGGAGGAAATTCCTCGTAATACAAACTCATGTCCCAATCGGAGAAATCAGGATCCGCGGGTTTTGGTGCTACTTCGTGAAGCGGCGAAGTAACCTTCATCTTCCACTTTCCCTTCTCTTGTTGGGCGTGTTTTTTATGGCTCTTTTTAATTATCTTCTCAGCTAAAGACACTCGACGTCTAGTCGGCGGTCTTCCTATACGTCTGACCTTTTCCGGATTAAGGACCGATGTACCCGAAGACTCAGGTTCATCAGGTCGAACCAAGTTTTGTGTAGTGTGCATACGTGCCTTAAGCATTTCAATACACTGCACGGCCTCAATATACCTTTTGTGGGAGATGAAGGCTTCCTGTGCGATCCAAACGGCACGACCCATGATGTCGTCGTGACGACGTAGCGCATCCTTCGCCATTACACCATCGTCTGGGTACGTCTTATCTCGATAGCTCCTTCGAATATCCTTCCGCCATCGATTAAGGATGTAAGAGTCTGGAAGCAATGCATTAGGATTCAAGCGTGCAAGTACAACAAAAACGTGGCAGCATAGAAGCCCAACGTGCTGAAACATTCTGCAATCACATGTAAAATTCATGGATGTGTTTTGTACTAGGAAACGTTTCGACAGTAGCTGCTCACCAGCCAAAACACGTTCAGATACCTTGTACTGGAATGTTTCATTCGTATTGAACTCCTCCGTTATATCGCAGTATATCATCTTCCCAATTTGTAACTGCACTTTTTTGAAGACCCCTACGGTATACAACTCGCTCAACTGACTCTCGAATGGATAAATTGAAACCAACTGGGGTTTTTTATGAAGACAATCAAATTCTGATTGAGCTTCCTTCTCGTACTTGTGGCGGAGCGCAAGTTCGTATTGTTGAACAAACTGCTTAAGGGTGGTCTTCGAAGTAAGATACTTGTCGAAGAAGGCGTTCATACTCTCGCTCCTCTGAGTAGATGCCATTCCCGCGAAAAAAAAATCACCAATAAATGCAGGGATCCACGACTCTCGGATTGCATAAATGGATTTGAGCCAGCTGTGGTTCTGCAGGTCAAAATCAAGAAGGAAACCCTGCCAATTACGATCAAATTCTGCTGGGGTTTTGGAATCATATACAATCAATTTCAGATCAAATAATATGTGATCCCGATACTGCGTCGGCAACTTCACGGGTGCTTTGTTCATTATGTGCCATATACAGAATCTGTGTCTTGAATCTGGGAAGACAATCCTTACAGCAGCAGTAATGGCACCACATTGATCTGTTATTATAGCTGGGGGGGGGGGTATATCTGCATAAGGGACCCAATTAGAAAGGAGTGAGACATTATTCCGAACAGACAGACTTCTTAATCCAAAACAGACAGTCTTCTTATTCCGAACAGACACAACACTTAATCCGAACAGTCAGGCCACTTATTCCGAACAGACACAACACTTAATCCGAACAGTCAGACTTCTTATTCCGAACAGACAGACTACTTATTCCGAACAGACAGACTACTTATTCCCAACAGACACAACAAGTTAATCCGAACAGTCAGACCACTTATTCCGAACAGACACAACACTTAATCCGAACAGTCAGACTTCTTATTCCGAACAGACACAACACTTATTCCGAGCAGACACAACACTTAATCCGAACAGACTCACAACTTATTCCGAACAGACACAACACTTAATCCGAACAGACACAACACTTAATCGGAACAGACCGACCACTTATTCCGAACAGACACAACACTTAATCCGAACAGTCAAACTTCTTATTCCGAACAGACACAACACTTAATCCGAACATACACTCTTCTTATTCCGAACAAACGCAACACTTAATCCGAACAGAGAGACTTCTTAATACGAACAGACAGACTTCTTATTCCGAACATACACTCTTCTTATTCCGAACAGACAGACTTTTTATTACGAACAGACAAACAAAAAAGAGGAAGATATGAAGAGGGAAGAAGGAAAAAAACTTACCGTTCATGCACGACAACCAGGTTTGGAACAACCATATGTAATTTTCAGTAGTCTCATAGGACAGCAAAGCGCAACCGAGCAAAACTGATTCGAAATAGTGATTGACTCCTACAAATGGGGCGAATGGCATGTCGTATTTGTTGGTAATGTAGGTTGTGTCGAAACATATTGCGTCTCCAAAGTATGAATATGCAGCTCTAGAACGACTGTCAGCCCAAAAAACGTTGCGTAGTCTTCCTTCGTCATCCATATCTATTACATAAAAAAACATGGAATCAATCTTCTGCATCCTAATGAAATAGTCCTGAAGAGCTTGTGCATCACCAGGTCCCATCTTCAAATTTCTGACTTGGTTTACAACATTCCTGCAAACAGGAACCAGTAAGACCAGGCGCAAAATGTTCAACTTCAATTATGTTAGACGGAAAGAACACAAACCTTAAATCCCTTTCGTTGAAAGTCAATTTGTCATAACCTCCAGCCTCGACCACAAGAGATTGCATGGTCTTAGCAGCCGATATCCCAGCTTCATCATTAACCGATATCCGTGCTACGACGGATTCAGGGACGGTTCGTTTTTGCCTGAGAAATCGCATTTGCTCCGGGTCAAGCATGGGATGGTTATGGTTAAGATCCACAAAGTTAACGTTGTAACCCCTTGCTGTGTTTCCGGATACCCTTATCCGAGCAGTGCATTGTACTCTGCTGGATAACCTAGGCTTCAATTTTCCTTGCCCTTGGTCCGTTGGTGCGGTGCCCTCCTTGGAGCAAGTCAGCGTGGCCCGTATAACAACACCACGATCGTAATGAGATTGTCTTGTCTTAACGCCAAAACCACAATGATCGGCATATGCCACGTAAAATGCTTTGGCTTCTTCGAAAGAGGGAAAAAACATCCCCTCATGGGGAACGTTTGATGGCTGCTCCACTAGGGAAGGCACGGGAACGATTTCCATTTGAGTACAGAGGAATGACAACAGAAGAGAAGGGAAGGAAAAGGAAGAGGCATCTTGAGATTGATAACAAGTCTTCTGTGCCGTGTAGGAGCGCCGAGCGCCAAAATGATGAAGGAAGAGAGTGATTTGAGTCGCATTAATGAGGGATGGAGGGAAGGATGGTGGAAATGATGACGGTACGAAAATATAGAGGAATAAAAAAACAAAAAACTTTTCATATCCCATAGCGCCAACTAAGCAGCGTCTGCTGAGTGGACTGGCCACATCAGCGCGCGTCCCGGACGCGCGCGTCCACTAAACATTTCCAGTGATCGAGATGATGGGTTACAACAACAGAATCGTATCGAATCACACGTCTTTCCATGATGCACCATAGTTTTTATCGGGTAACTACAAAGGTGTATCAAGATTAGGATCCCTTTTTTATAACTTCATTTAATTATTATTATCATGCATGAAGACCGGGTATGGTAATTTTATAATGGTGTCGCAATTCATGTCTTGTAAGACCTGTAGTTCTAGGGGTGTGCACGGACCGATCTGGTCCGGGTTTTTGGACCGGACTGGACGGGTCTGGGTTTCGGTCCGAAGGTTTTCAATTTTTCGGGTCAGGTTTTTTGTTTTTTAATTAAAAATTCGATTTTTGACCGGACTTGACCGATTCGACCCGGTCTTCGGTTCTCGAGTATCCGGTCTGGACCCCGGATAAAAATCCGATCCGAACCGGATACTCACCCCTATGTAGTTTGTTTCCATTTTAAAGGAATAGCTGAATAGGATTCCCACTAGTTGATTAAGAACTGGACAATCTCCAGTCCAACTAATACGTGAATGACACATGGCTTGTTTTAATCCAACGGTTGAGAAAATATTGGTTTTTAATACTAGAAATAGTTGTTATTCTTGTTTCCTTTCGGAATACCGTAAAAATGTGTTTCTATTTTTAATTTTTTTGCATTCATTACGAGTATCGGATTAGTAAAAATATTTTTTTCCAAATCATGATTACTTTACCATTATAATTATTGGTTTGGATGAAGTTTACATAAAAATGATAAATTATTATGCGGTCAATGTAATTGCCACCATAGAATGTAAATTGTAATATGCAAATTGCAATTTAGATTTTACACCTTATAATTTCTTTTTGTCTATGACAGACAGTCTATCATGACGTGAAGTTTTGCCTTTTACAATGTATAGTTATGATAATTGTAATTTACCATGGAGCTTTGCATTTTACAATTTACAGTTTCAATTATTGCAATTCATCGTCCTTGTTACATTTCCAGGTTTGAACTTCCACTTACAATTTCAATTTTACACCATAGAAGTTTTTTTTACTTAGTGTCATACTTTAATTTTTTTTTCTTTTTAGGGTTTTAACTTCATTATTTGATTAGAGGTAAATTCATCTCGCCAGGGTACTAGCCAATCGGAAGCATAGAAGTATTGCGCGCATACAAGTAAAAAATACAAGAAAATACCAATGTTGTGTGTAAAATATGAGAAATCACTTAGATTAAAAATAATATAGTGAATTACATAAGTTGTTCCGATACAAGAAATTACCTAGGTTGTGGGTAAAATACAAGCTATTATCTAAATTATGGGTTGAAATTTTAAAAATAATTCTGAAGGTTCAAACACTATTAATAAAGTGGAAGAAAAAAATAACAAACTTATTTAAAAATGTTGGAATGCAATTAATATTGGTTTTAAAGAAGGAGTACAAGAAATTACCTTGGTTGATGGTAAAATAAGAGAAGTTAATTAGTTTGTGAAAAGATATGTAATTTTACCTTGGTTGTGGGTAAAATTATCCATATCATGAACCAATCATCCATATTTGTTTCCATATAAATAGTAATTCCTTCTTGAAAGAACTATAAATTGTAATTGATCTCCACCGTCAAGTCTTACTCCTTCCACGTGGCTGCAATCCGTGTTAACTGCCCAGGATCGGATCTTCCAGTCAATTGAGAGAATTCGTGTCCCATTTTCAATAAGAGATAAATTACAGATTATCTCTTGAAATATGGGTCTGATTTATAATTGAAATCTAACACTTGCTATACTTTGTTCTCTTCCCCAAACTCCGTTAACAATGTAGCAGAAATGACTAATATACCCTTATTTTCGGTTTTTCACTCTTTCCTCCCCCTCCATCCAGTCACTTGAGAGAATTCGTCTCCTCACTTCCATTCCCAAGAGACTGGTTTTGATTTTGATTTATGTGCTTATTCAATATGTTTGTTTGAATTGCTTTGAGGTGTCACTGTTGTGTCTTCTGTTTGTTGGGCACTTACTAGACTAACTGCTTTGTTTGTATTTGCCTTCAAGGTCCCTAAACATATAGCCTGTGTTTGGACGTGGTTTTTTCCAACATTGGGGAATCTTTCATGGGTCCAAATGTCAAATAGAACTCACATATGCATCCAAGCAGAATTTTGAGAAGTTGTTTGACCTCATTTTTACATTTTTCGATATACGAGTGTCTTTTTTAACACATGAGTTTGTCCTTTTTACGTAGGTAGTTGTCCTTTTAATATATGAGTGTCCTTTTAAAATATGAATTTGTTCATTTTTTTAATATATATGTTTGTTCTTTTTAACATATGATTTTGCCATTTTTATTATATGATTGTTTTTTTTAACAATGAGATGATGGACAGTTCGGCCTTTTCAAATCAACGTGATGTTTCTTGGGGCATCTAAATGCTCTCATCAGCTCAGAGCTTTTTTGTAGTTCTACCCGAGAAGTTGTCTTTCATCCATTAAGTGGAGGGAGCTACTACAACTACAGTGGAGGTTTCTTGTTTCCAAAAACCGATTTGACCGTACATTCAAACACAGTCGTAGCTGATTAGTTTGGTATAACTATTTAATATATCAACTTACCTTCCTTTCAAAAAAAAACAAGGCCGTATAGTGGTAGGTCTTATGGGGAAAAATATAGACGAGCTTTAGGGCCGAAGCTATAATTTCATTTCCAATTTACCCTTTTGGACTTGTACTTTACTACGTGGTATCTCTGACTTTTTACAAGAATTCACTGATAAATATAGGTATTTGACTACAAGTACAAACACAACAACCTCTACATAATTGTACGTAGAATCAATCAAGTTAAGCTTTCACTAGTTTCTTTTTATCAATTCTTTTCACTGGTTTTTTTAGAACTTAAAACGTAACTAGTGACAGAGATTGGTCGTTTCAAGAAATTTATTTTATGCCTTGTGCAACCATGGTTTAGAATTTTTTTTACAACAAAAGCCGTCAAATTCGTCTAAAAAGGCGCTCCATAAATGATCGCGTTGGTTATGGGAAAACAAATGAAGTCGACACGTGGGAATTTTATACTTCATTATAATGTCACGTGTTGACCTCTCCTGTGGATTGTTTTAAATTTTAGACTATCTTAATTTTATTATTTATTCTTTATCAAATAAATTTAGAAATATTAATAATATATAAAATGGTTAACGGATATAGTCAAATGCCAATGCCAATGCAAATGCAAACAAATTCCACCTTCAATCCAAACACAACTTAAATTACCGAATAATGAAATTGAAGAGGCCATGTCGCATCCAAATGGGAAGCAAAGTTCGATTTTCCGCACTCTCGGTGCAAAAGAGACGTAACTCAAAGCCATGTCTGGAAAAATGACAAGTGGATTTCAACATCATAGAAACATTCTTCCCGACTCCGTAGCAGACAGCGAGATGGTGACACTGTCGAAGACACTGAGGGAGAAACTAATCGGCGCAATGACTTTTTTTTTTATATTTCTGCACAAGAAGTGGATAAATCTAACGTAATTAATTAAAAGACGTCGATCACTTTTTTTAACGCTAATAGATTTTCACATAAACAGGAGATACGACGTTCCAGGCAATATTTACTTTCCACTGCGAAGTTTACTTTCCAAATGCATAGTACTGTTTCAAACTCCCACTCCCCGGCCGTTGCTAGTTGCCCTCCCACCTTTTCTCTCTTCTTTCCACGTGACATCCAAACTCACCACCACATTTTTACTCCTGTGTCCAGACTCAGTCCAATCTTGGACACAATTGTCCAATCTATCCAGACTCAATCCAGAACGGACACGATTCTAGACACGATTGTCCAATTTGTTTAGTTTGTGTCCAAACTCATCCCAGAAGTGGACACATTTCTGGACACGATTGTCCAATCTGTCTAGATATTGTCCAGACTTAATCCAATAGTAAACACGATTCTGAACACGATTGTCTAATTTGTCCACTCTGTCCAGAATGGTCACAATTCATTGTTTTAATCATGAACACACTATGAGTTATGTTCAGGCAACTATCAACAGTCAATCTTTTTTTGGAAAATCAATTTTGTTTGGAAACAAATATTTTCCTTTTTTATCAGGAATCATTAATGACACTCCCTTCCCCACACTCTGTCGGGAATCCCGGTGACACGACCTTTAACATATAAAGTTTATGGAGTTACATTTTGTTAATTGACCAATTCTTTTTCTAGCCCAAAAGGCAAAAAACTTTTCATAAAAAGAATTATTCGTACGAGTAGTTATGGTGAATAGATCGAAAAATGAATTGAATTGTTAAACGTCATCTCAAAATTACTTAAATCGTTTATACAAATTATCGTTTTATCTTTCTCTTATTTGTACTTATATATCTTTTCATCTCACTCTTCTAACATCACTCTCTCTCCATCTTTCTCTCATAATGGGGGAATGACGTGTTTTGCAGACGCGTCCCCATAGGGAGGCATCTGGCTTAGACGCTCTCTTTTTTAAAATAAAAAATCTTAAAATTATACGGTGAGTTATTTCAATCCCTAGTTTTGAATATCTCACGAATCTTGAGCTAGAACCAATTGATTATGCAATGGAAACCTAGTAACTCTGTTGACAGTCCACCTTAACTAACACAGGGTTCAGATCAGGACAGCACCCAATTTAACCACCCATCCATGTCGTTAGCAGCCTTGGCTTGCAACTTGCAAATGGAGTTGAACACTAAATTCCAAACGGCAAGGTATCATCTCTCTCTCTCTTAATAAATATTAGAAACAAGCATGACACTAAATTAGTTATCCAGAACGCCTGCAGTTATTACACAGCGCAGTAGCATGTGCAATGAAGTAAAAGAATATGGAGGTGGAAGACTTATAGGCTTCATATCAATTAGAATATCAAAAAAGATCACCAGTTCACCACCATGGTACTAGTACTAGTTTTGTTAAGGAACATCGGAGCTCCTAAAAGAATCCAAGGTTTCAAACAGGAAACAGAGAATCAATTGATCCCGAGAGAACCCAACCCAAAATGAACTATCAACAAGAAATCTATTTTCACTGTCTTAACACACTGAAATTAATTTACAAAACAGTATATACTAGCACCAATCGTTGAAAATTTTAAGGTATACTTAAAACTACATACACACAGAACATCCGAGGGGAAGATACTGATCTGATCCCTTCTGAAAGGTGCAACGGGAGTGAGCCAGTGACTTAATCATGGGTTTAAAACTTTAAATCCTAATTCTTTTCCTTAACAAAATGTTAGACCTGAATACCTGATTGTAAATGGTACATTCAATCAAGACCCGTGAAAGGAACCCAGCTTTAAAAGCAATTATTAACCCTGATATTAAACATACATGTGTAAGTGGGACCTAAAATATTGTTCTGATTCCATAAAGCACTTGCTTCCACAAGCACAAGTTGGAAGTTGTTAATGACACAGCTCCAACACACCATGTGGAGTAGTACAGCCGTTTCACATGTAATGGTGTAACCAGACAAAACAATAACAAAAGCTTGGTAGAAAAACCCAAACTACCTCTGCAAACAACATCCAACTTGCCATCCTTGTCAACCTAGCCTCCCACTCTTCCAACACCATTCACCAACCATATTAAAATCCTAATTTCCTCGAAACAAGCAACGACATTAAATTATAAGTCTTCTCAAATTTTAAACCACTATGAAAAAGACTGAATCTAACATCACAAAATGGACCTTAAGTTACCAATAACAACAAAATTCTCACCAAGACTTAGGTTTCTTAGATTTATAAAATAAGGAATATAGAAGAGATAAATTACGTCGAAAAACAATGCTCACGCATATCGTTTCAACTTAAAACACTAATTTTTAAACTTCTGGGCTATTAGAATTATCCATAATTATTATATTATGACCAAATGTAATATATTTATTTACAAATTGGTGGCACGTGGAGGCTGTAAAATAAAATACAAATGCGATAATAATATAACAATAATAATGTGACATGAAATTTACTACATATATAATCAAGTCAGGACCAAAAGTTTGTTCACATTTTTATTTATTTTTCATCCAAAAAAAGGCACTTGCAATGTTTACATGTATTAAATAATAATCATAAGAAAGAAAAAATAACATTAATATTGAAATATCATACTATAAGAGTCATATATAACCACTAAACTATGATCATATAATTATATTTTGGCATTATAATATCATTTTAAAAACATAACAAAATACATGTGATCATAGCCTAATTGTTAGATATAACTCATGCAACATAAAATTTCAAGATTAAATATATTTTTTCTGTTATATGTTCCTTATTTCAACACATACTAAGTCATGTGATTCTTGCAACATAAATCGCATTACATAAAGAAATGACAAAAAACATAAATGTAGATACACATTAAAAATACTTATGAACAAGCTTAAATTGTACTAGATTATGATAATACTTTTGTTGTCTTTTACATAGACATAAATGTCTTAGAATGTATGATGTAGCACATCATCGTCGTAGCCTAATATTAAACATCAAACAAAAAATAAGTTACTCTCTACCAATTATTATTTTTACTTAGTATTATATGAATATGGCTTTGTAGAACTACAATATGTCCAATAGAAAGAAAAAAGATATATTAAATATTACAATGTCATACCTAACCACTGAACTATAATAGTATGCATTGTATCCTAATAAATCAAGTAAATGTCTTAACAAGTACATTCTATGAAAATAAATTATGAGGTTATAAGTTAATGGGTAGATATGACGTCTGCAACATGAAAGTAAGAATTTAATTACATCATTTATTTTCCTATTGCTTGCTTTTTTTAACTCGTATTATAATATGTGCAGTTTTTAGATAAGTTATGTTAGAAAATAACTTCAAATTCTAAACTTTCATGTTGCAAGAGTCATATCTAACCACTAGACTATGACCTCATATGTATAACATGTTTACATAAAAACATAGCATTAACAATACATGTGGTCATAACCTAATAGTTAGACATGACTTTTGCAACATGAAAGATTGAAACTAAAGTCTTATTTTTTCAGTTTTGTTTTTTTTACTCACACAACTCATATTGCAACGAATACTATTTATATTTATGAAACAAAATTCAGCTTGAAAAATACAATCAAAAATTAGAAAACTAATTTATTACCAACTCAGTGTATTGAGATTTCACTGAAAAACAAAGAAAGTACACGTTACAACATAAGTCAAACAAAGCAAGTAAAAACAAAACTACAGACCTAATATTCAACATTTCTATTGTCTCTTGTTTAAAATAATAACACGTACTTCATCAATCATCTATCACAAAAAAGGTAACATCAAGTATTAAGTCATGACAAATTATAATTAGAATAAAAATGATTCACAAGATCATCTACGGTGAGGGTTTTTTTTATCATTAGGAGTTATATTGACAACTCTACACGAAGTTCTTCCCAGAATGCCGCTAAATTTTCATGACAAAATTAGCAAATTGAGTAGATGGCCCCAAAAAGATAAACTAATACATAAAACACCAAGACCAATCTCACATTAAGTTCCATGAATCACATTAAAATTCATAACAAAAGCAAGAGACATTGGGTAGGCAACCTAAAATTGTCAAACTAAAACAGCACCACCAAGATTAGTCTCACACTAATTGCCATGAATCACATTAAAAAATCATGACATAACTAAGACAATAGGCAAATGACTTAAGGAAACATTAGATGAAAACTAAAGCAGCAACACTAACATCAATCACATTAAAAATTTGTGAAATAAGTACGACATTAGGCAAATGAAGTACTAGACATTACAGAAAAACAACACCCAAAGACTAATCTCACACTAATTGCCATGAATCACATTAAAAATTCGTGACATAAGTAAGACATTAGGCAAATGACTTAAAGAAACATTAAACAAAAACAAAAGCAACAACACTAATCTCACACTACCAAAAGAATTACCATTACCATTACATCTATACAAAGATAACAACCACAATCCCAAAACTTACCTGGACGAGATAGAATTAAGCGTCCTAGCGAACCCATTGACAGCCCCATATCCTTTGGAAGTGAACCCCAAGCACCCAAGAAGCCCCTGCCTGTAAGGCAAAAACGTCCTCCGCCTCATCTCCTCCGCCTGCGCGCGGTTCGCAGTGTAATGCCGCTCGTGCGCGGACACCCACCTCTTCCTCCCGACCTTCGCGGTCTCCAACCGGTCCGGATCCTTCGATTTCCCCTTCCGGGAGAAGAAGGACCGGGACCGGGACCGCGACCCGCTCCCCTCGCTCTTGCTCCGGTACAGCAAGTCCCGGAACAAACCCCACTTCCTCACCGCTTTTGCGGTTCCGTTCTCGCTCTCGATCTCCTTGGCGTCTTGTTTTACTTCATTTTCGTCCTCGTCGGAGTTCCGCATGCTGGAGTTCCGGACGGGGGAGAGGGATCGGGCGCGTCGCCGGACGGATCCGGCGCGGAGACGGAGATCGTCGGGGAGAGGGAGAAGGGGGCGGATCTGGCCGTTGAGGAAGAGCTCGTCGGCGGAGGCAACGGGGGTGGGAGAAGGCGAGGATTCGAGGAAGCGGAAGTCGTCGGAGGAGGGAGGGGAGGGAAAAGGGAGAGGGAGAGGGGAGGTTAGGAGGGAGAAGTGGATCGGGCTTGACGGGGCGCTGAAGAAGACGCCGGAGAGAGGAGGGGAAGAGACGGAGTCGTCGTCGGAGAAGGAGGAATTAGGGTTAGGGTTAGGGTTAGGGTTAGAGGGAGACATGGTTGGGTTTGGAGGTGTTTAGTGGGAGTGCCGGGAAGGGAGGTTGGGTTTATATAGGGGGTGGAGGAGAAGGGAGGAGAAGAGTAATTGTTTGTTTTGTGGGTATTTTTGACTTGGTCCTTGTCATTTCCCGTAATTATTGTAATCTGACTTAAGTTTTTTTATATGCAGAACTCTCCGACACCCGCCTCACTTTGTGACGCGAGCTGCAGTTTCAAATTGAGGTGACTCAAAACCAGGTAGCAGATTTTGGTTGGGAATTTGTAACATTATTAATGAACATGTCAGAAATGTACACAAATACAAGTAACACATGATATAAACAAAAAGATATTTCATATTCGAGTTTAGTGGAGTTGACCAGAAGTGAGGAAGAGTGATTGCGTTTAGATAAGGGAAGGAAGAGGGTGGAGATAAGGGTCTGAAATTGACCCGGGTAATATATGTTGGATTGATGAATTTATAACTAAACATATAATTCATTTATGTGGTAACAAAGTTGTAGAAATAGTGCTTATATAGAGTGTATGTGATGATATTTTATCGGTATTCGTCTTATATTTCTTAATTTAAATGGTTTTTTTTCATAATTTTACAAATCAAGATGACAACACCTGATACTTGTTTAACTCCAAATATGGATACATATTCTAAAAACTACAAAAAAATTATACATGTATTGTATTCTTTATGCAAATGTGGTGCAAAAATAATAATATTGAAATTTGCTTAGGGACCTCATTCGTACTCATTCATTCAGTCTGTCTAATGAAGACAAAAATGGAGTGTGTTGAATCAGCCAAAATAGTTTCTTGTTTACGTTATTTTAGACAAACAAATCATATTTATTTTAATAAGACAGTTTTTCATCTACTTTTCAAGTAGAAAATTATGGGGTTTGAGAAATAAATAATCTTTATTTTAATAAGACAACTTCCCATTTACTTTTGCAAGTAAAGAGATCCGTACTGCATGGATTCTTCAAATCTTATAAAAGAAAGTGAAAGGTTTACTTACGAGTCCTTATACACGGACGCGGGCGTCACGGACGCGCCTTACGTGGATGTGTTGAGTCAGCGTCCAGTCAGCAAAATTTCTCTTCACGTGCTTTGGTCTTCTTAAAAACGCCGGTTCTTTAGGTTGAACGATTCTTTTCCCAATACACAGATAGTGCAGACCCTAGGACAGCGTGCAGACCCTTTATTCGTGCAGAGTCCAGACTTATCATAATAAAATATTGTTTTTAACTTTTAGGTTGGATCAACTTAATCCAAACAGACACACAACATATTCCGAACAGATTGTCTTCTTATTCCGAACAGACGCACAACTTAATCCGAACAGACAGACTTCTTATTCCGAACAGACACACAACTTAATCCGAACAGACACACAACTTAATCCGAACAGACACACAACTTAATCCGAACAGACAGACTACTTATTCCGAACAGACATACTTCTTATTCCGAACAGAAAGACTTCTTATTCCGAACAGACAGACTTCTTATTCCGAACAGACACACAACATATTCCGAACAGACAAACAACATATTCCGAACAGACAGACTTCTTATTCCGAACAGACGCACAACTTAATCCGAACAGACACACAACATATTCCGAACAGACAGACTTCTTATTCCGAACAGACGCACAACTTAATCCAAACAGACAGACTTCTTATTCCGAACAGAAAGACTTCTTATTCCGAACAGACAGACTTCTTATTCCGAACAGACACACAACATATTCCGAACAGACAGACTTCTTATTCCGAACAGACGTACAACTTAATCCGAACAGACACACAACATATTCCGAACAGATAGACTTCTTATTCCGAACTGACATACAACTGTTATACATGAAGAAAATGAAGAAGAATGTGATCATTCCTACATTTTTAAGGATGACTTTGGTCTTGTTTGTTGTATATGTGGAATTACACGCAAAAGCATAGAAAGTGTGTCCAGAAACGGAACAGAAAGTTTGTATTATTTATGTAGAAAGATTGTCTTGTTTATGTAGAAAACTTGTCTTGTTTATGTAAAAAGTTTGTCCAGTTTATGTAAAATGTTTGTCCAGATTATGTTGAAAATTTGTGCAGAAATGGAACAGAAAGTATTCCGAACATACACACCACTTAATCCGAACAGACAGACTTCTTATTCCGAACAAACACACAACATATTCCGAACAGACTGACTTCTTATTCCGAACAAACATACAACTGCTGTACATGAAGAAAATGAAGAAGAATGTGATCATTCCTACATTCTTAAGGATGACTTTGGTCTTGTTTGTTGTATATGTGGAATTATACGCAAAAGCATAGAACTTTCTGATTGAACTTTTAACAGTAGAACATCACGCCAAAATCCTCGGAAGCTTTGACACCATTGCATCTCGTTCCAGCACATTAACACCTGACCCAGAGGTAGCAAACAAACGGGTGTGATGCCTTTTCTTAACACAAAAACCACAAGAATCGGCATAAGCAACGTAAAATGTTTGGGCTTCTTCGAAAGAGGGGAAAAACATCCCCTCCTTAGGAACGTTTGTCGGCTGCTCCACTTGGAAAGACACATGAACGATTTCCATCAAAGCACAGAGGTAGGACCACAGAAGAGAAGGGAAGAAAAAGGAAGACGCATGTTGAGATTTATAACAAGTCTCCTGTGCTGTGTAGGAGAGCCAAAATGTTCATGGAAAATGAGTGATTTGAGACGCATTAATGAGGGATGGAGGGATGTAGACATTTGTACGAAACGAGGAATAAAATAAAAAATAAATTTTTTCTGTGGAGACTGCCAACTCAAACGCGTCTGCTGACTGGGCTGACCACATAAGCGCGCGTCCCGAACGCTAGCGTCCGCTAATCGTTTTCCTTTACTTAACATGTCATGCACTACCACGGAAGATCAAATACATACAACGAAGGGGGAGGCGGTTCCGGCGGCCGCCCTCTCGTTGGGTCGGACGTCCGACCCAATTTTTTTAAAATAATAAAAAAACAAAGTAATTTACTATATGTGAGTAGTCTGGGGTGTCCGCTGGTTCTTTTCTTGGCCTCCGAGACAATATATCTGATGAATAGAAGAGTGATATGAAGAGAAAGTTGCGTTAAAAGAGTGAAATGAAGAGTTATATAAGTAGAAAGGGTAGATGTGTAAAATGGTAATCTGTTGTGACGATTTTAGTAGTTTTACGGCGACGAATACCAACTCAGTTTATTTATTGCTTTTCTGCACTTCAATCAAATACACTTTTTTCATGCTAAATTTATATGAGTAATTGAATTCTTCGAACCACCGTATCACCGTCGGGGCTCAGAGGACAACAAGAAAGCCCGAGCAAACCTCAATTGCACTCCGGTGTTGGTTGGTGAAGCTCCTACTAGTGGTAATACTAGTGGTAGTTATGAGTAATTTTAGTTTTATGCACATTTTTGTCTATAAGGAATTACTTTTTGCAACATTAGGACAATTTAACGAAGTTCCATCCGTAGTAATTGAGGTTTTAGTCAAGGCGATAAAGGTTGAGGAATGTTTAGGAGGCAGTTTGTTGAATTTATATCAATTTAATATGTTAGAAGTTTCTTACATGATTATAAGAACTAAGAAGTAGAACTTTTAGATTTGAGCTATAACAATAATAACAAATAATAATATAAAGTATCACAAAATAAGATAAATATTCCAAAAGTAAAGTAGATTCTTATTAAAATTCTAAAAAAACTTACACTAAAGAAAATGAAATGTTTCATTATGGGTTTTTTGTGAATTGGTTCTGTGCACACCTTTGTCGGGTTATAATTGGTCGCATGCATCTGCGTTTCTCGTATTTACTTGTGTGCACCTTGAATTTCAAGTTTTTTATTTGGATGCACCTTTGTCGTTTGTATGATTCACTTGTCACAATTTATATTAGAAATTTTGCAAATTACATCATATAAAATAATAAATATTCTTAATATTAATAAAAATAAAATAAAGTACAAAAAAACTCAAATTACTCTTCCCTCTCTTTCAAAACTAAGTAAACATTAATGAGAGGAATTAACATTGAACACAAACAACAATTATATTGCAGATGCACCGAAGCAAGAAGTATTATCATGATTGATTTCAGCAAGCACAAATGTATCCATCACTTCCATTCAAAACAATACCACTCATCCGACTTCGATCTCCAAAACTGAAAAAGAAACAATTAAGAACTTAACCACACCAACCAACGAAGAACCATCACTAGAATACCAATTACAACCAACCGGATCCTCCTCCACCACCTCTATGAACTTGCGGCAACGAGAGGGTAGTGAGGAGAAGAGACAGGACTTGAGAGAGGGTGGAAATAGATTGATTTGGGTTTTTTCAAATGAGCCCTACAAACGACATAGGTGTATTCAAGTAAAAAAACTTAATCCAAGATACACGTATGTACATATGAGAAATACAAATACTAATGTTGTTATGGTGTACAAAACCAATTCACCTTTTTATTATTATTATGAAATGTTTCCTTACGTCCTATCTATTACTGGTTGGACCACCCCAATGTCACATGACATGGTCCATCATTGTTATATCAGATCCAAGGTGGATATCAATGATTCAGGTGGAAAATAATTGGACAAATAATGCCTGCTTACATCAACGTTTTCCACATTCATAACCACATATCTGCACAAAGCCATCAATCTCATGAAAATATGTTCTTTAGACATACCAAGATAGGAGGAACTACATTTTCTTGGATATAAAAAAAATTTATGAATGCATAACATAGGTAATGATGAGAGCATAATGAGAGACACAGAACCAAGCAAACATGCTATACATATATCCCTGCCCTCATCACAAAATATGGGGAGCCAACTTAAGAAAATCATTGGCTAGACTTTGATTTCAGCAACTAGTTCACTAATCAAGGTACCCAAAATCATATTTCCGATATCTGCACCTATAGAGTACGCGTCCGGTTCGAAATCAACCCACTTTCCAAATTGGCTGCTCATGTCCCTGTCCACAAGCTCATCCACCATGCAATCCCCCATGCTGTCGAACCCCGAGATCTCCTTGTATATTTCGTCAGCAAACTCCCCACGACTCAATAGGGCCGTCCCTTTGTGCCAAGTTCCATAGCTCACACTGAAGTAATGGTGGAATTTTGAATCCAGACATTCTTTCACGCAGTCAAAAAGAGCTTTTCTCTGCGATTTCCCACTTTGGCCAGCTTCATTTGTGCTACACAACATGCTTCTCTTGTGTTCAAGCTTGTCAAAAAGATGATGACTTAAAGTCTCGGTCGTGTAGTCGAATGCAAAAATTTTGGGGTTCAACTTTGCAGCAGATAATATCTCCTTCACGTATTCCACCTCCTGCTTGCATGTTTTAGTCTGAGGACTTCTGTTTTCATCATCTTCGGTGGATTTTGGATGTGTGATTTCCTTAAGTGAAGAAGATGCCGAATCAGATATTTCCATTTCAGCTTCGACTGATGGTGCTGTCCTTTTAAGATCAAAACTGATGTTGTGAGCTCGAACAGATGAGGATGCAACACTTCCTCCTGAAAGATGAAAATAGAAAGCGTCAGATTGACAGTTGAGTTCAAAGACAAGGTTGTTTTGAAATGCAGCATTCAAGTACCACTACCGCTAGTGCTATCACAGCTTTCTGCAGAGTTGCAAGTTTCATATGAGAATGCTGCCTCAAGAGTGGAAAAAGGACTAGGTTGTTGATGACCAGATTCCTTACGAGCATCACGGAAGCTATCCTCTGAAAGATTTGCAAGTTTCTGAAATTCACAAGAACATCATCCATTGGTACATGCTACATATTATCATTTCAAAGGTAAAACAATCAGAAATGGCTACTAAAATCCAGAAGGCCTTTATCTGGTGATTGGCAATAGCGAACAAGTTACAAATGTAGTAGTAATCACATTAAACTAAATGCAATAAGACTGCATAGAAAATGCAACAAACCTGTAGTTTGTGACTTGGGTCAACAACCTGACTGTTACATGACAAAAATCTTGAGTTGGAAGTGCCCGTAGAGTTGGAAGATTTCCACCAGAAGTCCTTTTCCTCACTCAAATTAGAAGAAGCTTCTGAACCACATGCTGGATCATGTAGAATAGAAACATTTGTTACAGGGGTGGTAGGCTTACTTGCAGGTCCCAGTTGTAGTGTCAATTCCCTTAACTTCTGCTCCAATAGAATACTCAGAGCATCACTGCCTATAATGTTCTCACCAGGAGATAATGATTTCTTACTGTTGGGATTTCCTGGGTGCCTCTTTCCACGAGGTTGTGCACAAAAATCACTACTTGGTTCCTCTTTTGCTCTCATAGCAGATGAATGTTTAGCCACAGGAGCAGTAAATGTGAAAGACACAACTTCCATACCATTTTCTCTTGCATCTTCAACTTGCTTTGGTTTATCATCAAATATGACATTGTGTTGAATATGTTTCTCATGTTTACCTTCAAAAACATTCTCGGATGACCCACTTTCGTCACAAGCATATTCCCCGTTGATCGATCTTTTCCTTCTGGTCTGATTGTTTGTTGCAGTAGAAGTGACATCCTTGTCAATATTTATTGCTTCGGACTCTTTCTTTACAAAGCCACCTTTGGAGCTTCTTTGAGGCTTGTAAGAAGACTTCAGCCTTCCAGAGGAAGAGGTGTCTCCTGGTACAACTTTCCTGCGCTGGGGTTTGGATGCCGATGGTGTAGCACGTGTTTTTTCTTTTACTATCAAGCAATTTTGCTTCTGATTATTTTGTTTAAACACACCTGAGGCAGACGACACACAAACTTTCTTCTGCACCCTATCTTTTTGTGTATTATGGCGTTTGGATGGTTGGTTAGACTTGAAATCATCCTGCTCCTTTGGCGTAGTGTGTCCCCTACTAGATGTGCTCAAAGCCTCTCTTTTCTGGACATTGACCTTTGCTTGGATCGCAAGTGAAATGGACTTGCCTTTACTCTTTACGCGTACTGGGTTTACTTCTTCCCTGTCTGGAGAAGCTCTGCAGCTGGTATCGCTCTCTGAACCGTTCCAACTCTTGTTTAGAGACCGGCCTTTGAGGTATTTCATGGCATTTGATTCACTTGGTTTCCTGGAGGAATCAAAAAATCGGGACGTCCTCTCCGAAGATGCAAGGCATTCTTTTGAATCGCGGATTCTAAGTGAAGGTGGCACAACTGAAGGAACTCTCGCACTTGAGTTAGCTTGTAGTCCCGGTTCAATAATCTTCGCAGCAGCCTCCATTATATGAGCTGCATCCTTGGAAGAGATGAACCGAGGATTTTTTATTGGTGAGAGCAACTTGTAATGAGTAATGGGAAGAGATTTTGCTGATCTTGGTGGCAACATCTCGGTTTGGAATCTCTCAATCGGGCTGCTTGGCATCTTCTGGGTTTTCGACATCAATGGTTTCTTGGAATAAATTTCAGTTCTGTCATGTGCACTTCTGAACTTATAATTGATTTCGTACTCAGGACTTGTAGAATGATACTGTCTGTCTTGTAGAGGTCGAGGCGCAAAAGAGGGTGTCGAGCAGGGCTCAGGAACACCTGCAGTAGGCAAAGAGTCCAAGCCCATAAGCCTGGCCACCACTCCAGGAGCTCTTGATCCATTTCCATCTTCATCTGTGACCGAAGACGCACAACTGTAGTCGGCGCAATCCTTCAAGATTGATGCCCCACCAAATTCATCACCATTAGCCTGCGAAGTTACAAAATAAAAGGTTATACACCAAAAGAATAATGAAACTACTAAAAGAGTAAAAGTGAAACAAAAGACCAAACCAGGCGAAAATTGGGGGTGGTTAGGTTATTATAATTTTTCCTTGCTTGTTTTCTTTCCTCTGCAAAAAAACAGAAACAAATTTGAGGTGAAAACCATTAACAACCATTCTCTTTCAACAGAAAAATCTTTCTATTATTCAAATGATGAAAGCTCATAGAACCAAAACCTGGTGAAACACTTCCATTGGCAAATAGTTTCTTCCGAGATCTCCTGTTCCAATCGAACAAATTGAAGAAACCTCCTATCGAAGATACCTTATCACCTCCCATTCTCCAACTAACTCAGAAAGAACATCACAAGGCCAGTTTCCTACACAATGAAATAGAAGCCCTCCTGAAGATTATTCAACTCGAACAAAATACAAAGAAAATATAGGAAAGTAACAACACTATGTGAACAGTATTTTCATTGAGAGCTGTAAGTAACTGGGTCAAATTTCTGAGCAGAATGTTCAATAAAACTCATGACCCATACCTAAAATCTATAGTTGTATAGTATAAAAAAAGGCAATTAAGCTCACTCCTAGCACCTTCCAGGT
Source organism: Triglochin maritima (assembly GCA_963682175.1). Lineage (NCBI taxonomy): Eukaryota > Viridiplantae > Streptophyta > Magnoliopsida > Alismatales > Juncaginaceae > Triglochin > Triglochin maritima. The sequence continues at coordinate 62,337,225 of OY821770.1, forward strand.
ACTAACAACTTGATCAAAGAACCAATCACAACAAAATACAATGCTCAATAGTAAAAGAAAACAAATTTCATTCACCAAAATATGATAGCAGCTCGGTTATCCAAGATCTAGAAAACAAAATAAGGCCCATAAATACAACCAACAATCACAATGAAATATGCAAGGAACATAACACTCAAGTAAGCACATTTGGATCAGAAGTTAAAGAGCCACTTATTAACGGCAAAGACGATTCCATTAGCATGAGAGCATAACCCACCCATTCACCCAAATACAAATATCACAACAACAAAAAGTCATCAATGGAAGGGGAAAAACCCAGAAGCCACTTAAACCAGGATACGGAAAACCAAATAAACCATCCATCACTAAGCTGCAAAAATCACATATTCACAGATGAACCAGAATCATGCACAAAATCAAACTCACATAAGCACAATCGCAACACATGTTTCACCGAATAAACCCCACAAAAATCACATCTTTCAACCACAAAAGAAACAAGAAAACATGTTTTTACTGGAAAATATCATATTTGGGTTTTGTAGTCCATTTTTAGTAAGAAAGAAATCAAACTCACAAGCACAACTACCGTCACCACAAGACTCCAAAACACAAAAAGATCACATCTTTGGATTTCCTAGTCCATTTCATCATTAAGAAAAATCCAGAGTCACTACCCATCCCTACAAAACCCAAAAAAGACAAAAACTTTACCGACAGAAACCACTCATCACTCAAAAGTCGCATTTTTACCAGAAAATATCACAATTTGGGGTTATTTTCAGTTACGAAAAACCCTCAAAAGACCACATTTTTACACCAAACAAACTACAGAACACAAAAGGATCAAACCTTTGAGGTTCCTAACTTCATTTCCGCCCAAACCAAAAGGTCCAAAACCACCCATCACTACAAACCCTAAAAAATCACACATTCAGAACCCAAGCACTGACGTACCCAAAGGATCGCCCTAGGGTTAGGGTTTCCGTTCGCTTCGGAGCTCGCGACACCCAAAGAGAAGGGCGGAGGGGTAGAGAGAGAGAGAGGAGAAGAGGGCAAGATTAGGGTTTGGGATTTTAGAGGGTTTGTGGAGAAGAAGAGTGTGAGGTTGGAATATGGGATTAAGCAACGACTCTTTTTTTCTGGGGGTTCGGGGGAGAAGAGGAAGAGAAGAGATGTGAATGGGATTTCAAATTTCCAAAACACAACCAACGGCACGTGGGTCCCACCATTAACCCAATTTCGACATGTCCATTCAACTTCCGACTCTTATGGTGTAAAAAGTCACGTCGAGTTAAAATTGAGTTTGTTGTGTTTTATTACCGAATATCAAAAATAAATACAAATTAAACAATATAATTTCGTGTCGTTTTTGTGTTTTATTACCGAATATCAAAAATAAATACAAACTAAGTCTGATGATTTTACATGATAAACGAAAACATGTGTTTCGTGTCGTTTTTGTGTATTACTTGTCGTGTAGACGAAAGTACAAGAAATACATATTATTATTATTATATATTTAACAAATTGCATGGAAGACGATAACATCTTAATAGTCAAGTGGTGTAGTGCACTGTGAAGAACCTAGGTCGAATCCCAGCATGGTTTTTTTAAAGTTTTGATAAAAATATTGAAGAATTTCGTTAGCATATTGAAGAAGGGAAGACCACAAAAGTTTGACTAACTTTAATGTTTAAAGTATAAATGAAAGGTATTATCATTATTCTTTTCGCATGTGAGTTTGCGTTGAGAAAACTTTTTAGTCTACAGTATGCCTATATAACATTATGCCTACAGTATGTCCTATTAGTTGGATTATTAATATCAACCTAAGTAATATATTACATCACGGTAATACAAGGGCATCCACTACCGCACCCTCAGTCCCAATGGGGCGCCCGATTAGACCATTCACAGCAATGACCTACGTCATCCTCTCTCTCTCTCTCTCTCTCTTCTTTCTCTTACTGCCACATCATCATGACTCAATATCTTATTTCTTCATCATTATTCACCCCTTAACCATGACCTAGGTCATCCCACTCTCTTTCCTACACATCATTAATTTTATTCTCAACTTTTATTATATTCAAAAATCATTTATATTTAACAAAAACATTAATGATTACCAAATACTAAATACCATGAATATTAAGAAAACAAATATTACATTATTTTTAGCAAATGTACGATTACACCAAAGAAGACGACAAACCAAATACAATACGACATCATTCAAATATTACATGACATAAAAAAGAATTAAGTGTCGGTTCCGCCGAATCGCTGTCTGATGTTCTCGATCAAATCCATCCTCAGCACGAGATGTTCGGTTTTATTACGAACACGATCTATGTTGTTCATGTAGGCATTAATGTCCAAGACCCGTGTAGTGGAATAAGTCGTTGGTTCCGGACCCAATATGTCGTGATCCTGCTCAAACTCAGTTGTATCATAAATCATGAAATAAGATTAACGCTCGTCCTCCACGATCACGTGCATTATGATGCATGCAGTGATTATTTTGTTTAGGATGTCAGCATTCCACGCAAGAGATGACCTCCTTAGGATTTCTCATCGTCCCTGTAACACTCCAAACGCGTGTTCTACGTCTTTGAGCACTGCCTCCTGGTGTTGTGCAAATAACCTATCCTTCGGAGTTTGTGGAAGCGGGATGGACCTCATGAATGTTGCGAACTGCGGGTAGATATCATCTGTAAGATAATATCTCATATTATATTGACGACCATTCACCTCGTACTAGACGGGAGGCGCACGTCCTTCGAACACGTCATTAAAAATGAGAGATCGTTGAAGTGCGTTGATATCATTATTGGAGCCGGGAATGCCAAAAAAACTATGTCATACGACCTCTAACACAATTGTTGTTTTGCTGCTCCAGCCTTGGTATTGTCTTTTCCAAGCTGCTAGGTAATTTTTCCTCTCACGATGCTCATCATCATGCCCGAAAAGTCACGTTACGCACCAACGTGAAGTAGTCTTGCCATGTCTTCTAGAGTTGGTTTTCGCAGGTATTCGGCATCAAAGTTGGCTATCACTCCTACGAACTTCTAGAGAGTCATCCTTGTCGTCACCTCACTAAGGCGTGGGTACTCGTCAACGGCATCGCCTGCAACGTCGTAGGCTAACATTCGCAGAGCTGTAGTGGTTTTTTGTAGTCCCGATATGCTCATTCAACCCGTCGCATCCTGTCTTGGTTGAAAGAAGATGTCAGAATTCTCAACGGCACTCGTGATACGCAGAAATACATGTTTTCTCATTCTGAATAATCAGAAAATATGAGGACCATACACATGATTTTCAGGAAAATAATCAGAAATAAGACGACGGTAACCTTCTTCCCGATCTCTGTCGAGATTTTGGGTCGTAGCACGCCGTCGCCTTGGAGCCTCACAACTCCGCCCACGAGTCGGCCTACTAGTCGCCTCACGCTCAAGCTCTTCGAGTGCTTCTGTGCTTACTTGCCTCCAAAGCTCGTCGAAGACATCATCAGAGGAGAAGGAGGAGTAGGTCACTTATTGAATTAGATATGTTTGATTAGCTATATTTTACCACTTCCTTACTTATAATGTCGATCTGACAATCTACAGTACGCGTGTGATGCATTATCTTGTCGATCTGACAATCTACAGTACGCACGTGATGCATTATCTTGTCGATCTGACAATCTACAGTACGTGTGTCATGTTTTATCTTGTCGGACTGACAATCTATAGTATGTGTGTGATACATTATCTTGTCGATCTGACAATCTACAGTACACGTGTGATACATTTACTCTGATCGAAAAATCTTGTCTGGGAATATAATTATATTCTAACCATTTTGGGAAATATAATTATCTTCTATTAAAGTTCTTTTAAATAAAATTTAATAAATACTCACCAGTTTACAAAATAATACTCCAAATCATAACTGTAATCCTGATTGTTATCAAAATATAAACTACAAGTACTTAACTCTTAATTATTTATCAAAATATAAACCATTAATTACTAAAACAAATATTAAAATAAAACCAAAACAAAAAAACTCGGCCAACCGGGTTGTGCCAATTGGCACAACCCGGTTGACGACCCAGTCGTGCGTAGACCTGTCAATTTTGGACACGACACGATTACACGACACGGACACGACACGATAAGGAGACACGATGTAGACACGACTTTACACGAATTTTTTTGTATGATTGAAATGATTTATTATGATGTTTTGTGAACATACAAATATAAAATAATTGGTACACGATTTGATACGAACACGACACGATAACACGATAAGTTGTTTTTGTACACGAAAGTGCGAAACAGACACGAACTGCATCTTTTGTTAGATAATCAATTGTTTTTACTTGATAGTAGTCAATTAAGATAGGGAACTACTAAACGTCGCCCCAAAACTACTTAAATCGCCCCTTGAAATTACCAAATTGCCCTTAACAATATATTTAATACCCATATCGTCCCGTGTCTATAAATAAGGCATATGGTCTTGTATATTCATAATTTATCAGTAAAAACACCACGAAAATGTCTGGCGAGGGTGATGCATCGGGTGAGGTAAGCCTGGCGCGGGGCAAATTTTGGGCCGAGCGTCTGCATTAGACGCCTCCCCCATGGTGAGGGCGTCTGCGTAGGACGCCCTCCCCATGGCCTAGGCGTCTAACGCAGACGCCTACGCAATGGGAGAGGCGTCTTATGTAGACGTCCTCCCCATGGGTAAGGCGTCTGTAGTAGACGCCCTTCCCTTCGGTCAGGCGTCCTACGCAGACGCCTTACCGTTGGGGAAGGCGTTTAACACAGACGCCCCATCCATGGGGCAGGCGTCTAACACAGACGCCTTTTTTTTTTTGATTTTGATTTTGTTTTTTTAATTTCGAGTTTATTTTTTAATTTTTTTAATTTCGAATTTATTTTTTTATTCTTTTAATTTCGATTTTATTTTTGTAGGTTCCAGATTTCGGTGGTGATGGAGTGGATTACAGTGAGTTATTTCAAACTACACAAATCTTTGCAACAATCGATGAAGCATGTAAATGGGCCAAACAAGTAGCTATCGGAGCTGGGTTTTTTTTGGTCGTGTCGTCGTACAAAACAAGATCAGATAGTCGGATGGATTGTTATTTGAGATGCGACCGGCGAAATCAAATGGAGTCTCGGGATATGGATACTGCACTTCGAAGAAACACCAAAAGAAAGGGTTGCGGTTGCCGTTTCTTAATAAAAGTGGTGGAGCGACGGGATCGTGATGGATGGGTTGTGGTTTTTAATAGTGGTCACGGACATCACAACCACAGACTGGCAGTTTATCCAGAGGGTCATCGTCAAATTAGTGGTCTAAGTTCTGGGGCGAAGAAGATTGTTCGTGATATGACAGAGGCGCAAGCAAAACCACGGAACATCTTGAAGGCAGTAAAAGAAAAATTCCCGGAGGACAATCCAAATCAAAGGCATATTTATAATTTCAGAGATTACATGAGAAGGACAAAATCTGAAGATCGGAATCCCGTCCAGCAGTTTCTCTACCAAGCAGTGCAGTGTGAGTACTTACATTGGATTATGGCGGATCCAGAAACTGATGTCGTCACTCACGCTTTTTTGGCACATCCGACGTCAGTCCAGTTGTTGCGGACATATCCTTTCGTTATCTGCATGGATTCGACTTACAAGACGAACAAGTATAAGATGCCTTTGTTCGAAATGATTGGGGTCACACCAGCAAACATGAATTTCCTTATTGGATATGCGATTTTGATGGATGAATCTTACTCCAGTTATTTGTGGGTGATGGAGAAGTTGAGAGATCTGTTATTGGGGACTGTCAGCCCGACTGCAATAATAACAGACCGGGAGTTAGGCCTTATGCGACCAGTGAGAGAGGTTTTTCCAGACTCTGCTCATTTACTCTGCACATGGCACATCAACAAAGACGTATTGAATTACGCGTACCACGTATTCGGCAAGAATAAGGAGATGGCAGAGACTTTGAGGCGTGGAAGATGGAGGAAGATCATGCTTTCTACTTCAGAAGCCGAGTATGATAGAGCTGTGTATGCTCTGAAAGATTTGTATAGATCGTGGCCGGCTATCACGGAGTATCTGGACACCACGTGGTTGGTGCATAAAGAAAAGTTTGTGCTGAATTGGACGAACAAAGTCCTTCATTTTGGGAACACCACGAATTGTAGGGTCGAAAGTGCTCATTTGGCTCTAAAAGAGTGGATTTCTACATCGACTGCAGCTCTGGACACTCTTTTCGAGCGCGTCAACGCGGCTACTGAAATGCAGCTGACGAATATTCGAAACTTTCTTGAAGACTCGAGACGGCGAAATTTGACTAATTTCGGACATGCTCTATATCGTCACATAAATGGTAGAGTTTCGCATCACTGTTTGCAGTTGCTGAGTCAGGAGGTGAAGAGAATGCAACAGTTAGATGATGAAGTTGAATATCGTTGCGAGTGCGCTTTTCTGACTTCTCATGGGATACCTTGCGCATGTACTATCCGTGGATGTCTTGAATCAGAAAACGGAATTTACTTAGAGCAGATTCATTCATTCTGGAGGACACTTGTCATTGGGGAAGGAGCCGGGAACGCAGAGTTTGTGTCTCAGGCAGCTCAAGACGCCGAACATTTTCGCAGTCTGGTTGATGAGATTGCAGGAAGTGACCCTACCGTAATTCGATCTGCCTCTCGGGTTTTATTCGAGCAGCTACACCCCGAACATTCGAATTTGAAAGAGCCTGCAGTAAAAACAAAGCTACGAGGTCGACCAAGGGGAAAGTCGACACGACGGGACCCTAGTGCGTTTGAGTATGCAGAGCGAGGTAGTGGTCGATCTTCAGGTAGTGGGAGTAGAGGTCGTGGTCGTTCTTCCGGTAGTGGAAGCAAAGGTCGTGGTCGATCTTCTGGTTCTTCGTCTGTGAGAGGAGGATCAGGTATACCATCCTTATATTTATTATTATTATAATTTTGTTATTTATTTCAGTAAATATGTATCTTTTGTTATTATATCTAACTGTATTTTTTGTTCATATTGTAGTGACTGGGCGGGCTGACGTAGACGACTTCCCATATGGAGATAGAATTCCAGGAATCATTATGCCATTCCTACACCAGTGGAATGATGTACGTGCTGATGGAAACTATGGATTTCGATGTGTCGCCGATGTTTTCCACGGTGGTGAAGACAATTGGCAACTCGCCCGTCGTTCGATTTCAAATGAGATAGCTGCAAACCCATCTTTTTATGAGCACGTATACTACGACGGTGTGGCGGAGGCTCGTCACCGGATTAATTGGGGCGGGGGACCTTGTGGCGAGAATCACTATATGGAGACGTGGACGGACTTGTTTCCCATTGCAAATTTTTACAAGTGTGCAGTTATGTTCTTCTCTCTCGGAAATGATGGTTCGTTGTACCCATGTCTTACAGTTCTACCTTGGGAGAGTCCGCCTACCGTGACGAGACCGTGCAGAGAGTTGATTATTGCTCATTTAGGGAGTTACGCTCATTACATTCGTTTGGAATTGAATGAGGGATTCCCCGTACCTCCTATAGCGACTCTGTGGTATCAAATACGAGATGAGAGTGTTATTGGATGGGAGCTGGAGTACCAAAATAGGATAGCATATTGGCAACAATTATGTAATATGTTTTGATATGTTTGTATAATTATGTAATATGTTTTGATATGTTTGTACATTATATAGTGTTGCTTTATTATGTAATATGTTTTGATATGTTTGCTTTATTTGCATTATATATAATAGTACGAAAGGTTATCAAACACAAATACAAATAATAAGGGTACAACAGATAAGCAAAACACAAATACAAACAATAAGCGTACGACATGTTAGCAAAAACAAACACAAATACAAATAATAAGCGTACAACAGATAAACAAATATAAATGCAAATACTAAGCGTACAACAGATAAGGAAACACAAATACTAAGCGTACAACAGATAAACAAATATAAATGCAAATACTAAGAGTACGGTACAACAGATCAACCTACTCATCATCTGAATCATGGTCGGATATGCCTAACTGAGTATGCCACGACTGTATGATCTCATCCAAATCTCCGCATGCAGCTCTGGCATCGTCTGGCAGCTCATCCCTCATCTGCAAGATTGGGTCTACAGCCCGTATCATCTTACCCATCCACTGCACATAACAATAACATTAGCGTACATTAACAAATTATACGGTACAAATAAATTTAGATAAAATGAAAAAATTACCAGATCGCCACACGTCCTATCTGGTGGTCGATCTGCTCTCCGGGAGGCACCACGGACGATGATAGGATGTGAGTAACTACCGAACCAATCAAGATAACGTGCATCACACTCGGAGGGGTCGCGACTACGTCTGAAGTCGCCAAGGAACAATCGGCATGATCTCGGAAATGTCCGCCAAGTCGATTCCGCTGTAGAAGCGGGGAACCTGACGTCGTACGTCGCTGCTGTCGCAGACCGCACCGCATGCTCTGGTGTCGGAATGTCAACCGGGATCACCTGAACATATCCTAACTGACGCAAGACCCGATCGGGCATATAAGGCTCTATGATATCCCGATAACGAATAAGACCCATCAATAAAGTCCTCGGGACATCCGCTGCTGGGTCAGGACCATAGGGTAACCACTCCACCTAAAGTTTAACACATTAATAATAATACATCTTAAAATTAAATAAATGGTGTAAAGTTTGATACCTCTGATGCAGTCATCTGATCTAGCCGTGCGCGGATGGAACGCAATCGTCCATCGCTCTTGTCCTCGCTCCGGACAGCCCACATACCCGAACGTGGATGACCCTCGTCGATAATCTTCCGCTCACGATGCGGGCGGAATGCAGGAAAGTACTCGTATATCCACGCCTGCAGCAGCGTAAGACAACCTACAATCCCAGAACAATCCGCACGGCTAGCTATCCCAAGCTGCCGGTACAGGTATGCCAACGTCGCTGACCCCCACGAGTACTCACGAACGGTCTCCGGGTCCCTAGCCTCCAGTAGATCGCGTGGTCTGATCCGACAACCACTCTTGTCGACAAACAAGACGGCTCCGAGCATCAAGAATAGGTACGCCGTCAACTGTGTATCATCGGCCCGCGGAGGTCGTGCCCGTCTGCATAGGTCCTCAAGGGAGTCGATGCCGACACCACCACCACTCCATAAAGCTGTATCTCTGGCCAGACCATCAGGTGTGACACCAAGCAACTCTGCCACATAACACCTCAGCTCAGACGTCGACCCCTGAGCACTAACCAGACGACCATCCACAGGAATGCGCAGGATCTGGAAAACATCGTGAAGCATGATCGTCATCTCTCCGAAAGGCATGTGGAAAGTGTTGGTGTCAGGCTGCCACCGCTCCACAAACGCCGAAATCAAAGGCATGTCGAGATAAGGGAACATGCTGTACGGTAAGTGCCCCAAATGCGTGGCACTAATCTCCTCTCTGATATCAGCACTCAGTGTAGACCGCCAACCCTGTAGTGTTGTACAGGCTCTGTGCCGATTCTGGCACTTCAGAACCTTCCGATCCTCTCCGTCCCAGATCCGTCTAGCAATGTGACCCCAGAAACTAGGAATGACGCTCTCATCTAAAGGACCACCAGGCGTCATACTGCTCACGATCCAAGAATCGTCCTGCACCCTCTTCTTCTTCTGAGCGCGGGGATCAACAGTGCACGAGCTCGAATCCCCGGTCGTAAACCTCCCACCCCTACCCTTCCGCACCATCCATCCGGCGGAAGTAGAAGTACCCGCTCGACCACGTCCTCCGCTATAATCCCCCTGCCTCTCCACCTCCGGCCGCACATCATACGGGCCATCATCGTCGCTCTCGTCGTCGAAACTATCCACATGCTCATCATCGAAGGAATCATCATCCTCCTCACGACGACGTAATGCCTCCCTCTCCCTCCTGACCGAAGCAGATATCCCCCGTCTACGTGGATGACGCGGTGCTGAATCATCCTCTAAAGAACGGAAGACGTGTAATGGTATCGACTTGCCTCTCCCTCCACTGTGACCCGATGACTATTTATTGAAATTTTAAATACAAATTTGTTAAATTTGTTAAACTAAATTATCATATTTATCAAAATTGTTAAACTAAATCAAAATTTGTTAAACTTAATTATCAAAATTGTTAAACTAAATCAAAATTTGTTAAACTAAATTAAAACAATTGTTAAACTAAATCAAAATTTGTTAAAACTAAATATCACAAATGTTAAACTTAATAAGAATTTGTTAAATTAATTTTTTTGATTTATCACTATTTATTAAAGTAATTATGATATTTATTAATTAAAAAAACAAAAAAGGAGGAGGCGTCTGCGAGAGACGCCTCCCGCAAGGTGGAGGCGTCTGTCGGAGACGCCTCCTCCTACGGGGAGACGTCTTCCGCAGACGTCTCCCCCATCGGGGAGACGTCTTCCGCAGACGTCTCCCGCTACGGGTCGGCGTCCGAGGGAGACGCCCCCCGCATGGGTCGGGCGTCCTCGGAAGCCGCTCCCCCCATAGGGGGAGCGGCTTCCTCGGACGCCCGCCCCATGCGGGGGGCGTCTCCCTCGGACGCCGACGACTTTTTTTTTTTTTAAAAAAACAAATAAATAACGTAATGTTACCTCATACGGGTACACCGGGGGAACTGCTGGCTGCTTCCCTGGCCTCCGAGACATTCGTAATCTTGTGTAGTAGGTATAGGAAGAGAAAGTTTTGAAAAAAGAGTGAAATTGTGAGATATATAAGCAAAAATAGGAGGAAGGGCAATTTGGTAATTTCAAGGGGCGATTTAAGTAATTTTGGGGCGATGTTTAGCAGTTCAGTTAAGATATTATTTAGAATGAAAAATATCAATTTAACATGTCATTTAACTATTTTCAATCTAAACATGATTGGTTTTTTCCAATTTATACTATACACGATAACACGAAATCCTGACACGAATGCAGAACTGTCAGACACGATAGTACACGGACACGACCCAATTGACAGGTCTACGTGCGGGTCATCCGTGGGGGATGACCCATTAAGGTTGCTATTAAAGGCCACTCGTAGTGGGTGGCCTAATATCACGTGTTGAAATTAACACGAACTTAACCGTTGACAAATTGCAACATTAGTTTGTAATATGATTACATTGTCCTATATAATAACACCATGTCCTGGAACGTGTGTAAATTTTACGATTTTTTTTGTGATTTTCATCGAATTAACATTTTTTCAAACAATTGCACAAATAATCAAATCCTTTGATTTTCTGTATATATATATACAGGAATTCTCTAGTGAGTCTATAGTTTAATTTTTCTAAATTAAGCCCCCACAATATCCACCACTCATTTTAAATTGTAAGGTAGATTAAAAAAACGGTTATGCTAATAAATGATGAGATTAACTATAAATAAGATCCAATTGTGAGATTGTAGGAGGCTTAAACTAAATTTAATGAGCTCTAGGCTCACTAGAGCTTGACCATATATATATATATACAAAGCACATTATTGAACAAATCTGGGGTTTTATTCAGAATTCAGATGGTTCAATTTTGAGACACGCAAGAGGACTTAATTTTTGAAATTTTGAGTCCGGAACTTACTCTATCGTCCTAAAGAAACATATATGTGTGTCTATACATAAATATTGCACGATACAAACATAAAAAATTATAATAAGAATATTTTGTTCCGGAGTACACATTATCTGAAGCTGAAAAATGAGTAATTATATGCGTTCCGCAAGTTATATGGACGTCAAATGTTAGTATTATTATGATGAAATTAGAGGGAAAACACCAAATTTTAGCCAAGTCCAAAATTTTCTCCACACTTACCCCAAACAACATCATTCTCGACAAGTTCAAGACACACTAGATACAATCATACAAGAGCAAAACATGATTTATTAAATGGAATTTCTTACTAAATAATGAGCTCAACCAATGCTACTAAAAGAATGAACAAATAATTGAAATAACGATCACAACAACCAATCAAATAATGCTTCTACGCATCATCTCATTGTATTGCAACAAAGAGATTTGTCTCTGAAGCCTCATTTGATCGTAAAACTTCGCAATAAACTCCTCGGCTTTCACATCGACTTCCTCTTCCTCCACCTCTTCTTCTCCGTCAACATCATCGTAACAATAAAAACTTCGCTTATCCGTTTTAAGGAAATAATTACCATCATTATCACCATAATTATCTTCATCAGCTTCTGGGTTGATGCATGGGACCCGAAGGTGCCTCATTGAACTAGTTCCAGGCAATTTGAAGCGAAATGTAGGTGTATCATCGAAAGAGAATTGTCTTTCGCCGTACTGAAGTCTATCTGAATGTCTCGTTCGGATTGTTTTGACACGATTTCGAAGAAGTCGAAGTTGGTTCCTGACGAACCGCGAATGTCTCAATGCACCTTCTTTTCTAGCCCAAATCAAGGCTAGTCTAAGGAATCGCCAGGCCCGGGCGGTCAATGCGCCTTTTTTAGGTCCCATTTGGAGATCAACTTAACCTCCTCTTCTAGTGTTTCAAGATCACTTGAAGTAATGATTGGAATATTGAGAGATGGAAAGATTGAGAGAAATTGGTTTGGTTGGTTGTTTTGAGAATGAGAGAGGTGGAGTATGTGTTTATATAGAGGTGTTGGAATGGAAGACACTGAATCATACAAATGATGGTTGTGTTTGAGTTGAGAGTTAGTGTGAAAAAACAAATGTCAGAAATTCTATTTGTCCTTTGTGGGACACCAGTTTCAGTTGACGCGTTTAGAGTTTTAGTTTTGGTTTACAACAATACCCTTGGGTTTAACAGCTAATTAATCCATGACAGTAGCACAATTTTCATTTCAAGATTAAAATATTACTTCACTTTCAAAAGCTTCTTTCAAATCTACCACACCCATACAAATGGTTAGGAACAACCCACACAAATTATCCACATGCAAGATTGCAATCTGCTATCTGCAGCGGTTTTTGAAGGACATGAATCATGAATGTGACTTTTCCTCATCCAAAATGTTTTTCAGCTTTTATGGATACAATTCCATATTTTTTGAGATACCAACCCTTATTTTTTTATAGCAAATATAGATACGAACTTTCATAACACTATTCATTTTTGTTCCAAAAAATTTAACGAATAGAATTTGCAGATAGGTGATTTGGTGCTTCTGTCCAATGTTTTACAACCATATTATGTATGTTATATTTCTAAATCCGATGATCAACGACAAATATGTCGATTGAACCTCCAAAATGTAGTAGAGTTGTATAGCAATATGCTAAACTATTTGTTTTATGTATAGTATGTGTATCCGATTTATATCTTTATCGGTTATAAAATATCTACAACGAACCTAACTAAGAGATTCAAATCTGATGCGGTAAAGAGTAGTTTGCACGTTGCAGGACCTCAGTGATCTTGGGATTTTTATGTAGTCCATACAAATTGCCTAACATGTCCACATAAGTTACTCTTTCAAACGATGAATAATTAGTCAGAGAATGTTTAGTTTGTAAGGACTTTTGAGAATTCCAACTTCTTGTATTTTAAGAATTTGCCTAGTTTATAAGGATCTTTGGATATTCCAACCCTCTAAAATTTCTTTTTAATTTCAACACGAAAAATTATTTATATAAATTCTGATCCCATGACTTGAATTTGTGCCATCACCCCTATTATTATACTTAGTCAATTGTTCAAACCTTTTCAAAACAGTTATAAAAAGATAAATGTTTTCAAGTTTAACAAGGACAAACATGTCAACTTATATTGCCATAATTCATGGATGGAGCCGAGAAGCAACCAAAAACCATCTTCATCTGAAAAAAGAACACATATTTAAAAGAAGGAAGTTGCAAGTCGTACATAAGTAGTGACATGTCCGTTTGATCATGTGTAGCGCCATGTTATGGTTGTTGGTTGGAGGCAATGTCCCACACTATACACGCTGTCCACTTCTGGAAGCAACCGATGAGTGTTGTTTTTTCCTTTGCTTGGCCGCGTCAAAAACCCATTTAGGTGGCTTTCTTCTGATTTCCTCCAGTTCTGTAATCTTCCTCCTTATTGTTGTTTCACATGCTTGGTTGGTGAATTGATGTTACTTGTCCTCCTGATATGATGTGATTGGATGTCCAATTCAAAACATCTTAATTGGTGGTTGTCTTCAGACCTGAAAGCAAAAAATGAATGTTTAGTGAAGATCACTGGTTTCGGTTTAGAGATGGTAATTTTAGTTATCAATGTGAGTTACCATGCACTCGTTGTGTATCCTAACTAGTCCAAATGCCAACTGAGACAGGATGGGACGTAAGATTGTCACCCCGTAAAAAAAGTGTGGTTGGTAAGTATAGATCTAATATCCACCTTAATAATTAAAATTAACTCTACTACTAGTCAAAAAATGTTATACTATGTTGAACAATAATTATAGAACTAAGATATTTCATATGTGCAATACAACTAACGTAGGGTGATGCATTATTCAGCAAAACAGTTAGATAGGTTGCAGGATACCTACATTCCTACATTGATCACTAATCATTATACATCACCTTATCACCATTATTTTGAAATCTCATGGTATGATGGAGATAGTTGACAACTCATGTGCTCCTGTGTTTCACACAAACAAATATGGTTTGCATCTTTAGCTGGTTTTGCTTACAGCATGATCCAACATTTAACTTCCAGGGAAATCTTTGCCTACTAAAATGTTCCTAGGTTTAGGTTTCTGTTATTGCCAACTATTTCAATTGGTTAGCAATTTTCAAGCCTAAACAGTTTCACATTACAATGAAAAAGTGACAACTGCATAAGCTAGAAAACAACAAACTAACAATTTAGATCTGGAATTAGTGGTTTGATCATGAGCTGTATATTCTTAAGAGGAATTGTAGAGCATGTTGAAGAAGCTTCCCGGAAAGCAATCTGCATCACATATATGCTAAAAATATCTTTTGCAGCTTTATAAGAATGAGAAACCCGACGACCTATGACCAAATTTCTAATGATTATGGCAGCTAGACTCTATTCAAGAATATTATAACACCCGCTCATTTACACTTTATAATCTCCTAATAAACTCAAATTAAAAATCCAAGGAAAGAGATGACAACGGTAATAAAGAATTTTAAACAGTTGACTAGAACAAAAATTGTATGACACTGATTCCAAAAATAAAACCTCCAGTAAATAGGTTATGAAATAACTACATCTATTAACCATCAAGATGACTGACATAAATGTTCATGATAAGATATTGATCTCGAAAGAACTCCACTCGGAAAGAATAAATTAAGAGCACAAAAATGTGTTAGGATGAAGCACCAAGCCAAAATGTAATTGTAAAGTCCAGTTTTTTTTTTTGATAGCTGTAATTGGAAAGTTCAGCTGACATGTTAATTTGTCGTTTAGATTGTATCTGTCAATTATGTTTAAAAAAGGTTAAGATAATGCCTCAACGGTGTCAACCCAATAAGACCACCCTTAACGAATGGACGACCCCGACCCGATCGGCCGTTGGAGCAGCCCGGTTGGTCCGATTATTTTATTTTTTATTTTTTGGTTTTGGTTTTGTTATTTGTTTCAATAATTAGGGGTTTATATTTTGATAAATACTTAGGATTTAAATAGTTTTAGTTTATATTTTGATAATAATTAGGGTTTATTATATTTTGATACTTGTTAGATTTTCAAGATCCAAACACACAAACCAGTACAAAATTACTAATAAATCTCAAGCCCCAAAATAAACATTGTGCTTGACTTCCATGGGGCGTTGCCCCCTTGCCACCCCTGCCACCTCACCGTCGAGGTGGAACGCCGCTCGCTCGCCGAGTAACGAGACCCCTGACCGACCTGTCAGGATGGGCATAAGATATATGAGTCAATCCCAAAAATAACGTTATAACTAAAATACGAAAATTATACTGAAATACAAAAACTTCTCTGATTTAGCTTAGCTTCGTAAACATGTTTCCTTTTTATTAGTTTCCCCAAGATAGTTTTAAGATAATTATATTTTCAGACAAGATTTCAAATCGGTCAGATAAGGCATCACGCGCGTACTGTAGAGTGTAAGTCCAACAATATAAGACATCACGCACGTACTGTAGAGTGTCAGTCCGACATTATAAAGAAAGAAGTGGTAAGACATATCTCGTCAAACATGTCTAATTCAATGAACTCTAATTTAAGATACTCACCGACCTACTCCTCCTCCTCCTCTGACGATGCCTTCGACGATGTTTAGAGGTGAGTAAGCACTGAAGCAATCGAAAATAGGGTGACTCGTGGTTGGGGTCGTGATGCTCCAAGGCGACGCCACGTTAGGACCTACAACCCTGATAGAGATAGGGAAGAAGGTTATCGTCGTCTTATTTCTGATTATTTTGCTGAAAATCCTGTGTATGATCCTCGTATTTTCAGAAAAGATTCAAAATGAGGAAACATGTATTTCTGCGTATATCGGGTGTCGTTGAGTCTTCCGACGTGTTCTTCCAACGAAGGTCGGATGTTGTTGGTCGAATGAGTATATAGAGACTACAAAAAACCATTGTAGCTCTTTAAATGTTATCCTACGACGTTGCATGCGATATCGTTAACGAGTACCTACGCGTTAGTGAGGCAACGACAAGAATGACTCTCCAGAAGTTCGTAAGAGTGATAACTAACTTCGGTGCTGAATACCTGAGAAGACCCACAACAGAAGACATGGCAATGCTACTTCACGTTGGTGCGCAACATGATTTTCCAAGCATGATGGGGAGCATCGATTGTATGCACTGGGAGTGTAAAAATTGCACAGCATCTTGGAAAAGACAATACCAAGGCCGGAGCGGCAAGGCAACAATTGTGTTAGAAGTTGTAGCGTCGTACAACCTCTAGATATTGCATACCTTTTTCGGTATTCCCTGTTCCTGTGATGATTTCAATGTACTTCAACGATCTCCCTTTTTAATAACATGTTTGAAGGACGTGTGCCCCTCGTCCGATACAATGTGAATGATCGTCAATATGATATGTGATATTATCTTAAGATGATATTTACCCGCAGTTGGCGGCATTCATGATGTTCATCCCGTTTCCATAAACTCTCAATAATAGGTTATTTGCACAACACCAGGATACTGCGTAAAGACATAAAATGCGCGTTTGGAGTGTTGCAGGCACGATGGCAATCCTAAGGACATCATATCTTTGTGTGAAGTGTTTAGGCGGGCGGTCGCCTGGGCGACCACCCGCACAGCACACAGAAGGTTGTGCGACCCGCTGTGTCGCCTAGGCGACGACATGTGTTGTGCACAAGTCTTGTACTGTGTACAGCACAACGACTAGATTTCTAGTTGTTGCATGTTGCTACTGTAGCAACGACTAGTTTTCTAAGGGTTGCTACAGTAGCAACGATTTTTTTAAATTTAAAAAAAACTTTTTAACCCTCCTTCCTCCTACTTTTTTCTTATAAATACCCCCTCATCCATTTCATTTCACTCACTCCTCCTACAACCTTCATTCTCTCAATTCAAATCTCAATCCTAATTCTCAAGCTCTCAACTTCCAACTTCACTACTCTGGTGCTCAAGAATTCCGGTATTCACGAATTCCTGCGTTCAAATTTTTATTTCCGTTTACATCAAATCAAGTGCACACTTTCTAACTCTTAACTTTAGCTTAATTTTTGGTGAACTTAGAATCACAATCAATGACTTATGTACCTGAATCAATTTTGCCAATGACACACGAAAATTATGATCACTTACGACCTAGTAGAAGTAATGATCTCGGCTGGAAATCTGCCCATTATTTAAATTTAAATGACAAAAAATCATTAGTTTGTGAATTGTGTGGTAAAATAACTAAGGGTGGTATTGTTCGCCCCAAACAACATATTGCACGCACACCGGGTAGTAATGCACGACCTTGTGATAAAGCCTCTGACACTTAAAGAACCAAAATAACTACCTACATGTCTAATACTAGTAGAATTCAAATGAATCAAAATGCATGCTTAGATGATTATGTTGATTTGGGAGATGACATACCAACGGGAAGGTCGGGTACGGTTCCGGTACGACCCCAACATCCCAACCCCCTATGCCTCCTCAAAAGAGAAGAAGGCAAAATACATGGGGACCAATGGATCGATTTTGCAGTCGTCCTGGTATCGATGTTAACCGACCCCAACAAACCACAATTGAACGACATTTCAAGAAAGAAGACTGTGAAACAATTAATCAAAAATGGGCCAATTTTTTTTATAGATGTGGAATTCATTTTAATGTTGTTAATACAACTGAATTTAAAGAATTCATTGACGCCACCTCCACTTACGGTTCTGGCCTAAAACCAATCACTTATCATGAAGTAAGCGACATGTCTTAAAAAAGAAATTGAAGTGACTAGAGGTGTTCTGACTACATATAGGCAACATTGGAAATTATATGGTTGTACAATCATGACAGATGCATGGACCGATAGGTCCGGTAGGAGTTTGATAAACTTTTTAGTGAATTGTCCGACAGGAACAATGTTTTTACGTTCAGTTGACGCTTCGGGAGAGTCACACACAGCCGACTATTTGTTCAAGATGATTGATAATGTCGTTGAAGAAGTACGGGAAGAGAATGTGGTACAAGATGTTACCGACAAAGTCGTCGCGTACGTAGTTGCTGGAAAGATGCTGATGTGAAAGAGGGAGCATCGTTTCTGAACTTCTTGCGTCACACACTGCATCGACCTCATCCTCGAGGACATTGGGAAGTTATTTTTGAAGACCATCGCCTTCAGCCGACGGATCGTGAGGCATTTTAGCGACCACACCTTATTACTCTCGCGGATGCGAAAATCAATCAGAGGCAACTTGTTAAGGCCCGTAGTCACCCGATTTACTACAACTTTCTTGACATTGCAGAGACTTTATTTCAAAAAGGAACTACTCAAATCTTTTGTGGTATCAGCCGACTACACCGACCCAAATGCTACGTGCATGAAGAACAAAAGGTTGAAGGAAACGTCGAACCAAGTGACCGAAGTCATTCTTTCACAACGCTTTTGGGCCAACGTTGTGAAAACACTTAAAACCTCACAACCAATGGTCAGCATTATTAGGTTGGTGGATGGCGACGAGAAACCATAAATGGGTTATCTTTATGACGCAATGGAGAAGGCCAAGGAAACCATCCGCCGGAACTTTGAAAGTAACCAAATGCATTATGAAAAGGTCATCGATTGCATCGACAAGAGATGGGATGAAGGAAAAATGATGAGTTCCCCACTACACTTAGCTGGATTCTTACTTAACCCGAGGACCTTCTCAACTCCGGTAGATCAACGAACCACAGTCATGAACGAGCATATGTCGGGCTTCTTAGACGTCATTTACCGCCTTATTTGTACCCGTGAAGGTCAAGACAAGTGTTCATACTTGCTGGATCGTTACGCCTCGGAACTAGACATGTTTGGGAAGGACATTGTGAAGAGACAACACACTGAAGGAAGACTAATTGATTGGTGGCGTGCGTACGGGGCAGACCAGAAGGACGAGACAATGCAGAGGTTGGCATTAAAGGTTCTTGGCCTAACTTGCTCGGCTTCAGATTGCGAGCGTAATTGGAGTGTGTTCGAGCAAATGCACACAAAGAAAAGAAACAGATTAGCAACGAACGAAGAAGTTGAATGATTTGGTCTTCGAGAACTACAACCAGAATTTGCAGCAAAGATTTCAAACAAGAATGGAACATCCCGGTTTCTTTGATCCAATTCGTGTGGACTACGACCTGTTGGAGGAACACTCTTGGTTAGCCAAATCTGACGATCCGGTCTTCACTGGGGAGGATCTGACGTGGGCTAAGGTGGAGGAAGCTGCCTTAGGACCTCCATCTTCACGAAGACGGTCCCGTGGATCCACAACGTCCTCAACTACACTTTTCTTAAGTGAGGGATTAGATGGAGACATCAATATAATTTCTTGTGTTTATGGAGATCCAGGTGCATCGAGTTCTGGAGCTCCCCGGGATGTCGATGAAGAGTTCATTGTGACCGATGATGAAGAAACGGACGAGGACGGCTATGTTGACGATCCAAACGACTCGGAGAAAGACGACGATAATGAAGTTCCTAACTGGACTTTAGAACAATGTGTCCAATTGGAATGACTAAGAGTCTAGGAAACTTGTATTGTTTTGCCTTCTAAATTGTATTACAAACTCTAGCATTAATAAAATAAAAGACTCAAGTGTTTGTGTGGGTAGATGGGGTACTTAGTAAGACTTTGGTAGATGAACTAGGTGTATTTTCAAAACCCAAACGTATAAGGCTTGTTTCTATAATTTTTGGGCATTTTTCCTGATTTTTTAAGATTAAAATAGAAAAAAATAAATATTGGGTCGCCCAGCTAGGCAACCTCATGAACGCCTAGGCGACTAGGCATTCCCAATCGCCTAGGGTCGCCTAGGCGTTCCAGGAACATTGCTTGTGTAGAATGCTGACCTCCTAAACAAAATAATCACTGTGTGCATCATAATGCACAACATGATCGTGGAGGATGAACGCGAATCTTATTCCATGATTTATGATACAACTGAGTTTAAACATGATCGCGACATATCAAGTCCGGACCAACGCCTTACTCCACTGCACGAGTTCTGGACATTAATGCCTACATGAACAACAGAGACCGCGTTCGTGATAGAACCCAACATCTCGCGCTGAGGACAGACTTGATCGAGAACATCTGACAACGATTCGACGAAAGCGACGCTTAATTATGTTATCTCGTGTAATACTTGAATTATGTCGTGTATTATTTGGTTTATGTCGTATATTTGGTTTATCGTCTCTTGTAATGTAAGCGTACGTTTGCTAAAAATAATGTAATATTTATTTTCTAAATATTAATGGTATTTAGTATTTGGTAATCATTGATGGTTAAATAAATAAAATATGTGCAATTTGGAAATACGAGATTTATTGTTTTTTTGTTTTTTCCAAATAGATTATTAATGTTTTTGGTAAATATAAATGATGTTGGAATATAATAAAAGTTGATAAGAAAATTAATGATGTTGAGGAAAGAGAATGTGATGACTTAGGTCATAGTTAATGAGTGAATAGTGAAGGAGAAAGATGAAGTTTAGTCATGATGATGTGGCAGGGAGAGAGAGAAAGTGGATGACCTAGGTCATGGTTGCGGATGCTCTAACGCCCTTATCAGCGTTCTTAAAAAAAGGTCATATCTATCATATCAATTTAAGTTGGGCTGAAGTTACCAATAACGCCCTTAGCTGCAATTGGAAATGCATATTGTTCTGAACAGACTTCCCCCCAGGAACAGAAGCATGGTTGGCTAGTAAAATCAACTGTACTGTGAACTAGCATGACTGTTTAGTAAAATTAACTGCATTGTGAATTAACACAGGTTTAACTGGAACTGAGTTGATGTGCTGCTTATTGGCCCAAAGATGCTATTAGTGCATTATTGTACGACAGGTTTATCAATCATTTGATCAATCAGTTGGGAAAAAGTTCCAACAAAGAATTGCTTTTAAGAAACCAGAGCACCATTGTGGTATAAATTATAGTAATGTTTCTTTTTCACTTATTTAGAATCTGGAACTCACATCAGTCGTCTATACAGATTTGAAAGGGTGAAAAGCACAACAAACACATGACTTTTATAAGTTATAACCCACGTCTTGCATTAGCAGATAGAAGATGTATGGCATTCATCATTGGTATATTATGTACATCTTCAATCATATGTTTTCGTACACCAACTAGCCAATCATGAATATTTAAGTTATTCTAGAGCAATTACATCTAATTCAAGGCAAGGACCTCAACAAAGGCAGATCTACCACATAACTAACGTGGTCAAAGCTTTTTGAGAAACAAATGCACTTGAAAATCTTTAGATTGAGTACCCTAAGATTTTCAAAAAAGAAAAGTGAAATGGGTAAACTTGTCTAAATTTTCATTAATCATCCTAGTTATTAGCATTCTAACTTTGAAAATAAATTTAAACTTATTGGTGACTCAAGTAAAATTGTATTTTCCAACTTTATTAAAAAATCAAGATATCATTACCCCCTTCTAGAGAATATAATCCTCTTGAGTAGCGAAAAAATAATCCCTAAAATTTAGGAAAACCCCAATAAACTTTGGACATTAACTATTTGCATGAATTTTTAATGATTTTCTTAAAAATAACATTAAAAATACCACTAAAATTATAAAAACAAATCGCAAACACAAAATAATAATAATAAATATTTGGTTTAGTTATTTAACCGGCCCAAAAACACAAAAAAGAATCTTAGATACCATATGTACCATAATTCTCGTTTAATGAATCCCCTGTGACAATGTTAAACTACACAACCAGTGTTTGATTGTGATATATGAATATGGTAAAAAAATCACATGCAAATCCTGTCAAAACTACAATGCTTCTGCACTATCCCAAACGTCAACCACCCTAATCTTGCATCCACAACAGACCTATGAAAACTCACATCCAAGACCGTAGTCAAACGAGGACAGTTTTGACAAGATCATCTTAAAGGGTTTAACACACATAAGGCCCAAACTCATGTCAAGCAACAAATGTATAGCTGATATTTATTTTGCTTTTGTTATCACCACTGATTTTTTATGAGTATTGTCACAATTGACGTTATTACTATTATTGTTTTCTTGGTCGGGTTATTACTATTATTGTAACCAGCAGAAGATTAGTAATATCTCTCCGTTACCTCCACAACTCCACTCTCACCTCATGTCGTCCCCAATACTTGTTTATATATGTTCTTGGCACATAGGCCCAAATTCATTCTCATGTGTCAAGATGGAATGATGTAAACTGCATCACTTTTTCATTTGGCCAAGACTATATAAGTTTTCTACGAATCGATCTGAAGGCTTATAGTCAAGTGAAGACATGTCAAACAATCTGCTGTTGTCATGCAGTATGCACTATGCGCACATTTTTTCATGTTATGTGAACACGCAGATAGAGTTTCATGTTATGTTACACCAAATGCATACAAAGTGTATCGTCATCTGAAAATGCCCAAAAAATCATTATATGGTGTACTTGCAAATTTAATCCACGTAGGATAAGAGGGAATCACGTCAAGTTCATATCTTCAAGATTTACACTAGTTTAAGCACGACAAAAGCCAAAAAGGTCTATCAACTGTATGCAGTTTAGTGAGTCTGTGAATGTTGCCAAAGAAACAATCAGGATCCTAAACCTAACAAATAATGTGGAATGGTCAAGTAAAATCTGTGTTAAGTTATAAATTACGTGTAACGTACACATACACAATATGTTTGCAGTATAAACACGACTAACGTATTGTGCACATAAACTTGTTTTGGATATTACTACAAGTCACATAAAAACATGCAAACATATACCGTAACAATATATTATGTATATATTATAATCATATTTCATATGGTATTTAGATGTGTATTGTAAATATATCCAACCTCATATTCTATTTCCTTTCTATAGACATAATGGCCTACACTAACAACTAACATAAAGCCTCGACAACACAAACCTAAGATAACTCATCCCTAGAGGGTAGGCATTGAGGTGAGAGCCAACACTTTAACATACTTATTCCATTTGTGGTTTCCTGGAGAAAAAATGAAGGGAAATCAATTCTCTCTCACCACATTTAAAGAGAAAGTTGGAATCCACAATATGTATAGAAGATTCTCCCTCAAAGATTAAGTTCAAACAACAGAAATGTGACTTTTCTCCAACTTTCTCTTTATCCCTCTTCTTTTCTCACCTTAATTTTCTAACTAAACACACTATGAATTGGATCTATGGCATTTGACAAAATGCGATATTTCAGGTTTACCAAATCCTAGTGTGACAGTGTCGTTTTAAATCGAACCATTTTCGACTTATCATGAGATTTAAAGAACACAAATGTGAAAATAAAAGAGGTCAATAACATAATTTCAGATTATCATTACCATCGACAAACATCTATGTTTCTAACAGTCTTAAAGAACAATCACCTAAGGTCAGATCAGTTGGTATATCATTGGTCTCGAATTAGACTAGAAAGTTACTATTGTGAGTTACTATTATTACCGTGCCATTTAATAAACACAGAATGACCAAACAAAAGACGTTAATAACATTATTTCGGTTTACCATCACCATGAATGTAACGTCCCCGAAAACAGCGGAAAATTTAAACAATATAAAAGACCGTCAATGGTAAACACCGGACACGTCACAGGAAACAAACCAACATATATAATATAAATACGATCCACGTGGAAGTCAAACATACAGACTGACTGTGATTACAAACAAAAATTATACAACATGTAATCACCTCAAAAGAAGAGACATACAACTACAGGATCAGATCCCGGGGGCACCCTCCTCGGTCACCACCTCGACTCTAATGTTGCTCGCTACCTGAAATGCAAACAAACAAACATGTATGAGTTTCCTACTGGAACCACGTATGCCAAACCTCCTAAAATACAAAAAAGAATTAAAGACAATGCAATGCAATGCACATGATCATCCACCTCGGGTCCACAATAATACCTCTCACCGCCTCCGCGGTACTGAACCACTCCTGCCGCACAAGGGTCAAGTCAGTCCACCGCTGCCACACAAGAGTCAGACGGCACTACTGCTCCCACAAGCACCGCCAGAAAGGCCCCCCGGTACTACGCCGCCGCACAAGGAGCGAGCCAGCCCGCCGAATGCACAACTCGGGTCAGACGACAGTCGCTGCTCCCTCAAGCACCGCCAGACGTGCACCCTGCCGGAACATCCTCGGCCTACCGACAAACCCCAGCAAACAACCCAAGGTTTACGGTAATCATCTCTCACACCCCGTACGATATGAGAGGCTCAACAATAATACGCCCTCGTCGAAGGTGAAATCCGTCACTCCCAAGGCCAGTAATCGACCGTCGCCTCAGAGCCAGTAGTCAACCTATACTCGACGGCTCGCGTGTGGATAAATCTGAAGGGAATGTGTTCTAAAAGTTTTACTTTTAAATGTCAATTATTATGAATTGAATGAGAAATCATTTTGTTCCTTGTTTATGTTATTCGTCTTTTAGAAGTGTTAAGGAATATGCTCTTGGTCCTTAATCGTAGAGCTCTAAAAGATATTGGTTTACATAAAACAAAAGATATTCGCAATCATGGTAATTAACATGGGACATTAATTACCGGGTTAAGATTGTCGTGTTGGTCATAGATCATTGTAGCTCTACAAGTGAGTGACAACACGAGTATGCAAAAGAGGAAAATGTTACTTTTGTATACTGAATAGACCTAATAAGTAAAATATTATAGAAATATGTTTCTGTGTCATTAATATTTTACTGTGTCTTTGGTCCTTTGATATGAGACTTATATCTAATCACTTAAGGAATACTTAACTAGATCAGTGTCTTGAACTATCGATAAGTGTAGTGTAAAGACATTGGTTGGTTAAGTAAAACTTTTGTTGGAGAAGATAGTTAGTCAAAAGACTATCATTGCCCCTCTTAATTGAGTGATGATATTAGTGGGTCACTTGATAAAGCAAAGTTATAATGTGCACAATGTGATTTGAGTTAAGTCACATATTTATAACTAGCTTAAAGAGATCAAGAAATGAATACTAATACAAAGATGACACAATACTACTTTGTGTGTATTCTTAATATCATGAGGCAAGGGACGGACACAAGTGGTGCACTCCATCACTAAATGGATCGGGTTTTGGTTCGAGTGGAATTAAGACATCTAACTAATTGGGAGCTATAATGTGTAGCTAGATACCGCTTATAGCTTGTGATATTAAGCTCTTAATATCACTGCCAACTTAGTTTAGATCCTCCCATAGGTCACACCACAAAACTGGGAAACAAGAAATGGGGATTTTGAGTTCATAGGATGTGTCGGGTTTCATGTAGAAAATATGACACATGGGGTGAACAAGCAAAATCAAAATTATGTTGTATAACATAATTAGAATCTAAATTAAATTCATATGTGATGTAAATATTATGGGGTGTAATGATTGATCATTACATAGGATAATATGTTACATGAGTTGTGAATTTACTACTAATCCCGAAATGTCAAATTTTGTAGGGGTTAAACCGAAATTTGACAAGTCTGCATGCACTGTGCAAAAACGGTCGACCGCTAGACCATAAACGGTCGACCGAATGTTGCGCGGTCGACCGCAATGTTGCACGTTCGACCGGATGTGTATCGAGCGTAACGAGAATTTCGTCTGTTCGTTTTCGGTCGACCGAGTATTCTCGGTCGGTCGACCGAACATTGCGATGAATTTTTTTTTGTTACGAACGGTCGACCGAGAATATGGATCGGTCGACCGAAACTCGGTCGAAACGGTCGACCAGACCTCGCAAAAGGTCGACCGGTCAGACGGTTTTATGCAGAATTAATTTAAGAATTAATTAGATCATGCATGGAATTGATCCATAATTGATTTAATTCGTGGCTAATACTATTTATTATTAAATAATGGATGGTTAGATGGAATTTTGCATGAGATCATGGGCAAGGGGTTGCACATGAATAGGTAATTTGGAGAGAGTTTATAAATACAAGTTTATTTCATTACCCAATTAATTCATTCATTATTTCTTGTGCAAAAATTCTCTCTCCATAATTCTCCACGAAAATTCCTTAATTCTTAAGTTTAGTTTTAGTTCTTAAGAGATCATCTTCTCAAGAGAATTAAAGAGGGGTTAGTAATTGAATTATAAACCCTATCGGAGATTGAGAGACTAGCTTCCCTCTCTCCGATCTTGTTTAGAGTTTGGTGAATACTCGGAGGCATCCGGCGCAGCGAGGAGCATTCCCAACGTCTCCGAATCTTCAAGAAGTTTTAGAGAACTTCTAGGTATGAATTTTGGAGTCCAAATTTGTTTTAATAAGGTTTTGAAACTAGATATTGAAACAAATTGATGCATGCATGAAATAAATTATAGAAAATTGAAAATTGATCCTTATTATACATAAAAATTCAAAAATATATATGTATAATTAAACATGAAATCCTACAAAATCCACCAACCTGCGGCAGATCGGTCGACCGCTATAATCACACTGGTCGACCGGTCTTCCGCACAGTACTTTGTACTGTACAAACAAGCATCCGGTCGAACCACGCCAACCAAATTACCGACCAATCGGTCGAACAAAAGTCATCTAGCGGTCGACCGTTTGAATGGTCTACGCTATACAATATTTATAATATATATATATATATCCGACCGGTCGAACCAAGGGTCCGTTCAACCGATAACAGGGATTCTCAACATTTTGCCTAAGTAATATTCGGTCGACCGGAACAGAGATATTGTTCGATCGAAATATCACAGGCACTCTACTGCTTGATTAAAATGCTCAGTCGGTCGACTGAAAGTTAAAGAGTGGTCGACCGTTTTGATGGTCAAAGCTCCCAACCGACTTAACATCGAATAGATCGGTCGAACCATGTTAAGGGTGTTCGATCGTTTAATAAGTCAAAACCCCCAACCGACCTATTCTCATTGTTTCGGTCGACCAGCGAAGTGAATCTGTTCGACCGATAACAACATTAAACTTTTTTCCCTGCAGAAATCTGGCATAATGATCGACTGTCCTTCGACATTGTTCGACCGTTTGCGGGTGCAAAACAATATAATAATAGAATCGGTCGACTGCCCACAGGCACCGGTCGACCGATTGTCGTCTTCAACCTCTAAATAGGTTGCAATCCGACGGGGAATTCGACACCAACGTCGATCCCCAACACCCACAAAGCTTATGTGAGTTATAATGAAGACTTGACATACCTTATTGAAGTTCGTGGAAGCCTCCCAAGTTTTGGCAAGCCCAACCCAACTTCTTCTCTTTCTCCTCCTCTTCTTCTCCTTCTCTCCTTCTTCTTCTCCTCTAAGATCCCCTCTCTCACTCTCTAATCAACCCAAGCAAAGAGAAAACGTTTTATTAGACCTAACACCTCTATTTATAGCCAAAACCCAAATCTTATCCAATACCTCCACCTCATCAGTTACTGTTCACGGCTTAATTAAGGGTTAATTAGGTTTAGTTTAGGTTAATTAGGGTGTTTAGATTAAGGTTATTACAATCTACCCTAACATCTAGGTTTAACTCAGCTGATAGATCTTTAGTCACATGTTAGCTTGAACTAGACATTGAGATATAAATAAAACCAAAACCACTTTCCAAAAACAATTCCAATTTCCAAACAACGAAACCAATCCAACAAACAAGCCGAACAACGCGAAAACGGGACGATACCTCAGAACCCCCTAACGATCCGGGAGCACTTGATCTTGATCCACCTAACCCCACTCCTTACAGACGCCTTTACCCTTCCTTCCACCTTGTACGCCTTGTACGCGGCGACCCTCTTCCGCCGCCGCATCTTCGGGTCGTCGAACCCCCACGCGCACCCCAACGCCGGATTCCTCCTCCCTGGCGTCGGGACCCGGCCGTGGTGGACGTCGGAGGCGCCCATTGGAGAGGAGGGTTGGGTTAGGGTTTGGATTGGAGGTGGATTTGGGTTTATTTTGGTGGATTTGGGGATTTGAGGACGAACGGAAGGGATGGCGGGAAGTTGGGAAGGCTTCTATTTTTGGGGTTTCGGAGATTTTTAGGGGGTTTTGTGATAAGTTTTTTTTATAGGTTCCGACAAAAATTCGAACCAAACCCAACATTCGATTTAATTTAGATTTTAATAAAAAGTGATGTTAGACGTATATTATGCTAATAACTCAACAAAATAAAAAAACTAACAACGAACGAATGAAATGTTAATAGATTTTAAAGTTCAGGAGACCATTACAAAATCAAAGCAAATATACGTCTAACATCACTTTTTATTAAAATCTAGTTGGTAAACATACGTTTTGCATATAATTAATTATGCAAGGCAAATTAATTAGTTCAATTTTTCAAGGCAAATTAATTATCCCTCATTTTAATATATTAAAATTAGTTTTGCATTTCATTGGTCACTGTTATTAATTAATTTAGAGAGAGATTTGAACACAATTTTTAGGGGTTTATTTGCTAATACTTCTTTTTAAGCATTTTGTATTACTATCTATTTGATCTCTAGTAAGACTTATCTAAACTAAGAATTCACCAAGTTAGTCGAACCCGATTTATTTGTTTTTTGTTTTGGCTAAAGTCCTTAAACTTGTCGGTGTTTGGATTGTGTACAACCATAATATTGTGGGTTAATTTGTATATTTGTTTGTACATTGAACTATCCATATTTTCTAATATTTCATGATATCTTAGATGTTTTTCACGGTCTAATTTTTCATTTCTACTGGCGGTCGATCATTAAACCTTAGGCCCTCATTTGGGTAATTAGTGCTTTTGAGATTTTGATTTGATGAATGTATTTTTCAACTTGATGTCTGATTGGAATTTTTTTTATTTTGAAAATACAATTTTTGTATGTAGTAAAGGGTGTGTGTTAGTAAGATTGACATCAAGGTCTGTGATGACTAACGCTAGCGTCTTGATTGGAACGCAAATTTCCAATGACGCAGAAATGCACCAATGAAGTAGTTATATCAGGGAATTTCTATCGGAAGATGTGATAGGGAAGAAGTAGAATGGTAGACCTCTATTGGTTTTTGTGAATAGGGAATTTGTTTCGGCAACTAAATGTTCATATGTGAGTTTAACACCAATGTTTTAAAAATCGAACCGAAACGTGAACCGAAAACAACTTGATTTGGTTTAAAGTGGTCGAACCGATGGTTCAACCTGGTCCAACCGATGATGATGTCAGCATGACATCAGCATTTTGTCCACCGAGGGTTGAAACGAACCGACTCCGTAGCGACGGTCCGACCGATTGAACCGATTTTTCCTATTATTTTGTAACATAATAAGTAATAATCAAGTACCCAAACTATGAACAATTCAACAAAAATTATCCATTTGTAAAATAACTTAATTAAAATCAGTAAAAAAAATGAACAAACGTGTAACTAAGTAATATTACTCTTTCTTCTAACAAATGAACAAACATTTACTTCAACATCTAAAGCAGTAGGGGTGGTAGACTGTCCTAGAGATCCGCCGGTCTGCCGGCCTTGGTGGAGATCGCGAGCGGTGGCGGTGCGATGAGGGGTGGACCGGTGGAGATCGCGAGGGTGGAGGTGTGGTGAGGGGTTGGGTAAGGAGTAGTAAAAAGTAAAAATCTTAAAATTTGGGTCAAAATTGAACAAAAAATAAAACAATGAAAACCAAATTTTGTTTAAATTGAAAAAACCGGTTTTTCGGTTCGACCAAACCGAAAAAACCGATCGGTTTGATCGGTTTTTTCGGTTCACTCCGGTTCACGAGAGAAACCAGTTTTTTGACCGAACCGACCGGTTTGCTACCGGTTCACGGTCCAACCCGGTCCGACCGCCGGTTCGGTTCGGTTTTTAAAACAGAAATTAACACTACTAATAACACCCTGAAAGCACCCAAGCGTCTGGATAAAAACACCAAATTGAGTAAAATCGTAGAATCTCATTCTATATAATTGAAATTTTGACACATTCTAGTTGGTAAAATAATTATGATTAGGACAAATTAAAAGTCGAAATGAACAATACTCTTTGGACCGATTCACCTAAAAGAAACAAAAAAGACCATTTTATGGTCCAAATAATAGATTTTGTAGTCGGGTCATGTTTCGGGCCTTATTCTGTGGGAATTTGTATGACTTTAGGACATCAGCAATGGAAGAAAAAAAACTGAGGTCACAAACTTTTTCCAAACCCAGCAACGGATAAGTTCAAAAAAGCTGGGACACGGAATGTTCGTAGAAGAGATCTTGCGAGGCCCAACGTGGGAGATATTGTTGTGTGGACACGTGGTCCATATGTGGGCACACCACTTTATTTTATTTTTTTAGTTTTGCCACCCACTAATAAATAAAAGAACAAAAAGTTTTGCAATTTATTTATCTTGAAAAATAAAAATTATTAAATATAAAATAATCACTAAAACAATTATTTTTTTCAAGATCTACAAATAGACAATCTTATTGTTATTTGTAATTTTAAAATTCAAAATAACATGTAATTAATTATAATAGACAACTACCTTAATTTAAACAAATATATTTCTAACTCTCTTTTCCAAACATTTCGATTTTTTAAGTTCAACTTTTTTAGATATTTTATTCTTAAATCTTATTTTTCCAAAAAAATACTGAATTGTCGTCGTCGAAAAACTACTTAAATCGCATGTATAAATTACAATTTTGTCATTATCTCGTTTATACTTATATATCTCTTCATTTTACTCTTCTACCACCACTCTCTTTTCATCTTCCTCTCATGATCATCAAAAACAATGTGTGGAGGATCATCAAAAGCCAACAGACACCCCAGTGTACTCAAATCTGGTAAAATGTCCAACTTCTTTCTTTGACATACCAAGTTCGTGTAATGACTTTTAAGTGTTTCGCCAATCTCTAGTTTTTGATGACATTCTAAGAGGTAAAACACAATCTATAAATTACATGGTCAATGATCATCATTACAATATGTCAATATGAGATACTATCTCACAAATGATATTTATCCGCAGTGGACCGTATTCATCCAATCAATCATTCTTCCACAGTCTCCTAGAGATAGATTGTTTCCTCAATACCAAGAAACGACACTAGAATGTGGAGCGCATTTGGAGTGCTTCAATAGCAATTCGCAATAATTCGAAAGTCATCTCTTGCATGGAATGTTGACATGCTAAACAAAATTACGATGACTTGCATCATAATACACAATATTATAGTAGACGAGGAACAAGAATCGTACACTCACTATGCTGATACAAATGAATTTGTTCAAGATCGACATCGACATACAAGTAGCAGAAGAACAACATACGCTGATGAGATGTACGAATATTCTTAAGTATATATTGTCAATATTAATATTTACTTTGACAATACTTCTCCCTCGCGTGTCCTGGGCAGGAGCCCGGGGCTCCCGTCCGCGCCACCTGTTTTTTTCACCCGAGCTCCTGCCGATTGGGGGGGGGGGGGTGATGTGTCCCCCCATCATTTGTTGTTTTTTTAAATTTATCAAAAATATTAATATATTCATTTTAAAATCTTTTTTTCAATTTTTTCCTTCTTAAAATATGGTTTTTAAACTTTTTTAATTTATTTTACCCAGGATTGACATCCAAATTTTGTGTAGGGAAGAGAATATATGGTGTTTGGGGGGCTTCAGGGTATGTTTCAGAGAAATTTGGAAGTGGGAGAGATGATATGATGTGGCGGAGAAAGAAACTGACGTGACTAAGAGAAAAATCATAACGCCCATGGTAGCCCGGTCGCTGTTATTGATGACCTTTATTGATGGACTAACATCCCTTTAACACTTCTTACAATTAAAGTATTAATGGCATCCCTTAGACAACATAATCACTAAGGAAAGTAGTCAATTTTTTTATACGATCTCTTATTTTCTTGTGATGCAAGTCATACACACTGGTTAAGTAAATTAGTAGTGTCATATACTGTGTTGTATTTTCCACACTTATTCCATCGTTTGTTAATATTTGACCTTTGGTTTGAGGTATATTTGCAACCTCTTCGGTTAAAGTCGAGGCTTATCCGCTTATGTTCAATTACATATTCGCGTTTGTATTTGTATCAAATAAAATATGGAATTCGAAAACAATTTAAACACTTATAAATCAATATCCTCTTAAGCATCCGCCAGATAAGCAAAATGAGATCTCTAGAAAACATATTAGTCTAGGGGCTACCCAAGAATAATTTGTAATTGTTTGCACTGTTGGTTGACACTGTTGGTTGACAATCGTGTCGTTTCATATACTTTCGTGTGGTGTAAATTTACACGTATTATGCTACTTTCCTCAACACAAACACGACATTTTTTCCCCGTGTATGTCTTTTGGTACACGAAATTCGTGTATACACAAAACGACACGGTAAGTACATGAATTTTTTTCGTGTATATATTGTGTACTGACTATACTAAATGACACGAGATAAAACACAAAAAGTTTATGTGACAGATTAGGGAATTTGGGTGAGTTTGTGTTTTGCCTTTGGCTTTTTTGGGGGGGGGGGTAATTTGGTTGGGTTATTAGCGTATCAATTGGGTAATTGGATCTATATTTGGGTGTTTTTTCAATTAAGTTAATCATGTACTTTTCAAGTATCGAAAGATGTCACACAAAAATGAAATTTTGTGTACCCAAAATCAGACTCGAAATCCATAAAATCAGACAATGATTTTTCGTGTCATGTATTTTGTGTTATGTGTCAAATTATCAGGTCCACATTCTCACTTTGAAAATTACAATTTAAAGATGTCGACCAAACTCATTTACATATTTGAAACAATAATATTTTTGCTTTGACATGGACCACATGGTTATTCATTTTATCATACTTTAGTGATTATTGAAAGAAATGTGTTATAAAAGTTTTACTTTTATATGTCAATTATTATGAATTGGATGTGCAAACATTTATCAGTCTTTTGGAAGTGTTAAGGAAGATACTATTGGTCATTAACTGTAGAACTCTAAAAGATATTGATTTACATAAATCAAAGGTTATTCACAATCATAGTAATTGACATTGAACATTAATTACTGGGATATGATTGTTGTGTTGGTCATCGATTATTGTAGCTTTACAAATATTTGACGACACGAGTATATAAAAAAAGAAAATTGTTACTTTTATATATTGAATAAACTTAGCAAGTGAAACATTATAGAATTGTGTTATGTGTCATTAATGTTTCACTGTGTCTTGAATCCTAAGATATGAGACTTATGTTTTTTCACATAAAAGTGGTCAATTTGATTATTGTCAAAAACTATCAATGAACATAGTGATAAAGACAATAGTTGGTTGAACTCGACTTGTGTTAGAAAAGATAGCTAGTAAAAAGATTATCATTACTCATCTTAATTTGAGTGATGATATTAGTGGCCTGCTTGATAAAACAAAATTATAATGTGCACAATGTGACATTGTTAAGTTACATATTTATAATTAACTTAAGAGATCAAGAAATGAATATATAATACAAAGATGACACATTTTTACTTTGTATATATTCTTAATATCATGTGGCAAGGGATAGACACAAGTGATATCTCCACATCACTAAATAGATCGTGTTTAGTTCGAGTGAACAAAATATCTATGCTAATTGGGTAACTATAATGTGTAGCTAGATACAGTTTATAGTTTGTGATAATAAGTGTTTAATATCGCTGCCAATATAGCTTAGATCATCCTATAGGTCACACCACAAAATTGACAACCAAGAAGTTTGATTTTGTATTCATATGGTGTATCGGGTTTCATGTGAATTGGGATACACGTGGTGAATCGATAAAATCAATATGTCATGAGAATTGACATAATTAGAATCATGGATAAATTCATATGAAATGTATGTATTATGGGGTCTAATAGTTTGACTTTGCATAAGATAATATGTTACATGATATATGAATTTACTAAAACCCTAATGATCAAATTTTGTTGGATGTAAATCCAAATTTTGACAAATGCAAAAATTGGGTCAAAACGGGAGACACTTTTGAGATTGGTTGGCAGAGTTCTTCGGAACGGTCGACCAGACAAAGATCAGATGCTCATGGGTCGACCAAAAATTATCATGACGTGCCTTGATAATAGGATCGGTAAAACTGGCGTAATACACGGTCGACCGAAAATCTCCAGGAATTTTTTTGGTGATATAACGGTCGATCGGTATAGGGACACAGTCGACCGAAATTTACCAGGAGCAGTTTTGGTAAGTAAACGGTCGACCGGAGTGAGACGTATTCGGTCAACCGTTTAGCTCACGGTCTGATCTAACTTGTCAAAGCATTAACCGTTCGGTCGACCAAGCAGCGATTGTGGTCGACCGTTCGGCACGATTATGCCTTGAATTATTAAGAGATTAATGTTGATGATGAGCTGAATTTGTTCCAATTATGGTCAAACATTTTTAAGAATGATTATGTGTCAACTTGTGATTGGTTTAAAGGAGAGAAAAATAAGAGATCATGGGTTAATAGGTAACCCATGATGTGTGTGTTGGGAGAGCTTATAAATATGTCTCATCTCCCTACTTGTTTAACGTTAATGCAAAATTCTCTCTTCTCCTAACATCTCCACTAATCCATCTGAATTTCTCTTAATTATTTCGAGCTTTTGAAGATTAAATCTCAAGAAGTTTTAGATGAGTTATTAGCTAGATTCTAAGCTTAATTGGAGATTGATTGACTAACTTATTTCTTTCTAATCTTGTTTAGAGTTTGATGAACACTTGAAGGCGAATCAACCGACGATTCGACGTGCGACACAACTCCGGATCTTCATAAAGGTTTTGGAGAACCATTGAGTATGATCCTCTTACATTTGTTTTAATACATATGTGAATAATATCATATTAGAATAAATGTAAAACAATATACATGGAATTATTGAAAATATAGAAATCAATCTTGTATGCATGTATAGTTATTTTTTAAAATATATACGTACACATGGGCACACAATCCTTCAGTTACTGGATGTTAAGATTTTGTAGTAATTTTTACTTTTAATTAGTTAATTAGTTTTCCAATCTTTTAATTATATATAATCCGTTAAAATAAATTTTTTTAAACTAATGTATGAAAAACCTCAATGGTAAATTACTTCTCCACTTTGCCTGTATTTGATTCCCTGATTATTATCCTAGGGGTGGAGGTTAACGGAATCCCTACTTTAACCATCTCTCATTTTAATTTAATTTTTCAAATACTCTCAAATGGTATAATAACTATTATAAAAGTATTACCAATTTTTCAAATGTAATTTTACCATGACTAAGAACTACCAACCAAATAGCAAATTCCAAATTATTATCAAAGTTTAAGCTTATGTCCAAAGGAGATGTTTTCCCCAAAACTTGGAGGTGAAATCGCATCAACAGAACATATGATCGATTGATTAATGATAGGAACTACACGTAGGACAAATTGGGTATTAGTTCAATACTTACTATCCCTCGTGAGTAACATTTATCATTTAGAAGGCAAGAGAAAACTTTTTTTTATGAGCAAGACGGTCGTCTAAAAACTATTTGTTGTATAATGTCATTTCGGATTAAGCTCCCAAATTCTGGAATCAACAATGGAACTTAATGGAATTTGCTTGTTGAACTCTTTCTTTTGGTTACTATACGATGAGAACACAATAATAGTATCTTTTAACGATACATGTAAACCTTTTGAAGTGTTATTTAATGACTCCATTTTTGAATTTAAGTCGACTTATTAACCAAATTAATGAATATTTTTTTTTATTTTTCATTAAAAATCTTTTATTTTCAAACTCAATTAGAATTTTGATTTTTTTTAGCCGAGTTTGAGTTCGAGTTGACCACATTAACCGAAAATTTATTGAAATTCATCTATTTAGTATTTACAACGTCAAAAAAAAAAAAAAATTAACAGTCAAACCACCACCGACCATCCCGGTAAATACCGACACCTTCGGGGGGTAAATCGGGAACTCTGAAAAGCGAATTCCCCACCAAACCCAACCCCTCTTACTCCTCCTTCAAACCTCCGAAACCCTCCAATTCTCGCCCCAAATCCCCACTCCTCACGCCCGGCGCAAACCCTAATTCACCCGTCTCGCCTCGAATCGGAGGCCGTTCTCCCGGTTTCGGCGTCGCAGGGCTCGATTCGGTGCGGTTTCTAGGGTTTTTGGAGGGATGGCGAGCGATTCGTGGGGCCGCATCGTCGCATCGTCGAAGCGCCACCAGGCCAATCTCCAGTCCCAATTCGGTACTGATTTGGGGGTTTTTCGTGGTGGATTAGGGTTTCGTTTGGGAAAGATTGTGCCTTTTTGGTGTTTGGTTTGGTTCGTGATTGGTTTCGGGTTGTTGGTTGGAGGAATCTATTAGGGTTTTGTTTGGATTTGAGGCTCTTGTTTGATGAAAGTTGGGTTTTTTCGTGTTTTTTGTGCTTGAATTGATGATGTTGGTGGTTGGAGGTGTAGATTAGGGTTGTCTGAATTTGTGCTTACTTTGCTGGATAAGAGTGACTCAGAGTTTCGTTTGAAAAAAAATAGTGTTTTTTGGGTTTATATAGTTGGACTAGTTGGTCTCGATTTTGTTCGAATTCGTATTTGATTTTGATGATATTTGGCAATGGAAATGTCAAATATGTTTTTGTTTGAACCTGCTTTGGTGGCTGAGGATGCAGCTTAGAGTTCTGTTTGGAAAAGTGGTGCTTTTGTCATGTTTTTTTAATAGTAGGAGGTTTCATTCAGGTTTTTGTTTCGATTTTTGCTTGCTTTCATGTTGGTTCTGTTTGGAGGTGTTTCGAATTAGGGTTTTGTATGAATTTGTTCTTACCTCGGTGGCTTAGATTTTTGTTTGAAAAAATGGTTCTTTCTTAATGTTTTCTGGCTGGGGAGGTCGAATAGGGTTTTGTTTGAATTTGTGCTTGCTTTCAAGTAGCTGATGGTTGGAGGTTTATTTGAGTTGTGTTTTATCGATAGTCACAGGAATTGGTTATTGTTTTGCCAGAGTTTGTGCTTGCTTTCATGTTTCTGTTGATTGAAGGAGTTGATTTGAGTTTCATGTTTTATTAGTTGTCACAGGAGGTGGTTAGGTTTTTTTCCTGATTTTGTGTTTTCTTTCATCATGTGATGGTTGGAAGTGTTTATTTGAGTTTTTTGTTTCATAGGTAGTCCCTACACTACAGTTGGTTAGGGTTTTGCCTGAATTTGTGCTTGTTATTTTGTTGTTTAAAGATAAAAATGAAACTAACTTAGAAAAGTCTAAGTTGGCTAATAAAAAAGTTAAGAAAACAGTAAGAGATGCTAAAGAGGTTGTTTATGAGAATTTAAACAAAAAGTCGGGATCAAAAGATGGAGAGATTGGAATATATAAGTTGACTAAAATAAGAGAGAAGAAAACTAGAGACCTTAATCAAGTCAAATGCATTAAAGATGATAATGATAACCTTTTAGTCAAGGTGGAGGATATCAAAGAAAGATGAAGAGGGTATTTTGATAAGTTGTTTAATGGAGAAAATGATAATGACACTTTCGAAGTTGATGATACAATTGAGAAATCTAATAGACAATTTGTACGGAGGATAAAAGAATTGAGGTTAAGGAAACCTTAAAAAGGATGAAAGTTGGTAAGACTTTAAGACCAGACGAGATCCCAATTGAAATGTGGAAATGTCTTGGAGATAAAACAGTAAAATGGTTAGCTAAATTGTTTAATATTATCTTTGAGAAAAATAAAATATCAAATGAGTGGAGAATGAGTACTTTGGTGTCAATTTACAAGAATAAATGAGATATTCAAAGTTTTACTAATTATAGAGGTATCAAGCTCATGTGTCATATTATGAAATTGTGGGATAGAGTAATTGAACACCGTCTTAGGAAAGAGACATGTGTTAGAGATATTCAATTTGGTTTCATGCTTGAAAGGTCAACAATAGATGCCATATTTTTATTAGACAACTTATAGAGAAGTATAAAGAACAAAAGAAAAATCTACACATAACTTTTATTGATTTAGAAAAGACATATGATAGAGTTCCAAGAAATGTCATGTGGTGGACCCTAGAGAAAAAGAAAGTATCCACAAAATATGTGAATTTAATTAAAGATATGTATGAGGGAGCTGAAACTAGCATTAGAATTTGTGATGGTGTGATTAAAGCTTTTCCGATTAGGATTGGACTTCATCAGGGTTCAGCTTTAAGTCTATCTCTTTGCTTTAGTAATGAACGAGATAACAAAAGACATACAATGTGAGGTTCCATGGTGTATGCTTTTTGCGGATGATGTAATATTAATTGACGAGAGTAGGGTAGGTGTGGAGAGAAAACTAGAGTTGTGGAGAAATACTTTAGAAACAAAAAGTTTTAAACTGAATATATGAGGTGTTGTTTTAGTACCGTAAATACCGAGAAAGATAAGATTATATTAGATGGACAAGTGATGTGTAGAAAATACATCTTTAAATATCTTTGATCAATACTTCAAAAAGATGAGGAGATCGATAAAGATGTTAACCATAGGATTAGAGCAGGATGGTTAAAATGGCGAGAAGCTTCAGGTGTCTTATGTGACAAGAAAATTTCACTTAAGTTAAAAAGAAAATTTTATAGAACCGCAATAAGACCTGTAATGTTATATGGTGCGGAATGTTGACCAACTAAAAGACAACATATACAAAAGATGAGTGTCTCTGAAATGAGGATGTTGAGGTGGATGTGTGGTCATATGCGAATGGATCAGATTAGAAATGAATACATTCGTGAGAGAGTTGGAGTATTGAGATGATTTGGACATGTACAAAGAAGACCTATGGAGACACCTATAAGAAGAGGAGTATTGAGTCGAATCGAAGACATAAAAAGAGGAAGATGTAGACCACGATTGACTTGGGAGTAAGCGGTCAAAAGAGATTTAAGAGATTGGAATGTTCCTCGGGAATTTGCATTGGATAGAAACGCGTGGAAGAAGACGATTCACGTGCCTGAACCGTGACTCCTTAAAGTTTCATTTCTAGCTTACCCCAACTAGTTTGGGATAAAAGGCTTTGTTGTTGTATTTTGTTGTTTTGGTGATTGGAGCTGTGAAGTAGGGTTTTATGACTTGTATTTGAAGCTTTGGTTTCTTGCAGCGGATCTATACCTCGGATTTGAAGAGATGGATTTGGGAGACGAAGATTCTCGGGTGGAGTACGGCTGTCCATTTTGTGCAGAGGATTTCGACGTGGTGGGGCTTTGCTGCCATGTGGAGGATGAGCACCCTTTGGAGGCGAAGAATGGGGTATTGTCTCTTACTCGACGCAATACGTAGAGTAGGTTTGGGGCTTTTAAAAAAGCCCTCATATTGTTTTTTTTTCAAGGATAAAAAAATCCGTGTATTGGTTAAGGAAAAGAAGTCCTTACAGGGCTTCCCCCCTCTTTTCCACCTTCAACTGGTTTTCTGAGAACATGAAATTGTTGAAGGTTTGCATAACTGGCATTTTTGGTCTGTATAGTTTTGTATGTGGGACTGTTTTCTGCATAGGTGTGTGCGTTTTCTGTTCTTTTGTTGCCTGAACTTGATAGCATGCAATAGATATAGATTTTACTTCTGGTTGTCGTTCACTGATGAAGTCTTATTTATTAGTGTGTTTTTTTGTGGAATATGAAAAATGCAGCCTACCTCAACTAGTTTGGGATAAAAGGCTTTGTTGTTGTTGTATGAAAAATGCAGCAGTGGCAGAACAAGTGTAAAGAAACGTGCTGATTTTTAATACAAGTTCTGCCATCATACTTAGTTTTTTTTCCTCCTTCCTATACATCATCTAAATATGTCTTCAGTGAGAAAAAGTATGCGCATGGGCAATTATTGTTAGTAGGTGTTCCTTTTTTGTTCGGAAAGGAAGTGCATCACCAAGAAACAAAAGGTCGACAGTTATTAGTACATATTTATTCACGCGAAAGTTGGGGAAAGTTTCTTATATATTAGTATTATTAAGCTTTGCCTTTTAAATATATTTTCTCTTTACAATTATTTATGTCTTTGAATATTGGTTGTCCTGAATCTCTTTCTACTGTATCATATTCAGTTACATTCAACTTTAAGTACACTTGTTCAACAATTCTAGTCTGATGGCTTTGTCATGTATAGTAATGTTTTGCTCTTATATCACTAATTTTTCAATACACCGCTGGTTAACTTGTAAATTAATGTGATCTTCAGTCTCTTTTTCTGTCGCTCAATACGGTATACTTTTCTTCACATTAGATACATCTATTCTGCAGATATGTCCTGTGTGCGCTTCCAGGGTTGGGATGGACTTGGTTGGACATATTACAACTCAGCATGGCCATTTATTTAAGATATCCTTTTTCCAATTTTAATTATTTGAATTTATGATTTTTCAACGACCTGCATGGCCATTTATTTAAACGATCTGCATTTCTTTTATTGTGGAATCACAGATGGTCAGTTGCATTTGCATCATTTGGGTCAATTGGAAACAACCTCACTGTTTTACAGTGGTAGGGTTGCGTACATCCGACCCCCCTTACCTCGCTTAGGCGGGAGCCTCTTCTGAGGCATTGGGGTTATGTTGTTGATGTTGAATTTATGATTTTTCAATATTTTCTTATTGTGGATTAGAATTTTTGTTTTTAGAAGTTCCAAGAGATGGAGTAAGTATTAAATTTATTATTGTGTTGAAGAATTGGCATGCTTGTGGGGTTTCCGTTAAACATATTGAATTCCTTAACCAGAGGTTACATCCAACGTAGGAGGAAGTACCGTAGAAGTTCATCAGGGTCTCAATCTGCTCTTTCATTACTAAAGAAAGAACTGAGAGAGGGTCATCTACAATCTCTTCTTGGGGGATCTGCCTATGCAACGCCATCGTTGAACACCACACCAGATCCACTGTTATCCTCATTTATCTACCATTTGCCATCATTATCTGATGCAGGCAATGATGTTGAGCCTGTACCACTTGATGAAGAAACCTTGACCACTAAAAGCATAGATGAGGATGTTAGAGAAAGGTAATATGATGTGCTATTTTCTTTTCATCTTTAAGTGGCATATTTAGATTTACAACTACAATTATCTTTTCTGGTGGTCCTTGATTTCTTATATGTGCGTCATTTGGATACCTAGATGCCTGAAAATGCAATTAAATGTGAACAAAATTTAATTCATATAAACACTTTGATAATTTCATAATTACCATTTCTAGTAAATTAACATGATTGCAAGTTGAAAGACAGATTGACTCATTTGAGCTGCTTTAGTTGCGTATAGATAGACGAGCATGTTAAATGCTAACTTGGATAAGTTCATATATGCTGTTTGTGTAATAATTGTTTAGTAAATCAGCCGGCTTTGAACTTGTTAGTGTTACCTTTCCTTTTGGTATTAATTACATCTGGATTATCCTGGAAGCTATTATCATCTTTTGTTACCAGATTAGACCTGAAGGAGAGATTCATTGAAAGCAAAAATGACTTGATAAAGAGAGATCATAAAAGAATCCAATATTGAGATTTCATTGAAACTGAAGACAACGTGTCAAAGGTTTTATACCAAATACCCAAATGAGATGTCTGCCATTGAAAATAAAACCTCCTAATTCAAAAGCTGTTTGAGTTTCTTTGCATATGTTGCATCTCTAAAGTAAGAATTTTTTTGAGTCTAAGAATAAAATTGAGCTGAAGTACAATACCGGGGATAATAATTGAATAGGATTGAGTAAGCATGCTCATTGCTCACAGACAACTTCTATTGTAATTGGAATCCGGAGCTTAACCTTCTGGCAATATCAACCCTAAAGAGTAAACGGAGTCGATACTGACCAGTTAAAACATTCTAGAATTCTTGATGAAACACTGAGATTGGTGTCTCATTCAAAAGAGTTATGGTGTTGGCATACACATGCTTGATGCTTCTGAGCGAACTATGTGATCAAACCTTGTAAAATCTAGTAAAACCTAGTTTATTGTCTAGAATAAGAGGGGAAATTTTATGGCATAAAAGATTCTTATTCTTACCAAAAGTTTATTGTGAGTTCAAAGAATATTCGTATGGATCACAGTGATTATTGTTACCATGGTAAAAATGGAAGTGGGAGTATTTGTATAATGCACGATACATGAATGTTACTTATATGGATTTGATGGCTCATGTGCCTGATTGGGAAGAATTGCACATTGAGTATGTGTTCACTCGGATTGTTTTTCTTCTTCCGGAGATATAGACTAGGTTGCTGAGGCTCAAAGTTTAGATGATTGATCTGAAATGATTTAAGTCTATTGTGCAATTGAAGGTTTCTAATGAGATTAACAGTGGCAGAATTAATGAAAAGCAACATCTCAAGTTCGATGCCTTAAATCTTAACATAAGTTTATTTCCATTAAATTTTAAAATCGAGTAGTGATGAATTGGGGAATTTGATAATTAAACACTAAAATCTTGTTTAGGCATTTTTGGATTTAATTATGATAATTTGGCAGGGCGGATATGTGACATGAAAAGATGATGTGCCAGATTTATACCGATAAAAAGATGTGTTAGATTTATTCTCTTTGGATGCGGTAAATAAACAATAGAAATCATCAGAATTACTACAAGTGCAAACACCGTGCATGCAGAAACTCGTGATTACAGTTACTTCATGCACTTTACTAATGTGTATCCTGATTTCTTACATTTGCCAGTATAATTCGTACCCTAGAATCATAATGATTTCAGAATGAAGTTTGCTAATTGCTCAGAGAGGCTAGAACTTGCGGGTTAGAATTGAACTAGTACAAAAACATTGTAGTCTTTTCTTGTAGGCATAATGTCAGTGGTAGAAGGTAGTTTACACTTAAATAGAAATTGTGACATTTGAATGGATAATTATCAACTTTATATTTAAAGCCAATTGTTCAGTTATAAACAAGGCTTGTGGATGGTGAAATTTATCAGAAGTCTTCCAAGTAATTATGTTTTATCGATTTCTTTTGGAAACATGGTAAATTGTTAATACATCGATAACCTTGGAAAGAGACTTTAGGTAGTGGCATAGTCTTATGC
Source organism: Triglochin maritima (assembly GCA_963682175.1). NCBI lineage: Eukaryota > Viridiplantae > Streptophyta > Magnoliopsida > Alismatales > Juncaginaceae > Triglochin > Triglochin maritima. The sequence continues at coordinate 62,380,963 of OY821770.1, forward strand.
AGTTATGGTTGAACCTTGGAAACAAATTAATGTACTTTGTAGTATAGCTGCAAATCAGGTGGCAGCCCGCAGAGCAGTGGTAAGAAAACGGCCTTGCAACCAAAGGGTCACGGTGTTCGAGTCACATAAACAGCCTCTTTGCCAAAATGGGCAAGGGAAAAATTGCTCATGAATATACCCACCCCCAACCCTTGCAAATCGTGGAGCCTTGTGGGCTGGGCTTGCCCTTTTACAGTACTGAGTACATAGTTGCAAATATTGGTAGTTGTCGTTTCAAAGTGTGTGCAGGTCATGATTGCAAGTCTACATTGTAGTGGTGCTCGAATTAGCATGCCTTGCCCATAGATCTGTGGAAGCCCTCCATTCCATATTGTAGTTGTTCTTAAGTAAGACCATTCGAATAATGGCCCGAATTAGCTTTATTTAAGTTGCTCCGAATTAGCTTTATTTAAGTTGCTCCTGTGTTTTCCTGCATAACCTGTCTTTAGTCATTTTTTGTTATTTCATTTATATAAACAGAATTTACTGGCCAGCCTGTATATTTTGCACAACTGGTGAATGAAGATGTACCACTAGACAGAGAAATCACGTTTGTATTGTTATTAATATTTTGCGTTCTAATCTACCTGCAGTTTTCAACCCTCTCTATCTGATAAGGACCACAAAGAGAGAGCTCAGAAATCAGAATTCGTCCGGGGGCTAGTGCTATCTACCATATTTCATGACACCTTATGATGGAACCTTGCATGGTTGAGGGTTAAGGTGGTGCTGGATGAGGAAGCGCTTGGTGGTCCATTGGAGCATGCGAGCCATGCAGGATGTTCAGATCACAAGACTATCATCTTCTGTTTGATAATGATGTTATCATCTTCCTTTTGAGGGTATATATATTTAACAGCCAATGAAATTATAATATATATTACGCAAAGAATGTGTTGTATATCTTGTATTAGTTTCTAAAACATTCGGTAGAATACTTTTATGTCACTTTCTACCTATTTCATCAGGTAATAATCTATATTAAAAAAATCTCACGATGTTTATGTTGATTTCATTTTTCATTATCAGTTTGATTTTAGGAGCTGGTTTGTCTTTCTTTTAATAGGGTTGAAGTTCAAGTGATGTTTACTTGCTACATGCTTGCTTTACTTACCATGGACGGATGAGTATCAAATCGATTGTGAAGGAATTAGATCAAATAACCGAATCAATTGAAATTCCAAAATCGTGTGAATCGTTGCGAAGTCATGCCATGTCGACTTGGTTGTATTTTATCCTTTTTGGTTATTGAGGATAACATCATGCTTTGCCACTTTGCCTCTATCATTTGTTAGATATATCCAAATGGAAAAAATATTGGAAATTGGAAGGCAAATCATCTTTCCATGGGGGCTGTCTGATTATGATTGATGCGGTTTGTCACCTGGGTCATTCGAAACTCCCACGGGGTGATGGGAAAAAATGGACAAAATTATAAGGATTTTCTATGGAACAATTACCAAGAATACAGGAAACTTAAATACCTCATCTCTTGGAAGAAAGTACGTAGACCAAAAAATTTGGTGGAATATGTATATTAAACCTAGAGATTCAAGTTCTAAGTTTGAGAGTTAAGAAATTGTATGACATCTTAAGTGGCAAGCCAAGAGCCCATGACTATACCGTAATATCATCGATGCTAAATATCAAAGCGACAACCGTTATCTCGTCCTATTACCCAACTCCAAAGACAAATTATCCACTTTTCTCAAATCTCTCATTGATTGGATACTTTTTTTATGCAAGCTTAGCACATTGCCTTATAGAGTGGGAACGACACTATTTTGGTTTGACGCATGACACAACGGGTGTTACTCACATGAAACAATGTAGGAACGGTAAAATCTAAGTAAACAAAAATACATCTTTGTGGCCCAGTGTTTTGCTGATACCGTTCACTCAAAACTGGTTTAGGACGAGATTCAAACAAGGCTTAAATGTCCCACTCAAACTTACACTTCATACAATTTGTACCTTGATTTCTCTGCACAACCGGGGTTGGATCAAAGAAAATGGAAACTTAGTAAGACAGGAAGCTATACTCCAAAAAGTTTCTACACTTTTTTAACCGATGGAGGGGAAGATATCCCCTCAGAAATAATAACAGCCAATTAGAAACGAGTTCAAAATCATCTCGATTTAGGAACTAAAACATGATTTACTTTAATAAGAGATTTCCTTGGTCGATTTGGTTGGAAAGAAGTAATCGAATTTCTAGGATCCATCGAATACTCACCCTTTTATCCTTTAACAAATGATTTGATTTACTCAAATCTTGGACAGATACCCTAGAAAGGCAGGGAGACTTCGTACAACAAATCTGGGAATCAAGAGAGAAACGACTTTGGCACTTGGAGCCCCGACTGATCGGTTACTCCTATGATTTTTGGTTCTCCGACGGGTCCACACCACCTGAGGCAAACAGGAGAAACGGGGCCACATCGCCTCTTGTTTATTTTTTATGATCGAGAATTTCCCAGTACCTGCCCCCACTTAGATTAGATGGATTGCGGTTCTAAACTGGAGTTGATCAACACCGTGTTCACCAGAACGTTTGACATGCCGAATGAGAATTCGAACCTACGTGTCAGTGGACCCACCTCCTGTCAATTTCGAAGCCATTGACTGTAACGTCTCGAGCCCAAACAAGTGCTTACCCGTCCGAACCCAGTGCGTTAATATGATCCATGATCCTAATCGCTGCGCACTCCGATATTTAATCCATTTGATAAGCCCATAAATAATCTGAAAAATATAATCAATAATTTTTGAGTTCGACTGCCCGCAGGTTCCGACCGTCAATCAATTAGAATCATAATCATGTGGAAAATAATACAGAATATGACATTCAGTCAATAAGCACAATCAAGAGACATGCATCACAAATAATATGCATGCATAACAATCTGGAACCTCCATTCGGATTCGACAACATCCCGTGTTTCTGAAATCTATCAATCAATCAGACGCACACTTGATAGCTCTACACTAATGACATGCAACATTTTCCTCTCTCGGGTGACTGTCCGCTGCCCGTTAGGTAGCTCTTTCCTAAGTGGCTCAACCAAAACATACATACAGCCACTATGCAATCATATGCATATCAATGAATTCAATATCGATAATCAGCATGCATGCAACTACGAATATCAAAAGAGACAAACATGACATGAAACTGAAGAATGACGAATAAGTACTTACCTCAAAATCTCCATTTTTTCCCTTTATATCTCTTGCACCAGAAAACCTCACATCCTTCACCCAAACGCTCTCCGAACTTCTACTTCAATTCAATTCAATTCTCTTCTACTTCTACTTCAACTCTTCTCACTTTCCTCTCAAACTCTTCTTTCTCCCATCAAAACTCCTCTTCTCACCTTTTATAAGCCATCCAACTCCACCACCTCTCAATTCTTTCCCCCACTGCACTCATGGAAATCTTGGGAAAATTTGCATTCCCACCTCAAATCTACCTAAAATCACACAATCATCCAATTAGTCCTTAATTTTTCTTAAAAGGTTTGGGTTCTCACATCAACACTTCTGTGGACTAACGTCGCTGAAGCTTAGTAACTAATCATGTTGTGCCCACTTTGACTCAAGATTTGGGTCATGTTTCCTTGCTTTCTAGTATCTAGACTGACTTAACAAACTGAGTCCTTATACACGGACGCGGGCGTCACGGACGCGCCTTACGTGGACGTGTTGAGTCAGCGTCCAGTCAGCAAAATTTCTCTTCACGTGCTTTGGTCTTCTTAAAAACGCCGGTTCTTTAGGTTGAACGATTCTTTTCCCAATACACAGATAGTGCAGACCCTAGGACAGCGTGCAGACCCTTTATTCGTGCAGAGTCCAGACTTATCATAATAAAATATTGTTTTTAACTTTTAGGTTGGATCGACTTAATCCAAACAGACACACAACATATTCCGAACAGACAGTCTTCTTATTCCGAACAGACGCACAACTTAATCCGAACAGACAAACTTCTTATTCCGAACAGACACACAACTTAATCCGAACAGACACACAACATATTCCAAACAGACACACAATCTATTCCGAATAGACACACAACTTAATCCGAACAGACACACAACTTAATCCGAACAGACACATAACTTAATCCGAACAGACACACAACATATTCCGAATAGACAGACTACTTATTCCGAACAGACATACTTCTTATTCCGAACAGAAAGACTTCTTATTCCGAACAGACAGACTTCTTATTCCGAACAGACACACAACATATTCCGAACAGACAAACAACATATTCCGAACAGACAGTCTTCTTATTCCGAACAGACGCACAACTTAATCCGAACAGACACACAACATATTCCGAACAGACAGACTTCTTATTCCGAACAGACGCACAACTTAATCCAAACAGACAGACTTCTTATTCCGAACAGAAAGACTTCTTATTCCGAACAGACAGACTTCTTATTCTGAACAGACACACAACATATTCCGAACAGACAGACTTCTTATTCCGAACAGACGCACAACTTAATCCGAACAGACACACAACATATTCCGAACAGATAGACTTCTTATTCCGAACTGACATACAACTGTTATACATGAAGAAAATGAAGAAGAATGTGATCATTCCTACATTTTTAAGGATGACTTTGGTCTTGTTTGTTGTATATGTGGAATTACACGCAAAAGCATAGAAAGTGTGTCCAGAAACGGAACAGAAAGTTTGTATTATTTATGTAGAAAGATTGTCTTGTTTATGTAGAAAACTTGTCTTGTTTATGTAAAAAGTTTGTCCAGTTTATGTAAAATGTTTGTCCAGATTATGTTGAAAATTTGTGCAGAAATGGAACAGAAAGTATTTCGAACATACACACCACTTAATCCGAACAGACAGACTTCTTATTCCGAACAGACACACAACATATTCCGAACAGACTGACTTCTTATTCCGAACAGACATACAACTGTTGTACATGAAGAAAATGAAGAAGAATGTGATCATTCCTACATTCTTAAGGATGACTTTGGTCTTGTTTGTTGTATATGTGGAATTATACGCAAAAGCATAGAACTTTCTGATTGAACTTTTAACAGTAGAACATCACGCCAAAATCCTCGGAAGCTTTGACACCATTGCATCTCGTTCCAGCACATTAACACCTGACCCAGAGGTAGCAAATAAACGGGTGTGATGCATTTTCTTAACACAAAAACCACAAGAATCGGCATAAGCAACGTAAAATGTTTGGGCTTCTTCGAAAGAGGGGAAAAACATCCCCTCCTTAGGAACGTTTGTCGGCTGCTCCACTTGGAAAGACACATGAACGATTTCCATCAAAGCACAGAGGTAGGACCACAGAAGAAAAAGGAAGAAAAAAGAAGACGCATGTTGAGATTTATAACAAGTCTCATGTGTTGTGTAGGAGAGCCAAAATGTTCATGGAAAAAGAGTGATTTGAGACGCATTAATGAGGGATGGAGGGATGTAGACATTTGTACGAAACGAGGAATAAAATAAAAAATAAACTTTTTCTGTGGAGACTGCCAACTCAAACGCGTCTGCTGACTGGGCTGACCACGTAAGCGCGCGTCCCGAACGCTAGCGTCCACTAATCGTTTTCCTAACAAACTCCAGGCTTTGGTCTCACAAGTTTTATTTTGTAACCCGTATCTCGGATTAAACTTATTTGTTACACTTCCAACTTTGTGGTTCATAGCCAGATTGTTTATTTTATGCTATCGGCCAAATTTCAAAAAAAAACCTTATTATGATTTGGCTCAATTTTTTCATTTTAATAAAAGATTGAGCAGAGTTTATTTAATTGCACTTAGAAGAACATACATGAATTACTGAATTGGTATGTTCTATTAGATATTGGTAGAAGAAGAACCTACTCCGTATTGTAATTTGCAAGTCCCAAATTTATAAATAGTTGTAGAAGAAGAACCTGACTTAGTATTGTAATTTGCAAGTCCCAGATCTATAAATAGAGCTGCAGTTCCAAGTTATTTTTACAAAGTTCGTACAACCTAGTCAAAAAGAATTCATCTAAAATTTCAAATTCCCACTTACGTTAAAATTTCCTAAGAACCGATCAGATAATGCTAATACCATATTCACATAGGGGTATTGCCGTATTGGGTAAGCGTTTCTACCTTCTGATCCATTAATTACTGGAGTGAGTTATACGCAATTTACCAAAACGATCCGATTTCACAACATTTGACTTCCCAGTTTCCACACCACCTCTCCGCACGTCTTGAGATCCTTTTTTTCCAACGCCAATTTCGAAAAAATTCGAATCAAACCCACCACTCAATCTCCACCGTCTATCTCACCATCAACCGTCCAAATCACTCGACCGTTTCCACCCATTCCACCTACTGACCGTTACAGAGATTCAAAAAAACTCCCACTCAAATCAAAAACCAAAACAACACTACAAATCCAACTCTCCCAACCAACACTCGACCTCCCAAACCAACACAAATTCCACCAAAAATGGTCCAAAGAATTTCCCCTTCTTCGCCTTCATCGTCTCCGGTGACCGTCACCAGCCCTGCCCCGCGCCACTCCCTCCCCAACTCCCGCATCTCCCCCCGACCCAACTTCCGCCGCTCGTCCCTCTCCGCCACCCAAAACCCTCAAGCGACCAGCCCAAGCGGGACTCAGAGGTACTATGGGGCTCCCAACGAGTCGACTGAGGAGGTCAGCTCTGAGTTTGTTCAGTACACCGTACATATTCCTCCGACCCCCGACCGGCAGCCTTGTTCGATGAGTAATGTGTCCGGGACGATATTCTCTGGGGGGTTTAATTGCGCCACACGTGGACATGTTGTGAATTGCTCGAGTGATGGAGAGAAAGGAGGGATGGGGTCGGAGTTGGCGTGTCGGATGCCGGGTTGCGATGGGTCGGGTTTCGGGACCGATTCGAGCCTCCCGTGCGAGTGCAGGTATTGATTCGGTCAAACATAAGTATATGCTGATTTTAATTAGTCTAAACATGTTACTTTTGTGTAAAAGTAGACTAGTTTCGGACTTACCTAGTTCTACATTTATTTTCTAACGAAATTTGGAATTTGATATGTCAATTCTATGGATTCTGAACATGTCATTTTATCGTTAAGTTTAACTAGATTTACACTAAACATATTGCTTTAGCTGCATATATTTCAATTATAATGATTCTAAACATGTCACTTTAGTATTAAATCTAACTAGATTTGGACTTCTATAGTGTTATTTTTTTGTTTAAAGCATGTTTGTTATCACATATAAGGATGTGTTTAAGTAATGTCGAGTTACGAGCTTATTTGTTGTTTAAGTTTAGGTTTGTAATCTGCAAAGACTGCTACTTTGAATCCATCGGCAACGGCGGGCGATGCCCGGGATGCAAGGAACCTTACGAGGAAGTAGAATCTAAGGTCGAGAAGGCACGAAAAACGTTACCATTAACCTCAATAGCAGAGTTCCGGACAGACAACAGGCGGTTATCGATTAGGAAATCGACGAAAGGGGCGTACGAGTTCGACCACGCTCGGTGGCTGTTCGAGACTAAGGGGACATATGGATATGGTAATGCCGTCTGGCCGAAGGATGCCGAGGCGAACGGGTTCGAAGACCGACCGGATTTCTGCGAAAAGACGAAAAGGCCCTTGAGTAGGAAAGTTGGGATCTCAACTGCTATTCTGAGTCCTTACAGGTCTGAAATATCTCTCTGTTCTTGCTCTGATGTTTCAGCTCTGTTTTTTGCTAACATTATGGAATTTTGTTTGGATTGTGGTGTTTTAGGTTGCTAATGATGCTTCGGTTCGTCGCGCTTGGATTTTATCTAACATGGAGGATTCGACACCCGAACCACGAGGCAATGTGGTTGTGGGGAATGTCAATTGTATGCGAGCTCTGGTTCGCATTGTCTTGGCTGTTAGACCAGCTCCCTAAGCTATGTCCCGTCAATCGGGCGACCGATCTTGCGGTTTTGAAGTCCCGATACGAGTCCCCAAGCGTGCGAAATCCGAAAGGAAAGTCCGATCTCCCGGGAATGGACGTGTTTGTGTCGACCGCTGACCCTGAAAAGGAACCACCTTTGGTGACCGCCAACACGATTTTATCGATACTCGCCGTGGAATATCCGGTCGAGAAGCTTGCTTGTTATCTATCGGACGATGGGGGGTCTTTACTGACCTTCGAGGCGCTCGCCGAGACCGCGAGTTTCGCTAGGATTTGGGTCCCTTTCTGCCGCAAACACGCGATCGAGCCGCGGAATCCGGACACGTACTTCAACAAGAAGAAGGATTTCCTCAAAAACAAAGTCCGGTCGGACTTCGTGAAGGAAAGACGAAGAGTCAAGCGAGAATACGACGAGTTCAAGGTGCGAATCAACTCACTCCCGGAGTCTATCCGAAGGCGGTCCGACGCCTACAACGCGCACGAGGAGCTCCGGGCAAAGCGCGAACAACTCGCGACCGGAGAAACCGGCCAAATCAAAGTCCCCAAAGCCACCTGGATGTCGGACGGTACCCACTGGCCAGGGACTTGGTCTTCCGGTGAAACCAACCACGCCCGAGGCGACCACGCCGGCATAATTCAGGTTTAAAAAAAAAACCCTCCAAATTCCAATTTGAAAAACGAAACTGAATTTGAATTATTTTAACCACTATCTCTATATATAGGCAATGCTTCCGCCTCCGAACGCCGAGGTCGAAACCGGAGGAGTCCCAAACGAAAAGACGCTGATCGACACGAGCAACGTCGACATACGCCTCCCGATGCTCGTGTACGTGTCCCGCGAGAAGCGCCCGGGTTACGACCACAACAAGAAAGCAGGCGCAATGAACGCATTGGTCCGAACCAGCGCGATAATGTCGAACGGGCCGTTCATTCTCAACCTAGACTGCGACCACTACGTCCACAATTCCTTAGCTCTGAGAGAGTCAATGTGTTTCATGCTCGACCGCGGCGGGGACCGGATTTGCTACGTTCAGTTCCCGCAGCGGTTCGAGGGGATCGACCCCAACGACCGGTATGCGAACCACAATACCGTCTTCTTCGACGTTAGCATGAGGGCCTTGGACGGGTTGCAGGGCCCAATGTACGTCGGGACCGGGTGCGTCTTTCGCCGGACCGCTTTGTATGGTTTCAGCCCTCCTCGCACGACCGAACATCACGGCTGGTTCGGGAGAAGGAAGATCAAACTTCTGTTGAGGAAACCGACTATGAACAAGAAAAAGGAGTTGCCAGAGGATCCTCAAACTCCGGTACCGGTGGAGGACGGAGGAAACTCCGATATCGAGTCGGAACTTCTCCCGAAGAGGTTCGGGAATTCGAACGTTTTCGTGGCTTCGATTCCTGTGGCGGAGTATCAAGGGAGGGTTCTCCAGGAGCTGCGTGGTGGTGGGGCCCACGAGGGACGTCCGGCCGGATCGCTGGTGGTCCCACGTGAGCCGTTGGATGCTGCCAGCGTGGCGGAAGCGATAAGCGTGATATCGTGTTTCTACGAGGAGAGGACGGAGTGGGGCCGGAGAGTCGGGTGGATATACGGGTCGGTAACGGAGGACGTTGTGACCGGTTACCGGATGCATAACCGCGGGTGGCGGTCGGTTTATTGTGTTACGAAACGGGACGCTTTCCGTGGGACTGCACCTATAAATCTCACGGATCGACTCCATCAAGTGCTCCGGTGGGCGACCGGGTCGGTCGAGATTTTCTTTTCGAGGAACAATGCGCTTTTCGCGTCCCGCCGGATGAAATTCCTCCAGAAAATCGCCTACTTCAATGTCGGATTGTACCCGTTTACTTCGCTTTTCCTCATTGCCTACTGCTTTCTTCCGGCCATGTCGCTTTTCACTGGGCAATTCATCGTCCAGTCGCTTAACGTCACGTTCTTAACTTTCCTTCTCGCTATCACGATAACATTGTGCTTATTAGCGGTGCTCGAGGTGCGTTGGTCAGGTATAACACTCCACGACTGGTGGCGGAATGAGCAATTCTGGCTTATCGGAGGAACAAGCGCCCATCCGGCAGCCGTCCTACAAGGCCTCCTCAAAGTCATAGCTGGAGTCGATATTTCCTTCACATTAACATCCAAACCAGCGTCCGATGACAATGAAGAATTGCCGTTTTCGGAGCTCTACACTGTCAAGTGGAGCTTCTTAATGGTGCCTCCAATAACCATAATGATGGTTAACATTATCGCAATTGCTGTCGGGGTTGCGAGGACGATGTATAGTGAGTTCCCGGAGTGGAGTAAGTTGGTTGGAGGGGTGTTCTTTAGCGTCTGGGTTTTGTGCCATTTGTATCCGTTCGCGAAAGGGTTGATGGGACGGAGGGGGAAGATTCCGACCGTTGTGTTTGTCTGGTCGGGTTTGCTGTCGATTGTGGTATCTCTGCTCTGGGTTTATATTAGCCCTCCTGATGGGGTTAGGAGGGGTGATGGGAACTTCAAGTTTCCTTAGGTTGGTTGTTTGGATGATGAATTTCAGGTTTGAATCAAGCACACTCATGAAGTAGGCTGGTTCATGGTGTGCTTTTGTTTCGAGTGGAGTTAAATTTGCTATGTTTTGATTTTATGTTTGTGTTAATGTGTTTTAGCATTGGTTTGCTTGTTTTATTGTTATTATAGTTATATGCTCTTAATGTAAAGGTGTTATCAAATGCAAGGTTATTTTACAATTTCTTAAGATAGGAATTGTGTATCATCAGATCTTTGTTGTATTTGTCCAGAGAATGGTTTCAATTGGATTCCAAAAGTTGGTGAAATGGAGTTCAGATTTTGGTTTAATATGTGGTTGTGATTCATGGTGTTTTTGTTTGTTTGGAGTGGTAATTGAATTTGTTATGCTTAAGTTAATGTTGGTGACATGGTATGATTTTTTTTTCTTTCTGCGTTTATATTATGTTGAAAGTTGATGAAGATGGAAGTTGATCTGTGAACGACCATCAAATGCAGGTCTGGTTGATTGCTTAAATTTGAAATCCCTTTGTTCAGAGATTGGCTGGTGTAAGGGTTCCAAAATCTTGTCTCCTACATGTTTTTTTTGGGAGTGGTGTTGGGTGGTTAGTTAGTATGTCAAATTAAATGTTTGGTGTTAATTTGTATTAGAATTTTGGGGGTGTACTGGATTTGTTAGTTGCGACTTGTGACGTTTTGATGTTGAGGTTGATTAACCAGGAAAATGCTTCTAAAGAAACAACCAAATTAAGTGCAGGTTCTGTTAAGTTCTTCAGATCAGAATTGTGTATATTTCTGAAGCCATGCTTGTGTTTAGAGAACCGAAGGTTCTAATCTTGCTTAAGGATTGTTCAGGTTCAAAGTTTGATTTCATTTCATGGTTTTACACCTTTCCCTTTTTTATAATGTATTAGCATTTTAAAAGAGACACGTAGTCATTAGTTTGTGATATTGTGAGAACGGACAAAAATCCAAACCATTTGTCATCAAACTTTGCTTGTTTGTTATGTATAGTAATGCTCTAAAGAAACCATTTTTTGAAACCATCAAATGCGTGTATCAGATAAATCAGATTCAGAGAAATGTCTGTGCTTAGAGAATGATTTGAATTGGCCAAAGTTTCTGCCAAATGATCTCCAGAATGGTTCGAATAGAATTCAGAAATTGGTATAATTTGATGGTTTGTGGATGGCGTCAATGGTTCAATCTAATCAGACATTACAAGCAACAAAGTTTACTTACCATCACTAGGAACTTTCTATTTATTCCAAACCCATTAAATCAGCATCATTAATATGTACGTTTCATGTGTATAAATAGGTATGCAAATTGTAAGGATGAACACCAAGTTGCATAACTCAGAGGTATAGAACTGATTGTGTGTTGAAATTATCAGCACAAATTCATCTTCCACATTAAACTTGTTAGAACCCAAACCGTGATTAGAGGGTTAAACCCGGATTAGGATTGGATTAGGGTTAAATGAGGTTTGACTTGGAGGAGAGAGGAGGTATGGTGGAGTTGTTGTGGAGGTATGGGTTGGAGTGTAGGAGTATTGGTGTAGGGTGAGGGTGAGGTGTTGGGGGTAGAGTATTTAAGTTGGGTTTTCTCTCTCTCTCTCCCTTACTTGCTCTCTTACTCTCTCTCCACTTTTCTGTCCGGCGACCAGCGGAGGAAGAAGGCGCGGAGGCTCCGGCGTGAGGAGGTCGCGGCGAGGAGGAGGTTGCGCGTGCGGAGGTGCGGAGGCGCGAGCGTTGCTCCGGCGTTTCTCCGTCGTTGGTTGAGGTATGCCGCTTATTAGTGTGATTTTGTTGCTCACCCTTGTGGAAGGGTGTTGTTGGTCGGTCGGGGGAGGTCGAGGACCTCTCCGGCGACGCGTTTCTTCGTAAATCCTCGGCTGGCGCGAGGTTGAAGACGACCAACGGTCGACCGGATCCTTCGGGCGGTCGACCGTTTTAGCACTGTTTGCCCGACTTTAACCTTCACCGGTCGAACGATGCCTTGGGACGGTCGACCGGTAGTGCATTATTGCTGGTGAGTTGGGATTTTCTACCTGTTATCGGTCGACCGGTCCTTGTTGTGTTCGACCGGAACTTAAGTGTACTGATTATTATTGTTGAATTGTTCGACCGATTTATATTGCGTTCGACCGATTGCATGTTTGTTCGACCGGTAGTATGTTTACGTTCGACCGTTTGATGACGTAGAATACTAGGTTGACCCTGTCTGTTTTCGGTCGACCGAGACCCCTGAGTCGGTCGACCGATGGAGTGGAATTTAATGTTGACCAGACTCCGGATTTTGACCTCGTTCGGTCGACCGGTTTTAGACCCTTGTTCGACCGTTGGGGGTTCTGTTTTGAGCGCAGCGGTAGACCGTTTTAGGAGTACGGTCGATCGATTCCTTCCTGGAACCGGTCGACCGAATCACCTCTTCCGGTCGACCGTTGGGGCACAGAACAGAATCCCAGGTTCCCTTTTTGAACGCCAACTTTGCCACGGAAACCCGTGTCCTCGCCTTGTGCGTGAGCCGGGAGGTGACGGTGGGCGCGTGATGCGTGCCTGCCCAGGGACCGCCGTTGGGAAGAGTGTGGGTGTTCGGGACGCGTCAGCTCCATGTATGGACCGTGACTTTTGAGATGTTTGTTGGCACTTTGTAGTATAGCAGGCCTGAGGGATCGCGGATCCCAGTGTTGATGTTGTGCGGGCACGCAACTGGCGTTGGGTGAGGTGACTACCGGCCCTTGGGGCTACGGAGGTCGCTGCCCTGCTTTTATAGCGGCGCGGTTGGTGTTCGCGGCTCGAGGAGCCCGATGACCTGGCAGACTTCGGTCTGGATCTGTCCGATGCTGTGCCGGACTGTTGTGATGGACCACCGATGCTGTGCCGGTGATGCCGCCGAGGTTGTGCCGGCGATGATGATTGTTGGGCCGAGGCTGTGCCGGCTTGTTGTTTTCCTCGGCTGGGCACCTACCGAGATGATGTTGTTATACCTTCCGGGCGACGGCCCCGTTGGTCCCTGTGGCCCCGACCACTGAGATTTACAGATCTGTTTCTATCGGCGCGTAGACGTGACAGAGGCTCCCTGCCGAACCCTTGTGTAGTGTAGCTGCGTGTGGGGGGTGCGATGTCGCGGGCTACTAGACTGCATGTGCCTGCAGTAGGTCTCTTCGGGAGACCCGATGATTGATTGTCGGACTGATGTCCTGTTTTACCCTTCGGGGGAACTGTTTTCCATATCTGTTGATGCCATGACATGCCACTAGTATGATAGGTTCATTATGTGATGCATGCATATAGGTGAGTTGGTATACGGGGTTTCCTTCTGGAAACTCAGGCATTGTTGTTGCATCTTTTTCAGGACCGCAGTAGGTCCGGGTGGGTGGTGACCGAGGACGGAGCGCTTTGGAGTCGGATCCTCTTCGGCAGTTGCTAGACCGTACGACTACTTGTATTCTCTTCCATTGTATCTGTATTGTAGTCGTATTTCTTTTGGAAAACTCCTTGTATTTTGGGTGCACCCGGATTTATATATTTATGTATTAGTGACGTTCCCGCGTGAGTTGTCTGTTATGTTGGTTATTTTGAAATTTTAAATCTTCCGCTGTTTCGGGACGTTACAAAACTACTTACACATTCCAAACTGAACAAGTGTTAAAATGCACAAAAGAGGGTAAAATCCTTCTGATTTCAATTCATACTACAAAATCTCTCCCGTCGTTGCAAATCAACCTTCCCAGCTAACATTGGCGAATGGCCAGTGATATCAACCAAATATGATTTAAAATCACAATAATTATTTTCAGAATCGAAGATAATTCCTTACAAAAAAGATAAAAAATGTCAAACATATATACTCAAGGACAACAATCTAGCTCCTGCATTTGTCATAACAGCCTCACTCTAAAGTTGTTATGACTTACCACTAACAAAATGCAAAGTTAGCTAAATATAATTTGAACCATACCATCAAATCTAACATTCATCAGAATTCTATAGATTATGCAAATCACAAATAGACACAAGACGGTACAACTTACAAAACAAAACACACAAAAACATACGATTTGAAATCATACTAGTAGATCTCTAACGTTTGCTAGAATCCACCAACCTCACCTCCCTCCGACCACCACCGGCCCGCCCGCCATCGCCTTATAAATCTCCACAATAACCCACTCCTCATACTCTTTCCTCGCCGACGGCGGGAACCCACCCCCACCGACTCCTACAACGCCCTCCAACTTCACCATCAGCCTCACATACCCGTCCCGGATCCGGGCGAGGATCCGTTTAGGCGAAGAAAATGCCTTTCTAATCATTCGGATCCTCCGCTTGACCCGGATCCGGAAGGAGGGTTTGGGGTTCTTGAGGTGCACCACTCGGGGCTTCCAGCGAGGCGGTTTGTGGGCCCTCCGGAACTTCCAATAGCCCTTCAGGCCGCCGGAGAAGGTCTCCATTGGTGGTGGTGGATTAGGGTTAGGGTTAGGGTTGGTTATGGTTTGGTGTTTTTGTAGGAGTTGGTTTGGTGGTCGTTATTGGGCGGTGGCGGGGAAGTGAGGGCATTTAATTTAAGTGGGATGACACAAAGATGATGTGTTGTTTTCTTGTTTCTTGTCAGTTATTTTGTTGTTTGATTGAAATGTCTTACGTACTCAAAGCTAATTTTGCTTTGGTGGGTCCCACGTGTGTTGCACAACAATTTTGATTGCTGGTCGATTGGTTGAGAGACTGAAAGTTGACACTAATCACATCTTATTGTTAATTACCTATTTATATTGTTGTTTGCATCTTGCACTGTATTTTGCATGTGGGACGCTCGCGATGTCAAATTCCAACTGGGGAATTGATACCATTTCGTAAATACGCAAAACATAATTAAACATAGAATTTGATGTAGTTTAGCTATGATTACAACCATAGGGGACCTAATACAGGATCCAAATCCTATTTTAATTGTGGATCTCATGTAACTACCCACCATTGAACAATTTTCATGTCGTCGCACTCCGGTTATTAATTAGCTGACAATGAGAGCCAAGCTAGTCGAAAATCAATCGACTAACTGGGTCATTGTGTTCCCTTTCTAGATTGGTCGACGAATAATTAATGCCCAATTTTGTATCTTATAGCTCACCATGTGAGCCAATCTAGTAAAAGATTAAGTTATTAACTGGGTTTCCGTGTTCTCTTCATTGATTGATCGACCAACTTAAGTCCAAGTTTGTATATTGTAGCTCACAACGTGAGCCATGCTAATCGATAATCAACCTACTAAACGGGTTTTTGTGTTCTCTTCCTAGACCGGTCGACCAATTTAGAGTCCAATTTTGTATCTTGTTTCCTGACTCGATCCACAAGCCCAATCCACATACTATGAGATATAATCTCATCATTTCAAATATACATATCTAACCAAAAAAGAGTTGACATGTGGCTTGGAGAATGTCAACCACTGAGACCTTCTCGTATCTTTGGGGTAGCTCGGTGATCCAAAAAAATAATAATTGATGCATCAATACAAGAATGAGATGAACAAACAACAAAGAAACTCTTACTTATGCACGAATGAGACTGCTTTGAACTGTGTCTTGTGGTCGAGGAGGAGACCCATTGCAACAAACTCTCACCAAGGACTCAGTTTTTACCGAGCACTCCTTTAAGCAACAACAATACAGTCCACTCATGGAGCGGCAACCTAGCAACACCTAATGCCCCAACTCATCCAACTCGCAGCACCACTTCCGGCATTGGTATCAACTATAGGGTCGCGCCGGATTAGTAGCCATGCATGTTGAGCAAATAGTTTCATATTGTTAAACGTAAGTTGTGTGCAACATTTTATAATATAGTTGTATCCATCGTCGGCTGTTTAAGTTTTATAAAGATGGACCAACCGACTTTCAACAAACCAACTGGCCAATGCTCTGGACTAGGAAATGACGGGGATTTACCGATGTTCACGTGAGGCCAAGGCAGCTTTGGCAGCGGAGGAAGTGGAATAAATTCGCCACAAGGAGATCGAGTAGTTCGAAGACACCGGAGTCGTTTGTCGTGATCCTTCCTTCACAGACAACTAAAGAGATTTAATTAGCGTCTTGGTGTTTGTTTTCGTTTTGTCAGGTTGACAACCATGTATAACGGTTGTAGTAGTGGATTTTGCTTGGTTTAATTTCTGAATTTGTTTTTGACTATCGGAGAACTTCTCCTTATTGAGAGCTTTCCGTAAGACTCTGATTAACCGTGTGTTAAGATACATGAAGATTCAGCTCATAATCTCGACTTCTCTCTTTAATTTATGTTAAGGGAGAGAATTTAAGTATTACTTGAGTAGCTAGTTTAGCCGGATCAGCCAGCCAAGATCCGTTTATTATGAGTCTGTAATATTTGTATATTCGGGTTAGCCTGTTAACCAATTACAATCAATAAAACGCAACCAACACAACTGAATTAACTACATCCGTTCTCCTCCATTTTTCTGTTTCCTCTTCTCCAAATCAGAGCTTCCCATCACTTCTCCTTCCTTCCCACTTCCCACAGCCGTAGCCGTGATCTCCACTTGGGAAGTCAGATTTCTTCACCGTGGTTTCACGGTTAATCCTTAATTTTAATACATTCACCCGCATTATAATATAAAACTCTAAATTTCTTCTGTTCTTCTGACAGACATGATGACAAGAGATAAGGAACAGTAAAACGTGGAACCTAGTGTCGGTGGAATAAAATCATCTCATCTTTTCAAAAACACAAGTGACTCGATGGTGACATGTATAAATGTCCATTGATCTGAATTGTAGATTTGCAAGTAGGGGTGTGCAGAACCCGGTCCGGTTCCGGGTTCCGGTCCGGACATTTTGAAAATCCAGTTCCAGTCCGGTCCAGTCCCCTTTTTTTTTAAATTTTAAGGTTAAAAAACGGTCTTGGACCGAATCCAACCGGTCCGATTTCCGTCCAAACCAGTTCGGTCTCCGGTCCGGATGCACAAGCCTATTTGCAAGTATGGACGAGAGTCCTCAAATTCAATACCCTAGGAGTTGCACAACTATCCTACAAAACGCAAATTCAAACAAAACTTCAACAAACCAAAAAAATACATTAACTTATTGACATATCTATTCAAAAATAGAAAAACAATGCAACAAAGTAACACATGTAGGATCTTAATTGCCCTAATTAATCTAATCTAATTAACTTAATTTTTACTTAATTATGTAAGATGCAGCAGAAACGACAAAATAAAACAAGTAGAGAAACAAGCAATGCAAACCACAATGAAGACGATGCGATTTTTATAGCGGTTCGGCATCCCACCTATGTCCTCTATTGCAAGCTCCGCTCGATTCTGCGACATCCGCCTACGTTTTCACTATCCAATCTCGTTCCATACCGAGATCAAGCCTTTACAACTTCAAGCTAGCGAACATCCCTTGCCTAGCTCGGATCCTCCTCTCACAACCCGAGAGGGGCACTTCAGGCTTTCATCGAAGTCTTAACAAGTTGTCTCGGGCTTTCACTGATACCTTTGATTCTTTGACAATAAGGTTGAGTGGATCACACCACTCTCTAACTTGAGTACACTTTGAGTATGATTGGAATTGATCAAATGTGTGAAAGTTTTGGCTTAAAGAGTAGTACTTGGGACTCTAGGAGTTGGGAGGATTCTCTCTAATGTATGCTTAAGTTTGGAGTGGGAGATATGTGTATCTAAGGTGTGTAATCCTCTATTTATAAACTCCTAGAGATTTCAAGTTGTTGGGGAAGAATTGGGCAAGTTGTGTGTAAGATACACAAAATAAAAATTGAAGTTCTGCAATTCTGTTCATCAACGATCAACCGAGTCGGGCCAAACGGTAGACAGTTTCCTTAAGTATAAGAAAAGGTTTGAAC
This sequence comes from Triglochin maritima, assembly GCA_963682175.1. NCBI lineage: Eukaryota > Viridiplantae > Streptophyta > Magnoliopsida > Alismatales > Juncaginaceae > Triglochin > Triglochin maritima. Next base: position 62,399,333 of record OY821770.1, read on the forward strand.
CACATCAAGCATCAGTCAAACTTGTTTGGTTTATGACTTAACCTATCGGTCGACTGTTCTAGGAGTCTTGGCCAAGATAAATGATATATAGATCGACCACAAAAGGAAGGTCCGGTCGACCGAAAATAACACACACTTTTGGACACTCAAATTGTTTATATTCGATCGACCGTTTCTAGCTCCACGGTCGACCGGTGACCAAATGTATTTTGGGGGTTAAATGAAAAATATGAATACGACCGTTGGATAATTCGACAAGGTTAACGGTCATCTGGAAAATACGGGTAATCGGTTGACCGGAAGATCAAAGTCGGTCGACCGAACCAAGGCTAAAGATTGCATAGGTCAATCGGTCGACCGGAAATCTGTCGGTCGACTGTCTGGATGAAGACAATTCAATACAACTTGGTTATCTGTGGGTTGTCTATTCAAGTCAGATTGATATTAAAATTTGTATGTGACTTCTATATGTTTTCTAGAGTATGTGAATGGATTTTAACTCTTGTATGTTCAAGTTCACATAAATTCCTAAGACTCAAAATGGAAAGAAACTTACATGTCTTCAAAATCTTGTTACATGTCTTGACTTCAATTTCATTCTTCCTTGAGTCTTGATCACATGTACATGTTAACACAATATAATATATCTTCTATGCATAATGTGTGATACTCTACATTTGATTGTGATTAAGATTTGGTTGATTAAATTTCACTTACTTGTTCTCTTTGTTGATTGGTTTCTTCTCCAATTTCACTAAAACAACTTGTGCATTCCGGTGGGTTCTGATGGGAGTCTGAATGAGACGATCTGAGCTCGATATTGGCTACCGTGGGCTCGATCTGGTCTTCACTCTCAACTAAAGCTTGATACAGTTGAAATAGAGAAAGAAAAAGAGAGAAAGATGGAGAAAGGGAAAGATTAGAAATGAATGGTCCAACGATTTTAGGGTTGTTTGCGGGGCGGGTTTGACCCCCCCCCCCCCCTCCCCCGTGTGGGTCGGGTTGCGGTTGACATTTTCTCTACCCCCAACCCGTTAACACGCCGGACTAAACGGGGCAAGTTGCAGTTGATGTGTTACCCACCCCGTTTACCAATTACAAATATAATTATAAAAAAATACATATTTATGTATTAAAACTTTCATTATTTCATTAGGCTTATAACGTTTATGTAATGATTTGTGATTTTATGTGTTTGTTAATTGTTCATTTAAGCACTTTAAATCGTGGACTTGTAGTTTTATAGACTTATATGAATATTTTATGCATGTATGCTTAATTATAGACTTGTAGAAATGCATTTATGTGTGTATGTGTCAATGTAATAAGTTAAAATGAGTCTTTACCGGAATTCACTCGTTCCGCCCGCTTAACCCGCTCCACCCCGCGTAACGTGCCCTTAAGTGGGGCGGGTAGCGGCCCAAATTTTTTTACTCGCCCCGTCCTGTTTGCAACCCTAAACAGTTTATACAATGGTATTTTGGGAAGAAACGAAGACATAAACATATTTTTTAGAAAATGTTAATGTGGAAGCTTTTTTTGCAATTTTGGGTTGCTTTAAACGTAAAATGTCAAAATTTTCTTCCAAAATATATACTCTTTTTGGATGGAAACTACATTAAGTTGAGATCATGTTCATGTTTATTTCATTATACATTGTAATATATTCAAAGAACACACGTCTTGCATTATGTTGTTAATCCAAACATTCTGAATAAACATATCTAACCAAACAAGGGTTGATATATGGCTTGGAGAATGTCAACTTGTCAACCCCTAGGACCTTATCCTATCTTTAGCCTTAAGCACTACATGAAATCTTCACGCACCAATGCTAGATTGGAGAATTTCAAACATCAAAGAAGCTCTTAATGTTTTATGTTTTTTCGACAGACATGTTGATGTTGGCAAGAGGAAAGAGAATCCTATGAGGATACACTCATACACCTGTACTATGGCATAATGTTGCCTAAATTAGTCAAATCAATGTGTTAGCTTGCAGGGTTGGGTGCACAACCTTCTCCAAGAATATAATCTTCTTGAGTAAGAGGATGTATAAATCTTACTTCACAATGTTATGTATTTTATTTCAAATTTGATCCAATGGCAAGTCTGACCCGGTTAAAATAAATTTATTTTCCAACTTGGGTCTGAACCATTTATGGTTAATTGGAAACCACACATTGCATAGTTGTATAAACTTCCTCATATATATATGTACTTATGTACGTACATGCGTATAAATTTTTGTCGTTAATTTAAATAACATGCATAACAATCCAACAATTTTTGCATAAATTATTCCAGTCTTCATCTGAAAATACATCATATTCAAGTCGTTGCATGCATAGTTGTCTGTTTTTAGAATATATTCTGAAGTGCAATTTAAATGGGTATTGTTTTTTTTCCTGTGAAATATCATTCTTACCCTAACCAATATCGATAAAGACCATCGCTAACCATGACCTAGACGATCTGTTCATTAGCTCACTTTCTCTTCAAAATCAGCTTTCTATTTCATCAACCCACATTCTTCTTTTTCCTACACTATTCACCTCTTAACCACAACTCACAACAACCTATCTCTCTCCTCCACATCATTTCGGGTCCATCTTGATAAAATTTTAAAAAAAATTAAAAAAATTATAAAACGTATTTTCAAAAAAATAAAAACTTAAAAAAACTAAAACAAAAAATTCTAAAAATCAAAACAAAAAAACAAAATTTAATATTTTTTTATTTGACGACCTGGTCTTCCGGGTCGTCGACCCGGGAGTTTCAACACCCAGGTCGATGACCTGGTCGAAGATGACCAGGTCATTTCTCCCGTTAAGAGGGAGATGACCCGGTCATCCCAGGTCGTGGATGACCTGACCTGGGATGACCGTGTTTTTCATCCCGTTAAGGGATGCCCTAAGTACTTTTCAAGGTGTTAATTAAATTAACCAATTTGACATATTGGGAAGAGAAAAGACTGAAGCCATGCCCCCCAAATTTAAGGAGTACTGCATGCACACATGGTTACAAGTACAAGAACTGATGAGAAAACAAAAAAAAACTTTTGCAGCATACATATGATATGAATTTCAATTCTCACTAAATGTATAGATACAAATCTCCCTTTTTTTAAATTACTATGTATGCCAACAGTTACATTCTTTCCACGGTTTTAGTTAGAATCTTAAAATTGGAAGCCAGTAGTAAGTTTTAGCATTACAATTTACAAGCGTGAACTACAAAAGTAGGTTCAAGCCATATGTCGTTCCAAGGCTGATGGGGATCAAACATAGAGAGTGAGGACTAAAGTAGATCTTTATGGAAATAGATTTCACTAGAAAAAGAAAGATCCGACAACTCCTTGGAGAACGATAGTAGCAGATCAAACATGTGAAAGATAACTTCATTCTAGAACAAACCCAAAAAGTGCACATTCTCAAGATTATTCAGCAAAACAAAAATTATCCAAAATAGCTTTTGAAATTAGATCATATCATGCATTGATCTCCATTAACTATTTGATCCATTGAATACATGAAAAATACATTGGTGGACAAATTATTCCAAAAAAATAAATGATGAAACAACAAACCCAGCAGAATCCCAAACAATTATTCCTCCACATGAAACACAACAATTGATCACAATCTGAGACCCTTCTTCCTAACTCCACCCAAATTACACATGATCACAAATGAATCATCAAACTCAACACCTCCAATTCACCATCATAATAAGATCACATCTGAACTCAAATCACACAGAGAGGGGATTGGAGGCCAGAGGACAAAGCCATAAGTAGAAAAGCAGCCTCCTCCTCCTCGGCCAATCGCCTCCGCCGTCTCGGCCCAATTCCCAGCAATCCCACCACCCCACTCTTCCACTCCTTCACCTTCACCTTCTTCTCCTCCCTCTCACCCTCATTCAATCCCACAATCTCTCTCCTCTTCTTCCTGTACTTTATCCCACATGCATTGCAGAGAGACTGAAACATCACCAAAAACATCACCACACAAGATCAGAATCAAACAAAATAAGATCGACCCATTTGAGATTGGATCCCAATAAGTGATCTACAAGTGGAAAGGTGCCACCTTGGGGCCGGATGGGCCTCCTCTCCAAAGAGGGGTTTTTGTTGTTCTGCAGCTTTCACAGCTCTTCAGACCAGAAGAAGACAACCCCACTTTTGGGTAATCTCCAATCCCATCAATTCTCTCAGATCTCTGGAAAAAAAACTTAATGATCATTAAATCACTAATTTAAGAACCAAAACAACACAAGAAATAAGACAGGAAATAACAGAGCTGGTGGGTTTATTTACCTTTTTGCCACTGTGATCCAACATGTCTTTTGGTGTTTGGAATCTGAACTGAAGTGGTGAGAGATTGGGATTGAAGATGTGTCGGTGGGGAAGAGGGATGGGATGGGATGGGAAGTGATAGATCTGGAGATCTCAGGTGGGTGTTGGATAGGTTGGTAGGAAATGGGAGGGAAACGGGGGTGTTAAGGAGGGAAAGGCTAAAAAATGGAGACAACTTCGGAAGGAAATTACCGGGACGCGGTCGACTTGGTTAAGTACGTGAGTTCACATATCTTAAGTCACAAGATTGAATTCCGACAATGTACTTTATTTAATGCTAATGCGTTCTGGTGAAAATGATGTTGGACCATCTCCAGTTTGAAGTTGCACCTGCCTGTCCCAAGGGTGCTGAAAAATTATGGGTCATCAAAAAAAACATCTTTAGGAAACAAAAGTATGGTTTTGTTACCTGACAAGGACAACCATGATCTAGCTGTTGTTTTTTGTTTTCGTTTTCTGCTTTTGCGTGGTAATTACCTTTTCGAAGAAAAATCGTTTAGTTTATTCATGTAAAACATGACGTGAAAGAGTTCTACAGTTTGCTGTAATGATTTTTCCTGTTGGGGTGCAACATTTAATTTTGCAAGACTAGTTCGGTCGCAAAAAATTTAGTCTTGGATTAGCTTAGAAAGGCAATTGAATCTCATTATATGAATTGCATGTTGGGATTCAACTAAAAATATAAAATGTGTTCCTAAAGTTTCATGAAGACCTCAACTCAGCACAAGTTGAGATGCATAAGGGGCATTTGTGACATGCAACAAAAATATCTCAAACAAAAAAGTAGTTTGTTGGCAGAAATAGGAAAGATTCAGATCAGGTAATTTTTTATCTTTAAGCACCAAATCGAACGAGAGTGATAGGAAAATCCAATTTAAAAGGGCACAACATTGCATTAAAAATTTCTATCCACTTAATTTTTACTCTACTATTAATATGAATTCCAAAGAGGGATTAGTATCAAATAGTTTAAAAGTAGATAGACATATCCATAACAGCCAATCAATAAACAACCAAGCATAGATTGTACTCGTAATAGCAGATCCAACCTCATCAAAGTGAAGTTCCTTATCAAAGTGAGGTTCCTAAAAGTGATAAATCAAGTAATTGCTTCGGAAAAGAAGCTTCTTCCATAAATAAAAAATGGTGAAATGGTAGAAAAACACTTTAAATGACATTTAAATAAATACTCAAAAGGTAATAACATATGACGTTATGAGGTACTTTTAAGTGGCACATGAACAATTTTTTTGAAGAAAATAACTAATTTATCAAGGTAACAAAATTCAACATCAATGCCAGAAAATTACATGATATGACCTTCACAAAATTATGGACCAAAAGCATAAGATTGAAAGGTTAATTAGTAACACTACGTTGCCTAAAATATATGATCTTCAAACATATCAGACGAAATCTGTAGATACTTCTTTTAGAATAATGCAAATAAACGAATAACAAATGTAAGCCATTCTATCAACATCCCAGAGGACAAGGAAACTATAAAAAAAAACTATACCAGAAGTTCAGACCAATACATGGACTGATGTCATACTTATATATAATATAAAAACCAACAAACTAAACTCGCCAGAAAAGACGGTCGCCAGCAGCTTTTTGATTAAGAATCAAACATGATGACTGGACATATCATTGGAACAAAAATAACAGTTCAGATAATGATGAAGGCAAAACAACAGACCAGACGGACAAGATATTAACTTTGATAAAAAGAAAACACTCCATCTCTGGAGAAAATGATACAACACACTTAAAGACAGAAAATACCAAGAATCACTCGCTAGAAAACTTCACCATGACAGTTCTCATTCTATACAGGAGACGAACTCTACCTGCAAATTGCAAAAATCCCTGCCAGTGTAGGAACAACTACACGACAACCATCAGACTCCCCAACCCCTCCTTTCAAGTTCATAGTGTAGACGAAATAATAGAGCCGCCCACATTTTTGGCAGGAAGCACAAGACAAAACTAAAACACTAGTTTCAGTACAACCCGCCATCAACGGCACAGTGTTTGATGTTTATTATCGCGCCACCACTACTATACCCGACTGGACCGACATGACACACTCCGTTGCTAACCACAACGGTATTTCAAGCAAATGCAGTAGACCTGCATGTTAACAATAAAAGATTGATCCAACAATCATACAATTGTAATATGGGAATAAATCACAACAGCAAATAGAGATGTAGAATTACCTTCAGCCAAAGTTGAATCCACCAGCCGGAGCAGGTGCAGCATTGTTTGCAAAGTTGAAACCAGCTTGGGCACCATCCCCAGTTGGCATAGCATCGTCTTCATCTTCTAACCAGTATGTTTCTAGAATCTTCACAGATTTCTCATAGATCTCAGTGTTGTCGTGGCTTTGCAGGTTCTCGATCTTCTCCAAGCCCTCTGCATCATCAATCATTTGTGCATATAGGTTGACACCCTCGGTTGCGCCCAGATTCTTCTCAGCTTCCCCTACCTTAAGGATGTTCTCAAGTCCTTCCAGACATACAGTAACAATTCGTGGATCAGGGCAGACAAGAAGATCACATAGCGGCTTGATGCACCCCTGACTTACAAGGTATCTGCACAACAATGAATGATAAATAGATGCAAAAGATGCAAACATTTTTTATGCAGTAAACATACAAATGTAAAAAGCAAACGTACTTTATCTGTTCATGGTTACCGCCTGAGGTGGCATTTGAGATCGCCCAAGCAGCCTCTTTCTTGATGTCAAACTCTGCAGATTGGAGCAAGTGCACAAGGGGACCAATTATTTGCGCATCAATTACAGCCTGTATCAACATGTTACAAAGACAATTACTCAAAGCAGTCAGAGCTAGAATTTATGCAAGCAATGCTTTCCAAAGTGTAACAAAGGATGACTGTCTAACAAGATTTTTTATTAAAAAAACCCTTTTCCATGAAAATACATTAATTACCTGTATCTGCTCCTTGTTGCCAGCCGTGATGTTTGAAATGGTCCAGCAAGCTTCCTTCTTGATGCTTTTCTTATGGTTTTGAGTCAAGAGGTTAAGAAGGCAAGGAAGTGCTTGATGATTGATGATATACTGAACAATGAGAAAAGGTTAGTACAATAAATCCAGATTGCCTATTAAATTAAAATGTTAGCAACTGAATACACAACACTGGATTAAAAATTATTAGGTGCAAACAGAAAACGTAATGGTTATTTCTTCATTGCTTCAATACATAGTATAGGTGTGTCTGTTTTTCATATAGCATTGAAATTTAAGAAAATAACCAATATCCTATTTGACATCTAGGATTAAAGCAACTGGTCAAATTTCAAATGACGTTGGCTTGTTCCATTAAAACAATAAAATGGCATCAACTTAGCCATCTTACTAACACAGGATAAATAACAATCAAAAGCTACACACAATCATAGATGAAGGGTTTTTTATTGGATAGATGAAGATATGTTGTTCCATATTACAGAAATTTACACAGACAAGCTTATACCATTCAATTTGAACCAAAATAATTTATGAGGCCAAAACAGAAGACATGCAATACAACAAATGAACCAATAAGAAGTTGCAACAAGGACAGGGAAACATGTCCTAGATGATCGGAATAGAAATTGCTTCATGACTACAAGTATTCCTATCAGGGAAATACGTGTAACCGTGAAACAGAACTACTTAACTGAAAGGAGATCTCACACCATTGACACTCAAATCACAATTGGACTGACATCTAAAAAAGTAAAAATTGTCATACTAAAAGGTTATAAATGCTTCGAAATCAAAATCATACCTGAGTTTGCACATCATCCCCAGTGACAATATTTCCCACAGTTCGGAGTGCAGGAATAAGAACTGATGGAGAGGGGTGGCTAGGAGAAGCAAAGAAAGGAACACGTCAATGATATCGTCATTATACATACCCTCGTATCTAAGGGAACAAAATGCAATAAAGTAAAATCAAATGCGTACAGCAAAAGCTCCACCAGTCGTGGGCAGACCCCTGCTTCAATGACAGCCTGGATTTTGTCATTGGTTCCATCAGATAAATAAGACAATGCCCAGCATGCATCAGTTAACACTTCTTCGTCATTCGAATGAATGAGCCGCTCGAGTGCTGGAAGAGCTGGCTTTGTCTGCAGGATGGCAAAAACGGTGTAACTGAAATTGTGAAAGACCACAAACAGAACTGTAACATAAATTGACAAAATAATTAAGGACTAGAGAAAAACCTGCTCAAAAGGAGGCTGTGGTTTCCCTCTGCAGAAATTCGACAGAGTCCAAGTAGCATTCCTCAGCATAGAAAGCTTGGCTTGCTCATTCAACTGTCCAAGAAGAGGAATCAGGGCTCCACTTGCAAGAACTAGATCCCTACACCTTGGAGAATCACCAGCAACATTGCCAAGTGCCCAGACAGCCTATGCACAAGAGAAAAGACATGTAAGAACAAATACCTAAAATAGACACTTGAAATGACAAAAAGGGAAGAAAAACATTTTACTTGCTCTCGGACATCATCACTTGGAGAACTTAGAAGCTTCACAAATATGGGGACAGCACCATGATCAATAACAACCTTGGTGTTTTCAGATGTTCCAGATGCAATATTTGTCAGTGCCCATGCTGCTTCAAACTATGATACAGAAATTGATGCAACAAAACAATCAGATTTATTCCCAAAAGAAAGTCATAAATCATGAAAACAAGTTAACCAGTACATACTTGGAGTTGGGGGAAATCCTCCCTCACAAGGAATTCAACAAAGCGAGGGACAACACCTGCCTGAATCACCTCTTCAATTGGCGGACTACGTTCTGCCATATAAACAAAATCCACAAACAATCCAATTAGTGGATAAACAAATTATTTCGGATTGAAAAGGATGAGATTCTATCCTACTAAGAAAACACTATTACCAATAGATAACAATTTCCGGAACTGCGTGGTCGCTTCAACCTGCAGATTACTGTCATCCGAATAAACCCCAGCAATCATCACAGGAAGGCTCTCCAACTGACATTAAAATAAAAAACGTTACAGACAGTATTAGTACCATCATCATCACCACCATGACAATCAGAACCATGATTCCCAAACTACAGACAAAACAAAAACAAAAATATAAATCGGCATAAAATCAAAAAAACAAACTTTTCCCAATTCCCAATTCCCAGAATCAATAATCAAATCCAACTCCAAATCCCAAACAACAACATAATAAGTATCCAAACTTCCTCAAAAAATGTAATACTTCAATGCCCAAAGTATCACAACTCCATAGCGATTACAACCCCAAACCCTAACTCTTGAATTCCCAACCATATTCACTACTTCGCCGAACAATTCCGCCCAAAATCAACATCCAATAAATGATCAAACATTCCAATCGACACAACTCTCAAAAACTCGACTCCATAATTCCTAAAATAAAACAGTTCCAACACTCCACCGCCCAAAACCATTACCAATCTCACAAAGATCCAAACTTTACACAAGATCCCAACTCTCCAACCAAAATACAGCATCCTTTTCTCCCAAACTCAAAACCAAATAAAGATCCAATGTTTTTCCAAAACCAAACTCCAAAAGACACAAACCCACACGCAAGCACCCAAACCCTAACTCTCAAACCCCCAAAGATCCAATCTTTCCCCAGATCGAATGCCGAAACCCTAAAGCCCATTTTCCCCCACCTTCTTCTCCATCGCGGACGGGTGAACGGACGGCAGGAACGGCTGCGAGGCCATCCCTTCCCTCCGCTTCTTCTGCAGGCTCTCCTCCCGCTTGCTCTTCCGGATCTCGACCATGTTGTCCTCCCGTCGCCTTCGCCCCTCCTCCGCGTCGACGGCGACCTTGTAGCGGTTGCGGCGGACCTCGGTCCGGGCGGTGGGGCGGAGCGACATGGTTGGGGATCGGGAGGGGGAGGTTAGGGTTTGGGTCAAAGGGGGGATTGACGCGGCGATAGGGAGGAAAGGGAGAAGGAAACCCTAATTTGGATTTTGGGTGTTTTGAAGGGTGGAATTGGGAAAGGGGTCGGAGTCCTCCCTTCTTGGAATATTTTTTTGGTATGGGTATGTTTTAGACCTGTCAAAATCAGACACGACACGATAACTTAGTGTATGGGTACAAAAACCTGGACACGAATACACGATAAGCATACAAGACACGATACACAAAACCTTATCGGGTCGGATTCGTGTATAAGGGTCCATACACGAAATACACGATAACATACACGATAAGGATATCGTGTATATCGGGTATACACGAGACACGATTACACGGTTGTACACGATTAAGTTACGATTGGACACGTTAGGATTCGATACACGATAGACACGATGAACACGTTAAGATACGATACACGATAGAACCTGATCCGATTAACTCACTAATACGAAAAACCAATTAACTGATTAACCGTATAACAAATAACCTCACCCACCCAAAAGCCAAAAATCACGAAATCAGAATCCCTAACCCTATTCCTTCTCTCGCCGCCACTCAACCTTCAACCTTCCCTACGTTGACGCCTCTCACCGTCGACCCTCCACTCCCCAGCCTCTCCTCTCGCCACCGGACCTCCTCTCATTGCCTCCCTTCCACTCCCCACCGCAACCCCTCATCTCGTTGTCGTCCCTCCACTCCTTCATTTTGGTAAGATGTAGATTTGGGTGGTTTCGTTTTGGTTTTTGTTGAAGTTCTTTGTTTCTTTGGTTCCAATCGATGGGTTTGAGAACTTAAATAGGTGGATTCAGATTTAGGAGCTCAAATCGATGGGTTCATATTAGATATTCATATTTGCTCTAAGTTTATTTCTGTCGATGGGTTCAAATTAATTGAGTGTCGAGCTTGAGTTGGAAGTGTTGAAGTAGGATAAATAGGGTTTGAGCCTGGAGGACATTACTGCCAACGTAGGTGGAGGGTCAGCCACGTTGAGGGTGGTTCAGCCACCGCGTCTAAGAAACCCAGTGGTGGTGATTGGTGGCTGGTAGGAGACAGGAGCACCAAGTTGATTTTTGTGTTTTCTTTTTAAATGTTTCAAGACAGGAGCACCAAGTTGATTTCCCCCCCTCCTTTCTCCCTTTTCTCTTAGTTCATCTTGGGATTGTTGGAGTTTCTGTTCTTGTTGTTCTGATGATTTCAGGATGTTTTTGTTTTTCACGTCTGGTTGGTGAAGAGTGATCAAAATTTTCAGTATGAGGTCAGTTTATAAGCAAACTGGTAAATGGATCTTTAATAAGATCTTCTACACCCAATTAAATTGAATTTTTGAGTCAATAAACTGCTGGTTTCAATTAGAAATGCATGCACCAAAGAAATCTATATATTTAAGTGAAAACAGAAACAAAACAGAAAATGTAGAGTTGAAATGGATTTATTTCTGTTGTTTTCATGATATTAGCTTGAAGAAATTACTAATACATGTATTAGCTTCCAGTAGTGATTTAGTTGGTAGCATTATTTGTTTGTAATTTATCGTTTGCTTTCTATTGATGTAATGCCCTATAATTCTGTTGTTTGTAGTATTCTATATTAGTAGTGGTTCATTGGTTGTGTATATTTATAAATCCTATAATTCTTAAAGGTTGAGAGACAATCTACGGAAGAAGAACATACTATACATGTAACCCAAGAATCCTTGTCACTTAGTAATGATTGTGGTGAACCAAAAAAGAAGATGCAGAGGAGATCTAAAGTTTGGAATAGTTTTGATGTTTTGTCTCATGCACCTGGTGAACTTGAACATGCAAAATGTAAGAAATGTGGACCAGTAATTATATCTGATAGCAAATTTGGGACAGGTAACCTTCAAAAACATATAACCAGATGTTCTAAGAACAATGACATAAAACAATACATGATAACAAATAAGAATGGAGAAATGAGTGTTCGTTCTGCTAAGTTTGATCATGAGGTGTTCAGGAAGTTGATAGTAGATGATGTTGTGAAGTGTAATCTGCCTTATTCATTTGTCGAGTATGGTCCCATTAGGATGGCATTTGCTTATTGTCACCCAGAAGCTAGGTTAATTAGTAGGAACACTTTAAGGAATGACATTGTCAGAGAATGGAAAGCACAGAAAGGAAATTTACAGGACATTTTGCAATGTTTTGGTGGAAGACTTTTTCTAACCTCTGATTTGTGGAGTTCTATAAATACTGATGGTTATGTCACACTAACCGCTCACTTTATATCTGATGATTGGGTATTGCACAAAAAGTTGCTGAGTTTTGGTTACATGCCCTCACCACACAATGTTGCTACTCTTTCCGAGAAGCTTTTTAAGTTGTTGTGCGAATGGAAACTAGAGACCAAAGTATTTTCCATGACTTTGGATAATGCATCTATGAATGATTCATATGTCAACCAGTTGAAATCTAAGCTGAGTTTGTAAAATGCTCTCTTGTTTAAGTGTGAATTCTTCCATATCCGTTGTTGTGCACACATCTTGAATCTCATAGTGCATGATGGTTTGAAAGAGGTTGATGTATCAGTGGTGAAAGTTCGAGAAAGTGTGAAATACATTAAAGGTTCTCAAGGAAGAAGACAGAAGTTCTTGGAATGTATTGAGCAAGTGGCATTGTCAAAGAAGAAAGGTTTGCGACAAGATGTTCCTACTCATTGGAATTCTACTTATTTAATGTTGGAGAGTGCTCTTTATTTTCGTAGGGCTTTGCTTCATTTGGAGTTAAGTGATTCTAACTACAAGCATGCACTTTCAGAAGAAGATTGGGAAAATGTTGAACAGCTTTGCAAGTTTCTTCAGGTGTTTTATGATGTCACAAAATTATTCTCTGGCTCAAAGTATCCCACAGCAAACTTGTACTTCCCACAAGTTTTTATTGTGCAACACACCTTATGTGCTTCGTTAGAGGACCCGAATACACTAACTAAAGAAATGGCAACTCTGATGAAAATAGAGTTTGATAAATATTGGTCAAATTATTGTGCAATTCTTGCCATTGCGGTTGTTTTTGATCCTCGATACAAGATGAAATTCGTGGAGTTTTGCTATGATAGGTTGTATGGTCCCAAATCTTCTCAATTTGAACAACTCGAGCTTAAGTTGAAGTCACTCTTTGGGGTCTACAAGGACATTGTTCCTACACATCCTATTAGTAAATCATCAACTTCAACATGTTCCACACCCAAGCCTCGAAGTATTGCAGCTGCAGTGTTAAGTGTAATGATCTTTCTACCTAGTATTTGTATTTATCTTAACTCATTATTTACTTTTATATTTTTCTGAATATGTAGGAATTTGATGCAAAAAAATATGCAGAATTCCACTCATTTTTGGAAAAATTAGAATTGGATAAGTACTTGGAGGAGGAGAGACTTGATAGGCAAATTGATCTTGACATTCTTGCATATTGGAAATCTACTCAATATAGATTTCCAAATCTTGCTCTTATGGCTAGAGATATATTGTCTATTCCTGTATCTACAGTTGCTTCCGAATCTATTTTTAGCATTGCAGGGAAAGTCATAGATGAAGAACGAAGCTCTTCGTCGCATGAATCTGTTGAAAGTCTACTTTGTTCAAGAGATTGGGCATCGAATGAAACAGGTAAATTAAATAGATCGTTTACTTTCAAAATCATCATAATACTTAACATTGCTTGGATTTTAAATGGTTCTATGGTTCAACTTGTAGGAATTGTGGGAGCACCTATACCCTCAGGGCCGTCACTAGAGGACCTTACAGAAGATAATGTAGGGCTCACAATCAATGAGAACTTAATGCGAAATGAGTCGATTATATTACAAGGTTCAACTAGCACCCCTACTCCTACATCAAGATCTGAAGGTACTTTAACCGTTTTCAATTATTGTTTTGAAATATTGTAATATACATGCATTGATGCTTATGTCTTTTTACTTTTTTAGATCCTTCATCAAGTAATGTTGGGAATACGTAGGGGTTGGAGAATAACATATGAAGCTACTTATGGTATGGAAGACATGAAGAAACAAAGTTGAAAGTAGGAGTGTTGGAAGGAAAATGAACTTGAAGTTTTGAACTATTATGTTTTTTGCGTATATTATTGGACCATTATTTGTAAACTATTTATTTGAAGCTTTGAACTAGAGTAAACTAGTATTATACTATAATGTCATTGTATTTGTTTGGTTTATTTGGTATTTTCCAGAAATTCTACAGTTTCATGTTTATCGTGTAATCGTGTTTTTATCATGTCTATTATTATATACAGGTATCATCATGGTTATTCGTGTATACATATATTATCGTGTATGTAGGTTGTTATCGTGTATGTAGGTAGTTATCGTGTATACAGGTACTACTCGTGCTCATTCGGGTATTGTCGTGTATCGTGTTACACGACCCGATTAGAATTCGTGTACAAATCGTGTTGTGTCCGTGTATACACGACAATTACCGTGTCGTGTCCGTGTCCGGGTTCGTGTACACGATTTCTTATCGTGTCGGGTTCGTGTATACCTGTTAGTATCCAACCATACACGACACGATAAGACACGTACACGACCCGATTGACAGGCCTAGTATGTTTGCATAAAATTAGATTTTCTCTTCGATAACAACAAGGAGAGAAAAGAGGAAAAGAAACTTAGAGAAAAGTTATAATACAAAATTGTAATTCAATTTTTTCTCCAAATTTAAAGAGAATGTGACAGAAATTGAGAGAAAGTGAATTAAAAATATTTTGGTTCTAAAAAATTTGTCTCCCCCCACCCAATTGTTTTACCTTTTTTTATTTCCCACCTAGACATTCTCTTCTACTCATCTTCTCATTTCATTGTGTTAGAAGAACAAAAAACACTCTTTTGAACTATATCCGAAGATTTTGTATATTTATTTTTTAGTTTTACATGATAATTTTTTTTAAAAATATATTGCTTTGAAGTTGGTTAGTAACATTACTGAGTTTCTAGAGAGGTGAAAACTAAGGTTTGGTGGACATATTTTATTTGTAATAATTTATAATTTTTAGCATTATTAGGGTAACGTAAAACGATGTATGTTATTGTCTAATACAAAGAAAAGAGTATTTTGATATTTTAGAATGTTTCTTTTCTTTTCTCTCTTAAGATGTTATCCAAACGATAGAAATTTATTTGTCATAATGATTATCCAAACAAGAGAAGAGAAAATAAACACATTTCTTTTCATTTTTTTTTCTTCATTTCTCTCCTAAGCCGTTATCCAAACAAAGCATAAGTCTAACAATTCCGGTTTAAACTTGATAAAGGTTTGACTCCAATTAAGTTTTAATTGAATCGGTAAGTGAGCCGGCATGATCTCAAAATAGTATGAGCTTGACTTGATGACTCAATTTGAGATTTTTGTTGTTCAACTTGTATTTATTTTTTGATATTTAATAATGATATATAATAACATGAGACTCAAAATTTTAGTTCAACTCAATTCGTTGAAACCCTTATTCTCTATGCTAGCGATAAATATGACATCGTTATTATCAGTCGCGAGTTGAACCCAGGCAAAGACTCCACTTGGAGGGAGAGTTGATAACGTTTTTTTTTTAGCTTTCACCGTATATGATAAAAGCTCGTACGCTGCATCAACCTCTTTCTTGGTATACGTGCATTCGTTGGTATCCCACAAGTGAGTTCGATGAGCTTTATCGTCCTAAAGACAAGGCTCAAAACATCATTAAAAGTGCTCATTGGTATGTATCTTGTGCATGTTAGATGTTATGATTGTCTGTTTCAAATTATTTTATTTAATTTATGTGAATACTTTAATTTCAATTTGTAAATTCTTATAGATTCCATACATTTTTATATAAACGAAAAAATTATTATTTTTAATGGTATTGTAGATTTCAGAAAACTTGTGCGCTCCTGAATCTACTCGTACAGACATGTACATTCGATTGCATGACAAGACGACCCCGGTTATCATTGTAAGTTTATATTTATATTAATTTTCAATTACTTTATGTTGTTGGGTTGCATTTATTTATAATTTTTGATATTGTTTTGCTTGCATGAAAGCTTAGAGGCTCTACGAAGACCTATTGACCGAGTTGTTAGGGCTATAATACTTCGTCAGTTGTTGTCGAGGACCCGGTCGAGACTCTTACGGGCGACGGACACGGACGTGTGACGATATACTTTAGTATCTGTCACCCCCACTGACATGTACAGACTTTGCGGGATATCATTCCAAGTAGAGCTCGACGTTAGATCAGAAGTTGAGCAAATTGTCAAACAGAGACAAGAGCTAAGGCGAGTGAGTAGCGAGCTAGTGGAGGCGAAAGACAAGCTCGCGACCATGCAGTGGCCCATCAATTTTTTGATCGCGAAGGGGTTATAACGATATGGTATTGTATTTGTAATTTAGTAACGTGTATTACATTTACTAGGTTTATCTGAAATATCGTCTTCACGTAGAAAGTATTGTAATGTGCATGATATTAATGTGACATCCATTTGCATACCACCACTCCGCAAGATGAGATGACCATCACAGACCATCGGGTGGAGCAAGCACCGAAGGTTTGACGGCGTAGTGTTTATATATTTTGTATATCATTATCACACTTCGTTTGTCACTTTGTGAATTGAAATTTACATTTCAATATAGTTATAACGTTTTGTATGAAGTTTGTTGCTTGAATGAAACTGTTTGTTGTTTGTTTGAATGTGTTTAAGATAAGGGAGCTCTTAAGATAAATGCAACTTTGAGTTTTCCTGGTTATATATTTGTGGATGAATAATGAAAGATATTGCTTCTTTTAATTACAGAAATCAGAACACGAAATGAGTCAATAGCTACTAGATTTTTTCCTGGTTTTGGATAGAACTTACACCGATAGTTTATTCGTCAATTTAAGTTCTAACTTTTGTTGGGTGGATATTGAGAGGAGGTTTTGGAGGGAGAAAGAGAGATAGTATGTGAGAATAGGGTCCAAAAATAGAAGAAGAAAAGAGATTTGATGTTGGGAAATATATGAAATTTATATCAGGGAGATAAAAAGATAAGAATAATATAAAGTAGTTGGAATTGAGAAATATTCTTATTGTGTTTATTTTATTACCTATCTCATGTATATATAGAAGGAAAATTAGACTTTTTATGCCTCAAGTGACCTAACCTCTGGAAAAAAGTGCAGGATCGTGTATGGATTACTTCTAATCACTTTTAAAACTAATTCCTTACTTGCTTAATCAATCAAAGATGCAACTACAATAATCAATGACCAACATGACAATCTTATCTCGGTAACTACTGTTCCATGTTAATTACCATGATTGTGAATAACTTTTGATTTATGTAACCATTATCTTTTAGAGCTCTACGGTTAAGCACCAATGACATTTTCTTTAATACTTCCAAAAGACAAGTACAATAATTAAGGAACAAAATGTTTGCACATTCAATTCATAACAATTGACATATTAAAGTAAAACTTTTAGAACACATTCCTTTTATTTTATTTACTGGAGTACTTATTTTGCTCGATAGTCTCGATGGAAGCAAAACAACTATCGATGGAAGGTCAACTGAAGAGCGTCATGGAGAATCAATGTTCCATGATGGACCAGATGGCTAAGATGGTGGCTTTGTTAGAAGCACATCCAAGACCACCAATTGACGAGAATCAGTTGCCCACGGTGGACTAGTTGGCTAAGATTGTGTCTTTGATAGATGCACGTTTGAGACCACCGTCTGATGAGAATAAGTCGTCTGACGATGAAGACGAACTACCTAATGGTTACCTACATGAAGTAGATTCGTCCATCCCATCGAGGAAAATGTGTTCCCCAAAACATTTGCACGATATCTACACTGACCCGGCCGAGAAACCGTGGCCATCAGACCAAGTTGAAGAGACTTTAGTGCTCAACCGTTTGAAGAAGTCAGACAAAAAATAATTAAAGACATTCCGACGGTGAATGTTGGGGTCGATCCCCAATTACAAGCTTGTTTCGGTGAAGACGAGGCATTTCAGACCTGCGTGGTTCTTCGGGATTAATTGTCATAGATTTTGGATCGGCAACGACATAAGTATTTCAAATAATTCAAATTTCAATACTTCATAGGTGTAACTCGATAGACTCGATAGGAGCTAGATAATGTACATGTGAGCTCGTTAGGCTTAAATTGGGCATTTAGTGAAAGGAATGTGTTCTAAAAGTTTTACTTTTATATGTCTTTTATTATGAATTGAATTTATTGATCATTTTGTTCATTGATTAATATATTCGTCTTTTGGAAGTGCTAAGGAATAGACTCTTGGTCATTAATTGTAGAGCTCTAAGAAATAATGGTTTACATAAATCAAAAGTAATTCACAAACATGATAATTAACACAAGACATTGATTACCGAGTTAAGATTGTCATGCTGGTTAAAAGAGATATTGTAGCTCTGCAAATATTTAACAATATTGGTATATGAAAGAGAAAATGTTTCTTTCATATATTGTATTGACCCTTGATAAAGTAAAATTATAATGTGCACAATGTAACTTGTGTATAATTACATATTTATAATTAGCTTGAGAGATCAAAAAATGAATATATTACAAAGATGACACATTTTTACTTTGCATGATATTCTCAATATCATGATGCAAGAGATAGACATGGATCGTGTTTAGTTCGTGTGAGCAAAACATCTTTGTTATTTGAGTAATTATAATGTGTAGCTAGATACCATTTATAGTTTATGGTATAAAGTGTTTTATATCATTATCAACATTACTTAGATCATTCAATAGGTCACACCACAGAACTGGGAAACAAGGAATTTGTACATAGTTGTTGAAAATTATGAAAAATGATCTTGAATGCTTGTGTTTTTTTTAAATATACACAAGTATAGGACACGAAATCCTACATTTAGAACTTGGGGCTCAACTAGATTCGATGGGGACTTGATAATTTAGAATTCCTTGTTATTTAGTGGGGATCTTCGTTTGCTCAATGAGTTCAATGATCTCGATATACCCTCGGTGAATACTCAACATTTTTTGCGTGAAAATCTTTGAAGTTAGTATTTCTGACTTTCTATGTGCTGATGTTTTCTATTGACGCAACACAACATCTGTTGAGGAGACGTATCAATAGCTTCCCGGGTCAATACCGCCAAAAGGCTACAGTTATGAACACTTTTTCAATGACTAGGTTCCAGCCTATGACGCACAATATGTTGCCAATCCAAATTTGTTCACTTTGGATCTCACTTGTTTGCAAATTCTAAATGGAATTGAGGATGAGCTCATGCCTTCTTGGAAGGGAATGAAGTATGCGTATTGGTGCCATAGCTACAAGCAACGACATTAGTTTGTGGTTGAGTTGCCAATTACTAGCTGGAATATAACGATCATCGATGACGATCATATGGTAATTCAGCAGGAAGAGCTGGAAAGTGTAACGAGCGTTGGTGTTGTAGCCTTTCCGCACTGATGAAGGCTTCCTCGATCTTCAAGGATCACCCGAAGCTAAAGTCCTTAAAAGGACGCAGAGCACTAGAGTTCGATTGCCACCGTCTGGAAAAGGAGGAGGTCCTCCAAACATAGACCATGTCAATTTCCTTTCCTGATTCCTTCAGTTGTTTTCAACTCTGTTGTATCCCATATGTTTACGCTAATGCGGTTAATTTTGCAGCGGAGATTGTAGCATGTACGCCATCAAGTATGTAGAGCATCCTGTAGTGAATCTTCTCCTCACCATCATAACATACGAAAACATGTAGAATTTCAGGGATAAATGAACTATCGACATGTTCTACCAGAATGTCAGACCCTGACGTCGAACAATTATGTGTATTTTATTTTATAAAACAATTACAGAAAATCGAATAATTACGATGTACCACTATATTTTTCCTTTTATTTTGTATTTTATGATGATATGGACCTATTTTGTATTTTATTTTATAAAACAATGACAAAAATGGAACAATTATGATGAAGCAAACATCGCCTCAATTATGACAGTCTTGTATGAATGGGTGGCTCGACGTGACATTGGTATGATAAAGAAAGAGAGTCCTCTCTGCTGGGATGTTATTTATGGGTCCCTTGATAGAACAAAATATACAGTGCACAATGTAACTTACGTATAGTTACATATTTATAACTAACTTAAAAGATCAAGAAAAGAATATATAATACAATGATAACACATTTTTACTTTGTATAATATTCATAATATCATGATGCAATGGATAGACACAACTGGTATTACTTCATATCATTAAATGGATCGTTGTTCTGTTTGAGTGAACAAAACATCTTTGTTATTGGGTATAACTATAATGTATAACTAGATACCGCTTATAGTTTATGATATAAAGTGTTTTATATCATTGTCAACATAACTTAGATCCTCCTATAGGTCACACCACAAAACTGATTAACAAAAGATATAATTTTGTTGATGTATTGAAATGAAATGCATTTAGTAAAATAACAAAATTAATACGTTGTGACAACGACATGGTTACAATATCAAATAAATTTGTATGAGATGTGTATATATTATGTGGTATAATGATTGACATTATATATGATAATATATTACATAAGATAATGATACCCACAATATTATAAGATACAAATTTGTTAAAACCCCAATGCTCAATTTTTGTTGGATATTAATCCAAAATTTGTGAGAGGCAAAAACAGATGAAATTCGATCGACCGTTTGCACGATTTTGCCTGAATTAATAAAGTAATTTTTCTGATCGTGGATTGAATTTGCTCCAACTTGGTCAAAGGTAGTTATGGGATGATGAGAGGAGAAATAAACAAGATATCATGTGTAAAGTGGTTTGCACATGATGTGGTTTAGTGGAGAGATTAACAATGGATAATGTGTAAGTGGTTTACACATGATGTGGGTTTGAAGATGCCCTATAAATAGGTCCCTCCTCCATTCATTGTTTTTACGAATGCAAATTTTTCCCCTCCGTATTTTCTCATCATTCCATCCAAAATTCTCTTAGTTATAATTGTGTGCCGGAGATTAATTTCTTTGGAGCATAGAAGAGGTTATTAACTAGATTCTAACGTCGTATTAGAGTTTAATTGGCTAGCTTCGATCTCTCAAATCTGTAGGATCGTGAGGGTCTCTAATTCTAATCACTTTTCAGCTAATTACCTACTTGTTTAATCAATCAAGATATGCACAGCGGAATTTAAACAAATACAAGTAAAGCAAACCACAATGATGACACCAGATTTTTATAGATATTCGGCATCCTGCCTACTTCCTCTCTTTCAAGCTATGCTCGCGTCTTCACTATCAACCTCGTTTCGGGCCGAGATTAAGCCTTTTACAAAACAAGGTCCACGAACACCCTCGTGAGCTTGACTTTCTTCTCTCACAATCCGAGAGGAACACTTCGGGCTTTCATCGAAGTCCTTGCTTCTTTAGAACTGAGATCTTGAGTTGAACACACTCTCTAACTTGAGCACACTAAGCTTAGGATGTGGAATTGATTCTAAGATGTGGAAGTTTAAGCTTGGAGAGTAGGATTTGGGGAATGAGAGACTTGGGAGTTTCTCTTAGGTGTATTTGACAAATGAAAGTATAAGAGATGTGTGATTGTGTCAAAGGAACACCTATTTATAAGCTCTAAGTGAATTATAGCCGTTGGGATAAGTTTGGTAAAAGATTGTGGAAGATACACAAAACAGAAACTTGCAGGATGCATTTCTACATAAGTTCGGTCGACCGTTGGGCTTTTTTGGCCACGGTTCGGTCGACTGGTAAAGGAACGGTCGACCTCCCAAGGTTATATTCAAGGTACACTTAAGTTATTGGCTGAACACCGAGATAGGTTCGGTCGACCGATTTA
Source organism: Triglochin maritima (assembly GCA_963682175.1). Taxonomy (NCBI): domain Eukaryota; kingdom Viridiplantae; phylum Streptophyta; class Magnoliopsida; order Alismatales; family Juncaginaceae; genus Triglochin; species Triglochin maritima. Next base: position 62,421,518 of record OY821770.1, read on the forward strand.
TAACAAGTTCTACGGGGTTGAAAAACAAGATCAAATTCGGTCGACGGAAACAAAGTCCATGGTCGACCGAAAACCGACATGCACTTTGGGTTTGTCAAGGAACATAAGTTTGGTCGACCGAACAAGGTCCTCGGTCGACCGATAGGAAAATACATTTTTGGGGTATTTGAAAAAATACGGATATGACCGTTGGGTATAATACGATAGTTCTAACGGTCGGAATTTTGTGTTACATGGTCTACCGAAAAGGTCTGGACGGTCGACCGAAATTGGGCAGACAAACACTAACAGGATAATTGATCACTCGGTCAACCGAACGGTCTGTTTCGGTCGACTGAATGTGGGCAGATTGTTCAGGTTTTGGTTTAGTGTTTTCCGGTCTATGTTTGGGTGATCTATTACGTCAAAATTATATGAAATTTTGTGTGTGACTTCTACAGGGAACCTAGTGTGTTTGAGTAGTTTTTAGCTCATGTATGCTCAATTACACAAATTTCCTAAGACTTAAAGAAATACAAATTACATGTCTTCAAATGATCTTGATTTCATGTCTTGACTTGATTTCTTTTCTTCATTGCGTCTTGATCACCTGTAGAGGTTAGCACAAAACAATATATATGCAATGCAACATGTGTGCTACTCTACATGATCACAATTAAGATTAGGTTGATTAAATCATCAAAACATAGATTAAGGCCAAAAAAGCAACATAATCTTGTTTAGAGTTTGGCGAACACTTGGAGGTGATTCTGAGGCAATCCGACGTGCAACCCAACTTTTGATTAGTAAAGGGTATTATCCCCTAAGTATGATCTAATCTTTGTATTTCAATATTAATTACTATATTATATATAAATACAATTATGAGATTTCGTACATAAAATTGTTGAAAATATAAAAACGATCTTGCTTGCATGTATAAAAAAACAAAAAATATACACATAAGCATGAGACGGAATTCTACCGTAGCCTGTACCGTCACTAGCATATTTGTTCTTGATTATGACCAACTACCCAAGGTGTTGCTTATCGGTGGTCTTTCTGTCTGAGCTCCAATGTGCAATTATGCACATTGTGGAAGGCAGTAAGCTCAAACATGAGTGATCATAATTGTTTTTCGGCCCTCAATCTCCAACCACAATTATGATTCTTGTAGATGATGTACCACACCTATTTACCAGACTTCTTCACTACAAACTGAAAATTATTCTTCATTGCAAAGAGAACAGTTTTGGTTTCAATTCACCATTGCTTTCGAAGGTCTTACGAATGTGGAATTCTCCAGATGATTCATCGGCTGAGGACGTATGAGTGTGGCTAGAATCCAATATATATCCTCTTGTCAACATTTGAGCACTCCAACTTCTGTGATCTTCTAGACGACTGTTGCTTGTTCCATGTGTTTGGTTTCCTGGACTTCCGAGTTCCGAGTTGTGGGTATCTTTCTGTTGGGGGTTGTGAGTATGTGAGTGGTCAGTCTTCACTACCATCTCCTTCAGAATCTTCTTTCCAATTTCCATCTTCATCACCTAAGTTCATAGTAGGATCGTCATTCACAAATGACTTGTTCTCATTCAATTGGTGTGTGATATCAACTTCAGGAACAACTACCTCACCTCCGGTAGCCATGAGATTTGTTTGTGAAACAAAAGTCCCAACCTGACTCCTAACTTCTTTATTAAAGTTGGAATTAAGCGATGGTTCTACAAGTCTGTTCTTTTTAACCGGAGTGACGCATAAAGGGATCATGTCCAGTAATATTTTAGAGACGAAGAAACGAACGTCAGAATCGTCTATAATTTCAACAAGTCTCAATAGTTGCCCTAATGTTCGGTAAGGGGCCTCCACTGTCAGCTTATACTTCAACTTATCAACATCAAACGTCTTATGTAAAATTTTAAGCAGTTGCAAGTATGTTACATTATTTTCTATCGTGATCCATTTACTCTTGTTGTCCTTGAAAAATCATTCTCTACATCTATTTCTCAAACATCATTGTATGCAGCCAATACGTTAACAGTCGAACCTGATACGACAAAAACAGTAAAAATTTCAAAACACTGGTGTTCAGAATAATAATTATTATCCATCGTGAGCTATTGAGTTTGTATCGAACTTATATCGAGTAACAAGATCGAGCACAACCTAGTTCAATCAAACTCTAATCAAGTATAACTATCGAGCATACACATCGACCTACACTATCATGTACCGTCAAGTTGACTCAAACTAGATCGAGCGTTAAAACAATTTTAACTATCGAGCAACCAATCGAGTTTATCTATTGCATATCTCCGAGTACGACCGAGTATCGTCTAGCATCGCCTTCAACCATCACAAATGTCCATTTGTCGAGCACAATCGATTGTGATCGAGCATAGCACCCACATAAAAGGCATATTCAAACAAAACTTGAACAAACCAACAAAACACATCAAGATATTGACAGATATATTCGAAAATGGAAATAAAATGCAACAAAGTAACACTCACATTGTAATGACCCTAACTTGGCTTAGGGATTAAATGGTGATTAGGGTGCTTAGGATGAAGGGTTTGCATGGGAAGTTGAGGAGGAATAGGAGGTGACGTGATGTGCATAGTGTTGTGTTGTTGTTGCTGTTGATGTTGCTGTTGGTGATGTGTGGGGAGACGTGGGAGGTGGTGAGGAGGATGGGCTGGAGTGTAGGTGAGGGTTGGCTTGGAGGGGTTTAAGAAGAAAACGTGGATCCTCTTCTCTTCTTTTCTTCTTCTTCAAACCTTCCTTCTCTCCACCCATTCCTTCCTCTTCCTTTGTGGTGCTCGAGCAGTGGAGGTGCGCGTGAGGCGAGCGTGCTGGGCGTGGCGAGGTGCGAGGAGGTGCGCGTGAGGTCGCGGTATTGAGGCGTCGTTGGAGCTCCGGTGAAGTCCGGCGTTCTTCGTTGATCTTCAAGGAAAGGTATGCCAAGTTCTTGCATTAGAGGCCTTAGTTGATCACCCACGTTGGGGTGAGGTTGGGGTCGGTCGTGCGAGGTTGGAGGCCTCGCCGGCGACGAGTTTCGACGTCAAAACCTCGGCTGGCGCGAGGTTGAAGACGTCTGTCGGTCGACTGATCGTGGTGTATTTTCACTGTCTGTCGTGTTTCGGTCGACCGCGTCCCTCGTTCGGTCAACCGGAACTTGAGTGTACCGGTAGGATACGTAAGCTTCGGTCGACCGTTTGATGACATAGAAAATATTAGGTTGACCCTGTAGTGTTCGGTCGACCGAGACCCCTGAGTCGGTCGACCGATAGATTTGATTTGAGCGTTGACCAGACTCCGGATTTTGACCTCGTTCGGTCGACCGGTTTTAGACCTTCGGTAGACCGTTGGAATTTATGTGTTGCGCAAATAGTTCGACCGTGACAGACGCTTCGGTCGACCGATTCCCTTGTGGAAACGGTCGACCGAGTTGTCACTTTCGGTCGACCGATTCCCTTGTGGAAGCGGTCGACCGGTTGTCACTTCGGTTGACCGAATTCCCTTGAGGAAAACGATCGACCGTGTCTCTTTCGGTCGACCGTTTTGCACAGGACAGGATTCCTGGTTCCACTTAGGATGCCAACTCTGTCCACGGAAACCCGTGTCCTCGCCTTGTGCGTGAGCCGGGAGGTGACAGTGGGCGCGTCATGCGAGCCTGCCCAGGGACCGCCGGGTGGAAGAGTGTGGGTGTCCGGAACGCGTCACTTCCATGTATGGATCGTGACTATATCTGGTGGATCGTTTGACTCGCGTTAGAGTAGCGGCCTGAGGGATTGCGGATCCCATTGCTTCAGCAACACGCAACTGCCGACGGGTGCAGTGACTACCGGCCGATGGCTACGGAGGCACAGAGACTACCGGCAAGGATTGGCGACGGAGGTCCAGAGAGGTACCGGCCTATTGACGGCGACGGAGGTCGCAACCCTGCTTGTTGGAGCCGGAGTTGGTGTTGCACGTGGAGCTCGTTGACCCTGCGGACTTCGGTTCGGATCTGTCGATTGTCTGGCCTTGTGTGGCGGATATGTTCGACTGGCCTTGATGGCAGTTATTGCACGTGTCGTGCGGCCTGTGTGGCGGCGGTAGGGCCCCTGTGCGGTCTGTGTGGCGGCAGGGAGGATCGCGCGTAGCCTGTGTGGTTGCGGCGATGGACTGCCGATGATGTGTTCCGGCAGGTAGCTCGATTGGGCACCTATCGAGTGATATCTCGTGCGGTCTGTGTGGTGCCGGTTGATGGACCGACCTGAGCGACGGCTCCGTTGGTGTGGTGGTGGTGGACCACGATGTATTCAGATCTGATTTCTACCTTGCGCGGAAGTGCGAACGCATCTTCACCGATCCCTTGGGTTGTGTAGTCGCGTGTGGGGATGTGTTGCGTATTGTCCGTTAGACCGTATGTACCTACGGTAGGTCTCTACGGAGACCCGATGGTTGGACCGTGCGGCCTGTGTGGCGGCGGTGAGATTGGACCGTGTGGCCTGTGTGGTACCGGTGTTTGTGGACCGTGCGGCCTGTGTGGCGATGGCGATGTTGCGGACCGTGAGGCCTATGTGGCAGCGGTGGCGATTGTAGACCGCGGGCCCTGTGTGGCAGCGGAAACGATCGCGGGACGGATGTCCGGTTTGGCCCTTGGTGGCAATGCTGTTTTACTGCTTTGTATTCCATGTCATGCTATACTAGTATGTTAGGGCATATAGGTGAGCTTGTCATACGGGGTTTCCTTATGGAAACTCAGGCATTGTTGTTGCATCTTTTTCAGGACCGCGTTAGGTTCCGGCGGGTGGTGACCGAGGGAGATTGCACTTTGGGACTAGATCCTGTCGTCTGCCTACTTTTAGGTTGTCGTGATTACATGTACCTTGTGTTTCGTGTTGTAATGTAATCACTCTTTTGACAAACTCGTATTGTATTATGGTGCACCAGACTTATTTATGTATTTCTTTCAGTAATGTCCCCACTCTTGATGGTTTTATCCTTGTGATTCATTTGGTGTTAAAAGTTTAAATTTTCCGCTGTTCGGGGATGTTACACACATCATTTTCAATTTCACTTACTCATTCTCTCTGTCGACCAATTTCTCTATCAAGAACACTAAAACAGGTTGTGCATTCCGGTGGATCCGTCGGGATGCTGAAAGAGACTATCTCACCTCGATTATGGCTATTGTGGGCTCGATCTGGTCTTCAGTCACAACTTAAAAATCTAAGTTCGATGCGCCTAAAAGAAAGAAAGAAAGAAAGAAAGTTCCAGGGAGAGAGAGAGAGGAGAATTGTTGATTTAAACATCAGTATTTTGGAAAAAAATTAAAAGATAAGCATATTTTTCGGAGAATGCCATTTTTTCCAGAAGTCGGATCACTTAAGCCGTAGAAAGTCAAATTTTTCATATAAAATATAATAATCAAAATAGGAAATTCTAATTAGAAAACTCAAATAACAATCTTAATGAAACCTACTCCAATATCTAATCAATATCTAATCTAATATGCTTGAGATCACCAGGCCTGCAACATCAACACATCAGGTTTAGCAAGCAGATGATGTTTCTTAATCTTATATAAAATAAATGAGCTCCACGTTTTGCGATTTTTAACGTGCATGATTATCTCTTATTATAGAGCAAGATCAATAATCTAGATTTGTCGTGTGATGTTTAAATTCAAGATAATGATAAATGTCAAATGAGCGTCAACTGTCAACATATTCAAAGGGTATTTGACGATTCGATTCCTCCTTAAAATAGAATAAAACCTATATTTAAGTATACATGATAAGAACACTGTGTATCACTATATCATAAAAAAATCTTAATATTAAGCCACCATGGTTAGGCGTTCTAAACTTAGATTTACCATCTAAAAATCCACTTCCCATACAATCTATCGGCCTATCCCCGTGCATCATGATTCACCTCCAGAAGAGGTGAATTTGGCCCGATATCCCAACAAATAAATGGAAGAAAAAAGATGGAAAGAACATGTTATTAGGCTAATCAACATACATAATCAATAAAAAAGAAATAAATTACCAAAACTAGAACACTAGCTAATGTAAGCTTCTACAATTACAAGCTTCCGAAAACAAGAACAACAACAATGGAATCTAGGTGTCTCAATCATGCGAACTCGACCACATAAGAACATCCTACATTGATGTCTCTTTCAAATTCATTTAACACCAAAACAACATATCAATCAAATTGTGCACAAGAGCAATTGAAATAAATCGAAATAATGTCACTAAAAATTGTAACGCCCCGAGCCCAGACAAGTGCTTAATCGTCTGAACCTGGTGCGTTAAGATACGATTCACGATCATGACCGCTGCGCACTCTGATATTTATATCCATCTGATAGGCTCATAAATAATCTGACAAATATAATCGACAAATTGTGAGCTCGACAGCTCGCAAGTACCAACCATCAATCAAACAAAATCATAATCATGTGGAAACTGATACGGAATGACATTCAGTCAATGAGCAATCTCAAAAGACATCCATCACAAATAATATGCATGCATAACAATCTGAAACCCCTATTCGGATTCGACCACATCCTGTGCTTCTGAAATTTATCAATCAATCAGACGCACACATGGTAGCTCTACACTAACGACAAATAATCCTTTCCTCTCTCGGGTGGCTCTATGTTGCCCGCTAGGTAGCTCTTTCCTAAGTGACTCAACCAGAAACATACATACAGCCACAATACATGTTGATCGAAACATCACCATGCAATCATATGCATATCAATAAATTCAACATCAATACTGAGCATGCATGCAACTACGTACGAATATCAAGAGAGACAGACATGACATGAAACTGAAGAACAACAAATCAGTACTTGCTTGTCTCGCAACCACAAGATTTCCACAAATCACGTCCAACTCCATTAATTTCCTTTATATCTCTTGCACCAGAAAAACTTAATCAAATATAGAAATCGTCATCTAAATCATTATCTATGGTGTTCTTAACCAAATCAGTGAAGTTAAATCGCAAAAATAAGGTAGATTAGCTATTTAGCTAGGACTTGCTCTTACATACCTCAAAGTCAGCCCAAAATCGGACCTCATTCACCCAACCCTCTTCATAACCTTCTCTCTCACGACTTCCTTCCTCAACTCTTTCTTTAAGTTAAAAACCAACACCCTCACGTTTTACCTCATCTCACTGTATATACTCATTTTTAACTTACCACCTCCAAAGCATCTACTCACGTGTCAGCACCTCAACCTCTACCAATCACAACAAACATTTCTCTCCAACCAAAAGATAACCATTAAATCAACTTTAACCTAAATCTTATCTTCCAAAAGCCAAACCAATCCATTAAACTAAAACCCATCCAAAGCATAATTAATTCTTAAGTAGTTTATGATTCTTACAAATATAGTCTCACATCCACTAATTTGGGGATATACCCAGTTATAACTCATGTAGACCCTCTCGTCTACAAACTAGCTTATAGGTGATGATCCCCCACTTCTCCTCTATTTCAACATGGTATCAATGTATCATATCCGATAATTTGATTATCATATCCGTCTATCATATCACACGTCTCATATTTCAACGTTGTCATGTTTTCTTTGGATTTAGATCTCATTCATTCCCCCTTTATTTGGACTTGACTATTTAAATGTGCTGAATTTGGGCTTGACTTGAGATTGCTTAAAAGGTCGGAACACTGTATAACAAAAAATCAAAAACAATTTGAATATGGAAAATAAATCACAACCTCGGCAGTCGGCACAATCTATTTTGAATTTGCATAAAATCGATCCACCTTTCACGGACCGTTCCATCTCAAACCCATCCCTTCGAATCGGCCGAGCTTGCACTCCGCTAGCAGTCCGAATTATCTCAATTACGGTTCCATAGGTTATACAACAATTATAAAAATCATTTTCTTTACGATTCTTCTCACTCACCAAACACACGTATATTATGTGAATAAAACGTGTATACCAAGTTCTCTCTCTTGTAAGTTGGAAGCCCTGTTGAAGAAACATATTTTTGCGTGAAAAAAGAGATGTCAGTTGATAAAAACATTGGCCATGATTAAGAGGACCAAAACAATCACATCAATTACCATTACTATTACTTCCCTCGCATAATCACATCCATGAAAGTGCCACATTATTATTATGGGAAATGTTTGTTGAACGCTCGCGTCACGGACGCGCTGCTAATCCAGTCAGCACACTCGCTGATGTGGGCAACCCAGTCAGCAGACGCGAGCTGAGTGCGCACTCTCCTAAGAAACATTTTTCCTTTCTTTGTTTAGTTTATTCCTCGTTTCGTACAAATTTCTCCATCCATCATTAATGCGTCTCAAATCACTCACTTCATTTTGCCGCTCCGACACAGACTGAAGACTAGTTACTCAACATCCGTCCTCCTATTTTTTTCCCTTCTCTTTATTAATAATTCTTTTTTTTCCTCGTTTCATTTTCTTTAGTTTCTGGACTAGCGCATAACTTATTCCGGACACAGTTACTATTTATTCCGGACAGTTAGAACACTTATTCCGGACGGACGTACTACTTACTGTTGTTTTTTTTGCTGTTGTTTTATTCTCCCGATGCGTCCACCATCGCATTTAATGCTTTTCAAATCAGCACGCCCTCCGTCTTCTTTCTTATTCTTTGGCGCTTCACGGAGATACATATATGAGTGTCTTGGTTATTCCGATCCTACGAACCATTCCTTCTTCTCTCCTTCCTCCATTTTTGTTGTACTGTAATGGCACTCGTAAATATGTCCTCACAGCCGGCTCATGCCTCCAACGTCCCTCAAGTGATGATGAATTTTCCTTCCTTCGAAGAAGCCAAAGCATTTTACGTTTCATACGCCGATTCCTGTTGTTTTGGTGTGAAGATAAGGCAATCTCATTACGATCATGGTGTTGTTATACGGGCCACTCTTACTTGCTCAAAGGAGGGTAATGCTCCCGGAAACCAAGGTGAAGGTAGACCGAAACATAGGTTATCCGGTAGGGTCGAATGCACTGCTCGGATTAGGGTCTCCGGTAATCCATCCAGAGGCTACGTAATTAACTACGTAGATCTCGAACATAATCACGCCATGCTGTCGGAAGACCAGATGCGCTTCCTCCGACAAAAACGATCCGTCCCGGAGTCCGCCAGAGCACGCATTTCGTGCAATGATGCTGCCGGTATATCTGCCGCCAAGACCATGCAATCTTTTGTGGTCGAAGCTGGAGGTCACGATAAATTGTCTTTCAACGAGCGGGACCTAAGGTTATTTATTCTCCACTTAACCTGGTTGAAGTTACGCATTTAGCTTTGTCATAAAAATTATGTTTCGCAGGAATGTTGTGAACGAGGTTAGAAACCTCAAAATGGGACCAGGAGATGTGCAAGCTATCCAAGATTATTTCATCAGGATGCAGAAGAATGACTCCCGTTTCTTTTACGTAATGGATATGGACGACGAAGGCAGACTACGAAATGTGTTCTGGGCCGACAGTCGTTCTCGAGCGGCTTACTCTTACTTTGGAGATGCAATATGTTTCGACACAACATACATAACAAACAAGTATGACATGCCTTTTGCCCCATTTGTGGGGGTAAATCACCACTACCAGTCCGTCCTACTCGGTTGCGCACTCCTCTCTTCCGAGACGACACAAAATTACATTTGGTTGTTCCAAACATGGTTGGCGTGCATGAACGGTACGTGTTTTATTTTGTCCGGCTTTGTCCGTTTTACGTTATGTGCCTGTCCAGTTACCCTTTACGTCTGTCCGGTTTACGTCTTTTGCTCGTCCGGTTTATCCCTTACGTCTGTCCGGTTTACATTTTTTGCTCGTCCGGTTTACCATTGACGTCTGTCCGGTTTACGTTATTTCTGTCCGGATTAACATATGTTTTTATCTTGATCGCGTTGTGTGCAGATACAAGCCCCCCGGCGATCATAACAGACCAATGTGGCGCCATAGTTGCGGCTGTGAGGACTGTGTTCCCTGAAGCGTGGCACAGATTTTGTATATGACACATAATGAATAAGGCCCCTGTGAAGCTGCCCACGAAGTACCGGGAGCATACGTTGTTTGACCTCAACAACTGTGTATTCGATTCCAAGACTCCGGCAGAATTCGAGCGGAATTGGCAGGGTTTTCTAGATGATTTCGAGTTCCACGACAATAATTGGCTTCGATCCATTTATGCAATTCGAGAGCGCTGGGTACCTGCATTTTGGCGGGATTGTTTTTCCGCAGGAATGACATCAACCCAGAGAAGTGAGGGTATGAACGCCTTCTTCGATAAGTACCTCACATCAAGGACGACACTTAAGCAGTTCGTGAAACAATACGAACTCGCAGTACGCTACAAGTATGAGAAGGAAGCTCTGTCTGATTTCGATTGTCAGCATAAGGCTCCGCAATTGATTTCGAAATATCCATTCGAGAGGCAATTGAGCGAGTTGTATACGATGGGTGTCTTCAAGAAGGTGCAGTTAGAAATTGGTAAGATGATGTACTGCGACATCAAGGATGAGTTCAACGAGGACGACACATTGCACTTCAACGTGACCGAACATGTATTGACACATATCCTCCCATTGTCGAAACGGTTCACAGTGCAAATTAGAGATGAGAAGTGGGTATGCGATTGTAGAATGTTAGATCACGTCGGTATCCTATGTTGTCACGTTTATGTTGTTATTGCCCGAATACGTCCAAACGTGTTGCTCCCCGAGTCTTACATCGTCCACCGATGGAGGAAGGATATACGAAGGAGCTATGGAGTCAAGTTTCCCCTTCAAAGTGACATAACGGGGAACGATGCGCTTCGTCGCCACGACGACATAATGGGTCGTGCGGTTTGGATCGCCGAGGCCGCTTTCGACTCAAACGACAGATATCTTCAGGCGGTAGAGGCACTTGAGTTGCTTAAGGAACGTATGCAACGACCTGATCCTGTGTTCGATGGTACATCCGTTCTCAATCCGGATAAGACAAGACGGAAAGGCAGACCGCTGAGCAAACGACGGATTTCTTTGTCTGAGAAAATAATTAAAAGTAACGTTAAGAAAATCATCAGGAATAAGGTTTTACCCCCGTTACACCCTGCAGCACCCAAACCGGGGGATCACGATTTCGATGACTGTGACATGAATTTGCATTACGAGGGAGTTCCTCCTTGATTATTGTATTTGTCCTTGGTTGGAATGACTATTGTATTGTATTGATTATTCCTTTGTAATTTTGTTGAAAGTCATTGTATGTCTGTCCGTATTATTGCATAAGATTCAACCCTTTCTTTGCTTGTTCGTTTGTGAATTAATTTCTGATGGCGACAAATATATTTAAGTAATTTTGGTTTGTTGTATGTATGTCCGGGATAAGTTATATTTATGTCCGGATTAAGTTACCAGTATGTCCGGATTACGTTATATGTCCGTCTGGAATAAGTGTATTTGTTGTCCGGAATAAGTGTATTTGTTGTCCGGTTTAAGATTAAAGTGTGTCCCGAAACGGAACATAAAGTTTGTCCAGAATAAGTGTATTTGCTGTCCGGAATAAGTGTATTTGTTGTCCGGAATAAGTGTATTTGTTGTCCGGTTTAAGAATAAAGTGGGTCCAGAAACGGAACATAAAGTTTTTCCGGAATAAGTGTATTTGCTGTCCGGAATAAGTGTATTGTTTGTCCGGAATAAGTGTATTTGTTGTCCGGTTTAAGATTAAAGTGTGTCCAGAAACGGAACATAAAGTTTTTTCCGGAATAAGTGTATTTGCTGTCCGGAATAAGTGTATTGTTTGTCCGGAATAAGTGTATTTGTTGTCCGGTTTAAGAATAAAGTGTGTCCACAAACGGAACATAAAGTTTGTCCGGAATAAGTGTATTTGCTGTCCGGAATAAGTGTATTTGCAGTCCGGAATAAGTGTATTTGTTGTCCGGAATAAGTGTATTTGTTGTCCGGTTTAAAAATAAAGTGTCCACAAACGGAACATAAAGTTTGTCCGGAATAAGTGTATTTGTTGTCCGGAATAAGAGTATTTGATGTCCGGAATAAGTGTATTTGCTGTCCGGAATAAGTGTATTGTTTGTCCGGTTTAAGAATAAAGTGTGTCCAGAAACGGAACATAAAGTTTTTCCGGAATAAGTGTATTTGCTGTCCGGAATAAGTGTATTGTTTGTCCGGAATAAGTGTATTTGTTGTCCGGTTTAAGATTAAAGTGTTGGCTTTTTGGCCTTAATCCGTATTTTGATGATGTAATTAAACCTAATCTTAATAAGGACATGTAGATTAGCACATGTAGTATAATAGTATACATATTGTATTGTGCTAACATCTACAGGTGATCAAGACTCAAGAAAGAAGAAAAGTCAAGTCAAGACATGTAATCAAGCCAGGATTGAAGACATGTAATTTTTCCTTTCTTTGAGAATTAGGAACTTATGTAAATTGAGCATAACTTAAGCTAATATGCATGCATTCACACACTAGGTTCATTTTAGGAGTCACACACAAAATATCATATAATTTGGACTCCATTAGATCACCTAAACACCTAAAACATTGGTCGCCAGTCTACCTGAGTTCGGTCGACCGTTCACCTTTCGGTCGACCGGTTATACACAATTTTTGTTATACCAGACCAATCCGTTCAACCGATCACACATCTATTTAACCGATTACCCAGACCTGTTCGGTCGACCGGTAGACCTTCGGTCGACCGTTGCGTTTGCTATTTCTGGTAAAAATACGACCGTTTTATTTGTCGTATTATACAACGGTCGTATACACATTTTTCTCAATATACACCCCCATATACTTTAGAACCGGTCGAACAAACTACCTTATTCGGTCGACCGTTTAATTCGTGAAAAACCCCCTGCTATCGGTCGACACAAGTTTGTCCAACCGATCAAGATTTCTCTCTACCGAACCCAGTAGTTCGGTCGACCGGTACCTGCTCGGTCGACCGTTGACCTATAGAACTTAAGTGATTCGGTCGACCAGTACCTATGTTCGGTCAACCGATCCATCAACAGACTCAAGGGTTCGGTCGACCGATACACCTTTCGGTCGACCGTTTATGGACAGATTTCTGAACCCGATTTTCTGTTTTGTGTATCTTGCACAAAACCCAATCAAATCTTGTCCAAACGGCTAGAAATCTTTAGGAGCTTATAAATAGAGGTTCACACTTAGTTTTCCACAAGATTTCACAACTCCAAAGTGTCAAACTTATAGTGAGATTTTCCACAACCTCAAAGCTCCCAATTAGTGATTCCAAAGCCTAATTTCCACATCCTTCATCACACAATCATCTAGCAATTGTTGTGCTCAATTAGAGAGTGAGTTCCACTCAGTCACCATTGTTGTAAAGAGAGCAAGGGTCTTGGTGAAAGCCCAAGACAAAGAAGTAGAGATTTCGGTGAAAGCCCGAAGTGATCCTCTCGGGTTGTGAGAGTTGGTGCCAAGCTCGGCGAGGGTTGTTCGCGAGCTTGAAGACTTGTAAAAGGCGTTGCTCCCGGCCCGGAACGGGGAGGCATAGTGAAGACGCAAGAGGGGCTCGAACGGAGATTCGAGAGGGGCTTGCAAGAGAGGACGTAGGCGCGGCCGAACCTCTGTAAAACCGACGTGTCTTCTTTGTGGTTTGCATTACTTTCTACTTGTGTTTGATTTAGTTTAATTTCCGCTGCATTTCTTTGATCGATCAACCAAGTAGTTAATTAGGGTTCAATAGGTGATTAGCTTAAATAGTGATTAGTGGACCCATAACCCACACGATCCTACCTACATAAAGTGTGTCCCGAAACGGAACATAAAGTTTGTCCGGAATAAGTGTATTTGTTGTCCGGAACAAGTGTATTTGTTGTCCGGAATAAGTGTATTTGTTGTCCGGTTTAAGAATAAAGTGTGTCCAGAAACGGAACATAAAGTTTTTCCGGAATAAGTGTATTTGCTGTCCGGAATAAGTGTATTGTTTGTCCGGAATAAGTGTATTTGTTGTCCGGTTTAAGATTAAAGTGTGTCCAGAAACGGAACATAAAGTTTTTCCGGAATAAGTGTATTTGCTGTCCGGAATAAGTGTATTTGTTTGTCCGGAATAAGTGTATTTGTTGTCCGGTTTAAGAATAAAGTGTGTCCACAAACAGAACATAAAGTTTGTCCGGAATAAGTGTATTTGCTGTCCGGAATAAGTGTATTTGCTGTCCGGAATAAGTGTATTGTTTGTCCGGAATAAGTGTATTTGTTGTCCGGTTTAAGAATAAAGTGTGTCCACAAACGGAACATAAAGTTTGTCCGGAATAAGTGTATTTGCAGTCCGGAATAAGTGTATTTGTTGTCCGGTTTAAGAATAAAGTGTCCACAAACGGAACATAAAGTTTGTCCGGAATAAGTGTATTTGTTGTCCGAAATAAGTGTATTTGTTGTCCGAAATAAGTGTATTTGATGTCCGGAATAAGTGTATTTGCTGTCCGGAATAAGTGTATTGTTTGTCCGGAATTAGTGTATTTGTTGTCCGGTTTAAGATTAAAGTGTGTCCCGAAACGGAACATAAAGTTTGTCCGGAATAAGTGTATTTGCTGTCCGGAACAAGTGTATTTTATGTCCGGAATAAGTGTATTTGTTGTCCGGAATAAGTGTATTTGTTGTCCGGTTTAAGAATAAAGTGTGTCCAGAAACGGAACATAAAGTTTGTCCGGAATAAGTGTATTTGCTGTCCGGAACAAGTGTATTTTCTGTCCGGAATAAGTGTATTTGTTGTCCGGAATAAATGTATTTGTTGTCCGGTCTAAGAATAAAGTGTGTCCAGAAACGGAACATAATGTTCTGTCCGGAATAAGTGTATTTGTTGTCCGGAACAAGTGTATTTGTTGTCCGGAATAAGTGTATTTGTTGTCCGGAATAAGTGTATTTGCTGTCCGGAATAAGTGTATTGTTTGTCCGGAATAAGTGTATTTGTTGTCCGGTTTAAGATTAAAGTGTGTCCCGAAACGGAACATAAAATTTGTCCGGAATAAGTGTATTTGCAGTCCGGAATAAGTGTATTTGTTGTCCGGAATAAGTGTATTTGTTGTCCGGTTTAAGAATAAAGTGTGTCCACAAACGGAACATAATGTTTGTCCGGAATAAGTGTATTTGCTTTCCGGAATAAGTGTATTTGCTGTCCGGAATAAGTGTATTTGTTGTCCGGAATTAGTTTATTTGTTGTTCGGTTTAAGATTAAAGTGTGTCCAGAAACGGAACATAAAGTTTGTCCGGAATAAGTGTATTGTTTGTCCGGAATAAGTGTATTTGTTGTCCGGTTTAAGAATAAAGTGTGTCCACAAACGGAACATAAAGTTTTTCCGGAATAAGTGTATTTGCTGTCCGGAATAAGTGTATTGTTTGTCCGGAATAAGTGTATTTGTTGTCCGGTTTAAGATTAAAGTGTGTACAGAAACGGAACATAAAGTTTTTCCAGAATAAGTGTATTTGCTGTCCGGAATAAGTGTATTTGTTTGTCCGGAATAAGTGTATTTGTTGTCCGGTTTAAGAATAAAGTGTGTCCACAAACAGAACATAAAGTTTGTCCGGAATAAGTGTATTTGCTGTCCGGAATAAGTGTATTTGCTGTCCGGAATAAGTGTATTTGTTGTCCGGTTTAAGAATAAAGTGTGTCCATAAACGGAACATAAAGTTTGTCCGGAATAAGTGTATTTGCTGTCCGGAATAAGTGTATTTGCAGTCCGGAATAAGTGTATTTGTTGTCCGGAATAAGTGTATTTGTTGTCCGGTTTAAGAATAAAGTGTCCACAAACGGAACATAAAGTTTGTCCGGAATAAGTGTATTTGTTGTCCGGAATAAGTGTATTTGATGTCCGGAATAAGTGTATTTGCTGTCCGGAATAAGTGTATTGTTTGTCCGGAATAAGTGTATTTGTTGTCCGGTTTAAGATTAAAGTGTGTTCAGAAACGGAACATAAAGTTTGTCCGGAATAAGTGTATTGCTGTCTGAAATAAGTGCATTTGCTGTCCCGAATAAGTATATTTGCAGTCCGATATCATGTTGATCTGGACACAATAAAAACCCAAGTATAACTTTGTATTGATAAATCATTCAAATAGTCTATAAGTGTATTTAACATGTATACATGTATAACTTTGTAAAAAAAATTAAAACATCCAGAGTCGTTTATTGTTGATCGCACATCCCAGAGTCTTCGAGTAAGAAATTGGCCAAATCGCCTCTAAAACGGTGAATAACCTTGCTCTGCTTCGGCTGAGTCGGATCAGCATTCTCCATCAAACGCTTCATCCAGTACAAAACGTATGACCCGCAGTCGTTACTCCCCGGTTGCTGTCGTTGGCTACCCTTCCTCTCAACTCTCAGCGGCCAGTCGACCTTCAACAACCCTCGCCAGAATCCTGCTATCTTAGACGCGGTGCATTCATGAGTTCCGACTAAACGGTTAGGATTGTCACCTCTTTTAAGTGTGCGGGAGAGGCTGTTGTACTGAATGAACTCTGATCGAGGTCCGTGGGCAACGAACAGAGTCCAGTGGCCAGACAAACAACATGGCTGTGCGATGATGACTTCCTCCACATTTATTCCTTCAATTTTTGGGAGTAAATAATCTTTCCTTATATCTTCTCACTGTCTCTCCACAATCATTTCCGATTCGAAGGATGATAAGCAGACCACCTTTTGTTGCCCTCCTCTTCTGAGGAGTACCTCAATTAGGCTGTCAAGAGTTTCGTTGGTGAATTCTGTTTTTGGCGAAATTATTTCCTTCAGATCACCCCTGGTGATATGGCTCAGAACTCCCCTCCAGATAATATCTTTGGCTTCTCGTTCGGGAGCTGTTGCATTCAATAAACGACGTACCTCTTCATTGGTCAGCGTTCTCAAGGCGGTCGCATCCACATCGGGCCTCGTGGACGAAACATGGGCGGCCAGTTCATCTTTCGCTGTTTCGTCGGCCTCGTATATTTCTTCACTGGCTTCTTCGGCCCCTTTTGTTTTTGTGGTGGCTTCTTCGGTCTCCTTTATTTCTTCTTGTTTTTCTGCGGCATTCTTCTGTGCCTCATCTTGGTCAGATTTGCTTTGCGCTTCGTCTATATGTTCTGTGCGCAAGCGTGGTTTAATGGTCCGCATTTTTTGAGGGTGCAAAAGTGGTAACGATACCACAGCCTTCCTCTTTCTTTCCTGCTGTCTCCTCTTCTCTTCCTCCTCCCTCGTCTTCTCTTCCTCCTCCCTCTTCTTCCTCTCCTCCTCCTCCTTCCTCGTCTTCTCTTCCTCCGCCCTCCTCTTCTTCTCTTCCTCCTCCCTCGTATTCCTCTCTTCCTCCTCCCTCCTCTTCTTCTCATCCTCCTCCCTCTTATTCCTCTCATCCTCCTCCCTCTTCTTCTTCTCTTGCTCCTCCCTCTTCTTCCTTTCTTCCTCCTCCCTCTTCTTCCTCTCTTCCTCCCTCCGCTTTTTTCTCTCTTCCTCCTCCCTCCTCTTCCTCGCATCCTCCTCCCTCTTATTCCTCTCATCCTCCTCCCTCCTCTTCTCCTCATCCTCCTCCCTCTTATTCCTCTCATCCTCCTCCCTCCTCTTCTTCTCATCATCCTCCCTCTTCTTCTTCTCTTGCTCCTCCCTCTTCTTCCTTTCTTCCTCCTCTCTCTTCTCCCTCTCTTTCTCCTCTGTCTTCTTCCTCTCCTCCGCCTCCCTATTATTTCTCTCTTCCTCCCTCTTTTCCCTCTCCTCCGCCTCCCTCTTATTTCTCTCTTCCTCCTCCCTCTTTTCCCTCTCTTCCTCCTCCCCACGGTCTCTCAGCCTACGACACTCTTCTTGAGAGATCCGGAGTTCTTCCTCCATGTTGTTAATTTTAACGGTCGCCTCCCTAAGTGCTGCTTCGGCTCGCAGCCAATTCGTCTTCACCTCACTAAGTTCCAACTCTTGTAGCAGTGGGTCACATGGAATGCTGCATTCACTGAGTTGTACCCTTGGTAGAGTGGATGTTGAAGGTGTTTCCTTCGAGGCAACCTTTGCTGCGGGAGTTGCTTCTTCCTCCTCTCTCTTCTCCCTCTCTGACAACAGTGAATGCTCCCGTGCACTCAGTTTTGGGGTGCCCTTCAACTCAAATTGACCCGAGTAAATCCGGGACAAGTTGATGCCTCGATCTTCCCATTTTCTAAGGATTTGGCGTCTGCTAAACATTTCCGTCCAACACTTGAACCGTGAAAATGCTGACCGGGGATCCCCTAATTTGAACTTCTCGCAAAGCCACACCTGAAAACAGGAATGAGTTAAAAACCAGAAACATAACTTCCCCAGGACAGACACAACTCTTATTCCGGACAGACGCAACACTATTCCGGACAGACACAACTCTTATTCTGGACAGACGCAACTCTTATTCCGGACAGACGCAACACTATTCCGGACAGACAAAATACTTATTCCGGACAGACAAAATACTTATTTCGGACAGACAAACTTTTATTCCGGACAGACAAATTACTTATTCCGGACAGACGCAACTCTTATTCCGGACAGACGTAACACTATTCCGGACAGACAAACTCAATACGTATTCCGGACAGACGCAACACTATTCCGGACAGACAAACTTTTATTCCGGACAGACAAAATACTTATTCCGGACAGACGCAACTCTTATTCCGGACAAACTCAACACTATTCCGGACAGACAAACTCAATACGTATTCCGGACAGACGCAACACTATTCCGGACAGACAAAATACTTATTCCGGACAGACAAAATACTTATTCCGGACAGACTCAATACGTATTCCGGACAAAGACAACACTATTCCGGACAGACACAAGACTTATCCCGGACAGACAAAACACTTATTCCGGACATAAACCAACACTACTCCGGACTGACACAACACTCATTCCGGACCAAGATGCTTACTTGTAATACGACAACGCAACTATACACGTAGCCCTGCTTCATAGAGAAGTTCGCTGACAATCTTCTCCTCGAGAGGTCCCGTTGGGCTTCCTCCAGGCCTTCAACCAAGAAAGTGTGAACCGCATTTGCCCACGCATATCTCTTCAGGCGCTTGAGGTTCTTAAGGTGCTTCGTGTACCACGCTTTACTTCGCAGTGATCCATCGAAGAACAAAAAATGATTGAAAATCATAGAAATAAGGAGTCGGACGTGCTCCTCCTCCTCGCCCATCTTGCTCGTGGCGGTAAGATGACCCAGTAGTTGGGTGTTGTCGAGGTTCACCCCGTCACGTTTCTCTACGTACATTGCTTCCATATCCACTCTCTGCCCATGTGCTCTTAGTCCAAGTAGAAGGGCGACGTCTTCTACCGTAAATGGGACCACCCCAGTGGCTATTCTCAGACCGACTTCAGTGGCGTCGAAGTGTTCAACGAACCAACCCAGTATCTCGTTGTCAGTTGTGACGTGAGGAAAGGAGAGGAAGTGACCGAAAGGCGTCTGTTGGAAGACATTTTTCTTCTCCTCCTTCATCCGGTCGAACTGCTTGTGAAGGGCCGTGAAACCGCACTTGGTTTCGCGGAAGTAGTACGTGCTTCCCTTAAACCACCAAAAAAAATGTTAGAGGCTAATAATGAACCTTAAAATGAATCAGAAAGAACGTGGTTGACACAACACCTGCGCGGCTACAATTTTAGGAGTGATGGAGGTTTGAGGTAGAGAAGGATCCATTTTCGCCTGGTTATAATTTTCGTTCGACTAAAACAGGAATGAAGGTTTTGGATGAGCGTATGGAAATGAACTTCGGCTGAAATGGGGAATGGAAAAGGAGAAGACTTGGGAGGAAAGTTACTCGAATGTTGTCCCGCCGCTAATGATGTACGTGAAGTTTAACCGTCTAATCGTGATTTCGGGAAATGAACCGTCTAATCGTGATTTCGGGAAATGAACCGTCGCACCCAATAATTCGTAATTTACTTTTCCCCACGCAGAAGTTTTGGCTGACTGGACGCTGAACTGGCAGCTGACTTGTCCGTCCACGTAGGAAGCGTCACGGACGCGCGCGTCCGTGTATAACTACTCTATTATTATTGGAAAGGCCCTTGTGGTAAATCGCTCGTGTTGATCATATATATTTTTGGAAGCAAAAGACAAGAAGTACATGCATTTGCATTTTTTAATGGATTGTATAAATTTTTACTGCGAAAAAGGTAGATTAGATATACTAAAAAAGCAAAATCAACCATTAATTTACCACTAACAAAGTCTCAAAAGTCAAAGTCAATACTTGAGCCTCAGGTTTCACAGAAACGTAATCTCCCAGCTTGTTTGTGAGATCCAATCATGAATATTACGTAATTTTGTTTCCTTACACTGTATATATTTACGATTAGTGACGCTTGCGTCCGGAACGCGCGCTGACGTGGTTACTTCAGTCAGCAGTCAGTAGTCCAGTCATTAAAAGTCAAATGTCTTTTACTTTCTGAAATTAATTAAATAATAAATTTATTTTGTGTTACATGCAACTTCTACTTTCTCAATCCAACATTACGTTTCCAATGCAACATTTATTTTCCTAATGCAACATTTGATTCCCTACGGACAAACCTACAACTTAAAATGGACAGACCCACACCTTATTATGTCCAGAATAAGTTGTATGTCTGTCTAGAATAAGTTGTGTGTCTGTCCATATTAAGTTCAAAGTTTGTCCATAATAAGTTGTGTGTCTGTCCATAATAAGTTCTGTGTCTGTTCATAATAAGTTCAAAGTCTGTCCAGAATATGTTTTGTGTCTGTCCATAATAAGTTCAAAGTTTGTCCATAATAAGTTTTGTGTCTGTCCATAATAAGTTCAAAGTCTGTCCAAAATAGGTTGTGTGTCTGTCCATAATAAGTTTTGTGTATGTCCATAATGAGTTTTATGTATGTCCATAATAAGTTCAAAGTCTGTACATGATAAGTTCAAAGTCTGTCCAAAATAGGTTGTGTGTCTGTCCAGAATATGTTGCGTGTTTGTCCAGAATAAGTTTTGTGTATGTCCATAATAAGTTTTGTGTCTGTCCAGAATAGATTGTGTTTGTCCAGAATATGTTCTGTGTCTGTCCAGAATACGTTGTGTGTCTGTCCAGAATAAGTTTTCTGTCTGTGCAGAATATGTTGTGTGTCTGTCCAGAATAAGTTGTGTGTCTGTCCAGCTTAAGTTGTGTGTCTGTTTAGAATAAGTTGCATTGGGAAAATGTTACACGGGGAAACAAAATGTTGCATTGGAAAACGAAATGTTGCATTGGAAACGTAATGTTGCATCGGGAAAGTAAAAACTGCATGTGACACAAAATAAATATGTTATTTATTTAATTTCAAAAAGTAAAAGACATTTGAATTTTGCTGACTGGACTGCTGACTGTACTGACCATGTCAGCGCCCGTCACGAACGCCTGCATCCGTGTATAAGGGTCAACCTGATAACCACCGTACATTTCCAACTATTTGTAAGAAAAATCTTCTCATTCTCAAAACATTATCATCCTTGTCAAAACGAGTTAAACCTAAGCATCACTCTCAACAATATTAAAAGGATAACAATCATATTGAGTTAATTAGCTTAAATGATCATTCCGATTTGTAGGTCCTATATGAAATAATTACTCAATTTTATGATTTTCAACATCATTAATTTAATTATATTGTAGATCAAGATCTACGATTTGGATTTTCAATTTGAAGTTTAAATTAGATTTTATCGTTAAATGCAATTGTCAAATTTAAAGACAGTGGATCCCTACACGAATCAGATCTGCTACACGCCCCCATCCAACTTCCATCACCAAGGACTTCTGAGTAAACAATAAAAAACACAACACAAGTTCATTGAATCCACATGTGGTGAGCAACTCTTTAGTCTCTTCTAAGGCCCTCGACATTCAGGCAATCAACTTAATGCAAAAACATATGACCGGTTGGATGATGCAAGGGGTCTGATTGTTGCCATCATGTCTTCTCAGTGCCTAAAGTGGATCGACAACTTTGAACTTCTCAGTGGCCTCTCGGTTGTCATTTACCATCGGTGGGCATCTCCAACTTGGACTTGCATTGAGTGTTATGCATTTTATTCTTGTTTGCGGTGTTTGATTATCGTGTACTTTCATGTATCTATATTTTTCATATATTGTAATAAACAAATATGTCTCGTATTGATGTTTTGATATCACGAAATGTCGTAAACAACCATTGTCAAGCAATATATTATTAATTAGACTACAAAATATGCTTAACTTGTCAGTTTCGTGTAAGTCATGTTTTTTCTAGTGTAATTGTGTTTTTTCCGGGTCAAATAATGTAAATTTGTTTCATGTAATTTATTTGATAAATCATCATAACTAAACTAAGCAACAACATAATCATTTTCACGTGTTATCTTGTGTATCATTTCGTGTGATCATGTCGTATAAGAAATCGACGGACCTAACAATTTGTATGGTTTGACGATATGATTGTGGTGACATGGCATGTTGCTTTATCAAAGGAATTAAATTTCTATAAGGATCGAATTCTTGTAATATTACACCAAAAGTCACGACTACAAGACCCCACAACAATATTAAAAAAGAAGAAGGAAACTTCACTCAATAGACACAAAGCAAAGGACTTGCATTAAAAAATAATTCCTCACCACTCTTCCCTCGTAAATCACACCCACACCCACACCACGTCATTCATTCGTTCATCCCACCGGTGGTGACCACACCGCCCGCACAATGCTCCAGCGCGTTCTGGGCCTCCGCCGAGCACGCCAACTCAACCGGCTCCTCCGCCACGGTAAGCTGACCCTCCTCTGCCTCGTACTCACCGTCGTCGTCCTCCGCGGCACCGTCGGCGCCGGCCGTTTCGGCACCCCAAAGCAAGACTTCCTCAACCTTCGCCGCAAACTCTCCCAACAAAATCCTAACACTATCCCCGAAACCCCCTCCAAACCCTTCTCTCTCGGCCCCAAGATCTCGTCGTGGGACCACCAGCGCTCCGATTGGCTCCTAAGAAACCCTAAAAAACCAAACTTTCTATCCGAGACGAAACCTAGGGTTCTTCTCGTTACCGGATCTTCGCCGAAGCCGTGCGAGAACCCGGTCGGGGACCACTACTTGCTGAAATCAGTTAAGAACAAGGTCGATTATTGTCGGATCCATAACATCGAGATTTTCTACAATTTCGCGCTTTTGGACGCCGAGATGAGCGGATTCTGGGCGAAGCTTCCGCTTCTGAGGAAACTCTTGGTTTCGCACCCGGAGGTCGAGTTCTTGTGGTGGATGGATTCGGACGCGATGTTTACCGATATGGCGTTCGATGTGCCGTGGGAGAGGTATAAGGATTACAATTTGGTTATGCACGGTTGGGACGAGATGGTTTATGATGACAAGAATTGGATTGGATTGAATACCGGGAGCTTTTTGTTGAGGAATTGTCAGTGGTCGCTTGATTTGCTCGATGCGTGGGCCCCCATGGGGCCGGTAGGGGAGACGAGGACGGAGGCCGGGAAGGTTTTGACTAAGTTTTTGAAGGACCGGCCGGTTTTTGAGGCCGACGATCAGTCTGCCATGGTTTATTTGCTCGCGACCAAACGGGAGGTTTGGGACGGCAAGGTTTATTTGGAGAGCGGGTATTATTTGCATGGGTATTGGGGAATTTTGGTCGATAGGTACGAGGAGATGATCGAGAAGTACCATCCAGGGTTGGGGGACCATCGGTGGCCATTGGTTACGCATTTCGTTGGGTGTAAGCCGTGCGGGAAGTTTGGGGATTATCCTGTCGAACGCTGCTTGAAGCAGATGGATAGGGCTTTTAATTTCGGGGATAATCAGATTCTGCAGATGTATGGGTTTGAGCATAAGTCGCTTGCGAGTCGGGCGGTGAAGAGGACGAGGAATGAGACGGATCGCCCGCTCGAGGTTAAGGACGAGCTTGGGATTCTGCATCCGGAGTACAAGGCTGTTAAGGTCGAGTAAGGTGCATTCAACAACCAACATTCTTTGGCTCTTTGTTTTGTTCTAGTTAATTTGCTCTTTGTTTAGTTGATGTGGGTTAGTGTGTATATGATATCATTATATCAGCATGTTTGGATGTGCGATGTTGGCGTCGGTGTCCCTTGTGCGAGGGCTTTGGAAATGAAGATGTAATATTGGAGGTAGAATACTGTTTGTTTACTGATTATTGACAAATATTTATATGAAATCGGCTTCCCCATTTGGAATTCCGGAGTTTTAAGCTACCGAGTTTACGAAACAGAATTTGGTAGTCTACATTTACATTTGTTGGTCTATATCCGTTTGTCAAATTGGGTTTGCTATGACTAAAGTATACAGATACAAATTTGCTGCCATTTAGTCAGCTTATTTGTTAGATTAAATCGTGATCAACTACTTGAAGTTCTGACATCCCGAGAAACCCAATGACCTAGTGTTTTGAATATGTCCTAATGGTTTGAACTTTGAAGATCTCTTTTGGATTGGAATCATTAGTTTACTGTGAAGGGTATTGAGGATGGTCTTACACTTGAAAAGTGAAATATGTATATGCTTGAAAGACCATCACCACTCTTTGCTTTCATAAAACATTTGCAAGTTACTGCATCTATTTGTCCAGCCAAGCTTTCATAGCAGTTAGATAACTATTATAGAATGCTTAAGGAATGTCTGATCTATTCCCTAGTCTCATCTTGATTTCTATAATATTATCTTTCATTGTGTTATATCTCTCGATGATTTTCCCCCCTTTCCTTTTGAGATCTTGATTTGCCATATCAGTTGCCTATTTTATTGTGTGCGAATTGACCACAGATTTACTGTACAATCATTCCTATGCACAGTACGGACGTTAATGCTTGAAGATGCACTGGTGTAGTTATGTTTTTGAAAACTTTAGACATGTTTTTATAGTTATTTGGAAATGTCATTATTCCACAAAATGAAATTTGGAAAGAAAAAGGTTCATGCGTATTGATCAGCTCACCAGGATGAGTTGATGTTCATGTGAGATCAATCTGTGCGCTGTGTTAGTTTCATCTTCTGGCATAGATGTACTTTTTACAAGTATCGTGGGCAATGACGCAATGTAAATGATTTGTAGGTTTACTATAGGCAGAACATGTGTTACCGAACCATCAAAACTGAACAGAATCTCCTTGATCTTTAGAGCATAATTTATGGGGATAAAAAAATGTCACGGTAAAATGTCATGTTAGCATCACATTTTGGTTTCAAATTTATGGATGGGTATTCCATGCGCATATTCATAAAAGTTGGGAACGGATTTAGCCTTTTAGGTTTTGGTGAATGATGGACCCCACGTCGTTTTTTTTATTTTTGATTAGTGGTAGTGGAGATTAAATTGGGTCATGTGCCAAACAGAGATTGGGTGGTTTGAAAATGTTCACATTTTAATGATAAGTAAAAAGTTGAAAGATATGTATAAATGTTAAGTTTTGGGGTCTAAATGAGGTGGATGAGAGTGAAATAAGAGTTTGGGTCCACTTGACTTTTTGGGATTAGGGAGGGGAAATGATTGTCTTAAAGGAAATTGATTTGCACTGTCTTTTACGGACAGACCAAAAGCAGCAGCAAAAGAGGTCTCTATCAAAGCATCAATGTTTTTTTTTTTTTGCAATAATTGTATTACACATCTAACCGATCGACTTAAGCGGCATCTGCCGTGTATCTTATGTGGTTTAAATTAGGGGTGAGCAAAACCGGATATCCGAATTTTCGGATACCCGAAATCCGGATATCCGATTTTCCGGATCACCAAAATATCATTCCGGATCCGATCCGGATTAAACTGGATATCCGGATTTCGGGTATCCGAAAATTCGGATATCCGGTTTCCGGATATCCGATTATTGTTCTTATAAATACCTACATAAATTTTCACATTTTCTCTAAGCTTTCTAATACAAATTTTAGTCCAAAATACTAATAAAAATATTATATCAATAATTATGCAAGGATAAAGAAATCATAATCACCAA
Organism: Triglochin maritima; assembly: GCA_963682175.1. Lineage (NCBI taxonomy): Eukaryota > Viridiplantae > Streptophyta > Magnoliopsida > Alismatales > Juncaginaceae > Triglochin > Triglochin maritima. The sequence goes on from OY821770.1 coordinate 62,447,470, forward strand.
AAGATTCACAAAACTTATTCTCCACCATAAACACGAAAAGATCAAATGATTCGTAAGAAATAAAAATCACAAAGTCAAATTGGAATTCAGGAGTCCACTACAAAGTCAGTGTTCTTATAGTAATGCCGGAGTTGGAGAGGAATGAGACGATGGACTGGAGAGGCTAGGGTTCGGTCAGATGAAGAGGGATTTGTGAGAATCCGGTTATTCGGATTTGACAAGTATTCATAATTCGGATTCGGATATCCGAATTCTCCAAATGTTTGATCCGAATCCGATCCGAAAAGGAGGGTAGAAAATCGGATCGGATACCCGATCCGGATTATTAGGGTCGGATATCCGAATATTCGGATGTAACAAATCGGATACCGGATCGGAAAACCGGATATCCGAATTTTCGAATTTTTCTGCTCACCCCTAGTTTAAATACTCCTTTTGGGGGTTGGGTGAAGGTCGTTGAATCCTTACTCCCGTGACATTCGTAATAGGTCGGATGTAGAGTTGTAATATACTAAAAATTCAAATTGACCTTACTACTTATAAAAAAAACAAATATACTTAAATGTAACTTTTTTGGGTATCATAATTTTTGTAAGCGATAATTACACCAACATTTTTTGTAACATTCAATAAATGATGCTATTACCACCAAAAATTTGCCACATTTTTTGTAAGCGATAATTTTTATAACCCCCCAAAAATACCACATTTTAGATCTTATTCTATAATGAATAGGACAAGATACTTAGATCAAGTCACAACACATGAGAATGAGTGATAACCCAAGATGCTGAACAAAAATATAACTGAGGATCATTAAATCAAAAGGTTCCTTTAAAATAGATGAAATGTACACATATAAAATGGATGAACAATAATGCAAGCTGTAGCCATGAATCATATGATTTTAAGTCCCAACGAACAAAAAATTTCTTACAATTTTGAATGAATAAAGAAAGCTGTACAGAGCAAATTGAACTCCATTTTTCTTTTTTCCTGCAATGAGAATCGATCCGCCGTTCTGAAGGCGTCGGTGGACGGAGGAACCACAGCATGACTCATGAGACGGAGATGAGACAACAGTCGTTCGAGACGATTTATTGGGTAAAGAATTGCAGAAATGGGAGTTGATATTGTACAGAGAGGGAGCTGATTCAATTACCATGCTGCATGTCCCTCAAGTTTTTGGAGGGAAAAGCAGACAGACGAAGAATTCAAAGATGGCATTTGTAGATAAGGACACGGCTCGGGGAAAACGGACTCGGAGAATCCAAAGACATTTGAGCATGACCAACAATTCAAAGGATCAGAACTGACCGAGAAATTTATGTTCGAAAGGCAGATGGTGGTAAAAGGGTGATCAGCAAGTCCTTCGAATTTTCCCGCGACCGAGATGTTCTTACCAACCACATCTTTCACAGTTATCCTGCGGAAAATTGGGAGAGCGTGCGGGTCGAAGCTCTCGTCAGGATGGCGATTGCAGTGGCCCGTGAAGTGCATTGCAGTTTGCACGTTTTCTATGTCTACATTCGATATAACGATGTCTTTGACATACCCACCTCTGCCCATTGTTGTCTTAAAACTAATGGCAGTGGAAGAGTCGCGAATTCGGAGGTCATCTATGTGTACGTTTGAGATCCCACCTGACATCTCGCTTCCAAAAGATAGGGCCGAGCCATTGGAGGTTTGGAGGTTGATTCGGCGAATGTAGACATTCGATACCGGTTTATTGTAAGATATGCCATACTGGTCCCATCCACTCTTGAGAGAAATTCCGTCGTGACTGACATTTATGCTGCAGTCCTCAATGCAGATGTCTGAACAAGAATCTGCGGTTGGGACCAAAAGTTGGTGCCAAATGAATATGAAATATCAAGGATTAGAAAGCTTAAGACAGAAAAATAAAAAGTCCGAATGCTGCTATTTAACACACTGTAACATATTAAGCGAATTTTTCACAAACTAATTCACGTAAGTTTAGTAAATGATATTGCCTTTCAATAAAAATATAAACATGTCAAAGAATTCTATTTAAAAGTTTTATATTATTTCTTCTATTGAAGATAATGGGAGCTTAGTGTATGTGCTTTTAAGGGTTCGACTAAATATGGGATCGAGAAAAGAAATAACTAGTGTTTCGTTTTTGTATTATACAACAACAAAACATTTAAACCCAAACTACTTGGGGGTAGGCTAGAAATAATCCCGGTGTATCCAATTTTTGTACTACAAGAAGATATAAATCATCATAAGATAGAACTCTTTTCCTAAAAAACGCTTCAATTTAAATATGTTTTTGAAATCTAAAATTACGCGAAGAATCACATTATTAAAATTCAGATAAATCGGCACCTTGATTCCATTGTGCAAGATAGTGATTTGGTCGAGTAATTCTAAATGAGATACCAAAAAGCTATTGTCACAGTGTAATTGGTTTTGTCGGAATACAGATACCACATACTGACGCAAGGTATGAAATTTATCGTGCGAAAATATTAAAATCGACAAAATGGGCTGAATCACGATGGCCAACTAGAACAAACAAATGGCTTGGCATTATGAAAATCTCTATTTCGAAAGACGACTAACCATCACTAACCTGGGACTATTCCATTCGTCAACGGCGAATCAGACGATGCGACAATGGTTACATTCTGGATCTGCACATTGCTGCATTCAAAAAATTCGTTCAGTTCTCTTTGAATCTCTTTGAACAAGAAATGGAAATCCTGCAGAGATGCAATCTCACCTACAATAAGTCGGGTGGATGCTCCACGCTGGCGAGTTCAAGAACGTCAAATTGGATATCACGACATTGTCACAGTCGACAAACTCGATTAAATGTGGACGGCTATAGTTCAGGGACTGTGATCGGAACAAGTCCCACCAAATAGAGCCTTGGCCATCTATCGTCCCATTATCGCCTGTTTTTAAATTGCCATATTTAAAACTTGTGAAGATTAATAACTTATCATTGCTAACTCAAATGCTATCAAATTAATAAACAACAAACGTGCCTGTAATTACTACGTCCGTCAAATTTTTGCCGTGTATCAAACTGCGATACCTTCCGCTTGGAACTTCTATGCCTTTACCGTAAGAAGGTAACGGATTAAGAACAGACCATTGCGATAAATCCTGCAGTAGAACAGACCGAAAACAAATGTAAAAAAATAATAAATTCTAGTAATCAAGTCAATAGACGACACATTATGACATTATACATCAACTTAATGTTTAAAATAAAACCACACACCTTTTAATTCAGAAAGCATAAAAGAAATCCATATATTGTAAAATGTTTTTGTCTTGGATATGAACTCAATTCATGTTCAAATCACTGCACAAACTTCTAAAATATTGAGATAAATTTGTATATATTTCAAGGTTCATTTTTGTTAATCTAGAGACAAGATGTGACATTGTCTGTTGGAATATGACTAAAAACAAGCTGTGACAGAGTAGAATTAAGATTCTAGGCAAGAGAATTCGATGGTTTTCGCAATGTTAGTTGTTAAACAGAAATGGGCAAATGCTAGAAAAAAGAAATTGCTTGGAACTTAATGATTTAGTACAACTATGAAATTCTGGATTAGAATTTTGTTCCCAAAGACTTGGTTTGGTAACATATGTGACATTGAAAAAAATGTACACAATTGGGAAGAAAAACGTCAGTGTTTAACAAAAGGCGAATCGATGAAGAATACACAAAATTAACAAAAACGTAAACGATCGAGACTAACTTGTGTTGCAATGATGACCGCATCTTTATCAAGAAAAATGGTGAGATGACTAATGATATTGAAGCTTCCAGTCAACCACTTCCCTTTGGGAATGTAGAGCTGTGCACCGCCTTTATCGGAGAATGACGTAAGATAAAACATCGCATTCTGAAACGCGATGGTATTAAGTGTCTTGCCATTGCCAACAGCCCCAAACTCCAGGATCGAGACACTGTGTGGTCTGGTGTTCAAGACCCCTATCTGTTTACATTGCTTGTCGATGATATGTTCGGGGTTTTCCTTGATACCATCTGCGACCGTAAAGACTAAAAGCAGCACTATCTGAACTCAAATAAAAGAATGCAAAACTATTGTTACAAAATATTGAATTACAAAAATAATAATCATGAGACGTATCAGAGACATGTTTAGGCAATTCTGGGAAATGTCTAATGATCACCCCCTAATTTCACCATTTCGAAAGAAAACAATAGAAATAATTGATTCATGTAAATTAGGTAAAACGTTACATATAGGAAATAGAATTTTGTATTTTTTTTCTTCAGGAGTTATATAGAGAATAATTCACATCAATAGTTTGAAAAATAATATGAATAATTTTTTTTAAAACCTATAGGGCAATAACAAAGTGCTGCATAATGAAATTTATAGCTATGATGGGAACAGAAGAACAATGAATTAGAACATGTTCAATCTTACAAAAATCGACAAAATAGGTCTCCTAAGTTTGCAGAAAAAATATATTAAAATGATCCAAAGAGACAGTTCGAATTAAACACACAGAAATAGTTGAATCATTAAACTAATACAAATTCCACACTACAAACCCAATCCAATGATCCAATGGCAGAGCAACCCAAATTAAGAGATTTCAACATAAAAACAACATTTTCCGAAAAAAAACCCAAAAAAAACAGACAAAAACCACTTAAGCAACCAACATCTGAACACCAAAAAACCCCCCACAAAAATCCCACTTTTCTCCACTCAAACAGCCCAAAAACACACTAACCAGCCACTTCATGAGCCCTCCGATCCACTAACCAACACTACCACCACCTCAACACGACCAAAACCTCCAGACCCAAGTAATTGCTTCGGAGAAAAGATTAAGAACGGAGCTGTGATCGCGATGGAAGGAGACAGTTTTGTTTTGTGTTGTGTTTTTGGGAGAATAAAGAAAGAACAAAAGAGTGGTTATATTTTGAGTTTTTGTGTTCACTTAAGTGGGGTCCACTTCGGGCCTAATCATTGTTTGGGTTTTTTTTCTTTTCTTTTTCTGGACGTGTAATTAAGGGGTGTAAATTGGATTAATTACGGGAATCATTTGCTATATTGGGTGGAGAGCTAACGGCGCCGACAGCTTTAATTTTGATTATTATTGCGATTTCCAAATCGGAAAAAAATTTGGCGTTCAAAGTTTCAAACGGGTGTGCGGTTTTTTAGTGAAATTTCCTTAAAAAATGGTGCAAACGCTCTAACTTTTTTGGTAACCCGAAAATATTTCTTTGGATTTTATAACTACATTAGTGGTTCACCGTTAGATCTGAAGAGGAAAAAATAAATTGGAAGATAGAATGCCATCTATATCTTCACGACACGATCTTTAATCTAAACTAATAATAATCAGTTACTATAAGTAATATTATTTTTTAAAAAATTAAAAGATAAAAGTTCGAAGTAAGCCATTGGATTTTCTTAGAATGTCATCCTTGAGTGGAAATTGATCTCCATGATGCATGCAATTCATAATGTGATCTAACAAGAAAATCAATCATTATTTATCATGTTATTATTAATGGAAAACTACTTTAAATTCCAGAAATAGTAATGCAATTTCTACAAGTATGCATCTTTTCCCTTGAAACATGGTGTGGGAAAAGATTTCTTATAACATGGTTGCTATGTCAAGATGAAAATGCATATGATGAGCATTATATAGTGGAAGCATCTCCATCCCAAAATAAATAATTGATTTCAAGATAGAAGAACAATGAACACATACATATATAGTACAGACAGCTGGTGGTAGCAAAGCATCAAGAATGATATATGGTATTTTGCAACAATACCATGCAAACAAATCATAGTTAAGATTGTCCTTCTTATTTCTCAATATTATTTGACAGTTTCATATATACTATCCGAATAATTGGAGCAAAGTCCTCAAAATTCGCTCTTGATCTGTTAATATTTTCAAGCACCATCTACCAAACCAGATATTACTCTAACAAAGTGAAGTCTCTTAAAAGTTAATGTGGACAAGATTATGTAGTTTGGTTGCAATCGGGGATTCGAGGTAGTCACAAAAGATAAACATGGATAGATAGTTAAATTATTTACTTAAGTACAAAATATGAAAATATTGACTATTGCAACAACAAATATTTAGCAACTGTCATGCATCATGTTATTGTGAAATCATATTCGGGTGTTATGTTGCCACGGTCAAAATAAAGAGCCTTTCAAAACTACTAGTCACTAGGTGTGAAATAATATAGTCTTATGTTATGTTGGGCGTTGTCAAAATAAATGCCCAATTGGTTAGTATTTGGTTTGGTAGGGGTAGCTAGCATTATAAGCAAAAGAGCATTTTGAAATTAATAGATGAGCGTCCTTATATGTAACCGAAAATGTTATATCTAATAATCTTATTTTTGAGGTTGACATTGGTGTTCGACCATGAAGATACGTTCGGTCTTCTATCAACTTCAAAAATACGTTTGAAATTGGAATAAATTTTTTATAAAAAAATCACACTAATAAACATGTCCTAAAATTATTTCTCACATTAGACTCGCTATGAGCACGTCGCGACACATGACGGTGGTGGATTTTAGATTTTATTTGTAAAGAAAGATGCCGAGTTTTGTAAAAATGAAAGATTTCACATAACTCAGCAATTGAGATGTTGAATTCTGACACTTAGAAATATTTTCATCCAACAAATAGTGTGGACGGTTAGTTTGAAGTCGACAAATTTAATGTTGATTTCATTACACGGAACCTGACATCTAGAACGTCGAGTTCTAACACTTGAATTTTTTATCAACGTTATATTTCTTTCACTTAACTCGGCATTTATAACGCCAAATTCATTACATGAAAAACAACATCCACGAACTTTGTTCTAGTAAACTCGACACTTGTGATATCGGCTTCCGACACTTGGAAATTTCACCCAGACACAAATTTGTGTGTTCCCAGTCTAACGAGTTCCATGTAATGAATCCGACATTATAACTGTTGAGTTTAGTTTAAATTCCAAATTGGCAGTGTACACACTTGGTTGGTGAAAAGATTTCTATGTTTTAGAACTCAACATCCTAATTGTCGAGTTCCGTATAATGTAATCGGTATTAGATCTATCGATTTCAAACTAGCAGTCCACACTCTTGGTTGGATGCAAAGTTTTCTAACTGTATCAAATGTCGAGTTCTATACACACTAAAATCTAAAATCTACCGTGGCTACATATCTCGACATGGTGACAGCAAGTATAGTGTGAGAATTATTTTTGGGACAGTTTATTGTGAGTTTAAAAAAAAATCCATTTTTTTCTCAGAAAAACATTATCAGAATATCAGGAAGACAAGGAAGAAATATAATGGAACTAAGTTAGGATATCACTGCAAATAGCCCAACAATCCACTGGAGAAGCCGAGAAGGGTAGAATTTGGTGGGAATTAACAAGGATGTCATGTCAGCAGGTGGGTTTAGTTAGCAGGGGGGAACCACATCTATATGATTGATTGCTTTAAAGCACCCAAACCCAGATACACAATACTATATTAGTAGATACATGTTTATGATGGGTCCATTTGTAGTTACAAGCATGTGGGTGCCAGGTGGATAATACTAGCCCTGGTGGGCCCCTACTCCTGTGTCATGTGGCCAGTGGTATCAAGCCTGGATTGGTTCACTTGACAGACAGCAGACATGTCTGCTATGGGTCCCATTGTAACACAAAAACACACAACTTAAAAGTCTTAAACTGAAGTCTTTGGTTTTCAAACTAGCTCTCTATTCCAGCTCCCATTCACATCTTTGGGTTGACTGGAATATGTGGATTCTTATGGGTGTGGATGAGGGAAGACTACTCACTACTTGGAAATTGGAATTGAATGTGATGGGGGAGAGCTAAGGATCTTGGTTTGGTGAGATGTTCAGTTATTACTTTTGGGTTGGTTTAGCAAACAATTGTGGAGTGTGATTTTGATAATCACTCAAAGAAAAGTGATTTTTGTATCTAATCAACTTTTGTTATTTTGGAGTTTCAAAACTCATTCTCCTACATAAAGGGAACGATATCCAAAAATAAAACAAAAGTTGGACATTTGGTAGTGATTCTAGTGAATCATGTTTTATGTTGTGTTTGGATAACAACTTAATGGGAAAAAAGAACAAAAGAGAACATTAGATTTATTTTATTTGAATAACAATTTAATGAGATAAATGAAGAGAAATTTGTATATACAAATCGACTTATAAACTTTTGTTGGGATGTAATTTATTAGTTTACTTATATGACCAAACTACCACTATCCTTTTTAAGCAACAAAAAACGTCCTAAAAATGCTAAGAAAATTATTTAAATTTAACATAACTCCTTCACGTCTTAATTCTTATCCATTGAGAGGAATGGGAGATGAAAAACAAGGTTTCTTTTTTTTCCTTCCATTTAAACATACCACTAAAGTTTTAGCAAGTTGCCTGTGAGTCTCAAATAAACCCGACATCCAACCTTATAATCAATTTCCGAGCTAAGATTCTAATTCTACTCTTCAAATTCCGCTCTCACATGTTCTTCTCTCCTTTAGTAGCAATTTTTTTTTATTGGTTATAATTAACTGATTCTACGTACCAATGACAATACGTCAATGCAACTGTCATATATTTTTCTCTTATGTGGTCCCTAATAAAGAGTGGAAGAAAAAGGGTGCTACTAAATTAGAAATTCGCAAAACCTTTTGCATCTAATACCAATAACCCTTGGATCAATTCTCATTAAAAATCAGATTCTATTTGGATCGAAATCAATTTCCAAAATCAATCCTAAAAACCCTCCTAAGATTGAGGATCGTATATAGTTTGTGACAACACGATAGGAAATTTAATATGTGTGTGAAAAACTAAGCTCTCGAGTTCTATTTTTTAGATTTAATTTTGCCACTGCTTAATTAAAGAGCTAAGTAGATTCATCTAAGCTTCGTTAAAAAAAGAACCTCAGATCAAGGATAAGTAAAAGAATAGCGGTTAATTTAGATTTTAAGTGATTTTTTATTTATAAAATTGGTTGTTTTTTGACATAGGACAATATTTTTTTATAAAATATTCATCCCTCTTCCTTCCATTGAAGACAGAGACCTCTCAGATTGGTAGGGTTTAGGGTTTATAAAATGAGAGGTCTCTCTCCTCTGATTTCTTCTTCCCTCTTCCATCCATCCCTAACCTCAAGATTTTTTCCCTCTTTCTTCTTCCGCCCTCGAGCTCACCTCATCTTCGACACCTCCTCAAGCTCCTCTCCGCCCTCGACACCTTCTCGACCTCCTCCATTTCCCTCATCCTTAAGGCCATAAGATTCCTCTCCCGTCGCATTCTGATCCCTAAATCTTCGTAAAGGTGAAAGCTTTACTAGACTTTTTGTTGCCTTTTTGACCTTAATCTATGTTTTGATGATTTAATCAACATAATCTTAATTGTAATCATGTAGAGTAGCACACATATTGCATTGCATATATATTGCTATGTGCTAACTTCTATAGGTGATCAAGACTCAAGAAAGAAAAAAATTCAAGTCAAGACATGTAATCAAGCTCTATTGAAGACATGTAATTTGCATTTCCTTGAGTCTTAGGAACATTGTGTAAATTGAGCATACTTGAGCTAAAACCTACTCAAATACACACTATGTTCCTTATAGAAGTCACACACAAAATTTCATATAATTTGGACTTCAATAGATCACCCAAACTTAGACCGGAAAACACCAAACCTTAATCTGAACTGTCTGCCCACATTCGGTCGACCGAAACAGACCATTCGGTCGACCGAGTGATCATATATCATGTTAGTGTTTTACTGCCCAAGTTCGGTCGACCGAGTAACAACAAATTTCTGACTGTTTGTTTTATCGTATATACCCAATGGTTGTATTCGTATTATTTCCAAATACACCAAAAATATTTTTCCCTATCGATCGACCGAGGACGTTGTTCGGTCGACCAAACTTAGATGCCTTAACAAACCCAAACTGCATGTTAGTTTTCGGTCGACCGTGAACCTTGTTTCGGTTGATCGAATATGATCTTGTTTGTCAATCCCAAAGAGCTTGTTATAAATCGGTCGACCGAACCTATCTCGGTATTCGACCGATAACTTAAGTGTACCTAGATTATAGTCTTTGGCGGTCGACCGTTCTTTGACCGGTCGACCGAACCGAGTTCAATATTGCCAAACGGTCGACCGTTCAGTCCAATCCGGTCGACCGAACTTACTCAATTTTGGGTCCTACATATTTCTGTTTTGTGTATCTTACACAAGTCTTACCTAACTTAACCCCAACGGCTATAATACCTTAGGAGCTTATAAATAGGTGTTCCATTGACACAATTACACATCTCTCACACTTTTAATTTGTCACATACACTAGAGCGAAACTCCCAAGCTCCAATTTTCCCAATCCTACACTCTAAGCCTAAATTCCACACCTTTGATCATAGCTAAATCATACTCAAAGTGTGCTCAATATTTAGAGAGTGTTGTCTCACTCACTTGTTGTTCAAGAAGCAAAGATTTTGGTGAAAGCCCGAAGTGTTCCCTCTCGGATTGTGAGAGGAAAAAAAGTCAAGCAAGCGAGGGTGTTCGCGGTGCTTGTGTTGTAAAAGTGTTCTCTCCCGGCCCGGAACGGGGAGTAGTTAGTGCAGTCGTGAGAGGAGCTCAGTGATCTGAGCGGAGCTTGCAAGAGAGGACTAGGACCCGGATGTGGTGCCGAACATCTGTAAAATCTCCCGGCTCCATTGTGGTTTGCATTTGTCTTTCCTTTACTTGCTTGTTTAGTTTTAAATTCCGCTGCATATTTTTTATCAATTAAACAAGTATGTAATTAACTTAAAAGTGATTAGAATTAGAGACCCTCACGATCCTACATTTGGTATCAGAGCGTTGTGAGCGAAATCACATACTTAATCGTATTTTTAGCATGACTTATACATCATGTAATCACATAGAAGGATTATGCACAACTAGACATTCTTTACTTAATGAGTCAAACTATGATTATTGGAAGAATATGATGAAAATATTCATAATATCTAATGACTTCAAGTATTGGATGTTTCTTCAAAATCCATACACACCCCCAAATGAAGATGAATTAGATTCACTTTCTAGGCCCAAAATGAAAGAAATTGAGATGAACTCAAAAATCATGAACATCTTGTATTGTGACCTTAATGAGGGTGAATACAATAGAATTAAGGGTTATGAGAATGCTTTTGAAATATGGCATATATTGCAAATGCATCATGCGGGTGATAGTAAAACTAAAGAAACTAGGATTAGTCTCCTCATGCATAAATATGAAATATTTTCTATGCAAATCGGTGAGAACATAAACGACATGAACACTCGCTTCACCGATATTACTAACTCTCTTTTGGTTCTTGGAAGAAGAATAAATGAAGGAGAGAAGACAAAGAAATTCCTCCGGTCGCTAAGCAACGATTGAAAAGATAAGGTGGTCGCAATTGAAGAAGCACACAACTTTTCCCAACTCAAGATGGAGGAGTTAATTGGAAATCTTATGGCTTATGAACTCCAAATTAACCATCGTAAGGAGAATGAAGCTTCAAAGAACAAACCATTCTTCTCATTACATACAAATATTGAGCAACCAAGGAGGAGTGTAGAAGATGAGGACATTGAAGTCATAGCCAAAGACTTCTTTAAATACCTCAAGAATGATAAAGAAGAAAAAAATGAAAGAAGAGGTAGAAGAAGTGAAATGAGAGAAAAGAAGAAGGAGAAGGAGGAGAGTGAAAATGAGAGAAAAGAGAAGTAGAAGAAAAACCAGATGTGTGTTATTTCCCTAATACTTGTTTGGTGATGTTACCATTTTTTAGGTAATAGAACTTCTACAACTTATTTGCACTCATTCGTGTGTAATATTTATTTTGCTACGGAGGAACATATGTCGATCATGCTAAGGAGTAAATCTAGGGGGTAACTTCAATTGATATGTCTAGTTTGTAGAAGAGATGGTAGGTTGGGGTAAATCTAGATTCTATAGGGGTAATGCAATTTAATAGGATGAGTAACTTGGAGTAAATAAAATGAATTAAATGTTGGTTCGTGGGGGGTAACCCTAATTGATAGACGAGGTAAGTTGAATTCAATAGCAAAGTAAATCTACGAGATATATAATGTAAATTGAAGTCAATAACATGATAAATTTAGCATGATAATCCTAATTTTTGATGGCTCGTAAGTTGAATCCAATAGTAGGACAATCGTAATTGAATTGAATTTAATTCCTTTTATTTAATCCAAATTACCCTACCACTGAATTTAATTTACACTGTCTACCAATTAATGTAACCCATACGAGTCATCCTTTAATTTATTCTATTTACTCCAAGTTACTCATCCCATTAAATCCAATTACCCATGTTCATAATTAGATTTACCCCAACCTACCATCACGTTGAATTTTCGATGGGTGTCCCAGGATCCTTCATGATATACACTCATCCCCAAATAATAGTTGAATCATACATTGCTATAACCAAGTGGTGACCAAATATTATCTGGATTTCAACTTACCACGTAGAAAGTGGTCACTAAATATTGTAGTGTTTTAGAAAGAGTGCAAATGTTATCTGAATTTCAACTTACATCGTCTGTTATTTAGGGTTACCCGACTATTAAATTCAAAATACTTCATCAATCAATTAGGTTTACCTTGCTTGATTTACCCTGTTGTATACAATTACATTTACCCAACTATTGAATTCAACTTATCCCGTCTATCAATTATGGTTACCCCACAAACCAACTGCAATATAAAAACCTTTCGGTGAGGAATTTCAACCCCAAAAGTTGAATCATGCATGACTTAATCAAGAAATAACAAAAAAGGAAAAATGTGGTGAACAAATAAAATAGTGTTGTGGGAAAAAAAACTTTTACTTGAATTTCAAATAAATTCAAAATTGGATACTTTATGCAAAAGATACAATGCATTATGTTGCAAAAGTTGGAGATATATAAAGTTGATGGGTGATTTTTCCTTTTAACCGTTTAAAATCACGTTCTCTTCCATATTAACATATAAACCGGTCCAACTACACATATTAACCATGTAAAAGTAAATTTCAACTCAAATCCTGCAAAAACAGAAAAAACAGGTAAAAGACAGCAAGTCAGCAAGTACAATACAATATGCAGCCTTAGACACTCACTTAATATTTATTCAAAATGTTTAAACAAAAAAAAAACGTATCCCACTCAAACCTAGTCATTCCTACGTGACTGCCATGTGTGATGTGCGTGGAAAGTATGGTGAAATCCTGCGTTCTGTCTGGGGACCCAAAATATAAGGCCACATACATATGACATCATCTTAGTTGTCTGGAAACTATTTCTACTGACAAGCCTAATGGGTGATCCAACAAAGAACTTAAATAATTCCAAGTAGTGGATTAAATTACAATCTGAAAAAAATAAAAGGAATAAGTCTTCGAGTTTTAAAAAACAGCTTGGAAAAGTTTAGGTAAACGATAGAAACTCTAGTTCTAGAAACTCTATTACAAGTCACTCGATATTATGGTTGTTGATTTCAAAGATCACATAGTAAGTTATCTACCTTCATGATTTTCTATTATTTCGCGTGTAGATCATCTCACATATAACGTTAAGTTCAAAAAGTTACATTCAAAACCTATCAATCACCCAAAAATCAATTCGGAAGTTTGATTCTCCATTTCCAAACTATTATTCCGCAGAGTTACGCATTTCACACCCTTACTACTCAATTTGAGAGTACGGATAGGTTTTGAATCCGGTTTACTTATTGGACAAGATGGTCCCAAAATTTATACCATGATGGATTTTCTTGTTGCTCCATGATTCCATTTTCAACACAATAATAACCACAACCATAATTGATCTTTTCCCCCACGAGTTCAACCCAAAATCTAGTACCAATCGAGTTGGAAAATGAAAGAGAAGGCAATGAGAGAATTGTAGGTAACACACATTGAGTATTAATCGTTCTAAGCACTTGATGGGTTGGAGTAGGACGCATATTTGAGTCTCAACATTATAATTAAATAACTAGTTGTTGGTGAGATGTGATATCGCAATCCACACGGCTGATAAAGAAAAATTAGTTTGTACCACTTATCAGAAATAATTATATATAAAATGTACAAAACTTAGGAGGGTGTTAGCTGTCAAGGCCTACAAGAGTAATCACAAGTTGGGTCCATATGATCGACCCTTTGTTGTCAAATAGATCTGGATTTTGTCAATTGGGTCCTGAGAGGAGGACTTGGATCTCTGTCTCTTTCCCTGAGCTACAAATGAAATGATGATTTTGCATGTGAGGTTTGTGTGGTCTTGATTCATGTCCCCAAAGAAAAATCTTGAAGACGTTGATCGAATTGGGAAATTTATATGGACTTTGATTTTTGACAAATTGAGTTAGTTCAATTTGTCGCCTAACACTATTTCCAACTCGAACATTCAAATCAAATTTCTTACAATTGCTTTGTCGTTAGGATTTGTCTTTCCTTTGTACGCATGGGTTTTAAACATAGGTGCGTATGTTAGGAATTCGACAATGTAAAAGTAATTAAACGAAACAAAACAACATGAAACCACAAGCCACCATATTTACATGGGAAACTATTGTGGAAAAAACCACAACCACTACACGTTGTCTAATTCATTATTTATTCAAATGTTACATTGGAGCGAAGAGATGTAAGCGTATTTACAGAAAAATCACACCAAAACCCTAATCCTAGTACAATTTGCACCGTACATCAGATTACAGATTAATGAATAGACGGATCAACATTCAGAATGCATATGTGGTCGGTCACTGGAGCATTTAAGATTAAATTTGGGGGACGAGATCACTTTACTATTTTTGCGAAATTAAAATTTAATTTTGAGGATAACATTTGAAGCTAAGCCAACTTAATTAAACTCTGTTGTCTGTTTCTATAATTCTATACTATGTAAATTAATTTAGGATCAAAGTGGGGGCAAACCAACGACGCTGATATCTTTTTCTTCGGAACAAAACATTAGAACTAAGCTCAACCAATTGTAATCTATATGTCATATGCCAAATCTCCACCAAGATCCACTAGACTGAGACTAGAAAAACATACTCACTTTAAGGAATATATCATTCAAAACATCTAATCCTCAATTCCCATACTCTTAATATATTTAACTTATACAAAAAATTAACAAAATTATTCGAAAGTACAAAATCAATTCGTTATATCCATCCTTTTTTCCATTTTTATTTATTAATGAATAAATAATATCACTTGTAAATTTTAATTTAAATAACATGGAATCGAAAAAGTTTTTTTGTTCAAATTTAGAAATTGAATCACCTTTCCGTCATGGCTCGTACTTGATCCATTTAAGGGTTTATACAAGGATTAGTAGGCTAACTAATTAAGATATGTTAATGATGCAGAGCCCATTAGTTATGTGTGACTAGATATGGCCCCAAATGCTGGGCTATATTCCGTGTATCAATGGACTGGTTATGGGCTCCATTTGGACTAACCCAACCCCCAACCTATTTATATTTTAATTGTCAAGAATTTATTGTTTCCTTTTTCTGGTCTAAACTACATTTTCCTTTTCCTTCATGTTCGAATTCCGGTGTGTCAATATAATTTGAATCATAAAAAAGGCAGTATAATCAATTAATCATTGGTATCATGAATATTTTTTGTCAAAAGTATCCCCTTGACATGATGTTTTTATTAGTTAAGTTTAAGTTATCATCCCAAAACCAATCAGTATTGAGAGGACAGACACGAGCCGACTAATCAATAACACTCTTAGGTTCTGCATGTGAAAGTGTGAAACTATTCTCAGTAAACTTATTGTACATAGACCTGGTACCGTGTCGTGCTGTGCCGGCCGGATCCAACGGGTCAAGTTGATTTTTAATTTTTTGTCCAGTTCAATGCTGAATTAAATATAAAATCACAATTTAGTAAGTTAAAACAAAAAAAAAATTATTTTTTCCCAAAGTAACTAATTTATTTATTAGAAATTGTTAACTCAATTTGATAATGCTACTAACTAACAATATATTAGTTACATATTAAAAATGTCTGAAGACTAACTAAACCTGAGTAATGAAAAAACCCTAAGAGGTATTAGGAAAAAAAATACTCCTTAAATAAATTGGTTTAGTTAATATTTTCTTCGATCTTCGTCATCGTCGTTGATGTCGTGAATAACCATATTTTGCATTCTATCCGCAGCGTCGAGCCAATTTTTCAGATATATGCTCATCCGGATGGACTTGTCGGACAAACTTTGTCATTTGTCGGACAAGACCCGCTTACCCACACTAAAAACAACCTCTGACGCCACAGTTGACACCGGAGGACATAATAAGTCTCGCGCCATCAAAGAGACTAGTGGAAACCTATCTGAGTTCTTTCTACACCAGTCTAAAACATCAAAACATTTTAACTCAGCGTTACTTAAGTAAAGTTCAGGGTTTAAATATGCAGTTACTTCATTTTGGGTCTGCACAAATTTAGCCTTTTTGACTTAACAAATTCCATTGTGAATCGTCATTACCTAGATCCACTGCAGTTGGAGGTAGTTGTGATGATGAACTAGCAACATTTGAATCCATTTGTCTATTTAGTCTTTCATATTCTTGAAAATAATTGTTTAACAAAGACCTACATCTATCTACATGGTTTTGAATTTTTTCATAATTTATGTTATCGTAAATTTGTTTCAAGTAAACTTGTAAACCAGTAATTTTAAATCTAGGATCCATAAGAAAAACTAAGCAAAAGCTAAGTGGAGGAGGATTCCAATATTTATTAAACTTAGCGTCCATTACAGTTAAAATGTCATAAAAATCAGGATATCTCTTATATTTTGCAAAAAACCTTTGTAATTGGACGCATTTCGTAAATAAATATGTTAGGGTCGGGTAATATTGTCCACTTAATCTTTTAGTGAAAGTGAAAAAATATTTTAAAAAGCTAACATAATGGTAAAAATTTCCCAATCTTGGTCAGTTAACATAACCTCACTTTGTTTTTCATTATAAAAAGTTTGAATTGCAAGATAATGATCAACACAAGATTTTAACATTTCATGGGTAAAATTTCATTTATGGGGGATATCTAATATAAATTTCATAGGTTTAACATCATTATATATACAAAATTCCCGAAATTCCTGATATCTAGAAGTACTACTACAACCTACAAAGGCAACTGCATTCCTAACATTTTCTAAGTATTGTTTAATTATTTGAAGTTCATCTTGTATTACCAAGTTTAAAGTATGACAAACACATCTGATATGGAAAAGTGAACCATCTACAAATGACTTACAATAACTTATAAACATTCTTATTGTTGCACTGTTATTAGTAGCATTATCAAATGTAATTGCACAAATTTTATTTTCAAAAGAATTAGCTACGATTACATTTTTAATGTGATCAAATATAACATTGGCAGTGTGGATGTAAAATAGGTAAAAAAGAAATAATTTTTATATTTAACAAACATGATTCATCTATATAATGAGCAGTTACGCAACAATAAAAATAATTATTTGGACCGGTTAAAACATCACTAGTTAAAGCTACAAAGAATTTATCAAATGCAACATTTTAAGAGTTTTCTAGAAAACGGTTTAAATTGGGGATTATGATAGAAAATTGCTGCCCTTGGAGATTTAGATTCACATGTGATACATGGTAATCTATATCTAATTATGAATACAACAATCGTTTTTCTACATTTTGTCGGACAATATCTCCGAAAAGATAAATTTCCACCAGCTGTGTCTAAAAATGAATAAATTACTGACCCAGGATTGTTCTTAATTTTACATACTTTTAGATATCTACCTAGATGACCGGTTCCCCCACTTGACTTATCCGAATATACATGCCCACAATGTTTACAAGTAGCAGTTACTTTACCAGTTTGATCTCTACCTTATTGAAAATGTTTTCGTACTGGGCTAGTTTTTTTCCTAAAATCGGTAGTAGTTATTTGGGATGGTGTATCAGGAAGGGGTTCTACGATATCATTATCTTCAGAATTTGATGTGGAAGTCATGCAAATTATTAAATATGCAAAGAAAAACTTAATTTTTCAGTAAAGATAAAGTCATGATTAGGGTTGATTAACTAAAATTAACTATGAGAAAATATTAGAAAAGTCTGGGAAATGAAGAGCGGAGTCGCAAAATCAGCGGTCAGCAGTATGCTTGTAGCTTTAAGCTTCACGTTTTAGCTCAAACTCAACCCGTATCCACCAAAATCAAAGCAATTAGAGAAAGATTAAAGATGATTAGAAACGATTGGAATTTGGAAGAAAGTTGGAGAGAATTGTGTTGTGTAAAAAAATGAGAGGGGTTGGGGTGTTTATATAGAGTAAGGAGGGGGTAGTTTTGGGATTAAAAAAGGATTTTTTTTCAAAATAATAAAAAAAATAAAAAAATTGTAAAAATATGCACTTCAGAAACTTATTTGGCAAAATATGCACATTAAAAACGGCACCTGAGATGCCGTTTTTATTAAGTAAAACCGGCATCTCCAATGTCGTTTTTTTAAGTAAAAATGGCATTGGAGATGTCGTTTTTTAGCCAAGTAAAAAACGGCACTATAGATGCCGTTTTTTACTTGGTTAAAAACGACACCAGTAATTTGGTTAAAAACGGCATCACTAGTGTCGTTTTTATCCTAGAAAAAACGACATCCGAGATGTCGTTTTTAAGCTAGGGTTTAAGTCCTGGCCAGCCACTTAAACTTCATTATTTCACTTCCAAAATTCCCCCACTCCCCATTAGTCTCTCTCTCCGACGACCAACAATGTTGATGTTAGGTTTTTATTTTGTTTTTGGTTTTTTTTTTATTTTGACATGAAATACAATGCATGTATAGTTAATGTATTTGTTTTTATGTTCATGTATGTGTGAAATGTAGATTTTCTACACTCGAAGTAATGAGCTCCGATACCGGATTGGTTATGGTTTTTTTCGATGAAATTCTTACATTCGTAGATGAGGTACCAGAATATGAAGGTGGTAATAGACGAATGCTTAATGTTAACACACATATGCGATATGATGATCTCTGTGAATCAGTTTGTCAAGTTTGTGGTTTCCAAGAAGGAGAGTTTGATCTGAAGTTAACATGCAAATGGCCACCGTATGAAAAGTATACATATGCTCAAGTTTTTGATGATCAGAGCACGGCTACAATGCTATCTCTATTTAACTACATGAATACAGTTGTATTGTTTGTTGAGAAACAACCGAAGCCCTATACTACTGTCCACCACAGTCAGTTGAAGGAGGATTATCAACAAATGACACAAACATATAGCCAATATGAAGCAGGTCCTTCTTCGGCAGTTCCTCAGTCCTATTTTGGATCGTATGAGCACACACCAATGAATATTTGTAATTATGAAGCAGACGTAGTTCAATCACATTCTCAAGGAAGACAGGTTGAAGATGCAGATAGTGATGAGACAGATGATGATGAGGCAGATGGTCAGATGGATGGTGATGAGATAGACATTGTTGATGTAGATTCAACCCTACTTCCGGAGCTGCAGAACATGTTTCATCATATGACAGACGCTGTGAATCGAGAACCTGATAGCTACGTACATGAAGTCATCGTTAGTAATGAATTGCCACCATTACCCGTACTACCAGATTTGAGGCATTTGCCAGACATAGAGCCTGACGAGAACTGGATTGAAGATTCAGTGATTGGAAATGTTGATGAGCGTATTGCTGCGTACACTGAATACGATAACTTGGAAGATGGACGGAGTTATTGGTTGCATAAGATTTTCTCAACAAAAAAAGATTTGCTGCATCAATTGAAGGAATGGCATTTGCGAAAAAGTGTCCAATTCAAAGTGTTAATGTCTGGGCCAAAAAGATTTTCAGCTGGTTGTTTGAAAAAAGAGTGTGAATGGAAGATACATGCCTCTTATAGTCAGAGCAAAGAATGTTTTCAAGTTAAGAAGTACAAGTCTGAGCACACCTGTAGTAACGAGGGACTTTTGCATGACCACGTGCAATGTGACGCCGGTTTAATTTCTAACATGATTCTTGCCACCATTCGAACAAACATAACCATTACTCCTGCAGAAATTCAAGCTTTAGTGAAGACTCATTACTTCATAGATATCAAGTATGACAAAGCTTGGTACGCTCGCAAGAAAGCATTGGAAAAAGTATACGGAGTTGATGAAGCATCTTATCGTAACTTAAGACGTTTTATGTCTAATATTTGCACCACCAATCTTGGCACCGTGGTCGAGATTCAGACACAGAGGATAAGTCACAACATTGAGCAGTTTCAAAGAGTTTTTTGGTCATTCGCAGCCTCCATTGAAGGTTTTCAGTACTGTAGACCTGTGTTGAGCATTGATGGGACTCATTTGTTTGGGAAGTTTGAGGGGACTCTTTTAATTGCTATGGGTACAGACGCGAACTCTGGTTTGTTTCCTTTGGCGTTTGCTGTTGTTGAAAAAGAATCGGGCAGCTCATGGCAGTGGTTCTTAAGTATTTTGGCCAGTAGAGTATGCACACGAGATAGATTGTGTATTATTAGTGACCGGTTTCCGGGTCTTGCAAATATTGTGAAGAATTTTTCCCCCCAGAGCGAGGTCATGTTCACAGGTTCTGTCTGAGACATATGAGTGCAAATATGTCAAGAAATGCTCGGTACAGGAATGTCGAATTGCAAAATAAATTTTGGCATGCCAGTGTCGCTCCTGATAGAAAAACATTTGAAGAGCATATGAAGGATATCGAGATTAATTACCCTCATGGTTTCAAATGGATTAAAGAACAAGAAGACGTTTCGTATTGGGCATTAAGTCATGATTTTGGACGCCGTTTCGGTATAATGACCACAAACTTGTCAGAAAGCTTCAACAATGTGTTAAAGCGTGTACGTGGCTTACCACTTTGTCCTCTCATCATGATGACTTATCTGCGTCTGAATAAATATTTTGTCAGTAGAAGAGATGAAGGGGAGAATATGATGTTGGCATATCCTAAAAAGATCAACGATGAAATCACAAACCAACGACAGATGGCTA
This sequence comes from Triglochin maritima, assembly GCA_963682175.1. Lineage (NCBI taxonomy): Eukaryota > Viridiplantae > Streptophyta > Magnoliopsida > Alismatales > Juncaginaceae > Triglochin > Triglochin maritima. Next base: position 62,468,591 of record OY821770.1, read on the forward strand.
CACAGCTTTGTGTCACTAGACATAGTCATAACCTCTTTAGTGTCGAAAGCAACCAATCTCGTAGCTTTCAGGTTACTTTGACGGAGTCAGGTCCAATATGCTCCTGCGGGTACATAGATGCACACCACATGCCTTGCTCACATGTGTTGGCCGTATGCAGCAACCGCCACGCGAACATTCATACTTCGCGAATCGTCTCAGAATACCTAACAACTCAAGCTTACAGGAAAGCATATGCACCTATTTTCTTTCCAATACTAGACGAAAGGTTTTGGATAGAAGAAGGACATATAGCTTTAATAGCACCTTCTATGGTAAGACGAAGTGGGCGACCGAAAACAAAAAGAATCAGAAACAACATGGATGAACAAAGTGGACGAGTAATACGATGTGTGCGTTGTCGCAAGTTAGGTCACAACAAGAAAATATGTAAAGAGACAATTTAGTATGTTAATTTTGTGTTATTTATTTTAGCATTAATTTCCCTTGTACCCCATGTAGGGGAAATAAACTTGTTCATAATACATGACATATTGTTTAACAAATGAAATTGTTCTAAACCAAAATGTAGTTTAACGAAAATGTAGCTTAACCAAAATGTAATGACAACTAAGGTGGAGAAAAAACTTTAGTAGGAATTTTATTTCGTCCACCTCGTCGAGAGGCCTTCGAAGGGCGACGACGGTACACTTGAGTTATCACACCAGCATCGTCTTCAACAACCCCACCTCTTTCGACTTCAACACCTTGCAATCCTGAACCCTCGCCTACGTGAAATGAAGAACCCTCGCCTTGAAAGAACGTAGTACCGCGCGATTCTTGAGTCAGAATCCCTCCATCGTTGGCAGACACTCCGGTGAAAATGAAATTGTCCTCCTCGTCAAGTGACACACCTATTTCTGGAATATTTTCTTCAGAATCTGTACGATGTGGTTGATGGCAAACATCTTCATCTTCTGACAGTTTCAATGACGGATCTACACTCTTAAAGCACGCCATCATTTCCTTGATTTTTTTCTTTAATTTCGCCGTTAATGACTGAGTGGGCCTATGTGAAGCATGCATCCCTTCAAGATGATGAATATCTTCATGTAAACTGTGTAACCCATGAAGCTGCCATAAAAACACATTTACGATTACAAAATGCAAATTAAAACCTTAATCAATATTATAATTTTCTGATCATTTCTTACCAAGTATCGATCTCTAGCAGCTGGAGGCCTATAATTCGGTAATTCAGCATCGTCAACTCTTCGGGTCAACCATCGAATCGTAATCTGTCAGTACCACTCCATGTAAATTCGTCTACAAGCAGCAAAATCTTCTGAGAGTGATGGTGCCTCGAACTGCACAAAATCTCGTCGACGTGACCAGGCTTGAATGTATAACTGTTGCTCTTGCAACCAGTTTACTCTTGGTTTCCCCCGAGCCTTCTTCATCTTGCACATCTCCATTATTTTTGGAATATGTTGCCGCAATCCAAACTGACGCATCACCCTGTCTGGCACGTGCATTGCGGCAACTCCGAAACAAACAATCCATGTTCTGCTCATCCAAACCTCATGTCCTTGGCGGCAATCAACAGGTAACGCCATCAGATCTACTTCTTCGTATGGGTTCCAACAAACTTGACTTTCATCTTGAACGTCAAACTCATTTCTGTAAAATTCAATCTGAGCCGTCTTGACATTGTTCGCCCACGACTTAGGAGTCCGCCATCGTGAACCTAAAGGACACAATGGAAGTTGCACACCGGGAATTCTAGATGGTCGTCCGACATGAAGATGTTCCCAACACCATATCTGTAACAATGTAAGGAAACCAACTAATTGTTTCCCTTTTTTCAGACATGCCTGATCCAAATATTGATACAAAATAGCTAAGGATACATCTCCCCAACTGTAGTTTCCACATTCAAATATGTTTTCCAGCAACAATAAATATCTCAAGTGGACTTTGTTTCCACTCTTATCGCCCACTATCCTGGATCCTAACTGAAACAAAATGTACGCTCTCGTGTGCTGCATAACCTGCTCATCTGTTGCATCTTGCTCAACAACCTGAAAATTTTGCTGCAACCATTGCAATGACACGTATCTACCTTTCACTGCAGTTGTCGCTTCTTCTTCTTCAGCACCCAACAGATTCATGCAAACCTGAGTCCAATCGTGATCTAATGTTGCACACACTGCCAAACCGTCAACACGAAGACCACTAAGCATAGCTACGTCTTGTAACGTGATGGTCATCTCCCCATGTCTAAAATGGAAGGTGTGTGTCTCAGGCCTCCACCTCTCCACAACAGCACGAATCAGATTCCAATCCAGTTGCAGTCGTTGCAATCGAGACACAGTGCCAAATCCCGCAATCTCTAACAAATCCCACATCCTTTCATCTTGCACATTCCACGTGTTGAACTGAGTGGCGTGCTTGACGCATTTAATATCCGTCAAAGGCTCCTGGAAATTAAATTTAATTATTTTACGTCAAATAAAAACCAATACCGATACACAAAAATTAAAATTAAAATTTCATAACACTTACATTTTCCAGAATCGAAGATGATCTATGATCTTTCTGTAGTACTAACACTGAAGGGTCAATAGGACCGTGACAATCATGTGAAGTCGACATTTGGGAAACTGTAAAACATAATTAACAAAAAATAATATTACATACTATTCAGTTCAAATAATACAATCTAAACAGATTCAATACATTATCCACAATAAATCTAATTTCAACAACTACAACATTGATTATTCAATTTAATTTGTTTAACACAAATCCAAACAATGTAAATTTATTATATTTGGACTTTTGAGATTAATTGATCTATTAATCAAATCATCAAATCCGCACAAGATTATTAATCATAACAATATAACATGATCCACACAAGATTAATTAAACAAAGTATGGTAAACTCATCAACCAAATATCAATCAATCGAATCCATTTTAAATCAAATAATCCACACACATCCTAACCAAACCAATCGAATGTACATAAATACAAACTAATAAGGCAAAATCTTAACAAAAAATGATGTAAAAATACCTGAAATCGCAGGAGAGAGGGAGAGGAAGAAACACCAAAAATTTTGGGAAGATTGGAGAAAAGGGGGCCTTGGTGCCGTTTTTAACCCTAGGCTAAAAACGGCATCTCGGATGCCGTTTTTATATAGGGTAAAAACGGCACCCGTAGTGTCGTTTTCGAAGCAAGTAAAAAACGGCACTACTGGTACCGTTTTTCACCTCGGGTAAAAAACGGCACTAGTAGTGCCGTTTTTTACTTGATTAAAAATCGGCATTCGAGATACCGTTTTTACTTAATAAAAACGGCATCTCAGGTGCCGTTTTTCAATGCGCATATTTTGTCAAGTTTCTGAAGTACATATTTTTACAATTTTTTTATTTTTTTGATTATTTTGAAAAATTTTCCTTAAAAAAATCACGACTCTTAGAGTTATTGGTGTTGGCGTCAGCATGACGTCATGCTGACGACCGTTCCAACGACTCAGTGTTGTGCCAGCACGGTCCGGCTCGGAAGTTTAATTCTCCAATGACCAATTTTTTTATCAAAATTTTAATTTTTTTTATCAGAATCAGGTGACAATTTAAATTTGATTAACATCTAACTTTAATAATGCTGAGAAATTGACAAATAATCAAAACCGAACCTAAAATAAAACCAATAACAAATCAGAACGTACGCGTATAATAAGTTGAGACATACAGTTCAACCAAAGATTTACTCGTCCAAAGAGGCAAAGAGTGCAAGTTTGAATTCCACTAGCATTTTTTCCTCACCCTCATTCTTTTGTACGTATTCAAATTCACAATCGTTTCATTTAATATAACTAACTAAATATTCTTAATTTTTCTACGTATTCGAAATATATTACAACATAATTGACCTACTTGGTTAGATAACTACGATAACTTTGTCTATGGAGAAAATAACTTTGTCTAAGGAATAAAAACGATTAGAATAAACCCATTGTAAAAAAATTACACATGCTCTTACAACATTTACGAATCGATATTGTTCATTTGAATTTACATCTACATAACCCACTTTTGATCAATATTCGTATGTAAATTTCCAAAACCACCCCGCTTAAAAATTACCCACTTTAATAAAAAAATTCTTTTAACGTCGACTTTTAAAAGAGAGCTATTTTATGTGTTTTTCATACTAATTCTTGTAAGGTGGACTTTTTCAATTTTGTGCTTTTTATTAACAGAATTAAACCAAATTTCTAAAAACATAATCTTCGCAATCTTCTGTTCTTCTAAATTTTATTTCCTTTCACGAAATACATCTTTCTATGATATTCTTATGATTAAATTTCTTTTTCTATTTGCGATCAGAATAAGTAGACGACCTAAATTGGAATAATTTTCTCATTTTCTCCTGTTGATTTGCATTGACGGCTGTGAGACCAACAAGCAAGCAATTATCGATATTTCATTACTAATAATTAACAACGTCCTTACAATTATTATTTTTTATACCAAAACTAACACTTGTATTGTACTTATGCAAAAATTACATAATTTTCTTCTGGTCCAAATATCTACTTTAGATAAGGCATATGTGTTCCATATATTGTGAAATATTAATTCACTGAAGCAATTTTATGTTGAACCCGAAAAAAACTAAAACAAAATCAAATTATAACAACTTTTAATTACTTAAATCTAGTTAAGTATTATTTTGCAAAAAAAAATATTTGTAAAAAAAATCCAAAATGAAATATATATTTGTAAATTTCCTTCCTAATTCTACGCGATTGATCCCATGATTTTTCATTGCATAACAGTTCTATTTCGTCAAAGGAAAACCTGTTGACGTAATACAAGTAGTTTCTCGATACACTATTTTTCTGCTTTGTAAGAACATGAATAATTCAAAAACCAGAGACAAATATAAACAATAAAACTTCTAATGTCTTCATATATGAGCAACAAAATTACAAACCCAACATTGTTTCAGTGTAACTTGAGGTAAAAAAAATTACAAACCCAACATTGTTATCTAACACGTAAAATATTAAAAAAGAATACAAGTAGTTTGTTAATCCATTTCTTCACCAAGTAATTAGAAATATAACAGCATAAACATCATGTACGTACTCCACCAATATATAGTGCAGTACTGCAGTTGTGATACCAAATTCAACAGTCTTCCTTCTTGGCGTTATACCTATTTGGTGTGATCTGGTCAAGAAAGAATCCTGGACACAAACCCTGCACGAGAACAAACAAACAAACACAAATTAATTAAATTAGCCAAGCTACTAATTATTAATTCGATTGTGGAACTGATAATTATTCAAGTAAGTAATTACATTGAGTGTGTTCTGGATAGCGTTACGTCTTTTCTTCGGCCTGGCGGGCGGCTTCTTTCCAATGAAGGCTAAGAAATCGGCCTCGATGTCGGTGTTGGACAATGGCATAACAAACTTTGGATATTTTGTTCTGGTGTTGGAGTGGAGGTTGGATTGGGATGGTTGTTTAGGCGAGTAATTGGTAGGTTTTCTTTTCTTGTGGTTTTTAATCTTAGACGTGTTTGTCTTTGTCTTTGCCTTTGCCTGCAGGGATTGGGATAATTGGGATTGGGATAATTGGGATGGTAGCCGCCTCGGAGTACGCTTCCTTTTGTTGGATTTGGGCAACGGTATCCGTACAATCAAGGGTTTATTAGTAGACTTGGATGTTCTATTTTCATGTGATGAGTTACTACTACTCTTCGCTGCTCCATTAATCGAGTCATTAATCGTAATTGATGAAGTTGTGGGCAGCTGGTGGTCGATGATTATCGCGGGATGGTTGATGGATTTCAACTTGCAGTAGATGGAACAAAACTCGTTGGGTGAATCGAGAGGCCATCTGCAGTCACTGGCGTTGCAGTAATATTCGTCTTTGTTCTTGTAACACCTCCTTGGCTCTCTTTTCATTATGAAGTACACTAAGTAACCGTTGATTGTGAACTTGTGAATGTCCTTCGAGTCTATGTAATCATCAACATCCGCATCGTGAATTGAGGCAATGCCTGTGTTCTTTCTTATCTGCAATTTTTAATTACAATATTAATCCAATGATTAGCAGTACGTTAGTGATCGATCGACTTTCTTATTTATTAATTAATGAAGTAAAACTCGATTAACTTATAGTTAGATTAATTAAGTACCTGTAAAACATCGTGGTCTGCATGATAAGCGTCCTTGCAATCGATACAACAACCCACGCCATCGTTGCATGTTCGACAGTACTGATTGATATATTTGCCTCCATGGGGTTCACACTTCCCGTAGAATGTTGCGTAAATAAACGGTCTAACATCCCAACTACCCTGCTTAATTATTTCATTAATTATTTGTAAGAACAAATTTCCATTTTTTATAGTAATTAAGCAACTAAAAATCCAAAATTAAGATTCCAAACACAAAAAGGTTGTATGTTTAATGTGGTGGATCTACTAAAACTTTAAACCAACATTTGATGGTAATCGATCGTGATAGAAAATAAAAATTTGAAACATTTGCTTAGTGACTAAAAAACCCAAAAGTAATTAACACAATGCTGAACTTATATATTAATAAAAAAAACAAAGATTAGAAACATAGAAGGGTTGTATTTTTTCGTGGAATCAACAACCCTTCAAAACAACATTGACGAGGGACTAAACAACCGAAAAATACTTAACGTAAAGCCAATTGGAATCGAAAATCAAGATTAGAAAGAAACATATATAAATGTGTTGTATGCTTTTCATACCTCCTTGCTCATTTTGTTTTGTTGGTTGAGATGATCACAAACACAATGAGGAGAGAAAGTTAGACGGAGTAACTAATTAGGATCAGAGATGCAAATGAGAGAGTGGTTGAAATAATGTTTTGTTAGACAAATTAGGCTTCTATTTATAGACTCCTCTCACGCCTTCGGAATAAAATCCAACGTTCCAAAACTGTCCGAAATTAGTGGAGAATATGTATAAAATATTGTTTTTTATTCCGAAAATTAAGCTAACACAAGATAGTGGGCCCACTACCTTGAAGTAGAAACGGTATTTACTTTTACTTATTCTGTTTTAGATTTTAAAAAATCAAATAAGTAATTTAGAGGAGAAACAATATTCAATTTTGACTAATTGGGTAAACCTGTAAATGGGATGAGTTTAATTTGCCAGCGCCATCTCGCCCCGCATAATAAATGGGGCGGGTTGTAGTTGTCTCTCAACCTGCCTCCGCCTAATCCACAACCCGCATAAAATATTAATTATTTAATCAATCTATATTATATTATAAATATATAATTAAGATTTTAGTACTAAGACTTTAAACCTCGTATACATTACAATCTACATTAATTCTACCTTATATAATAAAGATTATTTATGTTTTTTATATTTCTTTTGATATGCATATTATCTTGTGGTTATTTAAGTATACATCAAATATTGTGAACATAGATTGTGAAAATTTGACATGTTCTAATTCATAGAGATATACACTAAAGACTAAAGTCATCATTCAACCCACTTAAGTCGCCCCGCGCTCGCTTAATCCACCCTTAGGTGGGATGGGTAGCGGTTGTTAAATTTTTACTCCGTCACAACTACCCACTTATTTTAGGTAAGGCGGGTAGTGATGGGGTAAAAACCCGTCTTGCCTCGTTTACAACAAACCCTATAATTGGAGAGTTAGACAACTGAATTGTTATTCGTCGTCGGAAAACTACTTAAATCGTCCGTGCGAATTACTGTTTTGTAATTCTCTCGTTTCTACTTATATATCTCTTCATTTCACTTTCCTACCACCACTTTCTTTTCATTTTACTCTCATAATCATCAAGAAGAATGTCTCAGAGGTCAGGAAAGGAGTCAGCAGACGCCATGGTGTACTCAAATATGTAAAATGTCTCATTTAATTTAAATTTTTTAAATAAAAAAATTTGGGGTGGGCATCCGCGGGGGTGCAACCTAGCAAGACGCCGCCACCATGGGGGCGGAGGCTTACACAGACGTCCGACACGATTTTTTTTACTGGGCTTACTTCACCAGATTCAGACGCTTCGTCAGATATTTTTGTGGTATTGGTACTGTTAAAGTGAGGAAAACGTAGGCAGAATCATTGGTTTAAGAGACGTGACGAAATGAGTATTAAATGAATTGTGAATGGTAAAATGGTAATTAGACGGACGATTTAAGTAGTTTTGGGGCGACGAATAATAGCTCCCTTAGACAATCTCCTTCACTTCAATGACCAAGTAATTGTCTTCGCAACTTTAATTGTAAGTTTTAGATTGCCTCAACACTTAATCACTAATACCACTTGATACTAGAAATTAAAAGGTTTTATGTTTTTTTGTAAATCAATAATTAGTAAATAAAAACCAAAAAGTCACTAATGTATTATCGAAAAATTAGATTTGAAATATGAAAGAGTTGTATGTTTTTTTTTGGAATTAATAAACCTTAAAACCAATATTTGATGACTGACTAAAAATTAAAAAGTATTTAATTAATGCTGATCGTAATAGAAGACTCTGATTTGAATTATTTGATTAGGAACTAAAGTACCAAAGAACACTTAACGTAATCCTAAACGTAAACGTAACGGGTTCTATGCTCGTTGTGGAACAAACCCTCAAAACAACATTAGAAAATTAAGAAACATAAAATCATCCGCAGCAATACGTAGGTCATCCACACTCTCTATTTTTTTCTCTTTTACTGCCACGTCATCATGACCCAACCTCATATTTCTCCCTCACTATTCACCCATTAACCATGACCTAGGTCATCCCACTCTCTTTCCTCCACATCATTAATTTTCTTCTCCACTTTTATTCAATTCCAAAATCATTTATATTTACCAAAAATATTAATAATTTATTTATTTCCAAATTACATATACTTTATTTATTTAACACACTTATCTATAGTACGCGCGTGATGTCTTATCTTTTCGAACTGACAATCTACAGTACGCTCGTGATGTCTCATCTTGTCGGATTGATAGATACAGTACGCGCGTTATTTCAAATTTGAAATCTTGTATGAGAATATAATGAAGGGAATGTGTTCTAAAAGTTTTACTTTTAAATGTCAATTATTATGAATTGAATGAGAAATCATTTTGTTCCTTGTTTATGTTATTCGTCTTTTAAAAGTGTTAAGGAAGAGACTCTTGGTCCTTAACCGTAGAGTTCTAAAAGATATTGGTTTACATAAAACAAAAGATATTCACAATCATGGTAATTAACATGGAACATTAATTACCGAGTTAAGATTGTCGTGTTGGTCATAGATCATTGTAGCTCTACAAGTGAGTGACAACACGGGTATGCAAAAGAGGAAAATATTACTTTTGTATACTGAATAGACCTAATAAGTAAAATATTATAGAAATGTGTTTCTGTGTCATTAATATTTTACTGTGTCTTTGGTCCTTTGATATGAGACTTATATCTAATCACTTAAGGAATACTTAATTAGATCAGTGTCTTGAACTATCGATCAGTGTAGTGTAAAGGCATTGGTTGGTTAAGTACAACTTTTGTTGGAGAAGATAGTTAGTCAAAAGATTATCATTGCCCCTCTTAATTGAGTGATGATATTAGTGGGCCCCTTGATAAAGCAAAGTTATAATGTGCACAATGTGATTTGAGTTAAGTCACATATTTATAACTAGCTTAAAGAGATCAAGAAATGAATACTAATACAAAGATGACACAATACTACTTTGTGTGTATTCTTAATATCATGCAGCAAGGGACGAACACAAGTGGTGCACTCCATCACTAAATGGATCGGGTTTTGGTTCGAGTGGAATTAAGACATCTAACTAATTGGGAGCTATAATGTGTAGCTAGATACCGCTTATAGCTTGTGATATTAAGCTCTTAATATCACTGCCAACTTAGTCTAGATCCTCCCATAGGTCACACCGCAAGAAACCGGGAAACAAGAAGCTTGATTTTTGGTTCATATGATGTGTCAGGTTTCTTATAGAAAATATGACACGTGTGGTGAACAAGTAAAATCAATCATGTTATATATAACATAATTAGAATCATGATAAATTCATATGAGATGCATATATTATGGGGTGCAATAATTTATTGTTGCATAGGATAATATATTGCATAAGTTGTGAATTTGCTAAAACCCCCTCAAGTTCAAATTTTGTTGGAAATAAATCCAAAATTTGAAAAAGGCAAAATCGGGTAAAAGTTCGGTAATCCGTTGAGGTTCGGTCGACCGAAGGATCTGTGGATCGGTCAACCGAACATGGAACGGATAGTCATATTTGATTGACCGAACTTGACCAAAGTGCCTGGAACTTTGGTACGGTGTACCGAACCAAAATCGGTCGACCGAATAATATTAAGTTCCGATATTTTCGGTTAACCGAATGACACTCGGTCTTAGACGAGAATTCGTCCGATCGGTTAAGGAGAATTTTTCTCTTTAAGAATCGGTCATCCGTCTAGTACTCGGTCAACCAATCGTGACATATTCGGTTAACCGAATGGATCTCGGTCAACCGAACAGCGATTGATTTTCTGCCTTTGATTATTAAGAGATTAATTTGATTGATGGTTGGATTAGCTCCAAACTTGGTCAAACGTTTTGTGGGTGCATGTAATGCATGAAGGAATTAATTTATGAGAGAAAATGTAAAGAAAAACGTGGCTAAAGAATAGCCATGATTAAGAGTAAGATTGGAACCTATAAATAGGTCCTTATTCTCCCTAATTGGGACACACAATTCAATAATTATTTTCTCTCTTAATTCACCACAAAAACCCACGAAAATTCTCTTAATTTTCTAAGTCTTTGGAAGGAGAAATCTCAGAGGCTAAGGAAGAGGTTTGTAGCTAGATTCTAAGCTTGTTTGGAGATCGATTGGCTAGCTCCTCTCTCTCCAACCTTGTTTAGGGTTTCGGTGAACACTCGGAGGCATCCGGCGCAACGAGAAGCGAAGATTGGCTTCCTCAACGTCTCTGAAACGTCAAGAAGTTTTTGAGAACTTCTAGGTATGAATTTCGGAGTCCCTTTGTGTTTGTTTTAATAAGTTTTTGAAACTAGTTGTTAAAACAAACCGATGCATGCATAAATAAATCGAAGAAAATTGTAATAGATCCTTATTATACATGAAAATTCGAAAAATATATATGTATAATTAAACATGAAATCCTACATATAATTATCTTAAAACCTGTTTATGAAGCTAAGCTAAATAAGAAGAAGTTCTCTATAAATTCACAACTTCATTTCCCTCTGAAAGGAATGTGTTCTAAAAGTTTTACTTTTATATGTCAATTATTATGAATTGGATGTGCAAACATTTTATTCCTTGATTATGATATTCGTCTTTTGGAAGTGTGAAGGAAGAGGAGTTCGGTCCTTAACCGTAGAGCTCTAAAATATAATGGTTTACATAAATCAAAAGTTATTCACAATCATGGTAATTAACATAGAACATTAATTACCAAGATAAGAGTGTCATGTTGGTCATCGATTATTATAGCTCTACAAATATTTGACGACACGAGTATATAAAAGAGGAAAAAATTACTTTTATATATTGAATAGACCTAACAAGTAAAACATTATGGAATTGTATTTCGTGTCATTAATGTTTTACTGTGTCTTGGATCCTAAGATATGAAACATATCTTTTCACTCAAGGGGTGTTTGATTTGATTATTGTCAAAAGCTATCAATGAGTATAGTGATAAAGGCAATAGTTGGTTGAACATGACTTGTGCTGGAAAAGATAGCTAGTCAAACGATTGTCATTGCCCCTCTTAATTGAGTGATGATATTAGTGGACCCCTTGATAAAGTAAAATTATAATGTGCATAATGCGACTTGAGTTAAGTTACATAGTTATAATTAGCTTAAAGAGATCAAGAAATGAGTATAATACAAAAGTGACACATTTCTACTTTGTATATATTCTTAATATCATGAGGCAAGGGACGGACACAAGTGGTGCACTTACATCACTAAATTGATCGTGTTTAGTTCGAGTGGAACAAAGACATCTATGCTAATTTGGTAACTATAATGTGTAGCTAGATACCGTTTATAGTTTGAGAAATTAAGTGTTTAATATCGCTGTCAATTTAGCTTAGATCCTCCTATAGGTCACACCACAAAACTGGGAAACAAGAAACTTGATTTTAAGTTCATATGATGTGTCAGGTTTCATGTGGAAAATGGACACATGTGGTGAATCAATAAAATCAATATGTCGCCAGAATTGACATAATTAGAATCATGAATAAATTCATATAAGATGTATATATATTATGAGGTGTAATAATTTGACATTACATAGGATAATATATTACATAAGATATGAATTTGCTAAAAACCCTAAAGATCAAATTTTGTGGGATATAAATCCAAAATTTGGTAAAAGGTAAAAAAAACAATTAATACGGTTTTGCCTGAATTAATAAGGAATCAGTATTAATCATGTATTTGAATTATTCCAATTATGATAAAATATTGATGTTGATGATTATGTGGCAAATTATGATTGTTTTTGGAGTGAAAAACAATAGATCATGACTAGAGAATAGTTCTTGATGTGGGTGATTTGCGAGGATATAAATAGGACCTCTCACCCTACTTGTTTCATAAGGGTTGTTGCAAATTCTCTCTCCCTAATCTCTCCATTAATCACCACAAAAATTCTCTTAATTAATTGAGTTTTTGGAGATTGAATTCTCAGAAGCTTGAAGGGGGTTATTAGCTTGATTCTAAGCTTGATTTAGAGATTGATTGGCTAGCTCATTTCTCTCTGATCTTGTTTAGAGTTTGGTGAACACTTGGAGGCGAATCGGCGGGCGATTCGATGGGCAACGGAGCTCCGGATCTTCTAAAAGATGGACCCGGAAGAGACTGTAGGTGCCCAACTTGTCTATGATCAAGTTGAATTGTTTCTGATTTAGAGTTTTGGTGAAGACATCTGTCAGTTGCTCTTTACTTGAGATGTATGGAACTTCTATTTCTCCGGCTTGAATTTTTTTCTCGGATGAAATGACAATCAACTTCAATATGCTTGGTTCTTTCGTGAAATACGGGGTTTGATGCTATATATCGAGCAACATTATTGTCGCAGAACATGTTCATGGATTTGATGTGAGTTTGTCCTAGATCGTGAAGAAGATGTTTTAGCCATATAAGTTCACTAGTTGTGGATGTCATGGCGCGGTACTCAGCTTCTGCGCTAGATCGGGCAACAACCGTTTTTTTCTTACTTCCCCAAGTTACAAGATTTCCTCCAACGAATGTGCAAAAACTTGTAGTGGACTTTCGATCATAGCTTCCGGCCCAATCTGCATCCGAAAAACCAATGATACTGTTAGAATTGTTATTCTTCATTAGTAGTCCTTGTCCTGGGTTTGTTTTATATATCTTAGCATTCTATCGATGATATCTTAATGTGGTGTTCAGGGTGCATGCATAAACCGACTTACTGTGCTAACAACAAATGTGATGTCGGGTCTAGTTACGGTCAGATATATAAGTTTTCCTACAAGTCTTTGAAACTGGTGAATATCTTTAACATGTTCACCATTAGTAGGGTTGCTTTTGAGATTTGCTTCAATGGGTGTTTTAGCAGGTTTAGCCCCAAGTTTTCCTGTTTCTTTCAACAGATCTAGGGCATATTTCCTTTGTGATAAGAACAAACCCTTTTTTGAATATGCAATTTCTATTCCTAAGAAATATTTCAAAAAACCAAGGTCTTTTATATCAAATTTTGTTTTTAAGTAATGCTTAATCTGACTAATTTCATTAGTATTATCACCAGTAATGATAATGTCATCTACGTAGACTAAAACTATGGTGATTTCCTTTTTGTGATGCCTAGTGAACATAGAGGCGTCAGCGGAAGATTTTAAAAAACCATAAGCAAGCAGAAAGTGACTAAGTTTAGCATACCATGCTCGAGGAGACTGTTTCAGACCATAGATGGCTTTGTTGAGTTTGCATACCTGGTTTGGAGTGGTGTTGTACCCTGGTGGGGGAGTCATGTATACTTCTTCTTCAAGCGTTCCTTGGAGAAAAGCATTCCTAACATCCATTTGGTAGATTTCCAATTTTTGTTAACAACTATGGATAGAAGGACACGAACAGTGTTCATTTTTGCAACTGGTGCAAAGGTTTCTAGGTAGTCAAGGCCGTAAGTTTGAGTATATCCTTTGGCTACAAGACGGGCCTTATATCTTTCAATAGTTCCATTGCTGTTATATTTTATTTTGTAAACCCATTTGCATGCAACTGGTTTGGTTCCGTTTGGTTTAGGGATAAGTGTCCAAGTTTTGTTGGTTTCTAGGGCATTGAGTTCTTCTTTCATGGCTTTTCGCCATTTAGGGCATTGAGTAGCTTCTTGAAAGGTCTTAGGTTCTAGGTTTTCGTTTATTTTGGTTAGGTAGATCCTATAGGTTAGTTGTATCTGTTTATAAGACAAATGGTCCTCAATATGGTAAGTTACGTGAGAGGTAATAAAATCGTTAAACCTAGTAGGTGGGCGACTTGGTCGAGTAGATCTTCTTCTCGGAGATATCTCTTGATTGTTTGTAGGTGGAGTTTCTTCTTCTTCTCTTGTTTGGATGTTGGTAGTGTTGACTTCTGGTAGAACAGATGTAGTGGCCGGGAGAGACAAGGTTGTGCTTGTGTCTTCGGTTTCTTTAAAGTAGGGCTCACTCTCTCTAAAGGATACATCTCTCGAGATATACATTTTACAGTGCTCGGGGTCGAAACATTTGTACCCTTTTTTGTTGAAGGAATAACCAAGAAAAATACATTTTACAGAGTTGCTATCAAATTTATCTGCTCGTTTCCTGTGAACAAAACATAAACATCCAAAAACTTTAAGATGATCTAAGGTAATTTTCCGACCTAATAGTATTTCTAAATGTTGTTTATTTTGAAGGACGGGACTAGGAAGTCGATTTATTAGATAGGTAGCAGTTAAGACTGCATCAGACCAAAAATGTTTTGGGATATTATTTTGAAAAAGAAGAGATCTGGTTACTTTTAGGAGATGACGGTTTTTCCGTTCAGAGACTCCATTTTGTTCGGGAGTATGAATACACGTAGTCTGGTGTAGTATACCACAAGTTTTCAAAAAAAAATTGAAAGTTGAGACTGGTGTATTCAGTCCCGTTGTCAAATCTTAAAGTTTTGATTTTACAATCATACATGTTTTCAACAAATGTTACAAATTTACAAAAAAAATTAAAAACATCTGATTTGTTTTTAAGCAGATAAATCCAAGTGTTTCGTGAGAAATCGTCAATAAAAAGAATAAAGTATTTAAAACCGTTATAAGATTCAACCGGAGTGTGACCCCAGATGTCGGAGTCAATCAATTCAAAAGGAAAGCTAGATTTAGTTTTAGATTTATAAAAAGGAAGACTAGTTTGTTTAGAAAATTGACAGACATCACATGCATAATTAGATGAAATAAAGGGAAATAGAGTTTTTAAAACTGGATGGGAGGGGTGCCCCATTCTTTTGTGCCAGAGGTCATGATTAGGTTTACTAGAAGTATGAAGAACTTTATTCTGAGTATCTAAAACATAGAGTCCGTTGATGTTGACTTCTTTACCAATCGTCTTCCCTGTAGTTCGATCCTGGAAGAGTACATCACTTGGGGTGAATACAACATTGCAATTTAAGATCTTTGTAATTTTTGCTACAGAAAGGAGATTAGAAGTAAAGGATGGTACATATAAGACATCATTGTTTATTTCATTTAATATAGTAGTTTCTCCTATACCTTTTATTTCAACTTGATTATCATTGGCTACAGTTACGAATTTGTTAAGCATATTTAAGTTATCTTTGATATTTTGCAGTAAAAAAGGATTTCCGGTCATGTGATCCGTAGCACCCGAGTCAATTATCCATTGAGTACTATGTCCTGGTTTTTTTGCAGTTGTCGCATGTTTCTTGTGGTTTGTTTCCGTATTTTTTGTTTTTACTGGTTTGAGGTTTTCCGGCGAAAAACGCCTGCGATTCTGATGTCTGATCGGTGGTCCGGCAGGACTCTTCCCGTTGGATCATCGCGATGATGGACGCGAGATCTGGAAGTTCTAAGGTCATGAGGACTTGACTCCGGATGACTTCATAGCTGCCGTCGAGTCCGACGAGGAAGTGGTAGATGTGGTCCCTTTCATTGCGCTCGAGTATGACCTTCGGGCCAGTAGTCGTTGGCTCGTAGATGGCGAGCTCATCCCACCCGCGCTGGAGTGTCCCGAGATACTCCGTGATGGTTTGTCCTTGCTGTTTTGTCTGCGATATGTCTTGTTTTAGTTTAAATATATGAGCGAAGTTGTTGGTTTTACCGTAGATGTTTTGGACCGCGTCACAGAGCTCTTTTGCTGAGTTTTTGTAGAGGAAGATGACACCGATTTTTGGTTGCATGGAGTTGATCACCCATGACATGACGAGGTGGTCCATCACCTGCCACTCTTCTTGTTTTGTTTCGGTGTTTTCTCCGTCAGGTTTTCTTAACGTTCCGGTGATGTGTCCGAGTTTGCCCTTTCCACTGAGGGCCAGTGTAATCGCCCATGCCCATGACAGATAATTCTGTCCATTGAGCAGTTGCGATACCAATCTTGGGGCGTTTACTTCTGGATCCGTCATTTCTGATTTTTCCCTTGGGTTTGGATGTCGGTTTTTTTGGTCACCTTCAACCCCCTTGAGAGGCAAAGATGATGATTTTTCTGGTGTTGCTTTTTCTGAGGTTTTCTGGTGATGAGTTCAGAAAACTCTGAGGATCACCGGTGATGAGAAAGTATGGGTCGATGCTCTGATACCATATAGAGAAACAGAGATGAACGAAAAAAGGAGAGATTATTTTTTAATTCTGAGTTACATGATTTATATATAAGTTGTTGGTGACCGTTTGTGCATAAGTGAACAGACGCGTTTGTTGGTTTGATTTATTTCTTGGTGATGAAGGTGCGATTCAGAGGTGGGCGCTTCGTATCCAGGTGTGATGCTTTGGTTCTTTCAACACATTATGTATTTTTTAGTTAAATCTCAAACATGCAATACAAACATTATTGTTGTATTTTTAATGGTATTTGATTAAGGTGATGAAATCTAGTTTAGGAAATTACCGTAGTATATTCTTTTAATATTATGATAGTATCAATTCTTCTTCTTTTTTCATAAGAAAAACATGTTGCGTTAATCTGCTTGCTTAGCTCCTGCTTTAGATGACATGTACACTCCAACCGTTCTGCTTTTCCAGATATATTATTCTTCTATAATTGTGAGCACGATCGTGCGGACACATATATTTTATTGAATTGCATATTTGGCCGTATACTTTTGATGATCGAACATGCATGCATGATATTTGTAACGTCTCCGAAAACAGCGGAAAATTTAAACAATATAAAAGATCGTCAATGGTCAACAAGGGGTACGTCACGGAAAATAAACCAATATATATAATATAAAAGATCCACGTGTAAGTCAAACATACAGACTGACTGTGATTACCAACAAAAGCTATACAACATGTAATCACCTCAAAAGAAAAGATAGACAAACACAGGATCAGATCCCGGGGGCACCCTCCTCGGTCACCACCTCGACTCTAGTGCTGCTCACTACCTGAAATGAAAACAAACAAACATGCCTGAGTTCCCTACTGGAACCCCGTATGTCAAACCTCCTAAAATACAAAAATGGAATTTAAAGACAATGCAATGCAATGCACATGATCATCCGCCTCGGGTCCACAATAATACACATCTCCGCCTCCGCGGTACTGAACCACTCCTGCCGCACAAGGGTCAAGTCAGTCCACCGCTGCCTCACATGGGTCAGTCGGCACCACTGCTCGCCAAGCACCGTAGGAAGGCACCCTGGTACAACGCCGCCGCACAAGGAGCGAGCCAGCCTGTCGAATGCACAACTCGGGCCAGACGGCAGCCGCTGCTCCCCCAAGAACCGCCAGACACGCACCCTGCCGGAACATCCTCGGCCTACCGACAAACCCCAGCAAACAACCCAAGGTTTACGGCACTCATCTCTCACACCCCGCTCGATATGAGAGGCCAACAATTATACGCCCTCGTAGAATGTGAAATTTGTCGCTCCCAAGGCCGGTAATCGACCGTCGCCTCAGAGCCGGTAGTTGACCTATACTCGACGGCTCGCGTGTGGATAAATCCACCAACCTGCGGCAGATCGGTCGACCGCTACAAGCACACCGGTCGACCAGTCTTCCGCACAGTATTTGGTACTGTACAAACAAGTGTATCAGTCGAACCACGCCAACCGAATTACCGACCCATCGGTCGAACAAAAGTCATCTAGCGGTCGACCGTTTGGATGGTCTACGCTATACAATATTTATAATATTTATATACCCAACCGGTCGAACCAAGAGGTCGTTCAACCGATAACAGGGATCTCAGCATTTTGCCCAAGTCATATTCGGTCGACCGGAACTGAGATACAGTTCGACCGAAACATCACAGGCACTCTACTGCTCATTTAAAATGCTCAGTCGGTCGACCAAAAGTTAAAGGAGCGGTCGACCGTTTTGATGGTCAACGTTCCCAACCGACTTAGCATCGAATAGATCGGTCGAACCAGGTTAAGGGCGTTCGACCGTTTAATAAGTCCAATCCCCCAACCGACCTATTCTCATTGTTTCGGTCGACCGACGAAGTGGATCCGTTCGACCGATAACTGTATCAACCCTTTTTCCCGCACAAATCTGGCATAACGGTCGACCGTCCTTAGACATCGTTCGACCGTTTGCGGGTGCAAAACAATATAATAATAGAATCGGTCGACTGCCCGCAGGCACCGGTCGACCGATTGCCGTCTTCAACCTCTGAATAGGTTGCAATCCGACGGGGAATTCGACACCAACGTCGATCCCCAACACCCACAAGGCTTATGTGAGTTATAATGAAGACTTAGCATACCTTTTTGAAGTTCGTGGAAGCTTCTCAAGCTTTGGCAAGCCTAACCCAACTTCTTCTCCTTCTCCTCCTCCTCTTCTCCTCCTTCTCTCCTCCTTCTTCTACTCCAAAATCCTCTCTCTCACTCTCTGAAACACTCAAGCAATGAGAAAAACGTTTTTCTTAACCTAACACTACTATTTATATGAAAAACCAAATCTTATCCAATCCTCCACCTCACTCTTTACTGTAGCACGATTAATTAAGGTTAATTAGGTTTAGTTTAGGTTAATTAGGGTGTTTAGATTAAGGTTATTACAATATTAATATTAATAAAACTTACTTAAGGTCCCGTACCATCACGAAAGCACAACATAAAACAACAAAATCATCAATTATTTGTTATATCAGGTTTTTTAGTTAAGAAAAACTAAACAAATGACATAATTCCTAAACAAATAATTAGAATCCCTAAACAACATTATCATTCCAAAAAATATTAGCAACAATAATCACACTAAATCAACTATATATATAAATAATATTATATTGTGATTGGTTCGTGGGTTGGGTGTTTGAGTTAGGTCAACCCAAACCAGCCCGTTAAGAGACAATGTTGATGGGTTAGCAAGTTGGTTGGTTCAAAATCTTAATCAGGTCCAAACAATAGATTCGAGTTAATGTGTTCAAACCATCTCATTCACGACACTACTTACACCTCTCTTTTCTCTCAGAGTGTATATACATTTTTATTCACTCACTCGTACATTCATTCCTCAATGCTTTGAAAAGAAAAAATAAATCTCACAACCTCTTCTAAACAATAAATTTCTTTAAGAAGGGGTGATTCATTCAACATCCAATTAAAGTTGGGTTCACTATGCAATTTGAATAAGAAAACACATTACCAACTAGAACTAAAAAGCAGGATAATAGTCAACCGTTAAACTTTAGACTTGCCAACTCATCAGTCAACTACCACGGTCAACAAAATCGCCTGTTCTTAATTCTTATCCACTATAAACAACACTCCTCTCCTCCCTATAATACAATCATAAAGACCAAACCAAAGCCAAAACTATACTCCAAACACCACTACACCACCACCACCTCCGCCACCGCCGCGGCCGCAATTCGTAATTCTCCGGTCATGGATGAAGACAACGCCAACGCCACCTCTCAGTCCAAATCCTACGTCTTAAGTGGCAAGATCATGCTATGCTCCGTCATCACTCTCTTTGTCATCGTCGTCTTTATGCTCATTCTACACATATATATCCTCCGAATCGTCCGCCGCCGCCGCAGAGCCCTGCGGTTCTCTCCAAACCCCTCTAGGCCCAACGCACGACGTGGGCTTGATCCGAAGATCTTGAATTCGATACCGATCTTCGAGTGCAAGCCGGAGATGGCACTGGAAGAGGATTGTGCCGTTTGCTTGTGCCAATTCGAGGAGAAGGAGAAGGGTAGGGCTCTACCAGGGTGTAAGCATAGCTTCCATGTCGAATGCATCGATATGTGGTTCGCTTCGCACGATAATTGCCCTCTTTGTCGTGCTCCGATTGCTCTGGTGCAACCGGAGCTTACCCAATTGGCCTCATCGTCGTCGTCATCATTGTCATCTTCAGGTAATGAGATGAGAATAGAGATTCCACATAGAAGTGCAGTGGAGGACCCCAAGTCACCCGTAGGGAGGATGTTGTCCTTCAAAAGGATGCTCACATTCAATCGTGGTGGCGACGGAAGTAGTAGAGATATTGAGCGAGGAGAGGTGGTGGAGCCAGAAGGATCGGGTTGAAAGCTGCATTAAATTCTAATACGTTAACGTTAACTTAGCTGATCATATGAGAATATCCGATCATCTGAGCTCTTTTACTTTTCCGCACCACCGTCACCGTATCAAACACTGCCGAGTGATAGTTAGAAAAGGAACAGTAATATGTCATGTGATTAGAAGTCTTAGCATTGAACCAGTTGGTTGATGGTAGGTGATCGATAGTGACCTTTAATGTTTTGATAAATTCTTTGTTTTTTTATTTCTTAATTGTATATATGTAATGTTGCACGTTTGGCCTTAATATATAGAAGTTGTTGGAGAGTTGTAGACTTGCAATTTTTGACTTTTTGCAAGAAAAATAATAATTCAGCATCTAATGTGGTTTACTTTGTTACTTATCTTATTCACATTTCTTAACTCAGTATGCGTCTTAATTCTGCCTATATCATATATAAATGGATAACTGGAAATCTGAATTTCAAAGTAAATATAAATCTTAAATGTTTGCGTCAAGCTTTTCAGAACTGAACCGGTTATCGAACCGATAAAGTTTCGATTTTGGTTCAATGTGGTCGAACCACGGTCGGACCGTTGACGACGTCAGCATGACATCAGGATTTTTGAGACCCGAAGTTGGACCGGACCGAATAAATATTAACGGTCGGACCGGTGGTCGGACCGGTTTGACCTGATTTTTGTAAAATTATTTAATATATACACACCAAACGTTAAATATAATTCATGATATCAAACATAATTTGCTTAACTCAGTAAATTTGCTATTTTTACTTAATGGAACAAATTTGCTTGAATACGAATTAGAGAAAACATTATTTGGATTAAGAATCTAAAATCAAAATCAATCTTCAATATTATCCATGACATCATACTTACGAAGGGATTTGGTGAGAGAGAGAATGGTTTGTGGGTGATGGATTTTTGTTTGTAAGAATGGAAAAAAATCATCATATTTTCTGATTTTAAAAATTAGGAAAATTTGAAATATTTTTATATCCGGTCCGACCAACTGGTCCAACCAAACGGTCCGACCTGGTCGGACCGGGTTCAATCCGGTTCAGAATGGATGGACTAGAAGCTCAGTTTTTTAGTTGAACCTGAACCATCGGTTCCCGGTTCGAACGGGTCGAGCCGTTCAGTCCGGTCCGATTTTTAAAACCTTGGTTTGCATTGACAGAGTTTCTTGAATCACGTTAGCGAACAGATCAAATATATACTGTTTTTGATTTTTGTAAGTGGATTTACATCATGTTGTTGGACAATGATCAATTACAAATAGCACATTTACTTTGTTGCAATTACGGGGATAAACGAGTCGAGTCGAGCGAAATTTCAAGTCATAAGTATTATATTATGTTATTATTTAATATAAAAAATTTATTATACATTAAGTAATAAAAACTTCAAACGAATTATCGAGTCGAACCTTAAATTTTTTCGAGTTTGAGTGACTCGTTTAGCAAACCAAGTTTAAAGATCTTTTTGTTTTTCAATAAAATTATTTATTTTCAAGTTAAACTAGAGTCGAACGTTTTTCGAGTCGAGTTCAAGTCGAACTATCGAACCGAGCGAAAGTTGACAACCCTAGTTGCAATGATGCCTGATTTCATTTTATTTTTTTGGAAAATACTGCCTAGGGGAATATGTTAATTAGCAAGGTCTCAGATAAAACTATGATCTAAAATGGCAGGGTGTCTGCGCAAACTATGATCCATAAAAATCGTCCCTATTATTGATAGTAATTTATTATTAAGGATCATAGAAGTAAAGTAGACAAAATCTTCTTTAGATGAATAATATAGTTCAATACATTGAAAATTCTGGTCAAATCATATATAGTATCAGTATGTAGGATTATACGCAGGCCCGGCCCAATAGCAGGAGCAGGGTGAGCTCCTGCTCCGGGCCTCTTTCGGGGCTTCATTTTGAAGGGGCCTCAAAAAAAATTTGTACATGAGCTTATTGGGTTGCGAATAAAATTAGTGTTAACACATAAATAGCATATAAACATTGATAAATTTGTCTCAAATATTGCTAAGAAGACAAAAAAAAATCAATTAATATTGTATTAAGTTAGTGAAATTTTTATTATTTAAACTAGAAGGACAATGTTTTTCAAATTTAGGAGTCTCGTTGTTTATTTTCGCACAGGGGCTCAAAAATTTCTGAGACGACCCTGATTATACGAGACATCACGAGGATGTCGTGGACTCGTGGTCGGCTATAACCATTTAGAGAGTATTTGTGAAACCATTATCTTTTAATTGAAACGTTGCTTATAGTAACATTTGGAGGGGACATCAACATCATCCTAGCTAAAAGTGTAAATACAAGTAAGAATAATGGTTGAATTTAATGAGGTATAATGTTTGGATTCTTTTCTTTGTTTCTTTCAAGTGTAGCATTTGTCATAAGCTGTGTTGGACGAGTTGGAAATGACTTGCAAGTCATAATGCACAAAGTTTGTTGAAACCAGTCAATTTAGTGGTATATATTCATGTGCTTTCTATGTGTGGCCTGCTTGACCTAACTGACCCACTTGGTATATTGGGCAGACTTGGGATGCCTTCCTCAAACCTTCCTATCTTAACCATCATTCATTGTTCATATTGTTTGGATGTCTAACTTTGCCAAATTTTCTTCATGGTGTGTTCACAATGAATGTGGAGATATTCATGCAGGCACTGTTTGATATTTTGCTTTCTTTTTTCACTTGTAACTACCCTATTCTATCACAATCTTATATTGTTAGAACATGACAGCTTGTCTCCTAAGACGTCAGAATTTGCCTATCAAAACCAATGTGAATCTCAAAAGGTATAAATAAAAGGTAACCCCAAATTTTGTAAAACCAAATATGCAGATATCAAGAACTTAAGCTATATATTGATTTATATAACCGCTCGAATTGACCGTGATTCAGGATCATATTCTTTATTTTAATAAATAAACCAAGTATTTTAAAAAGTAACGCCCTAACCCATTTGGAATCTCTTACCTACCCATCTGTGTTTGTGTTAATGTAACATACCGAAACAGCGGAAATTTAAAAATTTATAATCAAGACACAAGAACTCAATAATCAAAGACGGGACTGTTACTTCTCATAAAACAAATAGCGGTGCACCAAAAATTACATTAGAGTTTGTCAAAATGATACATGATTACAACAAAACCAGATCTGGTATGACGTCGAAATCCTCCATCGGTAACAACCTCCCAGTATGACGTCGAAATCCTCCATCGGTAACAAGACCAGATCTGCCGGAAAATCATGGTCCCCCGAAGCAACTGTGGTGCCGGGGAAAAAGCTCCCCACAGTGCCCACCTCACCCATGGGCGTGCTGACCTCCAACACATCAGTCAGCAGCACAGGGGTCCGACCCAACTCGCCAACAAACTTCTCCGAAATGAAGGAGTGAGTGGCACCGCAATCAAACAACACACGCGCAATCAAACCGGAAACAGAAAGTGTACCTTCCACGACGGTGTTGGAGTCCCTCGCCTCCTCAGCCTGAATAGTGAAGACTCGCCCGGTCTTCCTGCCCTGGCCTGGTGACACAACTGATCGGCTGCCTCCGCCTCTGCCTACTGCCGGTGGTCCTGGCCTCCTGCTCGGCTCTCCCTGTCTCTGAGGACAATCACGGACAAAATGTCCCATCTGACCGCAACCCATGCAAGCTCCAGTCCGACGGTGACACTCCTGTCCTGGATGAAACCACCCGCAGTAAGTGCACGCTCCTGACTGACGTGCTCCTCCTCCATCAAACTTGGGCCTCTTGCCCGGGTTTCCCTCTCCACGACCGGCTACACGGCTACCGGTGCTCACTGGTGCCTTCCTCGCCTCCTGAAGACACTCCCTCTGGTCCTGCTCTATGATCGTAGCATGCTTCACCGCATCTGCAAGGGTCCGCGGCATGCTGTTGATCACCCGAGATCGAAGCGGCTGCCTCAGTCCCTTCACGAACTTCCTCGCCCGCTGCTCTGGGGTCACACAAATCTCTGGGTAATAACGTTCCAAGGTGTTGAACCTGCTGATGTAGCTCGCCAGAGTCATCTCCTTCTGCTCCAGCGACATGAACTCCTCCCGCTTCTGATCCCTGACGTGCTGGGGAAAGTACTGCTCATGGAACACCTCTAAGAACTCCTCCCAGCTGACATCCACACGGTCATCAAACAGAACTATGGACGTAGACCTTCACCAGTTGGCGGCCTCGCCATCGAACACATAGGTGGCCAGCTCCACCATCCTCTCCGGTGTTACTCCGATCGTGCGGAAGATCTTCTCCATCCTGAAGACCCAGTCCTCCGCAACCTCTGGGCCCTCCTGCCATCAAAAGTCGGTGGGTGCTGACGCATGAACCGATCGTGCTCAGCTCCCACCCCACCCTGCGCACTCTGGGCTGCCTGACGCTCCAGAAACTCGCCCAACCTGTCCCAATGAGCACCTGAAGTGTCGTCACTGGGATCGCGATCGCGTGGAGAACTCCTCACGCGCCTGGGTGCCATCTGACAGAAGAAACAATCACCAACTTCAGCCATGAATGCATGCCAAAAATATAAAATGCATGAGTCCTATTACTACAAGGGTGATTTCATTGGGAGCCGCATAGGAATCGACCGCTCTGATACCAAATTGTAACATCCCGAAAAGCGGAAATTTAAAAATTTATAATCAAGACACAGGAACTCAATAATCAAAGACGGGACTGTTACTTCTCATAAAACAAATAGCAGTGCACCAAAAATTACATCAGAGTTTGTCAAAATGATACATGATTACAACAAAATGACAAAAGAAGATAAACCGTAATCATGCCGACCTCAGCGGTCCGAGAAGAGGATCCAACTCCAAAATGCGCGTGCCCACCAATCACCACCCAACTGGACCTACTGCGGTCCTGAAAATATATAACAACGATGCCTGAGTTTCCAGAAGGAAACCCCGTATGCCAACTCACCTATATGCATGCATTACACAAGTGAACCTATCATACTAGTAGCATGTTATGGCATCGACAGAAAGGAAAATAGTTCCCCCGAAGGGTAAAACAGGACATCAGTCTGACAGTCAGCAACGAGTCTCCCGAGGAGACCTACTGCAGGCACATGCAGCCTTACAGCACGCGACATCGCACCCCCCACACGCAGCTACACTTCACAAGGGTTCGGCAGGGAGCCTTTGTCACGCCTGCGCACCGATAGAATACAGATCTGCAAATCTCTGTGGTCGGAGCCACTGGGACCAACGGGGCCGTCGCCCGGAAGGTATAACAACAACATCTCGATAGGTGCCCAGTCGAGGAATCAACATAGCCGGAACAGCCTCGGCCCAACAATCATCATCGCCGGCACAACCTCGGCGGCATCACCGGCACAACATCGGTGGTCCATCACAACGTCCGGCACAACATCAGACGGGTCCAGACCGAAGTCTGCCAGGTCATCAGGCTCCACGAGCCGCAAACACCAACCGCGCCGCTATAAAAGCAGGGCAGCGACCTCCGTAGCCCGAAGGCCGGTAGTCACCTCACCCAACGCCAGTTGCGTGCCCGCACAAACATCAAACATTGGGATCCGCGATCCCTCAGGCCTGCTATACTACAATGAGTCAAATCAATCCATCACATGAGTCACGGTCCATACCTGGAGGTGACGCGTCCCGAACACCCACACTCTTCCCAACGGCGGTCCCTGGGCAGGCACGTAACACGCGCCCACCGTCACCTCCTGGCTCACGCACAAGGCGAGGACACGGGTTTCCGTGGACAAAGTTGGCAGTCAAAAAGGGAACCAGGAATTCTGTCCTGGGCCCAAACGGTCGACCGGAAGAGGTGATTCGGTCGACCGGTTCCAGAAAGGAATCGGTCGACCGTACGCCTAACACGGTCTACCGCTGCGCTCAAAACACAATCCCCAACGGTCGAACAAAGGTCTAAAACCGGTCGACCGAACGAGGTCAAAATCCGGAGTCTGGTCAACATAAATTCAAATCTATCGGTCGACCGACTCAGGGGTCCCGGTTGACCGATAACAGATAGGGTCAACCTATTATTCTACGTCATATAATCGGTCGAACGCAACATACAACGGTCGAACAAGCATGCATAGAAAATCAGTACACTTAAGTTCCGGTCGAACGACCCAAGGAACCGGTCGACCGAAAACAGACAGAGAGTCCCAACTCACCAGCAAATACGCACTACCGGTCGACCGCCACAAGGCATCGTTCGACCGGTGAAGGTTAAAGTCGGGTAAAAACACTACATTCGGTCGACCGCCCGAAGGGACCAGTCGACCGTTGGTCGTCTTCAACCTCGCACCAGCCGAGGTTTTACGAAGAAACACGCCGCCGGAGAGGTCTCCGACCCCTCCCCGCCCGACCAACACCTCCCCCACACCTGGGGAGCAAGAAAACCACACTAATGAGACGGCATACCTCAAACAAAGACGACGAACCGCCGGAGCCCGCTCACGCGCGTCGTCCCCTCCAGCCGTGCGACATCTCACGCCGGGTTCGATCTTCCGCCTTCGTCACCGACCGCACGTGCTCCGTCCTCCTCAACTACCGCCGGAAACGAAAGGAGAATGTGAGGGAGGTGGTGAAAGAAATGGAATGGAAAGAAGAAGATGAAGAATGAGCTTCCTCTCGTTAAAAACCCAACCCATCAACCCACACCACTCCACCACACTCCTACACACCCAGCCCATCCCCTAAGCCGTCACTTCCTATCTCTCTCTCTCTCCACAAAAGTCAAACCCCTCCATACCTCCTCTCATCTTAATCCCTCCATTAACCCTCTAATCTAGGTTAGGATTCTAACAGTTAAAGTGCAAAATATTCAGATATGTAAAAATAAAACAAGTTTAAAAAGATAATTTGAACAAGATTTTTTTTTTGTGCATCTCATTCTGTCTCATCATTAGTTTATGACTCTGTGAAAATGAGCTGAAATTTAAACACTAGGTGATGGATTAACTCCACAATAATCACTCCACAAGTCATCTTGGAATTCAATCCCACGTTAGGTGGAACTGTTACGCCTCTCCAAACCATTGGGCCATGGCAAAACAACTTCAGAAAATTAATGCTAATTTATTAAAATTAAGCTTGAGTGACACACTAATCTGTACTTATAATACATATTTTTTTCTTTAATAAACTGAATCATACATTTACAACTTGATAAACTTCTTGTAGGCTATAAATGTGTGAAATGCTTGTCTCCACACTAACTGGTTAGTTTTTGTGAGGACACTGATAGCATTTGTCAAATAAGCCAAATGACTTTATTTGCCTAATAAACACAGTTCCACTTGCCCAACCTCCAAATCCAAAGCCAAAGATTAGCACCCAAATTGCCACAAACAAGCTGATGAATACCCTCAACTTCCCCTTCCTTGGATTCTCATCTTTGATCTGCATAATTAATTAAAAAGAGAGTAAATAGTATTAGTAACAAAGATTGTTCTATTATTTAGACACCACAAACATGCAATCGTTGATAATATCAAATTTGTTGTTTTTTGAAATGAAATAATTTCAATGGTGGTGGTGATGGGAAGTTAAGGAATCTAAAAAAAATTATGTGAATTGATGAACAAGAGATGTGAGATTTTCTTTGAGAGAAATATAGATATGGAATGGTTGATATGATTAGAATTAAAAATTGGTGAATTATTTGTGTGCCACTACAACCAATGAAATTGGCTTTTATGTAATCTGAAAGTAACTATTTTGTATAATGCATGTCATAGAAAAACAAAAAATGTAACGCTCCGAAACAGTGGAAAATTTAAAACTTTAAACAGATAAAGAATCAACACTGGGTCGTCACCAAACCACGAGTATATATATATATATATATATATATATATATATATATATATATATAATATGGTAAAGTATACAATACAAGAGTCAATGATGATTACAACCCAACACAAAAGATAACAACACATGTACAAGGGAAAATCATCCACCTCGAAGAACAAAAGAGACATGATCTGGTCTGGGTGCTCCTGTCCGTAGTCACCACCTCCTACTGACGCGTACGACCTGACATAAAACATGAATATGCCTGAGTTTCCCGTGGGAAACCCCGTATGTCAAACCCCTAAAATATGAACATAATATGCGTAATGAAACATGAAATGAAATGCATATTAGAGGGTTAAAACATGAATATGCCGCTGTCAGACTTCATGGCGTACCAGTCAGTATCATTTTGGACAGAGATCCCAGATTCACTTCGAGATTTTGGGAGAGTCTACATAGAGCACTGGGGATACGTCTGAAGTTTAGCACAGCTTTCCACCCACAGACAGATGGCCAGTCAGAGCGGACAATACAGACATTGGAGGACATGCTGAGAGCGTGTACACTTGACTGGGCCGGGCATTGGGACGAGCATTTGCCGTTGATCGAGTTCGCCTACAACAACAGCTACCACTCGAGTATTGGGATGACACCATATGAGGCATTATACGGGAGGCCGTGTAGATCGCCGGTATGCTGGAGTGATGTGGGCGAGAGACAGCTAGTTGGACCTGACATTATCCAGTTGTATTCAGAGAAGGTCGACGTGATTCGGAGACGACTAGCTACAGCACAGAGCAGGCAGAAGAGTTATGCTGATACGCGGAGGCGTGAGCTGACTTTTGATGTAGGAGATCATGTCTTCCTGAAGATCTCACCTTCCAGAGGGGTGATGAGATTCGGGAAGAAGGGGAAGCTAAGTCCGAGGTATGTCGGACCTTTTGAGATATTGGATCGGGTCGGTGAAGTGGCATATAGGATTGCAGTACCACCACAGTTCGCAGGACTTCACAACGTCTTCCATGTTTCTATGCTGAGGAAGTACGTGGCCGATCCAGCTCATGTGATAGAGATATCAGTACCGGAGATCCAACAGGATTTATCATTAGATGAGAGACCAGTTGAGATTGTGGATCAGATGGTACATCAGCTCAGGAGGAGAGCGATTCCGATGGTGAAGGTCAGGTGGCAGCATCACAGTGTAAGAGAGGCTACCTGAGAGGTCGAGGAGGATGTCAGGAAGCAGTACCCAGAGTTATTCCGGTAAGTCAGTTGCTTCGAATTTCGAGGACGAAATTCCTTTAAGGAGGGTAGATTGTAATAACCTTAATCTAAACAATCTAATTAAACTAAACTAAACCTAATTAACCTAATTAAGCATACTTAGATGTGAAGGGATAAGATTTGGGAATATGAGGTGGCTTATTGTGGTTGGAAGCTTTGGAGGTGATTAATTAAAGTAGGTATATATATAGTGAGATCAGATTTTACCTAAAACATTTTCTTCAGTTGAGCAACCAGAGAGTGAGAGAAGAGTTTGGAGAGAAGAAGAAGTGAAGGAGAAGAAGAAGAAGAAGTGAAGAAGAAGAAGAAGAAGAAGGGAAGAAGAAGAGAAGAGGTGTTGAAGGGAGCTCGGGAGGCTTCTTCACTCGACCAAAAGGTATGCCAAGTCTTCATATTAACTCCCCAAGAGGTGTGGGAGTGTAGAGGACGGCGTTGGTGCCGTTTCTCCGGTGAAAACCCTACTGGACGGAGGTTGAAGACGACTGGTTCGGTCGACCGTTGTGTGTCTCGGTCGACCGAACGTCGTCTAAATGATGCCTGTACAGTGGTGATTATGTATTGTACGGTCGACCGTGTGAGGTTCGGTCGACCGATATTTATAAATATTAACTTACTGCCCGAAAACGGTCGAACGATGTCTGTGTGACGGTCGACCGTTTATGCCAAATTTCGCGGGAAATAAAGGGTTACATTAGCCGGTCGACCGGTGTTGTTTCGGTCGACCGAACCCAGTAGATAGGTTAGACAGGCCTTCGGCCGACCGAGTGTGTGTCTTGGTCGACCGAACTGCGCAAGGTCGGTTACGAGCGTTGAACATCTCAACGGTCGACCGCTCTGGATCCGGTCGACCGACCGCGTGCAGTTTTCCTGCAGTGATGTGCTTGTAGATCGGTCGACCGAAAGGTAGGTTTCGGTCGACCGAATGCTGTAGGCAGGATTCAGGCAGTTTTCCTTATCGGTGGAACGGACCCTGGTTTGACCGATTGGATATATATGTATATAAAATGTATAGCGTAGACCTTCCAAACAGTCGACCGCTAGATGACTTTTGTTCGACCGATTGGTCGGTAATTCGGTTGGCGTGGTTCGACCGATAGACTTGTTTGTACAGTACCGTGTACTGTGTGGGGGACCGGTCGACCGGTGTGCTTTTAGCGGTCGACCGATCTGCCGCAGGTTGGTGGATTTATCCACACGCGATCCGTTGAGTATAGGTCGACTACCGGCTCCGAGGCGACGGCTGATTACCGGCTTTGAGAGCTACGGATTTCACCTTCGACGAAGGCGTATTATTGTACTACTGTTGCCTCTCTTACCGAGCGGGGTGTGAGGGATGTGTACCGTAAACCTTGGGCAGTTTGCGAGGGTTTAGCGGTAGGCCAAGGATGTTCCGGCAGGGTGCGCGCTTGGCGGCTCTTGGGGGAGCAGCGGCTGTCGTCTGACCCGAGTTCTGTATTCGGCGGGCTGACTCGCTCCTTGGGTGGCGGCGTGTACCGGGGGTTCCTTCCTGCACTTTTTGGGGAGCAGTGGTATCGACTGACCCTTGTGAGGCAGCGGTGGACTGACTTGACCCTAGTGGCAGGAGTGGTTCAGTGCCGCGGAGGCGGTGAGGGCATTATTGTGGGCCCGAGGTGGATGATCATGTGCATTGTATTGCATTGTCTTTAAATTCTTTTTTATATTTTTAGGAGGCTTGGTATACGGGGTTCCTTCAGGGAACTCAGGCATGTTTGTTTGTTTGCATTTCAGGTAGCGAGCAAGTCTAGAGTTGAGGTGGTGACAGAGGACGGTGCCCCCGAGATCTGATCATGTTGTCATTGTATATCTTCTTTTGTTGAGGTAGTGATTACATGTATATTCAGTTTTGTTGTAATCACAGTTAACTCATTTGTATAGTTTGACTTCCACGTGTGTCTGTATCTTATATATTTTATATATATATGTTGGTTTGTTTCCCGTGACGTGCCCTGTGTTAACCGTTGACGGTCTTTATTATTGTTTAAATTTTCCGCTGTTTTCGGGTACGTTACATCTACTGTTCTTAAATTTTATTGACACACGATTGTATTTGAAAATAAAATCAAATATAAAATTCAAATTGAAAATTTAAACCGTACATTTTAATCTACAATATATGTAGATTAAGGACGTTAAAAATCATAAAATTTGGAACACGTTTACACAATATTTAAAATGTAAAAATGAATGACACTACATTCATTAAAAAATCCGATTTCTAGAAATTATATGAAACAATTATCAAATTTTATTATTTTTGACATATTTAATCTACGTACGTTGTAAATCAAAATTTGTTGTTTGGATTTTTAGAGTTAGAATATAAATTTGATTTATGGTTAAGCCTAACCATGTGTCAATAAAATTTAAAAGAACTGATCCCTCCAACCAATTTACGTGAGAATGTTTGACAATGGCACAATGTCCTATATAGGCTATAGAATACTCACATGCACAGCCCATGGCTTCCAAATGAGAAGAGAATATTTGTAGCACCGGTGAAGAAATCTTCCATTTTCTGCAGTCCTCGATGAGTCACGATGCCAACCTGAACTTTATAACAATCGAACTTATTTCTTTAGACGAGCAGAGCTGAATCAGCTAATGAAATTATTAAGTCTTGCAAAATAAGTTGCAACTCTGAAACCATGTGGCTCAAATGGAATTGGAACATATCGACCTGACCATGTTGAACCCCGGCTACCGTCATGTAAGCCGAAGTGATGCTGGTTGTGGCTATGCCAACAATCGAGACAAAGCGGAAATTGTGGATCGATGGCAATAATACGGTTGGAATTGCGAGAGCTCCAAACAGGAAAAGCCACTCCCTCTTGTTCCATCTTGAATCCACGTAGTAGATATGACTGAGGATTCAAAACAAAAAACACAACTTCAGGAATAGTAATTTTTCAGTTTTGTAGATTTTGCATAGTTTCGGCCAAATTTTTAATGGAATAACTTGATTACCTTGAGCATGCTATTAGTTGAAGTACACAACCAAATGTTAAAGCAGTCACGTTGAATGTAAGCACAATTCGACCAACAATGAGTGGAATTAGATTAAGACGTGAACCATGTAAAAACAATGAATACAGTGAAAATTCCAAATTATTGAGGCTATGTTTGATTGACTCGATACTTATACGAAGATCTTTTGATGATCAAGTTTTGTAGGACAAAACTGAAAATTCAAAATTAATTAGATAAATCATACCAAGATTGTAAAGACCATAACTTTGCTTAAGAGGCTAATGATGTTTAGTGGTGGTCGTTTGCATGGGGATATAAGAGGAGTGATGGTGGAGGCATGGGTGGGAGTGTTGTAGGGTGTGGTTGGGTGTGTTTGTTGGAGAAAAACACTCAACTCATATATATCTCTCTCTTCTCTCATTTCTTCTTCTTCCTCTCCTTCACGTCTCTCTTTCTCTCCCTCCTCCGGTGTTCGTGGGTGGCAACCACAGGCGACGTGGTGGTGCGAGCAAGACGTGCGCGAGGCAAAGACGTGGTTGGAAGAAGGCGCGAGGAGGAGGAGGCGCGAGTGGTGCGGACCGGCGTTGGTTGTGGAGCTCTGACGAACGTCATTCTTCACCAAGAAGGTATGTCAAGTTCTTGCATTAGTTGTTTTGGTCCACTCAGGTTGGAGTGGAGTGGTGGTCGGTCGCGGGAGATTGGCGACCTCACCGGCAGCGAGAACGGTGTAAAATCATTGGCTGACGCAAGGTTGTTGTCGAACGATGTCTTGCGGCGGTCGACCGGTTGAGCGTATTTTGTTGGGTTGGAGAGTTACTGTTAGTTTTTGGTTGAACGGGACCCTGGGCCGTTCGACCGTTGCCTTGTTTATTGGGTTGGACCGAGCGTTGACCATCCAAACGGTCGATCGCTCGTGACTTCTGTCCAACCGGTAACTTAAGTTCTCTTTGGTTCGGTCGATCGTTTGGATGTTGGTTCGACCGTTTGAGACTTGATGATTGTAGGAAGGACCCTATTTTTGTTCGGTCGAATGGGGCCCCTGAGTCGTTCGACCTGTGACATGATGTTGACTTAGACTTAGTTCGGGTTTTGACCACGTATCAATCGACCGATTTATACCTCTTGTTCGACCATTATGACTAGATGCTTTAGGCTGACCCTGTTAGTGCTCGGTCGACCGGGAGTCCTGAGCCGGTCGACCGGTTTGCCATGTATGCCTTAGTTTTGGTCAGGCCTCGACCCTCTAAACGGTCAACCGCTGGTGGATCTTGTTCGATCGTTGGGGACTAAGTCATGAGCCTAGAGTTCGACCGTTGTAGGCATTCGGTCGACCGATTCACTTAGGGAGCGGTCAACCAGTATACCTTTTTTGGTCGACCGTTTAGGCCCCGAACTGAATCCTGGTCCTAGTGGAGTGTCAACTCTGTCCACGGAAACCTGTGTCCTCACATAGAGCGTGAGCCGAGAGGTGATGGTGGGTACGTTGCTCGTGTCTTCCGAGGGACCGTCGTGTGGAAGATTGTGGATACTTGGGACGTATCACCTCTGTATTATAGAGTGTGACGTAGTTTATGCTGACTCATTTTAGGGTAGTAGCCTGAGGGATCGCTGATGTCATTGCTTTCAACGGGCACGCAACTGTCGTTGGGTGAAGTGACTATCGGCCTAGATGGCTACGGGGGCTGCTGCCCTGCTTTTATGGCGACGGAGTTGGTGTTGGCACGTGCAGCTCGATGACCCTGCGGACTTCAGTTCGGATCTGTTGATTGTCTGACCCTCTGTGTGACGGATATGTTCGACTGACCTTGATAGGTAGTGATTGCACGAGCTCGTGCAGCCTGTGTGGCGGCCAGGAGGATCGCGCGTGGCCTGTGTGGTAGCGATGATGGACTGCCGATGATGTTTCTGGCATGTAGCTCGATTGGGCACCTATCGAGTGAGATTCTGTGCGATCTGTGTGGTGGTGGTGATGGACCGACCTGAGTGACAACTCTGCCGGTGTGGTGGTGAACCACGATGTTTTCATATCTGATTCTATCTGCGCGGAAGTGTGAACGCCTCCTCACCAATTCCTTTGGCTTGTGTAGCCACGTGTGGGGATGTGTTGTGTACTGCCGCTGGACCGTATGTGACTACAGTAGGTCTCCATGGAGACCCGTTGTTGTTGACCGTGTGGCACCAGTGTTTGTGGACTGTGCGTCCTATGGGGCGGCGGTGTTGTTGTGGACCGTGCAGCCTGTGTGGCGGCGGTGGCGATTGTGGACCGCGCGACCTGTGTGGCAGTGGAGACGATTGTGGGACGGATGTCCGGTTTTACCCTTTGAGAGAATGTTGTTTTATTGCGTTGTATCATGTCATACTATACTAGTATGATAGGGCATATAGGTGAGCTTTTCATACAATGTTTCCTTATGGGAACTCAAACATTGTTATTATGTTTATTTTCAGGACCGCAGTAGGTTCCGGCGGGTGGTGACCAATGGAGATTGCACTTTGGGACCGGATCATGTTGTCTGTCTATTTTAGGTTGTTGTGATTACATGTTTTATGTAATCCGCACATGAAACTACGAGTAACTTGTCCCCTAGCGTTGCCGAGTTAGATTGAGAGGAATAGAATTTTTTTCCGACCGATTTCCACCAGTAAAACTCACTAACAAACCGCACTACATGGTCGACCGAAACAACTCTTCGGGTCGACCGGCCATTAAGTTAACTTAAGTTCCGGTCAGACGAAGTCAACGGGCGGTCGACCGTTTAGATGGTCAACGCCCCCAACCGATTTACAACAGTGCTTTCGGTCGACCGGCAAAGGGGACCCGTTCGACCGAAAACACCCAGAGCCTTCTCCCCTTGCTAAAATGTACCACCGGTCGACCACTCCTAGAGTATCGTCCGACCGGTGCAAGGGTTTTTGCCCGAATCACAATACGTCCGGTCGACCGCGCCAACCCGCCGGTCGACCGTTGCAGAGCAGAAAAGCTGCTGCAAGGTTCTCGACGAGCCTTTCGGCCTACCGTCGGCCACACCAATCCTCGCAAAGGCTAAAAGAGGATTAAACTAAAGTTTGGCATACCTTTAAGGCTTGAAGAAGCCTTCGAAGAACCCCGGCGAGCTCTTCCTCGCCAAAACTCTTCTTCTCCGGCGAAAACCCGAACACGATCGCCTCGACTCCGGCAAACTCCTGATCTCCTCTGAGCTTCGCCGGCCTCGCCTCCGCGTCTTCCTCAGCTGGATGAGAAGGATCGAGAGAGAGAAAGAGACACGCGTGAGAGAGTGTGAGTGACGAGTGAGGGAGAGAGAAAACAAAATCTTATATACCTCTCCTCCTTCAATCTCCACCATCCACCACATCATCTCCCATCAATCCCAGCCATCCATCTCAACCCATCTCATCATCCTCTAATCTACCACCTAAAACACAATAAACCCAATTAGCAAGGGTTAGGATGTAACAGAAACTCATAACATATGTTTATCATGTCTCGGTGAAAATAGTGTTACATCACCTTCAATTTGGAACCGCAACCCACCTATCCCAAGTGGGGTGAGTATCGGAGGATTATGGATTATCAAGAAAAGTAAAAAGTATGAGTAACTTGTGACTACAAATGTGTCAATTTGCCGGAAAGAAAAATTGAATCGAGAACACTTTGATATTTACTAATGAATTACATCCATCCACCATCCAAATTTTCCCTCAACATTCCTCATCACAACCATCGCCAAATTCTATTAAACCATTTAATCCACTAAAAATAGATAAATATATAATTTATTTGTTCGAGGCATTTAACATATTAACCTCACTCCTAAAACAAAATATGCTACGCATGTAAATCTAAGTGCTAGGGTCATGTGTAGGTAAAGAAAAAAAATGTAATTTGATGTATTAACTCTTGTGGTCAAATTTTACTTACTTATAATAAAAGCAAAAAGGAAAGTTTATAAATATTCGTATTAAGCTTCCAAAGAAAATCTTTGATGGAGACGTTAATTGCAATCTCAGAAGTTGAACATGCGACATTTTGTTATTGAAGCACTTTGTACACCGATGAAGTATCAAAGATGTTTTTAATTCTTTAACACAAGACAATTACAAATAGCTAAACTACCAAACTAACCCAAACCCAAAGATCAAAATTCACCTACAACCAACACCATCACACAAACCAAAATCTTGACAATACCAAAGAAGCAAAAAATGATACTATTTTTCACCATTTTGTATTGAAATGGACCAAATCAAAATAACTCTCTAAACCATATGTATTTCTTATGTATTGTAAAATTACAAACAACCAACCATGCATCATGCATCGAATCAATTGATCAATTAGAAACAACATCACTGATTATCAAACAAGTGAAGAAGAATATTAAACCTGAGCGGAGACGGCGTTGAGCCACGCATCGCAAACGGAGCCACCGTGCCAGACAACGGCGTTCCACGTCTTCCTCAAAGACCCCGACTCCGACGTGTTGGTCTCACTGCCATCATCTCTGCCCTCCAAAGCCATGTCGTATGTTGTCATCACCGCCAACAAGAACAAACACTGCACTGGTGAGTGAGTAGAAGAGTGGAGAGATAAAGGAAGCGAGGGAAACAAGAACGACCAGAGGAGAAAGATTGAGAGAAGGGTGGTTGGTCGGTTGGTTGTTTGACGCATGTGTCATGTGTGTCTACTACTCTACTTTCACAATCAAAACTTGGAGTTCGATGAATCAAGTAATCTATTGTTTTAAGCAGAGCAACTAACGAGTGAGTTAGAACTGATCTTCTTAAAAATAGAAAGACAAGTCAATAGAACCTACTCCATCCAACCACACCGTCGCGGACAAAACTTGAAAGCCGACGAAGCAAGTAACCCAAATATTTTGAGCACAACAGCTAACGAGTGAGTCCGAAGTCCAAACTAATCTTCTAAGGAATGGAACTACAAATCAACAGATCTACCAAAACTTCACTGTGACTTTCAAAACTCATATACCAACGAATGACATTACGAAATTCAAAATGCTCCAACCATCAGATCAGACCTACCAGATACTGATAAGGCTTTCCAGTGCTAAAGACTCTACAAACTGCCAAGAATCATGTTTAGTGAAAACAAAGAAATACGTGGGAAATATTGTTTAACCACACACAAATGCATCTTTGATTAGAGAAAGTATATTAACCATGAACCTTCCACCACCAAAGACCATTTTCAACATTCAGTTGTTTCTTGTGGCACCTTGACACTTATAAAGCCTACAAATAGAAAAGCTTAGAAGTAAACAATATGTAAATCTAATCTCACATATGGCAAGCACTTTGAGAGTAAAAACATGACTTGAGGACGAGATGGAGACGATTCAGTAACAAATGAGTGCACTTGCAGCCATGTAACCAGATCCGGGATTTCTGCAAAATAAACACTTCGAGTTATAACAATTAACAAATGATGTCTATTTTTCAGTATTGTACTGAAGTTATTGAAGCTAATTAGCATACCAAGAAGGATTCTCAGCTGAAGACAGCTTAGCTCCTTCTAGTTTTCAATAGTAGACTACTCATTTTAGAACCTAAAATGTGAAACCAAGATATTGCAGATGCATACACACACAAAATGCCAAAGAGAAAACGATACACGCGAGAACTTCCATTTTCTTTTCTTTTTTGACCATTGCAGGAACTTCCATTTTAGCTGCAGAGAAATCAATTATCACAGTGCAAGAGACTTACCATGTTGAGTGTTGTGTGCAGAGGAAAATCCATATATAACATATTTTGTGCCAGCTGTTGTATTTGTTGCGTATCTATAAAAAAATTAGAGCCCTCCACAACTGGCAGTAGGTTAGTCAAAATCCTTCATCCAATTATTTGTACATGCCATGGTCTAGAATAACTGCATAAGTCGGAGAATAAAGGAATTAATTTCGAAGTTCAACCACAAAGTTGACATGGTGACATTTCACAAGCACAAACTAAAACTTTTGTACCTAGAGAGAAATTGGCGGTCCCTTCTGGAGAAACAAGTATATTACCGGGATGTGGATCTCGATGCAGAAAACCATCAACAAATATCATTTAAGAAAATGCATCCATTAAAGCTTTTGCAACCTACGCAATAGCACAATAGCTGTGTTATGCCAGTGGTCTTACTAAAGTTTCAGGTGTTATAGATTTGACTTTTGTTTACTCGGTCCCGAATCAAAATGATTGCTAATTTGCGGTATAATCGTCCCGTATTAGCTAATATTTGCTTCCGAATTATCATCTTCTGCAATTAACTGGGAGATTGAGAATCCATAGTATTACTCTTATTTTTTAGCACACATAGTAGAATTCAAAA
The DNA here is from genome assembly GCA_963682175.1 of Triglochin maritima. Lineage (NCBI taxonomy): Eukaryota > Viridiplantae > Streptophyta > Magnoliopsida > Alismatales > Juncaginaceae > Triglochin > Triglochin maritima. The sequence continues at coordinate 62,507,782 of OY821770.1, forward strand.
TCACAATCTCTACAAACAAGTGAAGTGTGTTAATATGCATTATTCAGACATCATATATAAATAACTAATTCAACCATATAACATGGTTCATATGTAAATGGCCTTGTTCCCATGCCCGTTGTTGTGTAGTTCGGTTCATCAACCATGAGTTTTTTGTGTGGCCACCATGACTAACTGACCAAAATCGTTTAGCTAGAAGCTAGTAAGTAGTGATAGACTTGCCTTTTATAATCACCAACAAAAGTTTCTTGTTTAATCAATTCGGGACTATTATTGGGTTGCTACACAACATGTTAGACCCCTCCAATAATGAAATTTCTACTTAGAACTACAACTTTCAATTTTCCATTCAAGCAAACCTAACACAAAACAATGACATGCTATAATCACATTCTTACTGTAACAAAAAAAAATCTCAACAACATACAACATGCAAGCACCTGTAATTTTTATCACATATATGGAGAGATTTTTTTATTTTTTATTTTGCAGCATAAATCAGTTCCTAATCCAAATTATTACTCTCATTTTTTAGCACATATAATAGCACTTCACTATTGGGTACACAAAATTATTTGAAATAGTACAAGCTAACCTTCAGGGAGTCTATACCTGACTGCATGAGAAAATCCAGATCAACCTAAATCAAGGAATGCCTTGGTCAAAGAAGCATGCTTTGAGTCTTAATTCAGCAAGAGAAAGATAAGCAGATGCCAACCTTGTGGCCATGGCAAAATGGCATTGTCAACACCTGTGGTCATCTCCTGCATAAGAGCGAACAATCACATTCTTTTTGGCATGACACTGTGCCATGAAAACAACTTTCATGGTGAATTTTGACACTTCCAACCTACGATGAAATCAGAAGTACATTATGACCCAGAATATGAATAGTTGAGCGTAAATACCCAAAAGACAGAAGGGACTTTGATAAGAGGGTTGTGCCTAAAATTTCTGGCAGTTCTTTCAGCATTTCTTGCCTCCTGAAAAAAATCTGTTGGAAAAACATTCAAAATCACCGGTAAATTGAAAATAAGATGTACTTCCCGAATTTTTTTATTTTAATAAAAAATTAATACAAAATTAAATTTTAGGTAAATGGGAGAGAATTTCAAGATATACTCCCCTCGGACCAATACACCTCTCGGACCTACCAAGTCTGAGGGGAGTATCTCAAAATTTCTCTGCCATTTACCAAAATATTAAATTTTGTATTAATTTTTTATTAAAATAAAAAATTCGGATGTAGTTCTACAACTGAATTATTTTTAGGATATTAAGTAAAGGCCAAGTCAAGGACCCAATACCTTAGAATCCAAAAAAGTTTCCTTAATGAAAAGAATAATCACAATTAAGAGGTAGAAAATAAATAATAGAGTGCAGTTACATGCTAATATTTTAAGAAGAATACTTTTGACATACATATTATAACTGGCACTTTAGTTCAAATGCATTTCAAATACAAAACCAATTAAAAAACTGGAGTTTCATAGTGATGACAGCTGATACCAAGTTCCAAAGTTATTGTTCTCTCAAATTCTGAAACCACCCTTTCAAACTTGTAATCTGGAAAAAAACTGCAAAGAAGAATAATAACTTCATTGAACGTGAATCTTATAGTTTATAGATGCAATACCAACACTAAGGTTACAACCTTAGACGTGCCTGATTCATTCTCCTAGGTAGGCGTCATAACGAACTCAAACTTTGATATTTATAATCTCAATTTTGTTTGACATTTGGATCATTTTTTTCCGGTTTGTTTGGCGTTTGAATCTACCTTAAAAACACGGATTTATACAATGCTCTTTTGTGGATTCAAGTCACACTACCTTGATTCATTGCTAAAATAGAATGGTCGGCAAAATGATATGGGAGTTGTAGAGTTAAAACTAACATTTCATGGACAAAAGATTAATTACAAGGTCCAGATCAAAAGGCTCTTAACCAATAAAAGTATCAAATTTATTAAGTATGTGGAGTCCTAACAACATACCCACACAACTAAATTTGAGAGAAAAGCCATCATTGTAATGTCCAATTTTCTAACCCAGGTGTTGTCCCTAAAAGCAACAAGAAGAATAACTTATGGCATTGTTGAATGAAATTAATCAGAAGCCAAACGTATGCAGCATTGATTCCCAATAGGAGTTTCTCTATAAAGATTTAAAATAGATTGGCTGTGCTACTGATCAAAAAAAAATGATTGGTTGTGATTAATCTCATCTGATAAATAAGGTTGCATTTGGCTCAAAGATTGCTGAACAAAAATTACGTACACTAGAGACAAGTCCTGTCCCAAGTTCTTTATTAGCACTTGTTCGTTGTCCTCAAAACAGTATGGAACAGCCTAAAGAAGCACAAGCAAAAAAATGAAGCAAGAATCCAATAAAATCGTAGAGTATCTTAAAAAAAAAAAAAGTTGCAAACACCTTATCTTGCAATGAGTAAAGAACGGAAGTGTATTCTTTTAAAATTTGTCGCAAAGACAAAACAAATTGTCCAGCTTTTAAGTAAAAACCTATGTTTGTTACACACAACCTCAATATCCTCCTGGTTGACAGTAGATGAACCTGAGGCACAACGTAAACAAACAAAAAAGAGTTTAATGTCGGATATCCATATATACACCCATCATTACTTTCTCAACACTACCAACAACAACAGTTACTCTAGTCAGAAAGCTTAAGATAAAATATAATTCCAAATGATAAAAAGTTCCTTGATCACAACAACAAATCAAATGATCAACAAGCTGGATGGTTTAGTACCCTTATGTGAGCTATGTGGTGACAATAGGTAGTTGATCAAACAGTTACAATAGCAACATACTGTTATTTTAAAGTCACATCATAGCAACGCATCACGCAAGTCCATATTTTCCTATCCTCCCAGTTTACAATGATCTACGCAGATACACATGAACTGGATAATATGCATTTCTTTGTAGAACTTCAAACCATCGATAATTGGTGGTTCACAAATGACAATCCTTCTAAAACTCAACATTAATTTACGCCTCATGTCAAAGGAACACAGTACTAAGATTTCCCCACTCAACCTTAGAACAATGTGTTCCTAAAGAAAATTCAAACCAACACATTACTTCACGATCATACATGCAAAGAACATCCGGAACAGAATATTCAGCTGCATAATCACACCAATCCACACCTCCCCAACATCAACATCTATCCAAATCTAAGAAATGCACAAAGACACCGTAGAAATACGAATGTAACACATACAAAGAACAATACATCACTCCATGTACAAGACAATATACAAAAAGAACACATAAAAAGAACAATACATCACTCCATGTACAAGACAATATACTAAAAGAACACATAAAAAGAACAATACATCACTCCACATACAAGACTATATACTAAAAGAACACATAAAGAACAATACATCACTCCACATACAAGACTATATACTAAAAGAAGACATATAAAGAACAATACATCACTCCACATAGACAATATACTAAAGAACACAAATAAAGAACAAAACATCACTCCACATACAAGACAACATGCTAAAAGAACACATAAAGAACAAAACATCACTCCACATCAACTCAAAAATTTCAGCCAAAAACAATAAAAGAAAGAAATAACCCAATTCAAACGCATTCCAAGGAATAGATCAGGACAACACCAAATACATACCAAAAAAATCAACTCCAACATTCAAACAAAGCAATACATAAACAAAAGCTCTTGATCACTCCAAGATCAATAAGTAGTAAAACCAAAGGACGGAAAGATAGCAAGAAGATAACATAATTTTAAGAGAAGATGGAAAGGGACTTGTACCTGCTGTGTTCCATTGACGATCACTCACAAGAATCTGCACAAAATATAAATGAGATAGGGAGAGAAAGGACAAACAAACTCACACTTACCACTTCCATGTCCGTCAAAAGTTCACAATTTAAACATCCAACACAATCAATCAAACCATATATCAAGAAAAAAGATCCAACAATTCAACAAGACAATACAAACCCTCATCAATCCAAAAACATATCAAGAAAAAAATGATGATGTACAAGATGTGCAAACAAAACAGGAACAATACCTTAGTCCATATACAAGACAAAATCCAAATAATTCAAAAAAGAAGCCCAACCAAACAATACAAAGCAGAAACAACACCAAATTCATACCAAGCAATACAAGACAAAGAAAACTTATATCAAGAAACAATGTTCTCGCGTTAGAGTTTCTACAACTCTTTAACATAGAAACTAGCAAAGATTTTGGAAGAATTTCTCCAAACCTCTTTTGAAAATCCCTCGTGCAGATCGAAAGTTCTCAACAGAATGAAAGCAAAATAACTGAAAATTGAGAAGAGTGAGAAGAAAAAAGCAAAAATTGAGAAGAATATTGAAAATCTACCTCATCTCCAGTGTTGTTCTGAGGATCTCTTCCGAGGATTTCTGCAAATAAAAAATACGGAAAGAAAGCAAAAAACAACAACAAAAAATTGAAAAGAGGATCGAAATGTACCTTACTTCCCCTGTTCTAGCAAGATCCCTCGCGAAGATCAACAAAACATAAATTAAAAAGGGAAAAACCGAGACAGAAAAAGAAGAGAGAGAGAGCTCATCCGATCAGTCCACAAAACAACGAAAAAGTGAAAAGAAGATCAAAACTCAAAATCCACAAATCATAAACAAAAGGAGTAAAACAGAGCGGATCCAAACGTCTGAGAAGAAAATCGAATGAGAATGAGTTAAGAAAGCAAACGAGGATAGATGCGTTTCGTAGATCTCAAACAAGGATTTCTGTAAATAATAAAAAGTGAGTTAAGAAAGCAAGAAAATAACCTCAGATTGAGAACAATATCGAAATCAACAAATAAGAAACAGAAACAGAAACAGAAACGAAGAAGAAGAAGAAGAAGAAGAAGAGAGAGCTTACCTGACCTGATCACTCCACTTCCGGTTCTGACAGAAAAAAACTAGTTAATCCAAACACGTATCAAGAAAAAAATGATTGTATTCATTAACCTCACAAAATAGGAAAAATAAATAAATCAAGAGCACTACGTCAGTCCACACTTCACATACAAAAACAATACAAAATATGATCAACTTAAAACTTTAGGCTAAGCTAGACAAGACAACTAAAGAAAATGGGGGGGGGGGGGGGGGGGGGGGGGGGGGGGATTCTGAGAAGAGGAAAACCACTTGTACTTGTTGTGTTCCATTGAAGACCAATCGCAAGTATTCGCACAAAACATAAACCAAAATAGGAAAATCAAGCGACGAAACAACTCACGCTTACATAATCTCTCCTCTATCTTGTCTGGAGAAACCCTAAATTCTTGATTTCAACAGATCGTAAACAAAACAAGGGTAAGAATGCAAGAAAGTAACAACCATTTTGAGAGTAAATTGAAATTTGACAAACATTAGTAGAAAGTATTGCATTTAATTTTTACAAATCAGAATGAAGGGAAGACAACAAAGCAAGGAAATAACAATGATTCGGGAAGAGGAGCGTATCTACCTGCATCTCCCATCTTCTGGCTAAAATGTCAACATAATGGAAATAACAAAACAAAAAAGGAAAAACACCAGATTTGTTTTTTGAGAAGAGTGCACCCTCATGCGAAGATCACTTCTGATATCTACAAATCAGAAGCGAAAGAGAACAAAACAAAAAAATGAGAAGATAATCAAAATCTACCTCATCTCTTGTGTTCTTGCAAAGATCTCTCGTGAGGATTTCTGCAGATTGGAAAGAAAATAAAGGAATGAAAGCAAGAAAATATGTATGGTTGTGAATCTTGTGATAAGAAGTTCAGAATTATTAAGGATTGGAATTATTTAAAAGGACTAGAAAAAAAATCATTTTTTGTATTAAAAATAGGGACGGGTAATGGTTGAAAGTCTAGTAAAATTAAGAGTCTTGATCATCTGAATGATATATGTCGTACTAAAATTAAGAGAAACTGAAATCACGTCATACTAGTTGAAAAAAATGTAATATGATAATCCAAAATTTACAATGTAATGTGCCAACTAGATAGTTGATGTTAAAAAAGTTGAAAGATAGTAGCTCAAAAAGATAGTGTTAATTGTGCTTAACGATGGTGCTTCTCACTTTTTTCTTTGCGGATAACAATAAAACTTCGACATAGGCTTCTCACATGAACCTAAATATAAGATTTCAAATGCTACTCTTATTTGAAGGCAAGATATTCTACTCAAAAGTCCCTTAACATATAAAACAGTAAGGAAAATCCACCATAAAATGGAATGTTGCTAATAAAGTCCTCCATTAATTAATGACAAAATGTGCCCAACACAAGCACACGTCTAGAAGGTCAAGGAGAGGTGGTCTCCGTAAGAAAAGGTTCCAGAGAGAAGCTTTTTTCCCTCGGACCTCCTTACCAACTTATTACTTCCGACGTACAACCTACAAGAGGAAACTAGTGAAAAATAAGATAACGGTGAAAAATCAAATTTGACAAAGAAAATGTACACAGCATAGGCAATGACATGATGCACACAAAAGTACTACTCAATTAAAGATCATCATTTTATGCATTCTTGATTTGACATGAGGGTACAAAGGAAAAGATGGAAAATAAAAAAATCACAGAAGTGTTATCAAATAAGCAAAAGTCTACAGGAGCCTAAGGAATGGAAATGTTTGCGTTAAGATATCAACTTTGCTCTTTTAGAGACTAGAAGTATGGCAATTGGGACTGTCAAAACAACGTATTGAATTCAAGACAAATAATTCGAAAGCAATACCATACTGTCAGTGGCACTGTGGCTTTCAGATATATATCAAAATTGAATTTGTTGGCCAAAAAAGATAGATTTATATAAAGAGGAAAGAATATTACCTCAAGAAGATTAATTTCTAATTGTCTCCAATAAAACAGAATAATCTCAGTCAAGGACTGGATCGTACCTACAAGAAACACACTCCTCTTGATCTTATACGCTACAAAATTTAGATCTTCAGGAAAAAAAGCCCAGCGTCATGAATTTACAGTTTTATATGCTATCAAAAAACCTCCAGACGGTAGTTCTAAAGAAATAAATTATGAAGGTATCTCAGTTGTGTTGGCAGCCATAGGAGGTTTCGCTAAAGGTGACGTTTTAGGTGATGGAAAAAGACAGACAGGTGAAGGATTCTTATGTCCTGTTTATATGTCATGGAAATCGTGAGAGAATAGATTTTGTGGCCAACTAAAACGCATTGGAAATAGGCTCGAACAACTTCCTGGTATTAATTTTTTTTATAACATTTTATTGTCCCATGTGGTTTTACTTATAAACATTTAAATATATATTCAGAAAAAAAATGATGTTTGTGTAAGATATATCGACTAAGATTCAAGAGAAAAAATATCCCAAAAGATACATCCATCTTATAGGCAAAAATATATTTAATCAAAGAAAGAGCACCAATTGACAATGACCACTTTTCTAACCAAAACCTTATGAGTTCTTAATTTTAGTTATAAATAAATCTATAAGACATATCAAACAAACCAAAGTTGCCAATCGGACAATGATTAGTTATATATAACACAAACCAATCAAATAGCTTGTAGTCAACATATGTCGAAAGGTTGGACGCCAGCGAGGTCTTTGCCGTTGCTAACGAGGTCAGAACCGTCGCCAAAGGGGTTCTAGTGGTTGTGGTAGTCAAAGGTGATATTTGGATGAAATGGAGGTGGAGGTAGGATTTCCAACTTTCCCATGGTTTCCAGTGGGATGATCTGGCAAATTTATTTCTGAAAGTCTTTTTAGTTTATGAAAAATATGGTAATATATTTTCACTCTCACTAGGTTGCACAAAAAAGGAATTTAGATTGTTAAATGGATTTGATGGCAATTTTCCACTCCCAAGTTGTTTCCATTTCCCTGGTCTAGGACTGTTTAGAAGGATGAGGGTGATAAGTTTCCATTGTCAAGCCTTTAATGTCATATCTGCAAATCCTAGATGTTCACCAATTACAACTGAATCCTTTCTTATTGGGGAATTTCCAACACTCATTGAGAAAGTATAATTTTATATTTGAGTAAAAACTGCAAATATGGACAATTTCATTTTAAAAAAGGAAATACAATTGAGATTAAAAAGCCCCTCAAGAATAGTGGACGGTTTAAAAATACCACCAAACAAATCTTACCTGCATATTTAGTTCTGTCGCCCAGTACTCTGATGCTAGCCTTTTTGAACTTCTCAATTCCCTACTAATCTATCCAATAAATTTGAAGATTATTAGAGATTGAAATATAGTAAACAATTGATTCGGCATCATAGAACGAAAATGCAATTCTATATAACACTTTAAGCACATGTTCTGAAAATATACACAAAGACTGTATGATTCATTCAGGCAAAATGATAAGAAAAACAACACAAGTTTCTTAATTTCTTAAAAAACCAAAAGCATGATGGATGAAATTGTGCTTAATAATTTATCAGATGCATGGAATTACCTTAACTAGTTGTTCTCACAAATCTTGCACCTAAGAAAATATTCCCACCAAAATGGCACAACATATTTTCTTTCTTCTTGTCTTTAGCACATCAGACCATTAGCACATCATACAACTCCTGACAAATGGAAAGACGGACAAACCAAAATGAAGTAGGAAAACAAAGATTATTGAGCAACTTGTAAATCATTCAGCAGTTGAAAGATAGACAAACACTGGGTTCACAATCTATCTCAATTTAAAGTCATGGAAGGAAAGAAAACAAAGTAAAAGGTAAAAGTTTGCTATAAGCATACACCCATCATTTTTGTATGGTTTTACGTGAACATGAATGACCAACATGCGCAAGAGCAAGTGTTCTGGTTGCCAATTCATCGATATCTTCTATTTTGACATTTCCGAACCATGGTTGTGGAGCTCCGTTGACCTAAATACAATACCAGAAAGAAGTTCATATATCATTCTTGCAACCCGTAGGATGACAAAACTAAGTGGAGCGTGAGGATGTCTGCAAAAGTTATGAGTATGATAGTATCACCTACACAACACCTTTCAAATAGAGGCATAAAAACATCAGCACCATAGTTGTCATAGTTTCAACGTCCCTCTGCTTTCGTGTTAAATTGTACAACTGTGTGTATGTAAGAACTGAAGAAGAAACATATAAATGTTAAACAATTATCTAAATGGCAAAATAAGAACAATTTGATGCATCTCATTGGCCAATATATAACACAACACTTAAGCATGTTTACATTGATAAACACAATGTTGCAAATTTCATTGCATGCAGAATCATCATTTGTAACAAGCAAAGCAGCATCGTACCGCCTATGTGATCGAAATGGATCTCCCATTTCCCAGAAATAATCCCTGCTTTACAAACTTAAAAACAATATTATCTTCAGGTGTACAAATATGATGTCTTTTAGAAAGTTATCAGATATGTGTCACTTAACCTGTAACATCCCCTTGATAACATATTTGTTGCAAATAAAAGGCGACAGGAAACTAGAGAAAGTACCTGACAATTTTATGACATTGACATATATTTGATAGGCAATGTCGTCGTCTACGTAAACAATCACGCAATTACTTGCAAGCAATTGCAATTTTACAAGATCACATATGTAACATCGTTGTCATCATGATGCCACTCTTGTATCCAAAAAGGATACCAAATAACTTGACTCACATAATGCAAGTCCAAAGAATTTTTTTGTAAATTATGTGCAGTTGTTTTGTGCAAAAACAAAAATAATCATGCAAAACCAAGTGGTGCTTGTGTGTGTACTAGTTCAAGTTAGCATTATTTGTTACATGGTAAAAAGTGAGATTGTATTTATATTTTTTTTGTTAGTAACAAACAGTAACACTTAGTATTTTCAGCGAACAAATTCCAAAACATCCATAACAAAGTACATATTAAAAATGACGTACTATGATACCTCAATATGTTTGTTGCTCATGTCCACAACGTAAGCTGAATGATTTTGTAATTAGAACCTTGAAACTTGACAAGCAAACCAAGATAAGTAGCAAAACCTTATATCTAACTTTTTTATACAGTAAATAGTTTCAAAAGTAAATCTTTTTTTGGAAGAAAAGTATCCTCACTATTGTGGTCTTGTAGGGGCAACACCAATAAGTCTTACAATTTTTGAGAAAACTTCATCACGTCGTAACATTGGCAGAGCTCTCCAATCTCCATTAACATGTAAAACAGCATTTCATGCATAAACATCTATTTGTAAAAAATCAATCATTTCCAAAAAAAAACTTTCACTAGCAAACAAGATGATCTTAACAAGTTCCAATATTTACTAATACAAAATGATCTTACCAAGGTTTGATTGCATGGACTAGAATTCTTAGTGAAGTATTGCGATGGAATTTGTCAGTAGAAAATTTTCCGAACCCTCAGGTAGGCATTTTTGAGTTAATAAAACTAAATATCCTAAGTTCTGGTATAACTCTCCTTCGGCTCCTCACAAAGTTGTCTATTGTCACTAGGAGGGGATGGAATCTGTACATCTAGAGAAGACCTTACTTTCTTCTATCAATGGGACTTTTTGTTCATCTGCTCAAAAATCCAAGCATTTATCAACAAAAGCACAACTAAATCCAGAAGCATATATGAAGAGCGACAAAGCTAAGTATAGATTTACCAAGTATATAACCTAGTCAATCTGAGATAAGAAAATTATGAAACCGACTTCAAAAGTCGTTGGTGAGCACGGAGCTAGTGTTTTTTTTACAAATGTTGTCGTTCTAACTTTTAGTTTAAAAAGACAAGTATATGTTGTAGTCCAATTTGTTAAAGAAGCAACCTCATAATAATAAAAAATTAAAAAGAAAGGAGAAAATAAATGCTAACAAAGATTCTTTTCACGAAACAAATAATATTTATGAAAGAAATCATGGTCTTCCTTTGGCAATCAAGTTACCTCTCAGTAAATTGAAAATTTAGAAACGGATGTTTGAAATAAATACCATTGAAGAAAGCATTAATGCATGATCAGAATTGGTTGGATACAAAAGCTAAAAACCTAAATGTAAAGCATGGGACACTTCAACTCAAAAAACTTTGAAAAAGGGAATACCTTCTTTCAAACAAAAGTGACTTTGTCAGTGAAGATGTCCTAGTTAAGTACAACAATATGAAATCATTGAATTAGTAATCTTACCTCTATTACAACATGAACTACGGATTAATCCTTGATGTGAAACATATATAATTCGTTGTTCTAGGAACTGATTATTTCACCACAAAAACTAGGTTATATAATACAAATAATCTGCACAACCAAGATACAAACTAACCTTATGCAGCGATTATTTGTCTCTTAACAGTTCCGCATTTGACTTGCACAGTAACGAAGCAAGTTTTTCCACTAGCATGTTCCTGGATTTTATGTTTGGAAATATTAATCAGGGAACACATCCAAATTCCGTACTTGTATAATGCATAAACATTTAATACGTTTAGTCATACTTGCAAAAGAAATTCGGTACATTGGAGCAAAGATAATAAATTTCAATTGAGGAATAAATTGAAACACTTCCTGTATGTTTAATTAATTAGTAAGTTTGTGTAAATTCTTGTAATTTTCGAATGTGTTAGGGCTCCAGACTTTCTAAAGGCTGCGAAGAATCATTTTTAATCTTACAAAAGAAGGATCTTTTATTATAGAAAAGTATACAAACCACGAGCCTTCCACCACCTTGCGACAGATCAGCAATTTATAAAGCCTACAAATACAAAAGTTCATAAGTATTATCGGAGTTTTAATGTCACATATGCACGCACTTCAGATTAGGAACATGAATGGAGGATGGTATAGACAATTTAAGATCCAAGACAAGTAATAGTTGGAAAATTACAAGTAATAGCATGGATTGCTTTAGGTCTCTCCTTGAGCTTCTCACACAAAGCTGTCTATGCTCAGTGGTAAAAGGATCGGGTAGGATATTTACATGTAAGGAGGAGTTTGATGGTAGAGAGAAGAACGGAGTGGAGTTTGATGTTGGATCGTTTGCAGATTTTCTTGTGGAGGTACTGATTATATATGTTTGTTTCGGTACAAATCATTGATTGTGACAAAAAGATATCACACTTGATTTTGAGATGATTGATTTTGGTATATTTAACTTGGGACATTTGATATAATTTGAAGTAGTGATATTTACTACAGGGAAGATCTTTCACTTTCTTGTACCAAGCTACTATTGATGGGACAAAACTAAATAAAAAAACATACATAAAGAGATAGATCTACTCAATCAGTCCCAAAATAACTCATAAAGATGTTTCACATGCTAAAGAACAATGAAATCTACAAACAAAACTAAGCATAACTCATGGATCAACAAGACAACACAAACCAGATACCATTCGCCACTAGTCCACGTCGATACAAAGGGGGAAATCATTGAGAACACATATATACAGAAAATAGAACAAAACAGAATCAAGATCAAGATTTCAATGAAACAAACATAATAAAAACAAATAACCATCAATCCAAACATATATCAAGAAATTGATCCAGAACATTAAAGTCCACAAACCAAACCAAAATAAGCACCAATCAAGTCAAAGCTTTCAACGAAATGACACAGAGAGAAACACTAATCAAGCCAAACAAGTATCAAGAAAAAATGATTGTATTCATTCTAAATGCACAAAAAATTGAAAAGCACGCATATCAACAAGAGAACAATACATCAATCCACACTCCCTATACAAGACAATACAAAAAAATTGATCAACTCAAAATTTTCAACCACGCAACAAGACAAAAAACCCAACCCAGACATATTTAAAGAAAATGATTGTGTTGAACATTGACCAACATCAAGATTCATCAAAGCAACCAAGACAATAACAACCCAACCCGAACATATCCAAAGTAAAAGATCGTGAACATCAATCAACTCCAAGTGTTTAACAAAGCAATACAAGAGAGAAACAACCCAATCCAACCATAGTTAGAAGAAATTATCATACTGAACATTTATCAACTCCGAGATATTCACAAAGCAACGCGACTAAATTAACCCAATTCAAATATAGTTAAACGAAAACATCAAAATACACATTAGTCAACTTCAAAGTTTAACAAAACAATACAAGACAAAAACAACTCAATCGACAAATAGTTAAAGAAAAATCATAATGAAAATTAATCAACTTTGGATTTCAATAGATCAATACAAGACAAACAACTCAATCCAAACATAGTTAAAGGGAAAGATCGTGATGAACATTAATCAACTACAACTAACAATAAAGCAGAAACAATTCAATCCAAACATAGTTAAGGGAAGACCATAATGATCATTAATCAACTCAAACATTTCAACAAAGGAATACAAGACATAAACAACTCAACCCAAACACAATCAAAGTAAAGAAACATAAACAACATTAATCAACACCAATGTAAAGCAATACTGAACATAAACAACCCAACCCAAACATATTTAATAAGAAAAGATCACTATGAACAATAATTCACTCAAAGGTTTCGACAATGCAATACAAGATAGAAGATAAAATTTGGTCAATTAGAATGTACCTCAAGAGAATAGTGAATCGATAGAGAACGCGTGTTTGATCAAGAACAATACATCAATCCAAGCAATTCAATATATTTTACTAGACAATAAGAAATGGGACCAACTTCATCTAAACATATACCAAGGAAAAGATCATGACAACACCAAATTCATACCAACAAAAAACGTTAGCTTAATCAAGTAATGAATACAATACCATACGTAAACAACCCAATCTGAACACCAAACATATTTTAAGTGAAAGATCATAATAAAATAACTCCAATAGTTCAACAAAAAAGGAAAAACTTCAACATATACAATTCAATAAATTTAACCCAACAATAGTAAATTGAAACAACTTGATACAAACATACATCAATAAAAAGATCACTACAAGAAGAAGTTCATACCAAGAAAACATTAGCCAAATCAAGCAGTACAAGATAGAAACAATCTAAACTAAACATATTTAAAGGAAAACATATCAAAACGAACATTAATAAACTCCAAAGTTTCAACAAAGCAAAACAAGACAAAAAAAACTCATCGGTCAAAACGTACATCAACAAACATGTAGATAACCAACAGAGGACACGTGCATGATCAAGAACAATACATCAACCCACACAATTTAAGAAAGTAACCAAACAATACGAAATGGAACCAACTTGGTCCAAACATATATTAAGAAAAATATTGTGACAACACCAATTTGTACCCAAAAGCCATTAACTTAATCTAACAAAACAAGACAATTCAACTCAATCCAAACATGTTTAAAGGAAAAGATGGCAATCAACACTAATCAACTTCAATGTTTTAACAAAACAGTGTAAGACAAGAAAATAAAGTTTGTAATCCAAATGTATATCAAGAAACAAATAGGGAATCAACAGAGAACACAACATGATCAAGAATAATACATGTAACACGTAATTCAAAAAATTCAACCAAACAATATAAAATAGAAACAACTTAATACAAACCCATATATCCATAAAAAGATCATGACAACATGAATTCAAATGTTAGCCTGATCAAGCAATACGAGAAAAATTAAAGCTTCTTGATCAAAACCTACATCAAGATACAACAAAACTGATCACTCGAAACATATATCAACAAGTAGCAAAACTAAAAGAGGGTAATAAATCAAGTAAATAAATAGAAATTTGTGAAGAAGAGAGAAATCAAACAAATCAGAAATTAAAATAGGAAAGTAACTAACCAAGGAAACAACTCACGCTTACCTGATTTTTCCATTAACTCGTCTAGAGAAACCCTACATTTCCACAAATCGGAAGCAAAAGGAAGGAAAGGAAGCAAGAAACGTAACAACAAAATTGGAAACTAAAGAAAATGTACCCATCATGTTCTTGCAACGTTTCCACGCAAGCCAAGCAAGGATTCGGCGAATCAGAAATAGCAATAGGGAAACAACTCACGCCTACCTGATCTCTCCACTTCCTTGTCTGACAAAACCCTAGATTTCTACAGAACAGAAGTAAAAAGAGGAATTAAAGCAGGAAAATAAACACATTGCAAAGCAGAGCAAAATCAGAAACTAAAAAGGGCGAATAAATCACTATTTGTGAAGAGTAGCAAAGCCAAAAGCTACCTGCACCTCTCGTGTCCCTGCATGAAATACATACTTCATTCTGAATTTGAACAAATTAGAAATGAAAATAGGGAAACTAAGCAATGAAACAACTCAAGCTCGTCTGATCTCTCCACTTCCTAGTCTAGTGAGACCCTAGATTCTACAAATAAGAAGAAAAAAGAGGAAAATAAAGCACGAAAACAATGGAGATTTGGTAAGAAAAGCGAAATCTACCTTCGTCGTCGTCTTCCTTTGAAATCAAAAACTAAGATTTAAGAACATGCTATCCAAGAACATACCAATCTTTTCACTGCAATGTCGGCAAAATGTTGAACCGTTTGCGAATGGATGGATACTAAATTCCTATACAAGAATAAAAGTTGAGACTCTTACTATGGACTAATCATTCCCAATGCTCTGAAGAGCCAAAAGAAATTGTTGCAATTGATTAGAGGAATTAAGAAGATCTTGCCAATCCGATGATGCCCTATTCCATCTTTCAAGAGTCAATCTCTCTCGATGCGGCTAACAAATGCCTCTCAAGAATCATTTTCAAAGAAAGTTTGGCAGAACAAGTGAACTACTGGTTACTAATACAAAATACAGACCACTTGTAAACATCCACCATTACAGGCATTTTCAGCCTCAGGGAGTTCCCTGTGGCAACTAGAGACCTGATGATAAGCCAATCTCTCTCACTGCTGCTAACAATTGCCTCTCAAGAATCCTTTTCAATGAAAGTTTGGCTGACTACATAACCTCATGTGCGTTATGGATCAAATAGAGAAGATTGGACATGTGAGCAGTCAATGTAAACACAGCATATATTTTTACTAAATAAGAAACGACCGAGAAGCTACCATTTCATCAATGGCAATGGATCTCACAACTAAAGCATGGGCAAGAGGAGTAAAGGCGGGGGGAAATTGCATGATAGTTGAGAAGATATAAACCCAAAAAGAAGATACTACTAATTTTCACCTTCAATATACCTATAATACAATTTTTCAAAGTAACAATAAGTGCCAGCATCTCAAACGAAAACAAAAAAACTAAATGATTAGAACCGTTACCCAAAAAGATGCCAGAGAAGTGACCAAGAAGCTGCCCTATATTGACCAAGAAGCTGCCCTATATTTTCAACCTTGACACTTATAAAGCCTACAAATAGAAAAGCTTAAAAGTAAGCAATATGTAAATCTAATCTCACATATGGCAAGCACTTGAGAGTAAAAACATGACTTGAGGACGAGATGGAGACGATTCAGTAACAAATGAGTGCACTTGCAGCCATGTAACCAGATCCAGGATTTCTGCAAAATAAACACTTCGAGTTGTAACAATTAACAAATGATGTATATTTTTCAGTATCGTACTGAAATTATTGAAGCTAATTAGCATACCAAGAAGGATTCTCAGCTGAAGACAGCTTAAGCTCCTTATAGTTTTCAATAGTAGATCACTTGTTTTAGAACCTAAAATGTGAAACCAAGATATTGCAGATGCATACACACACAAAATGCCAAAGAGAAAACGATACACGCGAGAACTTCCATTTTCTTTTCTTTTTTGACCATTGCAGGAACTTCCATTTTAGCTGCAGAGAAATCAATTACCACAGTGCAAGAGACTTACCATGTCGAGTGTTGTGTGCAGAGGAAAATCCATATATAACATATTTTGCATGTGCTAGAAACCTAACACGCCTTGGTGCCCCAAGTTTGCCTACTGTAGACCACAACAATCCATTAAAACGTGCAGTAATACCTGTTAGGAATAGTTCTTTACATGATATCGAAAGTAAGCGAAAATAACTTACTCTGCTCGCAGCACCGTGAGGAAGTCAGGTGATAAACTTTCAATGAATAATGATACATCGCCCGTGTCTAGAGCTTAAGCTCCTGCTACGATGTACACCTCTCTTCAATAGGCATCTGCTTCCCAAGAGCTGATTTGCTGAGTACAAAGGCGAAGTATCAAAGTTACCTTACAGTCCAAAAGAGCATGCCTTAACTAGTATCTGTAAACAGCTTGACGGAAACTTACATGATTATAATTTTATGAAAAGTTTTGATATTCTGAATCCAAAGTGTGTCTCTTCATATATTCCTAAGCATAATTTTGCTTCCAAGAAGAAAAAATACTCTTCCATATAATAATAGTATTGTTTATCAAAACCAACTACATTATTATGACGAACCTACAAGATTGTTTACAAGAATGGGCAACACAGCTCATAATTCTGCCAGTAAACATTACAGGAAATACATAGCATATTTACCAACACTTATAAGTTCTGTCAGCTGTTGTATTTGTTGCGTATCTATATAAAAAATTAGAGCCCTCCACAACTGGCAGTAGGTTAGTCAAAATCCTTCATCCAATTATTGTACATGCCATGGTCTAGAATAACTACGTAAGTTGGAGAATAAAGGAATTAATTTCGAAGTTCAACCACAAAGTTGACATGGTGACATTTCACAAGAACTAACTAAAACTTCCGTACCTAGAGAGAAATATTTAATTTTGTATTATTTTTTAGTTACAACAACAACAGAGCATTTTATCCCAAACTAGTTGGGGTAGGCCAAATATATAAAAAAATCGGATGTACTTCTACAACTGAATTATTTTTAGGATATTACATAAAGGCCAAGTCAAGGACCCAATACCTTAGAATCCAAAAGAGTTTCCTTAATGAAAAGAATAATCACAATTAAGAGGTAGAAAATAAATAATAGAGTGCAGTTACATGCTAGTATTTTAAGAAGAATACTTTTGACAAACATATTATTACTGGCACTTTTCTTCAAATGCATTTCAAATACAAAACCAATTAAAAAACTGGAGTTTCATAGTGATGACAGCTGATACCAAGTTCCAAAGTTATTGTTCTCTCAATTCTGAAACCACCCTTTCAAACTTGTAATCTGGAAAAAAAACTGCAAGGAAGAATAATAACTTCATTGAACGTGAATCTTATAGTTTATAGATGCAATACCAACCCTAAGGTTACAACCTTAGACGTGCCTGATTCATTCTCCTAGGTAGGCATCTTAACGAACTCAAACTTTGATATTTATAATCTCAATTTTGTTTGACATTTGGATCATTTTTTCCCGGTTTGTTTTGACGTTTGAATCTACCTTAAAAACACGGGTTTATACAATGCTCTTTTGTGGATTCAAGTCACACTACCTTGATTCATTGCTAAAATAGAATGGACGGCAAATGTAAATGATATGGGAGTTGTAGAATTGAAAATAACATTTCATGGACAAAAGATTAATTGCAAGGTCCAGATCAAAAGGCTCTTAACCAATAAAAGTATCAGATTTATTAAGTATGTGGAGTCCTAACAACATACCCACGCAACTAAATTTGAGAGAAAAGCCATCGTTGTAATGTCCTTCAGTTTTCTAACCCAGGTGTTGTCCTGAAAAGCAACAACAAGAATAACTTATGGCATTGTTGAATTAAATTATCACAGGAGTCATCATAGATTATCGATGGTAATTGGGGTAATGCAAATGCCATTATGTTAATAGACTAATAGTAAGAAATAAAAACGTTATGGCAGTGGAAGATAATCTCAAGAGAATTAATACTTGATGACCTTCAATTATCATAAAAAAATGGTATAGATGGCAAAACCTTCTAATTTGGTCCTGCTTGCAGAGAACCATGATATGGATCATATAGCAACTATACCATTGTCTAGAGAAATGTAAAAAGAAAAAATATATCAATTATAATACAGGCATATCAAGTTCTTCTCTTTCTAACAAAGAGGCGTGCAGAATTAAAAACTTTTTTTTATCGCTCAGACTTGAAAACTTCATTTAGATTTGTGAAAACATAATCTGGCTTAAATTATCATACATACCAATTCATACTGTGAAAGTTACTTCTATATACAATTGCTCCCAGATGATCGTCTCTTTCGGCGATAAAGTCTTTTTTTCTTGCCAAGGAGGATACAAGGATCGTTGATCAAACAGTTACAATAGCAACACATCACGCAAGTCCATATTTTCCTATCCTCCCAGTTCACAATGATCTACGCAGACACACATGAACTGGATAATATGCATTCCTTTGTAGAACTTCAAACCATCGATAATTGGTGGTTCACAAATGACAATCCTTCTAAAACTCAACATTAATTTATGCCTCATGTCAAAGGAACACAGTACTAAGATTTCCCCACTCAACCTTAGAACAATGTGTTCCTAAAGAAATTTCAAACCAACACATTACTTCACGATCATACATGCAAAGAACATCCGGAACAGAATATTCAGCTGCATAATCACACCAATCCACACACCCCCAACATCAACATCTATCCAAATCAAAGAACATGCACAAAGACACCATAGAAATACGAATTTAACACATATAAAGAACAATACATCACTCCACGTTCAAGACAATATACTAAAATAACACATACAAAGAACAATACATCACTCCATGTACAAGACAATATACAAAAAGAACACATAAAAAGAACAATACATCACTCCATGTACAAGACAATATACTAAAAGAACACATAAAAAGAACAATACATCACTCCACATACAAGACTATATACTAAAAGAACACATAAAGAACAATACATCACTCCACATACAAGACTATATACTAAAAGAAGACATATAAAGAACAATACATCACTCCACATAGACAATATACTAAAGAACACAAATAAAGAACAAAACATCACTCCACATACAAGACAACATGCTAAAAGAACACATAAAGAACAAAACATCACTCCACATCAACTCAAAAATTTCAGCCAAAAACAATAAAAGAAAGAAATAACCCAATTCAAACGCATTCCAAGGAATAGATCAGGACAACACCAAATACATACCAAAAAAATCAACTCCAACATTCAAACAAAGCAATACATAAACAAAAGCTCTTGATCACTCCAAGATCAATAAGTAGTAAAACCAAAGGACGGAAAGATAGCAAGAAGATAACATAATTTTAAGAGAAGATGGAAAGGGACTTGTACCTGCTGTGTTCCATTGACGATCACTCACAAGAATCTGCACAAAATATAAATGAGATAGGGAGAGAAAGGACAAACAAACTCACACTTACCACTTCCATGTCCGTCAAAAGTTCACAATTTAAACATCCAACACAATCAATCAAACCATATATCAAGAAAAAAGATCCAACAATTCAACAAGACAATACAAACCCTCATCAATCCAAAAACATATCAAGAAAAAAATGATGATGTACAAGATGTGCAAACAAAACAGGAACAATACCTTAGTCCATATACAAGACAAAATCCAAATAATTCAAAAAAGAAGCCCAACCAAACAATACAAAGCAGAAACAACACCAAATTCATACCAAGCAATACAAGACAAAGAAAACTTATATCAAGAAACAATGTTCTCGCGTTAGAGTTTCTACAACTCTTTAACATAGAAACTAGCAAAGATTTTGGAAGAATTTCTCCAAACCTCTTTTGAAAATCCTTCGTGCAGATCGAAAGTTCTCAACAGAATGATAGCAAAATAACTGAAAATTGAGAAGAGTGAGAAGAAAAAAGCAAAAATTGAGAAGAATATTGAAATCTACCTTATCCGAGGATTTCTGCAAATAAAAAAATACGGAAAGAAAGCAAAAAACAACAACAAAAAATTGAAAAGAGGATCGAAATGTACCTTACTTCCCCTGTTCTAGCAAGATCCCTCGCGAAGATCAACAAAACATAAATTAAAAAGGGAAAAACGGAGACAGAAAAAGAAGAGAGAGAGAGAGAGAGCTCATCCGATCAGTCCACAAAACAACGAAAAAGTGAAAAGAAGATCAAAACTCAAAATCCACAAATCATAAACAAAAGGAGTAAAACAGAGCGGATTTCTGTAAATCGAATGAGAATGAGTTAAGAAAGCAATCGAGGATAGATGCGTTTCGTAGATCTCAAACAAGGATTTCTGTAAATAATAAAAAGTGAGTTAAGAAAGCAAGAAAATAACCTCAGATTGAGAACAATATCGAAATCAACAAATCAGAAACAGAAACGAAGACGAAGACGAAGAAGAAGACGAAGACGAAGACGAAGAAGAAGAAGAGGAGGAGGAGGAGGCGAGAGCTTACCTGACCTGATCACTCCACTTCCGGTTCTGGCGAAACCCTAGATTTGCGGAGGAGAATGGCGGGGATGGTCCTTTTATAGGCATCGCAGCTCTTTAGTGGAAACGCGGGAGTCATTTCCTTTATGGCAACAAATATTTCAAGTTATTTCCATTTTCAAGAGTCCCCGCGTTTTCAATCCAAGCCGTCTGTTTGGAATTGGGGGTACGATTGGAAATTTTGACCTGATGGGCAAATATCAGTGTTAATTGTTAAATTAAGTTGTTGATACAAAAAAGGTAACATTCGGCGGTCCTGCAAATCTGCAATAACCATTTTTTTTGCTTAAGTCAATAATCGAAATCAAACCTATAATTCAATTTACATTGTCGCTAAGCATACGTTGTAAAAACAAAATAAAAAAGATGGTGCTACGTCCTATTTGGGTGGAACTCGGATTTAAATTAGGTAGAATTTGAGAAAACTCCGAATATGTACAATGTATCCACACCTACGTGGCTGAGTTATTGCACAAAAATGTCGTTAACAATCAAATTTGCAACATTTGGTGAATATTACTTGAGTTCACCAACTTGAGTCGGAGGAGGTTTGTAAAACATTACAAATGAAATTCAAATTATATACTTGGTTATCTATCTTTACGATCAGTAGTACTTCAACCTTCCAAGTGCTTATGTACCCTTTATGTTGCTATAACATTATGTTGTCAACAATCTTAGTCAGTACTTCCATTATATTCTTCAGAATTCCAGGAAACAATGTTCTCCCAATTGAACCAAATCTTCAACCGAGAGTAACGAAAGAAACAACAAAACAAACAATGAATGGGATTTAAAACCAATGGGAACTCCAAAAACCACGACTTGATGCTGAATTCCTGCACTCAACTACACAATCATGTACAAACTACAACTTATATTTACTCCAATATTCTTGTCTATGTGGCAAAAATAGGTTCATGTATAGAATAGAAGAACGAGAATACAAATCGTAAGTTACATATTTAATGCTACTAAATAGAAGATGCAAAGAAGGGAAATTGGTCCTTAATCATGCTCTCAAAAATAGGTGAACTTGTGAACTTGTGACATATACACACAGAATGAGCAAAAGTTTCAACATCTTCGATTAAAAACGTTGGGAAGCTAACTTCACTACAAGAAGTATGTTTCCACGTGTCAAAAAGACTCAGTCACACAGTGGCAAAATTGGAGAATATGAATTATATTCGTGAACTTGAGATTGAATATCTTGAGAATGTTTTAGCAAAGATGAAGCGAACAGAGCGAGATTAAATGACAAAAAACACATCGTCTCCCTCACCTTGAAATGGTCATTGGAAATAATAGACGGTATTCCTTGTGATGAAATTTTTCGTGGCCTACAACTCGGTAAATACCTTAGAATTCGGGAAATCTACAACTATGGTGGTGCAAAGTTTCTACCTTGGGGGTAGAACGAGAACGGATCTTTGCCAAGTCTAGAAAAGTTTGTGTTAAATACATGTTTGACTTTCACACCTTAAAATCTCTTGAGCATCCCGAGTTGCAATCTCTTGAAATCAATTATTGTCTGAAACTAAACAAAATATCAGTTTATAAGGCTCCAAAGCTCTTCACACTGGGGATGATAGATACCATGTAAGGAGTTATTGTTGGATTCGGGTTTTGAAGGTCCTAGATTCCCTTGAATATTTTGCAACATCTAATTATAGCTAGCTAGATTAAATGACAAAAAGCACATCGTCCCCATCACCCTGAAATGGTCGTTGGAAATAACATACCACATTCCTTATGATAAAAATTTGTTTGGTCTCCAACTCTATAAGTACCTTAGAATTCTGAAAATTTACAATTATGGTGGTGCAAAGTTTCCACCTTGGGAGGAGAATGAGAACGGATCTTTGCCAACTCTACAAAGATTTGTGTTAAATAATTGCTTCAACGTGCACACTATGAAATCTTTTGAGCATCCAGAGTTGCAATATCTTGAAATCAGTGATTGTCTGAAACTAAAGAAATATCAGTTTGTTGAAAATACAACCATTGGAGATCCTCATTGGAATCACCTCATTGAAAATATCAAAGCATCATTGATCCCAAAAAAACCACAAACCTCAGACTCTCCTCGGAGATCCTCATTGGTTTCACCACATCCAAGGGAGTGGAAGGCAAAGACAACCAACATCTACACCCAAAAAACACCAAACCATGTCGGATGACAATGGAAGTAGTCACCCAGAGGTGAATAATCCCCAACGCATTGTCACGACGTCCTTCAACGAGACAAATTACCTCTCTTGGGCCCGGGCGGTGACCATTTTCCCTCAGTGGCAGGGGGAGAGTAAGCCACATCACCGAAAAATCACAAAAACCTAAAGGAGAAGGGACCAAGAACAAGCAAGAGGACTGGTAGACGATGGACCATTAGATCATGTCGTCGATCATAGCCTCCATGCAACCAAACATCGGAGAAAATTTCATGTACAAAGAAAGCACGAAGGAGCCATGGGACGCGGTCCAGGAGCACTATGGCAAAGCTGAGAACTTCGCGCATGTGTTCAAGATAAAGCAAGAAATCTCTTAGACGCGACAAAACTCAACACCCATCATCAAGTACCTTGTACTCTCCGGAAGAAATGGGACGAACTTCGAGTGTATGAACCCTCAACCACGGACACCAAAACAATCCAAATCCGATACGAACAAAACCAAATCTACCAGTTCTTGGTAGGGTTGGACTCAAGCTATGAAGCAATAAGATCTCAGATCCTAATGGTGTCGGAGCTACCAAACCTCGCCACTATCACAAATCTCGTTCAACGCGAGGAAACCCGAAGGAAAACCATGACTTCCAACACCAACAGTGCGGTCTCCGGCCACCAAGCCTTCATCGCCGGTCGCAACCAAGCTCAGGTCAACAACTACGTCAACAAAAAGTGATTCGGAAACAAAACAAACGATCACTACGAAAACTGTAAGAAACAAGACCATAATAAAAACTCATGTTGGTTTCTCTCTCCACATCTCAGGCCACCAAAAAATGGAAACAGAAACGCACAAATATTACTAATTGGGCAATGGGTTAGTTTGATTGGGCAATGTTGGCCTAATTCGATTAAATCGGTGGTTTAAGGAAACTCAGGATAATTAACTTGGAAGCCAATGAGAATAGGACGCGTGCCAACCATAGACGGAATGTTAGTTACTTAAATGACAGGGGGTGACGGAATGGCAGTGCCAAATTTTTAACGGCACAAACGACGTTGTCGTAGTTTTGTAGTGGCACTTATAAATAGTGTTCTAATGATGGCAGAATCAGAAATATAGTCTTTTAAAATGACATCCAAGTAAAAAAAACCTTAAAAAGATGTCTTTGTATCAAGTGCACATATTCAATAATCCCTGAGTGGATGCACATACCCCGTTTACACATCTCAACCGACAGTGAAATTTTATTAAGTACGATAAATTTACAAATTACATACAATTTAAGAAATATATGAGTAATGATGGTTTTGTAGAAATTATAAATGTAATGAATGCTAAGTTTAATAAATATTGGAAACCTCCACCATTAAATTTGTGTTTAGCTTTTGTTATGAATCTTAGATTTAGAATGACTGGTTTACAAATTTACTTAGAAACTATTTTTGAAAACATGAATTATGAAGGTTGTGAAGATTACTTAAAACAAATTAGAACACAACTTAATAGATTTTTTTAGTTTATATGAATGATTACATAATGTTGATCAAATGGATTCAAACATTCCTAGTTCATCATCATCCCAACAACACCTGCTTGTGAATGAAGATGAAGATGATGAAAACTTTCAATGGAATTGGTTAGATCAGAAAAGATTAAGATTAGAACAAACTGAAACACATAACGAATTAACTGCATATTTAAATATGGATATGTAATTAAGTGCTGCAAATTGCAAATCTTTTGATATTTTAAACCGGTGGAAATCTAACTATATATGATAGATTTCCAATAGTTTCTTTATTAGCACGCGATTTACTTACTCCTCCGGCGTCTACTGTGGCGTCTGAGGTTGCATTTAGCGCAGGTAAACAAGTGTTGACCGATAAGAGGCATAACACATCCACTAGATCACTAGAGACAAATGTTTGCTTGAATCATTGGTTGGACGCGGAAGAGAAAGTGCAGTACATGCAAATCAACGAGACGAGCGATGAAGACAAATAAACTATATGGTAATTGTAATTTACAATTATAATATTTAATACATTAGAAATTGTATCATTTTGTGTAATTTGTAAATTTATTATACTTAATAAAATTTCACTATAAGTTGGGATGGGTAGATGGAATAATTGATGAGGCAATGATGTCGATGGACCGATTATTTTGTTGAAATCCTAATTTCATAGTTTTTTTAATTGAAACTTTATAAATTATGAGTATATGAATATATCCCGTACAAGAAAATAGCCCTACAAATCCGACCGGCAAGATTCTGAACCCAACCAAAACTGAACCTGATCAGACCATACCAGCCGGACCCAGCCCCGACCCGCCGCGCCTGCCCTGCCACGGGTCGGTACCCATCTTTACATACATATGGGTATTTTGCAAAGAATAGGTTCCCCAAACTGAGTATTTGCTTTTTCTTGCGACCAGCAAATTTCAAACTGTTTGTTTATTGGCCAACACAAATGCCACATGTTTGGAATTGGATGACCAATTCGGCGTTTGGACTTTGGAGACTGTTTGTTAATTTCTCAGAGAAGTTTAGTTGCAAAGAATGTTGTTTATAGCCCAGTAAGGCAATAAACATCACATCTGGTGTTTGTTTTCATTTGGTTTTACAGTAATTAGACGATGGGCGTTTATTTCAACTTGCTCTAAGAGAATTTGGTTAGATTTTGTGAATACTTGTTTTTCGATGGGATGATAATATAGCATAAGAATTGTTCAAAGTATGGGATTTGAAAGTGAGGTTCATACCACCCCTAAATAGAAGGGCCATTTCAGAGAAGTTGCAAGAAGCAATGCAGAAATTGCATGCAAATAGTTGGCACTTCAATTACATATAACAGAGCCATTCATTATTCTGCAAACTAGTTCAGAGCTGATAATTTTAGTTTGTGCATTCATATTTTTCATTTAGATGGGCTGCTTTTAACCTCAGGTAGAGATCAAATAGTTCCTGTTTCTAAATCGAAACATGATGAAGCTGAAGGGAGCATGATATAAGAGATCTTTAGCAACAGAGTTCTGATTACAGGAAAGATACAAGCCAAAGTTCTCAAGTGAAATACATGAAGATTGATTACCTTCACCATACCAACATACATCAATATAAAGTCTAACCAGACTTAAACAATAAGATTGCCTTCTGGTCCAGGTAAAAATAGATGAAATGATTGGTCTCATGTGTCACATAAGATCCTGCACGAGAAAAAAAAATCAGGGGGATAAGAGATCTAATTTCCTTTAAAATAAATAAATTCTGATAATGTACTCAAATAGCTACTTGTTTGATGCAATCATGTCAGAAAGTACAATGAGCTAGTTCGACGCTTCAAAGCAGAAAATAAACAAGACTTCCAGGTTATGTTACTGGTAGAAAATAACATCTCCATGCATACCTCATATAGACTATAGAGAACCGACTCTTTGAGAATAAGGTGCAGGTGCCAGGTAGAACTTAGTCCAATGTATGAGGTAAGGAAATCAGTCTTAAAAAATAGCAACCATTGCTAAGAGGTGGAGAATGACAGGATCTAGTTTGTACTATAATGAATGGCAAAGCTCCGTCCCAATAAAGTTATCTACTAAGCGGCCTTCATGCTTCATCACTTATTTAGTTGCTTTATGATTTCCACTTTTCTGGCTAAGGGTCTAGCAAAACTACCTTTCCAGAAGAGATGAGAGCATTTTACTGAAGAATTGAAGAAGTAACAAGTGGAAACTTTAATATCAAAAAACCCATAAAGCAAAATAAATCTACGATTCTAGAGCCAAATTGACTTGTACTTCATTGTGCACAAATGAAGGTAAGTTGCTAATTATACTTGCCATTTGATTTTTAGCAAGAATAGGAAGCACAGAACTGTTAGGAGCTATTCACAGATATCTTGCATTTCAGGATGTCAGAAAGATAGTGCTTGTAAGATTAGAAGTTCAAATTTCCAACAGCTTAATTCTGGGAAGGTAAGACTTGCACTGAGTAGGGTATGCTTGTTTTGTTTAATTTTAGCAAAAATTAGATATCTTCCATACTAGTATTTCAGATAGCTACAACAAAATATTCAGGTGGGCTTGGATCTTACAGAGAACTAACTGACAAAGTTCACAACCACACTATTTTCTCATATTTGTAAGAGATCTTGTTCCCATCATAAACGAACATTGTGCAAACCTATCGTGACTCTTGAGGACAGAAGCAGAAATTAGAGAACCAATAAGTATTAGAGAACCTATCATTCTTCCGAAAGAAATATATCAGGTACATCAAAGGAGTGTAGGAGGATGTCTAGAAAGCTTTAAGGGTTGCGTTATCAGCCATCAACCGGTTAATTTCCAAGTCTAGATACCTCAGCCAACACAATGGATAGAAAATTGGGTGCTTTTCAACAACAAAATTGACAATGACAAAACCTTCTAACTCCCATTAGCAAATCCTAGCGTACTCATCTGTCCAAACAAATCATCTAAACTGTCTAAAATGAAGTGACTGAGAAAAGCAGAAAGCTCTCCTAACAGAAATTTGACTCCACCGTCCATTTGATAATACCATCAAATAATAATGGGAAACAAGAAGTAGAACTACTATCTCCTTTTTTTTAAGTACCAAGATGAGAACTCATCAGTCTCATCAAGGGGGGAAAGTCATCCACATGTGTAGACTAGATTTCAGAAGAGTGGGACTTCAATGTCATCTACAAGCCTATAACCTCATACTACAACTGACTTGACATGCCATCTGCAAGCCTATAACAGTATAATCTCGTCAACTGACCTTACCACTATGTACAAGACTATGACCTCATATATCAACTTACTCTACACTGAAGTTTAAGTTTCATATTAAATAGCAATAACAAGAAAAGTTAAATAATTTCCATGTTAGGTTCTCTTAGTGATTTTGAGAAAAAATATATATCTAGTTTCAGAAAACTACTCCAGATTCTATTCTCAAAAGTGAGTTAATGTTTTAGTGAACAATTTCAAGTGGGTTATGAGTTGGAAGTGGAACGAGTCATCTATTATCTTGTTGTTTTGAGGTTTCATTATTTTCTATATGTTTAGCAGGATGACAAGGAAAGACACAATACGTATGATATTTGAAGAAAGAAATCCAATTTCCGAAACTTCCTGCAAATAAATCACTCAAAACTTATCTTTAGAACTCAAGTTTCATACATTCACACTATCTTCCCACAAATCAATCAAATCTTAGAGAATCATATGCAACTTTTCCAAGAAACCGGCCAATCTCTCAATTGCCTCATCCGTTTGCAAGAAGTGGTGTTTATTGGTGAATTTTTTTGTCCAAGTACTTCAAGTTACATCCCAATGATTAGTAAAGGTGTATATTTATTATTATTTTTTCTCTGACACTAATAACTCCCTTGACCTGCCCCCTACTTTGTGGTGGTGCGTGAAGGTACAAACCCAAGAGGATGAAGCCTACAATCACGCCCTAAAGGTTAATTAGGGCAAGGGACCATTTTGCTCCCCTTGGGTGGGATGCACAATGTCTTACGCCACCTACCACTCACCAATGCCCTAGAGAGCATATTTATTATTTATGTTAAAACGAAGGAAAATAGCCTATGATGTGTTATAATATGAGAACTCAGTACCCTAGTCTTAGTGTTGAAATGGGAGAACTTCTAAGTTTGGCACTCCATTTTTTGATTCTTCAAGTTTTGTAAACGAAACATTTCAAAATTCTAACTCCCCAATCCTTAACATGTTCCTGCAAAGACAACCATATTTTGAACGCAACAAAAATCAACTCATTTATCACCCATAACTCAACCTAGAAAGCTACCCATAGCTTAATTTCTCGCTTCCTTGAAGTTATTCGTAAAACTAGTCACCTATCATAACAAAACTCAACTCAAAGCAATCCAACTCCGAAATCAAACACATTTCATCTTAGTGTCAAAATAGAAAATGATTTCCCTTATTTCAAAGGGAAGTCGGAAAATTCACTCTAAGTACGTATTCTCAAGTCATGGAACTCTAATTCCAGATTTCTAAAGTTTTCCTAACTACCACTCACATTTAATCAATTTATAAGAGTGTGGTTAGTGCCAAAGAAGTTGGGAGATGTCTAGAAATTCACTTGCATGACTTCTCATTTTTTAAAGTGGAAAGTGTGGAAGTCACTCTTAAATCTTAATACATCTTTTTAAGTCTTGGAATATTGGAAATCATTCTGGAACTGGACTTCCAATTTTTTTTTAAAATTTTCAAGACTATCAATCACACAGAACTCATATTGGGGATCTAGTTCCCCACTTCTTGCCAATCAAACCGTAAAGTGGAAGTGGAGAACTCACTCATTCTAAGTACATATTTTATGTCAAGTCGCGAAACTTAAGTTATATAATTTTTAAAGTTTTTCAAACTACCAATCACCCTTCAATGTGGATCTCACTCGTTCTAGTATCTTTGAGGGTCTTTCCCCCGAATCGAATAAGGAAGGGAAGAATTTGTTCCCAAGCTATCTAGAAGTGGAACTTATAGAGGCTTTGAAGCTTAGAACATTCTTTCGCGGGAAAAGCCCAGAACCCATTCCCATTTTTCACCATCGGTCCCATGATCCGCATGGTGGCAGTCACTCGGTCCGGCACTGCCCGAGTAGACATGGCCCTCAAAGATTCTAGTGTTCCGCTCATTCCATATCTCGTAGCTCGCCTTTCCCGGGGACTGAACGAGATTGTACCTAAGCACTGAACGAGAGTGAGGGTGCGCCGTCACATTACTTTGTCGCCTACCAACCAGTCGTCCAGCAGGAGAATCCCCTCTTTTCTAGAGTCACTAATGAACCTTCGAATGGTGGTCCGGGCGAACCCCTGACTGTCGTTGAGCTCTCTCATGCACCATTCCTTCGAGGCATTCCTCACTCCAAACATTCCTGAGTTGGGCTTCTCCAATTCGCATTCTACTGTCATTATTGGAAAAGGCACGCCAATTCCTAAAGGAGTTCCATTCAGTTGCTCTTTCTAGATTCTTGTCATTTATAAAATTCAAATTGCTTAAACTTTTCTTAACCACCCTCATCGACGAAACAAAAAAGAGAGAAGAAAAAAAAACAGAAACGAACCGAAGTTGCGACCGACGATGCAATGCCAGGTGGGCCCGTGCCTCCGGTCGAACTCCTTCTTGACGCACTCCGCGATGTCCTTCTCCACCGCATGCTTCTCGAACGCCTGGTTCAAACCAACCACCAAACCATCACAACCCGAACCAGAACCGAAACCTCAACAGAACAACTAACCGATCTTCCTCTTACCGCGATGGCGCAGTCGACGGCCTCCTTCTGCAGTACCTCCTTCATGTCGGCGCTCTTGACGGTGACCTTTCTCGGCGGCGTCTTCCTGTCGGCGGCCGGGACGGAGCTCTTCGGGTCCTCCGTCGCCATGTCGGGGTCGGTCGGGCGTGCGCTAGGGTTTGGGGTGGGGTGGGGAGGGGACAGGGAGGGTTGTGATTGTGAAGGTGGGGTGGACAGTTAGGGAGAAATTTTGGAGTTGTCTGCTTTTTTTAAAATAAAATAAAAAATTCTTATCTGTGTGAGAGTTGAGTTTTGAGATTCGAATTTTGAAGTTCTGTATCCGTCGTCACTGGTTCGTCCCGGACGTTAAATTGAAGTTTTGATTTTTCAAAAATAAATTTCAGAATGTTTTTCTAATTTTTCATTGTAAATGTAATTTACTTAAAATCCAGTGTCTAGAAACTAAATTTGGATACATTCTCGATTTTTATAAAAATTCTCAATCACACACTCACCGGCTTTTATATGAATTTGCAAATTACCCAAACTCGTTGGAGCATCACTGATGGGGAGACGGTCATCAACAACCAGGTCGTTGTAATATTTTATTATTTTTTGTTTTGTTTTTGTTTTGATTTTTTAAAATTTTTGTTTGAATCTTTTTTATTTTATTTTTTTGAAAATACGTTTTTATAATTGTTGTAATTTTTTAGAATTTTTTTAAAATTTTCTAAGATAGATCTCGAAATGATTTTGATGAGAGAGATAGGTTGTTGTGGGTTGTGGTTAAGATGTCAATAGTGTAGGAAAGAGAAGAAAATCTGTTGAGGAAAGAGAAAACTGATGTGGAAGAAGAAAAAACAGATTTTGTAACGCCCCGAGCCCGGACATGTGCTTACCCGCCTGAACCCGGTGCGTTAAGATACGATCCACGATCTTGACCGCTACGTACTCTGGTATTTAAATCCATCTGATAGGCCCATAATAATCTGAAAAATATAATCAACAAATTGTGAGTTTGACAACCCGCAAGTTCCAACCGTCAATCAATCAGAATCATAATCATAATCATGTGGAAACTGATACGGAATATACATTCAGTCAATAAGCACAATCAAATTAAAGACATGCATCACAAACAATATGCATGCATAACAATCTGGAACCCCCATTCGGATTCGACCACATCCTGTGCTTCTGAAATCTATCAACCAGTCAGACGCACACCTAGTAGTCTCACACTAATGACATGTAGTCATTTCCTCTCTCGGGTGGCTCCACGCTGCCCGCTAGGTAGCTCTTTCCTAAGTGGCTCAACCAGAAACATACATACAACCACAAGACATGTCAACCGAAACACCACCATGCAATCATATGCATATCAATGAATTCAATATCAATAATCAGCATGTATGCAACTACGAATATCAAGAGAGACAGACCTGACATGAAACTGAAGAATAACGAATCAGTACTTACCTGTCTCGCAACCACAACCTTGATTCGCAACCCAAATCAAATCTTCAGGTTTCATATTTCCTATTTTCTTTATCTCATCTTGCACAACAGAAGTCTAACAACTAATAATCAACATCAAAAATTATTGATCATACCAAAAATCAAAATCAACTAACTAACTAAAAATCACTCTACCTTACCTTTATTTCATCACACTCTTCTCTCTTCCAAACTCTTCTTCTTTCTTCACCTTTTATAGACATCCAACTCCACCGCCTCTCAACTCATCTTCTCACCATCACACGTGTAAAAGTTGGGCAATTTGCCTTTAAACCTCATATTCACCTAAAATCATACATAAATCCAATAAACTTGATTAGCTTTTAATTAAGGTTTGGGTTCTCACATATTTAGAAAAGAAAAAAAACAGAAAATTCATGATGAGATCGTCCGGATCATGGTCAGTGATGAACTTAGATGTGGGCAAAACTCTTATCATCAACACGTTGGAAGTCTATCAGATCTTATTTGTTCGCAGAGCATGTTGCTTAAGGACCATGTTAATTTGTTTTGGAACGATGTTGTTTCATTTTTTTGTGATTACTTGTCGTTAAAAGTAATTTGATATTTTAAAAGACAACACTCTTAAGTTCAATTTATGACATGCGTCATGGTGAATTGTCGAATAAGCTGCGAAAAACAAGTCAAAACTACCTTACATCCTCCCACTCTAAAACTAGATTGAGCCACAGACACAGTGCGATCAACTGAGACCATCCAGAGTTTAAATGTATAAAGGTGAAAAATGATCGTATACTAGAATATGTTTTCCTTGCTTCTTCATTTGTAGAGGTTTACACTAATCTAGAATGAAACACAACTGGATATCAAAACGTCGAAATCATAGGACTACATTTTGCAAATTATATATTTTTCTTTTTATCGTACAAAAAATAATCTAATGTTGATTTAAAATAATAAAAATATATTGTAAGGTTTACGGATAATTTGAGTTTGATTTAGTGGTTATTTGGGTGGTGTTTCAATAGTCAAGAGACAACTTGTTTTGAAGATATATATTCTCTTCTTTCTTACTGTATCTCATGAAGCCTATGACATCACTGATCATACTATGTTTTTATTCAAATACGCAAACACATACAATAATGTGTTTTCGTGGATAATAATATATTTTCGAATTAAATTATGTGAATTAGTTAGAAGTCTCAAAACATATGTAGTGGAACTGGAACAGATGATGGCATTTATGAAAATGTTCTTATATCGTGGCTGATCTTACGTAAACTTGATTGTGACACCTAAACTCGAACCTCATGTCGTGACATGCCAATTGCCTCGTACAGTACGGCAAGGCATAAAAATGATTTAAAAAGGTTTGTTATACTCTATTAGGCACCCAAAAAGTTATCGAGTAAGCGTCTAGTCGGATTGTCATGTCACCCTTTCGAAACGCGCCTTAAATTGTGTTTTAATTTTTTTTGACGGTTTTCGAAGAACGACGGTTGCTTTCCTGATAAGACAGCGGCAGATACCCTAGGAACGACGGTTCCGATACCGAGGTAGATACAAAATATCCAGACCGAAAAAGGGAGAGTCCCGCTTTCTTTCTCGTTGGATTACTTGTGAACGGAGGAAGCGTACCTGTGAACTTATTCCAGCTTTCTTTCTTCCCCTCTAAACCATAATGGATTCTTCGACTCCTGCCGTCGATAGCGAACTTGTCCCAGAACCGGTGGGTCTATATTTTTTTTCTTCCCTTGGTCGTTCTTTTTTTGATGAACTTTCGTTTTTTTCAATTTTTTGTTTTAGGGAACCACCTACTACTTTCGGGAATCCCGGTGCTCCTGGACGGTCATCCGAAAGCAGTTTGACAGGATGAAGGAGGTTTTCCGGAGCACCCCTTTCGGTCACTTCCTAGACCTTCCTAACATTACTACGGACAACGAAATAGTCGGTTGGTTCGTCGAACACTACGATGCGGAGGAGGTGGGACTGAGAATAGGATCAGGGGTAGTTCCCCTTACACCGGAAGACGTTGCCCTAATTTTGGGCTTACGTATGCATGGGAAGCCCGTGGTGATGGAACCATTGGGTGTACAGAAGCGAGAAGGGGTGAACCTTGACAACACACAACTTATAAGTCATTTGCTGGCAAGCAGTGCCATGGGCGACACGGAGGAGTACGTTCGTCTCCTGATTTCTTTCATCTTCAACCATTTTTTGTTCTATGATGGAACACTTCGACCGAGGCAATGGTTCATGCACCATTTGAGGAACATCATACGCATAAACAGATACGCATGGGCAAGTGCAGTTCACGAAGCCCTGGTTGGGGGCCTGGAGAAAGCAAACTTAGAACTGCAGGAGAGAAGAAAGGCAGGGAACCTCATTATGAGGCAGGGGAACGTCGACGGTTGTGTTGCAATACTACAAGTAAGTGTTATTTGGTTTTTTTGTCTGTTCGGATTAAGTGGTGTGTCTGTTCGGATTAAGTAGTGTGTCTGTTCGGATTAAGTTTTCTGTCTGTTCGGAATATGTTGTGTGTCTGTTCGGTTTAAGTTGTGTGTTTGTTCGGTTTATGTTGTGTGTCTGTTCGGAATATGTTGTGGGTCTGTTCGGAATAAGTGGTGTGTCTGTTCAGATTAAGTGTTGTGTTTGTTCGGATTAAGTGGTGTGTCTGTTCGGATTAAGTTGTGTGTCTGTTCAGAATATGTTGTGGGTCTGTTCGGAATAAGTGTTGTGTATGTTCGGATTAAGTGGTGTGGTTGTTCGGATTAAGTTGTGTGTCTGTTCGGATTAAGTTGTCTGTCTGTTCGGAATAAGTTGTCTGTCTGTTCGGATTAAGTGGTGTGTCTGTTCGGAATATGTTGTGTGTTTGTTCGGAATATGTTGTGTGTCTGTTCGGTTTAAGTTGTGTGTCTGTTCGGAATATGTTGTGTGTCTGTTCGGTTTATGTTGTGTGTCTGTTCGGATTAAGTTAGGTGTCTGTTCGGATTAAGTTAGGTGTCTGTTCGGATTAAGTTGTGTGTCTGTTCGGAATAAGTTGTGGGTCTGTTCGGAATAAGTTGTGTGTCTGTTCGGAATAAGTTGTCTGTCTGTTCGGATTAAGTGTTGTGTCTGTTCGGAATATGTTGTGGGTCTGTTCGGAATAAGTGGTGTGTCTGTTCGGATTAAGTGTTGTGTCTGTTCGGATTAAGTGGTGTGTTTGTTCGGATTAAGTTAGATGTCTGTTCGGATTAAGTTGTGTATGTTAAGAATATGAACGTATGTCTGTTGAGTCGTTCTAAACAGTTGATTTTTTCCATTTGAAGGTGTGACTTTGTGAGAAATTCAAATTGGGGGAACCCAGAATTGGAGTTTTTCCACGAATGAGAAGTTGGACGGAAATGTTTGGGAAACGATTAACCCTGAGGAAATGGGAGGATCGTGGAATTACCCTACCTAAGATTTACAACGACAAGTTCGACCTGATGGGGGCTCCATCAATGAGTGAAAGGGAGCTGGAACTTATTAGTTCTGTTCGAACTCCTGTTCGAAAGGGCTCAGCTTCAACTAGCAGTTTGCCAAGGCTACAACTGACAGACTGCAACATTCCATGTGACCCGCTGCTCCAAGAGTTGGAGTTGAGTGAGGTCAAGACGAACTGGCTTAGGGCCGAAGCTGCCCTAAAGAAGGCGACAGAAGAGGTTAACGACCTGAAGGAAGAACTGAGGATGACCAAGGAAGAGTGTGGGAGGCTGAGGGAAGAAATTATATATCTTCGAGGGACAAGGACCGGTGAAAATACTGGTGGGGAGAAAGACGAGAGCGAGGAGGAGGAAGAAGAAGAGAGGAAGAAGAAGAGAGGAAGAGGGAGGAAGAGAAGGAAGAAGAGAGAAAGAAAGAGGAGGAGAAGAAGAGGGAGGAGGACAGGAAGAAGGAAGAAGAGAGAAAGAGAGTGGAGAATGAGGAAGAGAAGAAGAGGGAGGAGGAGAGGATGAAGGAAGAAGAGAGAAAGAGAGTGGAGAATGAGGAAGAGAAGAAGAGGGAGGAGGAGAAGAAGAGGGAGGAGAGGAAGGAGGAAAAAAGAAAGAAAGTGGAGAAGGAGGAAGAGAAACAGAGGGAGGAGGAGAAGAAGAGGGAGAAGGAGAGAAGGAGAGTGGAGAAGGAGGAAGAGAAAAAGAGGGAGGAGGAGAAGAAGAGGGAGGAGGAGAGAAAGAGAGTGGAGAAGGAGGACGAGAAGAAGAGGGAGGAGGAGAAGAAGAGGGAGGAGGAGAGAAAGAGAGTGGAGAAGGAGGACGAGAAGAAGAGGGAGGAGGAGAAGAAGAAGGAAGAAGAGAGAAAGAGAGTGGAGAAGGAGGAAAAGGAAAAGGAAAAGAGGGAGGAGGAGAAGAAGAGGGAGGAGGATAGAAAGAGAGTGGAGAAGGAGGCAGACAAGAAGAGGGAGGAGGATAGGAAGAAGAGAGAAAGAGAGTGGAGAAGAAGGAAAAGAGGGAAGAAGAGAGCAAGACACGAAAACCAAACTGGGGCGTGAAAAGACAACGCTCGACGGCCATCGTGGAGCAGCAGATGAAGGAAGATGAACATCGGGGCAAGAAGAAGGTGGAAGAAGAGCAAAAGAGAAAAGAGAGAGCGGCTCAAAGGAGCCTAAAGAAAAAATGGAAAAAAATAGAGGATAATTATAGGTTGGTTGTCCACTTAGGAGGGACAAGACCTGATGTTGACATGGCTGCAATGGGAAGTTTGTCAGCTGATGAGGTCAACATGATATTGAACATGACGACAGCCAACAAGGACAATAGAGAGGTCATCTGGAGAGGCGATATGTGCAGCTTAACACGCACCGACCTGAAGGAACTTATAACGCCTGGGATGGATATTACCGACCAAACTATCGACGCTATGCTTTCGGTTCTCGAAGAAAGACGCCCAACCCAAAAAGTTTTATGCATATCAACATTCG
This sequence comes from Triglochin maritima, assembly GCA_963682175.1. Taxonomy (NCBI): domain Eukaryota; kingdom Viridiplantae; phylum Streptophyta; class Magnoliopsida; order Alismatales; family Juncaginaceae; genus Triglochin; species Triglochin maritima. The sequence continues at coordinate 62,544,967 of OY821770.1, forward strand.
AGTCCGGGCGAATTTTGGGTGGCCAAGGCAGAGAAATTGAAGATTTTATCCTCCCTAAAATTGAAGGTGTGTCTCCAACAGAGTCCGTAATCGCACAACCATGCTGGTCTGCAGGTCATTGGACTCTGGTGGTTGTCCACGGCCCGTCAAAGGAGATTTTGGCGTTCAACAGTATCTCTAGGGAGCTAGAGAAAGGTGAAGATCCAGAGCAGACCATAGGCGTACATGAGTGCGCAGCAGCGGATGCGGCTGAATACTGGAGGGATCTACTAAAGGTCGACTGGCCCTTGAGAATCCTCAGGAAAAATAGCCAACGACAACCACCGGGGAGCAACGATTGCGGGGCCTATGTTATATACTGGATAAGGTGCCTAATGCTAAAACTTGACCCGACAAAGGAGAAGGACCACAATAACATCCACTGTATCAGGGGTGAATTGGCGGTCATGTTACTTAGGGACCGGCGATCGTGTGTGCAAATCTGAAGTCCATATTTCTTAGTGTTTATTTGTTTACATGTACAAATTACAAACTCTTTTTTGTGTTTATTTTTTAAAAGATGTACAAATTACAAACTCTTCCCAGACAACTTATTCCGAACAAACGACCAACATATTCCGAACAGACCCACAACATATTCCGAACAAACACACAACATATTCCGAACAGACCCACAACATATTCCGAACAGACACAACACATATTCCGAACGGACAGACAACATATTCCGAACAGACACACAACATATTCCGAACAGACCCACAACATATTCCGAACAGACACAACACATATTCCGAACGGACAGACAACATATTCCGAACAGACACGCAACATATTCCGAACAGACACTCAACGTATTCCGAACAGACAGACAACTTAATCCGAACAGACACACAACATATTCCGAACAGAAAGACAACATATTCCGAACAGACCCACAACATATTCCGAACAGACACACAACATATTCCGAACAAACACACAACTTAATCCGAACAGACACACAACATATTCCGAACAGACACACAACTTATTCCGAACGGACACACAACTTATTCCGAACGGACACACAACTTATTCTGAACAGACACTCAACGTATTCCGAACAGACAAACATCATATTCCGAACAGACACACATCATATTCCGAACAGACCCACAACATATTCCGAACAAGGACACAGTTTTATACGAACTGAACGTGTATAACAACCATTTACATATCTAAACAAATCAACAATTAGAAGTTTCTTGGTTTTACAAGAACTGAAAATAACAAGAAATATTAAATTAAGGAGGAAGTTCCTCGTAATACAAATTCATGTTCCAATCAGAGAAATCAGGATCCCCGGGTTTTGGTGCGACTTCGTGAAGCGACGATGTAACCTTCATCTTGAACTTTCTCTTCTCTTGTTGGGTGTGATTTTTATGATTTTTTTTAATTATCTTCTCAGCTAAAGACACTCGACGTCTAGTCGGCGGTCTTCCTACACGTCTGACATTATCTGGATTAAGAACCGATGTACCCGCAGACTCAGGTTCATCAAGTCGAACCAAGAACTGGGTAGTGTGCATACGTGCCTTAAGCATTTCAATACACTTCACGACCTCAATATACCTTTCGTGGGAAATGAAGGCTTCCTGTGCTATCCAAACGGCACGACCCATGATGTCGTCGTGACGACGAAGCGCATCCTTCTCCATTACGCCATCGTCTGGGTACATCTTATCTCGATAGCTCCTTCGAATATCCTTCCGTCATCGATTAACGATGTAAGAGTCTGGGAGCAATGCATTAGGATTTAAGTGTCCAAGTACCACAAAAATGTGGCAGCATATAAGGCCAACGTGCTGAAACATTCTACAATCACATGTGAAGTTCATGGATATGTTTTGTACTAGGAAACGTTTCGACAGTAACTGCTCACTAGCCAAAACACGTTCAGATACCTTGTACTGAAATGTGTCATTCGTATTGAACTCATCCGTTATATCGCAATATATCATCTTCCCAATTTCTAACTACACTTTCTTGAAGACTCCTACCGTATACAACTCGCTCATCTGTCTCTCGAATGGATAAATTGAAACCAACTGGGGTCTCTTATGAAGACAATCAAAATCTGATTGAGCTTCCTTCTCGTACTTATGGCGGAGCGCAAGTTCGTATTGTTGAACAAACTGCTTAAGGGTGGTCTTCGAAGTAAGATACTTGTCGAAAAAGGCGTTCATACTCTCGCTTCTCTGAGTAGATGTCATTCCCGCGAAAAAACTATCACCAACAAATGCATGCATCCACGACTCTCGGATTGCATAAATCGATTTGAGCCAGCTACGGTTATGCAGGTCAAAATCAAGAAGGAAACCCTGCCAATTACGATCAAATTCTGCTGGGGTTTTGGAATCATATACAATCAATTTCAGATCAAATAACATGTGCTTCCGATACTGCGTCGGCAACTTCAAATGAGCTTTGTTCATTATGTGCCATATACATAATCTTTGTCTTGAATCTGGGAAGACATTCCTTACAGCAGCTGTAATGACACCACATTGATCTGTTATTATGGCTGGGGGGTATATCTGCATAAGGGGGACAATTTAAAAGGAGTGAGTCATATATTGAAAGGTACAAAATCCTACCTTGAAAACTTTAACCGAACAGACCCACAACTTAATCCGAACAGACCGACCACTTAAACCGAACAGACCCACAGCCTAAACCGAACAGACCCACAACTTAATCCGAACATACCGACCACTTAAACCGAACAGACCGACCACTTAAACCGAACAGACCCACAACTTAAACCGAACAGACCCACATCTTAATTCGAACAAACAATCAACTTAATCCGAACAGACAGACAACTTAATCCGAACAGACAGTCAACTTATTCCAAACAGACAGACAACTTAATCCGAACAGACAGACAACTTTTTCCGAACAGACCCACAACTTAAACCGAGCACATACACAACTTAAACCGAACAATCACACCACTTAAACCGAACAGTCAACCCACTTAAACCGAACAGTCAAACCACTTAAACCGAACCGTTCCACAACTTAAACCGAACCGTTCCACCACTTAAACCGAACAGTCAAACCACTTAAACCGAACAGTTCCACCACTTAAACCGAACAGTTCCCCACTTAAACCGAACAGTTCCCCCACTTAAACCCAACAGTTCCACCACTTAAACTGAACACATAAATAGCTTAAACTGAACAGTCACACCTTACCGTTCATGCACGACAACCATGTTTGGAACAACCATATGTAATTTTCAGTGGTCTCAGAAGACAGCAAAGCGCAACCGAGCAAAACTGACTCGAAATGGTGATTAACTCCTACAAATGGGGCAAAAGGCATGTCGTATTTGTTTGTAATGTAGGTGGTGTCGAAACATATTACGTTTCCAAAGTATGAATATGCAGCTCTAGAACGACAGTCAGCCCAAAACACGTTCCGTAGTCTTCCTTCGTCATCCATATCCATTACATAGAAAAACATGGAATCAATCTTCTGCATCCTAATGAAATAGTTCTGAAGAGCTTGTGCATCACCAGGTCCCATCTTTAAATTTTTGACTTCGTTTACAACATTCCTGCACACAGAAACCACTAAAACCAGGCACAAAATGTTGAACTTCAATTATGTTAGGTCAGAAAGAACACAAACCTTAAATCCCTTTCGTTGAAAGTCAATTTGTCATGACCTACAGCCTCGACCACAAAAGATTGCATGGTCTTAGCAGCCGATATCCCAGCACTATCATTGCACGATATGCGTACTTTGGCGGCCTCCGGGACGGTTCGTTTTTGTCTGAGAAAACGCATTTGCTCCTGTTCAAGCATGGCGTGGTTATGTTTAAAATCCACAAAGTTAATGTGGTAACCACGTGCTGGGTTTCCGGAGACCCTTATCCGAGCAGTGCATTGGACTTTACTGGATAACCTAGGCTTCAATTTTCCTTGCCCTTGGTTTGGTGGTGTCGTGCCCTCCTTGGAACAAGTCAGCGTGACCCGTATAACAACACCACGATCGTAATGAGATTGCCTTGTCTTAACACCAAAACCACAAGAATCGGCATAGGCCACGTAAAATGTTTTGGCTTCTTCGAAAGAAGGAAAAAACATCTCCTCCTTAGGAACGTTTGCCGGCTGCTCCACTTGGGAAGGCACATGAACGATTTCCATTGGAGTACAGAGGAAGGACCACAGAAGAAAAGGGAAGAAAAAGGAAGACGCATCTTGAGATGAATAACAAGTCTTCTGCTGTGTAGGAGCGCCAAAATGATGAAGGAAGGGAGTGATTTGAGACGCATTAATGAGGGATGGATGGAGGGATGAGGAGATGGAGACATTTGCACGGATAACAAAAGAATTGAGAGATAAAATATAAAACGAAACTCTTTTCTCTGCTGACATGAAATTTGCCACATAACCCGCGTCCCGCAAGGAGCGTTCTAAATAACGACCATCTATCATTTTCCTTTAAAAAATCAAAGTAGAATCTACTGCAGACATAAATCATGCGTTACTGCGTTTTTCGGAAACTGTGTTCCTTGGGATTATCGCCCATCTCATCCAATAACGGTTGGTTTCGGCCACATCCGGTGCAAACACCTCTCTTCTGCCCCCAATGCCTCAAAGGATCGTGGAGAAGTGAAAAACTTTGGGTTTAATTCTTCTGTTTACCTTTTTTCTTTAAGTTCTTTTGTTTTTCATTTTTTTATAATAATAATTGATTCCATTAGACATATAAATAAAGGGTGTTGTCACCGGTCGTGTTAGGAGTCCTTTAGAGACTCTCAAATTTCAACTTTTTCGAGTTTTGACATCACCAAACGCTCTATCCCCGCGGGGAAGATTGAAAACACCAACACAACAGTACAACTCCATCGGTTTCCCGCAGAGTCAAACAAGCACAAACGAAAACGTACACAAACAACGTTGGCGGAATCAAAATTCTTTATTGCTATGAACAAACAAATTACAATTCCTTAGGGATGGAAGAAGGAAGGGAAAAACCCGAAACAACTAGAAAACTCTATCTCTAGTCGTGATGTCCTTTTCACAGGTTGGAGGTGCATCCCTTTTATACATGTTGTGAACCTCCCACTACATGCACACGTGGGGATCCATGATCCCCACTATCACCTCTAACTCTCCTTTGGTTGTGGAGGAGTGGGGTAAAACCGAATGCCCACTCTCCCCACTAAGGTCACTCTCTCTAGGGCCTTCTATTAATCACACATGGGACTATAACCGAACAAAATGGTTAAGGATTTGGTCCCCCTTGACCAAAATGTGGGGAACATGTTGGTTGATTCAGTTTTTCCCCAAAACCGAATGCACACGTTGGAGAGGCATGCATTAGTTGACCCGGTCAGCCCACTCATGCCACCTCCGTTCGGTTATGGACACATTCCATAACCGACTCCTATTTTTAAGGACTAGTATAACCGATCCCTATTTTTAAGGAGAACAATTTTAGCCAACCCAAGTTTTCCCCGATTCGGTTACGGACCCGTTCCATAACCGAATCCCATTTTCAAGGAGAGTTTGCCTAACCGTTCCCACACGATCAGCAACCTCTCTTGACTCGTTCTCAGTCCTTGCTGACCTATACACAAGTGTCTTGGCTTCCCAAACATCCACGCCTCAACTCCTAGGCATTGCCTACCCACGCACGCCTCCAAAGTGCGCCTATGTGCTGCCTGGGCAATGTCTAGCGCGCGCCCTCGTAGCCACAACCCCACCTCGCGCTTCTCCCACGCATTTGGTTGCCCGCATGTGAGGATGCACTTCCCAAGTGCCACGCTTGCTGGTGCTTCTCGACCTCCCTTGGACATCCTCAGATTCCAAGCATTGGTGCTCTTCCACGTACCCTTGCGCTCCAAGCCACCAATTGTGCACTTCTTCGTCTCTCGTGTAGTCCCGACTACTAGACCCCCCTGGTTGGTGCACCCTAGGCGTCTCGCCCTCGATCTCAAGTTGGTGACAGGTGCCATGATCCACAATACATCAATAGTTTCTACAAATTTGTGTCCTCTGGTGTGTCCAAATGGACCGGATCTCAATAGTTTATATTGTTTAAATTAAAGGCAGTAGTAGCAAGACATGCTAGCCTAAGTCTCAGTTGTGTCCACCGATGTGTCCGGCCAGAGGGTTTCATACATCTCAAAGTAGTGTATCATTTCCTCCACTTATGCACAACGAGCTTCCTCTCTACCTTCCAACTCGTGAACCTCTTCTTTGATATGTGTCAGGCGATGAATTTCAAAAAGCTCACAAGTCGAAGGACCTCCAGGCGGCTGACTACCAGCGATGTTGATGGTAGCATGGACTGGTAGCAGATCCGCCACAATGGTTGTTGCTATTGTAGCCGGGAGCAGGTTAGCAATCGGAGGCGCGTGCTCAGGCTCTAAGCTTGCTCTGGGGCTTTAATCTTGTTGTGTTCAATCTCGTCACCTCTTCATTTCCGAGAACATGTCCAAGATACACCACTTGAAACATTTACTAATTACAAATTCAAAAGAATGACTTGATCGTCTAAAAATTCTCTCATTCCTTTCAAACCATATTTCCCATAGAACGACGCTAATTAAGTTATTCTAAGTCTTTTTGCTTAAATCAAGTTGATTTTCAACAGAAGATCAAAAGTCAAGATTATTAGCTGAGAATAGATTTAGATTAATCCCAACAACCTTTTGCTTGAAAGACGATATGAATTCGCATTGGTAAAACAAGTGATTAGTTGTTTCATCGGCTTGATCATAGAAAAACACTTCGAATCAATGGTAACACATTTTTTCCTGAAGCATTGCCTTGGTGAGAATTTTATCTTCTCCGAGGAGCCACAACCAAGTTTGAACCTTAGGTGGGCAAACAACCTTCCAAGTTAGCTTCATATCTGGGAACCTCTCCCCGTCGTCCACCAACAGTTTGTAAAAACTTCTAGTTGTGAAAAGACATTTGCATTTCCTACGATCTCTTGCCACTGTTGGGGAGAATTTTAATATGATGTAGTATATTCGACTCATCTTATCATCATTTAAAGAGCTCAGGAAATGCTTTTTAAGCCAAGCTAATTGGCTGGGAGGATTAATTCCAACGAAGCTTACTATCGAATCCATGGATGCTTTGTTAAAGTGAAGATGTCCTCCCATGCCATGAGAGGTTGCTCAAATATCCATTTATCATGCCACATGAGGTAATTTTCCCCGTTTCCTACTTCTACCATACTAACCCTACATAAACTAGGAATAAGGTCAATTAAGTCTTGGAGGAAAGGCAGGCATTTTCATTTCTCTTTTGGAAACAATTCTAAGTCTCGAAGAGTGATTATGATATTTATTCTCAAAGATATCCTGCCATGGTCCTTAAGCACCTGCTCCTCTATCAATCCCATATCTTTAATTTTTTGCTCGCAAACTAAGGCTATGGGTCTCAAGATCCAGGATCCCCATTACGCCCATATGCTAAGGCCGAGACACTCTTTTCCATTTGACTAGACTTTATGTCTTTGAGTGCTCATGAGTTATTCCAAAGGAAATTGCGTCTGATTTTGTCTATTTCCTCGATCACTCCTTTTGGTGGTTGAAGGCAACTCATGTTGTACGCTACTATTGGCGTAATTACCGCATTTATCATAGTGATTCTTCTCGCAATAAAAAGATTCTTAGTTTTCCAACTCCCCACATTTTACTATGGAGAGACACACAATTTATTTTAAACAAACTTTGAACTTATTATGTACAAACTTTGAACTTATTATGGACAGACACACAACCTATTATGGACATACTTTGAACTTATTATGGACATACACAGAACTTATTATTGACAGACTTTGAACTTATTCTGGACAGACACACAACTTATTATGGACAGACACACAACTTATTCTGGACAAACTTTGAACTTATTATGTACAAATACACAACCTATTTTGGACAGACTTTGAACTTATTATGGACAAACTTTGAACTTATTATGGACAGACACACAACATATTCTGGACAGACTTTGAACTTATTCTGGACAAACTTTGAACTTATTATGGATAGACACACAATCTATTCTGGACAGACACACAACTTATTCTGGATAAACTTTGAACTTATTCTGGACAGACTTTGAACTTATTATGGACACACACAAAACTTATTCTGGACAGACTTTGAACTTATTCTGGACAAACACAGAACTTATTCTAGATAGATTTTGAACTTATTATGGACAAACTTTGAACTTATTATGGACATACAAAACTTATTATGAACATACACACAACTTATTCTGGACAGACTTTGAACTTATTATGGACAGACACACAACTTATTCTGGACAGACTCTGAACTTATAATGGACAACAAACAAAACTTATTCTGGACAGACACACAGACTTATTCTGGACAATCACAGAACTTATTCTGGACAGAATAAGGTGTTCGTCTCTCCATTTTATGTTGTGGGTTTTTCCGTGGGGGAATCAAAAGTTGCATTGGGAAAATAAATGTTGCATGAGAAAACGAAATATTGCATTGGGAAACGTAATATTGCATTGTGAGAGTATAAGTTGCATGTGACACAAAATAAATTTGTTGCTGCTGACTGGACTGACCACAACAGCGCGCGTCCCGGACGCAAGCGTCCATTAATCATTTTCCTTTGCCTAACGTATGAAGGTCAGTCATAGACTTGTAAAATACTGTAGGAGTGAGATCACACAATAATATCGTCATCAGTTTGCCTAACATAAAAGTGGTGCACCAGTTTACATCAGAGTTTGTCAAAAACGATACATGATTACAACAGAACAACAAAAGAAGATAAATGTAATCATGTCGACCTCAGTGGTCAGAATAGAGGATCTGATCCCAAGATGCGCGCGCCCGCTGATCACCACCCAACTGGACCTACTGCGGTCCTGAAAAAGATGCAAGAACAATGCCTGAGTTTCCATAAGGAAACCCCGTATGCCAATGCATGCAGTAGTACAAATGAACCTATCATACTAGTAGCATGTCATATCATCAACAGTAAGGAAAACAGTTCCCCCGAAGGGTAACATGGGACATCAGTCCGACAATCATCATCGGGTCTCCCGAGGAGACCTACCGTAGGCACATATGGTCTAACGGAACACGACGTGACACTCCCCACACGCGGCTATACTAATCATGGGGTTCGGCAGGGAACGTCCGCCAGGTCCGCGCCATAAGAAACATATCTGTAACTTCGTGGTCGAAACCACACCAACGGAGCCGTCGCTCGGTTGGTCCATCAATCATCATCTCAGTAGGTGCCCATATGAAGAACATAGCCGGAACAACATCGGCCCATCAATCATCATCGCCGGAACAACATCGGCGGTCCATCAATACGTCCGGCACAACATCAGACGGGTCCAGACCGAAGTCTGCCAGGTCATCAGGCTCCACGAGCCGCAAACACCAACCGCGCCGCTATAAAAGCAGGGTAGCGACCTCCGTAGCCCCTCACGCCGGTAGTCACCTCACCCAAAGACAGTTGCGTGCCCGCACAATCATCATACAGTGGGATCCGCGATCCCTCAGGCCTGCTATACTACAATGAGTCCAATCAATCCATCATATTAGTCACGATCCATACATGGAGGTGACGTGTCCCGAACACCCACACTCTTCCACACTGCGGTCCTTGGGCAGGCACGCGGAACGCGCCCACCGTCACCTCCCGGCTCACGCACAAGGCGAGGACACGAGTTTCCGTGGGCAGAGTTGGCATCCTAAGCGGAACCAGGAATTCTGTCCTGTGCAAAACGGTCGACCGAAAGAGACAACTCGGTCGACCGTTTTCCTCAAGGGAATCGGTCGACCTAAAGTGACAACCGGTTGACCGCTTCCACAAGGGAATCGGTCGACCGAACGTGACAACTCGGTCGACCGCTTCCACAAGGGAATCGGTCGACCGAAACGTCTGCAACGGTCGAACTATTTGCGCCAAAACATAAGTCCCAACGGTCTACCGAAGGTCTAAAACCGGTCGACCGAAACGAGGTCAAAATCCGGAGTCTGGTCAACATCAAATTCAAAACTATCGGTCGACCGACTCAGGGGTCTCGGTCGACCGAAAACTAACAGGGTCATCCTATTATTTCTACGTCATATAACGGTCGACCGCAACATGCATAATAACCAGTACACTTAAGTTCCGGTCGACCGAACACAAGGAACCGGTCGACCGAAACACAACAGGCAGACAAAAACACTACATTCGGTCGACCGCTCGAAGGGCCCGGTCGACCGTTGGTCGTCTTCAACCTCGCGTCAGCCGAGATTTTTCACCAAAACTCTTCGTCGGAGAGGTCTCCGACCTCCCCCGACCGACCAACACAACCCTCCCACGAGGGTTAACAACAAAAACACACTAAGGAGTGGCATACCTCTCAAGACGACGAAAACCCGCCGGAGCCTCGCACACGCACGTCGTCTCCGGTGATTCTCCTCGCGTGATCGCCTCCTCGTGACGGCCTTCGCACGCCTCACGCCGAAGCTTCCACGTTCTCTGGTTCGCCGGAAGAAAAGGAAGGAATGAGAGTGAGAGAGAGAGAGATCCAAAAAGAGAGAGAGAACAAAACCAACACTTAAACCCAACCCTCTCCTCGCGTCAACAGTAACCGGCCTCCACTCCATCACCCTACACCACCTATTCTCCTCCATTCCCATGCAACCACTGTGCCTCCCCACTTCCCCAAGCAAAACACTTCCTTAAACACCATTAGCACTCTAACCTAGTTTAGGGATATAACATTTACATAAGAAAATAGTTGAAATACAAATAAAAATAACTAATTATGCATGTTCTGATGTTACCTCCAAACAAATAACCTAACCAACACTTAATATTCAAGTTTTCAACACAGTTGGAATCTTTCAACGGAGCCCGAAGTGGATAAAATCTCAAACCCAACACTTCCCTTTTGGGGGTGACCACACCGTGGCTTTCGTCGAACTACTCTTATCCACCCCTTCAACAGCGGTGACCCGATCCACCTCCCACCCCATCCCTCCACGTCACCACCCTGCCCTATAAATATCCCCCGAAACCCGAAAAAAAAAATCCGGAAATCGAGACGATGGCGAAGGGATGGACGGAGATCGAGATCGGGAGCGACGGCGTCGCCGTCATCACCATCGTCAATCCCCCCGTCAACTCCCTCTCCATCGACGGTTCGTATGTTTCTGGTTAATTTGGGGATTTCGTTGTTGGATTTCGTGATTCGAGGAGGTTTTGGTTCAAGGTTTGCTGTAGGATTAGTTGATAGAGCGGTGGTTACTGATTAACTTTGTTGATTCGACGGGGTTTAGGTTGGTTTGTACGATTTCGAGGTAGGATTAGTAGATAGAGTGATAATTATGGAACGAATTGTGGTTATACCGGCGTCGCTGTCATCACCATCGTTGATCCCCCCGTCAACTCTCTCTCTCTGTCGACGGTACATATGTTTTCGGTCGATTTGGTGATTTGTTTGGGATTTCATTGTTGGATTTGGTGATTCGAGGAGGTTTTGGTTGATGGATGGGGGGTTTTAGGTGGGATTAGTAGTTTGAGTGATAATCAAAGAGCAATTTGTGGTTATGTCAGTATATCATGGTTCGGGGTGGGATTGGTGAAGAAAGTGTTAGTCACGAGAAATACATTAGCCTTTTCATTAGTAAAGATTTGTTGATCCGACCAAGTTTTGGTTGATTTATGTGATTTGGAGACGGGATTAGTTGATAGAGAGATAATTAGAGAGAAAATTGTGGTTATGTCATGGTTTGTTGTGGGATTGGTGGAGAGAGTAATAGTTACGGGGAAAATTTGTTGTTTCATAGTGAAGGTTTGTTGATCCAACGAGATCTTGGTTGATTTTTGTGATTTGGAGGTAGGATTAGTCGATAGTGATAATTGAAGAGCAAAATGCAAATTGTGGTTATGTCAAGGTTTGGTATGGGATTGGTAGATGATAGTTACAAGAAAATTTATCTCCTTTTCGTGAAGATTTGTTGATTTAGGAGGTTTTGTTGATTGATGTGATTTTGAGGTACGATAGGTAGAGTGATAATAAAAGAGCAAATTGTGGTCGTCACTATCGTCTGCCCCCCCCAATGTTACGTTATAGTTGGATTTGGGGGGTTTGGGATGGTTTGATGTGAGAGATTAGTAGATAGAGTGATGATTGTAGAGCAAATTGTGGTTATGTCAAGGTTTAGTGTGGAATTGGTGGAGAGAGTGATAGTTATGGGAAAATTGTCGTCTTTTTCGTGAAGATTTGTTGATTTGAGGTCTTGTTGATTGATGTGATTTAGAGGTAAGATTAGTAGTAATCATGGAATGTATTGGGCTTATGTCAAGGTTTCGTGTGGAATTGATAGATAGAGTGATGGAGTTAGGGAAAAATTATTGCAGTCTTTTTTGGTTGCGTGGATTGTTTTATTGATATAATACCACTAGATTTAAAAAATGTATCAGTTAGCATATTTAGTTACTTACTGTTTCTATAAAGAAAATTACCCACTCATATTTTCTTATGCCATATGGAAATAATCATATAATTTTCCTTGTTGTAGTTTTATTTAGTCTCAAAGAAAGCTATGATGAAGCATTACGTAGAGATGATGTGAAAGCAATTGTAGTCACAGGTACGAGGATAGCTAGTTTTTTCCATGTAATTTGTTCCTACCGTATTTTTTTGTTTGCACATTAAATTTATGGCATTTTTTGCTTGATTAGGCGCAAAAGGGAAGTTCTCAGGAGGTTTTGACATCACCGCATTTGGTGAGGTTCAGGGAGGAAAAAGTAAGTGTCCTATTTCTTCCAACTTTGACTACAAATGGACTTCAATATGATCTTTAACAATTCAATATTTGGCTTTTCTTCAACAGCTGTTCAGCCAAAAGTTGGATTGATTTCAATTGATGTTGTCACTGACACATTTGAAGGTAAGACTTAAGTTTTGGTCAATACATTCCTTTTGGTCTCTACTCTTGCTACAACTGCTCTGAGTGTTTTTTTTTATCATTTCCTGCTCTGAGTTTTTGTTAACTTTTGTGAAGCTGCCAAGAAACCATCTGTTGCAGCTATTGATGGGCTTGCTCTTGGTGGTGGACTGGAGGTTGCAATGGTATGTATTGAATTCATATGTTAATTTTTTTTCCTTTTCCTATCTGTTTTATAGTCAGGTCCATAATTTACTATGTTTTTACCTATGCAGGCTTGCCATGCCCGTATCTGTACTTCATCTTCTCAACTTGGCCTTCCTGAGCTCCAACTTGGAGTGATACCTGGATTTGGAGGTTAGATGGACCTCATGTTTACACTAGTAATATTGACCACTAGTTTTGCTTGTGGATGACTTTGAGATGTACTGATGGATAAATTGGGAATAATTCATTCCTTGACGTTTTGCTCAAGCATTTTTTCAATCTACTATCATTTTGTTGTGACTGCATATTTAATGTAAAGTGAGCATGATTTTACTACATTTCTGCAATACCATGCTAATGAAGTACTTTTGGTGTTCTCTGTGTATATTTTTTGGGTTTATTACTTACGCCTCAAAAGATGCCAATAACTGATTTACATCCGTATTTTCCATATTTACTTGAGTACGCATTACATCCTGTGTTTTTACTTGGGTACGCCTTCCCCGTCAACGAGACCGACTCTGTCAGACCTCCGTAACTCCCCGTAACACTTCTGTCAGATTCTACAATCCCCAAGTAACTGATTTACACTTGTGTTTTCCATATTTACTTGAGTACGCCTTACGCGTTGTGATTTTACTTGAGTACACTTTCCCCGTCAATCCTAAACTTTAAGATTTGGTGAGTGACTTTGTTTTAATTGAGGTTAATGTATTAAGTAAATGTATTGATTGAATGTGAGTGTGACTTTAAATGATGTGTATGTAATGATCTAGGATTGATTTGTGCTTCCATGACTATGATGCTTAGATGTTGGATTGATTTATGCTTACATCTCAGATTGATTTGTGCTTAGATCTATGCATTTCTCATGTTAAAGTTTAGGGTTTAAAAACATATATAGAAAATGTTAGATCATTACATGCATTTTTCAGATTGATACAACACGTAAAAACATATGCATTTCTCAGATTGATTTGTTTAAGGTTTAAAGACATGCATTTCTCAGATTGATTTGTGCATTTCTCAAGCCACACTCACATTCAATCAATACATTCACTTAATACATTAACCTCAATTAAAACCAAGTCACACTCACCAAATGTGAAAGTTTAGGGTTGACGGGGAAGGCGTACTCAAGTAAAAACATAGTACGTAAGGTATACTCAAGTAAATATGGAAAATACATGTGTAAATCAGTTACTTGAGGATTGTAGTGTCTGACGGGGGTGTTACGGGAGGTTACAGATGTCTGACAGAGTGGGTCCCGTTGACGGGGAAGGCGTACTCAAGTAAAAACACAGCACGTAAGGCGTACTCAAGTAAATATGGAAAACACGGGTGCACAACACGTAAGGCGTGCTCAAGTAAATATGGAAAACACGGGTGTAAATCCGTTATTGGCATCTTTTGAAGGCGTACTCAAGTAAAAAACCTTTTTTTTTTGGAAAGCTGTTCTCTGTGTGTGTTGTTTTTTACGAACCTGAGTGTAGCACGAGCAGCTGTTCAGAACATGAACGTAATTAGGACACTATGTAACTGAAGAAATTGATTATGTTCACATTTCAAAGAACCATTATAGTCATAACAATTGTAGAGTTGTCTTGTGTTGTTTCTTCATTGATATTTTGCTATAATTTAGATACGGTTTCATGTAATGAAACAAATTATGTGTGTCAATTAAACAAAAACGTCATTGTGTCTCTGAACATGTGCGGAAAGGTCCTTTTTTGGTGTGTCTACAAGTATATCAATAATTGAAAGCACATGTTGATATGACTTGTTTACTGCGAGATGTTAATAGGATGCATCTTACTGTTTCATTGTATTAAGTAAATCCCTTATATTTCCTTGTTCTCTTCCATTTTATTTTTTGTAAACGAATGGGATAGGATATTATCTTTGGCACTATGTAAGTAGGGTTTCCTAATCATTTTCTGTTTGTGTTAGAATTAAATCTTTTCGCGTTTTTGTAGGGACTCAACGCCTTCCTCGTTTGGTTGGTCTAACTAAGGCTCTTGAGATGATGATGGTAAGACAACTTCCCTTTCGATTCATCTAGTAGTGCCTTTATTCGTCAGTGAATTATTTTTGCTTCACTTTAATCTATTGCAAATCACCAATGGTGCTTTTTGCTGAACCCTTCACAGTTATCTAAGCCAATAAAGGGAGATGAAGCACTAGATGTAGGTCTAGTGGATGCAGTGGTTCCGCCACAAGAGTTGGTGAATGCTGCTAGACGTTGGGCTCTAGATATTGTTGAAGTTAGAAAGCCATGGGTCAGAAGTCTATATAAAACTGACAAGATAGAGTCCCTTGCAGATGCTAGGGAAATCCTCAACTTTGCAAGAATGCAGGCCAAAAAACGGGCTGCAAATCTCAAGCACCCGTTTATCTGCATGGATGTAGTAGAGGAGGGAATTGTTTCTGGTCCTCGAGCTGGACTTTGGAAGGTAATATTGTCTGAACAATTTGTTTGGACGAAGTTACCATATATTAATGCCATCTCTTTCTAACACCTTAAATATGACAGGAAGCACATGCTTTCCAGGAGCTTCTGCTGTCTGATACTTGCAAGAGTTTGCTCAATGTCTTCTTCGCAATACGTGCAACCTCAAAGGTTAGAAGTTTATCAGTTTCGTTACTGTTTTTGCTGATAATATAGCCCATGCTTCAATCTGGAAGTTTCAACTTCCAAAGTTTGCTGAATGCACACTCCTTTATGTGCAAATATATATATGAATTTTACAGGTCTACTGTCCTTGTCGTACATTTCCAAAGCATTAGAAAAGTTAAGAGTTGATCAAAACCTTCAAGTGTTGCTTGGTATCAACTATTAAGCTACTTTCTTCAGAATAATAAAAGCACTGTAAGTGCATAATTGAGTACGACTAATTAACAAATAATGGTTTCGAACAGTTTAAAATTTCGCCAGCCTATGTACTTTATTTAGTTTATTATTAGTCTTTTGAACAATAAAAGTGATTTATTTAGAATTGTAGGAAGTATATTTTCTTTGACCGTGTTGATTTTGTTAACATGGACATGCAACCTCATGAAATTTATAATAATATCCCTCAGTATCATGGGGTGATCAAGTGCATGTCAGAGAGTGATGCTTTGAGCTTCGTAGTCATTATAGGATAAAACAAGCTTTGAAGTTTTGATCACATTCCACCTACTGAATTAAAATGGCGCAATACACCCAGAGATGTTTTTAGCAAAAGTTGATCATGTTAAGTAGGGCATGCTTCTATGATTCTAGAATTTTGGAAGTAGTTGATAAAGCCATTATATGGTCAGAAACTTATAAGAAGGTGCTTTTTTTGTTTTGTTTTTTTTGCTTTTTAAGTATCACTAATATTAGCCTTGAATGGAATGGGATATACAATATAGCTAAATGGTCATTGATTCACATTTTCGTTCTCCTATCAAATTATTCTTTCTCATTTATTCTCCTTTTGAACTGTGACCTGCAGGTTCCTGGGACCACAGACATTGGTTTGGCTCCAAGGACAATAAAAAAGGTTGCCATTCTCGGAGGAGGGTTGATGGGTTCTGGAATCGCAACTGTGCTTCTTCTTAGTGGTTTACCAGTACTATTAAAGGAAGTAAATGACAAATTCCTACAGGCTGGAATTGACAGAGTCAAAGGTGAGTGACCTGTATTTATGCATTGGATCTTCATCCTTCAGTTTTTTGTTTGTAATCTTAACAGAAGCATGAGATGTCAGACATTTTTTTTGTATAAGAAGAGGAAGACACTTAAAAGTTACCTTCCCTGATGCATTTCAGCCAATTTACAAAGTCGTGTAAATAAGGGGAAAATGACTGAGGAGAAATTTGAGAGAACCCTCTCTCTCCTTAAAGGCACTCTTGACTATTCTCTCTTTGGAGATATTGACATGGTTATCGAGGCAAGTTTAATGATGCACATCAGAGGAATTTAATCTTGAAGTCTTGATATTAAAGCAGTATACTTAGATGTTTGATGCTTGTCTTTATGTCAGGCTGTCATAGAAAATGTTGGTTTAAAGCAGCAAATTTTTGCGGATCTTGAGAGATATTGCCCTCCCCATTGCATACTTGCAAGCAATACCTCAACAATTGATTTGAGTTTGATTGGGGAAAAGACAAGATCGCAGGATCGCATTGTGGGTGCTCATTTTTTCAGGTAATTACTATCCCAACTACAACTACTCTTCTGTTGCATATCTAGATGTTCGGTTGCATGCTCTGGTATCTACTGTTTTCTTAACTGTTGTAACACATTGACAGTCCTGCTCAAGTTATGCCACTTTTGGAAATAGTCCGCACAAATAAGACATCTCCACAAGTGATTGTTGATTTACTTGATGTCGCCAAAAAGATCCGCAAAACTCCTATTGTCGTTGGGAGCTGTACTGGTTTTGCTGTCAATCGAATGTTCTTTCCTTACCCACAGGCAGCAATGTTGCTTGTTGACCACGGTTTGGATGTTTATCAGATTGACAATATCCTTAAGGAGTTTGGGATGCCGATGGGTCCATTCAGGTAATCTTATGATGATTTATAACCATCATCTTTTGCTATGATTTCTCAATTTTCCGGAAGTCATTTTTTTCTTGTGAATTTTATGTTCATATCTTGCTATCATTTAGCAGCTTGCTACCTTGTGTATGCAAGAAAAAGGCCTTTGACATATCGATTCTTTGCTGTTTTTGCAGGTTGACTGATTTGGTTGGTTTTGGTGTTGCTGTAGCAACAGGCCTGCAGTATCTAGAAAAGTTTCCCGAAAGATGCTACAAATCTATGCTATTGCCAATTCTGATGGAGGACAAGAGAGCAGGTAACCATTTGGTAATTCATTTATCTGTTGTGCAGCTTGTGCTGAATACAACAGTAGCTGTAATAACGTGTTCATATCTGCCAAGTAAATAGGTAATAAGGTTCAACCTTTTCTTTGTTTTCAATGTTTTCAGGAGAGTCATCTCGCAAGGGTTTCTATATATATGAAGGTAAGCGGAAGGCTAGTCCAGATCCTGAAATGAAGAAGTTCGTTGAGCAATCAAGAAACATGGCTGGCATTACACCTGATCCTGAGGTTGGTTGGGCAATTTTTTTTGGTTACATGTAAACACGAACATAGGTTACGGCCAGTTGTATACATATAAACACGGCCATATAACCCATTCTCCCTATCTGATTTCAACTCAGATATGCTGAAGTTGTCATTTTTTCTTTAGATTATAATTTAACAACGTCCACTGTTTCTTAACTGTCCTTTTCAAATGGGATTTCTTTTGCAGACCATGAAGTTAACCTCGCAGGATATAGTAGAGATGACATTGTTCCCTGTGGTGAACGAGGCTTGTCGTGTTCTTGACGAAGGGGTAGCTGTGAAGGCATCCGACCTCGATGTTGCCGCCATAATGGGCATGGGCTTCCCCCCATACAGGTTTGCTATTTTATTCCTTATCCTTCGTAACAAATGTACTAATCCCCTAGTATATATTTCACCGATCAAAAATAAAATCCCCTAGTATATATTTCGTTCTAGCAGAGCATCGTGATCTGCTAGTGTTGAGGTTTCAGCTCTGATACCTTTCTCTTTATCAGGGGAGGCATCATGCACTGGGCGGACTCCTTCGGCTCACAGTACGTACATTCGAAATTGGTCACATGGTCAAAGAAATATGGTGATTTCTTCAAGCCGTGCTCCTTCTTGTCTGATAGAGCCGCAAGAGGCATTCCTCTGGTTAGCATCTAGCTTTTTCTTGCTTTTCTGCTTTTTAATTCATTACTTATGTGATTAGTTTCTTATTTGACTTCGTCTGCCTTCGCTTGTCACCTCCGCAGAGTGCTCCTGCAAACCAGATTAAATCTCGATTATAGATGTCGATCAACCGGTTAGTTGAGAGAGAGCAGTAAAGAAAGTAGTCCCAAGCTTCATAAAGTTAAAGCTTCAACCTATTTTCTCGTATCTATGCTAAGTGGTAACTGGTAATTAGCTCCGATCTCTTTCTAGATACTCTGGTTATAGTGCAGTTCATGTTTTCTTATAATCTTTATTTATATTTGTAATTTATGGAAACATGCTTTTGATGTATTATTTATATATAATAAACAAAATTAATTAGTAGAAGGTGTTCCATTTTATTTTACGTTGGTGGTTTTTGGTGTCCCGAGATTACATCTTTTCGTACGCATCATTTGGTTGAGACGGCAAAGTAGCATCTCTCATCTAGTCATCTTAAGACTACTGTGATTGCAATTGAAGACCATAAAATATTACGGTAATTGGACATTGAGTGCCTCCAGCTCCCGTCTGCAGTATCTTATTGCATTTCAAATATGTTTTTTTATTTAAAATTAGTATAGTGAAATTAGACATGGGGAACTGCCGAACTGATGACCTCAAAATCGTATTTCACTTGGAGACTTCCAGTTAAGTTGCACCACTCGCTACATTTGGTGGTCTAAATTTGAAATATGTTTGGAGTTGGATATTCCTTGTGTGGCAAAACCTATGTTTGCTTGTCCTTTATTCGGGTCCATGGTGATGACAAATTCTTTACTAACATAAATCTTTTAAATAGGATCTGAGTTTTGACCTTTTACGTTTATTAATATGCTTCTCCAACGCAGAATGATGACAATATGTGCAAGTGGTGCGTGTTTGACTAGATTTTGCTTGTGCTTGTGCTTGAAGAAATTTTACGAAGTTGCTAACAAGATTGAGATGCGCTTTGTAAGTCATTAAACTGATAATGATATTATTGATGACCCACCAGAGGATAGATTCTTCAAATGGTGATTTGTTGCGGTACAAGTTATCTCCTCTTCATAGTGAATAAAAGTGCATTTGAAACGTTAGGAGCAACGTTATTTAGTTGTTTTTTCATTCTTTAGGACCACTGTTCACTACCAAGAAGTCTATTCCAAAGAATCCTTCCCAAATGTCTTCTACGGCCAAAACCATCTAAGTGAACTTAAATTGTAGTAAGTTATTATGGAGTTTGATTGGTCAAATTTAGGGTCGTAAATTAATGCGGTGTGATTGAATACCATAGAAGTTATTGAAGGAAAATATTTTAAGAAAACACTTGTCTGGACCAAAACAAACTTCATATTTAGATAAATAACATGGGATTATCAAATATCATCGACATCTATGATCACAATGAAATCAACTGAGATGCTCATCGAACCGGTAAACTAGACACAACTGATCCCATAACTGGCGCCAAATTTCCAACCAAGTTCTTTATACTAATCTCACAGCTGGGATTCTTCAGTTCGAATCATCTTTCCTTTGCAACGCAGTCAATATCATTATCTAATGTCATGCACGAATTCAAATAAACATAATTTATAGCCTGTGCAGGAATATATATTAATTCATTGCAGTACAATATTTATCGGGAAGAAGAAATACTACAGTTCGGCGTTGTGCCTCGAACAACCGACTAAAGATTCTTGTCTCACATCATTTGGTTCCCATTTTGTCAGAATCCAATCTTGACCCGGAATTTGTTCTTATTAATTATATTAATAGAATAGAATTATCCTGTGATGATGTGCGTTCATGTCGAGACTTTTCTGAAATTATATTTGAGTAATAATAGGCTAACTTAGAAGTTGATTTGTGATATCATAAATAATGTTGTGCCCTTCCGTTGCCTACACGGCTACACTCGAAAAGAATTACTTAGAGACAAGACAATCGATTATTTTATTTGGAATATTGAATTCATGCAACAGTTTACTTGATTAATGTTGGAAAATAATAAAGAATATTTAGGGTGTCCTGCATTAATATATATTATCTATGTATGAAAAGAAATTTAAAAATAAATTGTTTTTATGTAAAATAGTTAATATTGTTGGGGGATTCTACTAGAACCCACAAGATAGCAGAACTGGCGGAATCAAAACGTGCGTGCAAACAACAATAAAACATGCACCGACAAGGACAATAAGAAACATATATTCACACATGGATTTTCTCTTTTTCAAATCTTCACCGGTTAGATCTTCATAAAAGATCACATCTCTGCTTCTGATCAATTTCTTATTTTCTGGATCCCACAATCCGTATCTGAATTCTTCATTTCCATATCTACGGAATATACATGGAGTACCTCTGTCAACCAACTTTGTCATTTTTCTCCTTGGGAATGTGAGCAAATGCATTGCACCCAAACACCTTCAAATGAGAGTACGACACATCATTGTTGGTCCAAACTCTCTCTGGAATATCTATCTCCAAGGGAACTGATGGTGATCTATTGATGAGGTAGCAAACTATGCAAACTGTTTCTCCATTTTGTCATTTTCAACATGCATCATACCCTTTCCATAATGGTGTGGTTCATCCTTTCAGCTACGCCATTATGTTGTGGGGTTCCTGGAACAATCTTCTCATGTCGAATTCCACGATCGACACAATAAGCTTAAACTCCCTAGAAGTGTATTCTCCATCATTGTTAGAACAAAGACATTTCAACTGCTTTTCTGTCTCCCTCTCTACCATGACATGAAACTACTACAAGCACTTGAATACTTGATATTTTGTTCTCAACAAATAAACCCACACTTTACTAGATGCATCATCAATAAATGTTGCAAAATACATGTTACTGTGGGCTTTTTGGCCTTAATCCGTGTTTTGATGATTTAATCAACCTAATTTTAATCACAATCAAATGTAGAGTAGCACACATAATGCATAGAACATATATTGTATTGTGCTAACATCTACAGACGATCAAGACTTAAGAAATATTGAAATTGAAGTCAAGACATGTAATCAAGCTTATTGAAAACATGTATTTTTATCTTTTATTTGAGTCTTAGGATTTTATGTGAACTTGAGCATATATGAGTTAAAATTCATTCAAATAGACTATAGGGAACCTTTAGAAGTCACACACAAAATTTCTCATCAATTGGACTTAAATAGATCACCAAAACTTAGACCGAAAAATCACTTAACCTAAACCTAATATGCCTGTGAATAACGATCGACCGAACCTAATTCTCAGTTCGACTGTTTCAACCAGTCAGCCTACAATGATTTTACCTAACTCCTCTGGTCGACCACTTAAACCTTTACGATCGACCGTTTCTGTATTTTTCGGATGACCGTTACCTTTGTCGTATTATACAACGGTTGTATTCGTATAAATCCAACCTACTCCTGAAATACATTTAGCTACAGGTCGAACGTTGACCCAGAAACGGTCGACCGGTTGAACTCTTCTTCTTGAGCCCAAAGTGCATGTTATTTTCGGTCGAACGAAACCATTTCTTTTGTTCGACCGATATACCTTTAGCCTGGCCAAAACCCTTAGATCGGTCGACTGAACCCTTTCCTGGTTCGGCCGATGACTTAAGTTAAAACCCAGTTGGTTCGACCGATGTGCTCTTGGTTCGAACGTTTCTTTATTCTTAAACGGTTGACCGTTGAGGGACATAATTGCCGAATCTTGATTTCTATTTGTGTGTTCTTTACATCAATCAATCAATTCATCCCCAATAGCTAGAAAACTTTAGGATCTTATAAATAGAGGTTCAAACACATTGTTTAGACATCTCTCACACTTCCAATTGTCTCATACATTAGAGAGAAACCTTTAACTCCAAAACCCGCAATCTTACACTCAAGAGCCTAAATTTCACACATTTGATCAATTCCCAGTCATACTCAAAGTGCTATCAAGCTAGAGAGTGTTGTGATCCACTCAACCATTTATTTGTCAAAGAGTAAAGATTCCGGTGAAAGCTCGAAGTGATCATTCTCGAATTGTGAGAAGAAGAAATCCAAGCTTGTGAGGTGTTTACAAGGCTTGCTTTGTAAAGACTTAATCTCGGCCTGGAAGGAGTTTGATAGTGAAGACGTGAGCGGAGCTCGCGGAATTGAGCGAAGATTGCAAGAGAGGACGAAGGCGGGTGGCCGAACCTCTATAAAAACCCCTCGTGTCTTGTGGTTTGCTTGTTTCTAGTTTCTACTTGTCTTTATTTGTTTCCGTTGCATATCTTGTTTGTTTAAGTAGAGATTAGCAAAAATTTGATTAGAGAATTAGAGCCATTCGATCCTTACAGTTACCACCCAATGACTCCATCTCAAAAGGACCACAAACATCAGAGTAAACCAAATCCAGTAAGTTCTGCTTTTAATAAACTATAAAATTGCACTCTATGTTGCTTCCCAAGCAAGCATCACAGGGATTATGAGTCTTGTCTATAACATATGAAATGAGAGATTTCTTTGCCAAGACATGCAAACCTTTCTCACTCATATGCCCAAGCCTTTTGTGCCACAAACTTAAAGAAGCTTCTTTCTGAGCTGCATGAAGACTGCCTTTACACAATTTTACAAAGATCTATATTGTGTGCAACACAACTTCCCTTTTGCCACATCCAATGATCCTTTGATAATTTTTCTGCTTTGCTTACAAAAATAATTTTCATATCCTGCAAATCTAGTGAAGAACCCGACATCATATTAATGTGAAAATCAGGAACATATCTCACATCTTTTAGTGTCAAAAGTGTATCCCATGTTTGTCTTCAAGCAAACATCACCAATTCCCAAAATCTTCGAGTAGCTAGTGTTTCTCATCTTTAAAATCCCTAAGTCTCATGCTTTGAAGGTGGTGAAAAATTCATTTTTTGTAGCATGAAATGAAACACATGTATCAACTATCCACTAGGTTCCATGTTGTAACAACATGCAAACACTGTATCTCTCCACAAGGAATCAACATTGCATTTTACCCTAACACTGTAGCTGTGGTATTCTTCTCATCATTTTTCGTCTGATTTTTGCCATATTTATGTTCTCCGAGCCAAACTCTTCCATTTCTTTTCATTTGTCCTTTACCACAATGGAAACATCATCTACCCTTAGACTTTGATCTGCCTCTGAATTTGTTTTGACCTCTTTGTTGATTTCTATTATGGTCTCTCCCCTTGTTCTCTGTGACAAGAGCATGTGCATTATCAGAGTTCATTGAATAAGCTCCTAGTAACAAAGTTCATAGACAACACATTATCTGGAGCAGAATTAGTTATAGTCACAACAAAGGTTTCCCAACTATATGGTAATGATCCCAAAGCAAACAAGTCTGCAACTCATCTTCTAAGGACATCTACATGGTAGCCAACTGATCTACCAGACTAAAAAAACTCATTCAGATGCTCAACCACACATGTATCATCTTACAATTTTCTTTATCAAGAGTGTTTTGTTTCCTGCTGTTTCCTGCTCATAAACTAACTCTAACTTATTCCATAATTTATGAGCATTTGTGATACCGTTTGCAAGATTAGAAGCCCCATCACTGCCGAATCGCGCCAACGGTTTTTCTGTACAGCTTGGTCAAGTCCTTGTCATTCATGTCTTTTGACTTTACACTTTCACCTTCAATTGTGTCATACATGTCCTCACAATAAAGTGTATCCTCCATTTTCGACTTCCAAAGTTGCCAATTTAAACTACTCAACTTTATAATGTTGCTTTTATTGTGTCATCCCATTTCAAAAAAATAGATTTTTTTTCAACTCCTGCAACCAACTAAACACTCTGATACCACTTGGGGGATTCTACCTGAACTGGGGAGACATGAGAACCTGCAGAATTAAAAATAAAGTGTCACACGCATTCTAGTTGCCCAACATGACAACTAACATGTGCAAACAACAGTAAAACATGCACCGACAATGACAACAATAAACACATATTCACAGACGGATTTTAACAGGGAAAGCCCTCTCGACCTACTGAGCAAAACCATGGGACAAATCGACACCTAATCCACTATGCAATCAAAAGTTACAAGTATTCATTCTTTTCAAGTTTGTACCCAAAACTTGAGGAATCTACTAAAAGAATAGATCTACAATGTCACCTTGATCTGGGTCTTTACCCAAACAAACCCCACCACGAAATTTTCCAATACAAGTTGGAGAAACTCAATACAACCTGTCTAACCGTAAGTTGAACTCCTCCATGTGGTGTTGGAGAGAAATTTGGAGCAAAAGTCAAACCTTTTCTTTTTCTTCTTTTCCGTTCTCCTTCTCTTCTCTTCTCTTCTCTTCTCTAAAGTATCGGCCATAAGAGAGCAATCAACTTTCTCCACTTTAGTTTAGGCTTCTAAATCCCATTAATGGGTTGGATCCCACGTGGGCCCAACAAATATATAAGGCTTATATAAGATATATCGTTGCATTCAGCATAGAAGGAAACGTAATTTCCACAACTTGTCGATTGTCAAAGCTTTAAATTCTTAATTAACTCCTAAGTTGACAAAGAGCACACTACTAAAAGAAGTCTTCCGCCTGAATAAATAGGAACCAAAATACACTCATTTCTTTAATTCTTAAAATATACTTACAAGTTAACATTTAACAATGTTTATCCAATTTTGTTTATGTGGTAAGAAAAGCGTGCATATCACGTCCGTAGAAAACTTAGTTATCATGAATTCATTTGGATCTCATACTTTTGTATGCTTTTAAGTCATGTCAATATGATTTTGTTTATGAAATGGGACGTGACAAAGAGGGTTTTGATAAGCAATGTCGTGTAAAAGAGATTATAATCCCAAATACATGAATATTCTTTATAAGAAAATTAATTTGCTTGATGAAGTCGTCTTAACTGTTCTACAATCACGGAATCACCAAAGTTTTGAAAACGTCTTAGGTTGGAAAGGGAAAAAAAAAGATAATTACTTATTTGCCGGTCCTCTCAACGGTAGCGTGTAACTTTACGTCTTCAATTTAATTTGAAAACCTTTATGTTCAGTCAACTCGAACACATAAAATAAATCGTTATGTTATAAACAGTTAGTAAATTATTTATATGATCGATGGATCGCCTTAAGACATTCGTCATCAGTCGTCAATGTGTATTAGATGTCTGATCTTTCGCTTGTAATATTTGTTGTGAAAATATTACGATTTTTTAAGTTAAGTTCTAAAATGTAATGACATGCTTCGGATACGTAACGTTCCGGAAACAACGAAAAATTTAAACAATAATCAACAAGACAACACGATGACATTACTGAAACATATACTCATAGGTGCACCGTAATACAAGAGTTTTCAAAAGCGTGATTACATCAAAAGAGTATAGAAAACATATACAAGTAATCACAACGACCTCAGAAAGAGAAACCAGAGGATCCGGTTCCTGGTATGCTCCTCCTCAATCACCACCATCTACTGCCGCTCACAGTCTGAAATGCAAACATAAACTGATGCATGAGTTTTCATAGAGAAAATCCCATATGTCAACTATCCTAACATGCATGTAACGTACAGATCAACATACTAGTATAACATGGTATAAGAAAACTACAATAGTAAAACTTCTCCTCATACTGGGTACTAAAGGACATCTATCCTATCAAACAACGAACATGTCTCACAAGGATACCCACCGCCGTACACACGAAGGTATGCTCACACAAGCTGCAAATACCTTATGATCACACAACCTGTAAATATATATAAACAGTTGCTCACACAAGCTGCAAAACTGTTTGCTCACACAAGTTGCAAAATATATACAAACGGTTTCCCATAAACGATAGGTACATCACCAAGTATCCACACATTTCCACCTGCACGGTCCCTAGGTAGGAGCAATCATCGGACCTACCGTCACCTCACGACACACACACTAAGCGAGGACACAAGTTACTGTGGACAAGATGACACTATCACAAGAACCAATGAAAATCCATACTGGGCATCAACGATCGACCGAAAAATGACCAGGCGGTCGACCGTCTCCCTCAAATCAGTGAAGGGTTCAAACCACAACAAAGCCATCCGCGAATTCCTCACACGAGCTACGATCACAACACCTCCGTACTTACGATCCATGTACTTCACTTTGTGGTGTGATTTGAGATCCTTTATTTTGCGAGATAGATGCACTATTATCGCAAAATAGCTCTATTGGTCCCTCGCTCGAGGGAACTACTCCAAGTTCTTCAAGGAACTTCTTAATCCACACTCCTTCCTTGCTTGCTTCAGCGATAGCCATTACTTCGGAAGCAGTGGTTGAGTCGGGCGTAGTGCTTTGCTTCCAACTACGCCAACTCACAGCTCCACCATTCAGAAGGAAGACGTATCCTGATTGCGACCTTCTATCGTCGGGATCACTTATGAAACTCGCATCCGAATAGACCTCGGCTATTAACTCCCTTTGTCCTCCATAAACAAGAAACTTATCTTTGGTCCGGTTAAGGTACCTCAGAATATTCTTGACCGCAGTCTAATGCTCAGGACCTGCGTTAGATTGGTGACGACTTGTCACGCTTAGAGCATACGAAATATCGGGTCTTGTGCAAGTCATCGCGTACATGATCGATCCTATTGCCGAAGCATAAGGGATATCTTTCATGTACTCCAAGTCTTTACGTGATTCAGCACGTTGAGACTTCTTGAGTTGTACACCCATATTCATTGACACATTGCCCTTTTTGGAGTTGTTCATGATGAACCTTTCCAAGACCTTGTCAACGTATGTACGTTGACTTAGGCCAATGACTCTACGAGATCTATCCTATATATCTTGATTCCCAAGATGTATTGAGCCTCACCCATATCTTTCATCGAAAATGCAGATTTCAATGAACTTCTCGTTTGCTCAAGCAAAAGTATATGATTTCCCATGAGGAGTATGTCATCGACATATAACATCAAGAACACTATGTGGCTCCCACTAACCTTCTTGTATATACAAGGCTCTTCCTTACTTTGGACGAAGTGAATCTTTTTGACTTCTTCATCAAAGCGCTTGTTCCAACTCCTTGATGTTTGTTTCAATCCATAAATGGAACTTTGAAGCCTGCATACTTTCTCACTATTATTTGGATCTTCAAAACCTTGAGGTTGTACCATGTACACATCATCCTCCAAGTTCCCATTAAGGAACACCATTTTGACATTCATTTGCCATATCTCATAATCATGAAATGCGGCAATAGCGAGCATAATCTGAATAGAGATCTTTTACGTCGTATGACTTGGGGCCACAGGAGGAGGTGATACATCAGCCCGGTCGAGGACGAGGGTGACATTGTGGTCCTTCGGCTGAGTGGGTCATTAGGAAAGATCGAGGTGTCCGGTTTGTGACCGGTGATTCGAGTTCGTGCACTGCAGACGCCCGAGCTCAGAAAAAGAAGAAAGGTGATGACGAATCTTGGATCGTCACGGATATGATGCCTGGTGGTCCTCTAGATGGCAGTGTCATTCCCAGTTTTGGAGGCCACGTCGCCAGACGCATCTGGGATGACGAGATTTGGAAGGTTTTGAAGTGCCATAATCGGCACAGAGCCTGTACGACATTGCAGGCATGTCGTTCAGTGATGACTGATGATATGACGGCGACCGTGGTTGACAGTGGATTGGGTCACTTGCTGTACAACATGCTTTCCTGCATCGACATGTTGTTGATTTCGGCTTTCGTGGAGCGGTGACAGCCTGACACCAACACTTTCCACTTGCTGTTCGGAGAGATGACAATCATGTAGCATGACGTCTTTCAGATTTTGCAAATTCTTGTTGAGGGTCCTATGGTCAGTGCGCAGGCGCCGACATCTGAGCTGAAGTTATATGTATCTGAGTTGCTGGGTGTCAGCCTGGAGGGTCTTGGGCGGGATAACTCATTTTGGAGTGGCGGTGGTGTTAGTATTGATGTTGTGGACGAGTGTTGCAGACGGGGGCGACCACCACAGACTGAGGATACGCAGATGACTGCTTACCTCTTCTTACTGCTAGGTTGTGTCTTGTTTGTCGACAAAAGTGGTTCCAGAGTCATGCTGAAAGGAATGTTTTCTAAAAGTTTTACTTTTATATGTCAATTATTATGAATTGAATGTGCAAACATTTTGTTCGTTGATTATGGTATTCGTCTTTTGGAAGTGTTAAGGAAGAAGCGCTTGGTCCTTAACCGTAGAGCTTTAAAAGATAATGGTTTACATAAATCAAAAGTTATTCACAATCATGGTAGTTAACGTGGAACATTAATTACTGAGATAAGATTGCCGTGTTGGTCATCGATTGTTGTAACTCTACAAATAATTGACGACACGAGTATATAAAAGAGGAAAAGATTACTTTTATATATTGAATAGACCTAACAAGTAAAACATTATGGAATTGTGTTTCGTGTCATTAATGTTTTTACTGTGTCTTGGATCCTAAGATATGAGACTTATATCTTTTCACTCAAGAAGTGTTTAATTTGATTATTATCAAAAACTACCATAGAGTGTAGTGATAACGGCAATAGTTGGTTGAACATGACTTGTGCTGAAAAAGATGGCTAGTCAAACGATTATCATTGCCCCTCTTAATTGAGTGATGATATTAGTGGGCCCTTGATAAAGCAAAATTATAATGTGCACAATGTGACTTGAGTTAAGTCACATATTTATAATTAGCTTAAAGAGATCAAGAAATGAATATAATACAAAAGTGACACATTTCTACTTTGTATATATTCTTAATATCATGAGGCAAGGGACGGACACAAGTGATGCACTTACATCACTAAATGGATCATGTTTTGGTTCGGGTTGAACAAAGACATCTATGCTAATTGGGTGACTATAATGTGTAGCTAGATACCGCTTATAGTCTGAGATATTAAGTGTTTAATATCGCTGCCAATTTGACTTAGATCCTCCTATAGGTCACACCACAAAACTGGGAAACAAGATGTTGATTTTAAGTTCTTATGATGTGTCGGGTTTCATGTGAAAATAGGACACATGTGGTGAATTAATTAAAATCAATATGTTATGAAAATTAACATAATTAGAATCATAATAAATTCATATAAGGTGTATATATTATGGGGTGTAATAATTAAATATTACACAGGATAATATTACATAAGATATGAATTTGCTAAAAAACCTAAAAGATCAAATTTTGTTGGAAATAAATCCAAAATTTGACAAAGGTAAAATCGGGGTTAAACACGGTGAACCGTTCATGGTTCGGTCGACCGGGGCATCTTCAGATCGGTTAACCGAATTGGGAACGGGTAAGCGCAATTGGTTGACCGAGATTGCCCAGAGGGCCTGGACAATCAGGTTCGGTCAACTGAGAAGTAGTATTTTCGGTAGACCGAAGGTGACCCGGTCATCCGATGACCATGTTGCAGGAGAGATTTTGGTGGGTCAAAGGTAGACCGATTAAAAGACGTGGTTCGTCCGAATTCTTCCCGGGAATTTTTCTCATAAGGAATCGGTCGACCGTCTAGCTCACGGTGCGCTGAACACGTGTTATAACCAAATGGTTCGGTTGACCGAATAATACTCGGTCTACCGAACAAGAACGATTCTGCCTAAATTGTTAAGAGATTAATTAAGTCATGGGTGGAATAATTCCAGATTTAATTAAAACGCTTTTTGTGGGTGATTATGTGGAATTTAGAGATTAATTTTAGGAGAGAAAAACAAGGGATCATGACTAAACAATAGCTCTTGATAATGATGTTTTGGGAGCCTATAAAAGGACACATATTTCTACTTGTTTTAAGACTAATGCAAAATTCTTTCTCTCATTAATCTCTCCCTAATCACCACGAAAATCTCTTAGTAAATTTAAGTTTTGGAGATAAGATTCTCAGGAGCTTAAAGAGGGGTAATTAGCTTGATTCTAAACCTGGTTAGAGATTGATTGTCTAGCTCCTTTCTCTCTAACTTTGTTTAGAGTTTGGTGAACACACGGAGGCAATTCCGTGGACGATTCAGCGGGCGACGCGACTCCAGATCATCAAAAAGGTTTTAGAGAACCTTTAGGTATGATTCTATCTTTGTGGATTATTTTAATAAATGTAGGTTGCATGTTATTAGAATAAAACACAAATAGAAGTACATAAAATTGCTGAAAATATAAAAATCGATCTTGTATGTTATATTAAAATTTTAAAATATATACATACATAGGGACACGAAATCCTACACATACCACGCGACGTATTGGAGGCGAAGGAGTCAGATATCATTGGTCAGTACTCCTAGGGGTCGGCGACGTTGGCATATCTGTATCGTAAGCTGGGAATATCTAGTCGTGCTGATTGTTCTGGGATTACGGGTTGTCTTACACTGATGCGGGCTTGGATCTATGAGTATTTTCCTGCTTTCCGCCCACATCGGGAGCGGGAGATTATTGAGCGTGGTCATCCTCGTTCGCGTATGTGGGCTGTCCGGGCCGAGGATAAGAGCGAGGGTCGACTTCTTTCTATTCGTAGACGGCTAGATCAGATGACTGCATCGCAGGTATATAATGTATATATCATTCACGTTTATTTAAATTTTAACTTTATTATTATTAACGTATAAACGTTTAGGTGGAGTGGTTGCCGTATGGTCCTGAGCCTGTTGTAGCTGTGCCGAGGACTACATTTATGGGCGTTATTCGTTATAGGGATATCACAGAGCCTTATTTACCTGATCGCGTGTTACGTCAGTTAGGTTACGTTCAGGTGATCCCGGTTGACATTCCCACGCCCGAGCATGCAGTACGGTCTGCGACTGCGACGACGTACGACGTCAGGCATAGCGTTTCGTTTGCGGAATCGGTTTGGATGACATTTCCGAGAGTAAGATGACTTCACATGGACGATCTGAGTCGTAGCCGCGACCCCTCCATTTGTGATGCAGATTATTTGCAGTGGTTTGGTAGGTGCTCACATCCACTTATCGTACGCGGTATCATTCCGAGACTGGAGAGACCACTGGATATGATATGTGCCGATGCGGTAAGTTTATCTAATTTTATTTGTAATTGTAATGTATATTTTGTTATTATGGTAAATGTACGCTAATTTTTATGTTACATACAGTGGATGAGTAGGGCGATACGGTGTATGCAGCTGTTCTTGCGACAGAGAGACAGGATGCCGACTGAGGATACGAGACTTGCATGTGCAGATTGGGATCGCCTCATCGAGGATTAGAACAACCAGTTGGGCATTTCGAACCATGATTCAGATGCTAAGCTGTAGTCACTTGCTCTTACTATCGTTTTATTATATGTTGCACTATTACTACATTTGTTGGTATTTGCTTATGCTTATTTGTGTATTCTTATTATTTATTTCTTACGAACATATCTTCTACTTATTTATTTGACTATCATATTTTTAATATTTATTTCTCACAAACATATATTCTATTTATTTCTTTAGATATCAAATAATACTTAAATTTAAAATCTGGTAAAAGAACAACACGATATAAGTACAAATACACGTTATATTATACATTAAAAATGCATTACAAATTACAATCAATATGTATTACGTAACCGATTCCAATACGTCATCCTACTTTCGTACTGATCCTCCCATCCAACAACACTCTCATCTCGCATTTGATACCACAAGGTCGCTATAGGAGGTATTGGGAAATCATCAGCTAATTCCAAACGAATAAATGTCTGTAACTCCCTAAATGAGCAATGACCAACTCTCTGACAGGCATCGTCATGATAGACAGACTCTCCCAAGGTAGCACAGTAAGACATGGGAACAACAAACCATCCGTTCCCATTGAGAAATACATGACCGCACACTTGTAAAAATTAGCAATAGGAAACAAGTCGGCCCAAACCTCCATATAATGATCCTCGCCACAAGCTCCCCCACCCCAATCAATTCGTTGACGATCATCTACCACATTGCCGAAATAGACACTCTCACAAATATGATGTGCACCTATCTCATTAAAAATCGCATGACGGGCGTACGACCAGTTGTCTTGACCACCATGGAAGACATCGGCAACACATCGAAATCCACAATTGCCATCAGCACGTACGTCATTCCACATCTCCAGAAATGGTAAAATGATTCCTGAGAGTCTATCAACATATGAGAAGTTATCCACGTCAATCCGTCCGGACACTGTAAGATAGATAAATAACAATTCATTAACACAACAAAATTAGGAAATAATATATTCAACCCTATCTAGATTACTGATATATATTAAATAACATAACAACAAAGATATCGACATACCAGAAGATCCTGTGCCCGTATTCACGGATGATCGAGACGAATTAGACCGACGACCCCTGCTCCCACTACTGCCAGACCGACGTCGACCCCTGCTCCCACTACTGCCAGACCGACCACGACCTCGCTCAGCATACTCGAAGGCACTCGGGTCCCGACGTGTCGACTTTCCCCTAGGTCGACCACGTACCTTAATATTTTCTACGGGTTCTCCATAGTTCGACTGATCGGGGTGTAATTGTTCGTATAAAATACGAGAGGCACTACGAATTACTGCAGGGTCGCTCTCCGAAATCTCATCAACGAGCTTCTGAAAATGCTCAACGTCTTGTGCTGACTGATTCACACACTCTGACATCTGGACTCCTTCTCCAATGACAAGTGTTCTCCAAAATGAATGAATCTGCTCTAAATAAATTCCATCACCTGACGCCAAACACTCGTACATGGTACATGCACAAGGAATCCCATGTGATGTCAGAAAAGCACACCCGCAACGATATTCAACTTTATCACTTAAGTCTTGCATTCTCTTCAACTCCTGAGTCAATAACGACAAGCAGCGATGCGAAACTCGGCCATTTATATGCTGAAACAAAGGACCTATGTAGTTTGTCAAAATTCGACGTCTCGAATCTTCAAGAAAGTTCTGAATATTCGTCAGCTGCAATTCAATAGCCGAGTTCACTCGGTCGAAAAGAGTGTCGAGAGCGGCAGTCGATGTAGTGATCCACTCTTTCAGAGCCGAATGTGGACTTTCCACTCTGCAGTTCGGAGTGTTGCCGAAATGAAAAAACTTTATTCGTCAAATTCAACACAAATTTTTCCTTATGCACCAACCACGTGTCTTCCACATACTCCGTCAGCATTGGTCAGGACTTGTAAGAATCTTTCAGATTACAGACTGCTTTATTATAATCCGTCTGTGAATCAGAAAGCATGACTCTCCTCTACTTTCCACGCCTAAAACTCTCTGCAAACTGCTTGTCCTTGACGAATACGTGATATGCGTAGTTGTACACGTCTTTGTTGATATGTCAGGTGCATAGTAAATGAGCGGACTCAGGAAAAACCTCTGTCACTGGTCGCATCAGAACCAACTCCCGGTTCGTTATTATTGCAGTCGGGCTAACAATATCCAATAACAGATCTCGCAACCTCTCCAACACTCACTTGTAACTAGACTCAGTCTCATCCTGCAAAATCGCATATCCGACGCGGAAATTCATGTTTGTTGGAGTAACCCCAATCATCTCAAACAAAGGCATCTTGTACTTGTTCGTCTTATACGTCGAATCCATGCAGATTACGAATGGGTATGTACGCAACAACTGAACTGAAGTCGGATGTGCCAAAAACACGTGAGTG
This sequence comes from Triglochin maritima, assembly GCA_963682175.1. Taxonomy (NCBI): domain Eukaryota; kingdom Viridiplantae; phylum Streptophyta; class Magnoliopsida; order Alismatales; family Juncaginaceae; genus Triglochin; species Triglochin maritima. Next base: position 62,579,557 of record OY821770.1, read on the forward strand.
ATGACATTAGTTTCTTCATCTGCCACAATCCAATGCAAATAGTTATGCCGCAATGCGTGACTGAGAAACTGTTGCGCGAGATTCCTGTCTTCAGATTTCGTTCTCCTCATGTACTCTCTGAAGTTATAAATATGTCTTTGATTGGGATTATCGTCCGGGAATTTCTCTTTTACCGCCAACAAAATGTTACGTGGTCTTGCTTGTACCTCTATCATATCACGAACAATTTGCTTGGCCCCAACACCAAGTCTGCTCACCTGTCGGTGACCATCTGAATAAACTGCAAGTGCGTGGTTGTGCTGCCCATAGGTGCTACTAGATACAACGACCCGTCCATCACAATCCCGTCGCTCCACCCATTTTACCAAAAAACGACAACCGCAACCTTTTCCTTTTGTATTCTTTCGCAGTGCAATACTCGTATCACGAGAACTTATTTCACGTCTGCAATCACATCTCAGGTAACAATTCATCCGGTTATCTGCTTTTGGTTTGTATGATGATATAACCAAAAACAATTGGCTCTTATTGCAACTTGTTTCGTCCATTTACAAGATTCCTCAATTATTGTAAATATTTCTTTACTATCAAAAAGCTCACTGTAATTTACTCCATCACCACCGAAATCTTGCAACGGAACCTGGAAAAAATTAATTTAACAGAAAATTAAAAAAATGGGCGTCTGCCCAAAACGCCTCCACGTTAGTGGTGGCACCTTGCTAAGACGCCCCCACATTGGTGGAGGCGTCTGGCTAAGACGCCCCCACCTTGGTCGGGGGGAAAAATCTGCCTCCGTTACCTCGCCGGATCCAGGTGCTTCGCCAGACATTTTCGTGGTGTTGGTAATAGGAATGTGAGTAAAATTGAGTCAAACACCTTGTTTAAAGACACAAGACGAAATGTGTATTAATTGATTTGTTAGGGGCAAAAAGGTAATTTTTGGGGCGATTTAAGTAATTTTCCGGCGACGAATAGTAGCTTCCTAATTTTAACTTAACTTTCCCATCTTCTTTTGTTGTTTTTCATGTTTTTGATTCATTTATAAGCTACACTATTTTTCTGCCCAATTTTTCTTGCCAACTGAAATCAAGTTCTTCTTTGATTTTTGTTCAAAATCCAACTTGGAGCTATGAAATAACACATCAGGTTGAAACAATAAATCCGTCGACGTTGATTCTGATCCTACCCCCAAAATACTGCTCAATTTACCCAAAACACGGCACACCAAACAAAAGTACCGAGCAAATTTTCAATGTAGATTTTCTATTGGGATTTTTGCTTGGGTGCACCTCCAAAAGTCGTTTATTAGGCATTTGCACTCGTGTATTTTTTTATTGCTCCAGACCGCCCATAAATTCAAATAATTGCTTAGGTGCACCTCCTCAAACACCGTTAACTGATTTCGTGACACTGTTAGTTGCTCCCGTTAAGTTCGAATCCAAACGGTCAACCGAAAATTAAATTAACTCTCAATTCGAGCCAACCGAGTTTAAATATGCTACTTGATACCTAACGAGTCAGGTACGGGTTGGGTATGCCCCTACCCGTACATGACTAAATTTGCAGGTACGGGTACATGTATATACCCGGCAAAAAACATGTATACCCGTTTACCTGCCCCGTACCCGCTAAGTTAGCTGTTATAATGTATAAAAATATAATATATAGTATATAATATGTATTATATATATAAATATATAATATATAACATATAAAATTTATAAATATATATAAATATATATTATATAAATATATATAACATATCTTAACGGGTATACGTATACCCATACCCGACCCGTTTATTAACCGGATAAACAGATACGGGTATACGAGTATGGATTTTTAAACGGATATGAGTTTTTGTACCCATACTCGTATCCGACCGAGGCAGATGACTGGGTATACGAGTATTACCCGCTCCGTTTACGACCCTACTTTTGGAACACCAATATAAAAAGAAAGCGTAAGCTTTTAGAGATAATTTTACATTGAACATAACTATAATACAGGAGTATAAATAATTTTCATGTTTTATAATAACATTTATGTTGGGATAAACAACAGCTAATTGCAATGAGATAAATAACAATGCAAATTAAATATAGTCAACTCAACATCTTAAGTTTACAATTTATGGAACAATTTTAAAGTGACGATATCAATCAAATACAAATACGAATCAATCTGATGTCATCGTCTAGTTTGTTAGTGACATCAATTTATATCCATCACTGGCCATATTCAAAAGAATTTTATATTTAGCAATTATATCCTAACTAACGAAAAGAAACTGGAAAAAAGAGAGTAAACTTAATCCAATCCTTTTAATTTAAACTATACAATTAGTTGTTGATTTTAGTTTTAGTCTTTGACTTGTGAGTTTGTTGTGTTCCACCAAGTCAAATCATGAGTCCAATATTACATTAGTGATGCCGACCAAGTTAGCTTGGTTTGTCTCCATAGAAACTGTGTTTAATCATAAGACGTGTTCTCAAAAATTCAAAATCATGTTCCAAATTAACTATTTCAACTTTCGCATATACACTTAAATTGAATATCTTTCTTATCAACTGTTGGTGGGGGCCCATGAAAACTTGACTCCCAACTTGAGTTGAAGTCTAGGGTGGCCTCACCTTTTCTCCAACAGAATTCAATTCAAACTTTTCCTCCATCATCGTAAAACAATACATTAATAAAACTTTTTTTTGTGTGCATAGTTGTCATTTATTATGGTCGTATTGCAATGCTATCCTTCAATTTAATATCATAAAAGGCTTTCAAGTTTCAATCATTACCTGTATTTATCTCATTCGATCTAATATGTTAGGAAGACAGATATTGCTAGTCGAATTTGTTATCCTGTTTATGTTAAGTGTAGTTCTGCGACATTGCTGCTTATCTTGGTATCAAAGTAAATAAGAATATTTACAGTGGTGCACTCGAAAAACATTGAAATTACGGAAATACATTATCTCTGAATTTTAGGGCTCAATCTTGGTAGTAATCTTGGATGCATTTTAGGACTCAATTTTGACTTCACTTTGACCTACATTAACTCTGAATTTCTCTTGAATTTTACTAACTCGTTCTTGGCTGCAATTTGGCTCAATTTTTGATATGTACACGTCCAACTTTTTGAGTGGGATGTGGGTGGGAGATCGAGGAGTGATGGAAGTGAGAGGTTGGGCTTGTGGCGATGTAAGTGGGATGTGGATGGAAGTGAGATTTGGGGTATCTAAAGGGGTCGAGTTTAATTAACATGTGTAATCAAATGTCCGTTGAACTTAAATTGGACGTAGTATATCGGCATATGTTACAGGTGCACCATTGTAATTCCATAAGTTTTACGAGTACACTACTGTAAATTCAAACTTTTGGAGTGTATTCCGTAATTTCGATATTTTCCGATTGCACCACTGTAATATCAATTTAATTAAAGGGCAATTAAAGGGTGTAATCAAACCTCCCTCAAAATTAAATTGGACGAAGGCTAACGACATCAGTTACGAGTGTATCATTGTAATTTCATAAGTAATTCAAGTGCACCACTGTAAATTCAACTTTTAAGGTGTATATTTTTCCGTAATTTCGATGTTTTCGAGGTGCATCACTATAAATATCCCAAGTAAATATCAAAATGTAAGCCCAAACACTTGAAAGAATTTCAATTTCAAACATCAAAGTGTTATAAGAGACATAGAAAAAGTACAATATTGAAATTACATTGTTGTCATATTAAAGAATCATATATGACAAAGGATTAAAAAATAAATATGGCAAAGGTTTGAAATAGAATGTTTTAACAAAAATATGGCTACAAAATGGTAAAAATTAAATGACATATCATAGTAGCATGGGATTTTTGCAAACTATTTTATTTAAAACCTTGTGTTTACATATATGATATATACGTGTGTGTGTGTTTACTTTTATATCTTCTTTTAAAATCTTACCAAGCCTATCAAATTCACCTTATTTTCTCTTAATGAATGACAACTTGAGCCACATCCACGGATCCACTTAATACAATCACGGATAGAAGTCAGGGTAAAGAAGTTTTTTTGTATGCTATTATTCATTTTCTCAATTCACAAGAGAAAATATAAATAACGGGAATTCAAACCAAACTCCGGAATCCAAAAGGATTATCAAAGCAATACCAAGAAATTAAAATAGTATCCATACAATCACCATTTCAAGGGGTGTATTTGTGCCAAAAGCCATAAATTCTTACCACTCCATCGATTTCTTTCCGGTTTAAAACAAAACCGGAAACTTCGCCTCCAATTCAGCAAACACATGTCGCCAAATGAAAGGTCAAACTTGAGGCCACACTTCCTATAAATACTCCCCAAATCTCCAATCTCTAACTCATCATAAGGCTTAGACAACACCATCTCTTTCTTCTTTCTTCTTTGCTTGTCTTCCTCTTCCACCAAAGAGGAAAATCATCCAACGAGAGAGAAGGAATTGAAGATTATGGCTCGATCTCTTTCGTCCGTCGCACGAACCCTCGTCTCCCTTTCAGAATCCGCCAGTCTCGCATTGAACAAGTAAATCTAACGCAATTTTGGTTACCAAAAATATCGTTTTCGCGTCAAGTCGTGTCTCGAACTCTAGGAAAAATGGTCAAATTTTGGATGACGAAAATTCACGAGAGTCAAAGTCGATAGATTTAAACGTATCAACTATCTATAGTTTTTTTTTCTGTATTCAATACAAACTAACAATTTAAAAAAAAACTATTTACAGTTGTTTTCTATTCTAACCAGATGGTTTTACGAAGATTCCCATTCGACATTGTTTTTATGGTTTTGATTTGTAACTAATTGTATGATGTGTTAAATTGATTTTTGTTTTTTGTTTTGTCTAGACGTGGATATGCAACAACGTCATCGTCGGTCAAACCAAGTGAGGAAATGAGAAAGAAGGCAATAGAGGGGTTGGTGGACTCCTCATCATCATCTTGGATCCCCGATCCGGTGACCGGAAACTACCGCCCGGCAAATCGGGCGGCCGAGGTGGACGCGGCGGAATTGAGGAACATGTTGTGGTCAACATCATCTAAAAAGCATTGAAGCAGAGAGAATGAGAGTAGCAATGGAATGTTGTTTGGCCTGTGATGATGCCTTTTGGAAGGTTATCTGATGGTGCAATTCCGAATTTGGTTGTTACCGTTATCGTTATCGTTGTCGTTATTGTTATTGCTGTTGTATTTGTCTTGGAGTTTAATCGCCTTATTAATACCATATGGTTAAGATTTAAGAATTATTGGCTCCCTTTTAATTTGGTACGGTAGACATGTGATTGTCCTTTTATTCCTAGTAGTACGGAACTAAAACGAGTATGATTGATGTATTTTAAAACAATTAAAATGTCCTTAGGATGATACAAACTACGCAATCTAAAGAAAATTCCGCTAATTACTTAAATCGTCCACGTCATTTATCATTTTGCCCTTAACATTTCATTTAATACACATTTCATTCCGACTCTTAAAATAAGACTTTTGTCTCAGTTTTCCTCGCTCTACCAGTACTAACACCAAGGAAATATCTAGCGAAACGTCTGAATCCGGCGGGTTAAGTTAAAAAAAAGTTCGGCCGGGACGTCTGAAAAAAATAACTCCCCCATTGGGGGCGTCTGGCTTGGGCGTCCCATTTTTTATTTTAAAATTTTAATTTTATATGGTATGTTATTTCAAATTATTTCAAGTTTCGTTGCAAGATTTCAGTGGTGACGGTGTGGAAAAAAGACACAAACATAAATAAACATGTAACCTGATCAATATCCGGAGTACAATAATAGGGTATCGAAACAAAAATCGTCTGCAAAGGGCTCTCTCTCTACTAGCTCGCTTTGCAGGGGGGACTAGCGTCACACGCAAAGACCCCCTGCCACCTCCGGCCTCCGCATTCTTAATTCGATTTTATTTTTCATGGTTATTTTTTGTTATAGTATGAACAAAGAAGAGACTATTGTGAACAGAAATAAGTAAAAATAAGATAATGACATAATAGTAATTGGCGCGGACGATTTAGTAATTCGCGAATGACGTTTAACGGTTCAGAAATTAAAATACAAGCACTTGCAGTAAGAGTTGGAACACAATTTTTCTTGTTTTTATTTTATCTTGCCTCCCAAATATCCCGATCTCCTACGCTACAACATGTAATAATGGTGGTGTATAAGATTTATTTTCCGCAACGCAGCGATGCATTAGATTATTAATAATATTTCCACGTTTATAAGATAATTTGTACTGTTTATTTATTACAACTGGGGCAACACTATATAAATTGTGGGGAATTTTGGGGATACTATTCGTCGCCGGAAAACTACTTAAATCGCCCTAACAATTACTTTTTTTCCCTTAACAATTCATTTATACTCATTTCATCCCGTCTCTTAAAATAATGATTCTACATACGTTTTCCTTATTTTCCCAGTACAAACACCACGAAAATGTCTGACGAAACGCCTGAATTCGGTGAATTAAGCCAGGCTAAGACGCTCCGTCCTAAAAAAAATTAAAAAAAATCTTAAAATTATATGGTGTGTTATCTTAAATTATTTGAGGTTCCTTTGCAAGTTTTCGGTGGTAACGGGTCGGATTACAGTAAGTTTTTTTTGCAAGTGATGAATATTCGATTTTTTTCCAGATCTAACAATTTGAATATCTAAATTTCCCCGGTGGTAAAACTTCCCGAATCTCACTAGTCGTTACAATTTTTTTTTTACCACACTAACAAAAACACTATTTTCTTATATGATTTTTCAAACCTTTAAAAATAGTATACCGTATACTATCATAACCACTTATGCTATTATGATATAGAAAGAAGATATCCATTTTCTTTTTCATATGTATATTTTCCATCGTATTACCTTAAACAAACACAATGTTTGTATAATACATGACGATAACGTACCATCTAATTAGTGAAAACTTATTAATATAATTTAAAACCATAACAATAGAATCAATGCTTTGTGGTCATAAAGATTGGAAAACCCACCAAACTTAATTGGTCAATTTCACTTTCATCTCATCCTTTCAGCAAACCAAACATGTCTGTGTTAGTGGAAAAAACACGTCACTAAGCCATCCACATCCAACGGTCACGATCTCTTTTTGATCGCTTATCCTGATTCGATACGAGAATTTGGTGCTCATATGATAGGTCTCGCTCCGAAATTCCTTCGGGAACTACTAAACGTCGCCCCAAAACTACTTAAATCGCCCCTTGAAATTACCAAATTGCCCTTAACAATATATTTAATACCCATATCGTCCCGTGTCTTTAAACAAGGTTATTGACTCAGTTTTACTAATATTCCTAGTACCAACACCACGAAAATGTCTGGCGAAACACCTAGATCAGGCGAAGTAACGGAGGCGGATTTTTTTTTCCGACACGGGCGTCTGGCTAAGACGCCTGTACCATCGTGGAGGCGTCTGGCTAAGACGCCTCCACCATCGTTGAGGCGTCTTAGCCAGACGCCTCCACGATGGTACATGCGTCTTATCCAGACGCCTATACCATTGTCTAGGCGTCTGGTTAAGACGCCTCGACCATGGTGGAGGCGTCTTAGCCAGACGCCTCCACGATGGTACAGGCGTCTTAGCCAGACGTCCCGTTTTTTTTAATGTTTTTTGTCAAATTAAAATTATACGGTGTGTTATCTCAAATTATTTGACGTTTCTTTGCAAATTTTCGGTGGTAACCGGTCGGATTACAATGAGTTTTTTTGCAAGTGATGAAGATTCAAAAAATTTCCAGATCCAACATTTTTAAAGTTCCAAATCCCCCGGTGGTAAAACATCATGACTTACAAATATCACCTCGACAGGTCGTTCGGGGGTCTCGCTCCCCGGTGAGCGAGCGGCATTCCACCTCGCCGGTGAGGTGGCGGGGGTGGCAAGGGGGCAGCGCCCCCTGGAAATTTTTTGGATTTTGAAATTGGTGGATCTGGAAATTTTTGAATTTTCGGTGTACCGAAGAGGTATCGGTCATCCGAATATAGTAATTATTAACTTATTAATTAATTTAACAATTATCTAAATTTATAATCAATTATCTTTTTTAAAAAATAATAAAAAATTACGGGCGTCTGACGGAGCCGCCCCCACGTAGGAGGGGGCGTCTGGCTAAGACGCCTCCCCCATGGAGGAGGCGTCTTACACAGACGCCTGTCCCATGGGCGGAGCGTCTGGGTAAAACGCCTCCCCGATGGGTAAGGCGTCTGGGTAAAACGCCTCCCCCATGGGGGAGGCGTCTTAGCCAGACGCCCCCTCCTACGTGGGGGCGGCTCCGTCAGACGCCCGTAATTTTTTATTATTTTTTATTATTTTTTTATTAAAAAGATGTTAGATGTTTTACCAGATTCGAGTACACTGGGGCGTCCGTTGGTTCATTACTGACCTCCAAAACATTATTTTTTATGATTATAAGAGGAATATGAAGAGAGATGTGTGATAGGAGGGTAAAATGTCGCGTTATAGCAGTAGAAATGAGAGAAGGGCAAAATGGTAATTTCAAGGGGCGATTTAAGTAATTTTGGGGCGATGTTTAGCAATTCAGATTCCTTCTCGAGAACTAAGACCATCTTAATCCCAACTCCATTTTTTTTCCTCAATCCAGTTTCTCTTTCTATCAGATCAACAAAAAATACTATGCAACCCAACTTATTTTTCACTTCCTAACCTCAATCTCATTTCCAACACTCTCTCTCATCCACATCATTTTTCTTTTTACCTTATTTTCTATTTCATCACAAAAATACACAAACTATTAAATAAAATATTTTTATAATGACTTAATCTAATTAAATTACGATAATTACGCATAACACGTAAAAATTACATTTAATTAAAATTCGACAAGTAATTATTACGATAATTTAAAATTAAAATATTACAATACATATTACGAACAAATTTAACTTGCATTCCTTCCCAAACGGGGAGCCGACCTGGCTTTTCCCCCGTTAAGGGGGGCTGGGGTCGGGTTGAATCCCGACCCGACCCCAAAGAGCACCTGTTAAGGGTGCTGTAATGATTTGTGTATCAAAATTTAAAATTTCAACTGTTCTTTCCCATAAATACACTTCTCCGTAGAAAATAGCTATTTTTGTCGTTGAATGTAAGGGTGGGACCCGGGCCGTGCCGGCCCGGCACGGCCCGCCTCGGCCCGCCAAGGTTGGCGGGCCGGCCCGTGACGGCCCGCCGGCCCGGCTCCTGGCGGGCCGGGCCGGGCCTTCAGTCGGGTCGGGTCGTGTCGGATCGGGTTTTTTCGTGTCGGGTTATTAAGAAAATATTTTCAACTCAAAATAGAAATGATTTTCCCCAAAAAATGCCAATTTTATTAATGGTTTTTGAGAAATACAAGTTTGTAGCCGAAACATAGGAATCATTACAAAAAAACCTAGGGGGTTCTAGGAAAAATTCATCCCATTTGGCGCGTTTTCGGCTACAATCTTCGACGTACGTCTACTGCTCCGGCCACGTCTCTTCGTCGTCGTCTTTGGCTTCGTATTGGTTCTGCACTCTATCTTCTGCGTCCAACCAATCCTTGAGGCACACGCACATCTGCATCGAGTCGGGCGCGAGACTGTGTCGTCGATCCGTCATCACTCGCTTCCCTGCAGAAAAAAGCCGCTTCCGACGCCACAGTAGACGCCGGAGCACACAATAAGTCCTTAGCTATTTCAGCAACTATGGGAAACCTACCTTCGTTGTGTTTCCACCAGTCTAGTACATCTAAATTTTTGGATTCTTGGGGGGACAGATATAAATCTAAGTTCAAAAACGAATCTAATTCATTATGACATACATTTGAAACATATTTTTTCTTCTTTTGGGTTAACCACGCCCATGTAGCGTCCTCGTCGTCTTCTAACGACATCGGCTGAACGGGTGGTTGTGATGAAGTACTTGCTACATTAGATCCTACATTATAAGTTATACTATATTCTTCAAAATATTTTCTTAATAAAGCCATAGATGCATCTACATGGGCTTGAGGGTTATCATAGTTCATGTTTTCATAAATTTCTTCTAAAAAAACTTGTAAACCTTCTTTTTTAAACCTAGGGTCTATGACTAAAGCTAAACAAAACACTAGTGGGGGGGATTCCAATACTTAGCAAATTTCGATTCCATTGTTGTAAATACATCTCCTAAACTATTTTGAAACCTATATTTTGCAAAAACTTTAGTAACTCTACATATTTCGATTAAAAATAAGTTCGAAGTTGGATAATAATGTCCACTTAATTTTTTAGTAAATAGAAAAAAAAGTTTCAAAAAATCGACTAAAAATTCAACATTTAACCAATCAATTTCAGATAACATGGCATTATTTTGTTTTTCATTATAAAATGTTGTAATAGCAAGTTTATATGGAATTGTCATTTTAAGCATTTCATATGTGGAGTTCCATCTATGAGGTGCATCTAAATTAAATTTCTTAGGCCTAATGTCATTATAGGTACAAAATTCTCTAAATTGTTGATACCTAGATGTACTACTAACTCCACAAAATCTAATAGCCTCCCTAACATTACTTACATAATATTTAAGAATCTCTAATCCGTCTTGTACAATTAAATTTAAAGAATGACATACACATCTAATATGAAAACATTGGCCTTTTACGGGTGGTTCTAAAAATGCCTTAAACATTTCTACAGAGATGTGTTGTTAGTTGCATTATCAAAAGACATGGTTGTTACTCTCTTTTTAAATTTGTGGGTTGAAATAATGTCACTAACATGATCAAATATAGCACGAGTAGTGTGTGGATAATCTAAAGGTAAAAATGACAAAATTCTTTTGTTTAACCTCCAACGATCATCTATGTAATGAACAGTTGTACATGCATATGCAAATTCATTAGGTGAGGTCCAACAATCACTAGTCATTGCTACTCTTTTATTTGTTGATTCAAACAAGTTAATAATTTTCGATCGTTCAAATTCAAATCTTTTCATAGCTAATTTTTTAAAAGTACGTCTACTCATATGTTTAGTTTCAGGATTAAGATATTCACACATTTTTCTAAATGCACTAGATTCGACAGTACTAAATGGCAATTCATCTCTAATTATGTATTCCACTACATGTTCTCTAGCACGAGCAGGATCAAATTTCCTAAATGTACCAGAACTACAATCTATTGTGGTTTGTCTAGAATCTTGCACAGATGAATTATGCCTAAGTTTACATTTAATTGCATGTCTAGTTAAATGGCCTGTGCCTGCACTAGTTTTAGCAGTATATTGTTTTGGGCATAACTTACAAAATGCAATGTCATTACCATCTTTATCTTGCCCTAAATCAAAATCTTCCCAAACTTTACTAGTTCTACGTCTACGTGATTTAGATGAAGATGCAACATTTGACAATGCAACATTTTGAATTTCATCGTCAGAACTAGTCATGCAAATTACTAAGTAAAGCATAAATATTGTTTTCAAACTAGCCATGTAATCTAATGAAGTAAATGCAAAGTAAGTTTAGAAAATGCTCAGTGATCGGCGAGAAGTCGGTCGGACGAGAAGAAAACTCGGATGGAAAGCTTCAACTCGACCCACTTTACTTCAAACTCGACCCGCTTTTCGCAAAACTCGACCCGCTTAGAAATTGCTTGAAGATTGGAAATTTGGAATGATTAGAAGAGAAGAAGATTGAGAGAATTGGTGAGGAATGAGTGAAGGGGTGGGGGGTATTTATAGGATTGGTAAAAGGTAAAAAAATAATAATAAAAAAATTGCCTTCTAGCCGTTGCGGGCCGTGCCGGCCCGCGCCAACGGCAGGCCCGCCGGACCGCCGCGGGCTGGGCCGGCACGGCCCGCAACGGCTATAAGCCCGGCACGGCCCGCCAGCACGGCGGGCCGCGTGCCAGGCTGGGCCATTCACAGGCCGTGCCGGCCCGCCGCGGGCCGGCACGGCCCAGGTTTAGTTGAATGTGTTAAAAAAACACCAACTTGCTAGCTGGGATTTTTTTGGATGTGGATAATTCACGGCCTTAAAATAAAATATTAAATATGTAAGGTTGTCTAAAACTGTTGTGAGTTTCTCTTCATGCAAATATATTATGCTCCTGGAAAAATATCTATGCAAACTAAAGATGATAAAAATTGGGGGTTACTATTCGTCGTCGGAAAACTACTTAAATCGTCATAATAATTACTTTTTTGCCCTTAACAGTTCATTTAATACTCATTTCGTCCCGTCTCTTAAAATAAGGTTTCTATCTACGTTTTCCTTATTTTCCCAGTACAAACACGACGAAAATGTGTGGCGAAACTCCTGGATTCGGTGAAGTAAGTCCACCCCAAAAAAAATCGAGTCGGGCGACTATGTAACACGCCCCCACCATGGCGGAGGCGTCTTAGCCAGACGCCACCCCCATGGTGGGGGAGTCTTAGCCGGACGCCACCCCCATGGAGTTTCCTTTGCAAGTTTATACGGTGTGTTATCTCAAATTATACGGTGTGTTATCTCAAATCATTTGAGGTTCCTTTGCAAGTTTTCAGTGGTAACGGGTCATATTACAATGAGTTTTTTTGCAAGTGATGAAGATTCAAAAAAATTCCAGATCCAACAATTTTTTCGTCGGCTAAGACGCCCCCTGGAAATTTTTTGGATTTTGAAATTGTTGGATCTGGAAATTTTTGAATTTTCATCACTCGCAAAAACTCGTTGTAAGGTGAGATGTCGGACGGTCGACCGTTTGCTTCACCATTCATCACATGCATAACAGAAATTATAAAAACAGAAATTAAACATTCACACAATCCATATCGCGTGAGTTTATATGTTCCCTTTGATCCTTGATCTTCGATCCCTGATCCTCGATCCTCGATCAATGCGCTATTCGGCGACTTCCTCTTGCACCGGAGATGTAGATTTTACAGAAAAATAAACATGCTCCTCACATTCGATAAAAACAAACTAGTGCAAGTCCTATGTAAAAACCTCTCACATGCAAATGCAATTCTAAAGATAGAAAATAGAGAATATGGCTTTTACATACATAAGCCCCTGTATAATAATAATTACATACATTTGTAGTGTCTGATTTGGAACATATAAACTCACAATCCTGCAAAGCAACTCAAGCATCCATGCACGCAATTGCTATAAACTACAGAATCTAATTTATCAATCATCTAGAATTCTCAACAATTCTTTGAAAAATATTTTGAAATCCATTAAAAACATTTTTCATACATCCATAGTTCACAAATTAATTATGAACCGCTGTTCATCCAATTTCCAATGGAAAGATGAATTGCAGTTTTTCGGTTTTGTTGATTCTCTTACAAAATAATCGTTTATACTTAAAACGAAATTATTGTAAGTTAGACTTATGTCTAAATCATAATTCTAATAATTATATGTCATGTTTTAAACATTCAAAATATTTAAAACGAATTATTATAAAGAATTATTTCAACAAACATTTAAAGACCGAAAAACCGGTAAAACGAATTGTTTAAATCCTAGATGGTAAACTAGATTTGTTTACAGCCATAAATCATGAGAAAATTGAACCCTAAGCTCTGATACCACTGTAGGATTTCTAGTTTAATTATACATATATATTTTCGGAATTTTTATGTATAATAAGGATTTTTACAATTTTCTATGATTCGTTTCATGCATGCATCAGTTTGTTTCAATAACTAGTTTTAAAACTTTTATTAAAACAAACATGGGACTCCGAAATTCATACCTAGAAGTTCTCTAAAGCTTCTTGATGATCCGAAGACGTTGGGGATGCTCCTCGCTGCGCCGGATGCCTCCGAGATTTCACCAAACTCTAAACAAGATTGGAGAGAGAAAAGCTAGTCTCTCAATCTCCAATAGGGTTTAGAATCCAATTACTAACCCTTCTTTAGTTCCCTTGAGAAGATGATCTCTAGAACTAAAACTAAACTTAAGAATTAAGGAATTTTCGTGGAGAATTATGGAGAGAGAATTTTGCTCAAGAAAATAATGAATTAATTAAGGAGGTAATGAGATAACCTTGTATTTATAGGTTATCTCCAAATTACCTATTCATGTGCAACCTCTTGCCCATGATCCCATGCAAAATTCCATCTAACCATCCATTATTTATTAATAAATAATATTAACCACGAATTAAATCAATTATGGACCAATTCCATGCATGATCTAATTAATTCTTAAATTAATTCTGCAGAAAACCGTCTGGACCGGTCGACCGTTACTGTTCATCGGTCGACCGGTACTGTTCATCATGGACCGGTACTGTTCATCGGTCGACCAGTTACTGTTCATCGGTCGACCGGGTACTGTTCATCAGTTGACCAGTACTATTTATCGGTTGACTTTTGCACAGTACTGCAGACTGGTCAAATTTTGGTTTAACCCCTACAAAATTTGACATTTCGGGATTAGTAGTAAATTCACAACTTATGTAACATATTATCCTATGTAATGTCAACTCATTACACCCCATAATATTTACATCACATATGAATTTAATTTAGATTCTAATTATGTTATTAATCACAACATAATCTTGATTTTGCTTGTTCACCCCATGTGTCATATTTTCTACATGAAACCCGACACATCCTTATGAACTCAAAATCCCCATTTCTTGTTTCCCAGTTTTGTGGTGTGACCTATGGGAGGATCTAAACTAAGTTGGCAGTGATATTAAGAGCTTAATATCACAAGCTATAAGCGGTATCTAGCTACACATTATAGCTCCCAATTAGTTAGATGTCTTAATTCCACTCGAACCAAAACACGATCCATTTAGTGATGGAGTGCACCACTTGTGTCCGTCCCTTGCCTCATGATATTAAGAATACACACAAAGTAGTATTGTGTCATCTTTGTATTAGTATTCATTTCTTGATCTCTTTAAGCTAGTTATAAATATGTGACTTAACTCAAATCACATTGTGCACATTACAACTTTGCTTTATCAAGGGACCCACTAATATCATTACTCAATTAAGAGGGGCAATGATAATCTTTTGACTAGCTACCTTCTCCAACAAAAGTTGTAATTAACCAACCAATGCCTTTACACTACACTGATCGATAGTTCAAGACACTGATCTAATTAAGTATTCCTTAAGCGATTAGATATAAGTCTCATATCAAAGGACCAAAGACACAGTAAAATATTAATGACACAGAAACACATTTCTATAATATTTTACTTATTAGGTCTATTCAGTATACAAAAGTAATATTTTCCTCTTTTGCATACCCGTGTCGTCACTCACTTGTAGAGCTACAATGATCTATGACCAACACGACAATCTTAACTCGGTAATTAATGTTCCATGTTAATTACCATGATTGTGAATATCTTTTGTTTTATGCAAACCAATATCTTTTAGAGCTCTACGGTTAAGGACCAAGAGCCTCTTCCTTAACACTTCTAAAAGACGAATAACATAAACAAGGAACAAAATGATTTCTCATTCAATTCATAATAATTGGCATTTAAAAGTAAAACTTTTAGAACACATTCCCTTCAGAGGTTTAGATTTACTGAATTGCTAAACATCGCCCCAAAATTACTTAAATCGCCCCTTGTAATTACCATTTTACCCTTCTCTCATTTCTACTGATATAACGCGACATTTTACCCTCCTATCACACATCTCTCTTCATATTCCTCTTATAATCATAAAAAATAATGTTTTGGAGGTCAGTAATGAACCAACGAACGCCCCAGTGTACTCGAATCTGGTAAAATATCTAACATCTTTTTAATAAAAAAATAATAAAAAATAATAAAAAATTACGGGCGTCTGACGGAGCCGCCCCCACGTAGGAGGGGGCGTCTGGCTAAGACGCCTCCCCCATGGGGGAGGCGTTTTACCCAGACGCCTTACCCATCGGGTAGGCGTTTTACCCAGACGCTCCGCCCTTGGGACAGGCGTCTGTGTAAGACGCCTCCCCCATTGGGGAGGCGTCTTAGCCAGACGCCCCCTCCTACGTGGGGGCGGCTCCGTCGGACGCCCGTAATTTTTTATTATTTTTTATTATTTTTTTAAAAAGATAATTGATTATAAATTTAGATAATTGTTAAATTAATTAATTAATAAGTTAATAATTACTATATTCGGATGACTGACATCCCTTCGGTACACCGAAAATTCAAAAATTTCCAGATCCAACAATTTCAAAATCCAAAAAATTTCAGACGCCTCTCCCATGGACGGGGCGGCTCCGGCGGACGCCCGCTATTTTTTATTTTTTTATTAAAAAGATGTTGGATATTTTACCAGATGCGAGTACACCGGGGCGTCCGTTGGCTTATTACTGACCTTCAAAATATTATTTTTTATGATTATGAGAGGAAGATGAAGATAAATGTGCGATATGATGGTGAAATGTCGCGTTATAGGAGTAGAAATGAGTGAAGAGTAAAATAGTAATTTGTACTGACGATTTATGTAGTTTTCCGACGATGAATTGCAATTCAATTTTTTTTTGTATCGCCTGTGATATAGTGCTGGTGATTGTAACACTAGACTTCATTTTTAAGCTCCTATTTTTGGCTAAAAGCATTTTGTGACTATATATTATATTTCCAAACATGATAAAGGGTATATATTCATCCTACCTCCTAAGCCATCCAAAAGTTTTGGGCTCCACTATTGGACTTTTAATATGCATCAACATAAATTAAAGATTGTAATAGTATACTCATATTCATATAGTTTCTCAGAAACTTCTTTGAAATTTGTAGTAGTGTATATTAATTATACCCTTTGTGCGGTCCACCTTTTGTTAACCTTTGTGATTAATTTATTTAATTTGAGTAACTGGGAACCAAAGGCTCTAAAGCTTAATTATGATGCCGACAATCCCAAGCATCTTTTGTATATTTCAAGATTCAAGATAATAGTCACAATAAACTATGAAGGATGTCGTCTCTAAGCATCATTAGCACATCGTGGAGCATTAGTGTAGTGATTCCCTTTTTCTTTATATGATTGTAACCTTGCCTCTCAAGCTATCATGATCTAGACAATGTAAATTCAGATTTCATGGTAAATACGTAACAAGAGAATATGAACATAATAAATGTAGGTCCAAAAGAAGATGGGTTGCAAATCGCTAAAGAAGGTTTCATTTGATGAAAGTACATAATTTATATGGCTGTTTTTTTCGAGTTAATTGTTTACAAGAATATATGAAACATCGTTTACTTTTTTTTCTGCATCTAAAGAGTTAGGTCTCGTTTGGAATGAAAGTAATAGAAATGAATAATTAAGGGAAAACGAAAATGAATTTCATCTTTCCGTTTTTGCGCTGCATAAAAACAAATATCATCTTTATGATCTGCCTGTAAGTCCAGTCAAATAGTATTATGTCCTCAATTATCTAAAATTACCTGTGCAAAAAACACACATTTTCTACGTCAATTTTGATTTTCTCCGGATCTAAGGTTCAGGCGCAAAACGTAACTCTTAAGTATAGTATGCTTATTTTTGAACCGACATCGACATACTGTAATAATATGTTGATTTGAGCAGAGATTATTGTTTGGTTTCAAAGAACGAAACCTTGCAGTCATTTAAAGTCAATTTTTGAAAATATCACAACCCAAGTATCAAGAAGTGGTAGAATGGAGAGAGAAATACTTATTTCTGAATCTACTATCAGGATTTGATGTCACAATTATCGATGCAAGATACTTTTCGACGACAAACTAAACTAAATCATGATACTCGTGACAACAAATTCCTAACTCATAATGAAAGCGAGAGAGGATGTAAATGTAATAAATGAAAATCTGAATTCCTAATTAAAGACTCTCAGAAATTACGGTGCCCTGTCAAAATCATGATTGAATCTCAACAATTTCATTCGTATGTTTACGATTGAAAAATGGAATTGATAGTAGAGTATACGGTAGAGAACATTAAATTAATTTTTTTTTTAAACTCGGAAGGTTTGACCTAAACTCCAACCAAGATAGCACAAATGCAAGACTAGCTCATGGGCCCTTCAGTGGCCAGTCCAAAGGTAGAATATGCAGGAATATGGGGTCATCATTGAGCCCAATAAATTAGTACTCAGGGCCCAATTCTTTTAGAGCGGGAGATGTCAAATTCTTAAAATCACCACCCTTAATGTTAAATGAATGGTTGTAGGTATGCCAAATCATATGTTTTTAATCAATTAATGCATCTTAAAATTGTGATTAAACCATATTATTGGTTTTATATTGGTAATGTTCCTTTTATCTTTTTGATACACACTATTGGACTTATAACATCTTGTGTTAGCTTAATTTTCGGAATAAAAAAACAATATTTTATACATATTCTCCATTATCGGACAGTCTTGGAACGTTGGATTTTATTCCAAAGGCGTGAGAGGAGTCTATAAATAGAAGTCTAATTTGTCTAACAAAACATTATTCTGTCACATCCCGAAACAGCGGAAATTTAAAAAATCATTAACAAGACATCAGAGACCAATAATCAAAAACGGGATTGTTACTTCTCATCAAATATATAAGCGGTGCACCATATTACATCAGAGTTTGTCAAAACGATACATGATTACAACAGAACAACAAAGGGAGATAAAAGTAATCATGTCGACCTCAGTGGTCCGAAAGAGAGGATCCGATCCCAAGATGCGCGCGCCCGCTGATCACCACCCAACTGGACCTACTGCGGTCCTGAAAGAAATATAACAACAATGTCTGAGTTTCCATAAGGAAACCCCATATACCAAGCTCACCTATATGCATGCAGCAGTACAAATGAACCTATCATACTAGTAGCATGTCATGTCATCAACAGTAAGGAAAAAAGTTCCTCCGAAGGGTAACACAGGACATCAGTCCGACAATCATCATCGAGTCTCCCAAGGAGACCTACCGTGGGCACATACGGTCTAACGGAACATGACGTGACACTACCCACACGCGGCTACACTAATCATGGGGTTCGGCAAGGAGCATCCGCCAAGTCCGCGCCCTAAGAAACATATATGTAACTTCGTGGTCGAAACCACACCAACGGAGTCGTCGCTCGGTCCATCAATCATCATCTCAGTAGGTGCCCATCTGAGGAGCATAGCCGGAACAACATCGGCCCATCAATCATCATCGCCGGAACAGCATCGGCGGCATCACCGGCACAACATCGGTGGTCCATCAATACGTCCGGCACAACATCGGACAGGTCCAGACCGAAGTCTGCCAGGTCATCAGGCTCCACGAGCCACAAACACCAACTGCGCTGCTATAAAAGTAGTGCAGCGACCTCGGTAGTCATCCAAGCCGGTAGTCACCTCACCCAACGACAGTTGCGTGCTCGCACAAACATCATACATTGGGATCCGCGATCCCTCAGACCTACTACTCTACAATGAGTCCATCAATACATCACAATAGTCACGATCCATATATGGAGGTGACGCGTCCCGAATGCCCACACTCTTCCACACGGCGGTCCCTGTGCAGGCACACATAACGCACCCACCGTCACCTCCGGCTCACGCACAAGGCGAGGAAACGGGTTTCCGTGGACAGAGTTGACATCCTAAAAGGACCGGGAATTCAGTTCTGTGCAAAAATGGTCGACCGAAAGAGGCAACCCAGTCGACCGCATCCTCAAGGGAATCGGTTGACCGAAAGTCTGAAATGGTCGAACTCTTTGCGCAAAACTTAAGTCCCCACGATCGAACAGAGATCTGAAACCCGTCGACCGATACGAGGTCAAAATCCGGGGTCTGGTCAACATCAATTCAAAACTACCGGTCGACCGACTCAGTGGTCTCGGTCGACCAAAAACTACCAGGGCATCCTAGCAGTTTTAAGTCATATAACGGTCGAACGCATAACAATAAACGGTCGAACAAGCATACATTTCTATTCAGTACACTTAAATTCTGGTCGAACGACCCCAAGGAACCGGTCGACCGAAACACAATAGAAGGCCCCGATTCACCAGCACAATGCACAACCGGTCGACCGCCATAAGGCATCGTTCGACCGGTGATGGTTAAAATCGGGCAAAACACACTAAAATGGTCGATCACCCGAAGGGACCCGGTCGACTGTTGGTCGTCTTCAACCTTGCACCAGCCAAGGATTTACGCAAACACGTCGCCGGAGAGGTCTCCGACCGACCAACAAAACCCTCCCATGAGAGTGAGTAACAACAAAACACACTAAGAACCGACATACCTTCCCGAGACGACGAAACTCGCCAGAGCCTCGCTCGCACACGTCGCCTCCGGAGACCTCCTCGCACGCCCACCTTCGCACGCCTCACGCCACCGGAATCTCCTCCTCCTTCGTTGCTCGCCGGACCACGAAAAGAAGAGAGTGAGCAAGTGTGAGGGAGAGAGAGAGAGAGAGATTTTAGCTTAAAAACCAACCCAACACAACCCTCTCCTCGCCAACAGTAATCCGTCCCCTCCACCATCACCTATACCCCTAAACTCCTCCATTCCCATGCACTCCATTGTTCTCCTCCTCTTCCCCATGCAAAACACCTCCTAATCACCATTAACACCCAAAACAGGTTTAGGGTTATAACACTCTCATTTGCATCTCTGATCCTAATTAATTACTCCGTCCAACTTTCTCTCCTCATTGTGTTTGTGATCATCTCAACCAACAAAACAAAATGAGCAAGGAGGTATGAAAAGCATACAACACATTTATATATGTTTTTTTTCTTCTAATCTTGATCATTTTCAATTACGATTAGCTTTACGTTAAGTATTTTTCGGTTGTTAATTTAGTCCATCGTCAATGTTGTTTTGAAGGGTTGTTGATTCCACGAAAAAATACAACCCTTCTATGTTTCTAATCTTTATTTTTTTATTAATATATAAGTTCAGCATTGCGTTAATTACTTTTGGGTTTTTTAGTCACTAAGTAAATGTTTAGTACAAGAACAAAGACGAATATTACTGCAGCAACGCCAGTGATTGCAGATGGTCCCTCCATTCACCCAACCAGTTTTGTTCCATCTATTGCAACTTAAATCCATCAACCATCCCAATCCCAATCCCAATCCCAATCCCTGCAGGCAAAGGCAAACACGTCCAAGAAGAAAAACCACAAGAAAAGAAATCCTACCAATTACTCGCCTAAAAAACCATCCCAATCCAACCTCCACTCCAACACCAGAACAAAATATCCAAAGTTTGTTATGCCATTGTCCAACACGCCAAAGAAAATACGTAACGCTATCCAAAACAAACTCAATGTAATTACTTACTAATCGAATTAATAATTAGTAGCTTGGCTAATTTAATTAATTTGTGTTTGTTTGTTCTCGTGCAGGGTTTGTGTCCAGGATTGTTTCTTGACCAGATTACACCAAATAGGTATAAGGCCAAGAAGGAAGACTGTTGAATTTGGTGAAGAAATGGATTATCAAATTACATGTATTCTTGATTAGTATTTTACGTGTTAGATAATAATATTGGGTTTGTAGTTATTTCCCCTCGAGTTGATGCCATAAACTTGTACATTTTATGGATTGTACTAATAATTTGGTGTAAAAGTATGATCTCGCATATCCGTAACCCCTCATTTAAAATGGACAGTGGAGGAGTACTCAAGTCATGTTATATATTAGTGATCAAAATATCAACTTTTGCTTACTTAATTGGGCTCATAGACGTCAATGAATATAAACTACGACGAGATTATGTGAAACTTCATCTCAGTTAAGATCCCCTACATATTTTGATTGCAAAGAACAAAAAATAGGTGTAATCACAAGAAAATCATGGAAAGATGTATTTTGTAAACCGAAATGAAATTTAGATTGACACAAGCTTTCAAAGATGGTCTTCTGAATTTTGGCCTAATTCGTTAATATGAAATAGGTTTGAATCGGAAAAGGTAATTCTGCAACCTTCAATAGTAATTTGAAGTTTCTGTCAAATTTTAAACACAAGTAATTAATTGGATTTTTAATTTTTATTATATAGTTTTATTATTATTTTCTTGACACCCTAATGTGACAAGTTTCTGATTGTTTTATTAGAGTAGAAGTGGTTTACTTGGAAACCAACTTGCAATTAACCTATCACTATTCCTGTTATATCCCAACCCTTTGCTTATGGGTTAATTATGTTTTAGGTGATGGATTAGAGGAGGTTTGAGATGGACGGCTGAGATGGGTTGAGGAGAAGAGTATATAAAGGTGATCTCTCTCTCTCTCTCTTCCCTCACTCTCTCACCCGCACTCTCTCTCTCTCTCTCTCAATCTGTTATGTTCTACGATCAGAGCTCCGGAGAGGTGGACGATCGGCAAAGGCGAGGGTAGCTCGAGTGTTGCCGGAGTGGAGTGATCAGGAGTGAGGCGTTCACTGGAGAAAGTGCTCGTGGAAGTGACCTTCGTGAGTTCTTCAAAGGCTTCTTCAAGCCTTAAATGTATGTCAAGCTTTAGTTTAATCCTTCCTTAAGCATTCGTGAGGATTGGAGTGGTCGACGGTAGTCCAAAATGCTCGTCTGACTTGTGCAGTAGATTTCTGCACGAGCACAGTCGACCGAAGGGGAGTGGTTCGGTCGACCGGATGTAGTGTATTTGTGCGACATCTCTCGCACCGGTCGAACGATACCCTTGGGTGGTCGACCAGTTGTGCAATTTGGGCGAGAAGATGAAGCTTCTGGGTGTTTTTGGTCGGACGGGACCACTTTGCCGGTCGACCGAAAACACCGTCGTAGGTCGGTTGGGGGCGTTGACCATCCAAACGGTCGACCACTCGTTGACTCGTCCGACCAATGACTTAAGTTAACTTAAGTGGGTCCGACCGATTGCTTAGTTCGGTCGACCGGAGTGATGCAGATTTATGGTAAGTTCCTGGTGGAAATCGGTCGACCGTGGACTTGTGTCGTTTGACCGTTTATGCTTGTTGAGCGAAGGAGGATTTCTACTGGTGGATTTCGGTCGAACGGGTCCCCATTGCCGTTCGACCGGTTGGACGTTATTTCGGTTGTTGTTGAAATAGTAGTAAGGTTCGGTTGACCGTTGGGTGACTTTTCGTTCAACCGTTTTGGCACTATTTTGCAAATGGATGCTTGTGTTGTGTGTGGTCTGGATCTGCCTCGAGGGCGACGGGTCCCCGACCTTTTTGGGGCGACGGTACGGACATGCCGGCCTGAGAGAAAGATCGTGGTTGTGACTCTACGGAGCGGTGCCTTGTGAGCACGTTGTTGTGGCCGAGACTCTGACCGGTGGTGCCTTGTGAGCACGTATGTTGTGGGGTTGGGGTGAGAGTACCCTTAAGACCCGTGACCGATGATTTTCCAGCAGTGCCTTGTGTGCACGAGTTACTGTGGGGTTGGGGTGAGAGGACCATTGAGACCCGAGTGGTGGCGTCAACTGTGATTGGGAGAGAGATCCCAAGAGCCAGTTGGACGATGTCAGATGTGTTGTTCATTGCATTATTCATTTCATGTCTCATATATATTTGTTATGTTCATATCTTAGGGGTTTGACATACAGGGTTTTTCTATGGGAAACTCAGACATAGTTTTGTTGCATTTCAGGTCGAGCACGTCATTAGGTGGTGGTGACTGCGGGCGGGGGCACCCAGACCTGATCTCGTCCTTGTAGTTTTTGAGGTTGATGATTACTCTTGTGTTTGTTGTATATTTTTTGTTGTTGTAATCATCTTTGATTCCTGTATCAGACGTTGTACCACTTATATATATATATATATATATATATATATATATATATATATATATAATGTGGTTTGGTAACGACCCCGATGTTGATTCTTATATCTTTTAAAAGTTTTAAATTGTCCGTTATTTCGGAACGTTACAATTCCAAACTACATGATTTTTGAATTTGGCTACACCCAAATGATGTAGATCATCCAAGTTTGGTCTTAATAATAATACTAAAACCAATTCCTGAACTTGACTTGAATACCACAAAAAAATGAAGGTTCTTTTTCCACACGTTCTTTAAGGTATTAATCATCCCAAAAGTAGAAAATGAAATGATAAACCCTTTTGACATCTAGGGAGTGCACCACATCCACATCAATGTCGACTGAAGTTGGATAACGATTTCATATCATTAGTCATTGGAATCATGCATGCATCTACTTCTAAGCCGCAATTTGAGACGAACTCAAAGATTCATGAGATCTCTCAAAGATCAAGGTATGCAAACCTTTTGTCTTTCCGAAGAATGTCAAATCCATATATATACACACACATTATGAATGCTTAATTTAGCTCTTGCTTGTTCACTTATAAATTAAATTCCACTTTTTTGTATTTTACCTCTTAATGAATTTGAATGCTTACAACACTACCACTTGGGGAATTATTGGATGGCTTTGTTCCTTTTTTATTCTAATGAGATCTTGTGAGTGCACATATCTTGAAGATTGAGAAATTGTCAAACCGACTTAGTTTCAATATCGATTTCTTGCAATGTCACATTCAATGAAGATAATTACATTATCATATTCAAATTTCATAGTATAGATCTTGGAGACCCTCCAACTTTAACGTCTTTCAATTCTAACCGTTCAATTAAACGGTCAGAAACGGGTTGATGTTACTTAATCAATTTGTGAAAAACATGTCTTACCTTGTACGTATTGTAATTATCACAAATAAAACCTATGAGAAAAACACACTACATAAGCAACCATAAAATATAAATCAACTTTCAAGGACAAAATATAGAAGTAAAGGTTTAGTGTTGAAATTAGGGGGGGGGGGGGGAACATATTCGTTTAAACAAACACGTGAATTGGTCGGTGACAATTACGATTTAATCAGTATTTGTCTTACTTAAGAGACGGGTTAGGGGTTTGATGAGATAGATTATTTAAGCCACTTAAAAGTTAAAATCGATATTCAGCTACAACTCGATCGACCAATCGTGTGTGTGTATATATATATATATATATATATATATATATATATATATATATATATATATATATATATACATACAGGAATTCTCTAGTGAGCTCAGGGCTAACTTTTCTAAATTAAGCCCCCACAATATCCACCACTCAATTTAAATTGTAAGGTAGATTAAGAAAAAAACGGTTATGCTAATGAATGGTGAGATCAACTGTAAATAAGATCTAACGGTGAGATTGTAGGGGGCTTAAACTAAACTTGATGAGCCATGAGCTCACTAGAGCTTGACCCTATATATATATATATATATATATACAAGTCTTCAAAGAAGAAACCAAGTAGGAGAGGAGAAGAATTAATGGATGGAACTATAATTTTTCCTTTGCTTTGCTCACCATCTCCAAGTGAACTTGACAGTGTGGAGAAGCTCTTTGCTCTTCAATGGCGACGGCTACACTGTCTACAACAATTTGAGTGGAGAACTTGTGTTTAGGGTTGAGAATTATGCTCATAACTCAAGAGATGAGGCCATTCTTATGGACTTTGCTGGTGAGGTCTTGCTAACCATCAGAAGAAATCACAAGGTATGCATCTATTAGCATATGACTTTGTGTTAGTCTTTAATATATGTGGTTAATTAAGATGGCTTCAAAGCACACATTTTTCAGTCAGGGGTCAATCAAAAATATGACATGCAGTGCAAGAATAGAAACCAAATCTATTACGATAAATAGTACAAATTAAGTTCACATATTAGAGAAGTGAAAACAGTGGTTCTAATTAATATTTTATGTATATATGACAACACAAAAATATATGTGCGTTCTAGAATAGGCAAATTAAACTGATATAGTTAGGGGTATGTGAATATATCTTTTAATTATAGACATAAATCGATCAAAATGCTGGAACGTTCTATCTTATTTTAGGTCCGTTCATTAACTTATTTAGTGAATATATACCAACATGTCACTCCATTAATTAGTTATTTAGTTATTATTGTTTTTTCTATTCTTATGTTGAAACAAATACCTAAGTACAGGCTATGCAACATTGTGTTGTGCGAGAGAAATATCCTCAAGCTCATGCTGATGTTTACTTTGTTTATTGTCAATATTTTCGTGAATTTCATGTTTGATTATTATGGACTTAACATATTGTGTATTGAATATCAAACGGATATAAGAAATAAAAAATAATCAGCTGGTATAATAGAAGGTAGAAATGTAGAATATATCTACAAATTAAGAAAAGTGGGCAAATGCATTCAATAAGTAAATGATGAATTGATTGGGTGCTACTAACAAATATAAAAATTGGTTTTACGTGGTTTGAAAATAACTATTTGACTAAATGTCTTACAAAAATCAAAATATTTGTCATAATACTATAACTTTTTTCCAATGTCATTAGGTTAGCAAAATGTTAACGTCTATTACTTATATTAATATTTAATTTATTTTTTTGCAGAATCAACATCAATAAACCTAGAATTCATAAATTTCATTATATGTGTTTTATATATTGCAAACAAATACTCAAATAATTTATCTCTACTCTCTTTCTAATTTATCTATAGTCTCTCTCATCCCTATTTTCAACTCTAATCTCTTCTTTTTATCTCACTAAACTTAATGACTATGTTACTAAATTAATGAAATTTCATAATTTTTTATATTTTAAAAATAAAAAAACTAATAAATTATTATTTGTTATATAAATTATTTTCTAAAAATATTTATTTTTTATAAAAATATCAAAAAATCATGAATTTGAAATTAGATAAATAAAAAAATAGTTTTTAGAAAAACAATTATGAAAAATAAATATTTTTGAGAAAAAATAATATATATAAAAATAAATATTTATTACTAAATATATTTATTATCAAAATTATTTAATTATTCTGTATTTTCAAAATATAAAAATTACCGAATTTCATTAGTTTAGTAACTGAACCGTTAAGTTAGCGAGAGAAAAACAAGAGATGAGAGAAATTATAGATAAATTATTTGAGTATTTTATTACAATATTTTCAACTCATATAATGAATTTATGAATTTTTGGTTTATTACAAGTGATTCTACAAAATTTCCATTAAATAATAATATAAGTAACGGACAATAACTGAAAAGTTAACGTTTTGTTAACGGAATGATATTGGAAAAAAAATAATGACATTAGAAAAAGTATTTTGATTTTTCTATGACATTAAGTTACATAGTTAGTTTCAGATGACATAAAGTCAATTTCAATGTTTGTTAGTGACACCCAGTTAGTTCTGAAAAGCGTATAGTGATAAAATTATCCAACATTAAGTTGATAAAACTGATCATAATTAGTCGTGTCTTTTTTTCTTTTTGCAAAGCTAAAGAGAAAGCTAAAGAGAAGACATGTACTGTTTTATTTTCAAAATGACAGTTTTATTGAATAACAATAATCGATATACTTCTTTCACAAAAACAATAGTAAAAACTAATTAAAACTTTTATAATAACATTACTATAATATCGAATCGTTATAAATCACATTTTCATATGGATGACATTAGAGTTTTTACGAAAAAAAGGGATACCAACATTCAAACAAATATATACGTACATAGATATTCTTTTTCTTAAAAAGTTTCCCTTAAATATATGTGGGCGTATCTTATGATTTGATTAATTTCTTTTAATTGTTCCTTTAATTTAAATCTTCTGATTCTCCTAAACAGTATTGTAATAATCTGTCAAGTATGATATCCACCAAACCAACCACAAAATTATTTTGTTCCTACAATTAGCAGCACAAATTTGGCATAAGCAATCAGTGGGAAATATACAAAGGTGATGTCTCAGGAGGGGCAGAACATCAAGGGCCTCTTTTTATAGCTACAAAACTCATTGGAACTAAAACTTGCGAAATATTGTCGACCTCCAAAGATGAACATCGCCAGTGTTGTTTTAGGGTTTCCAAGTTGAAGGAAGTGAAATTTCACCAAGCTGAGGTGAGAGCCAAGTAATTGAGATTTCATATCTTCATTTATTTATTTTTTGCATGATTTATGTGAATGCATTATTGTTGCACCGAGTCAACAGGTTGTCGGTTCAATCGGTTGAACAAAATGAACCGAGTTTGATCTAAAAACCATGTCATCATGGAAAATCGTTATGGTAATTATTAACCGGGTTATTTTGACAGGTAAGTCGAAAATTTGCATCATCACCTAAAATGTCGCTTGGCAAGGATGTTATGAATCTTCAAGTCGAGGCAGGAGTTGATCAAGCGATGATGATGGCTATAGTTATGATAATTGATGCAATGCACCTATATGCGATGGATTCCTATGGTATTTATTATAGCTTGTTTCAGTACAAAATTAGCTGATAAATTAAGCTTAAAATTTTGAAGTTTCAAAAATGTTGTTTTGAGACGTACTTGTGATATAATTCTAGTAGACTAGTAGTCTTTCTTATAGTTTCAAAAAGAAATTAGTAAATTACATATGGAGTGGTTATTCTAGGTTGTTGTTAATTTGTTACACTATATCTTTAATATCCTTATAACATACTTGATGAATAAACAAGCCAAAGCATACTTGATAAGCTAACTAACCAACCATTCTTGATATGCTCACAAGACAAGCTAACTTGCCAGGCTTGCAAGATTGAGCCAAGACAAGTAGGCTCAAACCTACTCGATCGTCAATCGATCGACTTTTAAGCTCGAATAGAGATTTGGGTTCAATTAGCAGGAAGATGAACTCACCAATTAAATGAACCGAGCTCGCAAATTGCCTTGTTAGCTTGTGAATCAAATGTGCCTAGTTCGATGTTCAAAATAGGCTAGGTCTGACTCAACATCGATTGATGATTATTAGAGATTACTAGATTCGCCAGGTCTTTTGATCATCGTTATAGTTAGTAAAGGAAAACCAATTGGTGCTTTTATTTGCTCTTGAAACTCCATTATAAACGCTCTTGTTTTGTTCTTGGTAGTAACTAATTTAATAGTCATTTTTCCACATCTATAACACTAACCGCTTATTGAAAATGAAAGAAAAAGGCAGCCTATTTATTGGTATTACACGAATTTGTCGAACCGTGTTTGCTCCTATTTGTAGTATTGTGAAGACAAACAAAGATATAAACTCATGCAGACATAATCACCAGTGTCTTAACTTACGTAATGGTTAATAATTTCTTATTTCATTAACGTAAGATAAATCATTTCACCATGCGCATGCTGAAGACCATAATTAGTATAATTACTAATTAGTATAACTCATGCATGCATGATTTGTTACTTGCTAACAGCATAATTAATTTGTATTAGTGTTGTTGCTAATTTCGATGTGATTATTCTCCTCAGTTATGACGTGCAATAACAGTTTTGGGCTTTTGGTAGTCAATCAACTTAGACCCGTAAGCATTTCACTAGTCATTTACAATCATTTTAAAAACAGTTGAACACAACTACGAGTCGTATTAGTGGAACTGAAGAAAGACCTTTGATCTTGCAATTCTTTTTTTTAATAATAATCTTGCAACTTTCAAAATTAACCTTGATAAAAGAATATTAAATGTGTAATGGACCAAGTCGAAAATGTCAATCCGTTAACCCGCTTTTGCGTGCTGGTTCAGGTTATAACCTTTTGAATCCCTTTTAATTTTTCGATCCGAAACTCGTAAATTTGTCAAGTGGGTTAGTCTCGGGCTCAACTCAAACCAATTGAACTAATTAATAAGGACTAACTTGCTAAGGCTCCAATTGTGAAGCCCAAATTCTACATTAACACATATGAAAGAATTATACGAATCAAATTCAAATAGGAACTCAATTATAGGTGAATTAACTAGAATCCAAATTTGAGGTCACCAAAAGGGACCTATTCTCTGATGGTTATTTTCTTTATTTTAACTACAACTTTTTTTCTCGTGATAAGTTGGTACACAAAAGTACGAATGAAATAGACACATTACCTAACAATACCCTAAGGGCACCCTCAACGTGGTGCCCTTGTGGTCGACATTTACATCAACCCCCTCAATGGGGGTTCCACGACTTGGTGGTCGGTGGGTGGAGGTCGCGTGGCCTCCACCCATTGGTTTATTTTTTTATTTTTTTATTGATTTAATTAGTTTTAGTTGTATATTTAGTTAGAAATATATTTTTTTAATTCTTTGGTTGAGTATTATATTTTGTAGGTGTAGTTATAAAGAATAATTATTACACAATGCAGCTAAACTAAATTTACCATAAGTACATCAAAAAATGCAACTATAATTCAAAATCGGTACAAAATTACTAATAAATCTCAATTCCAAAAATTACATTGTGTTTGGTTTTCAGGGGGCGCTGCCCTTGCAACCCCTGTCACCTCACCGGCAAGGTGGAACGCCGCTCGCTCACCAGTGAGCAAGACCCCTGACATGTACGATTTCATGTTTAATTACACATATATATTTTCGGAATTTTATGCGTAATAAGGATCAATTACAATTTTCTATGATTTATTTCATGCATGCATTGATTTGTTTCAATAACTAGTTTTAAAACTTTTATTAAAACAAACATGGGACTCCGAAATTCATACCTAAAAGTTCTCTAAAACTTCTTGAAGATTCGGAGACGTTGAGGATGCTTGTTGCTGCGCCAGATGCCTCCGAGATTTCACCAAACTCTAAACAAGATTGGAGAGAAGAGCTAGTCTCTCAATCTCCAATAGGGTTTAGAATCTAATTACTAACCCCTCTTTAGTTCCCTTGAGAAGATGATCTCTGAAAACTAAAACTAATCTTACGAATTAAGGAAATTTCGTGGAGAATTATGGAGATAGATTTTGAATGAGAAAATAATGAATTAATTGATGAAGTAATGAGATAAACTTGTATTTATAAGTTCTCTCCAAATTACCTATTCATGTGCAACCTCTTGCCCATGATTTCATGCAAACTTCCATCTAACCATCCATTATTTACTAATAAATAATTTTAGCCACGAATTAAATCAATTATGGACCAATTCCATGCATGATCTAATTAATTCTGCATATAACCGTCCGGACCGGTCGACCGTTTGAAGGTTCGGTCGACCGCTCGAACCAAGTTCCGGTCGACCGTTCGACATTCGGTCGACCGCTCGCAACATAAAATATTTCATTGCAATGTTCGGTCGACCGACCGATAGATTCGGTCGACCGTTCCGAACAGACGAAAATTCTCTGTTATCGGTCGAGACATGTCCGGTCGACCGTGCCCGATCGGTCGACCGTTTATTGTTAACCGGTCGACCGTTTGTGCACAGTACTGCAGACTTGTCAAATTTTGGTTTAACCCCTACAAATTTTGACATTTCGGGATTAGTAGTAAATTCACAACTTATGTAACATATTATCCTATGTAATTATCAATCATTACACCCCATAATATTTACATCACATATGAATTTAATTTAGAATCTAATTATGTTATTAATCACAACATAATTTTGATTTTGCTTGTTCACCCCATGTGTCATATTTTCTACATGAAACCCGACACATCTTATGAACTCAAAATCCTCATTTCTTGTTTCCCAATTTTGTGGTGTGACCTATGAGAGGATCTAAACTAAGTTGGCAGTGATATTAAGAGCTTAATATCACAAGCTATAAGCGGTATCTAGCTACACATTATAGCTCTCAATTAGTTAGATGTCTTAATTCCACTTGAACCAAAACCCGATCCAGTTAGTGATGGAGTGCACCACTTGTGTCTGTCCCTTGCCTCATGATATTAAGAATACACACAAAGTAGTATTGTGTCATCTTTGTATTAGTATTCATTTCTTGATCTCTTTAAGCTAGTTACAAATATGTGACTTAACTCAAATCACATTGTGCACATTATAACTTTGTTTTATCAAGGGGCCCACTAATATCATCACTCAATTAAGAGGGGCAATGATAATCTTTCGACTAGCTATCTTCTCCAACAAAAGTCATACTTAACCAACTAACGTCTTTACACTACACTTATCGATAGCTTAAGACACTAGTCTAATTAAGCATTCTTTAAGCGATCGGATATAAGTCTCATACCAAAGGACCAATGACACAGTAAAATATTAATGACACAGAAACACATTTCTATAATATTTTACTTGTTAGGTCAATTCAGTATACAAAAGTACTATTTTCCTCTTTTGTGTACCCGTGTTGTCACTCACTTGTAGAGCTACAATGATCTATGACCAACACGACAATCTTAACTCGGTAATTAATGCCCCATGTTTATTACCATGATTGTGAATATATCTTTTGTTTTATGTAAACCAATGTCTTTTAGAGTTCTACGGTTAAGGACCAAGAACTTCTTCCTTAACACTTCTAAAAGACGAATAACATAAACAAGGAACAAAATGATTTCTCATTCAATTCATAATAATTGACATTTACAAGTAAAACTTTTAGAACACATTCCCTTCATGACAAACCCGTCGAAGTGGGCATAAGAAGTATGAGTGAATTCACGCACATTTTATAGAAGTAGTTACAAAAAATTATTATTTTACATAAACAAATTAAGAAACACAACAAAACAAACACATTTCATTAGATAATTAACCAACACATAGGAAGTGCATACCGACATTAACTAACACATAGGAAGTACATACTGACATTAACCAACACATAGGAAATACATACTGACATACTAGCAACGAAATGAAATATTAAGTGTAATACTCTATTACATTACAATACGAAAATGTAATATAGTGAATACTCTCCAACAAACACTTTTTGTCTGCACTATAGCGAATACTCTCGCTCAGAGTGTTCACACCATCAGAGGATTCATAAACAAATTTTCCCTTCTTTTTCGCTTTCTTCACACCCTCCAGTCGGACATAAGGTGGAGGGTCACTATCCACCATATGTACGGGTGGTGTTGGGAAGTCACCAGAGTCATCTGTTGCTGCTCTTTTTCCGCAACTATTGGATTCCGGGCTTGGTGCGGTGGGAGAAAATATTTTCGGACGACCACGTTCAACGTTCAAGCACGAAGACGATATCATTGGTTGCCACTTCGAATACCTGCACAACATGACCCAAGCATGATAAAAGTAGAATTTGTCATGATGCATTCGCTCATGAATGACGTGAGCTTCCATTATTACATCCTCGTCGTTCATGCCATTGCGACGGCGTGCAACGACCTCGTCGTAGCAGCCCGTCCACTTGGAAACCGCTGACCCGATTCTTCGCCAAATTATTTGCTAAGCATCAGGAGGCAGTTCGTAAGGATGTTGAACGAGCCTTCAGAGTGCTTCAAGCACGTTTTGCAATTGTCAGGAGACCATCACTCGCATGGAATCCTAATATTTTAAACAAAGTCATGACGGCATGCATCATAATGCACAATATGATAATAGAGGATGAGCGAGACACATATGCTAATTTCGGAGATACAACCGAGAGTGTTGATGTGACTAAGTTGACATTTACGGGTAGGTTGTGATCGAGAGATGAATAGTAGAAAGAGAGAGAAGAAAAATATCATGCTAATATGACGAAGAAATAGAATATTGATTTGACTAGGTTGACATTTAGATAAATGACATGGATAAGGATGACCTAACAACAATCCAAAACCACATCCACTAAAGCCAATATCCATCATTATTACAAACACAGCATCAACCAACACATCTTTAATACATAAAAGATTCTTACCTAAACTTATAGGGTGATATGATATAGTGATATGTGAACTTTATCAGTGCTCCCCTAAAGAAACTCTACAACCATTTATCACTATTTTTATGGATTCTTAGATATCACGAGAGCCAATCGTGACAGTGGACGTCGTCGTCGACGGCATCGGTGTTGTTGTATTCCCAGTGGATGCACGATCGAATGCGTCTGACATCGATTTCCGGCGGAAACGGTTCCATTCTCGCATTCCCATACCTGGGGCCGAGCCTGATAAAATAGAATTATGACTTGTTAAATAACTTATACCATCATTTTTAAAAAATACGTATTTTTAGTTAAATCCCAAACATGTAATCACTCGTTAAAGATCGATATCTGATTATGACTAATCCAAAATTAAAGATCTACCGACTAAACTAAATCTAATTGGTAAAGAACTTATATAATCATAGTTGTACTCGATGTGGTCAGATCATTAGAAGGTTTTTGGTTAACCAAGCACTTAAATTATGATTTTAATTCTTGCTGAGAAAACTGAAAATATCAGATCTAGATAGGCTGCAATATTGATTGGTTTTTGGTAGGTAGTGAGTGTAGGACCGTAGGAGTGGATATTTTATAATGAAGACAAAATAACTCATAAATGACATTAAATTATGCAATAAATTATGGAATCATGGCATGCCAATTATGTCATTTATCACCCAACTTTCGTGGCATCACATTCTACCCAAATTTCTAGAGTTTTCCACACTTTGAAGATCCACAAGATAACTAATTACTCGTTTTACTTCAAAGTATATCCAATAGAAATGACTTTGTTATTTCTACCTACCTATCTTAATTAATTTGCTAAAATTGAAGTTAATTAATTTCAGGCTTGTACAAGCATTAGAAGGTACTACGATAACAGAATCTGAACTTCTTCACTCAATTTAAAGATTTAGTATTGTAACGTCCCGTCTCCGAACCCGCATCGAGTCTGGGTCCCGGTCCGTTACCCATGTGCCCACTGGCCCACAACACCCACCTATTGCCACAAAACTTAAGTTGGTAAGTGTTATGGTAGTGGGCTCATGTCTTTATATCTCACCCCAACATTCTCATATTAAGCAATGTGGGACTAAACTTGAGGGTTTTACAACCTACCCCACTTGAACACCTGACGTCCTCGTCAGGGTCAAGCCACTAAGTCTCCAGGCGTTGTGGGATTCTAGAGGTGGCTCCCACCCTTTAGGTGTAGCACTTAGTTCCCACAATTCCGGCTGGTTTAGGCTCTGATACCATCTGTAACGTCCCGTCCCCGAACCCGCATCGAGTCTGGGTCCCGATCCGTCACCCATGTGCCCACTGACCCACAACACCCACCTATTACCACAAAACTTAAGTTGGTAAGTATTATGGTAGTGGGCTCATGTCTTTATATCCCACAACAACATTCTCATGTTAAGCAATGTGGGACTAAACTTGAGGGTTTTACAAGTATACTACCTAAAGAAACAAAGATCATCCATTTGGCAAAAATAAAATAAGTTATTCAATTTGGGCAACCTCAAAAAATGAGGAGAAAAATTCTCGTTTCTGGATAGGAAAATTACAAGAAGATAAACAGAAAAAAAATCTACATATATTACATCATTTTTTAGAGAAATGGGAAGAACGTCTATCATCCTTATATTTATCTAATTGATGGGAAAAGTTGGAGCCCCTCTAGTAAATTTATTATAACATAATTTTCTTAACCAAAAAAGTTCAGTACACGTAGATATTGAATTCTGACATGAGTCACTTACCAACGAGTGGGGAGACGGGAGGAGTAGACCCCACGGGCGACGGAGACGGCGATGGCGACGGCGGTGGAGTACCGTTCCCCGACGGTCTCCTGATCATGATGGACCTCGTGACCTTCAGCGGCTCCTCCTCGGGCTCGCCACGGAGGTCAGTCCTCACGGAGAATTTCCGGAGCCTCCCGAGACCGGAGTCCGGTTGTGGGCCGGCGACAGTGTCGTCCCATAACTTGTCCAGGAGACCCATGAATTTTAAGAAATTACGATCAAGGACGAGAAGAGGAGTGGAGGGAGAAGATTTTCTTCTTCTGGAGTTTGAGAGTTGGTGGTGGCTTTTATCACTTTATGGTTGCTGGTTCGGAGGTTTGGCTGTTGAGATTACTATTTTACCCTTCGAATGAAGTGTTGTGGGAATTGTGGATTTTGTATGTGACTCAAAAAGTTTTTACAAAATCCACCCATGTATCAATTTTTGGTTGTGTAACTTTAATATTTTATTTTTAGGCCGTGAATTATCCACATCCAAAAAAATCCTAGTTAGCAAGTTGGTGTGTTCTTTTAACACATTCAATGACAAAAATAGTTATTTTCTACGGAGAAGTGTATTGATGGGAAAAACAGTTGAAATTTTAAATTTTGATACACAAATCATTAGTTCTCGAGGAGGAATTTGGGAGCGAGACATATCATATGAGCACCAAATTCTCGTATCGAATCAGGATAAGTGATCAAAAAGAGATCGTGACCGTTGGATGTGGATGGCTTAGTGACGTGTTTTTTCCACTAACACAGACATGTTTGGTTTGCTGAAAGGATGAGATGAAAGTGAAATTGACCAATTAAGTTTGGTGGGTTTTCCAATCTTTATGACCCACATTGATGGGAAAAGTTCGTCGGCCATTGGCCACAAAGTATTGATTCTATTGTTATGGTTTTAAATTATATTAATAAGTTTTCACTAATTAGATGGTACGTTATCGTCATGTATTATACTATATCATAATAGCATAAGTGATTATGATAGTATACGGTATACTATTTTTAAAGGTTTGAAAAATCATATAAGAAAATAGTGTTTTTGTTAGTGTGGTAAAAAAATAATATTTGTAACGACCAGTGAGGTTTGGTGAGTTACTCTCCGGTAGTGCCATGGAGTGTTTGCAACCTTACAATAATGTTTTGAAGTACAATATTGAGTGCTCTATGGCAAGCTCGTTAATTATGTCTTACCACCAAATCATATCCATGTTAATCGTTGTTCATTGTCACTTGTCAGGATCGGACAAAGAAAATCTCAATTTCACCGTCACCGTGTGCATATGTACGGCATGTTCAAAAAAGGCATATTCAGTAAACTATATATGACCAGAAACTACAATACTTTATATTTACAGCTTCTAATTTCTAAGTC
Organism: Triglochin maritima; assembly: GCA_963682175.1. NCBI lineage: Eukaryota > Viridiplantae > Streptophyta > Magnoliopsida > Alismatales > Juncaginaceae > Triglochin > Triglochin maritima. Next base: position 62,616,334 of record OY821770.1, read on the forward strand.
TATCCAATTTTACATATAATAAATAAATAAATATGACCCAAATGCCCTTTGAAACAGAATTGGGCCCAAAATTTTAGGAAAATGATAGATGGTCGCTCTTTAGGACGCTCCTTCAGTGACACGGCTGAGTTGGCACAATTCATGTCAGCACAGAAAAAGTTTCATTTTTTTATTTTATTCCTCAATTCTTTGGTTATACGTACAAATGTCTACATCTCTCCATCCCTCATTAATGCGTCTCAAATCACTCCATTCCTTCATCATTTTGGCGCTCCTACACAGCAGAAGACTTGTTATTCATCTCAAGACGCGTCTTCCTTTTTCTTCCCTTCTCTTCTGTGGTCCTTCCTCTGTACTCTAATGGAAATTGTTCATGTGCCCCCCCAAGTGGAGCAGCCGGCAAACGTTCCTAAGGAGGAGATGTTTTTTCCTTCTTTCGAAGAAGCCAAAACATTTTACGTGGCTTATGCCGATTCTTGTGGTTTTGGTGTTAAGACAAGGCAATCTCATTACGATCGTGGTGTTATACGGGTCACGCTGACTTGCTCCAAGGAGGGCACGACACCACCAAACCAAGGGCAAGGAAAATTGAAGCCTAGGTTATCTAGTAGAGTCCAATGCACTGCTCGGATAAGGGTCTCCGGAAACCCAGCACATGGATACCACATTAACTTTGTGGATCTTAAACATAACCACGTCATGCTTGAACGGGAGCAAATGTGTTTTCTCAGACAAAAACGAACCGTCCCTGAGGCCGCCAAAGCACGCATATTGTGCAATGATAGTGCTGGGATATCGGCTGCTAAGACCATGCAATCTTTTGTGGTCGAGGCTGGAGGTCATGACAAATTGACTTTCAACGAAAGGGATTTAAGGCTTGTGTTCTTTCTGCCTAACATAATTGAAGTTCAACATTTTGCGCCTGGTTTTAGTGGTTTCTGTGTGCAGGAATGTTGTAAACGAAGTCAGAAATTTAAAGATGGGACCTGGTGATGCACAAGCTCTTCAGAACTATTTCACTAGGATGCAGAAGATTGATTCCATGTTTTTCTATGTAATCGATATGGATGACGAAGGAAGACCACGGAACGTGTTTTGGGCTGACTGTCGTTCTAGAGCTGCATATTCATACTTTGGAGACGCAATACGTTTCGACACCACCTACATTACAAACAAATACGACATGCCTTTTGCCCCATTTGTAGGAGTTAATCACCATTTCGAGTCAGTTTTGCTCGGTTGCGTTTTGCTGTCTTCTGAGACCACTGAAAATTACATATGGTTGTTCCAAACACGGCTGTCGTGCATGAACGATAAGGTGTGACTGTTCAGTTTAAGCTATGTATGTGTTCGGTTTAAGTGGTGGAACTGTTGGGTTTAAGTGGTGGAAATGTTCGGTTTAAGTGGTGGGACTGTTCTGTTTAAGGTGTGAATCCGTTCGGTTTAAGTGGTTTGACTGTTCGGTTTAAGTGATGTGACTGTTCGGTTTAAGTTGTGGAACTGTTCGGTTTAAGTGGTGGAACGGTTCGGTTTAAGTGGTGTGACTGTTCGGTTTAAGTTGTGTATGTGTTCGGGTTAAGTGGTGTGACTGTTCGGTTTAAGTTGTGTATGTGTTCGGTTTAAGTTTCGGTGTGTTCGGAATAAGTTGTCTGTCTGTTCGGATTTAGTTGTCTGTCTGTTCAGAATAAGTTGTCTGTCTGTTCGGATTAAGTTGTCTGTCTGTTCGGATTAAGTTGTGGGTCTGTTCGGTTTAAGTGGTCGGTCTGTTCGGATTAAGTTGTGGGTCTGTTCGGTTAAAGTTTTCAAAGTAGGATTTTGTACCTTTCAATATATGACTCACTCCTTTTAAATTGCCCCCCTTATGCAGATATAACCCCCCCAGCCATAATAACAGATCAATGTGGTGCCATTACAGCTGCTGTAAGGAATGTCTTCCCAGATTCAAGACACAGATTATGTATATGGCACATAATGAACAAAGCTCCCGTGAAGTTGCTGACGCAGTATCGGAAGCACATGTTATTTGATCTGAAATTGATTGTATATGATTCCAAAACCCCAGCAGAATTTGATCGTAATTGCAGGGTTTCCTTCTTTATTTTGACCTGTAGAACCATAGCTGACTCAAATCGATTTATGCAATCCGAGAGTCGTGGATACCTGCATTTGTTGGTCATAGTTTTTTCACGGGAATGACATCTACTCAGAGAAGCGAGAGTATGAACGTCTTTTTTGACAAGTATCTTACTTCGAAGACCACCCTTAAGCAGTTTGTTCAACAATACGAACTTGCGCTCCGCCATAAGTACGAGAAGGAAACTCAATCAGATTTTGATTGTCTTCGTAAGAGACCCCAGTTGGTTTCAATTTATCCATTCGAGAGACAGATGAGCGAGTTGTGTACGGTAGGGGTCTTCAAGAAAGTGCAGTTAGAAATTGGGAAGATGATATACTACGATATAACGGAGGAGTTCAATATCAATGACACATTTCAGTACAAAGTATCTGAACGTGTTTTGGCTGGTGAGCAGCTACTGTCGAAACGTTTCCTTGTACAAAACATGTCCATGAACTTCACATGTGATTGTAGAATGTTTCAGCACGTTGGCCTTCTATGCTGCCACGTTTTTGTTGTACTTGGACGCTTAAATCCTAATGCATTACTCCCATACTCTTACATCGTTAATCGATGGCGGAAGGATATTCGAAGGAGCTATCGAGATAAGATGTACCCAGACGATGGCGTAATGGAGAAGGATGTGCTTCGTCGTCACGACGACATCATGGGTCGTGCCGTTAGGATCGCATAGGAAGCCTTCATTTCCCACGAAAGGTATATTGAGGCCGTGAAGTGTATTGAAATGCTTAAGGTACGTATGCACACTACTAGTTCTTGGTTCGACTTGATGAACCTGAGTCTGCGGGTACATCGGTTCTTAATCCAAATAATGTCAGACGTGTAGGAAGACTGCCGACTAGACGTCGAGTGTCTTTAGCTGAGAAGATAATTAAAAAATTCATAAAAAGCACGCCCAACAAGAGAAGAGAAAGTTCAAGATGAAGGTTACATCGTCGCTTCACGAAGTCGCACCAAAACCCGGGGATCCTGATTTCTCTGATTGGAACATGAATTTGTATTACGAGGAACTTCCTCCTTAATTTAATATTTCTTGTTATTTTCAGTTCTTGTAAAACCAAGAAACTTCTAATTGTTGATCTATTTGGATCTGTAAATGATTGTTATACACGTTCAGTTCGTATAAAACTGTGTCCTTGTTCGGAATATGTTGTGGGTCTGTTCGGAATATGATGTGTGACTGTTCGGAATATGATGTGTGTCTGTTTGGAATATGTTGTTTGTCTGTTCGTAATATGTTGTGGGTTAGTTCGGAATAAGTTGTGTGTCTGTTCGGTTTAAGTTGTGTGTCTGTTCGGAATATGATGTGTGTATGTTCGGTTTAAGTTGTGTGTCTGTTCGGTTTATGTTGTGTGTCTGTTCGGAATATGTTGTGTGTCTGTTCGGATTAAGTTGTGTGTCTGTTCGGAATACGATGTGGGTCCGTTCGGTTTAAGTTGTGTGTCTGTTCAGTTTATGTTGGGTGTCTGTTCCGTTTAAGTTGTGGGTCTGTTCGGAATATGATGCGTGTCTGTTCGGAATATGATGTCTGTCTGTTCGGAATATGTTGTGTGTCTGTTCGGAATACGTTGAGTGTCCGTTCGGAATATGTGTGTCCGTTCGGAATATGTTGTGTGTCTGTTCGTAATAAGTTGTGTGTCTGTTCGGAATAAGTTGTGTGTCTGTTCGGATTAAGTTGTGTGTCTGTTCGGAATAAGTTGTGTGTCTGTTCGGTTTACGATGTGTGTCTGTTCGGAATAAGTTGTGTGTCTGTTCGGAATAGGATGTGTGTCTGTTCGGAATAAGTTGTGTGTCTGTTCGGTATAAGTTGAGTGTTTGTTCGGTATAAGTTGAGTGTCTGTTCGGAATAAGTTGTGTGTCTGTTCGGAATATGTTGTGTGTCTGTTCGGTTTAAGTTGTGTGTCTGTTCGGAATAGGATGTGTGTCCGTTCGGTTTAAGATGTGTGTCTGTTCGGAATACGTTGAGTGTCTGTTCGGAATAAGTTGTGTGTCTGTTCGGAATAAGTTGTGTGTCTGTTCGGAATACGATGTAAGTCCGGACAGACACAACACGTATTCCTGACCGACACAACACGTATCCCGGACCGACACAACACTTATTCTGGACAGTCACAACACTTATTCCGGACAGACACAACACTTATTCGGGACAGATACATGACATATTCCGGACAATCACAACACGTATCCCGGACAGACACAACACTTATTCCGGACAGACACAACACCAATCAAATAAGTTGCTTACTTGTAATATGGCAACGCATCCAGACACGCAGCCCTGCTTCAGAGTGAAGTTCTCAGTCAATCTCCTCCTCGACAGGTCCCTTTTGGCTTCCTCCAGACCCCTAACCAAACAAGCGTGAACTGCATTTGCCCACGCATATCTCTTGAGGCGTTTGAGGTTCTTCAGGTGCCTCGTGTACCACGCTTTAGTTCGCTAGGTCCATCGAAGAACCAAAAATGATTGAAGATCATACAAATAAGGAGACAGACGTGATCCTCCTCGTCGCTCATCGCACTCGTGGCAGTAAGATGACCCAGTAGCTGAGTGTTGTCGAGGTTAACCCCGTCTCGCTTCTCTACGTACATGGGTTCCATATTAACTCTCAGCCCATGCACTCTTAGCCCCAGTAGCAGGGCGACGTCTTCTACCGTAAATGGGACGACCCCAGTTGATATTCTCAACCCGACCTCATTGGCGTCGAAGTGTTCGACGAACCAACCCAGGATCTCATTATCAGTTGTCATGTGAGGAAAAATGAGGAAGTGACCGAAAGGCGTCCCTTTGAAAACCTTCTTCTCCTCCCCCTTCATCCGACTGAACTGCCGGTGAATGGCCGTCAAACCGCACTTAGTTTCGCGGAAGTAGTACGTGCTTCCCTGAAACCACAAAAAGAAAATTAAAAGTCGATGTTGAACCCTTAAATCAACACAAAACACATCCTGGTTGAGGAGAGACCTGCGCGGCTAGAATTTCATGAGCGATTGAGGTTTCAGGGACAGAAGAATCCATTTTCCTCTTGTCTGGGTTTTTCTTCGACTCAAAATGGGACGACGGTTTTTGGATGGGAAGAGGAAATGAGGAAGAACTTTTTTCCTAAACTGCACAGACAGATACTTGAATGCTCTACAGACCTAATGGTGTACGTGAAGTCTAACCGTCTAATCGTGATTTAGGGAAATGAACCGTCCCACCCAACCAGCCGTCTTTTTTTAAAAAAAATAAAGCCCGCACAGAAGAAATAGCTGACTGGACGCTGACTCATCAAATCGAAACTCGTCCACGTAAGGCACGTCACGAACGCGCACGTCCGGACCCAAAATTTTATTGTGATTATTTTTAAAACAGGCCTAACTAGTTTCTTTTGGACATTTATAGGTAAACAAGTAAACAACCCGAAGTTAAACCTCTACCAGGTGTAACTGTGAGAATCAAGATATCTTGTTCTCTAGGTTTGCCTTTTCAATCTCACTACACATCACAAATTACTATCATTCATGAAACAAATTTATCCATCCAGATGCAATTGAAACTTGTGGTTCCAATCATGATTTGGATAGCATTACTAACTTACCTCATTATTCTGCTCTAACCTGCCCTTGGACAAGAACAAACTACACAAGGTACCAATGGAGGCCCACAAAAGGCAGATGGAGGTTGACCCATCACGGGGTTGAAGAGCCATGAGGGTTGCCTTGCCCTCTCAAAACAGAAAAGAAAGCAACAAACATGGCTTCCCTCTAACAACCATTAAAACAAAGTTGTCCAGAAATCCTGTCTTAATAGTTTGTCGTGACATCGACAACGACTAAACCCAAGAAGTGAAACATGATTTCCCTACCATATTGCAAACCATTATCCAATTAATAGCTTCAAAGGTAAAAATTCAGCATTAGTCCTTGGCAAATCCTGATTTAACTTCATATGTTTCGAGAATTGTCTTCATAAAGTACCAATTATTTTCCCATGGGAGCATTCAAAAGTATAATTCTCTAAATCAACTTAATACCACCATCCCGCACATTATCGATTACAGCTTTCACCTTCCCATGATACCTCTGCTCCCTTGTCAAGTGAACAGTCACTGCAGGAATGCCCTTGAGCAGAAGTCTCTCTGCAACGAGCTTCCCTATCTTGGATGCTGCTGCCACGTCTCGTGTGTTCTCCATGTTTGGCCTTAGCAACTTCTCCTGTGAGCTTGCGGCAGCAGCAACAGTAGCTGAAGGAGTGTGGACAACCTGTGCATGCACAAATTTGTTGGTGAAGTGCATCTTGAGGACATAGGGCTTCAAGAAGTTGGTCAGCCTTGGCGGCCTCACAGGGGCAGGAATCACCATACTTTCGGTTCACCCTGCAAGGATGATAAAAGTATGCTTATAAAACAAATTGCAAAGAGCCAATAAAAAACTACAAAGAGATCTCTTTCTTAGTGGATTGAATGATTCTCAAGGATTCATGAATAGGCCTGGCAATCGTGTCGTGTAATTTCGTGTCTTAGGTAGTTCTGGTAGACACGAACACAACACGGGTAGAATTCGTGTCTTCGTTTGGGTACACGAAAACGACACGACACGGTTTGTACACAAAATTGTTTCGTGTACATATCGTGTATCAACGACACGACACGACTTGATATACGGTTATACACGAAGTTTTCACGAAACCAATACACGATTGTACACGAATTAACATGAAGTTACACTAAACTTGTACACGAAACCAATACACATTGTACACGAAACCAATAAACTTGATAAACCAATACACATTGTACACAATTTCCCTGAAATATGCATATACTTCATTTAAAAGTTTGAACACCTAAAAATTAAAACACATTCATCAAATCTAAAAAATAAAACATGCACTTGTAAAATTAACCATCATTTGAGCTCCAAAATAATAACATGCAAGCATACAATGATCCAATCCTCCTCCTCCAACAAGGCAACAAGTAGCCACGTACAAGTTTAGTTTGTCACTTAAGAGAAAACACTATTACAATATAAAAGTAGAATAGATTGGTCTATCAAATAGCAGAAACAATACACTATTCCAATCGCAAGTTCACAATCCATGGTGCTTTGGAAGACTTTGTCTTTGTGGCTGAAATCTGAATGCGATCTACCAAAAAGAACAGTTACTCCATCAAATAGTTGGATAAGTAGATATTAAATTAGAATAGAAACACAAAATTATCATTTAACTAACTATGTGTCATATCTCATCAGACAAGCAAATCCAATCTTGAACTGACTTTAAACTCTTACAAACATTATCTTTTATGGTTTTAAACTTGATTTACAAGTACAAAGAACAAACAAACTAACTGAAACCATAAGTGAAATCATAACAAACTAACAAAACTAAGAAACTGAAATCATAACAATTGGAATGGATATGCTGAACATAACTGAAATATAGTAAGAAAAAAAGCTACTCTCCTGCACATGGTAATGCTCATCCTATTAAGAAAGCTACTGCTAACTTATGTGTATTGGATACATCATCTTATTAAAAAAATGGATATTGGATACTTCATCCTATTAAGAAAATAATTACTCTGCTGTTAACGAAAGAGTATTGGATACTTTCGTGTGTTTTCTCTGCTGCACATGGTAATTGATGCAAGTTTTAATGAATAAATCTACTGCTAACTTATGTTCTAAAATCATGACAGCATATCACAACTTTGGTATCCGTCCTAACTTTCATTTGAAAATATTATTTTAGGCAGGAACTAACAATTTATATACCAACAGTTTCTTTTACAACTACAAACCCTTCCAAACTCCAATGGATTATAGTAAAGAATATAAGATGAGTAATGCTCATGACAGCTGCAAGTTAGAGAACAAATAGTAGGTTATGAAAATACACCTCGATAACAATAAAATTAAACCACCATTTAACGTTCATCAGTTCACAAAATCACACTAAATTTAAAGCATCTAGACGGTAGAATCACAACCATATACTAATCAAACACACTGAACACTACAAAACCTTAAACACACTAATAACTACAAAACCTTAAAAATCTCTTCCCTTCCTAGTCTAGCTCAAAAATAATCCTTTCAAAGTAGTAGCAACCACGCTTCTTCGAGGAAAATTCGATCACACACACCAACCACAACCATCACCACCACAAATAAGTCCACAAAAAACAAAAAATGATAAATCAGAACATCTCTACAGTAGAATCACACCTCATAAACCAACTAAAATCATCAAACACCTATCTGGGAAGAGAGAGGAGCATAGGGCAAACAACTATCCAAGAAGAAGAAGTGTTACCGTACGTGGCGGTGGCGGAGGCGGCGCAGAGGGCGTGGTTGTGCTTGTGGGCTGTGGGATTGAGAGTTGGGACCGGACTTAGGGTTAGGGTTAGGAAGTAGGGAGACGGGAGTTAGGTTTTATCTAATCGGGTTTTTTCTTAATTCGGATTGTCATTGATCAATTGGGTATTTTTGGTTAAATGCATTTTGTGTACTTTCCGGTACATGTGATGTGAGACATGAAAATTACACGGAATTTTTCCGCAGATAACACGACATGAAACACCAAATCAGTAAACTTAGATATGAATTTTTGTGTCGTGTTTCGTGTCAAATTATCAAGCTTACTCATTAAACATGTCTTAATATCTGTTCTATCACTCAATTCAAACGTTGACGAAAAAACATGGATTCATCAACCACCACACCTATGATTGAAATTTGAAACTGTGGACGGTGAACATGATATATATGTGATAAATAGTTAAATACTTGAACATCTCCTTTGGATTAGGGTTGCAAATTTTGGCTATACTCGTTAGCTCGACTTGAACTCGACTCAAAAAATATTTGACTCTGGTTTAACTTGAAAATGAAGGATTTTGATGAAAAACAAAAATATCTTCCGACTTGATTTGTTAAATGAGTCACTCAAACTCGAAAAAATTGAGGCTCAGCTCAATTTTTTATTGCTCTATTTATAATTATTATTTTATATTTGGTAATAACATAAGATTATACTTTTAATTCTAAATTTCGCTCGACTCAACTCATTTACACCCTTACTTCAGATTCATATTAAATGCAAAGTACACCAAAAACAAATTTTGAATTTCAAAGGACAGATGGTAAACATGCTACATGTGTGATGAATACTTCAACTACACAACCCAGAAAGTTCAAAATTCAATTAATAAACTCAATATAACAAACACAATCACATTTTTAGAGCTGACATGCAAGAACAAAAAAAAACATAACCAAACTAAAATTTCATAGTTTTTGCTCATTTTTACAACCACCAGGTCATCTAAGGGTGCATTTGGATGGGAGTGATTTCAGCTCCTCCACACCCAAAGAGCTGCTACTAACTATAGGCCATCCAAACTCTTTTGGGGAATTTAGAATCTGAGCTTCATGTGCGCATCTCGATATCATTTTTTGTATTGATGGGAGAAACTTAGTTGGTGAGCTGGTAGCCCAAAAATTTGGACCATCATGTCTCTGCTGAATCTAGGAAATTACATTTGATTTTGTTATTCATTATCCAAAAGTTTGATCAATTTTTTACTTAAAACTTGCACCTGATTTTGTTAAAAACCTTAGGTAGTACTTCAAAAAAAAATATTAATTTTTTTTTGTTGTGTAAAAGATAGTTAGGCAAAATTGTTGAACAATATTCACAAAACTATTTAACGGGTTAATCTTCAAAAAATATGAAATTTGATATGTGATCATACAATTTTGAGTAATATATTTTAATTTATTTGATGACACTTTAGGGATTTGGTTGGACAAGACGTTAGAGATTCAGAGAGCTTCTCGACATCCAAACAATTCCGATTTTGATTGCAAAGAAGCAACTTTTGGATCCAAAATCCCAAGAGTTGGCTTCCCACCAGAAGCTCACATATGGGAGCTTCATCCAAACACATCCTAAATCTTTCTCAGTATAGGATGGTCGGATGGACAATGAGGCAAATGGGAGAAGAAAGTGTAGGATTTCATGTTTAATTGTGCATATATATTTTTCGAAATTTTATGCATAATAAGGATCAATTACATTTTTCTATGATTTATTTCATACGTGCATCAGTTTGTTTTAATAACTAGTTTCAAAACTTATTAAAACAAACACAAGGGACTCCGAAATTCATACCTAGAAGTTCTCTAAAACTTCTTGATGTTCCAGAGACGTTGAGGAAGACGATCGTCGCTTCTCGTTGCGTCGGATGCCTCTGAGTGTTCACCGAAATCCTAAACAATGTTGGAGAGAAAGGAGCTAGCCAATCAATCTCCAAACTAGCTTAGAATCTAGCTACAAACCTCTTCCTTAATCTCTGAGATTTCTCCTCCAAAGACTTAGAAATTTAAGATAATTTTCGTGGCTTTTGTGGTGAATTAGGAGAGAAAAGAATTAGCAAAAACATGTGTGTCAATTAATGAGAATAAGGACCTATTTATAGACTCCAATCTTACTCTTAATCATGGCTATTCTTAAGTCATGTTTTCTTGACATTTTCTCTCATAAACTAATTCCAAAATGCATTATATGCACCCACAAAACGCTTGACCAAGTTTGGAGTTAATCCAACCATTGATCAAATTAATCTCTTAATTATCAAAGGCAGAAAATCGATCGGGACTCGGTCTACCGAGACATACTCTGTTAACCGAATATGTCACATTCGGATTTCCGTGCACTTGACGGATGACCGATTCTTAAGGAGAAAAATTCTTCTTAACCGTTCGTACGAATTCGCGTCTTTGACCGAGTGCCATTCGGTTAACCGAAAATATCGGAACTGGACATTGTTTGGTCGACTGTTTCTGGTTCGGTACACCGATCCAGAGTTCCAGGCACTTTGGTCAAGTTCGGTCAATCAACTATGACTATCCGTTCCACGTTCGGTTGACCGATCCACAGATCCTTCGGTCGACCGAACCATAACGGATTACCGAACTTTTACCCGATTTTGCCTTTTCAAATTTTGGATTTATTTCCAACAAAATTTGAACTTTTGGGGTTTTTAGCAAATTCACAACTTATGCAATATATTATCCTATGCAATAATAAATTATTGCACCCCATAATATATGCATCTCATATGAATTTATCATGATTCTAATTATGTTATATACAACATAATTGATTTTACTCGTTCACCACATGTGTCATATTTTCTATAAGAAACTTGACGCATCATATGAACCAAAAATCAAGCTTCTTGTTTCCCGATTTTTGCGGTGTGACCTATAGGAGGATCTAGACTAAGTTGACAGTGATATTAAGAGCTTAATATCACAAGCTTTAAGCGGTATCTAGCTACACATTATAGCTCCCAATTAGTTAGATGTCTTAATTCCACTCGAACCAAAACCCGATCCATTTAGTGATGGAGTGCACCACTTGTGTCTGCCCCTTGCCTCATGATATTAAGAATACACACAAAGTAGTATTGTGTCATCTTTGTATTAGTATTCATTTCTTGATCTCTTTAAGCTAGTTATAAATATGTGACTTAACTCAAATCACATTGTGCACATTATAACTTTGTTTTATCAAGGGCCCACTAATATCATCACTCAATTAAGAGGGACAATGATAATCTTTTGACTAACTATATTCTCCAACAAAAAGTCATACTTAACCAACCAATGCATTTACAGTACACTCATCGATAGCTCAAGACACTAGTCTAATTAAGCAATTCTTAAGTGATCGGATATAAGTCTCATATCAAAGGACCAAAGACACAGTAAAATATTAATGACACAGAAAACACAATTCTATAATGTTTTACTTATTAGGTCTATTCAATATACAAAAGTAATATTTTCCTCTTTTGTGTACCCGTGTTGTCACTCACTTGTAGAGCTACAATGATCTATGACCAACACGACAATCTTAACTCGGTAATTGATGTCACATGTTAATTACCATGATTGTGAATATCTTTTGTTTTATGTAAACCAATATCTTTTAGAGCTCTACGGTTAAGGACCAAGAGCATCTTCCTTAACACTTCTAAAAGACAAATAACATAAACAATGAACAAGATGATTTCTCATTCAATTCATAATAATTGACATTTAAAAGTAAAACTTTTAGAACACATTCCCTTCAATCTTCCACTTGTTATTAAAGTTTTCTTTCACATACATACTCAATGTATAAAACAATAAGAACTAGGATAAACCTCATTACATATCAATCATCAAGTCAATCTCCCGCTTCGACTGGTTGAAGCAAAAAAGACGGAGGAGAAGGTTAAGCTAGGGTGTGGGGTATTAGACAAGGGATTAGGGTTGTTTGTTGTTTTCAAGGGGAAAATAACATAAAACACGTTCTGAAAATGCAAGATCTGATTTATTTTTAAAATAGCCCCAACAAACATTGTTATCTCTGAATGAGCCAAATCCACCCGGATCGATGAAGTATCCCCACATATCCGAGCCGTATCTATGGAGTATCGGTATTCGATATGGAGACCAAGACCCTTTTGAGGTATCCGTGCTTCTTATTTATACGACCAGTTACATATTATGATTATATTGATATATCACATATTCACATAATAAATTCGAGTCAACTCATCCAAAATGTCGTCTTATAATTTGTATTGCAATAGGTTTTACTTACCTTTTGACTAATGTCGTCTTATAATTCGTATTGCAATAGGTTTTACCCTTGTCTCCACAAAGAAAGCAACTTAACACTAACATAATTGACATGTAAGAATCTTTAAACACATCAAATATTGTAGGGTAAATTTTATATCCCTTCTACTGAACATTGAGATTTGTAATAATTTACCTATTCAATTAACAATTTGAGGGAGTAAAAATTTTGAATGAAGAATTTTCGGTTCAAAATGTTTAACTTAAACATTTTTCTCCTGTTATTGTAACTTGTAAGGTATACCTAAAAGTCAAAATCAACAAGGGAATAAGACGTTTATAAATTCAATCTTCTAATATGAGGAATTAACATCTTTTAATTGATTTTTTGACAATACCTCACGATTTAGTCTCTTTTAGGAGGTGGATTCGAAAATTTTATTGGGGTTCAATTGCTAATGAAGAGAAGGAACTTTATAGTGATAAGGGATTTCTTAATAATTAATTCTATTAAGTTCAATGTATTTTCGAGGAGTTAGTTGGATTCAAAAATGTCTCCATCCAATTTTATCAGATGTCTTTGAAGAGAGAAATGGATTCAAAAATGTCGAAGGTAATGGAACAATTTAAATGAAAAATCTGATGGGATATTTGACGGTCAATAATAACAAATCACTACAGGCTCCAAAATTCAGGATGTAAGTTGATACTCTTATCTAATAGACACTAGCTAAGTTGATAAAGGACAAGAATGAAGCTTAAACAAATGGAAAGACACACTCAAACACTCAATTGCTGAATGCTTCTGAAGAAACCCATTTCAGTACAGCACCCACTTCCTACAGCCTTGCACTCTTTCTTCTAAAAAATGATGCTTCCTTTCTCTACTTATGCTTCATAAGAATATTTATATATATAGGACCTCAACACCTCATATTTCTCTCCCATGTCAATGCTAGTTTCTGTATTGTGGTGATACGATGATAGCTTCATGGTGCTCAAGTTCTTGGGTGAGGAAGCCTTGTTGGAGAAGCAGGGCACGTGCAGTGTTCTTTGGTAGAACTTCCTCGATCTATCTTTACACCAGTTTGATACGGTACGAAGGACACTCGGGAGGTCTTTTGCTTCTTAATCTTTGCGCGTGCTCTGTTTCTCCAACATGGATTTCTCACCTCCACTTCTACTATCTTAGCCATGCGCACATTGAAGTAAGCAATTCTCAATGCACAAACTCAAGTCTTGCATTTCTTGCATGATTTCACTTTTTGTGCCATACATGATACTATCTCATGAAGATGTCCAAGTGCAAACCCATTCTGAATCATTTAAACCCATTTAGTACAATTTAAGACAAGCTTAACTTCTCCATCGGAAATGTATACATGATATTATCTCCTAGTCAGGGATATCCAAGTGCAAGTCCATTCTGTATAAGTCAAACCATTTAGTACAGTTTAAGATAAACACTGGAAGAAATCCAGCTTCAGTCTCTTCTTTGAGAAACCATGCAATTGCTTACGCGACTTGTTTGGACCAAAAATGATTACGGCCAGCAATTTTAATTACATTATAAATCATCACAGAATAATTTTGTTCTATAACACAGCAGCAGCAATTGTCTTCCTGAAATGCCACGAAATCTTATACTTCGCTTCCAGATGGATATTAGATTGTAGCATTATAACTCCACACACTTTGTGGTATCAAAATGAAACCTTAAATGCCACCTATAGAAACATATATATAGCAATGCTTGCATGCGCACCTGAAACTTATCAAGATTCCGGGGGATAGACGTCCAAACACATTTTACAAAACAAATTAGACATATAACGTGACCATATGAAACAACATTGACTCATCGAGCAATTCATGGCTTCAAATTTTCAAATAACACATCTGCTTTAAATTTTGGAAGGGAATGATAAGCATAAACCACATACAGCAAAATCAATGTTGACAAAATATCCCAGAAAGAAAGGTTATTTTCAAAATCTTGTGCTAACTGGAAAAAACAGACTAAACCCGTACACAAACAAAACAAAGTTAGCTTGAAATCTTGTGCAACAGAGACGAAGGAACTTGAGCTCAATCTACTTCCTCGCCCTCGTTTTCTGCAATGTTGAAGTATTTAAGCTCATAAACATTGCGATCTTTGTTCGATGCAATCACTCGCAGCCAATCCCGCACATTGTGCTTCTTCAAGTATTTCTTGGTCAGATACTTCAGATACCTAAAACAAACAGCCAACAATAGATTGATTATCACAAAATTTCATAATACAACACAGCATAGTTATATTGTATTGTGTTTTTAAGGAAGCTTCAATCCCTTAAAGGTAGCCCAAATAACAACAATCTTAAAATGAAAGTGTGAAACATCCACGACACTCTTAAAAAAGATATATAATATAATGTCTGAAAGAGTAATCCTATACTCCCGTAGTCATGGTTGATTCATACTAGTACTACAAGAAAAGCTGATGCAACATGGGGAAAGACACGATTAAAAAACCAGTGATTCTGAGCAATTTTGATATTAGAACATAAATAAGTTCCATGACCTCTATTTAAAAGTTAAACTATCTCCCAAATCTGTGGTTGGAGTTAGAGTACCTTGAACTAAAAAGTCCATTTTAGCGTCAACAACTAGACTTCAAGGCCATCTCTGTTAAACACAGTACCTTAGAGCTATAACACTTCCACCAGACTAACAGAAACAAGTAACTTTAGAACATATAGGAATGTGAGTGAGCCAAGCCTCACCATTTATGTCGGCTTGCCTTGCCTAAGCTCAAAATTATATAAAATGTCAAGCCTTCAATTAAAATTTTTTACAACAGAGGATTAATCAACTAGTTTATTGCTTAGGATCTGAGCTGTAGTTAGTTTATGATGTCCTTAATCTACTGATATGTTGGTTCAATACTCAATGTTATATATCAGAATGCTATTATAGCCGCTGTATTAGCAAGTATAAGAGGGCTAGACTGACACAACCACCAAAAACCGACTACATATTTGCATTTTTAGAAACCTGGCTGCTTCACTTTATTAAACACCACAACATCACACAGCAAGTTCGCACCTCCTGCAACTACAACACTAAGATGCTCTAAAACCTTATCAAGTATCAACAAAACATCAAATCTCTTCAACATTTGCCACAGCACAGCAGATTCTGAGAAAGTGAGAATACAAACACAGCACACTTCTTTAGTCTTCATACTTAACTTTAAGAGTAACATATTGTATTACCTTACTGTGGCTGTTAATTAACATAACAAAAAAACCTAATTTTCTTCTCAAGGCCACCGTTAAGTAATTTCATTGTTATCCTTGGAGGATAAATGTTCACCCATCATTCCAATGTTCTTAGGACCGTAACACCAAGCCACAATACTACAGAAACCATGTCAACAGTTGATTGGCAATTCTATTACAGCCCAAACAAAAAAAAACACCTAAATGCAGACAAACCCCCGCATACTGGTACAAATCAACCCTGAAACCTCTATAAAAACAAACCATCAAACTACCATATCTAATAAAACTCCACCCAAAACACTCATTCATTACAACCAACATCAACCCCAAACCAACAGAATTAACATCAAAGACACATTTTAAATAACCATAAACCAAAGATCCAATAAATCTATGATTTCTAACAAACCACAACAAAACTAATCTCCATTGAAACCAAACATCCAATCTAAACACCATCACGGTAGCGTTTTTAAGTAACAAAAGATCATAGATACTCCACAAAAACCAAACCTTTCCAACCATAACACCCCCACTAATATCATAATTTTAAGCGAAAAAACCAAAGTGAAGAATCACACAACCCATCACTCCAAACACCTCAAAACCACATCTTTAAGTGAAAAAAACCAACCCCAACCCTTTGACGAAAACAAGCTCAAATACACGACCCAAATTCCTTTCATGAAAAACCTCATATATTTGAGCTAAAATCCCCAAAAGAAAACCAATTATAAAAATCCCATCTTTAAGCGAAAACCCCAAAACACACATCTCCAACAACAAATCCCACTGCAAAAAACAAGCTCAAGTTTACAAAACCTAAATCTCATCCATAAAAATCCCACCTTAAATCGAAAAAAATCAACAAAAACAAACTCGAATCCAAAAACAAAAAAAAGCCATCAAAATCTCATCTTCAACCCTAAACCCCCAAACCTACCTCTTCAACAAACAATTCCCACCACACAAAACAAGCTCAAATTCACACCACCCAAATCCCATCCATAAAAATTCCATCTTAAACACCCAAAAACCAAACCAATCCCACCAAAATCTCAACTTTTAACCACAAACACACCTCTTCAAAAACAAATGGTACCGCAAAATAAGCTCAAATTCACACCATGATCAAACCAATTTGCACCAAAACCAGAACTTTCCAACCATTAAGGCACCAAAATCAAAATTTTAAGCGAAAACCCCACAACCCATCACTCCAAACACCCAAAAACCAAACCAAACCCATCAAAATCTCATTTTCAACCCTAAACCGCCAAAGCACACCTCTTCAACAACAAATCCCACCACAAAAAACAAGCTCAAATTCACACCATGATCAAACCAATTTCTACCAAAACCAAAACTTTCCAACCATAATCACTCCAAACATCCCAAAAACGAAACCAATCGCACCAAAACCCCATCTTTTACCCAGAACCTCCAAACCCACCTCTTCAACAACAAATGGTGCAACAAAATAAGCTTATATTCAAACCATAATCAAACCAATTTCCACCAAAACCAAAACTTTCCAACCATAACAACTCCAAACACCCCCAAAACCAAACCAAAACAAACCCATCAAAACCCCACCTTTTACCAAAAACCCCAAACCCACCTCTTCAAACAACAAATGGTACCACAAAATAAGCTCAAATTCAGACCATAATCAAAACCAATTTCCATCAAAACCGAAACTTTCCAACCATAATCACCCCAAAACCAAATCAAAACTCCCATCTTCAACCATAAACCCTCACACCAACCCACCTCTTCGAGAAGGCCCCCTCGGCAGTAACAACGATCTTATTCTTCTCCCTTGTGACCACCACGGCGTCCCCGAGCTGCCCCGGCTTGCCGCCGCCGACCTTGATCCTCTCCTGGAGGAACTTCTCCAGCGACGCGATGTCCATGATCTTGTCCTCCACCGGCTTAGCGCAGTCGACGGTGAACGTCGTCGACCCCTTCTTCTTCCCTCCCTTCGCCGCCGCCGCCGCTCGACTCATGGTTCGGTGGATTGGAATGGGAGTATTCTTCTTACGCCGCGATGCTTCGTTAGGGTTA
The DNA here is from genome assembly GCA_963682175.1 of Triglochin maritima. Classification (NCBI taxonomy): domain Eukaryota; kingdom Viridiplantae; phylum Streptophyta; class Magnoliopsida; order Alismatales; family Juncaginaceae; genus Triglochin; species Triglochin maritima. The sequence continues at coordinate 62,634,427 of OY821770.1, forward strand.
GGATTAGGGTTTGGGATCGGGGGTTTGGAGTTTGGGGTTTTTATATATGGGTGGATTCGGGGTTGGGGTGGATGTAATTTGTGTAAATATGTGTGGACCTAAGTAAATTCGTGTGACCTAATTGGGTTGAGTATGCTTGTGCATTTGGGGATCAGGGATTCAGAGGTGAATAAAATGGGACATGTTTATCCGTTTTTTGTAATTTTGTATGGACCAATGAGGTTGACTATGTGTGTGGATTTAGGGTTCAATGGTGGATGTAAATGGGACATGTATCACTCATTTATATGTCTGTGTAAATTTATGGACGAATGAGGTTAATTATGTGTGTGAATTTGGACGAATGAGGTGAATGTAAATGGGATGAGTATCAGTCATTCATCTTTTTGTGTATATCTAAATTTCCCAAACTCCCTAAGCATTTTGGGTATTCAAGCTCGTTTCGAAAGGATTTTCATTTTAAAAATTCTAAGGAGTTGTTTCAAAGAAAAAAAATTAAGTAATTTTTTGAAACCCATGTGATATTTAGCTAATGGAGTAATCATAGCGGTTATCATGGTTATCTTACCTCCCAATATAAATAAGAGTTGTTTAGTTTCCCAACTTCTTAGACCATACTTAACGTGCCTGACGACCTCCGACGACCTGGTCATTACGACATCGTTACGATTGGGTCGTCCGGGTTGGTTTTAATTTTATTTTATTTTCGTCGTTCTTTTTAAAAAAAAATGTGTTGATTTTTTTTAAAATGTTGTTTATTTATTTTGTTGTAGATGTTCAGTTTAATTATTATTTGGTAAAAGACGATTGGGAGGACAGAAGTAAGTTGTGGTGAAAAAGTGAATAGTGTAGGAAAGAGAAGAAAGTGAGTTGAGAAGAGAGAAAATTGATTTTGAAGAAAGAAAAAAAAAGAGAAGCTCATGACCATGTCGTCCGGACCATGGTTACGGATGGTCTTAACTTCTCAGGTGACGGAGTGGCGTTATATTCATTTCCGAGATTAGAATTAACTCGCACCAATAATTTTGGTAAGATTCATTTGTTCTTGTCCAACTTGTTTATCAAACGAAGTTGAATATTTCACATTCAATTCTTTTGGCACGTGTGTAGTTGCTTCTCGACCAAACATTTTAAATAGTGTTAGGATCATCTAACTCTCAAGTATCAATTTTAGTTATCCATCATGTCATCACTAATTAATATTCAATCCGTCTTGTTTATATATCAAATGCTTTACGATTTAAAACGATCTAATATTGTTTTTTCGTCTGGAATCAAATCATTACCGTCACTTTGCCCACCCATCTTCGGTAAACGACAAATTTCATTCACCTGGTCTTAGCGTTGAGCAGTTTTCGGTCCAGTCCAGTTTTTTGGACCATACTGGACCAATCGGTCCGGGTTTCGTCCAGACCGAATCCGATCGATTCGGGTTTCGGTCCGGTCCGGTCCAAAATCCATTTTTTACCTTAAAAGTCCGGTCCGGTCCAGATTTTTGGACCAGACTTGACTGGTCCGGTCTTCGATCCGGACCCCAAAGAGCATCCTAATCCGGTCTGATCCATGGCTGGACAGAAGCTCACCCCTACGACCCTACTTGGTCTACTGACTCTACTCCGTAAAATAAAATTTTAAAAAAACACCTACACTTTAAATCTTTAATTCTCAAGACTTGTTGATAATAAATTTAAATAATACGGTGGTTGGAATTGCAAATTCGCTTAACACAGGAACCCCTTCACATCTTCTTCCCTTTTTTCGAAGAAAAACCCTAACCCGACGATCTCCACTTCTCTGCATTTCCCCCGAAATCTAAGGTCATTCCCTCCCGTTTACTTTATTTTCGTGTTTACAGTTCAATTTTGCATATTTGTTTTTTAAGTTTGCGTGATTAATTACTTAATTTAATTGACTCTTCAGTGAAAATTGTTGGAGACCCCCAAAACATAATCACTCAATCGAAATGCCAGTTTATACTAGAAAAAACGTGATTTTTGATAAAATATGATAACAAAGGGTCCGATTCGAATCACATTTTGAGAAAATCTAATCAAATCTCACAATCAGTTCTCGAACTTACCGTAGCTGTATTGTGGAAACTAGTTTTTTGATAAGCTGGACGTATTTGAAGGGTTTAGACACCCGTTTGAGGGGTTATTATACTCATTTGTGGGATGTTCCCATTTTCAAAGGATCGTTTCGGCCAGGGTCGATGGCCTGTGGGGGCGAGACGAGTCACTGTCACCTGCAGTTTTGATGCTTTCACTATATAAGTTTTCGTTTTTTGAATTTACTTTGGGTCGGTTTGGAATCACATTTTGATGAAATTTGATCAAATCTCAGAATCAGTTCCCAATACCATAAGCCTTTCTACGAAGATTCTAAGTTTCTAGATGTCAATTGCAAATGACATTTGATTCTGATTATTGATAAACAATCTGATTATCAAAATGTGGTTCCAAACGGACCCTTTGCCATGTACAACTATTAAAATCATATCGTAAGAAAGTAAACTACTGCTATCGGATTTTACTAATTAGAGTTCGTTGAAACTTGACTAGTTTTTTAAATTATCATGCATTCACATGACACATTGCCATTTTATGTAATTTCCTTCAAAAGTGGGAGTGGAAAAGGTGCAAATGCAGAAAGTAGAATGTATCCAAGTATGGCTGAATGGTATTAGTAAACCCAAAGTTATCTGCATGTGTGGACTCTAGAATTTCTAACCTTTTTATGCCCGAATTGGATTTAATGGAATTGTCTTCATTGAATTATTTTGAATGTATAAGTAGGTACAAAAAATATCTTTTTATCTGTAAAATAAAAAATTATATTAAGAGGAAACAAAAACTGTACAAGTATAGGTCCGAGCAACCTCACAGGCTGCCACTTGGGGGTAAGCCAAAGAAAAAGAAAGAGCTAACGAAAAATGATTTTTTTTGTCTATTTTATGATGAATACAATCTCCTGGGGAAACTTATAGCTGGTTACCTTTTAATTTTGCTTCTTAGGCATATAAAAACATCAAAGACGGCATAAATAACTGCTGGATCGGGATCCACCTATATTATTTGGGATAATCTTCTGTTCAGCATGGACTGTTTAAATGCTAATATATTGGATTTAGGTTTTAGCTTGACCTAAAGGAAACGTGCCCATTTGCCTTCCTTTTGAAAGATGATGAAATGTGGTGTTTTTTTTAAAACTCTACATAAAGTTGATCAATTGAAAAGGTTGTTGATGATGATGGTCTTGTTCTGTTTTCAGTATGACGAGAGAAGCTATTGATGTGCCTCCAAAGGGGGGATTCAGCTTTGATTTATGTCGAAGGAATGAAATGCTTTTCAACAAGGGCATTAAGCCCCCAACTTTCCTTAAAACTGGGACTACAATTGTTGGATTGATTTTCCAGGTTTGTTGCTTCTCATTTATTTAGTTAATCTGTCAAGTGGGTGCATGTTAAAGAGACTTGAAGTATTTATCGTCTTAACTTCTTTCAGTATACTGAATTTTGTTCTTCAATATAGTTTCCAGCAACAGTGACATGATTTAATACCACAAGTACAATCAATTAATAGCAGTAAATATGGTTTCATGTTATATGATGCTCCACTTCTGGTTCAGATAATCAGTGAGTTCATGAAAGTGGCATCAGCTTTTCTAAATATCCATTTAAAGCTAAGAAGAGTTTTCCTAACACTTAGGAAGTTCTGGACAGAGGAAAGTGTTGTAGGTGTTGTATACATTAACTATTGGTTCTATTGTTGGAGCACACTGAAACCCTCGAGTAGAGATAAACTTCTCTTCTTCAATTATTCTGTCAGATAATGCAGTCAATCTGTTGATTAGCAGATTGAAGCCTTTGCATTGATTGAGTTGGAGGGAAGTGAAAATTCAATTCCTTCCTCTACTCACATCCTTCTTGCAACAATTTTATACTTAACAGCTTAGTGAATTCAAGTAAAATTTGTTCATTACTAAATTTGTAAAATATGAACTTGGTTGCTTTCTTGGATATAACATCCCTAGTCAAAAGGCATTGAAAATTATTTCACTTGAACGAATGTTTGACGAACCAGGGAAAAATTGGGATATTGTAGTTGTAGGTGTTTTTTTAAGGCAAATGTTTATTAAATAATGTGGTGAAAAAAAACAATAAGACTTTTTAGAGCTAATAGGTTTAAACTGTTGATTCAGGAAACCATGCCACTTTCTCAGTAGGTAGCTGCTAAACTAGTACATTAATTAGGGTATGGAAAATGATTATGTTCTCAAGAATGCTTCCAAGCAAAACTAACCTTCCCACTTTTTTTTACCTATATACCACTTCCAACTTTATCGTCGAAGGTTCATTTGATTTGCATTAGGGACTTAAAGCCTTTTATTTTATATTTCTCTAAAACTAGAAAGCAGGAAAGTTGCTTACTTGATACTTACCTGTGTATTTTTTGCTCTTTCGACAGTAACCATATAGGCAACTTTTTATTGCAATTATATTCTAAAAAATATTCAAGCCACAAGTCAACTTCAAAAACATATGAAAAAGCTCGAGCAGAGCAGCATTGTTTTCAAAGATTGTCATCACAAGACAAATTAATTCCGTTGGCGTATTGGAGATGGAATAGTATTCAATAAAACTTAAGCAAAACACTGTTTGGTATTCATAGGTAGTTCGCTTAGTTCTTATGTCAGTTCAAATAAAAGTGAAAGAGAAGACAATCACTGTTGATTCTACATTCACAAAGACAACCTCATAAATACCAACCTCAAGCAGAAGAATAAAATAACATCTGCACATCAAGACTTCTTTAGAGAACCCCTCTCAAGTTCTGTAAACTTAACAAGATTAAGCTTGCATTCTCTCCATTTGTCTTGATTCAGACACGGTGCCATTCTGTTAATTTGCTTGGTTTATCATTAGACCAAGGTTCATAGTCGCCTTGGGTTATTCTGTTAATAACTCACCTTCATTTTCATTTAGGATGGGGTTGTGCTTGGCGCAGATACCAGAGCGACTGAGGGACCAATTGTCGCTGATAAGAACTGCGAGAAGATTCACTACATGGCACCAAACATTTACTGTTGTGGAGCAGGAACAGCAGCTGATACTGAAGCAGTTACTGGTATGATTTTGCAGTTCTGTAGTATTGTTAGGACTGTTCTACTGCATATTTTCATTTTTTTCTTCTCAATCCATAGTTCCTCTATCATTCTAATTACATGTTGATTGATTCTTTCAATCAGATATGATTAGCTCTCAGCTGCAATTACACCGGTATGCCACTGGGAGAGAATCAAGGGTGGTCACTGCACTTACTCTCCTGAAATCTCACCTTTTCAGGTAAACTACTGCTTGTGGCAGCCATTTATCGTGTTAAGTTTCATATCATTACTTTATGTTTGGTCTAACCAAATACATTGCTTTACTTTATTATCAGTTATCAAGGTTACGTCAGTGCTGCCTTGGTTCTTGGTGGTGTTGATGTTACTGGGCCACATTTACACACAGTGAGTACCATATAGGTTGCATATCGGTTTTTAAGCAAAAGTATTTTTGATCAAATGGCTGGCGCATGCAGATCTACCCTCATGGTTCAACTGATACCCTCCCATTCGCAACTATGGGTTCGGGCTCCCTAGCGGCAATGGCTGTATTCGAGTCCAAGTACAAAGAGGGTTTAACTGTAAGTTAATTTCTTTTTCTCACTCACACCCACACACAAAAAAAGATGAATACTTGATGCCATAATGTCTAGTTAAAGATTTCTCATAATATTCTTCTGTAACTGGATATCATTATGTTGTTTAATTTTATCTGCAACAATCTTTCTTCCGAAGCTTGAAAGCATATGGATTATAGTTGTGTGGCTTTTGGCATGTTGCATTTTCTTCTTCTTCGTGATGAATGCCCCACATACAGAATTCGGACATAGCACAATTAATTGAAAATGCTCAGAACTACTATTTGTGCCCATATACCAGTTCATAGGAAGAACTTTCTCAGTAGTGGAATATTTCATAAATTGTAACTGTTATTTCTAGTGATGCATTGGGCCATTTCACTCAACTGTGGCATCGAGCTACTCTGAAAAAACATCAGCATGTATACCCCTCTTCATACATATTTAACCATAGCATGCATTTGCAGTTGACCAGTGATCAAAAATGTGTATTGCTATCAACTTTGCTATTATTTTGTGTTTCAGAGAGAGGAAGGCATACAACTTGTATCCGAGGCGATCTGCTCCGGTATTTTTAATGACTTGGGAAGTGGAAGCAATGTCGATATTTGTGTCATAACCAAGGTGAGATTAAATTCCCAAGGTAGCACTGTATCAGCCATTTCAGACTTAAGTCTACCTCTCAACAAAAACAACGTACATTTCTAACGTTCTGCGCTTTCTTCAGGGTAAAACGGAATACCTGAGAAACCATCAACTCCCCAATCCAAGGACATATGTTAGCTCAAAGGGTTTCTCTTTTAGCAAGGGTCAAACTGGTATGCAGCAACTTCCTTGTGATTTGTTTATTTGTGGATTTTGTCATGTAAATGATTTTGTTTATGTTGTGGTGACAGAGGTGTTGACAACAAAGATTACTCAATTGAAGCAGAAGCCTGTCTTGGTTGAGAGAGATTTCATGGAAGAGTAGTGATCCTGAACTGCTTCAAATTTGTTTGTCATTGAGAACACAAGGAGACATCTTTTATTATTTGTAAGATTTGCTCAAACATGTTTGATGCGCATCGAGACAATATGAAGATCCCTTTGGCTTCCTTTTATGCAAGTCATGGTGAATGTTTTATATAATAGTGTTAACCATCACTTCTGGAAGTAAAAAGTGCTTTCTTGAAATATAATTGCCTTTTTCTCATACAGTGTTTGGTATTTCGCAGGTTTATTGTTTAAGTAATGTGTGATTATATTCTGACTATTTCGAGATTATGCTTTGGTACTTCGGGTTTACGCGCGGATAACATGGACTAGATTTGACTCAATACCGTGCGAATCTGTTTTGTATGTAAACAATTTTATTTGTTATATCTGCTGCTAATATCCATGGTAGTCGTTCAAAACCAGAACTTTGGCATCTTGATGTGAATCAGAAATCTAAGATATTAGTCTAAGGAAGAAACGACAATATGAGATGCAAAAATATGAGATTTGTAATGTAAAAATAATGCCTATCATTTTGCTCCAAACTTTAAGGAAAAAGTGCATATGCGAAATAACCTTACTTGGGATTTGCTCAAGGAAGCGAGGGTAATAGGACTTCTAAGATGAGGTTTTGGTGAATGTTTTGCTGGAAACTTACAAGTTTAGGAACTGGAGTTTCACGAGTTTTAAGACTTAAAGATTTTTTATTAGAGATGAGTTCCCTACTTCCACTAAAAATCATACAAAGTTCAGTTCCATGCAGTTTACTTAAGAATGTTATTTTCTAATAGGGAAATGTTTAGTAGCCGCTCTCCGGGACGTGTTCGCGGGACGCTGCTGAGTTGGACAAATCCAGCTCAGCCAAAGTTTAATATTTTTGGCGGGCAGAGGGGGCAGCCGCATTTAATGCATCTCAAATCAGACGTGCTCCAAATCATATCATTCCTTTTGGCGCTCCCACCTGCTCCATACCTCTTTTTGACGAAGATGCACGGAATGGCCACCGTCACTTCTTCCTTTCTTTTTCATTTTCGTTCATTTCTCTTCGTTTTGAGAGAAATCTTCGCTCAAATGGAAATGGCGTCAAACGTTCCTAAGGAGAAGATGATTTTCCCCTCTTTCGAAGGAGCAAGAGCCTTTTACAACGACTATGCTGATGCTTGTGGTTTTGGTGTTAAGCTACGACATACTCATTACGACGCTGGTGTGGTTACCCGGGCTACTCTTACTTGTTCCAAGGAGGGTAACGCACCAACAGACCAAGGTCAAGGCATAATGAAGCCACGTTTATCTAGTAGACTTCAGTGCACGGCTCGCATCAGGGTTTCTGGAAACCCAGCAAGGGGATACCAGATTAACTTTGTCGATCTCAATCATAACCATGAAATGCTGCAGGAGCACCAGATGCGTTTTCTAAGACAGAAACGATTTGTACCTGAGGCCGCCATAGCACGAATAGCGTGCAACGATGCTTCTGGGATCTCTGCTGCTAAGACCATGCAATCGTTTGTTGTTGAGGCTGGGGGGCATGACAAACTTACTTTTAACGATAGAGACCTAAGGTTTGAAGACTTTTGTACGCTATTTTGTTTGTAGAAATCTGCGGCCTTAATATTTTTTTGTCTGTGCAGGAATGTTATAACCGAAGTAAGGAATTTGAAAATGGGACCCGGCGATGCACAAGCTCTTCAGAACTATTTCATTAAGATGCAGAAGATTGATGCAATGTTTTTCTATGTCGTGGATATGGATGACGAGGGAAGACTAAGGAACGTTTTCTGGGCCGACAGCCGTTCCAGGGCTGCCTATTCATACTTTGGGGATGCTATATGTTTCGACACTACGTACCTCACAAACAAATACGACATGCCCTTTGCACCATTTGTGGGAGTTAATCACCATTTCGAGTCTGTGTTGCTCGGTTGCGCTTTGCTGTCTTCCGAGACCACTGAAAACTACATATGGCTCTTTCAGACGTGGCTTTCGTGTATGGGAGGTACGTATGTAGAGTTGTCCTTTATGATTTTTGAGTTATTGGTTTTCCTTTTTAAGTGATGTGTGTTCCTTTTTAAGTGTTGTGTGTTCCTTTTTAAGTGTTGTGTGTTCCTTCTTAAGTGAAGTCTGTTTCCTTTTTAACTGGTGTTTGTTCTTTTTTAGTGTTGTCTGTTCCTTTTTAAGTGATGTGTGTCCATTTTTAAGTGAAGTCTGTTTCTTTTTAAGTGATTTCTGTTCCTTCTTAAGTGTAGTCTGTTCCTTTTTAGTGTTGTCTTTTCCTTTTTAAGTGATGTCTGTTCCTTTTTAAGTGATGTCTGTTCCTTTTTAAGAGATGTTTGTTCCTTTTTAAGTGAAGTCTGTTCCTTTTTATGTGTAGTCTGTTCATTGTTAAGTTGTCTGTTCCTTTTTAAGTGTAGTCTGTTCCTTCTTATGTGTAGTCTGTTCCTTTTTAGTGTTGTATGTTCCTTTTTAAGTGATGTCTGTTCCTTTTTAAGAGATGTTTGTTCCTTTTTAAGAGTTCTCTGTTCCTTTTTAAGTGTAGTCTGTTCCTTTTTAAGTGATGTCTGTTCCTTTTTAAGAGATGTTTGTTCCTTTTTAAGAGATCTCTGTTCCTTTTTAAGTGTAGTCTGTTCCTTTTTAAGTGATGTCTGTTCCTTTTTAAGAGATGTTTGTACCTTTTTAAGAGATCTCTGTTCCTTTTTAAGTGTAGTCTGTTCCTTTTTAAGTGATGTATGTTCCTTTTTAAGAGATGTTTGTACCTTTTTAAGAGATCTCTGTTCCTTTTTAAGTGTAGTCTGTTCCTTTTTAAGTGATGTATGTTCCTTTTTAAGTGTAGTCTGTTCCTTTTTAAGTGATGTGTGTCCCTTTTTAAGTGAAGTCTGTTCCTTTTTAAGTGATTTCTGTTCCTTCTTAAGTGTAGTCTGTTCCTTTTTAGTGTTGTCTGTTCCTTTTTAAGTGATATCTGTTCCTTTTTAAGAGATGTTTGTTCCTTTTTAAGAGATGTGTGTTCCTTTTTAAGTGAAGTCTGTTCCTTTTTAAGTGATGTATGTTCCTTTTTAAGAGATGTTTGTTCCTTTTTAAGAGATGTATGTTCCTTTTTAAGAGATGTATGTTCCTTGTTAAGTGATTTCTGTTCCTTTTTAAGTGATTTTTGTTCCTTCTTAAGTGAAGTGTGTTCCTTTTTAATTGATGTCAGTTCCTTTTTAAGTGACCTCGTTTCCTTTATAGCGATTTTTCTTTTTCCTTGCAGATATCCCTCCACCAGCCATCATAACGGACCAATGTGGGGCCATTACTGCTGCTGTAAGGAATGTCTTCCCAAATGCCAGACACCGATTTTGCATTTGGCACATAATGAACAAAGCTCCCGTGAAGTTGCCGACGAAGTATCGACAACACATGTTATTTGATCTAAATTTGATTGTCTATGACTCAAAGAACCCAGCTGAATTTGAGCGGAATTGGCACGCTTTCCTGGTTGATTTTGACCTTCAAGAGCATAGTTGGCTCCAAACAATTTACGATATCCGTGAGTCTTGGGTACCTGCTTACTTGTGTGATTGTTTTTTCGCTGGAATGACTTCTACCCAAAGAAGCGAAAGTATGAACTCCTTCTTCGACAAGTACTTATCTTCTAGAACCACCCTTAAGCAGTTCGTTCAACAATACGAACTTGCTCTACGTCACAAGTACGAGAAGGAAGCTCAATCGGATTTCGATTGCCTGCATAAGAAACCCCAAATGGTTTCAATATATCCCTTCGAGAGTCAAATGAGCGAGTTGTATACCGTAGGGGTTTTCAAGAAAGTACAGTTACAAATTGGTAAGATGATGAACTGCGACCTAACCGAGGAGTTGCAATCAGCCGACGCGTTTCATTACAAGGTGACTGAACGTGTACGGGTCGGTGAGCAACTATTATCGAAACGTTTCCTTGTAGAGAGGACAGGTCTGAACTTGACATGCGATTGTAAACTATTTAAGCGTGTTGGTATTCTATGTTGTCACCTCCTGGTCGTATTTGCACGGCTAGATCCTAATGCATTACTCCCGCCGTCTTACATCACAGATCGATGGCGGAAGGATATTCGTCGGAGCTATGGAGAAAAGGTGTACCAAGCCGATGGCGTATTGGAGAAGGATGCGCTGAGTCGTCACGCCGACATAATGGGTCGCGCTCTTTGGATTGCACAGGAAGCATTCATTTCTCATGAAAGGTATCTTAAGGCCGTGAAGTGTATGGAGTGGCTCGGGTCTCGTATTAACATTCCCCACGCCCCTCCCATAGTTGATGAAGTTGTGGCCGGCGGTACCTCTTTGCGCAATCCAGACAAAGTAACCCGTCCAGGAAGACCGCCTACTAGACGTCGGGTTTCCTTAGCCGAGAGAATTCTTCAAAGAAGCCAAAAAAGCGCCTCACAGCAGAAAAGAGCAAGTATCGAAGGAAGGACAAATCACCTATGCATGAGGTCGTACCTAGACCAGGGGATCCAGATTTTGACGATTGGGACATGAAGTTGTATTACGACCAAATTGCTCCTTAATTATGCACCAAGCCTTGGTCTTTGAATTTTGTACATTTTTGTAAGACAACAGTTATTCTTAAGTGTAAAGTTCTCTTTTAATTCTGAGTGTAAAGTTTCCTTGTAAGTTTACGGTTCTCCTTTTTAACTGTGACTTGTATCTTTTTAAGTGATATATGTTCCTTTTTATGAATTGCTTGTACCTTTATAAGTTAGCGGTTCTCCTTTTTAACTGTGAGTTGTAGTCTGTTCCTTTTTAAGTGCGTTTACCTTTTTAAGTGTGAAGTTTTCCTTCCTTGTTTTTTTGGTTCCTTTTTAAGTGTTGTCTGTTCCTTTTTAAGTGTAGTCTGTTGATTTTTTGTGTTGTCTGTTCCTTTTTAAGTGTAGTCTGTTACTTTTTAAGTGAAGTCTGTTCCTTTTAAGTGAAGTCTGTTCCTTTTTAAGTGTAGTCTGTTGATTTTATGTGTTGTCTGTTCCTTTTTAAGTGTCGTCTGTTCCTTTTTAAGTGAAGTCTGTTCCTTTTTAAGTGAAGTTTGTTCCTTTTTAAGTGTAGTCTGTTACTTTTTAAGTGATGTATGTTCCTTTTTAAGTGTAGTCTGTTCCTTTTTAAGCGATGACTGTCCCTTTTTAAGTTAAATCTGTTCCTTTTTAAGTGATTTCTGTTCCTTTTTATGTGAAGTCGGTTCCTTTTTAAGTGACGTCGTTTACTTTTTAAGTGAAGTCTGTTCCTTTTTAACTGATGTCTATTCCTTTTTAAGTGAAGTCTGTTCCTTTTTAAGTGTAGTCTGTTACTTTTTAAGTGAAGTCTGTTCCTTTTAAGTGATTTCTGATCTTTTTTATGTTTTTTTGGTTCCTTTTTAAGTGATGTCTGTCTCTTTTCTCTTTTTAAGCGAAGTCTGTTCCTTTTTAAGTGAAGTCTGTTCCTTTTTAACTGATGTCTGTTCCTTTTTAAGTGTAGTCTGTTGATTTTATGTGTTGTCTGTTCCTTTTTAAGTGTTGTCTGTTCCTTTTTAAGTGAAGTCTGTTCCTTTTTAAGTGAAGTCTGTTCCTTTTTAAGTGTAGTCTGTTGATTTTATGTGTTGTCTGTTCCTTTTTAAGTGTCGTCTGTTCCTTTTTAAGTGAAGTCTGTTCCTTTTTAAGTGTAGTCTGTTCCTTTTTAAGTGAAGTCTGTTCCTTTTTAAGTGTAGTCTGTTGATTTTATGTGTTGTATGTTCCTTTTTAAGTGTCGTCTGTTCCTTTTTAAGTTAAATCTGTTCATTTTTAAGTGATTTCTGTTCCTTTTTATGTGAAGTCGGTTCCTTTTTAAGTGACGTCGTTTACTTTTTAAGTGAAGTCTGTTCCTTTTTAACTGATGTCTGTTCCTTTTTAAGTGAAGTCTGTTCCTTTTTAAGTGTAGTCTGTTACTTTTTAAGTGAAGTCTGTTCCTTTTTAAGTGATTTCTGATCCTTTTTATGTTTTTTTGGTTCCTTTTTAAGTGATGTCTGTCTCTTTTTAAGCAAAGTCTGTTCCTTTTTAAGTGAAGTCTGTTCCTTTTTAACTGATGTCTGTTCCTTTTTAAGTGTAGTCTGTTGATTTTATGTGTTGTCTGTTCCTTTTTAAGTGTTGTCTGTTCCTTTTTAAGTGAAGTCTGTTCCTTTTTAAGTGTAGTCTGTTACTTTTTAAGTGAAGTCTGTTCCTTTTTAAGTGATGTCTGTCTCTTTTTAAGTGAAGTCTGTTCCTTCTTAAGTGAAGTCTGTTCCTTTTTAAGCGATGACTGTCCCTTTTTAAGTTAAATCTGTGCCTTTTTAAGTGATTTCTGTTCCTTTTTATGTGAAGTCGTTTCCTTTTTAATTACAACTATGGAAAAGTTTTAATTACAACTATGGAAAAGTTTGGAAAATTTTTAATTACAACAACTATAAAATGTGTCTGTTCCTGTTTTAATTTACAACTATGCACTACTTAAATTCGACACAGCAGCGGGAGTCCCTCAATAAAGTAATGGCCATTTCACCCCTGATGGAGTGAAGTGTCTTGGGGTTTTTCGTTTCCGTTGGGTTGACATTTTGCATGAGACATTTGATCCAGTAGTATAGAAAAACACCGCAGTCGTTGCTTCCCGGCATTTGTCTTTGGCACGTTTCCCTGAGGTATCTCAATGGCCAGTTCACCTTAAGACGGTTTCTCCAGAATTCACTCACATCTTTGGTCGAACATTCATGTACCCCTACCGCATTGTCAGGATCCTCATCTGGTACCAGCTCCCTACTGCAACTGTTGTAATGCAGGATCTCCTTGTCTAAGCCATTAACAACTACAAGGGTCCAATGTTCTGACACCAGCAATGGTTGTGCAATGACGAGGCTTCCCGTTTCCTGGCCTTGTAATTTGGGCGTCAGCCACTCTTCAATCATGGTATCCCCTTGATCGATCATAATTCTTTCCGAATAGAAGCTTGGAATACAAATTACCTCTTGGGGGTAGTTTTCTGTTTTTTGGCGCTCTTCAAGTACACAAAGCATACTGTCTATCGCCTCGTTGGTCAAATCCATCCCCTTCGTCATTAGCTCCTTCAGGTCGGAACGTGTGAAGAAACTGGAATCACCTCTCCAGATCACCTCCCGTTGGTTATGTGTAGGTGCGGTCACCTTCAGTACAATGTTCAGCTCATCGGGGCTCAATGTGCCCAATGCATCCATGTCAACGTCTGGCCTATCCTCTCTCCCGTGATGAGCCAACTTGAAATCGTCATTCCCATCCCGCTTTCTTTTTTTGTTCATGCTCCTCTGGAGCCTTCTATCTCCCCTTTTCCGCTCCTCTTCTTTTTTCTTCCTTTCTTTCACCTCATCTTCTTGTTTTTTGGCCGTTGAGCGTAATCCTTTGGCCCCCCAGTCTGCCCTGAGGGGTTTTTCCTTTCCCTCATCCTCCTCTACCCTCTTTCTTTCTACCTCTTCCCTCAACCTCTTCTTTGAAGCTTCAGCCTCCCTCCTTTTATCATCAGCTTTCCTCTTCTCTCTTCTCTCCCTGTCTCTCTTCTCGTTTTCTTTCCTCTCTCTTTCATCTTCCTCCCTCCTCTTTTCCTCTTCTATTCTCTTCTGCTCTCTCTCCCTCTTTTTCTCCTCCTCTTTCCTCTTCTCTTCTCTTTCCCTCTCCTCTCTCCTTTTCTCCTCCTCTTTCCTCTTCTCCTCTCTTTCCCTCTCCTCTCTCCTTTTCTCCTCCTCCTCTTTCCTCTTCTCTTCTCTTTCCCTCTCCTCTCTCCTTTTCTCCTCCTCCTCTTTCCTCTTCTCTTCTCTTTCCCTCTCCTCTCTCCTTTTCTCCTCCTCTTTCCTCTTCTCTTCTCTTTCCCTCTCCTCTCTCCTTTTCTCCTCCTCCTCTTTCCTCTTCTCTTCTCTTCTCTTTCCCTCTCCTCTCTCTTTTTCTCCTCTCTCCTTTTCTCCTCCTCCTCTCTCCTTTTCTCCTCTCTCCTGCTCTCTTCTTTTTCTTTTTCTCTTTCTCTTTCCCTCCCAATCTCATTCTCTATTTCCCTCCTATTCTCCTCCTCTCTTTCCTGCTCTTCATCCCTCCTTTCATCCTCTCTTCCTTCCTGTCCACCTTCTATACAATATCCTCGAAGAGATGCAATCTCATCCCTTAGGGTCTCATTTTCCTCCCTGGACTTCCTAAGTTCCTCATTCAGCCTCTTAACCTCTTCATTTGCCTCATTCAGTGCAACTTCTGCTTGAAGCCATTTTGTCTTCAACATTGCAAACTCCAATTCTTCCCGTAGTGGGTCCCGAGGGATGCTGCAGTCCCTCAATTGCAGCCTAGGTTCGCTGCTTGTTGACTGGCAATCACTATTGGTTCGTAGGGTTGGCTGAGTTTTTTCAGCCTGACCAATGATTTCCCTCTCTTTCTGAGTCAGGGTCGTCGACTCAGTCTTATTGAAGTCTCCCTCGTAAATTTTTGAAAGGGTGATGCCCTTTTCCTCCCATTTCTTCAGGATGAGCCGTTTTCCAAACATGCTCGACCACCGATTCCACCTAGGATGGCCTCCCATTTTAGGCTCTGCCAGGTTGAACTTCTCGCACAGCCATACCTAATAAAGAACAAGCGAAACTTAAAAAGGAACAACTTGAACTTAAAAAAGAACAACTTCAACTTAAAAAGGAACAACTTGAACTTAAAAAGGAACAACTTCAACATAAAAAGGAAGAACTTCAACATAAAAAGGAACAAAAGAAACTTAAAAAGGACAAACGAAACTTAAAAAGGAACAACTTGAACTTAAAAAGGAACAACTTCAACATAAAAAGGAACAAAAGAAACTTAAAAAAGACAAACGAAACTTAAAAAGGAACAACTTAAACTTAAAAAGGAACAAGCGAAACTTAAAAAGGAACAACTTGAACTTAAAAAGGTACAAACGAAACTTAAAAAGGAAAATCTTCAACATAAAAAGGAACAGACATAACATAAAAAGGAACAACCGAAACTTAAAAAGGAACAAGCGAAACTTAAAAAGGAACAACTTCAACATAAAAAGGAACAAGCGAAACTTAAAAAGGAACAACTTGAACTTAAAAAGGTACAAACGAAACTTAAAAAGGAAAATCTTCAACATAAAAAGGAACAGACATAACATAAAAAGGAACAACCGAAACTTAAAAAGGAACAAGCGAAACTTAAAAAGGAACAATTTCAACATAAAAAGGAACAACCGAAACTTAAAAAGGAACAAGCGAAACTTAAAAAGGAACAACTTGAACTTAAAAAGGAACAACTTCAACATAAAAAGGAAGAACTTCAACATAAAAAGGAACAAAAGAAACTTAAAAAGGACAAACGAAACTTAAAAAGGAACAACATGAACTTAAAAAGGAACAAGCGAAACTTAAAAAGGAAGAACTTCAACATAAAAAGGAACAAAAGAAACTTAAAAAGGACAAACGAAACTTAAAAAGGAACAACTTGAACTTAAAAAGGAACAAGCGAAACTTAAAAAGGAACAACTTGAACTTAAAAAGGTACAAACGAAACTTAAAAAGGAAAAACTTCAACATAAAAAGGAACAGACATAACATAAAAAGGAACAACCGAAACTTAAAAAGGAAAAACTTCAACATAAAAAGGAACAGACATAACATAAAAAGGAACAAGCAAAACTTAAAAAGGAACAACTTCAACATAAAAAGGAACAGACATAACATAAAAAGGAACAACCGAAACTTAAAAAGGAACAAGCGAAACTTAAAAAAGAACAACTTGAACTTAAAAAGGAACAACTTCAACATAAAAAGGAAGAACTTCAACATAAAAAGGAACAAAAGAAACTTAAAAAGGAACAAACGAAACATAAAAAGGAACAACCGAAACTTAAAAAGGAACAAGCGAAACTTAAAAAGGAACAACTTCATTACCTGTAGTACAGCAACACACCCCTCGACGTATCCCCTTCTTAAAATAGAAGAATCGGTAGATCTCCTATCGCGTAGATCCCGGTTTGCCTTCTTCAGGCCCCTCACAAGTGCCTCGTGAACAGCCTCGGCCCACGCGTACTTGTGTAGCTTAGTGAAGTCGGCCAAGTGGTCGAGGAACCAAATTTTGGTTCGAAGGGTGCCATCGCAGAACAAAAAATGGCTGAAGATGTAACAAATGAGTAGCCGGACGTACTCCTCCTCCTCATCAGCCAAATATCTCGTAGCCATCATCTGGGCAGATAGTTGGGTGTTGTTTAGAATCTCCCCCTGTCGGGTTGCGACTTCATTCGGCTGCATTCTGACAGCCTTCCCATGTAATCTGAGCCCCAAAATTAGGGCAACGTCTTCGGCGGTGAAGTGTACTACCCCAGAGCCGATCCTCAACCCCACCTCCTCGGGGTCATAGTGTTCCACGAACCAGTCGATAATGTCATTATCGACAGGAACGTTGGAGAGGTTGATGAAGTGACCGAAGGGTGTAGCCCGGAAGGCATCTTTCTCTGCGTCCCTCAACTTCTCAAAGACTTTCTCTATTGGGGTCCACGAACATTTGGAGGGCTGGAAGTAATGCGTAGAAGCCTAGGAAGACATCAACCGTATGAGAACATTCCTTTTTAGAGTATCGCAATTCAATGTTACGGTAAAAAAGACAAACCTGGTGCACCACAACCCGCGAAATAGAAGCTTGAAGTGTAGAATCCATTTGGTCGACGGATATCTAGGGTTATGGTGAAGAACTGGGGTGATGAATCGGAGAAAAGTTGAGAAAGGGAATGTGAGAAAGATCGGAAACGTTTTTGGTTTTCTTTCGCGCGTCGGGATGTGAACAGGCGCGTCTGATGTCCCTTCCCAGTCTTTTCGATACGTCAGAGAAGGAACCGTCGCACGAAAGCCGCAGCAGTTTTCCCATTTTTCGAAACAACGCGCGCTTTTATTTTAGCTGATTGGGCAGCTGACTGGACTGCTGACTAGATGCCACGTAAGCCGCGTCCTGGACGCACACGTCCGTGTATAAGAACCCTTTCTAATATTGCCTAAAAATGTTTTTTTTAACTTTATCAAAAATTACATTATACCTATCACCAGAATTTTATGTTTTGTGAACTAAAGCTCCGCAAACTCAAATTCTATGAATTTGTTAAAACTAACGGCTCAGCCCCAACGGTCATCATCGCCAAATCCGGTGTCAAATCGTACACAATCCAAATCTGTATCACCTTACAAAAGGAAACAAGAATCACGCACTTAAACGAGTCATAGTATCTTCTGTATTAGGAAATAATATCATTCACCAACGACTCTATCACGAGCCCATATATGTATACGCAAGTGTAATCTTTCATTCATAATAATCAGAAATATACAAACACAAAATCTAATATGGTATCAGAGCATTGATCGACCTCAGAACTGGGAAAATCATCACCGGCGGTGAACCTCCGGCGACACCACCTCAGAATCACTCCCAAAAATCATCACAAGTCCTTCCACACACAAAAACCCAAACCAAAAAAACCCTCCATCATCACCGACCAATAATCTCCAGAACCCAATTCCGATCCAAATCCGATCACCCCAGACCATCATCGACCACTGCGGCCTCAGATCACCAAAGGGGGTTGACGCTCAAAGCGACATCCGACCCAATGGCAGAAGGAACCCCCCAGCGCCTCACCACCCAACTTCTCAATGGGGTTAACTACCTCTCATGGGCGCGTTCTGTCACCCTCTCCCTCAGTGGCAAAGGGAAGTTGGGCCACATCACCGGGAAATCACAAAAACCGCCCACCGACGACACCAAAATAGAAGAGTGGCAGACCGCCAACCACCTCGTCATGACGTGGGTACTGAACTCCATGCAACCACACATCGGGGAGTTGTTCATTTACTCCAACTCCGCCAAAGAACTATGGGACGTCGTTCAGGAGCTCTACGGGAAACAACAAAACTTCGCCCACATCTTCAAACTTAAACAAGAGATCTCGCAAACCAGGCAAGGACAAAAGACGGTCACCGATTATCTTGGGACACTCAAGGGCCGATGGGACGAACTCAGTATCTATGAGCCCCCGAGCACCGACCAAAAACTCATAAAAGAAAGAATCGAACAAGATCGGATCTACCAGTTTCTGGTCGGTCTCGATCCGAGCTTTGAAGCTCTCAAATCTCAAGTGCTGCTACCATCGGAGCTTCCGCCCCTCACGCACATAGTTGCAATGGTTCAACGGGAAGAAACCCGAAGACACGCCATGCCTCAACCAAACCAACAAACAAGCAAAGAAAACCAAGCATTCGCAGCCACATACAACAACAATCAAAACACAAAAGGAAAAGGACAGTTCGGAAGAAGGAAAGATGAACACTGCGACAACTGCAAAAAACAAGGGCATAGTCGTGATCGGTGTTGGTTCCTCTACCCACACCTCCGACCACAAAAAAACGGCACCGGCGAAAGAAGGGGGGATGGGAGAGGAAACCCTAACAACGACGGACTCTACCCAAACCCTAACTTTGGAGAGGAAAACCACAAATGGTCGCAAGGCGGATCGGGCTCAACCAGTCGGGGTTTTATGTCCGAATCGTTCGCGGATCACTCCAGATCCGATGGAGGGTCGGGTCTGTCACGCGGGGCTCCGAGTCCGGTTTTAAATGTGCCTACAGGAGATGGAGTAGCAGTAGCAGCATACGGGATTGGATCGGGGTCCGTGCAGCAAGAACTGGGCCATGTGTTGGCCCACTTGAACACTCTTCTCCAAATGTCTGGTCAAATTCAGAATCAACCAGGTAGTAATTCAGGTATTAATCTCCCCAATTCTATTGCTAATTTTACTGGTCTTATAAATTCTTGGATTATTGACACTGGAGCCACAGACCACATGACTGGAAACAGAAATCTCATAGACAATATTCATTATGACCCTAATATAAATAATTTTGTTACAGTTGCTAATGGAAACCAAGTCAAAATTAATGGAATAGGAGAATCAAAACTACTAAATAACACAACTGAAAAAACATTATATGTTCCCAATCTTACATCTAATCTTTTGTCTGTTGCAAAAATCACTAGAAACTTGAATTGTAATGTGATCTTCTCACCATTTGATGTGTTATTTCAGGACCGACCATCAGGGAAGATGATTGGTAGAGGTGTTCTCATAAACGGATTATATATCTTAGACAGTTCAAATAACCTTTTACATGCTAATAATGTGTCTCATCGGGCTCCCGACATTTGGCACAAACGTATGGGGCATCCGTCCCTTCCTATTTTGAAACAATTATTTCCTAGCATAATTTTTAATAATGAGTTATGTTGTGAAGTTTGTCGTCTCGCAAAACAAACTAGGTTACCATTTTATGCTTCTACTACTAAAACAGGGAAACCTCTGGAGATGATACACTCTGACATCTGGGGTCCAGCCCCTGTCGAGTCTTACAATGGGTTTAGGTACTTTATTACATTCATTGATGATTTTTCTCGCACAACTTGGCTTTACTTGCTTAGATCTAAATCTGATGTTTTCTCTATTTTTTGTGAGTATGTTGCCTTGGTAGAAAATTTATACGATACTAAAATTAAAACTCTTAGATCTGATAATGGGTCATAATATACCAGTAATAATTTCCAAAGTTTTTTGAAAGAAAAAGGCATATTTCATCAAACTACTTGCATTAACACCCCTGAACAAAATGGTGTTTCTGAAAGGAAAAATCGACATCTTTTGAATGTCACTAGATCCCTTTTATTTCAAACTCAAGTGCCCAAAAGGTTTTGGTCTGAAGCCATCCTAACTGCTGTATACCTGATTAATCGTCTGCCTAGTCCCACAATTCAAAATAAACAACCATTAGAAATTCTGAATGGTAGGCGAATGAATGTTGATCACCTTAAAAATTTTGGTTGCACTTGCTATGTTCACAAAAAACGTCTGGATAAACTTGATTCTCATTGCGTCAAAACTGTTTTCTTTGGTTATTCCTTTCAAAAGAAAGGATACAAATGTTATGATCCCGTAGATTGTAAACTGTATATTTCTCGAGATGTTTCCTTCTTTGAACACGAATCATACTTCGAAATAACCAAAACTAATCCTCCAGGTGAGACAACTCCTCTCCCTACCTTTGATGTGTTTGAAATCTCACCTCTTGAGGAAACTCCCATTCCCCAAGACGGGGGAGATGAATATACTATAGGTACAGCAGAGGAACAACATGACGAACAGGTCGAACCAGAAAGAGAGACTACTGAAAGAAGGTCCACAAGACCTACACGCACCCCGCCTTACCTTCAAGATTTTATTACTTACAACGTCACTTACCCTATCCAAGATTATATTTCCTACAACTATCTCTTCCTCTCATCGTAATTTCTTGAATGTAATTGATAAAAATAGTGAACCTACCTCCTACCAAGACGCCCTTAATTATCCCCATTGGGTACAAGCCATGAAAGATGAGTTAAACGCCTTAGAGAAAAATCAAACCTGGACCCTAGTTCCCTCAAAACCCGAAATAAAACCTGTAGGATGTAAATGGGTATATAAAACTAAATACAATAGTGATGGATCTATTGACCGATACAAGGCCAGATTAGTTGCTAAGGGGTATACCCAGACCTATGGCCTTGACTATCTAGAAACTTTTGCACCTGTAGCTAAAATGAACACTGTCAGAGTTCTCCTATCTGTAGCCGTCAACTATGGATGGAACCTCTATCAAATGGATGTTCGAAATGCCTTTCTTCAAGGAACTCTGGAAGAAGAAGTCTATATGACTCCACCTCCAGGATACAACTCTTCCCACAATCAGGTTTGCAAACTCTACAAATCAATCTACGGATTGAAACAATCTCCCAGAGCATGGTATGCAAAACTCAGTCTCTCTCTTCTTCAATTTGGTTTTACTAAATGTTCCACTGATGCATCTATGTTTACCAAACATCATAACAACATCACCACAATTGTTCTTGTTTATGTAGATGACATTGTAATCACAGGAAGCAACGATAATGAAATTCACCTCGTAAAATCATACTTAAAATCCAAATTTGATATCAAGGATTTAGGATTCATGAAATATTTTTTGGGCATTGAAATCGCATACTCTAAGAAAGGGTTATTCTTGTCTCAACGTAAGTATGTCTTAGACCTTCTAAAAGAGACCGGTAAATTAGGAGCTAAACCTGCTAATACCCCCATCGAGACAAACCGGAAGGTGAGTCCCACCGAGGGGGAGCCCTTACACAACATAGGACAATTTCAAAGACTAGTAGGAAAACTCATCTATCTTACTGTCACCAGACCCGACATCACATATGCGGTTAGCACTGTTAGTCAATTCATGCATGCTCCACATACACACCACCTTGACATCATAGATAGAATCCTTAGATATTTAAAGAGGACTCCAGGCCAAGGGATATGGATGAAAAGAAACAATTCTAATTCAATAATCGGTTATTCTGATGCAGATTGGGCTGGTAGTCACGATCGCAAGTCCACCACGGGGTTTTGCACATTTGTTGGCGGAAATCTCGTCACATGGAGAAGCAAAAAGCAAAATGTGGTTGCACGGTCCAGTGCAGAAGCCGAATACCGAGCCATGGCATCCACTACTAGCGAACTAGTTTGGCTCAAACAGCTCCTCAAAGACATGAAACTTTCTTATGACGAGCCTATGCAAATGTACTGTGATAATCATGCGGCTCGACACATTGCCACCAACCCTGTTTTTCACGAACGGACTAAACATATAGAAGTCGATAGCCACTTTATCAGAGAAAAAATTCAAGCGAAGGAAATTGAAGTACCCTATGTCCAAAGCAAAGACCAGCTAGCAGACATCTTCACCAAGCCATTAGACCAAAGACAATTTCATAACATTCTCGACAAGTTGGGATCCTTCAACCTCTTTCGGACCCAACTTGAGGGGGAGTGTTAAAACTAACGGCTCAGCCCCAACGGTCATCATCGCCAAATCCGGTGTCAAATCGTACACAATCCAAATCCGTATCACCTTACAAAAGGAAACAAGAATCACGCACTTAAACGAGTCATAGTATCTTCTGTATTAGGAAATAATATCATTCACCAACGGCTCTATCACGAGCCCATATATGTATACGCAAGTGTAATCTTTCATTCATAATAATCAGAAATATACAAACACAAAATCTAATAGAATTAGACTTCTAGATTCCCCCACTTCATTTGAACCAACTCTACGAACTAAACTTCTAGATTTTCCTCGACTTCTTATAAACCAACCACTCTTAGTGAAATATGTCAAGATTAAGCGCGAAGTTTTTTTTGGAAAGCCTTGTATATTTTTAATCAATCCCAATATGTGTGTAATTCAATTTTACCAAAACTACAAATCTACCAATCCAACTAAATTGGTTGATTTGGTTCAAAGATTTTTAAAAAAATAACTTTTATATGGCATGTTCTTTTCTCTGCTTGGTACAACCACACTGAGAGAGAACATTGAGTGAACCTTTCATTTGGCGATAAAAAATCAAATATTGAAATATTTGAAGACCACTCGGGGATTATGTAACATTCAAAAATCAAATGCATTACTACAAAGGTTGCAAGTTCAAACAAAGAAAGCACATTGCTACCTATCTATTTCTATCCTACTTAGCTGCTCTACTCCTTGTGCGTGTGAGCATCCAATGGGAAGAACTGCTTTGTTGTTTCGTCTGCCTTCGACCCGTATTCACGATCATAATACTCGACGGCGGCTGCTCCAGCTAATGCCGCCAGTGTGAGGGCTTGGGCGTGGAGCCTGCAGAAGAGATGTCAAATAAAACATTTGGTTAAGATAGCTGAATGCCTGTTCAGATGGCAACTTAGCAACTTAAACCAAGAATCAGTGTAAAAATGTAGGTAATTGCAAGGTAATTCTTTTTATGAATTTTGTGTGGGTTTTATATAATGTGATTAGTTGTTCGGTGTGCCATAATTGCAAGTGAATGGGTCTCAAACAGCTCCTCAAAGACATGAAACTTCCTTATGACGAGCCTATGCAAATGTACTGTGATAATCATGCGGCTCGACACATTGCCACCAACCCTGTTTTTCACGAACGGACTAAACATATAGAAGTCGATAGCCACTTTATCAGAGAAAAAATTCAAGCGAAGGAAATTGAAGTACCCTATGTCCAAAGCAAAGACCAGCAAGCAGACATCTTCACCAAGCCATTAGACCAAAGACAATTTCATAACATTCTCGACAAGTTGGGATCCTTCAACCTCTTTCGGACCCAACTTGAGGGGGAGTGTTAAAACTAACGGCTCAGCCCCAACGGTCATCATCGCCAAATCCGGTGTCAAATCGTACACAATCCAAATCCGTATCACCTTACAAAAGGAAACAAGAATCACGCACTTAAACGAGTCATAGTATCTTCTGTATTAGGAAATAATATCATTCACCAACGGCTCTATCACGAGCCCATATATGTATACGCAAGTGTAATCTTTCATTCATAATAATCAGAAATATACAAACACAAAATCTAATAGAATTAGACTTCTAGATTCCCCCACTTCATTTGAACCAACTCTACGAACTAAACTTCTAGATTTTCCTCGACTTCTTATAAACCAACCACTCTTAGTGAAATATGTCAAGATTAAGCGCGAAGTTTTTTTTGGAAAGCCTTGTATATTTTTAATCAATCCCAATATGTGTGTAATTCAATTTTACCAAAACTACAAATCTACCAATCCAACTAAATTGGTTGATTTGGTTCAAAGATTTTTAAAAAAATAACTTTTATATGGCATGTTCTTTTCTCTGCTTGGTACAACCACACTGAGAGAGAACATTGAGTGAACCTTTCATTTGGCGATAAAAAATCAAATATTGAAATATTTGAAGACCACTCGGGGATTATGTAACATTCAAAAATCAAATGCATTACTACAAAGGTTGCAAGTTCAAACAAAGAAAGCACATTGCTACCTATCTATTTCTATCCTACTTAGCTGCTCTACTCCTTGTGCGTGTGAGCATCCAATGGGAAGAACTGCTTTGTTGTTTCGTCTGCCTTCGACCCGTATTCACGATCATAATACTCGACGGCGGCTGCTCCAGCTAATGCCGCCAGCGTGAGGGCTTGGGCGTGGAGCCTGCAGAAGAGATGTCAAATAAAACATTTGGTTAAGATAGCTGAATGCCTGTTCAGATGGCAACTTAGCAACTTAAACCAAGAATCAGTGTAAAAATGTAGGTAATTGCAAGGTAATTCTTTTTATGAATTTTGTGTGGGTTTTATATAATGTGATTAGTTGTTCGGTGTGCCATAATTGCAAGTGAATGGGTCTCAAAATTTCCAGTGCAATGTTTTTTCCCTTCCCTTTTTGGGGTTTATCAGTTGTGGTTCAGTCTACATACATGTCATTTTTTCATAGAAATTTGTTAGGGGTATAATTTAGTATTGTTCTTTCTGTAATGTAATTAGTCATTTGCTCAATCTTAAGCTTGTCACGTTGTAACTTGAGTACTTGATATTGAATCCAGTCATTTGTGTGCAAACAGCTACTTGAGTATCGGATTTCGGAAAATTGGTGAATTGTCTGCAAACATTAACTTGTGTTTCAATCTAGTGTTGCTCCCTAGCCAGTTGGATGGACAAATTCACCCTAAAAGAAGAAAAAATGCTCCTAGAAGAAGCATGCAGTAAATTAAGAGATAATGACTATGCTAACATGAGAGTTTTGTTGACGGACGATCGCGCCAAACATGGAAAGCAGGTTACTTATGACATACTGTTGGCTACGTTTTTAGCTAACCCAAACAAAGGGATTGACTGGTACATACTGTAGGATTCTAGCCTAATCCTAATTCTAATTGTGCTTTGTGGTTGATTAGGTGGTGATTAGAGATGGATGGCTGAGATTGAGAGGAGATGGATGGAGGGCTTGGATTGAAGATGGGTGGATGTGTGGTTGAGATGGAGAGTTGGAATGGATGGTGGGGATTTAGTGTGGAGGAGATATTTAGGTGGAGATTTCTCTCTCTCTCCCTCACGTTTCTCTCTCTCTCTCTCTCTCTCTCTCTCTCTCTCTCGCTGATCTCTCTCTCTCTCCAGCAGTGAGCTCCGGCGAGGAAGGTGGGGGTGATCTCCAGCGAGGTGAAGTTTGGCTCCGGTCGGTTGGTGGCTTGAGGTGAGTGGTGAGTTCTTTAGTTTCCCGCACATTTGGTTCTATCCCTCAACCTAACTCGTGTTCTGGGCTGTGGTTGTTCGGTAGAGGTTGCTGGAGGTAGTGTGGTTGCTGTGGATCGTCGAGGAGGCGATTGATCTTCGTTTGGACGCGAGAGTCGTCGACGGATCGTATTTTGGGGAGACGTGCTCGTGGAGGCGTCGTCGTGATTCTTCTAGGGTCTCTTCAGACCTTTAGGTATGTCAAGCTCGCTCACTTAATTACCGTGAGTATTTGGAAGTCGACGGTAGGCCGTTCGGCTCGTCGCGAGTAAACATGCAGCAGATTTCACTGCCTGATCGGTCGACCGGTTTGTGCAAACGGTCGACCGTTCGTGAAGAGAATTCGGGCTCTGCCTCAAATCGGTCGAACGATGCCTGTGGGGCGGTCAACCGATTGTGCATAGAAGGCAAGTCTGGAGAGATTCGGTCGACCGGGTCCCCTTTGCCGGTCGACCGTGTGCACTGTCTTAAATCGGTTGGGGGCGTAGACTATATAAACGGTCGACCGCTCTTTGATCTCGTCCGACCGTGACTTAAGTGGACTTGTGGTCGGTTCGACCGAATGTGGGTTCGGTCGACCGGACCTGTGTGTTGAGCGTGAGAACGCTCTGGCTGAAATCGGTCGACCGAGGAGGTCTCGGCGTTCGACCGGTTTCAGGACGCGAGTGAGGGATTATTCCCTGGGCTGATTCGGTCGACCGAGATGTGCTCGGCGTTCGACCGAATTCGTTGTGGTGTTGTGGGATTTGTTCTCTGGTGACTTTCGGTCGACCGGGACCCCTTTGTCGGTCGACCGATTGGTTGTTTTGTTCGTTGAACCGGGAGTTGACCATCTAAACGGTCGACCGTCTCTTGATTTGGGTTCGACCGAACGAGTGTGGTGTTGGGAGTCGGTCGACCGATGGAGTGCCGGTCGAAGTGGATTGCCCAGTATTTGCTTGATTCGGTCGACCAGGACTTTTGGTTCGGTCGACCGTTTGTGTCCTGTTTTGCACTATGGAGGTGCTATAGTCGTGGTTGCCCGTGTGGGGCGAGTTGTGGTGCCGATGTTCTTCCGGCAAGTGTGCTAGGTGCACGAGGGTTGCGTTGGTTGGTTGAAATTAGACCTGGAGCCCCGTAACCGTGTGAGAGCTGCGGTTGGTTGAAAATAGACCTGGAGCCCAGCTAGTCTGTACGGAGTTGGTTGAAATTAGACCTGGAGCTCCGTAGTGCGTTCGGGTTGGTTGAAATTAGACCTGGAGCCTGAGCAAGGACCGCGTGTAGGGGTTGGTTGAAATTAGACCTGGAGCCCTTATACGTTTGGGTTGGTTGAAATTAGACCTGGAGCCCTTGGTCGTGTCGTGGTAGCTGTGGTTGGTTGAAATTAGACCTGGAGCCCAGCTTGGCGACGAGTGTGAGTCGCGGCGGTTAATTGAGATTAGACCTGGAGCCCCGTGACTGTGGTGGGTGCGGCGGTTGGTTGAGATTAGACCTGGAGCCTCGTACCTGTGGTGTGTCCTGTGGTGGAGTTGTGTGCCCTGGTGTTGGGCGTGTTGAGATGCTTTTCTTGTTGAGTAGAACTGCATGCTAGGATGATTTTATTTATGCATTTAGAGGCTTGGCATACGGGGTTTCCTTCTGGAAACTCAGGTATTGTTGCATGTTTACTTTCAGGCAGTGATCGGCGTTAGGGGGGGTGGTGACCGAGGAGAGGAGCACTGCTACCGGATCCAGCTTTCTCTCAGTTGAGGTCGTGTGATTACTGCTTCCTTTGTATATGCTTTTGATGTAATCACAACTTTTGTATACTCTGATATTCGGATATATATTATATATATGTTGGTGCACCTGTGTCCTTTTTATTGCGTAATATCCTCTGTTGATTGAGTGTTTATAAATTTAAAAAAAAAATCCGTTGTTTTGAGGATGTTACACATACTGTTGGCTATTTGATCTCGACACGAAGGGCGAATTTTTTTTTGGAAAGCCTTATATATTTTTAATCAATCCCAATATGTGTGTAATTCAATTTTACCAAAACTACAAATCTACCAATCGAACTAAATTGGTTGATTTAGTTCAAAGATTTTAAAAAAATAACTTTTATATGGCATGTTCTTTTCTCTGCTTGGTACAACCACACTGAGAGAGAACATTGAGTGAACCTTTCATTTGGCGATAAAAAATCAAATATTGAAATATTTGAAGACCACTCGGGGATTATGTAACATTCAAAAATCAAATGCATTACTACGAAGGTTGCAAGTTCAAACAAAGAAAGCACATTGCTACCTATCTATTTCTATCCTACTTAGCTGCTCTACTCCTTGTGCGTGTGAGCATCCAATGGGAAGAACTGCTTTGTTGTTTCGTCTGCCTTCGACCCGTATTCACGATCATAATACTCGACGGCGGCTGCTCCAGCTAATGCCGCCAGTGTGAGGGCTTGGGCGTGGAGCCTGCAGAAGAGATGTCAAATAAAACATTTGGTTAAGATAGCTGAATGCCTGTTCAGATGGCAACTTAGAAACTTAAACCAAGAATCAGTGTAAAAATGTAGGTAATTGCAAGGTAATTCTTTTTATGAATTTTGTGTGGGTTTTATATAATGTGATTAGTTGTTCGGTGTGCCATAATTGCAAGTGAATGGGTCTCAAACAGCTCCTCAAAGACATGAAACTTCCTTATGACGAGCCTATGCAAATGTACTGTGATAATCATGCGGCTCGACACATTGCCACCAACCCTGTTTTTCACGAACGGACTAAACATATAGAAGTCGATAGCCACTTTATCAGAGAAAAAATTCAAGCGAAGGAAATTGAAGTACCCTATGTCCAAAGCAAAGACCAGCTAGCAGACATCTTCACCAAGCCATTAGACCAAAGACAATTTCATAACATTCTCGACAAGTTGGGATCCTTCAACCTCTTTCGGACCCAACTTGAGGGGGAGTGTTAAAACTAACGGCTCAGCCCCAACGGTCATCATCGCCAAATCCGGTGTCAAATCGTACACAATCCAAATCCGTATCACCTTACAAAAGGAAACAAGAATCACGCACTTAAACGAGTCATAGTATCTTCTGTATTAGGAAATAATATCATTCACCAACGGCTCTATCACGAGCCCATATATGTATACGCAAGTGTAATCTTTCATTCATAATAATCAGAAATATACAAACACAAAATCTAATAGAATTAGACTTCTAGATTCCCCCACTTCATTTGAACCAACTCTACGAACTAAACTTCTAGATTTTCCTCGACTTCTTATAAACCAACCACTCTTAGTGAAATATGTCAAGATTAAGCGCGAAGTTTTTTTTGGAAAGCCTTGTATATTTTTAATCAATCCCAATATGTGTGTAATTCAATTTTACCAAAACTACAAATCTACCAATCCAACTAAATTGGTTGATTTGGTTCAAAGATTTTTAAAAAAATAACTTTTATATGGCATGTTCTTTTCTCTGCTTGGTACAACCACACTGAGAGAGAACATTGAGTGAACCTTTCATTTGGCGATAAAAAATCAAATATTGAAATATTTGAAGACCACTCGGGGATTATGTAACATTCAAAAATCAAATGCATTACTACAAAGGTTGCAAGTTCAAACAAAGAAAGCACATTGCTACCTATCTATTTCTATCCTACTTAGCTGCTCTACTCCTTGTGCGTGTGAGCATCCAATGGGAAGAACTGCTTTGTTGTTTCGTCTGCCTTCGACCCGTATTCACGATCATAATACTCGACGGCGGCTGCTCCAGCTAATGCCGCCAGCGTGAGGGCTTGGGCGTGGAGCCTGCAGAAGAGATGTCAAATAAAACATTTGGTTAAGATAGCTGAATGCCTGTTCAGATGGCAACTTAGCAACTTAAACCAAGAATCAGTGTAAAAATGTAGGTAATTGCAAGGTAATTCTTTTTATGAATTTTGTGTGGGTTTTATATAATGTGATTAGTTGTTCGGTGTGCCATAATTGCAAGTGAATGGGTCTCAAAATTTCCAGTGCAATGTTTTTTCCCTTCCCTTTTTGGGGTTTATCAGTTGTGGTTCAGTCTACATACATGTCATTTTTTCATAGAAATTTGTTAGGGGTATAATTTAGTATTGTTCTTTCTGTAATGTAATTAGTCATTTGCTCAATCTTAAGCTTGTCACGTTGTAACTTGAGTACTTGATATTGAATCCAGTCATTTGTGTGCAAACAGCTACTTGAGTATCGGATTTCGGAAAATTGGTGAATTGTCTGCAAACATTAACTTGTGTTTCAATCTAGTGTTGCTCCCTAGCCAGTTGGATGGACAAATTCACCCTAAAAGAAGAAAAAATGCTCCTAGAAGAAGCATGCAGTAAATTAAGAGATAATGACTATGCTAACATGAGAGTTTTGTTGACGGACGATCGCGCCAAACATGGAAAGCAGGTTACTTATGACATACTGTTGGCTACGTTTTTAGCTAACCCAAACAAAGGGATTGACTGGTACATACTGTAGGATTCTAGCCTAATCCTAATTCTAATTGTGCTTTGTGGTTGATTAGGTGGTGATTAGAGATGGATGGCTGAGATTGAGAGGAGATGGATGGAGGGCTTGGATTGAAGATGGGTGGATGTGTGGTTGAGATGGAGAGTTGGAATGGATGGTGGGGATTTAGTGTGGAGGAGATATTTAGGTGGAGATTTCTCTCTCTCTCCCTCACGTTTCTCTCTCTCTCTCTCTCTCTCTCTCTCTCTCTCTCGCTGATCTCTCTCTCTCTCCAGCAGTGAGCTCCGGCGAGGAAGGTGGGGGTGATCTCCAGCGAGGTGAAGTTTGGCTCCGGTCGGTTGGTGGCTTGAGGTGAGTGGTGAGTTCTTTAGTTTCCCGCACATTTGGTTCTATCCCTCAACCTAACTCGTGTTCTGGGCTGTGGTTGTTCGGTAGAGGTTGCTGGAGGTAGTGTGGTTGCTGTGGATCGTCGAGGAGGCGATTGATCTTCGTTTGGACGCGAGAGTCGTCGACGGATCGTATTTTGGGGAGACGTGCTCGTGGAGGCGTCGTCGTGATTCTTCTAGGGTCTCTTCAGACCTTTAGGTATGTCAAGCTCGCTCACTTAATTACCGTGAGTATTTGGAAGTCGACGGTAGGCCGTTCGGCTCGTCGCGAGTAAACATGCAGCAGATTTCACTGCCTGATCGGTCGACCGGTTTGTGCAAACGGTCGACCGTTCGTGAAGAGAATTCGGGCTCTGCCTCAAATCGGTCGAACGATGCCTGTGGGGCGGTCAACCGATTGTGCATAGAAGGCAAGTCTGGAGAGATTCGGTCGACCGGGTCCCCTTTGCCGGTCGACCGTGTGCACTGTCTTAAATCGGTTGGGGGCGTAGACTATATAAACGGTCGACCGCTCTTTGATCTCGTCCGACCGTGACTTAAGTGGACTTGTGGTCGGTTCGACCGAATGTGGGTTCGGTCGACCGGACCTGTGTGTTGAGCGTGAGAACGCTCTGGCTGAAATCGGTCGACCGAGGAGGTCTCGGCGTTCGACCGGTTTCAGGACGCGAGTGAGGGATTATTCCCTGGGCTGATTCGGTCGACCGAGATGTGCTCGGCGTTCGACCGAATTCGTTGTGGTGTTGTGGGATTTGTTCTCTGGTGACTTTCGGTCGACCGGGACCCCTTTGTCGGTCGACCGATTGGTTGTTTTGTTCGTTGAACCGGGAGTTGACCATCTAAACGGTCGACCGTCTCTTGATTTGGGTTCGACCGAACGAGTGTGGTGTTGGGAGTCGGTCGACCGATGGAGTGCCGGTCGAAGTGGATTGCCCAGTATTTGCTTGATTCGGTCGACCAGGACTTTTGGTTCGGTCGACCGTTTGTGTCCTGTTTTGCACTATGGAGGTGCTATAGTCGTGGTTGCCCGTGTGGGGCGAGTTGTGGTGCCGATGTTCTTCCGGCAAGTGTGCTAGGTGCACGAGGGTTGCGTTGGTTGGTTGAAATTAGACCTGGAGCCCCGTAACCGTGTGAGAGCTGCGGTTGGTTGAAAATAGACCTGGAGCCCAGCTAGTCTGTACGGAGTTGGTTGAAATTAGACCTGGAGCTCCGTAGTGCGTTCGGGTTGGTTGAAATTAGACCTGGAGCCTGAGCAAGGACCGCGTGTAGGGGTTGGTTGAAATTAGACCTGGAGCCCTTATACGTTTGGGTTGGTTGAAATTAGACCTGGAGCCCTTGGTCGTGTCGTGGTAGCTGTGGTTGGTTGAAATTAGACCTGGAGCCCAGCTTGGCGACGAGTGTGAGTCGCGGCGGTTAATTGAGATTAGACCTGGAGCCCCGTGACTGTGGTGGGTGCGGCGGTTGGTTGAGATTAGACCTGGAGCCTCGTACCTGTGGTGTGTCCTGTGGTGGAGTTGTGTGCCCTGGTGTTGGGCGTGTTGAGATGCTTTTCTTGTTGAGTAGAACTGCATGCTAGGATGATTTTATTTATGCATTTAGAGGCTTGGCATACGGGGTTTCCTTCTGGAAACTCAGGTATTGTTGCATGTTTACTTTCAGGCAGTGATCGGCGTTAGGGGGGGTGGTGACCGAGGAGAGGAGCACTGCTACCGGATCCAGCTTTCTCTCAGTTGAGGTCGTGTGATTACTGCTTCCTTTGTATATGCTTTTGATGTAATCACAACTTTTGTATACTCTGATATTCGGATATATATTATATATATGTTGGTGCACCTGTGTCCTTTTTATTGCGTAATATCCTCTGTTGATTGAGTGTTTATAAATTTAAAAAAAAAATCCGTTGTTTTGAGGATGTTACACATACTGTTGGCTATTTGATCTCGACACGAAGGGCGAATTTTTTTTTGGAAAGCCTTATATATTTTTAATCAATCCCAATATGTGTGTAATTCAATTTTACCAAAACTACAAATCTACCAATCGAACTAAATTGGTTGATTTAGTTCAAAGATTTTAAAAAAATAACTTTTATATGGCATGTTCTTTTCTCTGCTTGGTACAACCACACTGAGAGAGAACATTGAGTGAACCTTTCATTTGGCGATAAAAAATCAAATATTGAAATATTTGAAGACCACTCGGGGATTATGTAACATTCAAAAATCAAATGCATTACTACGAAGGTTGCAAGTTCAAACAAAGAAAGCACATTGCTACCTATCTATTTCTATCCTACTTAGCTGCTCTACTCCTTGTGCGTGTGAGCATCCAATGGGAAGAACTGCTTTGTTGTTTCGTCTGCCTTCGACCCGTATTCACGATCAT
Organism: Triglochin maritima; assembly: GCA_963682175.1. NCBI lineage: Eukaryota > Viridiplantae > Streptophyta > Magnoliopsida > Alismatales > Juncaginaceae > Triglochin > Triglochin maritima. Next base: position 62,667,501 of record OY821770.1, read on the forward strand.
AATACTCGACGGCGGCTGCTCCAGCTAATGCCGCCAGTGTGAGGGCTTGGGCGTGGAGCCTGCAGAAGAGATGTCAAATAAAACATTTGGTTAAGATAGCTGAATGCATGTTCAGATGGCAACTTAGAAACTTAAACCAAGAATCAGTGTAAAAATGTAGGTAATTGCAAGGTAATTCTTTTTATGAATTTTGTGTGGGTTTTATATAATGTGATTAGTTGTTCGGTGTGCCATAATTGCAAGTGAATGGGTCTCAAACAGCTCCTCAAAGACATGAAACTTCCTTATGACGAGCCTATGCAAATGTACTGTGATAATCATGCGGCTCGACACATTGCCACCAACCCTGTTTTTCACGAACGGACTAAACATATAGAAGTCGATAGCCACTTTATCAGAGAAAAAATTCAAGCGAAGGAAATTGAAGTACCCTATGTCCAAAGCAAAGACCAGCTAGCAGACATCTTCACCAAGCCATTAGACCAAAGACAATTTCATAACATTCTCGACAAGTTGGGATCCTTCAACCTCTTTCGGACCCAACTTGAGGGGGAGTGTTAAAACTAACGGCTCAGCCCCAACGGTCATCATCGCCAAATCCGGTGTCAAATCGTACACAATCCAAATCCGTATCACCTTACAAAAGGAAACAAGAATCACGCACTTAAACGAGTCATAGTATCTTCTGTATTAGGAAATAATATCATTCACCAACGGCTCTATCACGAGCCCATATATGTATACGCAAGTGTAATCTTTCATTCATAATAATCAGAAATATACAAACACAAAATCTAATAGAATTAGACTTCTAGATTCCCCCACTTCATTTGAACCAACTCTACGAACTAAACTTCTAGATTTTCCTCGACTTCTTATAAACCAACCACTCTTAGTGAAATATGTCAAGATTAAGCGCGAAGTTTTTTTTGGAAAGCCTTGTATATTTTTAATCAATCCCAATATGTGTGTAATTCAATTTTACCAAAACTACAAATCTACCAATCCAACTAAATTGGTTGATTTGGTTCAAAGATTTTTAAAAAAATAACTTTTATATGGCATGTTCTTTTCTCTGCTTGGTACAACCACACTGAGAGAGAACATTGAGTGAACCTTTCATTTGGCGATAAAAAATCAAATATTGAAATATTTGAAGACCACTCGGGGATTATGTAACATTCAAAAATCAAATGCATTACTACAAAGGTTGCAAGTTCAAACAAAGAAAGCACATTGCTACCTATCTATTTCTATCCTACTTAGCTGCTCTACTCCTTGTGCGTGTGAGCATCCAATGGGAAGAACTGCTTTGTTGTTTCGTCTGCCTTCGACCCGTATTCACGATCATAATACTCGACGGCGGCTGCTCCAGCTAATGCCGCCAGCGTGAGGGCTTGGGCGTGGAGCCTGCAGAAGAGATGTCAAATAAAACATTTGGTTAAGATAGCTGAATGCCTGTTCAGATGGCAACTTAGCAACTTAAACCAAGAATCAGTGTAAAAATGTAGGTAATTGCAAGGTAATTCTTTTTATGAATTTTGTGTGGGTTTTATATAATGTGATTAGTTGTTCGGTGTGCCATAATTGCAAGTGAATGGGTCTCAAATAGCTCCTCAAAGACATGAAACTTCCTTATGACGAGCCTATGCAAATGTACTGTGATAATCATGCGGCTCGACACATTGCCACCAACCCTGTTTTTCACGAACGGACTAAACATATAGAAGTCGATAGCCACTTTATCAGAGAAAAAATTCAAGCGAAGGAAATTGAAGTACCCTATGTCCAAAGCAAAGACCAGCAAGCAGACATCTTCACCAAGCCATTAGACCAAAGACAATTTCATAACATTCTCGACAAGTTGGGATCCTTCAACCTCTTTCGGACCCAACTTGAGGGGGAGTGTTAAAACTAACGGCTCAGCCCCAACGGTCATCATCGCCAAATCCGGTGTCAAATCGTACACAATCCAAATCCGTATCACCTTACAAAAGGAAACAAGAATCACGCACTTAAACGAGTCATAGTATCTTCTGTATTAGGAAATAATATCATTCACCAACGGCTCTATCACGAGCCCATATATGTATACGCAAGTGTAATCTTTCATTCATAATAATCAGAAATATACAAACACAAAATCTAATAGAATTAGACTTCTAGATTCCCCCACTTCATTTGAACCAACTCTACGAACTAAACTTCTAGATTTTCCTCGACTTCTTATAAACCAACCACTCTTAGTGAAATATGTCAAGATTAAGCGCGAAGTTTTTTTTGGAAAGCCTTGTATATTTTTAATCAATCCCAATATGTGTGTAATTCAATTTTACCAAAACTACAAATCTACCAATCCAACTAAATTGGTTGATTTGGTTCAAAGATTTTTAAAAAAATAACTTTTATATGGCATGTTCTTTTCTCTGCTTGGTACAACCACACTGAGAGAGAACATTGAGTGAACCTTTCATTTGGCGATAAAAAATCAAATATTGAAATATTTGAAGACCACTCGGGGATTATGTAACATTCAAAAATCAAATGCATTACTACAAAGGTTGCAAGTTCAAACAAAGAAAGCACATTGCTACCTATCTATTTCTATCCTACTTAGCTGCTCTACTCCTTGTGCGTGTGAGCATCCAATGGGAAGAACTGCTTTGTTGTTTCGTCTGCCTTCGACCCGTATTCACGATCATAATATTCGACGGCGGCTGCTCCAGCTAATGCCGCCAGCGTGAGGGCTTGGGCGTGGAGCCTGCAGAAGAGATGTCAAATAAAACATTTGGTTAAGATATCTGAATGCCTGTTCAGATGGCAACTTAGCAACTTAAACCAAGAATCAGTGTAAAAATGTAGGTAATAGTTTGAATTATTGGAAATGGTATTCATAACTGAGTTAACAATTTACAATATGAAAGATGGATGAGCAATCATGGGCTGAAAATATAAGGTCATAACCACCCCGTTATACATTCTACATCAGCAGGTATTGTAAGGAGTCGATAAGTCGTGTCATAACCAAAGCTCGTGATAAGTAATCAAGAAGTTGAAAGCTTGACTTATTGTGTTATAATGAAGCCATTAACTTAGAGATAACGTTACAAATTCTAGCCCAGCTCCTACTAACTTAGACTAGATGAAAGCTCAACTTAATCGTTTTACTGACTGCTCGATATATGTGTTTTGTATTATAATGTTAATTTAGGCTCACTTGATTTAATGCTAAATATTGGAAAATATTAAGATTATCCATCATATTCATATTGCTCTTTTCTTCCTCTGCTATTATAACAGGGTTCTTACTTTGACATTCTGCTGAGTCCTATTGTCTGGTATCCGAGAGCTCTTCTAAAAACATTTTTTAGTCGAAGATGCCATTGGAAGACTTAATTAATCATTATATTGTATAAATCAATATTGATGGTTGCATCAATCAATTTGGAATCAAGGTGTTCTTGCTCTCTTCTTCCTACTAGATCCCGTCTCATTTTCTTGTTGGAATTTGGAAAGCACCAATAATTTTTAGCATAGTCGTTAGGTGAATTGTGACATCATTCAACAAGGATATCAAGGTTTGGTTCTTCTATCTTCCGATTGGTTTTCTTTGAACATTTCTAGTTTCAATTGAATATCAATCATTTTTCTTACGAAACTAAATAATTTCAAAAATGACAACATGAATACGAAACATTGTACTTTCGACAATCGCAAACTAACAACTAAATTCCTCTTCCAACTAATCTTATTAGGACATTTAAAACTTAGGTACCACTTCTGAAATCCAAAGATTTGTGAAGCTATTATGAAAGCAATAATTTCCAAATTCAAAGAAAGACACAAGTTTCACAATTGAAAGACTACCAATCACAACAAAAATTAGACAAGAAAGAACCAAACCTGGCATGGATGATCTTGACACTAGTCTTCATCGCTGGCTGCGGCCAATTGTAGGCAATCGAGCCCGTGACACTAGTCTTGTAACATCCCGAAACAGCGGAAATTTTGAAAATTCATAATCACAACAATAAAGGCTAATAATCAAAAACGGGACTGTTACTTCTCATAAAACAAATAGCGGTGCACCAAATTACATCAGAGTTTGTCAAAATGATACATGATTACAACAGAACGACAAAAAGAAGATAAAACGTAATCATGTTGACCTCAGTGGTCCGAGTAGAGGATCCGACTCCAAAATGCGCGTGCCCACCGATCACCACCCAACTGGACCTACTGCGGTCCTGAAAAATATATAACAACAATGCCTGAGTTTCCAGAAGGAACCCCGTATGTCAACTCACCTATATGCATGCATTACACAAATGAACATATCATACTAGTAGCATGTCATGACATCAACAGAAAGGAAAACAGTTCCCCCAAAGGGTAAAACAGGACATCAGTCCGACAGTCAACATCGGGTCTCCCGAGGAGACCTACTGCAGGCACATGCAGTCTTACAACACGCAACATCGCACCCCCACATGCGGCTACACTACTCAAGGGTTCGGCATGGAGCATCTGTCACGCCTGCGGGCCGATACAATACAGATCTGCAAATCTCTGTGGTCGGAGCCACTGGGGACCAACAGGGTCGTCGCCCGGAAGGTATAACAACATCATCTCGATAGGTGCCCAGTCGAGGAATCAACATAGCCGGAACAACCTCGGCCCAACAATCATCATCGCCGGCACAACCTCAGCGGCATCACCGACACAGCATCGGTGGTCCATCACAAACGTCCGGCACAACATCAGACAGGTCCAAACTGAAGTCTGTCAGGTCATCAGGCTCCACGAGCCGCAAACACTAACCGCGCCGCTATAAAAGCAGGGCAGCGACCTCCGTAGCCCGTAGGCCGGTAGTCACCTCACCCAACGTCAGTTGCGTGCCCGCACAAACATCAAACATTGGGATCCACGATCCCTCAGGCCTGCTATACTACAATGAGTCCAAACAATCCAACATCTTAGTCACGGTCCATACATGGAGGTGACGCGTCCCGAACACCCACACTTTTCCACACGGCGGTCCCTGGGTAGGCACGAGTAACGCGCCCACCGTCACCTCCCGGCTCACGCACAAGGCGAGGACACGGGTTTCCGTGGACAAAGTTGACATTCAAAAAGGAACCAGGAATTCTGTCCTGGGCCCAAACGGTCGACTGGCAAAGGTGATTCGGTCGACCGTTTCCAGAAAGGAATCGGTCGACCGTACGCCTAACACGGTCTACCGCTGCGCTCAAAAGACAATCCCCAACGGTCGAACGTACGCCTAACACGATCTACCGCTGCGCTCAAAACACAATCCCCAACGGTCGAACAAAGGTCTAAAACCGGTCGACCGAACGAGGTCAAAATCCGGAGTCTGGTCAACATCAAATTCAAATCTATCGGTCGACCGACTCAGGGGTCTCGGTCGACCGAAAACTAACAGAGTCAACCTATTATTCTATGTCATAAAACGGTCGACCGAACACATAAAAACGGTCGAACAACATGCAAAATAATCCAGTACACTTAAGTTTCGGTCGACCGACACAAGGACCCCGGTCGACCGAAAACCAACAGGCAGTCCCAACTCACCAGCAATATGCACTACCGGTCGACCGCCACAAGGCGTCCTTCGACCGGTGAAGGTTAAAGTCGGGTAAAAAGTGCTAAATCGGTCGACCGCCCGAAGGATCCGGTCGACCGTTGGTCGCCTTCAACCTCGCGCCAGCCGAGGTTTTACGAAGAATCTCGCCGCCGGAGAGGTCTCCGACCTCTCCCGGCCGACCAACACCTCCCCCACACTTGGGTGAGCAACCAAACCACACTAATGAGTCGACATACCTCAAACGAAGACGGAGTACGCCGGCGCCTCGCTCGCACACGTCGCCTCCGACACCTCCCCGCGCGTCTACCTCCGCACGCCTACTGATGAGAATTTAATTTATACCGCAAGTGCACGGCGTCAATGAAGACGTGGCAAGTACGGGTCGAACACAAGGAGGGAGAGATATTGTTATTTTTGTGATTTTCGAGTTAAGGAAATAAAGAGAGAGAAATAAAGTTTGGTTTGAGATTTTTGGTTTTTTCAATTATCTAAAGTAAGAACAAAAACTAAAAAAGAAAATAAAGCAAATATGGATGAGAGTCCAGCGGGTGGAGGTTTAGATATCGGGTTTAGATTAGAGAATTCTGAAACTTATAATAAATCACATTAGTTATAAAGCATTACATGATAAATGACTCAACATAAACTCAAGTAATCAAAATATACTTACACGAAATTAAAATAATAACTTTATTCATCTTCTCATCATCCTAAATCCGTCACCCCCACCCTTTGGAGAGAGTTAGAAACTCATGGATGTAGGGAAGGAGAAGGGGTCCTAGAGAAACTACAAAAGAAAACTAAAAACAAGAAATAAAAGAACAGAATTTTATTACTAAAGTATAGAACAAAAACTAAGGACCCTTCACAACATCGTTTCAGGGCTATTTATAGCCGATACAAGGGATCCAAGTATAAAATAGGAAATTACACGCGTCAAGACACGACTGGACAAAATCTGGGGCCACGGATCGCAAGGGGGGTGGCGTTTCCGCCGCATCTTACATGTAAGGTGCGGCGATTTTGCCGCAATATTTGCTCTGATTGGATCCGGATTTTTTCTGTGTGTTTATGATATGATTTAACTGTCCTTTGCGCGTCTGGATTGATTTCTTTCCTTTCTCTTGAGCTCTGAATTTATTTCTTCATATATTTGGAGATCCAAATTGATTTTTCTTTAGAACTTCTCCAAAATAATATTTTGGTCCTTTAATTTGCAGTCGGGTCCTCGACTTTTTGCAATTAAGTCCCTGACTAATTTTGTGCTTAAGTCCTTGGCCTTTTTGTAATTAGGTCCTTGAATGCTTTTATGCTTGGATGAACTTCCATTTGACTCCCGATAATCTTGACTTGGTCTTTATGATAGAAATGAGTCTCTTTGCACGTGTTTATGCTCGGGGTATGGGTAATTTGCACTCAGGTCCCTGTATTCTATAAATAAGACTAAACACATACCTTAGTAGCATTTATTGATATAAAATTAATCTAAATGAAAGACATATGATGCAATGTATGCAATGCATCACCTACGCCACCGGCGTCGTCTCCTCCGCTGCTGCTCGCCGCACAAGGGAAAAGGGGGAGAGTGAGTGAGTGAAATCCAAAATGAGTGAGAGAGAGATTAGCTTTAAAAACCCACCACCTCTCACCTTACCAACACCCCACACAGGCTACGCACGATCCTCCCTGCCGCCACACAAGCCGCACAGGGGCCCTCCCGCCGCCACACAGGCCGCACGGGCTCGTGCAATAACTGCCTATCAAGGCTAGTCGAACATATCCGCCACACAAAGGGCCAGACAATCGACAGATCCGAACCGAAGTCCGCAGGGTCAACGAGCTCCACGTGCAGACACCAACTCCGCCGCTATAAAAGCAGGGCAGCGGCCTCCGTAGCCATCCAGGCCGGTAGTCACTTCACCCAACGACAGCTGTGTGTCCGCTGAAGCAATGGAATCCGCAATCCCTCAGGCTGCTACTCTACAATGAGTCCTATCAATCCATCATATTAGTCACGATCCATACATGGAGGTGACGCGTCCCGGACACCCACACTCTTCCACACGGCGGTCCCTGGGCAGGCACGCATAACGCGCCCACCGTCACCTCCCGGCTCACGCACAAGGCGAGGACACGAGTTTTCATGGACAGAGTTGACGTCCTAAGCGGAGCCAGGAATTCTGTCTTGTGCAAAGCGGTCGATCGAAAGAGTCAACTCGGTCGACCGTTTCCTCAAGGGAATCGGTCGACCAAAAGTCTGAAACGGTCGAACTATTTGCGCAAAACATAAGTCCCAACGGTCTACCGAAGGTCTAAAACCGGTCGACCGAACGAGGTCAAAATCCAGAGTCTGGTCAACGTCAAAATCAAATATATCGGTCGACCGACTCAGGGGTCTCGGTCGACCGAAACCTACCAGAGCATCCTAATATTTCTATGTCATAAAACGGTCGACCGCACACAACATAAAAGGTCCAGTACACTTAAGTTCCGGTCAACCGAACACAAGGACCCGGTCGACCGAAACACAATAGACAGTCAAAATATACTACGTTCGGTCGACCGTCTGAGGGACCCGGTCGACCGTCAGACGTCTTCAACCTCGTGCCAGCCAAGGTTATACGCCGATTCCTCGTCGCCGGTGAGGTCTCCGACCTCCCGCGACCGACCAAAACATCACCCCAACGTGGGTGATCACTAAAGGCCTCTAATGCAAGAACTTGGCATACCTCAACGCGAAGGACAACGCCGAACGCCGGAGTTCACACGACAACGCCTCCGGACTGCAACCTCACGCACGTCCTCCTCGCACCGCACCACGCCCAGCACTTCTTTGCCTCACGCGCACCTTCACCACTAACTCACGAGCTACCAAGGAAGAGGAAGAAATGGGTGGAGATGAGAAGGTTTGAAGAAGAAGAAGAAGAAAAGGAAGAGGAGAAGGAAACGTTGGTTTCCTTTAAACCAACCATCCATCACTCAACCAAGCCTCCCATCCTCTCAGCGCCACCCCTACACTCCAGCCCATCACTTCCCACGCCTTCCAACCCATCACCAACAACACTCTCCTATTCCCTCCTCAACTCCCCATGCAAACCCTTCGTTATTCTTCCTCCATTCTCATGCAAAGCCTCCCCAATTAGCACCCTAATCACCATTAGATCCTAAGCAAGGTTAGGGCCATTGCAGTTGGTAACTCAGGTAAATTTGATCGTAATTTGTAAAGGTAATTTTAAGGGGTGGAGGCGGTTGAGTTTGGATAACATGAGTTCCATTTTTTTCTTCTTCTAATCCGGAAATGGGAAAGAGTTTGGGAGACACCAAACACTTGAGTATCAGTTGGATGGGAGTGTGGTGACGTGAAAATAAAATTGTGATATGTTTTTGCTCAAAACATACTTAGGGGGTGTTTGGTTGGGGGTACCTGGAATGGAATGGAATGGATTTCATTCCATTCTGGTGTTTGGTTTGTTTATTTTGGGTCCAGAATTAGAATCCATTCCAGCCCATACCTAGGAATTAGAACCTTACCTACCTACCATAGAATGAGAATCTATTCCAGCCTCGTATGAGATTCTCATTCCATTCCATTCCATCCCAGCCAACCAAACACCCCCTTACAATACTCGTATCAAATGCAAACTTATTTTAACTAAACAAGATGAAAACCCAAACTTACACTAGTTATAACAACCAATCACTTAGCAAAACCAACATTCAATTTCAAAACCACTTAGAACTAACAAACCATGAATAACGTATTGGACCAAATATACAAATTCACAATTCAACATTACCTAAATTAATTCTGAATTGCTAAACATCGCCCCAAAATTACTTAAATCGCCCCTTGAAATTACCATTTTGCCCTTCTCTCATTTCTACTGCTATAACGCGACATTTTACCCTCCTATCACACATCTCTCTTCATATTCCTCTTATAATCATAAAAAATAATGTTTTGGAGGTCAGTATTGAACCAACGAACGCCCCAGTGTACTCGAATCTGGTAAAATATCTAACATCTTTTTAATAAAAAATAATAAAAATTATAAAAAAATTACGGGCGTCCGACGGAGCCGCCCCCACGTAGGAGGGGGCGTCTGGCTAAGACGCCTCCCCCATGGGGGAGGCGTTTTACCCAGACGCCTTACCCATCGGGTAGGCGTTTTACCCAGACGCTCTGCCCTTGGGACATGCGTCTGTGTAAGACGCCTCCCCCATTGGGGAGGCGTCTTAGCCAGACGCCCCTCCTACGTGGGGGCGGCTCCGTCGGACGCCCGTAATTTTTTATTATTTTTTTTAAAAAATAATTGATTATAAATTTAGATAATTGTTAAATTAATTAATTAATAAGTTAATAATTACTATATTCGGATGACCGATACCCCTTCGGTACACCGAAACTTCAAAAATTTCCAGATCCAACAATTTCAAAATCCAAAAAAATTCATGATGTTTTACCACCGGGGGATTTTGGAACTTAAAAAATGTTGGATCTGGAATTTTTTTGAATCTTCATCACTTGCAAAAAAAACTCATTGTAATCCGACTGGTTACCACCGAAAACTTGCAAAGAAACGTCAAATAATTTGAGATAACACACCGTATAATTTTAATTTGACAAAAAAATTAAAAAAAACGGGACGTCTGGCTAAGACGTCTGTACCATCGTGGAGGCGTCTGGCTAAGACGCCTCCACCATGGTTGAGGCGTCTTAGCGAGACGCTTAGACCATGGTATAGGCGTCTGGCTAAGACGCCTGGACCATCGTGGAGGCGTCTGGATAAGACGCCTCAACCATGGTGGAGGCGTCTTAGCCAGACGCCTCCACGATGGTGCAGGCGTCTTAGCCAGACGCCCGAGTCGGAAAAAAAAAATCTGTCTTCGTTACTTCGCCTGATCTAGGTGTTTCGCCAGACATTTTCGTGGTGTTGGTACTAGGAATGTTAGTAAAACTGAGTCAAAAACCTTGTTTAAAGACACGGGACGATCTGGGTATTAAATATATTGTTAAGGGCAATTTGGTAATTTCAAGGGGCGATTTAAGTAGTTTTGGGGCGACGTTTAGTAGTTCCCAATTAATTTTCAAGACTTGTACAACATTTGCACCCCACCTAACCACCAAATCATATTCATTAAACATCATTTTCGACATTTCCATTAAGAACAGAAAATCTGAAACCTCTGGGACTATATACACAAATTCCCAATTCATACGGACTTTTCTCAAATACCAAAAAAAAAAAAAAAAAACTCAAAACCAAACCCTAAACCCCCAAAACCCCAAACGCAAACCCTAATTCGTCCGTCTCTCCGATGGCCAGATTGAGCCATGTATTCCCTCAAATCCCCCCCGAAATCCCATCCTTTACTCGATTTCTCCACTGATTCTTGTTTTTTGGTGTTTTTTTTTGGGGGTGCAGAAGATGAAAGGAAGGGGGAAGGTCGGGACGAAGGCGAAGGGGGGGAAGAAGAAGGCGACGGCTGCTCCGAGCGTGGACCACGTGACGGGGGAGAAGATCCCCAAGAGCTTCGTCTTCTCCAAGGGGAAGATCCCCAACGCCCTCAAGAACCTGAAGTTAGACTTGAGGAAGCTCATGCTTCCCCACACTGCTCTCAGCCTAAAGGTCCAACCTTTCCTTCTTATTCAACTTGTTTTTGTGTTTAAATGAATGTAAGAGAGAGTAATTGGTTTGATTAACTGTCTGAATGTTGGTTAGATCAAATTGTTTTTTTTTCACTTGAGAATGAATGTTTTTCACTTGTGATTGGTTAGAAAGAAGTGTGGGAAAATCTAAAAGTCCAGTTCTTAAAAGTTAAGTTCCTGAAACTCTACTCCTGAGAACTTCAGTTCTGGTGATTGATACAAAAATGTATCTTTTGATGAAGTGAAACAAATTGTTCATTTTTTTGACATTATTACCAGGGAAAAAAATATTTAGGTAAACTGCAGGGAATTGGAGTTCCTTTGGTTTAAGTAAGGGAACTCATTTTTAATATAATTTCTGGAAGTCGTGGAAGTGGTGGAATTTTTGTTCTGGAACTTCTAAGCTTTTCCTGCAAACCAATCACCCAGAATTCTTCTCAGAAGTCCATTCCCCTCACTGTTCTAATATTGTCATAGTGCATGTGAAATTCACATACACTCTTTATTTTCTGTTTTCTCCAGAATTACTAGCTGATTGGAAGTGGTTTGCCAATTTTTACTCTTGGATGCCTGTAACGTTGTTATCAAAAGTATTGTGTTAGATGTGCCCATATGAAATTCTTATTTTTCTGTTTTTTCTCTCCATTAGTATAACAAATTAGCAATTGATCCTAATATTGTGCCCTGACTTCAGTTTTTTGAAATGTCATGTTTAAGGTTTTTTTTTCTTGATTTGGCTACCACGAGATTTTAGTTATTTTAGCCTTTTATGATAAATGATGATTGATTGTAGCACACGAGCATATGTTAATTTGTCAACTTGTTTTTGGTTCCAGGAAAATAGGCGAAATAGTATGAAAGACTTTCTTAATGTTGCGGGGCCTATGGGAGTTTCACATTTCCTCATATTGTCCAAAAGGGGTCGCTCCCCTTATTTGCGGGTTGGAAGAACTCCTCAAGGTCCAACTCTTACCTTCAAAATACATGAATATTCGTTGGCAGCTGATATCTCTAAATCTCAAACACGCCCGAGGTGTCCACCGGAATTATTCAATAGCCCTCCATTGGTAATTTCTTCTTAAAGCATCTCAAAATCATAAATATAGTTTCTTCAAATATCTTTTTATTTTACCATATGTTCATGCGCTTGGAGCTTCAAGATACTACGTCTTTGGTATTGGTAGATTGTGCTTTCTGGTTTTGGAGTGGGAGGTGAGCATCTAAAGTTGACTACAATAATGTTTCAGAACATCTTTCCTGCCATTGATATCAACACAGTGAGTGTGGGACAAAGTACTTTTCAATTGGTAGTTCCCATTGCCAAGGGCACTTTTGTTGCATCTTTTAGATATTGTTTGCTAATTCTTGGTTGAATATCAGGTCAATCTGAAAACATGCCAGAGGATTGTGCTGCTGAACTATGACAAAGAAACAAAGCTCATTGATTTCCGACATTATTCTATCAGATTGCAGCCTGTTGGGGTATCTCGCAGACTTAGGAAGTTTGTCCAAAGCCATCAGGTGCCAGATCTGAGGAATCTGCATGACGTTAGTGATTTTGTCACAAGGTAAGATGATTGTTCATCGTGAACATCTAGAAGGGAATTCGAACAATTGAAATTCTTTGAAGATCCATTCTATTAGAAAGGATTAAAGGAACTTCCACTGCATATATCGTTGTTTTTGTGCTAGCAGTCGAATAATTGAGATATGAATTGGAATATTTAGAAGTATGCCTTTTTAGGCTGTCAATTTTTAAAAAAGAGAGTCCATTCTCACTCATTCAAGCTACGATTCTAACTATTCCTGAAGTGGAATGTTTATTGCTAAAATAAAAGGCCAGCAATCTGGATTTGAGAAAATAGTTTGAGAACAAAAAAACTTAGGTTCTGTTTGAGAATGATCTTGGGAGTGAAGGATATGACCAAATATTATGTTTGTTCAATTGTGGAGTAGAGATGTCAATTGGTGTCAGGACTTGGGAGTGAAGGATATGACCAAATATTATGATTTGGAAGGCAGAAGCTGAGTTCGAAAAAGTTTCACAAAGATCAAGAAGACAAGAAGCTAATTTTTTTTCTATTTCAAGATATATTTTTTGCACGGAAATATTTCGAAAAGATGACAAGAAGATGAATATTGGAATATGACTTCATGGTTATCAATGAGCAGAAAATTAAATAAATTAAAACATTAAGAAGTTTAAGTTTTAACTTGGTTTCAAATCTTTGGTCTCCTAATATATTGAAGTAGCACTGTAGTTCTAACAGGTGTTTCCAACGACGCCTGAATGCTATTAGGATATTTATGAGTTTTGACAATTTCTTCCACATGTTTGCATAAGTTATGTTACATTGATTAATGGAGACAACTTTTTGTGAACTTTTAGCATATATAATCAAATCAGTAGGTTATTTGTAGAGTAGGATCCTTTCCTTGAATTTACTCTTGCAGTTGGACATTTCAGTTGAAACAATATGGTTTGGCACTGTCTTGTTTGGACATTTTGACAACCTTTGTAGTGATCAATTTTTGTTTAGATGTTAGATGACTGGAACCATATGGTCTTCTTTTTACCTTTTATATTCAAAATCAATTTCTTTTGCAATGCAACATCATCTTAAAATTGTTGTTTCATTGTTTTTCTGTATACTGTTAAAGGGCTGGATATGGATCAGAAAGTGAAGCTGATGAAGAAAATGCAATGGTAGATTTGGCAAGTGATATTGGTAGAGTAAATCGTGCTTCGAACAAAAGCGCTGTCAAACTGCAGGAAATCGGACCTAGAATGACACTACAGTTATATAAAATTGTGGAAGGGTTATGTTCTGGAGGTGTTATCTTTTCAGAGACGGGTAAGCTTGCTTGTTTCCCTTTTTTTAAGTGCTGAAGTGTTTATTGCCATCCATTTCTAGTTGTCTAGCATGTGTGCCTGTCACACTTCATTAATTTTGTTGTGATGATGGAAAACATCGAAGGCTCGTGCATTAGAACGCAACTATTTTTAGCTTAATATACTCTTTCTAGTTTTGGTAATTTACCATCCACCTTGCCAGATTTCCAATTTGTCTATCTAAGATTTTATGGACTAAATGCTGAATGGTAAGCAGTTAATTGATGTTTGTGTGTTTACGGAAGCAAAAAAAAGCTCATCAGTACGCTGCATAGTTATGCTAAGTCGTGTGGGGAAAAACCCCAAAGGTGGAAAATAATAGCCGATGCTGGAAAATTCTTTTCATGAGGAATAAAGCTTCTCCTCCAAAAAAACACCCATCTTACCTCATTGTTTGGTTTTAAGGGGGTCTTCATTTACTCACTAGTATCATCTGTCCCCTAACATGTGTTTTTCTTCCTGGTAAAACAGGACCGGCTGAAAGCAAGCAAGAAGAGAAGGAAGAAGAGATGGTGGAAGAAGAGTAGAAGCTTATATTCTGATCCTTGCAACAGATCAATGGAATTGAACTGAATTAGGTTGTAGTTGTGGATGCTTCCATGTTACATCTTATGCAGCCGAGGTTTTGCCAAGAGTTTTACCCCCACAAGTCTAACTGTTTTGATCTTGTCTCGTGTAAATTAGCTACATGCTCTTATCCCAGATTTATTTTTGACAACCCCTTGCTCCAGCAGCAATGTAACATTTATCCTTTATTGTTTATCTTTTGCCTTATACTTTATTGTTTGGCTATGAAATTTTGAAACTGAATGACAGTTTGTCACATTTGCAAAGAAAGATTATTCAATCTTTTGCCTTATCTTAATGATGTGTAGTGGCTAAAATTAGAGGTGGTGGGAGATTAGACTTCGAGTTGGCAAGGCCG
Source organism: Triglochin maritima (assembly GCA_963682175.1). Taxonomy (NCBI): domain Eukaryota; kingdom Viridiplantae; phylum Streptophyta; class Magnoliopsida; order Alismatales; family Juncaginaceae; genus Triglochin; species Triglochin maritima. The sequence goes on from OY821770.1 coordinate 62,682,574, forward strand.
TTGCATAGAAACTTAACTGATCAACTGCAACAGGAACAAGTTAAAACCGTGGAAGAACTTTTAGAAGAATAGGTTCAGGGAACTTCTAATCTGAGAATACATTAGATGAAACAAGTAATACGGTTAGCAGAAGAAACATAAACATTGTTCTAAAATTTTCAAATATTTCGCATTCTTTGATTTTAATCTTGTTATATGTGATATTTACTTCTTGGAGCGGGCATTTCCACGCAAAAAAAAAATGAACGCATGTTTTAGCCAACTCGTCCTCATTATCATAAAATACTCTAGCGAGTTTGAGAACAATGACAATCGATGTTGGGAAGAAACAATTTACAAATGCTCAACTACTATATGGCAGTAGTTGGCCATATATATACAGCTACTCAACCATCGTGTTCTTCTTGCGCCTGCATCTGGGGTGGAATTTCAGCTCCGGCAAACTATTTTTGGTTGCCAACTCCATACGCTCCTTATCTGACAATGACAAAAAGGAGTAACATTAGCTGCTGTGAAAATGGCTTCATATGATTCCATTAATTGCTTATAAAGAATTCAGATGGAAATATCCTAACCATCATACATGTAACTGCATCTGTCATTCAAACTACCTACCATCTGTCCTATTTATTATGATAGATTTTGGCATCATATTTCATCCTAACTAACTTACGGCCTCGTTGGCTCATATCGTGGCTCATATCGTGGGTAGAATTAGAGCATATACTATTTGAACCCTCCTAGAGGATCAATACAACAATGGAAAATAGCAGTAACTGAACATTATTACTAGTTCTTTTGACATCCAACAACAAAATTCCTTTTGAAGTTATGCCATGAAATATCATGCAAAACGACACAAACATCATGAAAATAAAACACATTAGCAAGCAAAGCATTGCAGCATCAAGGACATAACGGCAAAACTAGAGACCAATGGATTCAAAAATTAAATGTACATGGATCAATCAAACAGATTCACAACAGATTGCATATATACAAGTGACATTGACTTCTCACACCTATACTAGAAATGTTTACTGTTAATGTTTGTGATTTGATCATTTTTACTCTGACCTGTAAAAGCAAACACAATACACACTTACTACTCAAGGGAGAACCAACTCCTCTTCCAATATAAGTTGTTACATTATCTTCATTCTAAAGCATATGCTTGAGCTTAACACAAGTGGCTTTTCATAAAAAACTAGAAAATGTGGTACTTAATCTAGGAAAAATTGAAACCTATGTGATAAAAGTTGGGAGAGGCCAAGTGAGTATAAATTTGAGCAGAAATTTCAAGGACGCTTTTGTACACTTTACCTTCATATTTTCTAACTTTTGAAAGACTTCATTGTCATTTTTGTTTTATGTTGTGTACCCTTATGCCTTTTTTGTGATCTAACTTTCAATCACGTAATCATAGGTTCTAGGGGTTGTAAATTGTTTGTTTTCACAGCTCATCTTTCAATAATGTTTAATTTTCCCCCTACCTACCTGAGTATGGATTCTTACTCTTTCATGTTTTATTACTAGTTTGGTTAACTTCTTAGTGTCACTACAACAACAAAACAAAAACAACAATGAAGTCTTTAATCCCGAACTATTTGGGTAGGCTAACTTCTTGGTGGCTCTAGTAGCACTAGAAAATAAAAATGTTATTTTAAACTTTCTAAGTCAACCACACTCTAATAACCATGCAGTAAATATCATATTTTAGGCAGAACTCTGTCCATAGGGAGCTTCAAAATTCAAGTCTTAATATCTTTCCCTCCTTGCCCTACCAACTTCATGTTGGAAAGTCTATTACTTACCTTGCCAAGGATGATCTAAGCTCTACTATGAAACAACTATGCTTACATGTGGTGATAACTCACTAGATAACCATAATATAACCCCTACTTCCGTCAAATACATATAACTCCTATAATATGAAGGTCAAAGTATGATATAACATCTCCATAGTTCCATCTTTCTGCCTTTGTTCTAATCAACACATAATGGTGTACCCACTACTTTCTCGTTCCTATTTCTTCTTGGAAAAAAGTTATAGACTGGAAAACAATCATACTAGTGAACTTATATGTTCATGGCCTAGTATAAAGGTCTAAAGGCTCGGGTCTTAGTTTTTTCATCTTTCTCGCTTTGCCATACCTCGACTATGTTGGTGTTTCTACTAGACCACATTTTGAAAACTAAAAAATCATTCACATGGCCATCTATTTCCAATACACCATTGTTGTCCTATTCTCCAGGATCTAAAATCAGCTACTTAGACATTAGTTGGTCAAAGGCACCAAATTGACCGTTTGACGATTAGTCAGGCTCATTTAGCTAACCAGTTGGATAGGTTAAGCAAGTCAAGTTGAAGCCAATTAGTGATTGGTTGACTAGCTTTTAAATTGTTTTGCTATGTTGTCATAACAAACAAAACTTCAAAATTCCCTCTAGCCTAAAACTAGAAGAGAACAACCACAATTCAATAGCAACAGAAACTTCAGCATTCTCTTGCTCTTCTTCAAAAACAATAGAAAGTGCAAACTGTAAGTAACCATAACATCATACCTCCAAGCCGACCCCTCCAAATTCTAAGACATATTTTTAATCCATCAAACATCCTAGAACTCAAGTTCCATTATTTTTGAAGTTTTCCAAGCTACCAATCACTCAGAAGTCATTTAAGAAGTTTAGATCCCTACTTCTTTAAAGTAATCCAAGGTAGCAACTATTAGACTTGTGGTCGGCAAACAAACCTTCTAGTCGCCTTGGCAATTGCACTATGTAAGAGAAATTGAGAGAGACGACAAAGAACATACCTCCAAGTCGATCTCCCCAAAACAGATACCAATTAATTCTTAGTGAGGACTTGAAGTCCGACTACTCAGACATTAGTTGGTCAAAGGCTCCAAATCGAACATTTGGCGATTAGTGGGGCTCATTTAGATAATATTTGGATTAGTTAGGCAAGTCAAATTGAAGCCAAATAGTGATTGGTTGAGCGGCTTTTGAGTTATTTTCTTATGTTTTCATGCAACCTAAAACTGAAGTATAAATAACACAACCACAATTCAATAGCAACAAAAACTTCAAAATTCTTTTGCTCTTCTTAAAATCCAAGAGAAAGTACAAGTAGTCATAACACCCATGATTTTTAAAGTTACCCAAGCTACCAATCGGGATTGCTCAGAAGTCATTTTAGAAGTTTTGGTCTCAACTTCTTTGAAGTTATCCTAGGTCTAAGGGAAATTGAGAGCGACAACGGAAATCATACCTCCAAGGCGATCTTCCCAAAACAAGACCTTCCCATTCCCATCCTCTTCCTCCTCCGCCTCCTCCGCCTCGTCCTCATACCCTACCTCGGCATCCCCCTTATACCCAGTCTCGCTCTCGCTCCCCCCAAACTCCCCTCCTCCTCCAACACCTCCCCCTCCCCCTCCCCCACCCCACCCTCCCCCGGCCTCCCTCTCCATCCCCCACCCCTCTCTCCCCTCCCCGGCCTCCTCCCCCCAGTTCCCGTCAAACATCTCCCCGCTCGAGTCCGTCCCCCCCGCCGCCGGCAGATCCGAGCACGTCGCGTACGCGCCAGACGCCCCCGAGTGCTTCCGCCGTGTCCCGCTCCGGTCGCTGCTGGAGCGGCGCCGGCGGCGCTTGCGCGGGACGTAGGGGATGGGAGGAGGTGGGGAGGACGAGGAGGGGAGGAACGGGGCCCAGGTTCGGAGGTGGAGCGTGCAGGCGTCGACGGCGTGGCGGGTTGCCGCGGATCTGGCCGTCATCCGGATCGGAGCATCGGGTTAGGGTTTGGGGAGGGGAGGTGGGAGATGGATGTGTGGAAGAAGGTGAGTTTCACTTTGCGGGTTTGGTCCTTGTGATTTGATGTATTCGGAAAGAAGTTTTTTTAAGTCCGTTTGGATGGAAAGAACGCAACTTCAGTTTTTAACTTAAAAACGAAATATCTTGATGAAAAATAAAAAAAAATCGACTTGGTTGGGTAAATAAGACCCCTTGAAATTGAAAAAAAGTGTTTGAAATAGTTTTAGTCAATGTAAGGTTAAATTAGAATGAGTTGAACAAATCATTTCTTTAATCAATTTCTTTTATGTGATAATTTTTGGAAAAATATAACCGTCAAGAAATTCAGATCGAGACCAATCATCGACATTGAAACCAGAATTAGACTTTTAAGCAATAAAATAAAAACATGAAAATACAAACAATCTTATTCTTTGCTTTCTTTGGTTGAATATCCAACCAAACTCATTTCAACAAATGTATTAACAAGAGGTACTTTAGTTGAATACACATTAAGGACTGCATACTCGTGTAGGGAAATATTTTCCTTTACGTCAACTCACACAAACACCTAATAGTCTTATACTCAACAAAATACCCAATTTACAGTCAAGTAAAAATCAAAACCACAAACAAAAATCCTCCTGTCCTAATCAACAAAATACCCAATTCTAATCCCAACCGTCCACGTGTCATCCATCCACTCCTTCCCTATCCTATATAAACCCCGGGAGTCATCCTTCCAGACGTTTCCGTGTTGGTTTCCAACTCTCCTCTCCAACTCTAGCGTTTCCTCTCCTCCACTCGCCCCCCAAAAGGTACTTCCGATCCCTAAATCACTTTCTTACGGTTAGGGTTTTGGGTTCGGATTCCGTTTTCACGCGATCTGACGCTTCTCGTTTGGGAAATTCGTATTTTTTTGTTGTGTAGGAAGATGAGCCGTAATAGCCGCACGATCTACGTTGGGAACCTCCCCGGAGACATAAGGGAGCGGGAGGTCGAGGATTTGTTCTACAAGGTGAGGTTTTGGTTTGAATTTTGAAGTTGGAGTGTGTTTGTTAGGGTTTGATTGGGGAATTTGAGACTCGGAAATTGGATTGGGAACTGCGGTTTAGATTGCGACGTACCGTATTTTGAGTGTTTTTAGGATTTGAGTTTGCAGATGATGGCGTGCCCGTTGATGGTTCAAGTTGATCAGTCTGATTTTGTGATTTTATTTGTTGGGGCTGTTTGGTGAATAATCATTAAGTAGAACACATTGGTTACCCATGAAAAAAAGAACACTTTGGTTAGATAGTCATGTGTTTGTATTGCGAAAATTTTATATGTTGTGTTCCACGTGATTTGAAGAAAATTCACCATTGTTGTATTTGGGTGCTCAATATAAAACTAACGAGATATGTTGATTTGTTTTGTTATGAGATTATGAGATATCATTGACGACCATTTTCATGTAACAGACCATTGATTAGCCTATACAAGATGCAAACATGTCAACTTGCAAAAATTAAGTATTTAATAGTTGTTGTTTTTTGCTTAAACAATGTCTTGTTTTGATCTTCCAATTTTATATTTTTATTTGTATCACACGACTAGTAAGTGTGATGTTGATAATCAGATAGTCAGTTATTCGTGTTATGGAAATTTGTACGTTGTGTCCAACATAATTTAAAGAAAATTTTGCTATGTTTTTTTGTTGATGGACAAATTGTCACATATGTTGATGTTTTTATACTATGAAACATCTTCAAAAACAATTGTTTAGCTTAGAAAAGATGCGCATGTCGTGACAAAAAATAGAAAGCCTATAGCACAAGTTGACTGGTAAGAATGACATCAGTAAAAGAGATTTACAGAAGTATTTGAATGTTCAATTTTTCTCACCATAGCATCGGTACATTTACTAAAGTGTTTATACATTAATACTTTAATTTTCACTTTTTATCTTGTTGATTTCATGATTTATGTTTGCCTGCTGCAGTATGGCCCTATTGTTGATATCGACTTGAAGATTCCTCCAAGACCTCCTGGTTATGCTTTTGTGGAGGTAGTCCTTTTACACTTTTTAATCCATTATTAAGTTAGTTTTTAAAGAAAATTAGTTTATGTAATCAATCATAACATGTAGAATCCTGTTTTTCAGGTGTAGGAATGTGAATGTGAACCCATTATTACCGATCCAAAAAAAGTATTGACCCACAATTAAGATGTTTCTGAAGAAAATTAGTTTATGTAATTAATCATAATATGCAAAATCCTGTTTTTCAGGGGTAGTAATGTGAATAGGTGGAACAACTGTGACATGATGTTCTGTCATAATTTATTGTGCTCGATGAAGTCTTTATTCTGATTGATGTAAAGGGATAAAATTTATCTATTTAATTTAAGTTCAATGTGATGTGTTCCTTATGTAGTGTAGTCAGGTAGTAATTTGATGACGATGATCCAATTTTTGTGACTGATACCTATGTATTTTTGCAGTTCGAAGATGCTCGGGATGCAGATGATGCCATATATGGCCGTGATGGTTATAATTTTGATGGGCATAGGCTGCGGGTGGGTATTTAACCTTTTGTTCTTTTTTACCAATTAGTTCCGCCATCCATGTTTATTTTTTCCATCCAATGAACGCCTCTTTCAGGTTGAGCTTGCCCATGGTGGTCGAGGTCCATCATCATCATTTGATCGCCGCAGAAGTTATAGCAGTGGCGGATATGAAGGTGTTTCTAGAAGATCTGACTACCGTGGTGAGTGGATATTTGTGTTAGAGCCTGTTCGGCTGTTCCATTATTTTCTGTCTTACATATATGTTAGATTCTTAACTTGTATGGTGCTTAATGTATGCAGTACTTGTCACTGGTTTGCCTTCTTCTGCTTCCTGGCAAGACCTAAAAGTAAGTGTGTCATCTTCTTTTTTCTTGTATGTTTGTATGTCTTTTATTGTTCTAATTTCTTTTTTTTAGGATCATATGCGTAGGGCTGGTGATGTCTGCTTCTCGGAAGTGTATCGTGAGGGTCGAAGTAAGTTGGGTAAAGTCCAAGAGGTCATGGATCGATGAGTAACCAAAAACTCAATAAAATGGTCTAATTTTATTATCTGCAGGTGTTACTGGTGTTGTGGATTATACCAACTATGACGATATGAAATATGCTGTAAGTCATAATTTAATGCAATCTAGTGTTTGCAGCGTTGGGGTTTCAACATGCTGATAAATAGTTCTTCTGCAGATAAGGAAACTTGATGACTCCGAGTTTAGGAATGCATTCAGCAGGGCCTATATCAGGGTAATGTCTTCAGCAATATAAAAAATGATCACAAAACACACGTACTTCCTTGATAATAATCATTTTACTAATTGAGTTTTATACGACGGCGAAATCCTCAGGTGAGAGAGTACAGGCGAAGTTACTCCAGGAGCCCCAGTCGTTCATACTCCAGGAGTTTGAGTCCGAGTCGTAGTAGGAGCTACAGCCGTAGCAGGAGCCCGAGGTTTGTTGATTTTGTGGTTTCTGTTATTGTATGAGTTGCTGATTTATTTTGTTCGTTAATATATCTTTATTTCTCCTACTACTATACAGCCGATCTCCCAGAAGAAGGTACTACCGATCTCGATCTCGCTCAGTGTCGTCAAGGTACCTCTTGTTTACTTGAGACGTCATGGTTATCTTGTAGTATTTTTTGTATTTGTAACTTTTACTTCGCCCAAGATGAAAATAGCATTTCTCATGTTGTATTTACACCGAGTGCTAATCCGGTGGGCCTTTGAGGATCGTATTATTTTTAGCTCCACTTAGTAGATTATATGCCCAATTGATTTTTAGGACCAACATCAAAAGCAATCCCAGCCCTACTGAGTTGAGTGTAAACGTTTTAGTGTTCTCTTAAGATAGTTTATGCTTAATAATTTGATGTAGTGGTGTATTGGTGTTTGATTTCTCTTGTTTTGAGTCCAGACATGTTTAACTACAGTTATCCTGTTGAATTGGAGATTGAACTCTTATAAACATAAGTGAAAGATACTACCACCGACATGTTTGGTTTTATCTGTAATTTATCTCAATTTGTGTATTGGGAATGTGCTACATTTCACAGGGCTCTCTGCTCTGCATTTAACTTTTCTAGTGATGTTTTTCGGGACTATAACAATTAGGTGGAACTCTTGGGCTCGAAAATCTATTTTTTTTTCTTCCTTTATGCAATTCCTGACAAGCATACGTCTCGCGATTAGCCTGTCCTTTTGGATGGTCATAGCATGTTGATACTAATTTTTTTTGCTTTGGCTTTTAGTTTAGGGAGGTAGATGTATTTTTTTGTTGCATTTTTCATGTTTAAACATTCTCTAGGATTCAACTGTCTTGTTACCCTTTTCTTCTAGAAGTATATTTCTCTAGCTACCTTTTCTGCCGAAATGGGAAATACATTCTTGAGATATAGGATTTGGTCACGTTCCCGCAACTTTGGTTTGGTTAAGGTATGGCGTATTATGAGTGGGACATCTTTGGAAGTACAAATATATATTAACCTGCGTGACTTATTGCTTATAGCTGATATCCCTGGAGCTGGGTGAGGCTGAGGATAAGTTGCGATGTTAAAGCTGGATTGGGAAGGACTAGTGGATTTGGGCTATTCTGGTCTGGTTGTGTTTATAGATTGATGGGGTCAGGACCGTGATGTGGTACAAATACCTGCCCATAATGTTTATGCTAATGCACAATTTTCTCTCCTTACTTTTTTTCTATGGTGTTAATGCATTGGATAACTCTGTTTCATGTTTTTTGTTTAAGTCCAACAGTGTAGTTTTTGCTATCGATGCTGGTGGTTGAGCCATTTCAAGACAGCTCCATTACATTACACTTGGATGGTGCTAGCGTTTAGTGAATTATGTTTCTCAATGTGGTATCTGTGATGCATCGAAGTGGTCTTGAGTGGCTCATTGGCTATATACTGTGAATGTAATACAGTATCAAGAATTCTTTACTTAATGTTTGTTTGTGAAACCTTGCAGGTCACGGTCAAGATCCAGATCGCCTGAAGCCTCTGTAAGTGACAATTTTCCTCACTTGAGATCATTAGCACGTTGTGGGCATCTGAACTAGAATTTAAAATTCCAGTATGCACTATTTTGATCTTTTCTTTCTGTGAATCTTGCAGTTGAGCCCTGGTCGCAGCAGATCCAAAGAATATTATGGACGCCGTTAAATGCCTGTTCTGCTGATTGCACCCCTCTGGGGTTTATGTATCCTGTAGAGGGCTGGTGCTGTAGGTTTACATTGTGATATCGATGGTCTGTCATGTGTCCCATGTTATTCCAACTCTATCGTAACGCTTGTGGACTGTTAGCCGTAGTGTATTCTCTGCATATGGTAATTTCATTCTACTTGCCACTGGAGGGCTCTGGATTCTACTGGACTGCTCTCTCCAGAACTTTCTTGTGTATGAAGCACTAGTTATTTGGAGTCTTGGCAGTGTTTCTCTGGCAGGGCAACTCATTCTGCCCGGTGATCACTTTAAATGCATAATTAATGTTAAGAACCTGTCATATTCTGGTATGATGACATATTAAAGTGCTTAAATATTCATGTCGCACGAGGCCACGTAGATGGCCCTTGATTGATGCAAAGGAGAATAAATTTCCTTAGTAAAAAAATTATCATAGAGCGTGGTATATTCTTAAGTCTGTCCTAAAGCTTTCTGGACAACATGAATGTGAAACAGAACGTTCCGGAAAATGGTTTCCTAAATTCCTTGTATTCTTCCTCTTTCTTGTAAGTCTACATAGAGTGACGTCGTGGAAGGTTGATAATGAAGCCAGTTGCTCAACGGGACCACGAAATTGTGATCCCAAACAAGATAAACGAGTAGAATTTTCGTACATCTTTACAGAGCATAGTTTTACAACTATAAGGAGGAAATTCACGTTTCTGAACTGTAATTCTTATTTAATTTAATTTTTAGCCTACTTGACTGGTTTGAGATTAAATGTTTAAACACAATCTCTGCGTTCGTTTTCAAACTCTTCTTTTACAACAACGAAAAATTCAATCCCAAACCAGGTAAGCTGAGAAAGAAACATAACGAAGCTAGTGTTTTTGTACTTGTGAATCGCACGTACAAAAATCCAAGGGCAACTCTTTGGGTGTACTGAACTCACTCACCCTTCTATTCAACAATATTTAATCAAATATAAAAAAATTGCAGGAGGCAATTCCATGGAACAAATGGAACATGACTTCTATGGCTACAATTCCTGAAAGGAACAAGCATATAAAAAGTCCCACCTCTCAGCCCTCCTCCATATCTCTTATTCCTTCCACTAAGACCACTAGAGAAGAATGGAAAGGTGTGGAGTTTTTGTTCTCACTTGTCATCTTTCTCTTCTTGTTCTTGTTCAACTTGTACTAGTACTAGTCTTATCAACAACTCCAATTAGATGTGGTGGTAATTATGGCGAGTTCACAAGAGACGACTTCCCACCAGATTTTGTGTTTGGAGCTGCCACTTCTGCCTACCAGGTTTTGGTGCTAAACTTTTACTGTCTTTTTATTGGTTTGATTATAACTTTACAAAACAAAGAAATATCTTTCAAGTAATCAAGTGTGTCAACCTTTTATAATATTTTGGACTAATTATCTACTTAACTTCTTAATGAAATGATGTGGTTCATGATTTAAGAGAATATTTTTGAGTTTTTTTAGCATGTTAATTATCTACGCTCTAAGCAACAAGCAAGTTTATATTTTCTTCATGCCAATCATCTATCGAAATATCTTTTTTTAAGAAGTTTTGCTCTTGGAAATTTCAGGAGCCACTTTTTTTTGGTATTATATTTATAAGTGTGATATATTCCCAAAAATGTGTAGTAACACCATTAACATGTTTGTTAATGTTTTCTGTAGTATGAAGGCGGAGTGGCAGAGGATGGTAGGAGCCCTTCAGTTTGGGATACATTTACACACCAAGGTCTGATTATTGATGTGATATTAGAGGTTTATATTCTTCCACTTTATTTATAATTTTGGTTAGATGGTAATTGGATTAATTGGTCTACATATGACAGGAAAAATGACAGATAATAGCACAGGGGATATTGCAGCAGATGGATACCACAAGTATAAGGTGTGGTCTTTATTTACTTTGGTGTTGTATTCGATAATTGTTAGGAAATAAGATTGCATGGGAACCGCAAATTAATGTGTTACTGTGGAATCCAATTGAATATTATTTTGAAATGGGACCATTTTGATGACAGGGTCCAGTTGAAATCTTTTTTTCAAATAAACTTCAAATAGATTTTGATTTTGATTTCATTTGAAGTAATTTAGGAAATCTATGTGCAAGTTGTGTTCAGAGACACTTCTTCATGCTGTCTAAATTTTACAGATGTACTGAGAGGAGAGATACACTATCCTTAAAAAGTGTTAATACAAATTTGACATTTGTTGATAACTTAAAATTTAAATTCCAAATGAAAAAAATATCTAAACCACATATCTACTTTCATAACACAATATTAATATTTGTTAAGATCAATTGTTTTATTTGTTAAAATGTTGGAGATCTATGGTAGATCGTCATACAACCGAATCGTTAAATCTTGATTGTATGATCTTCTAAATGTGAGCTTCGATTTAAAACCAATCGATGTTGAGCGAAGATACTCATAAATCATATGTGTTATTACAAAATATCTGGATTGTGGCTTAACATTACCCACCATTGTTATTTAGTGGTGCATGATGTGCTTCTTTTGATTATCTCTTAGTTTGTGGTCTTATCTTTCAGATATTGGATTGTGAAACATTGCATTTATTTGTATTCTTCCCACACTATCTACTGGTTTGGAACTTCCATTTTGAATAGATGTAGAACTGTTTCACCCCAACTTTCAGGAAGATGTGAAATTAATGAGTGACATTGGATTGGAAGCCTACAGATTCTCCATTTCCTGGTCAAGGCTAATACCAAGTAATTATATTTCTATTACATCACATGAATAAGATCCATGTCTATAGATTAATGTTGTTATCATAAGAATTGTTATTTTTCAGATGGAAGAGGAGCTGTGAATCCAAAAGGGTTGAAATATTACATTGATGTCATTGAAGAACTCATCAAACATGGTAATCACTTGGCTAAACATGTATCTGTCATTTACCATCTGACAAGGTTTAAACGTATACTATCTACATCATCCATAGCTTTATGTTGCGCTTCCATACTTAAAAATTTGCGACTTCTTTTTTGGTTAAAATGATAAACACTAAAAACTTGAATATGATTCATGGAGAATTTTACAGGATTAAAAGCTCTAGATATAGAAAGTTATAAACACAGTTTTATTATGATTGAAGGGTGAATTTTTTATAAAGAAGTTTATGATTTTATATTCTAGATCCAAACCCAAACAACAACCTAGATCCAAACCCAAACCCAACAAGATAAATTACTTAATCTAATTACAAGACCATTTCAATATGCCCAAACTCTATAGATTTCATATTCTACAAGTTTCTATTTTCTCTATTACTTGTGAGAATTCTAGAAATTTCTACTATAGAAATTTCTTCTTTCTCGACAAACTTCCATCTCAAAATATAAGTAGGGTGACCATCATCATCTCAAGCATCTCAAACAAGAGTTAGTCTCTACTACTACAATGAGAAAATATTGTAGTTGTGTTAACTAAGGAGTGTATTGTAATAAAGAAAGTCTTGTATAAGAGTGAGTATAGTAGTGAAACAATAGTTGTGAGTGTGTCTCACAAAGTAGATAATGTGTAAGTTGTAGTATTGTAACATTATTCGTTATAAATACAAACTTACATTTCATATATTTTCGAGTTTCTTCTCCTCAACAAGAACATAAAAATTGTGTCTATATTTTACTATTTAGCAACACCAAGAGAAAAAAATTGTGAGACAGAAAAGTTGTTTACTGATCTTTTTTTCTCTTTTTTTTTGGTCAGGAATCAAACCTCACATTATCCTCAATCAAATTGATATTCCTCAAGTACTTGAAGATGAGTACAAAGGATGGCTTAGCCCAAAGATTCTGTAATTTCCCCATGAAGACTAAATTCTTTTGAAGTTACACATTCGAGTTCATATAAGTGTTTATAATTTTCCTTATTGGATGAAATTATCACTTGCAGGGACGACTACACAGCCTATGCAGATGTTTGTTTCAGAGAATTCGGCGACAGAGTTTCGCACTGGACGACACTTGATGAGCCCAATATCATGTCCCTTGGTTATGACAACGGAATTTTGCCTCCCGGTCGATGTTCCAAACCGTTCGGGATTCATGATTGCTCAGCTGGAAATTCAACGACTGAACCGTATATCGTACTACACCATCAGATGTTGGCCCATGCTAAAACGGTCGACCTTTACAAGACAAAGTACCAAGTTAGTCCCTTCTGTTCCGAATCCGTCTTTATACTCGTCTGTCTTTCGCAAACTACAACTGAAATACTAGAGGCTGTGAAGTGATTATGTTTTGAAATGACATTCCAAATGGATTTTCAAAAAAACATTGACATGTTCAGTGATATCTCGTAATCAAAGTGTAGAATGATCCGTCTATAATTAGTAAGATTCTGTTAATATAAAAACATAAGGACTTATAATTAAGCTAGGTTAATCACCTCTAACTTAAGTAATTAGTTTAAAAAGTGAAGAACAAATTAAAATTTATGTGATTGCAAAATAGATTGATTGACCTATGACTTGAAAGTGGCCGTCTATCTCATATTTATCCGCGTGTAGACATGGATTGGCACAAACACGAGGGAGTGTTGAAAAAAATAGTATAACACCTGCTTATTATGAATGTGTACGTATCACCCTATAACAGACTTGTATCAGTTGCTACAAACATAAGCATGTAAATTTTAAAATTGGTCAGTTTAACAATTTAACAACTCTCATAGTCCTTTTCGTTTAAATTCATTATTGTGATCAAAGAGTGAAAGAAATATGATAGATGACCAATTGGAAGGCAGTATAGTTTCAATGTTTGTATGAAACCTTATAAGATCCTTCTTGTGAGAATAGAAACACAAATACTCCTATACGCAAAAATTTGTAGCTAAGTATGGTGTTTTAATAAAAATAATTTAGTTGCTGTTTTCACCCTAACTTCACTTTTATACACTATCATACCAGTTAATGCATATACATACGTACACACACACACACACACACATATATATATGCATTCTGACTTTTCACCATTAGATTTAATTACGGTTAATCTACAGTTAATATCTACGGTTAGATCATTTTATTAGCATAACTGTCATAACCTTAATATACCTTATAATTTAAGATAAATGATGAATATGATAGGGGCTTAAACTAGTTAGATTAAGCCCCAGGCTCACTGGAGAATTACTGCATATATATATGCATTTTGACTTCTCACGAGAGATTTACAACTCAATTAAAACACAAGAGAACAACCTATATTTTTGGTTTATCAACCTTGTTTGAATGCCTGAACATGTTGGCAACAACTAACACATTGTTCTCTTACAGGCAATTCAGAAAGGAATCATAGGGTTCAATGTGTACACATGGTGGGCAGTTCCGTTCACTGACTCAGCCGCAGATGTGGATGCGGCTCAAAGGACTCTAGACTTCTCTATCGGATGGTAACTATTTATATATATATAGAGAGAGATATTATCAAGTGAGAACCATTAAACGGTGAGGACAAATTAAATCTCATCTAGCTGTTTTTAAATATTATATATGGACCTTTAACAATTTAAAAAAAAAACATGTGTATTTTCGGCCTAATCCACCAAGTTGGATTTCCAATGTATTAACCATGAAAAACGAAGTCATTTATTGAAATCATTTTTTGCGATCGCATACTCACGTTAGCCTTTTTTACATTTTGTTGAATAAAAGAAGTTAATAGAAATTATGACCTAGTTGATTGGAATCCATGAACTAATTGTTGGTGATTTGCCGTGAATTTGACTTGTTGAAACAATTACGTACGTGTTGTAAGCAAGAAAGTGAATATACTGATTTTAGCAAGAATTTAAATAAGATTAAATAAGAATATACCCAACCCTTCCAGGATTCCACTTTCCATTCCCAGTCTGCAAAACAACTAGAAATCCCCCCAAACTCTGTCATATATGAACATGAGATTTAATTGACTCTCACAATGAGAACAAAAGTTTGTGGTTCTCACTAGATAATCTCCCTACACACACATATAACCATCTGAATTTCTGAAGTAGTATAAATTAAGTAATTAACCCTTTAATTTTGTTCTTTGAAGGGTCCTCAATCCGTTGGTTTATGGTGACTATCCGAAGATCATGAAGGATGTGGTTGGCTCAAGACTCCCTTCTTTCACTCCAAAGCAATCCGAACTCGTCAAAGGCTCCTATGATTTTATCAGCCTCAATCACTATCTCACTCTATTCATAAAAGACGTTCCTCGACCGTCGGGCCTTCGAGACTTCAATGCTGACATAAGTGTTGCAATGGCAGGTTCGATTAACTTTTTGTTCGCCATTACTCCTCAGTATTATGTTTAAATGTTGTCGAGATTTGATTGTATAATTTTGTGCAGTTTCTAGGAATGAAACACCATCCGGACAGGTAAGGAATGGAATGATGTTTAAAATACGTATTTGTTAGTTAGTTAGTTAGTTAAAGAAAATTTTATCATTAATTACTTTTGATATTGAATTTATTCCTCAAACAGTTTGTACCACAAACTGTACCAGTGGATCCATCCGGGCTAGAAAAAGTCATTGGATACATTAGAAGTGAATATAATAATCCTGCCATCTACATCCAAGAGAATGGTAATTGTGACTTCCATAGTTTTCAAATTTTGTGTTTCCATATAAAGATGCATGTATACTAAGATCTTGTAATTTATAAAAATGCCATGTTGATCATCCCTTGTGTGACCACGAAAGATGGTGTAAATTAGTTTTCTTTCTTCTTGTAACATTATGCTTAAGTCTTAATTTCATTATCACATACGTTCCCATTCAAAGTAGAAATTTTAAACACAAAAACTAAAAACAAAATCACTAAAGTTATTCTTGAATGTGTTTATTAAATATCATAGCATTTACTTTACGCCCATGCACGTTAGTAAAAAACACTTCACGAACTTCCATGTTGAAACACTTCAGGAACTAATCCCAAACTCCCAAATATATTTATGTACGTTCACACGAATAGAGAATCAATTAACACAATGTGTACATTTTACTCGTAGTTTTGTGGGTGTTTTAATAATTCATGTGAATGGAGATATCAAAGTTTTATTGATGTATCGTAACGTCATATATCGATCACTTACATGGTAGGTTTCGCTACATCGCGTAACACCACCCTTGACGACCCTAAACGAATCGACGCCATAAAGGGTTACATTGGGGCCGTGCTGTCTTCAGTGAGGTATATATGTCTTGTTATATTTTTCGGCTACTTAATTCAGAATACAAAAAATTCCACAACTTTAATGAGTATTTCTGCAGAAATGGAGCAAACTGTAGGGGTTACTTCGTTTGGTCGTTCGTGGACGTGTTCGAGTTCCTTACTGGTTATCAAACAAGGTATGGGCTATATTATGTTGATTTCGACGATGACGAACGAGGACGAATGCCGAAAAAATCAGCATTGTGGTACAAAAGTTTTCTCAAGAGGACCAATAATCATTTCAGTATCCAGAGTTTTAAACTGAAAGGAGGATTGCAAGATGCGTATTAATTAGCCTTTTGTTTGAGCTTATGACAGTGTAATTAGATTGAACACAAAATAGGCACATAAGTATCATACATTATATATGATCAATTTTGCTTATGAAACATTTCTTAGATTTGCTTAAATCTTGATGTTATGTCAATAAAAAATGCTCATTGCCTCATTTAAAATCTAAAATGGTTTGGTGTGAAATAATTCTTATCATAGAGTGGCATAGCATTTTTTTTAATATTTTTGGCGTTGAAGGAAAAATCATGAGGTCGATAGAAAGTTGAGAGGATAATGGACGGTTATAGAAAAATTCTGTGGAATTTGTGTGTAGAATTGTGTGTGTATACTCATATATGTAAGCTTTGTATGCAAATTCATATCTGATCTATTTAATAATTGTGTTGTTCGATCCTTACCTATATCCGACTCTTGACCGTTGATAATCATGTATAATCATGTTTATCCAATTACCAAACAACATATCATGTCGGCACACCCTAAAATTTAACGTTAACATATTTAGTGTTATGATTTCAAGATTATTACCTATTTTAGTACATGTACCTCTTTACAACACAATTATGTACCTCTATTTGTTTAACGTGCGAATCTTATTTGTCAATTACATAATTGAAATCACACAATTGATAAATCTATTCTATAAGGGCTAATACCAAATTATTTGTCTATATCCGTGTAGTAATCACATATTGCTTTTATTTGCGTACTCATCACCCAAATTTTATTTATTGTGTATTTATCATGTCTGTATATCACGTTAATCGTGTTTGACTCTTAAAAAGTATCCGACATATTAATTACGTTATACCCATTTTATTAATCATGTAATTTTTTCCACTCCATATCTACTAATTTCATGTCGTGTAATCGTGTAAGATTAACGGTCCTATGATCGTGATAAATTTTTACAAATCAATTAACTAACATAAATTGAATTAACTCTGTCACTCAACTACGTACATTCATTAGTTTTGCTATTTTCAATATTTCATTATCATTATATCTAAAGATGATAGATCTATTATTCATATTTTTTGTTAACATCAATTCATCTTTCCTAATAACTTAAAATTTAAAATTTAAATGAAAAATTCAACGTATAAATTTTAACATATGACTCATATTATCTATGTATATCAATTAAAAAAATAAAAAATCATTTAATATAAGATCAAAAGATGAAAAAATAAACATATTACATTTGCCAAAAAGCTCAAATATCTTTATCTTATAAGAACCATCATTTTCAAAGCGGATATGATCGAGATCGGATTTTCAATTATCTCATGTCCGTGGTGTTCCCACCCAGATACGAGTATTGTTCACGGATATTATTTGTTTTTTTTAATTTTGTAAAGGGACACGGTCAAATTGTCAGATATTGAACATCCAATTCGTCAATGCGCACAAAACGCATTTTCTAAACACAAATCAACTAAAATATTTTATCCAAACTGAACAAATAATGATTGTTGTCCAATCCCATCCTACAACAAAATTTATGCTAATGCTTCGTAGTTTTTTCCCCTACAAGCGATATACCTCCTTAAATTTTAAAATATTTAATTTACAATTTTACAAATAGATTTAGTCAAGCTTTCATTGACCACCGACCAAACAAGAACGAAGAAAATCCTAATAGAGACTATACCATATAACATGTTATTTGCCGCATAAAGCTAATACACATACATACATATTACTGGAATTGGTTGTTTGTTGTACTTCTTCTCCGGTCACCGCCCCCACTCGTACTCTCGGTGGTGCAACCGGCACCGGAAGGACCCACGATGTTGCGTAGGCGAGCACAGACACTGCTTAATCCCTTCACTACCGCCACCGCCACCGCCACCGCCGGACGTCTGCTTAACCGAACCACCAATATGGTGCAACAACATTAGCCATAAAAGATGTTCACGGTGAGATTGAGAAGTGCTAGACATGTGTAGGCCTGGATGGCACATGTTGTCATGAGAGGTGTAGAGTTCAGGACCAGCTATTGGAATAGAGTGGAAATAAATTTTGTTTTGGTTCTCATGAGTTTGCTCTTATCTTATCTTATCTTATCTTTCAAGGTGCTGGTTTTCTTTGGAGTGATCCAAATTGGGAAGCGATTCATTGCTTGGTTTGGAGGGTGGTTCATTCGGATTCCAACACCTGGAGTTTGAGACCGCGGTTGGTTGACACTTACTAATTAGTGCAGGTCGATCGTGGTGGTTAACAAGAAAAGTCCATTAATTTATAAAGCTCACAAGTATCATTTTGTTATATAAGAAATACATGTTTTTATAAGAAACCAATTGTATTAATGCACACTTTGTATGTCACAAACAACAATTTACATGAAAAATTGTTTGCAGTAACAAGGAATACATGTTGTTAAAAGAAATAATATTAGTTTTTAATTTTTTTGACGAGTGATGCCGTGATCGTGATATTAGCATTTTATGAATGAGACCACACTAGTGCAAAAAAACCCATATACGTCGGATATATATGGGTATAGACGTCGGATATTGGTGGTCCAAGTACCCGACGCATATTTTCCTGTCGCCTATGTCATGTTGTATAGACGTCGGCTATATACGACCGACGTCTATTATACGTTTAATTAACCAAAAATACATTGCAGCCTATATCAGACATTCAACCTTCACATTAATCAACCCTAAGATGCCCAAGTGTCAATCTTTTGACCAATAATCACGAACATTACGCCCAACATGCCCAGGTGCCCTAACTCGTTCGCGTTGAGAAGTCAAGGAGTTTTGATATCCGACGTTTATTGTGCATTCTGCACTAGTGTCATCCGCAGCAATGACCTAGGTCATCCACTCTCTCTCTTCTTTCTCTCATTGTCACGTCATCATGACCGAACCTCATATTTCTCCATCACTATTCATTCATTAATCACGAACTAGGTCATCACACTCTCTTTCCTCCACATCATTACTTTTATTCTCAACTTTTATTATATTCCAAAATCATTTATATTTAACAAAAACATTAATGATTACCAAATACAAAATAACATTAATATTAAGAAAGTAAATATTACATTATTTTTAGCAAACTTACGGTTACATCAAAGGAGACGACAAACCAAATGCAAGACATAAACCAAATAACACACGACATAATTCAAATATTACACAACATAAAACACAATTAAACGTTGGTTCCGCCGAATCGCTGTCACATGTTCTCGATCAAGTCTGTCCTCAGTGCGAGATGTTCAGTTTTATTACGAACGCGGTCTTTGTTGTTCATGTAGGCATTAATGTCCAGAAACCGTGCAGTGGAGTAAGGTGTTGGTTCCGGACCCGATATGTCGTGATCCTGCTCAAACTCAGTTGTATCATAAATCATGGAATAAGATTCACGCCTTAGAAACTTCTGGAGAGTCATCCTTGTCGTCGCCTCACTAAGGCGTATGTACTCGTCTACGACATCGCCTGCAACGCCGTAGGCTAACATTCACAGAGCTGCAATGGTTTTTTGTAGTTCTGATATACTCATTCGACCTGCCGCATCCGGCCTTGGTTGAAAGAAGACGTTGGAATTCTCTGTTGGATCGTGTGGGTTATGGGTCCACAATCTCTAATCACAATTAATCCTAATTACCTACTCGTTTGAACTATCAAAGATATGCATCGGAATTAAACTAAAAAACAAGCAAGTAAAGACTAGAAATGCAAACCACGATGGACACGGGGGTTTTACAAAGGTTCGGTCACCGCCTACGTCCTTTCTTGCAAGCTCCGCTCGACACTTCGAGCTCCGCTCACGACTTCACTATCCACTCCCCGTTCCGGGCCGGGAGAGAACGTCTTTTACGAAACAAGCACCGCGAACACCCTCGCTTGCTTGACTTTCTTCTCTCATAATCCGAGAGGAACACTTCGGGCTTTCACCGAAGTCATTGCTTATTCACAAACGAAAACTTGAGTGGAATACACTCTCTAACTTGAGCACACTTAGCTTATGATGTGGAATTGATGCTAGGGTGTGGAAGTGTAGGCTTGGAGTGTTGGATTGGGTAAATTTGAGCTTGGGAGTTTCTCTCTAATGTATTGGACAAGTAGTTGTGGGAGAGTTGTGTTAAAATGTGTTTTACAACTCTTTATATAGGCATTAGAGAGAATAGATCCGTTGGGGTTGATTGGGTGAGTTTTGGTGTAAGATACACAAAACAGAAACTCGCAGGACCCAATTCTGAGTTAATTCGGTCGATCGGATTGGTTTGAACGGTGGACCGTCTGACAGTTTTGAACTCAGTTCGGTCGACCGGTTAGGTAACGGTCGACCGGCCAACGCTACGACTTAGGTACACTTAAGTGATTGGTCGAACTCCAAAAAGGGTTCGGTCGACCGATTTGCACCAGGCACTTTGGGATTGACAAACAATGATCAATTCGGTCGACTGAGCTAAGGTTTTGCGGTCGACCGATTTTGTCCAGGAGGTTCGGGTTTGTCAAGAGACAAATATTTGGTCGACCGAACAATATCCTCGGTCGACCGATACATGAAATGTATTTGGGGTATATTTGGTTAATACGAATACGACCGTTGGGTATAATACGACAAAATAAACAGTCAGAAAAATAAGTTCATACGGTCGACCGAAAGGGCATATACGGTCGACCGAAACCGAGCAGTGAAAACACAAACATGATAATTGATCACTCGGTCGACCGAATGGTCTGTTACGGTCGACCGAATGTGGGCAGACTGTTAGGTTTCAGGTTTAGTGTTTTCCGGTCTAAGTTTGGGTGATCTATTGAAGTCCAAATTATGTGAAATTTTGTGTGTGACTTCTATAAGGAACCTAGTGTGTGTTTAAGTTGATTTTAGCTCAAGTATGCTCAATTTACATAAGTTCCTAAGACTCAAAGAAAATACAAAATACATGTCTTCAAAAGAGCTTGATTACATGTCTTAACTTGATTTTCCTTTCTTCCTTGAGTCTTGATCACCTGTAGAGATTAGCACAAAGCAATATATGTGCAATGCAACATGTGTGCTACTCTACATGATCATAATTAAGATTAGGTTGATTGAATCATCAAAACATATATTAAGGCAAAAAAACAACATTCTCAACGGCACCCGATATACGCAGAAATACATGTTTCCTCATTCTGAATCTTCTTCTGAAAATATGAGAACCATACACAAGATTTTGAGAAAAATAATCAGAAAGAAGACGACGGTAACCTTCTTCCCGATCTCTATCGGCGTTTTGGGCCGTAGCGCGACATCGCCTTGGTGCCTCACGACTCTACCCACGAGTCACCCCACGCTCAAGCTTTTCGAGTGCTTCTGTGCTTACTCGCCTCCAAAGCTCGTTGAAGGCATCGTCAGAGGAGGAGGATGATTAGGTCATTAGGTATCTTAAATTAGAGTTCATTGAATTAGATATGTTTGACGAGATATGTCTTACCACTTCCTTACTTATAATGTCGATCTGACAATCTACAATATGCGTGTGATGCCTTATCTTGTCGGACTGACAATCTACAATACGTCTGTAATGCCTATCTTGTCGGACTGACAATCTACAGTATGCGCGTGATGTCTTATCTTGTCGGACTGACAATCTACTGTACGCGCGTGATGTCTTATCTAGTCGGACTGACAATCTACTGTACGCGTGTGATGTCTTATCTTGTCGGATTATCAATCTATTGTACGTGTGTGATACCTTATCTTGTCGGACTGATAATCTACAATATGCACGTGACACTTTTTATATGACCGAATTCAAATCTTATCTGAGAATATAATTATCTTCAAACCATTTTGGGGGAACATAATTATCTTCTATTGAAGTTCTTTAAAATAAAATTTAATAAATGCTCACCAATTTACCAAATAATACTCCAAATCATAACCATAATCCTGATTATTATCAAAAAATAAACTAGAACTACTTAACCCCTAATTATATATCAAAATATAAACCACTAATTATTAAAACAAATACCAAAACTAAAAAAACTAAAAAAAAAAAATCAAAACCAAAAAAACCGACCAACCGGGTTGTGCCAAGTGGCACAACCCGGTCAACGACCAGATCGGTCGACAGACCGGGTCATCCGCGGTCGTTCGGGGTCATCCACGGGAGATGAACCGTTAAGGATGCTCAGACACCAATAAGCTTTTTTTACATGGAACTTCCACGTTTTGGTGGTTTGTTGATTTTTTTTAGTATTAATGAGACTCATGAATATAATTAAGAGAAAGAAAATAGATACAAAATAAAATTTTATTGTTTCAAAAGAGATATCTCAGAAAAGAAAAAAATATTAAAAAAACACCAAACCTTTTATCTTCTCGTGTTTTAGCGATAGACGTTTATATTATTATATAAATATTATATTTTCAAAATACTAGATTTTAAGTGATTAACTCAAAAGAAAAAATCACCAAGTTTGAGCAGTTATATTATCAGCTTTCACTTTTTCAACATTTACCTTCTCAATTTTCTCAAAGATTTCGTCACCAACTTTTACTTTTCTAGAATTTTTATTCTCATAATTTCAAGTTTGCCATGGATTATATTCTGATCTTTCCCTTTTGCGGAGAATTTGTTCTCCACTTTCAACTTTCTAGAGAGTTTTTTTCTTGACTTTCTCTTTTAAAAATTAGAGATTTTATTCTCAACTTTATCTTTTGCAGCGATCTTATTTTGAACTTTTATTTCCAAAGAATACAATATAATCTAGATTTCACTATTCTGAATTGTTTTTTCCAACAACTCTATGTCTTAAACTCTATAAATAAGCACTTATTTTGCTAAAAAAACACACGTCTTCACAATCTCTTCTCTCAATTTTACATCTTCTCATCTTCATTTCATTACTTCACCTGGATTCCCCAAATTTTGGGAATAATCAATGTTGTCCAACAAACTGAAACTCTCAACTAAATTTTCTCTCAAAACTTCTCATATGATCTTAGCTTTTATTCCTACCTAACCAATTCAACCGAATATCACCGTGTTTTAAGTAAATAATTAAGTAATTAAAAATAACCAAAGCAAAACATTTAAATGCAGGCATAACAACTTAAAATCTAAAACCTACAAATAATAAACAACTAAATAAGTAAAGAACATCTTTTTTGAAGACAAATTTCACCATTAGTAAATACAATTAATAAAGTTCGCAATTTATAAATTAATTAATATGAGTCATTAAAAAAATAAATTTGTAAAATTTGCCACAAAATTAATTTAAGTTAGTATACTATAAATAAATTCACATTTCAAAATAATATTCAATATTGCAGTTGTAGTAGTGTAATTTGCATTCCTAAATAAATATGCTGCTAATTATACCTATATTAATTATTGTATTTTTTGTTTAAATTTTTTATTTTAATTTTTTATGCAAAGATAATATTGTTTGCATATGTGCGAATTAAATATTATGAAAACAATAAGACAATATCTTAAAACAAACACTAATAGTAATCTGGGGACGGAAATATTTGGCTTAAAATATAATTTTTTATTAATACTATAAATTTTGCATATATCAGGCATGTGTTTGGATGTTAGTAAAATAAGATTTTTTAATAATTATTTGAGAAAATTGACATTTTATAACAAAACATCAACTTTTTTATCATAACAAAAAAAACTTTAAAAAAATTTATTAAAAATTAGTTATTATAAAGATTAGTTATAAAACACAAGAAAAAAAAGATGGTGAAATTATTTTTTTAATCAAAAATTACCAAAAACAAACCAATCAACCATAACAAAAAAAATGTTAACCACAAAAACTAATAAAAGTTTCATTCCAACTACTTATTAAAATCATTTTTTTGTTAATTTGGCAAACACAACAATACGTTGGAAATCACAAGGGAACTACTAAACGTCGCCCCAAAACTACTTAAATCGTCCCTTGAAATTACCAAATTGCCCTTAACAATATATTTAATACCCATATCGTCCCGTGTCTTTAAACAAGATTTTTGACTCAGTTTTACTAACATTCCTAGTACCAACACCATGAAAATGTCTGGTGAAACACCTAGATCAGGCGAAGTAACGGAGACGGATTTTTTTTCCGACTCGGGCGTCTGGCTAAGGCGTTTGCACCATCGTGGAGGCGTCTGGCTAAGACGCCACCACCATGGTGGCGGCGTCTTATCCAGACGCCTCCACGATGGTACAGACGTCTTAGCCAGACGTCTCGTTTTTTTTTTAATTTTTTTGTCAAATTAAAATTATACGGTGTGTTATCTCAAATTATTTGACGTTTCTTTGCAAGTTTTCAGTGGTAACCGGTCGGATTACAATGAGTTTTTTTGCAAGCGATGAAGATTCAAAAAAAATCCAGATCCAACATTTTTTAAGTTCCAAAATCCCCCGGTGGTAAAACATCCTCACTTACAAATACCACATCGACAGGTCGTTCGGGGGTCTCGCTCACCGGTGTACCGAAGGGGTATTGGTCATCCGAATATAATAATTATTAACTTCAGAAGCCAAGTATGATAGAGCTTTGTAGGCTCTGAAGGATTTGTATAAATCGTGGCCGGCTATCATGGAGTATCTGGACACCACGTGGTTGGTGCATAAAGAAAAGTTTGTGCTGAATTGGACGAACAAATTCATTCATTTTGGGAACACCACGAATTGTAGGGTCGAAAGTGCTCATTCGGCTCTAAAAGAGTGGATTTCTACATCGACAGCAGCTCTGGACACTCTTTTCGAACGCGTCAACGCGGCTATTGAAATGCAGCTGACGAATATTCGCAACTTTCTTGAAGACTCGAGGCGGCGAAATTTGACTAATTTCGGACATGCTCTATATCGTCACATAAATGGTCGAGTTTCGCATCACTGCTTGCAATTGCTGAGTCAGGAGGTGAAGAGAATGCAACAGTTAGATGATGAAGTTGAATATCGTTGCGAGTGCGCTTTTCTGACTTCTCATGGGATACCTTGCGCATGTACCATCCGCGGATGTCTTGAATCAGACAATGGAATTTACTTAGAGCAGATTCATCCGTTCTAGAGGACACTTGTCATTGGGGAAGGAGCTGGGAACACAGAGTTTGTGTCTCAGGCAGCTCAAGACGCCGAACATTTTCGCAGCCTGGTTGATGAGATTGCAGGAAGTGACCCTACCGTAATTTGATCTGCCTCTCGGGTTTTATTCGAGCAGCTACACCCCGAACATTCTAATTTGAGAGAGTCTGTAGAAAAAAACAAAGATACGAGGTCGACCAAGGGGAAAGTCGACACGACGGGACCCTAGTGCGTTTGAGTATGCAGAGCGAGGTAGTGGTCGATCTTCGGGTAGTGGGAGTAGAGGTCGTGGTCGTTCTTCCGGTAGTGGAAGCAAAGGTCGTGGTCGATCTTCTGGTTCTTCGTCTGTGAGGGGAGGATCAGGTATATCATCCCTATATTTATTGTTATTATAATTTTGTTATTTATTTCAGTAAATATGTATCTTTTGGTATTATATGTAACTGTATTTTTTGTTTATATTGTAGTGACTGGGCGGGCTGACGTAGACGACTTCCCATATGCGGATAGGATTCCAGGAATCATTATGTCATTCCTACACTAGTGGAATGATGTACGTGCTGATGGAAACTGTGGATTTCGATGTGTCGCCGATGTTTTCCACGGTGGTGAAGACAATTGGCAACTCACCCGTCGTTCGATTTCAAATGAGCTAGCTGCGAACCCATCTTTTTATGAGCACGTATACTACGACGGTGTGGCGCAGGCTCGTCACCGGATTAATTGGGGCGGGGGACCTTGTGGCGAGAATCACTACTTGGAGACGTGGACGGACTTGTTTCCCATTGCAAATTTTTACAAGTGTGCAGTTATGTTCTTCTCTCTCGGAAATGATGGTTCGTTGTACCCATGTCTTACAGTTCTACCTTGGGAGAGTCCGCCTACCGTGACGAGACCGTGCAGAGAGTTGATTATTGCTCATTTAGGGAGTTACACTCATTACATTCGTTTGGATTTGAATGAGGAATTCCCCGTACCTCCTATAGCGACTCTGTGGTTTCAAATACGAGATGAGAGTGTTATTGGATGGGAGCTGAGTACCAAAATAGGATAGCATATTGACAACAATTATGTAATATGTTTTGATATGTTTGTACAATTATGTAATATGTTTTGATATGTTTGTACATTATATATTGTTGCTTTATTATGTAATATGTTTTGATATGTTTGCTTTATTTGCATTATATATAATAGTACGATAGGTTAGCAAACACAAATAAAAATAATAAGCGTATGACAGATAAGCAAACACAAATACAAACAATAAGCGTACGACATGTTAGCAAACACAAACACAAATACAAATAATAAGTGTACGACAGATAAACAAATATAAATGCAAATACTAAGAGTACGGTACAACAGATCAGCCTACTCATCATCTGAATCATGGTCGGAGATGCCTAACTGAGTATGCCACGACTGTATGATCTCATCCAAATCTCCGCATGCAGCTCTCATGTCATCGTCTGGCAGGTCATCCTTCCTCTGCAAGAATGGCTCTACAGCCTGTATCATCTTAACCATCCACTGCACATAACATTAACATTAGCGTGCCTAAACAAAATATACGTTACAAATAAATATAGATAAAATGAAAAAATTACCAGATCGCCACACGTCCTATCTGGTGGTCGATCTGCTCTCCGGGAGGCACCACGGACGATGACAGGATGTGAGTAACTACCGAACCAATCAAGATAACGTGCATCACACTCAGAGGGGTCGCGACTACGTCTGAAGTCGCCAAGGAACAGTCGGCATGATCTCGGAAATGTCTGCCAAGTCGATTCCGCTGTAGAAGCGGGGAACCTGACGTCGTATGTCGCTGCAGTCGCAGACCGCACCGCATGCTCTGGTGTCGGGATGTCAACCGGGATCACCTGAACATATCCTAACTGACGCAAGACACGATCGGGCATATAAGGCTCTATGATATCCCGATAACGAATAAGGCCCATCAATAAAGTCTTCGGGACCTCCGCTGCTGGGTCAGGACCATAGGGTAACCACTCCACCTAAACTTTAACACATTAATAATAATACATCTTAAAATTAAATAAATAAATGTAAATGGTGTAAAGTTTGATACCTCTGATGCAGTCATCTGATCTGGCCGTGCGCGGATTGAACGCAATCGTCCATCGCTCTTGTCCTCGCTCCGGACGGCCCACATACCCGAACGTGGATGACCCTCCTCAATAATCTTCTACTCACGATGCGGGCGCAATGCGGGAAAGTACTCGTATATCCACGCCTGCAGCAACGTAAGACAACCTGCAATCTCAGAACAATCCGTACGACTAGCTATCCCAAGCTGACGGTACAGGTATGTCAACGTCGCTGAGCCCCACGAGTACTCACGAACGGTGTCTGGGTCCCTAGCCTCCAATAGATCGCGTGGTCTGATTCGGCAACCACTCTTGTCGACAAACAAGACGGCTCCGAGCATCAAGAATAGGTACGTCGTCAACTGTATATCATCGGCCCGCGGAGGTCGTGCCCGTCTGCATAGGTCCTCAAGGGAGTCGATGCCGACACCACCACCACTCCATAAAGCTGTATCTCTCGCCAGACCATCAGGTGTGACACCAAGCAACTCTGCCACATAACACCTCAGCTCAGACGTCGACCCCTGAGCACTAACCAGACGACCATCCACAGGAATGCGCAGGATCTGGAAAACATCGTGAAGCATGATCGTCATCTCTCCGAAAGGCATGTGAAAAGTGTTGGTGTCAGGCTGCCACCGCTCCACAAACGCAGAAATCAAAGGCATGTCGAGATAAGGGAACATGCTGTACGGTAAGTGCCCCAAATGAGTGGCACTAATCTCCTCTCTGATATCAGCACTCAGTGTAGACCGCCAACCCTGTAGTGTTGTACAGGCTCTGTGCCGATTATGGCACTTCAGAACCTTTCGATCCTCTCCGTCCCAGATCCGTCTAGCGATGTGACCCCAGAAACTAGCAATGGCGCTCCCATCTAAAGGACCACCAGGCGTCATACTGCTCACGATCCAAGAATCGTCCTGGACCCTCTTCTTCTTCTGAGCGTGGGGATCTACAGTGCACGAGCTCGAATCCCCGGTCGTAAACC
This sequence comes from Triglochin maritima, assembly GCA_963682175.1. Taxonomy (NCBI): domain Eukaryota; kingdom Viridiplantae; phylum Streptophyta; class Magnoliopsida; order Alismatales; family Juncaginaceae; genus Triglochin; species Triglochin maritima. The sequence goes on from OY821770.1 coordinate 62,711,273, forward strand.
TCCCACCCCTACCCTTCCGCACCATCCATCCAGCGGAAGTAGAACTACCGGCTCGACCACGTCCTCTGCTATACTCCCCCTGCCTCTCCACCTCCGGGCGCTCTAACTCATACGGGTCATCATCGTCACTCCCGTCGTCGGGACTGTCCACATGCTCATCATCGAAGGAATCATCATCCTCCTCACGACGACGTAATGCCTCTCTCTCCCTCCTGACCGAAGCAGATATCCCCCGTCTACGTGGATGAAGCGGTGCTGAATCATCCTCTAAAGAACGGAAGACGTGTAATGGTATTGACTTGTCTTTCCCTCCACTGTGACCTGATGACTATTAATTGAAATTTTAAATACAAATTTGTTAAACTAAATTATCATATTTATCACAATTGTTAAACTAAATCAAAATTTGTTAAACTAAATTATCACAATTGTTAAACTAAATCAAAAATTGTTAAACTAAATTAAAATAATTGTTAAACTAAATCAAAAATTGTTAAAACTAAATATCACAAATGTTAAACTTAATAAGAATTTGTTAAATTAAATTTTCAGATTTATCACAATTTATTAAAGTAATTATCAGATTTAATAAAAATTAAAAACAAATTTGTGGAGGCGTCTGCGAGAGACTTCTCCCGCATGGTGGAGGCGTCTGTCGGAGACGCCTCCTCCTTAGGGGAGACGTCTTCCGCAGACGTCTCCCGCTACTGGTAGGCGTCCGAGGGAGACGCCCCCGCATGGGGCGGGCGTCATCGGAAGCCGCTCCCCCAACATGAAGGAAGGCAGCATAAGTGTGATTACCCCCTTCACAATTAAAGCTTATCTAATCGTCCTAATATTCAAATAAGTAAGAAAATGTTAATAAGGATCAACGTTTTGTTAGGTTCCACAATAAATAACTAAATATTTTGTCATAACTGATATTTCCCTACACAGTGAACTGAGCTATGAAATATATTCCTATTTTTGTGGTGTTTGTTGCGATTTAAATAAATTCCGTCTCTAACATATATAATTGTGATTCTTCATGGTAGGTTTTGCTACAACAGGCACTAGTAATACCCTCGATGATCCCGGAAGGATAGACATCATAAAGAGTTATGTTGGAGCTTTACTTTCTGCGATAAGGTACGTTATCCAACTAAATGTTCCCATGATTAAAATTTCCAAAAAGTGAAATCCGATATGATTGATTATTATTTTTTTTGATAGAAATGGATCTAATAGCAAGGGCTACTTCGTGTGGGCCTTCATGGACCTCTTCGAATTCTTATTCGGGTATCAGCAGAGATATGGGCTGTATTACGTCGATTTTGACGACATTAATCTAAGGCGAATGCCGAGGAAATCAGCATTGTGGTACAAAAGTTTTCTGAACAGGACATCAGCATTAAAAGGAGCACTGCAAGAAGCAAAATAATATTGTGAACGCTCTTTTTTGCCACCAAGAATCTATGTTATTTTCTTTTTTTCTTGATACATGCATAAATATCATGATATCTAATATCATTTTATCCTATTTGCTATTTTTTAAAATAACTATCCAATTCTGGGTTCAAATTTGTTGGATGGCTGTAAGAACTCAAGAAGTGAACATATTCATGTGTTATCAAATTCATCCTTTTTACTTTTGTTTCATTTGATACTATTTTGCACTTATGTTGACATATCCTTTTACTAAGTATGAGTTTTTTGCTCGGGTGTACATCCAAAACTCGTTAACTCATTCCGTGACATTGTTACGTTGCTATTACACCCACCGTTAAGTCTGAATCTTATAACAAACAAGTGGATTCAAACCGGTCTTCAGCCCACTAAGCCACCGAATGAGCATAGTGCCACCCAAATCTCGTCGTCGACTACTCATTGCTTGACAACGTCAAACTCCTCCAAAGAATTTTGGGTGTGCCAAGCATTGGCGAAATGCCGATTTGCAAGTGTGAATTGCCGGAGAAGAGTCACATGTCCAACAACCCTGTGTTGTTTGGTCGACGATTTTGGGTTTGTCAGCGCGATTATCAAGTATGTTATTTGTTTTATTTTCTTGATTTGTTAACGTTTTCAGCGATGCACATAAGGTGTTTGATTAATTGATTCTTTGGCTTTATAAGTTGTCGAACATTGCGACTTGTTCCAATAGTTCGAGAGGGATCACGACTACCCCGCGGTTGACATTCCCACCAATTTGGACAAGCTTTGGAAGGCAGTGTTTGCCCGAACATTGCAAACCCCCACTATTATCAAGTATCTGGATTTAGTATATTAAAATTGCATGTAGTTCATTATATCAGTGATGTATATCATTATTACAAAAAATGGTTAATTAACGCCAAAATATATTGATGTATCAACCTCATATGTTCATTTCCATCTAATCAACTATAATATCAGTGAAAATCAGTTAAACAATAACATGTAAACCTTAATTTCGTCGCAAACCCTAAATCAACACATTGTAAACCATAATCATCCCAATGATTTCATCGCAGACACTAAAATCAACACATTTTAAATCCTAATTGTCACAAAGATTTCGTCGCAAACCCTAAAATGAAGAAATTTTGGGATATTAGGAAGGTACCTTAGTCGACGATCGGCCATCCCGCTACGCTTATGCATCATTGTGGAGAGGTATTCGACAGTGAGAGATGTCAGGTAGTCACGGGCAAGACGGTGAGTCAACCAGAGATGACAGTGTCGACAATGAGACGTGGGGATTGTCGAGGACGACACGGTGATGCGACTAGACAAGTGGGAGAATTAGGGATTTCGGGGGGCGGGACGACAAGTTTGGGGGAAACAGATTTCAAATAATTAGGTTAGAGTGTGGAGATTCGGGTTGCAATCACACTATAAATAGGAGTGCCCATCACCATTTCATACATCCCAAACAAGAGTTAATTTTCATCACTACAAAGAGAGAGTTTTACAGTTGTGTAGCTAGGGAGTGTGTAGTGTATTAGAAAGAGTCTTGTATAAAAACAAATATAGTAGTAGAAAAAGTAGTTGTCAGCGTGTCTCACAATGTAGATTGTGTGTAAGTGTAAGTTGTAATATTGTACCTTTAGTTGTTATAAATACATTCTTACATTTTATTTATCTTCGAGTCTCTTACGGTCAACAATACAAATACATAGTGGTGAAATACTGAACAAAAACTTTAATCCTAGGTATATTTAAAGGGCTTATATGTTGTTTGGTAGCACCTATTTCTCCAAACAAAATGTTATATCATAATCCTTGTTTTGTGTTATCGTGTTTAGGTGGTTGATAAGGGTTTAAGGAAGGATTTGAGGTAGAGGGATGTGAGTGGTGGAGGTGTGGTGAGGAGTATATAAGGTATAACTCTCTCTCTTTTTCTCTCACTTACTCGTCTCTCTCTCTCTCTCAAACCCATTGCTTCCCCAACCGTCTGAGGTGCCAACGACGTGTGGTGGTCGACGAGCACGAGTGTTGCGGTTGGAGTTGCCGGGGGTGCTGAGATCGTTGTGCGGATGAGGAGTTCGCCAGAGTAGAAGAGTATTTTGCAAGGAGACGTTCGTCGTTGATCTTCGAAGGTTTCTTCAAGCCTTTATGGTATGTCAAGTTTTGCTTTTATGCTCACCTATGTTTGTGTGAGTATTTGAGTAGTCAACGGTAGGCCGAAAGGCTCGTCGAATGTCCTGTTCAGCAGAGTTGTGTTGTGTTCGGTTGACCGGTTAGTGATATGGTCGACCGCTGATAGTGTAATTCTGGGAGTTCTTTCCTTGCACCGGTCAAACGATGCCTCATGCGATCGACCGGTCAAGCATGTTAGGTAAGCTCTGGGTGTTTCGGTTGGGGGCCTAGACCATCTAAACGGTTGACCTCCCTTACGATCAGTTCGACCGATTGCACTGTAGTAAGTCGGTTGGGAGCATAGACCATCTAAATGGTCGACCATTCCTTGATTTTGTTCGACCGATTACTTATGATGACTTAAAGTCCGACCGGTGGGTGCCTTGTTCGACCGGTCGTGGACCTTGAGAAATTGTGGAGTTCCTGTTATTTTCGGTCGTCCGGGTCCCCTTTGACATTCGACCGTTGGGACGTTTATTATTTAATATTGTTGTGGCGTAGACTATCGAAACGGTCGACCGCCCGTGACCTTTTGTTCGACCGATTGGTCGTTTTGTTCGTTATTTGTGGTTCGACCGGTCATGGAGACGGTCGAGCTCTTTTGCGTTCCTGGAGGGAACCGGTATGTCTGTTTTGGTCGACCGTTTCTGCTCAGTTTGGTGTTTATGTTTTTATTGTTGATCGGCTTTGAGAGCAACATGCTCACCAGCCTTTTTGGGGCAAAAGACGGACATACTGACCTGATAGCGATCAGGGTGGCTCTACGGAGCGGGTGCCTTGTGTGCACGTGTGTTGTGGGGGTTGGGGGTGAGAGGACCCTTGAGACCCGTTGTGGTTCGTGTCTACTGTGGCTGGGAGAGAGATCCCTGGAGCCAGATGACGACGATATCTGTATTGTTGCTTTTTGTATCATACCATGCTTGTCGTTGTTTTGTTCATTCATGTGTTAGAGTTTGACATACATGATTTCCTTATGGGAACTCAGACATAATTGCATGTTTACTTTTCAGACTGTGATCAACATTAGGAGGTGGTGACGGCGGAGGAGCACACTTAGGATTGGATCTTGTTGTCTATCTTTTTAGGTAGATTATGATTACATGTGTTGTATATACTTGTAGTTGATATATTTGATGTAATCATACTTTTGACAAACTTTCTTGTATATTGATGCACAATTGGTGATGTTTTTGAGTAGTGGTCCCGCTCTTTTGGATTGTAATCCAAATGTTATTTATTTTAAATTTTCCGTTGTTTTCGGGACGTTACACAAACCAGATCCATAAGTAGATTATTGAAACATATTGGTCAATGATTTGATGATGATTCATAAAAGAAGCCAAATGACAGACACCTTTCCTAATCATGGGAGCTAACAAATGGAGTTCATGAACAAATTATTTACTCAAAACAAGCAAAGATAATAAGCACTTGCAAACCAATCACGCGACTTCTACTGTAAAAATAATTGACTCGCCTAACAATCATGGTCATGATCTTTTCATATCCAACCACCAGACTGTGAACATATTAAATGTAGATGAATTACCAGCTGAGACATAAATACCATTCACTTTTTTAATTAGAAATATTGAACCGTACATGGCTAAAATATAACATCAACTCTCATTTACAGCATAAGTACAAAAAATAAAGGCTAATAATTTTCAAGTTATTATCCTATTTTAACATGTTTTTTTAATGTTTTTTAGTATGAAGGGGGTATGGCAAAGGATGGCAGGACACCTTCTGTCTGGGATACATTCACACACCAAGGTATAATTTGGCATTTTGTATTTAATTTTCCATGATTTCTATCTTGGTGTTTTAGTGATAAAATTAGTGAATGGCAAAAAAATTGTTACAGGAAGAATGATCGATAATAGCACAGGCGATCTGATGGATACCACAAGTACAAGGTTGTCAACTTTGAAAAGAAAAGAACTTTGAATTAGATTTTCAGACTCAAATTTTCTCATACTACTTCTGATTGAAACCTGTTATTCTAATGCTTCATAATTTGTAGGAAGATGTGAATTTGATGAGTGACATTGGATTGGAGGCCTACAGATTCTCCATTTCATGGTCAAGGCTAATCCCAAGCAAATATGGTTTCTTACATCACATGAATAAGACCCATGTCTATACTCAGCATTGTGGTACAAAAAATTTCTAACAAAGAAAAACGATATAGAGATGAAGGGTGAAGGACAGCAAGAAGAATTACACAATGGAAAGTAGTATACATGTTTGAATACAGGAAGGAAAAAGAACACGAGCGACATAATGTTTGGCATTGTGTTTGGTTAATTATAGACCTCTACTATATAAATAATGCGGGTGTATTTTATCTATAATGTACTTAATTAAAATCAAGAGGAATTGGAAGTTGATTGTGGTACCTAACAATGATGTGGAAGACATATTTTGAAAGGGTTGATCAAAGAAGAATATGAAATCAAAATTAACGAAAAATTCAGCATAATTTCCTCGGTCGTTCAGGAAAAGAGAGAGCATAGATGCAAGTAATCACTGCGCCCACTCGTCGCACTTTTTTTTCACTGATATGACTACAAATGCAAGCCTGTACATCAATTAATCGAATTAACTATACAAGATTGAACTAGGACTCCAAGAAGGAACGCTAAATGTGTAATATCCTAACCTTGCTTATGGTGCTAATGGTGTTTAGGAGAGGATTAGGGGTGGATCGGGATCGACGGCCGAGATCGAGTGGGAGGAAGTATATAAGGTTTGGATTTTGTTAACTCTCTCTCTCTCTCACGATCGCATCTCTCTCTCTCTCTCTAAAACTCGTCTCTCTCGGCAGCAAAGGAAGGGTCGCCGGGGTGTGGTGATTGGGGAGCACGGGAGTTGTCGTTGGAGTCGCCGGAGGAGCGAAGATCGTCGATTGCGGGAGGTTTCGCGAGGGAGCGCTCGCCGTGGTTTCTTCCGAGGCTTCTTCAAGCCTTAAGGTATGTCAAACTTGCTTTCAAGCTCACCTATTGTTAGTGTGGGAGTAGGAGCGGTCGACGGTAGGACGTGTCGGCTCGTCGGACCTGCACAGCAGCATCTGAACTATAAACGGTCGACCGGTGTTTTGGTTCGGTCGACCGGTTATAGTGTATTTTGGGCGAATCCCTCGTACCAGTCGAACGATGCCCTTTTGGGCGGTCGACCGGTTGTGCAGTTTTTAGTGAGAGAAAGCGTCCTGTGTATTTTCGGTCGAACGGGACCCCTTTGCCGGTCGACCGAAAGTACTGTTGTAGGTCGGTTGGGGCGTTGACCATCTAAACGGTCGACCGCCTGTTTGACTCGTTCGACCGACATTTAAGTTAACTTAATGGCCGGTCGACCGGACGTGTGGTTTCGGTCGACCGTGAAGTGTGGACTGTTGGTAAATCTTACTGGTGGTTTTCGGTCGACCGTGAGTGTTGGGTCGGTCGACCGTTGGTGTTTGGTTTGCGAAAACGTTTTCTTACTGGGGCTTTTCGGTCGACCGATTGGCGGGGTTTTCGGTTGGACCAGTTCTCTAGGCGAGAATCGGTCGACCGATTAACAGTTTTCGTTCGACCGTTTCTGCTGTTTTTGGCGGATTTGTGGTTTTATGAGTACACTTGACGGCGCCTCGTCTCTCCGGCCTCACGGGGGGCAACGACACGGACTGGCGCCCGATGGTTGGGTGCTCGTACGCTTGAAAGCGGCTCGTCTCTCCGGCCTTTTGGGCAACGGTACGGACTGTCGCCCGATAGTGGTATGAGTAGCGTGCGTTGTGGGGTTGGGGTGAGAGGACCCTTGAGACCCGTGGCCGAGGATTTTCCGGCGGTGCCTTGTGTGCACGTGTGTGTTGTGGGGTTGTGGTGAGAGGACCCTTGAGACCCGTGGCCGAGGATTTTCCGGCGGTGCCTTGTGTGCACGTGTGTGTTGTGGGTTGGGGTGAGAGGACCCTTGAGACCCGGTTGTGTGGCCGTGACTGTACCGGCAGTGCCGTGTGTGCACATGTGTTGGTGGGTTGGGGTGAGAGGACCCCTGAGACCGGATTGTGTCTGTTGTTCTATTCATTATTCATTACATATTTCATTATTGTTCATATATGTGTTAGGGTTTGGCATACTGGGTTTCCTTCTGGAAACTCAGGCATTTATTGTCTGCTTTCAGGCCGTGAGCAGCGTTAGGGGGTGGTGACTGCGGAGGAGAGCTTCTGGGACAGATCCTGCTTTCCCCTCCTTTTGAGGTTGTTGTGATTACGTTGTACATTTTATCTTATAGCTTTTGATGTAATCACCTCTTGTTGTAAACTCAGATCTGTATATAAATATATACGTTGGTGCACCTGGTGTATTATCTTGGTAATGTCCTTCGTTGTTTGTATGTTTTAAATTTTAAATTTTCCGCTGTTCGAGGACGTTACAAAATGACTACCAAAATTGCGTCCTTCCGGAAAACGGAAGCTTAAGTCCTCCCTACTTCAGCTCTGGTACTTCGGCACTACATCGACGATGAATTTATAACGTCTTGCTTCTGCTAAAAAATTAGAGGGTGATAGTATGAAAGAACGTTGCTTCTTCAACTCCGGAAGGTTGAGGGTCCGACGCGGAGATTTCTAAAGCTAACGGGACTTCAACCGAACTAATGCTTTATAAGGAACCAAATCAGAATCGCCATAACGATTCTTCGAGGCTGCGGGGATATGTAAATGGTACATATGTTATAACGAATGTTTTTACAACGTATGCTTAGCGACAATGTAAATTGAATTATAGGTTTGATTTCGATTATTGACTTAAGCAAAAGAAATGATTATTGCAGATTTGCAGGACCGCCGAATGTTACCTTTTTTGTATCAACAACTTAATTTAACAATTGAACACTGATATTTGCCCATCAACGGTCAAAATTTCCAATCGTACCCCCAATTCCAAACAGACGGCTTGGATTGAAAACGCGGGGACTCTTGAAAATGGAAATAACTTGAAATATTTGTTGCCATAAAGGAAATGACTCCCGCGTTTCCACTAAACAGCTGCGATGCCTATAAAAGGACCATCCCCGCCATTCTCCTCCGCAAATCTAGGGTTTCGCCAGAACCGGAAGTGGAGTGATCAGGTCAGGTAAGCTCTCTCCTCCTCTTCTTCTTCTTCGTCTTCTTCGTCGTCTTCTTCTTCTTCTTCGTCTTCGTCTTCGTTTCTGTTTCTGATTCTGATTTGTTGATTTCGATATTGTTCTCAATCTGAGGTTATTTTCTTGCTTTCTTAACTCACTTTTTATTATTTACAGATATCCTTGTTTGAGATCTACGAAACGCATCTATCCTCGATTGCTTTCTTAACTCATTCTCATTCGATTTACAGAAATCCGCTCTGTTTTACTCCTTTTGTTTATGATTTGTGGATTTTGAGTTTTGATCTTCTTTTCACTTTTTCGTTGTTTTGTGGACTGATCGGATGAGCTCTCTCTCTCTCTCTCTCTATCTCTTCTTTTTCTGTCTCGGTTTTTCCCTTTTTAATTTATGTTTTGTTGATCTTCGCGAGGGATCTTGCTAGAACAGGGGAAGTAAGGTACATTTCGATCCTCTTTTCAATTTTTTGTTGTTGTTTTTTGCTTTCTTTCCGTATTTTTTCATTTGCAGAAATCCTCGGAAGAGATCCTCAGAACAACACTGGAGATGAGGTAGATTTCAATAGTCTTCTCAATTTTTGCTTTTTTCTTCTCACTCTTCTCAATTTTCAGTTATTTTGCTATCATTCTGTTGAGAACTTTCGATCTGCACGAAGGATTTTCAAAAGAGGTTTGGAGAAATTCTTCCAAAATCTTTGCTATTTTCTATGTTTCTGAGTTGTAGAAACTCTAACGCCAGAACATTGTTTCTTGATATAAGTTTTCTTTGTCTTGTATTGCTTGGTATGAATTTGGTGTTGTTTCTGCTTTGTATTGTTTGGTTGGGCTTCTTTTTTGAATTATTTGGATTTTGTCTTGTATATGGACTAAGGTATTGTTCCTGTTTTGTTTGCACATCTTGTACATCATCATTTTTTTCTTGATATGTTTTTGGATTGATGGGGGTTTGTATTGTCTTGTTGAATTATTGGATCTTTTTTCTTGATATATGGTTTGATTGATTGTGTTGGATGTTTAAATTGTGAACTTTCGACGGACATGGAAGTGGTAAGTGTGAGTTTGTTTGTCCTTTCTCTCCCCATCTCATTTATATTTTGTGCAGATTCTTGTGAGTGATCGTCAATGGAACACAGCCGGTACAAGTCCCTTTCCATATTCTCTTAAAATTATGTTATCTTCTTGCTATCTTTCCGTCCTTTGGTTTTACTACTTATTGATCTTGGAGTGATCAAGAGCTTTTGTTTATGTATTGCTTTGTTTGAATGTTGGAGTTGATTTTTTTGGTATGTATTTGGTGTTGTCCTGATCTATTCCTTGGAATGCGTTTGAATTGGGTTATTTCTTTCTTTTATTGTTTTTGGCTGAAATTTTTGAGTTGATGTGGAGTGATGTTTTGTTCTTTATGTGTCATTTAGCATGTTGTCTTGTATGTGGAGTGATGTTTTGTTCTTTATTTGTGTTCTTTAGTATATAGTCTTGTATGTGGAGTGATGTATTGTTCTTTATATGTCTTCTTTTAGTATATAGTCTTGTATGTGGAGTGATGTATTGTTCTTTATGTGTTCTTTTAGTATATAGTCTTGTATGTGGAGTGATGTATTGTTCTTTTTATGTGTTCTTTTAGTATATTGTCTTGTACATGGAGTGATGTATTGTTCTTTTTATGTGTTCTTTTTGTATATTGTCTTGTACATGGAGTGATGTATTGTTCTTTGTATGTGTTATTTTAGTATATTGTCTTGAACGTGGAGTGATGTATTGTTCTTTATATGTGTTAAATTCGTATTTCTATGGTGTCTTTGTGCATGTTCTTTGATTTGGATAGATGTTGATGTTGGGGGTGTGTGGATTGGTGTGATTATGCAGCTGAATATTCTGTTCCGGATGTTCTTTGCATGTATGATCGTGAAGTAATGTGTTGGTTTGAAATTTCTTTAGGAACACATTGTTCTAAGGTTGAGTGGGGAAATCTTAGTAGTGTGTTCCTTTGACATGAGGCGTAAATTAATGTTGAGTTTTAGAAGGATTGTCATTTGTGAACCACCAATTATCGATGGTTTGAAGTTCTACAAAGGAATGCATATTATCCAGTTCATGTGTGTCTGCGTAGATCATTGTTAACTGGGAGGATAGGAAAATATGGACTTGCGTGATGTGTTGCTATTGTAACTGTTTGATCAACTACCTATTGTCACCACATAGCTCACATAAGGGTACTAAACCATCCAGCTTGTTGATCATTTGATTTGTTGTTGTGATCGATGAACTTTTTATCATTTGGAATTATATTTTATCTTAAACCTTCTGACTATAGTAACTGTTGTTGTTGGTAGTGTTGAGAAAGTAATGATGGGTGTATATATGGATATCCGACATTAAACACTTTTTTGTTTGTTTACGTTGTGCCTCAGGTTCTACTGTCAACCGGGAGGATATTGAAGTTGTGTGTAACAAACATAGGTTTTTACTTAAAAGCTGGACAATTTGTTTTGTCTTTGCGACAAATTCCAAAAGAATACACTTCCATTCTTTCATCATTGCAAGATAAGGTGTTTGCAACTTCTTTTTTTGTTAAGATACTCTACGATTTTATTGGATTCTTGCTTCATTTTTTTGCTTGTGCTTCTTTAGGCTGTTCCATACTGTTTTGAGGACAACGAACAAGTGCTAATAAAGAACTTGCGACATGACTTGTCTCTAGTGTATGTAATTTTTGTTCAGCAATCTTTGAGCCAAATGCAACCTTATTTTATCAGACCAGATTAAGCACAACCAATCAATTTTTTTTTGATCAGTAGCACAGCCAATCTATTTTAAACCTTTATAGAGAAACTCCTATTGGGAATCAATGCTGCATAGGTTTGGCTTCTGATTAATATTTTTGTTCATTATTAGAAGACTGACATTCATCTATGTGACAGATAGATTCTTGAAATCTGACGAAGGACCAATTGCTGCTGCATCGATTGCTCAAGTTCATCATGAAGGATTGAAGGTTAAAAGATGGTCAAAAGGTAAGCAGTAAAGGTATGTATTGTGTTATTGTAGTCAGCAAGACCTCAAGTATTGACCCCTCCACCTGCATTAGTTTCTACTCTCTACGCAATAACGATCCTTGTATCCTCCTTGGCAAGAAAAAAAGACTTTATCGCCGAAAGAGACGATCATCTGGGAGCAATTGTATATAGAAGTAACTTTCACAGTATGAATTGGTATGTATGATAATTTAAGCCAGATTATGTTTTCACAAATCTAAATGAAGTTTTCAAGTCTGAGCGATAAAAAAAAGTTTTTAATTCTGCACGCCTCTTTGTTAGAAAGAGAAGAACTTGATATGCCTGTATTATAATTGATATATTTTTTCTTTTTACATTTCTCTAGACAATGGTATAGTTGCTATATGATCCATATCATGGTTCTCTGCAAGCAGGACCAAATTAGAAGGTTTTGCCATCTATACCATTTTTTTATGATAATTGAAGGTCATCAAGTATTAATTCTCTTGAGATTATCTTCCACTGCCATAACATTTTTATTTCTTACTATTAGTCTATTAACATAATGGCATTTGCATTACCCCAATTACCATCGATAATCTATGATGACTCCTGTGATAATTTAATTCAACAATGCCATAAGTTATTCTTGTTGTTGCTTTTCAGGACAACACCTGGGTTAGAAAACTGAAGGACATTACAACGATGACTTTTCTCTCAAATTTAGTTGCGTGGGTATGTTGTTAGGACTCCGCATACTTAATAAATCTGATACTTTTATTGGTTAAGAGCCTTTTGATCTGGACCTTGCAATTAATCTTTTGTCCATGAAATGTTATTTTCAATTCTACAACTCCCATATCATTTACATTTGCCGTCCATTCTATTTTAGCAATGAATCAAGGTAGTGTGACTTGAATCCACAAAAGAGCATTGTATAAATCCGTGTTTTTAAGGTAGATTCAAACGTCAAAACAAACCGGGAAAAAATGATCCAAATGTCAAACAAAATTGAGATTATAAATATCAAAGTTTGAGTTCGTTAAGATGCCTACCTAGGAGAATGAATCAGGCACGTCTAAGGTTGTAACCTTAGGGTTGGTATTGCATCTATAAACTATAAGATTCACGTTCAATGAAGTTATTATTCTTCCTTGCAGTTTTTTTTCCAGATTACAAGTTTGAAAGGGTGGTTTCAGAATTGAGAGAACAATAACTTTGGAACTTGGTATCAGCTGTCATCACTATGAAACTCCAGTTTTTTAATTGGTTTTGTATTTGAAATGCATTTGAAGAAAAGTGCCAGTAATAATATGTATGTCAAAAGTATTCTTCTTAAAATACTAGCATGTAACTGCACTCTATTATTTATTTTCTACCTCTTAGTTGTGATTATTCTTTTCATTAAGGAAACTCTTTTGGATTCTAAGGTATTGGGTCCTTGACTTGGCCTTTATGTAATATCCTAAAAATAATTCAGTTGTAGAAGTACATCCGATTTTTTTATATATTTGGCCTACCCCAACTAGTTTGGGATAAAAGGCTTTGTTGTTGTTGTAACTAAAAATTAATACAAAATTAAATATTTCTCTCTAGGTACGGAAGTTTTAGTTTGTTCTTGTGAAATGTCACCATGTCAACTTTGTGGTTGAACTTCGAAATTAATTCCTTTATTCTCCAACTTACGTAGTTATTCTAGACCATGGCATGTACAATAATTGGATGAAGGATTTTGACTAACCTACTGCCAGTTGTGGAGGGCTCTAATTTTTTTTATAGATACGCAACAAATACAACAGCTGACAGAACTTATAAGTGTTGGTAAATATGCTATGTATTTCCTGTAATGTTTACTGGCAGAATTATGAGCTGTGTTGCCCATTCTTGTAAACAATCTTGTAGGTTCGTCATAATAATGTAGTTGGTTTTGATAAACAATACTATTATTATATGGAAGAGTATTTTTTCTTCTTGGAAGCAAAATTATGCTTAGGAATATATGAAGAGACACACTTTGGATTCAGAATATCAAAACTTTCCATAAAATTATAATCATGTAAGTTTCCGTCAAGCTGTTTACAGATACTAGTTAAGGCATGCTCTTTTGGACTGTAAGGTAACTTTGATACTTCGCCTTTGTACTCAGCAAATCAGCTCTTGGGAAGCAGATGCCTATTGAAGAGAGGTGTACATCGTAGCAGGAGCTTAAGCTCTAGACACGGGCAATGTATCATTATTCATTGAAAGTTTATCACCTGACTTCCTCACGGTGCTGCGAGCAGAGTAAGTTATTTTCGCTTACTTTCGATATCATGTAAAGGACTATTCCTAACAGGTATTACTGCACGTTTTAATGGATTGTTGTGGTCTACAGTAGGCAAACTTGGGGCACCAAGGCGTGTTAGGTTTCTAGCACATGCAAAATATGTTATATATGGATTTTCCTCTGCACACAACACTCAACATGGTAAGTCTCTTGCACTGTGATAATTGATTTCTCTGCAGCTAAAATGGAAGTTCCTGCAATGGTCAAAAAAGAAAAGAAAATGGAAGTTCTCGCGTGTATCGTTTTCTCTTTGCATTTTTTGTGTGTATGCATCTGCAATATCTTGGTTTCACATTTTAGGTTCTAAAACAAGTGATCTACTATTGAAAACTAGAAGGAGCTTAAGCTGTCTTCAGCTGAGAATCCTTCTTGGTATGCTAATTAGCTTCAATAACTTCAGTACAATACTGAAAAATATACATCATTTGTTAATTGTTACAACTCGAAGTGTTTATTTTGCAGAAATCCTGGATCTGGTTACATGGCTGCAAGTGCACTCATTTGTTACTGAATCGTCTCCATCTCGTCCTCAAGTCATGTTTTTACTCTCAAGTGCTTGCCATATGTGAGATTAGATTTACATATTGCTTACTTTTAAGCTTTTCTATTTGTAGGCTTTATAAGTGTCAAGGTTGAAAATATAGGGCAGCTTCTTGGTCACTTCTCTGGCATCTTTTTGGGTAACGGTTCTAATCATTTAGTTTTTTTGTTTTCGTTTGAGAGGCTGGCACTTATTGTTACTTTGAAAAATTGTATTATAGGTATATTGAAGGTGAAAATTAGTAGTATCTTCTTTTTGGGTTTATATCTTCTCAACTATCATGCAATTTTCCCCCGCCTTTACTCCTCTTGCCCATGCTTTAGTTGTGAGATCCATTGCCATTGATGAAATGGTAGCTTCTCGGTCGTTTCTTATTTAGTAAAAATATATGCTGTGTTTACATTGACTGCTCACATGTCCAATCTTCTCTATTTGATCCATAACGCACATGAGGTTATGTAGTCAGAAAGACATTGTTATGGGACCTCTTAATCAAATTAGAAGTCGCACAAGATTTCTTTCTGTTGAAGATTTTCCCCAAACTTGTAGTCTGATAATTGGAGGACTGCATAATCCAATTCCCAGCAGTTGTTTCACTTGTGCTATCCTGGTCTGAACCATGTGGTTGGTGACCACATCACTCCAGAAGTCATAACCTTCCTCTATGACCATGCAATAGTTGATTAAGCTACACATTCAAGTAGGTAATAGTACACTTAAACATTTCTTGGGTTTCTCTAAAAAATGTAACATATACTGAGTTACTAATTTTGGAAAACCACTGGGTTTGCAGATTTATTAGTAACTGGTATTCCAAGTAATCAACAATTACAAACTATATATGTTTCACATCAAGGAATGAATAATTTATGATAGTATAACGCATCCATGCGTATTTCATGTAGCAACATGGTAAGGTTACATCCTTCTATGATTACAAATCGTTGTCTATAACTCGAATATCCTCGTTGACAAAATCTTCATGAAGAATGTATTCCTCTCTTTCGCTTGGAACTGAAAATACAATATCCTGTTGACTTGGAGTTCCGGTGTTTTACTGACTTAAGCTACCTTAAGTTTTTAACTTTTGTATCTAACCAATTCTGATCATGAAATTGTAATTTTTTTTTCCAATTACATTCATCTCTGATATCCACTTTAAAATTACCAATGAACGGAGCCATAACTTAATTGCCGAATTAAGGCTATGATTGCTTTTATTTATATTACTTATCTTTTGTCAGTAATTATTTTCCTTTTTTTTAAATTCCTTCATTGTGAGGTCGCTACTACCAACAAATTGTAGTACAACTTATCATGGCCTTTTAAATTAAAAGTTAGAATAAGGGCATTGTGTACAATACTCGTAAATGAAGTCTAGTTCCGTTATACTTCCACTCTATAATTTTTTAAATCAGAATACATTAATTTTCTTATCTTAGACTAAGTTATTCACTTGTAAATGTTTTTGGAATAAGCGAGTAGATCTTTTTTTCATATATGTTTTTTTTAATTTAGTTTTGCTTTTCTGAGAATTGTTTGGATGTTTGAGTAGAGGAACCAAATGTCCCACCAATAGTTCTTTGCTACAAGAAAGTGAAAACTCGCCCCTACCCGTATAGATCCCCTCCAGACCTTGCAAGTGAGAATAGAGAACTTTGTGAGAAACTGAAACAAACCAATAACAATCATTGCCCCTGCCTTGGAGCTTCCACCCTCCATCTCATCCTGCTTCAGCTCCATGCACTTACTCTCAAATGCATGCATGCATGATGTTCGACTTGCTTTATGTTCATTCCTAAACTTTTGAATTCGTAGGCTTATCATCAGATCTCAAGTTGCCACAAGGAACTCCCTAAGGCTGAAAATGCCTGTAGTGGTGGATGTTTACAAGTGGTCTGTATTTTGTATGTTTAACCATTAGTTCACTTCTGCCAAACTTTCATTGAAAAGGATTCTTGAGAGGCAATTGTTAGCAGCAGTGAGAGAGATTGGCTTATCATCAGGTCTCTAGTTGCCACAGGGAACTCCCTGAGGCTGAAAATGCCTGTAATGGTGGATGTTTACAAGTGGTATGTATTTTGTATTAGTAACCAGTAGTTCACTTGTTCTGCCAAACTTTCTTTGAAAATGATTCTTGAGAGGCATTTGTTAGCCGCATCGAGAGAGATTGACTCTTGAAAGATGGAATAGGGCATCATCGGATTGGCAAGATCTTCTTAATTCCTCTAATCAATTGCAACAATTTCTTTTGGCTCTTCAGAGCATTGGGAATGATTAGTCCATAGTAAGAGTCTCAACTTTTATTCTTGTATAGGAATTTAGTATCCATCCATTCGCAAACGGTTCAACATTTTGCCGACATTGCAGTGAAAAGATTGGTATGTTCTTGGATAGCATGTTCTTAAATCTTAGTTTTTGATTTCGAAGGAAGACGACGACGAAGGTAGATTTCGCTTTTCTTACCAAATCTCCATTGTTTTCGTGCTTTATTTTCCTCTTTTTTCTTCTTATTTGTAGAATCTAGGGTCTCACTAGACTAGGAAGTGGAGAGATCAGACGAGCTTGAGTTGTTTCATTGCTTACTTTCCCTATTTTCATTTCTAATTTGTTCAAATTCAGAATGAAGTATGTATTTCATGCAGGGACACGAGAGGTGCAGGTAGCTTTTGGCTTTGCTACTCTTCACAAATAGTGATTTATTCGCCCTTTTTAGTTTCTGATTTTTCTTTGCTTTGCAATGTGTTTATTTTCCTGCTTTAATTCCTCCTTTTGCTTCTGTTCTGTAGAAATCTAGGGTTTTGTCAGACAAGGAAGTGGAGAGATCAGGTAGGCGTGAGTTGTTTCCCTATTGCTATTTCTGATTCGCCGAATCCTTGCTTGGCTTGCGTGGAAACGTTGCAAGAACATGATGGGTACATTTTCTTTAGTTTCCAATTTTGTTGTTACGTTTCTTGCTTCCTTTCCTTCCTTTTGCTTCTGATTTGTGGAAATGTAGGGTTTCTCTAGACGAGTTAATGGAAAAATCAGGTAAGCGTGAGTTGTTTCCTTGGTTAGTTGCTTTCCTATTTTAATTTCTGATTTGTTTGATTTCTCTCTTCTTCACAAATTTCTATTTATTTACTTGATTTATTACCCTCTTTTAGTTTTGCTACTTGTTGATATATGTTTCGAGTGATCAGTTTTGTTGTATCTTGATGTAGGTTTTGATCAAGAAGCTTTAATTTTTCTCGTATTGCTTGATCAGGCTAACATTTGAATTCATGTTGTCATGATCTTTTTATGGATATATGGGTTTGTATTAAGTTGTTTCTATTTTATATTGTTTGGTTGAATTTTTTGAATTACGTGTTACATGTATTATTCTTGATCATGTTGTGTTCTCTGTTGATTCCCTATTTGTTTCTTGATATACATTTGGATTACAAACTTTATTTTCTTGTCTTACACTGTTTTGTTAAAACATTGAAGTTGATTAGTGTTGATTGCCATATTTTCCTTTAAACATGTTTGGATTGAGTTGAATTGTCTTGTTTTGTTAGATTAAGTTAATGGCTTTTGAGTACAAATTGGTGTTGTCACAATATTTTTCTTAATATATGTTTGGACCAAGTTGGTTCCATTTCGTATTGTTTGGTTACTTTCTTAAATTGTGTGGGTTGATGTATTGTTCTTGATCATGCACGTGTCCTCTGTTGGTTCTCTACATGTTTGTTGATGTACGTTTTGACCGATGAGTTTTTTTGTCTTATTTTGCTTTGTTGAAACTTTGGAGTTTATTAATGTTCGTTTTGATATGTTTTCCTTTAAATATGTTTAGTTTAGATTGTTTCTATCTTGTACTGCTTGATTTGGCTAATGTTTTCTTGGTATGAACTTCTTCTTGTAGTGATCTTTTTATTGATGTATGTTTGTATCAAGTTGTTTCAAATTACTATTGTTGGGTTAAATTTATTGAATTGTATATGTTGAAGTTTTTCCTTTTTTGTTGAACTATTGGAGTTATTTTATTATGATCTTTCACTTAAAATATGTTTGGTGTTCAGATTGGGTTGTTTACGTATGGTATTGTATTCATTACTTGATTAAGCTAACGTTTTTTGTTGGTATGAATTTGGTGTTGTCATGATCTTTTCCTTGGTATATGTTTAGATGAAGTTGGTCCCATTTCTTATTGTCTAGTCAAATTTCTTGAATTGCTTGGATTGAGGTATTGTTCTTGATCAAACACGCGTTCTCTATCGATTCACTATTCTCTTGAGGTACATTCTAATTGACCAAATTTTATCTTCTATCTTGTATTGCATTGTCGAAACCTTTGAGTGAATTATTGTTCATAGTGATCTTTTCTTATTAAATATGTTTGGGTTGGGTTGTTTATGTTCAGTATTGCTTTACATTGGTGTTGATTAATGTTGTTTATGTTTCTTTACTTTGATTGTGTTTGGGTTGAGTTGTTTATGTCTTGTATTCCTTTGTTGAAATGTTTGAGTTGATTAATGATCATTATAGTCTTCCCTTAACTATGTTTGGATTGAATTGTTTCTGCTTTATTGTTAGTTGTAGTTGATTAATGTTCATCACGATCTTTCCCTTTAACTATGTTTGGATTGAGTTGTTTGTCTTGTATTGATCTATTGAAATCCAAAGTTGATTAATTTTCATTATGATTTTTCTTTAACTATTTGTCGATTGAGTTGTTTTTGTCTTGTATTGTTTTGTTAAACTTTGAAGTTGACTAATGTTTATTTTGATGTTTTCGTTTAACTATATTTGAATTGGGTTAATTTAGTCGCGTTGCTTTGTGAATATCTTGGAGTTGATAAATGTTCAGTATGATAATTTCTTCTAACTATGGTTGGATTGGGTTGTTTCTCTCTTGTATTGCTTTGTTAAACACTTGGAGTTGATTGATGTTCACGATCTTTTACTTTGGATATGTTCGGGTTGGGTTGTTATTGTCTTGGTTGCTTTGATGAATCTTGATGTTGGTCAATGTTCAACACAATCATTTTCTTTAAATATGTCTGGGCTGGGTTTTTTGTCTTGTTGCGTGGTTGAAAATTTTGAGTTGATCAATTTTTTTGTATTGTCTTGTATAGGGAGTGTGGATTGATGTATTGTTCTCTTGTTGATATGCGTTCTTTTCAATTTTTTGTGCATTTAGAATGAATACAATCATTTTTTCTTGATACTTGTTTGGCTTGATTAGTGTTTCTCCCTGTGTCATTTCGTTGAAAGCTTTGACTTGATTGGTGCTTATTTTGGTTTGGTTTGTGGACTTTAATGTTCTGGATCAATTTCTTGATATATGTTTGGATTGATGGTTATTTGTTTTTATTATGTTTGTTTCATTGAAATCTTGATCTTGATTCTGTTTTGTTCTATTTTCTGTATATATGTGTTCTCAATGATTTCCCCCTTTGTATCGACGTGGACTAGTGGCGAATGGTATCTGGTTTGTGTTGTCTTGTTGATCCATGAGTTATGCTTAGTTTTGTTTGTAGATTTCATTGTTCTTTAGCATGTGAAACATCTTTATGAGTTATTTTGGGACTGATTGAGTAGATCTATCTCTTTATGTATGTTTTTTTATTTAGTTTTGTCCCATCAATAGTAGCTTGGTACAAGAAAGTGAAAGATCTTCCCTGTAGTAAATATCACTACTTCAAATTTTATCAAATGTCCCAAGTTAAATATACCAAAATCAATCATCTCAAAATCAAGTGTGATATCTTTTTGTCACAATCAATGATTTGTAACGAAACAAACATATATAATCAGTACCTCCACAAGAAAATCTGCAAACGATCCAACATCAAACTCCACTCCGTTCTTCTCTCTACCATCAAACTCCTCCTTACATGTAAATATCCTACCCGATCCTTTTACCACTGAACATAGACAGCTTTGTGTGAGAAGCTCAAGGAGAGACCTAAAGCAATCCATGCTATTACTTGTAATTTTCCAACTATTACTTGTCTTGGATCTTAAATTGTCTATACCATCCTCCATTCATGTTCCTAATCTGAAGTGCGTGCATATGTGACATTAAAACTCCGATAATACTTATGAACTTTTGTATTTGTAGGCTTTATAAATTGCTGATCTGTCGCAAGGTGGTGGAAGGCTCATGGTTTGTATACTTTTCTATAATAAAAGATCCTTCTTTTGTAAGATTAAAAATGATTCTTCGCAGCCTTTAGAAAGTCTGGAGCCCTAACACATTCGAAAATTACAAGAATTTACACAAACTTACCAATTAATTAAACATACAGGAAGTGTTTCAATTTATTCCTCAATTGAAATTTATTATCTTTGCTCCAATGTACTGAATTTCTTTTGCAAGTATGACTAAACGTATTAAATGTTTATGCATTATACAAGTACGGAATTTGGATGTGTTCCCTGATTAATATTTCCAAACATAAAATCCAGGAACATGCCAGTGGAAAAACTTGCTTCGTTACTGTGCAAGCCAAATGCGGAACTGTTAAGAAACAAATAATTGCTGCATACGGTTAGTTTGTATCTTGGTTGTGCAGATTATTTGTATTATATAACCTAGTTTTTGTGGTGAAATAATCAGTTCCTAGAACAACGAATTATATATGTTTCACATCAAGGATTAATCCGTAGTTCATGTCGTAATAGAGGTAAGATTACTAATTCAATGATTTCATATTGTTGTACTTAACTAGGACATCTTCACTGACAAAGTCACTTTTGTTTGAAAGAAGGTATTCCCTTTTTCAAAGTTTTTTGAGTTGAAGTGTCCCATGCTTTACATTTAGGTTTTTAGCTTTTGTATCCAACCAATTCTGATCATGAATTAATGCTTTCTTCAATGGTATTTATTTCAAACATCCGTTTCTAAATTTTCAATTTACTGAGAGGTAACTTGATTGCCAAAGGAAGACCATGATTTCTTTCATAAATATTATTTGTTTCGTGAAAAGAATCTTTGTTAGCATTTATTTTCTCCTTTCTTTTTAATTTTTTATTATTATGAGGTTGCTTCTTTAACAAATTGGACTACAACATATACTTGTCTTTTTAAATTAAAAGTTAGAACGACAACATTTGTAAAAAAACACTAGCTCCGTGCTCACCAACAACTTTTGAAGTCGGTTTCATAATTTTCTTATCTCAGATTGACTAGGTTATATACTTGGTAAATCTATACTTAGCTTTGTCGCTCTTCATATATGCTTCTGGATTTAGTTGTGCTTTTGTTGATAAATGCTTGGATTTTTGAGCAGATGAACAAAAAGTCCCATTGATAGAAGAAAGTAAGGTCTTCTCTAGATGTACAGATTCCATCCCCTCCTAGTGACAATAGACAACTTTGTGAGGAGCCGAAGGAGAGTTAAACCAGAACTTAGGATATTTAGTTTTATTAACTCAAAAATGCCTACCTGAGGGTTCGGAAAATTTTCTACTGACAGATTCCATCGCAATACTTCACTAAGAATTCTAGTCCATGCAATCAAACCTTGGTAAGATCATTTTGTATTAGTAAATATTGGAACTTGTTAGGATCATCTTGTTTGCTAGTGAAAGTTTTTTTTTGGAAATGATTGATTTTTTACAAATAGATGTTTATGCATGAAATGCTGTTTTACATGTTAATGGAGATTGGAGAGCTCTGCCAATGTTACGACGTGATGAAGTTTTCTCAAAAATTGTAAGACTTATTGGTGTTGCCCCTACAAGACCACAATAGTGAGGATACTTTTCTTCCAAAAAAAGATTTACTTTTGAAACTATTTACTGTATAAAAAGTTAGATATAAGGTTTTGCTACTTATCTTGGTTTGATTGTCAAGTTTCAAGGTTCTAATTACAAAATCATTCAGCTTACATTGTGGACATGAGCAACAAACATATTGAGGTATCATAGTACGTCATTTTTAATATGTACTTTGTTATGGATGTTTTGGAATTTGTTCGCTGAAAATACTAAGTGTTACTGTTTGTTACTAACAAAAAAAATATAAATACAATCTCACTTTTTACCATGTAACAAATAATGCTAACTTGAACTAGTACACACACAAGCACCACTTGGTTTTGCATGATTATTTTTGTTTTTGCACAAAACAACTGCACATAATTTACAAAAAAATTCTTTGGACTTGCATTATGTGAGTCAAGTTATTTGGTATCCTTTTTGGATACAAGAGTGGCATCATGATGACAACGATGTTACATATGTGATATTGTAAAATTGCAATTGCTTGCAAGTAATTGCGTGATTGTTTACGTAGACGACGACATTGCCTATCAAATATATGTCAATGTCATAAAATTGTCAGGTACTTTCTCTAGTTTCCTGTCGCGTTTTATTTGCAACAAATATGTTATCAAGGGGATGTTACAGGTTAAGTGACACATATCTGATAACTTTCTAAAAGACATCATATTTGTACACCTGAAGATAATATTGTTTTTAAGTTTGTAAAGCAGGGATTATTTCTGGGAAATGGGAGATCCATTTCGATCACATAGGCGGTACGATGCTGCTTTGCTTGTTACAAATGATGATTCTGCATGCAATGAAATTTGCAACATTGTGTTTATCAATGTAAACATGATTAAGTGTTGTGTTATATATTGGCCAATGAGATGCATCAAATTGTTCTTATTTTGTCATTTAGATAATTGTTTAACATTTATATGTTTCTTCTTCAGTTCTTACATACACACAGTTGTACAATTTAACACGAAAGCAGAGGGACGTTGAAACTATGACAACTATGGTGCTGATGTTTTTATGCCTCTATTTGAAAGGTGTTGTGTAGGTGATACTATCATACTCATAACTTTTGTAGACATCCTCACGCTCCACTTAGTTTTGTTATCCTATGGGTTGCAAGAATGATATATGAACTTCTTTCTGGTATTGTATTTAGGTCGCCGGAGCTCCACAACCATAGTTCGGAAATGTCAAAATAGAAGATATCGATGAATTGACAACCAGAATACTTGCTCTTGCGCATGTTGGTCATTCATGTTCACGTAAAAAGTTACCATACAAAAATGATGGGTGTATGCTTATAGCAAACTTTTACCTTTTACTTTGTTTTCTTTCCTTCCATGACTTTAAATTGAGATAGATTGCGAACCCAGTGTTTGTCTATCTTTCAACTGCTGAATGATTTACAAGTTGCTCAATTATCTTTGTTTTCCTACTTCATTTTGGTTTGTTCGTCTTTCCATTTGTCAGGAGTTGTATGATGTGCTAATGGTCTGATGTGCTAAAGACAAGAAGAAAGAAAATATGTTGTGCCATTTTGGTGGGAATATTTTCTTAGGTGCAAGATTTGTGAGAACAACTAGTTAAGGTAATTCCATGCATCTGATAAATTATTAAGCACAATTTCATCCATCATGCTTTTGGTTTTTTAAGAAATTAAGAAACTTGTGTTGTTTTTCTTATCATTTTGCCTGAATGAATCATACAGTCTTTGTGTATATTTTCAGAACATGTGCTTAAAGTGTTATATACAATTGCATTTTCGTTCTATGATGCCGAATCAATTGTTTACTATATTTCAATCTCTAATAATCTTCAAATTTATTGGATAGATTAGTAGGGAATTGAGAAGTTCAAAAAGGCCAGCATCAGAGTACTGGGCGACAGAACTAAATATGCAGGTAAGATTTGTTTGGTGGTATTTTTAAACCGTCCACTATTCTTGAGGGACTTTTTAATCTCAATTGTATTTCCTTTTTTAAAATGAAATTGTCCATATTTGCAGTTTTTACTCAAATATAAAATTATACCTTCTCAATGAGTTTTGGAAATTCCCCAATAAGAAAGGATTCAGTTGTAATTGGTGAACATCTAGGATTTGCAGATATTACATTAAAGGCTTGACAATGGAAACTTATCACCCTCATCCTTCTAAACAGTCCTAGACCAAGGAAATGGAAACAACTTGGGAGTGGAAAATTGCCATCAAATCCATTTAACAATCTAAATTCCTTTTTTGTGCAACCTAGTGAGAGTGAAAATATATTACCATATTTTTCATAAACTAAAAAGACTTTCAAAATAAATTTGCCAGATCATCCCACTGGAAACCATGGGAAAGTTGGAAATCCTACCTCCACCTCCATTTCATCCAAATATCACCTTTGACTACCACAAGCACTAGAACCCCTTTGGCGACGGTTCTGACCTCGTTAGCAACGGCAAAGACCTCGCTGGCGTCCAACCTTTCGACATATGTTGACTACAAGCTATTTGATTGGTTTGTGTTATATATAACTAATCATTGTCCGATTGGCAACTTTGGTTTGTTTGATATGTCTTATAGATTTATTTATAACTAAAATTAAGAACTCATAAGGTTTTGGTTAGAAAAGTGGTCATTGTCAATTGGTGCTCTTTCTTTGATTTAATATATTTTTGCCTATAAGATGGATGTATCTTTTGGGATATTTTTTCTCTTGAATCTTAGTCGATATATCTTACACAAACATCATTTTTTCTGAATATATATATTTAAATGTTTATAAGTAAAACCACATGGGACAATAAAATGTTATAAAAAAAATTAATACCAGGAAGTTGTTCGAGCCTATTTCCAATGCGTTTTAGTTGGCCACAAAATCTATTCTCTCACGATTTCCATGACATATAAACAGGACATAAGAATCCTTCACCTGTCTGTCTTTTTCCATCACCTAAAACGTCACCTTTAGCGAAACCTCCTATGGCTGCCAACACAACTGAGATACCTTCATAATTTATTTCTTTAGAACTACCGTCTGGAGGTTTCTTGATAGCATATAAAACTGTAAATTCATGACGCTGGGCTTTTTTTCCTGAAGATCTAAATTTTGTAGCGTATAAGATCAAGAGGAGTGTGTTTCTTGTAGGTACGATCCAGTCCTTGACTGAGATTATTCTGTTTTATTGGAGACAATTAGAAATTAATCTTCTTGAGGTAATATTCTTTCCTCTTTATATAAATCTATCTTTTTTGGCCAACAAATTCAATTTTGACATATATCTGAAAGCCACAGTGCCACTGACAGTATGGTATTGCTTTCGAATTATTTGTCTTGAATTCAATACGTTGTTTTGACAGTCCCAATTGCCATACTTCTAGTCTCTAAAAGAGCAAAGTTGATATCTTAACGCAAACATTTCCATTCCTTAGGCTCCTGTAGACTTTTGCTTATTTGATAACACTTCTGTGATTTTTTTATTTTCCATCTTTTCCTTTGTACCCTCATGTCAAATCAAGAATGCATAAAATGATGATCTCTAATTGAGTAGTACTTTTGTGTGCATCATGTCATTGCCTATGCTGTGTACATTTTCTTTGTCAAATTTGATTTTTCACCGTTATCTTATTTTTCACTAGTTTCCTCTTGTAGGTTGTACGTCGGAAGTAATAAGTTGGTAAGGAGGTCCGAGGGAAAAAATCTTCTCTCTGGAACCTTTTCTTACGGAGGCCACCTCTCCTTGACCTTCTAGACGTGTGCTTGTGTTGGGCACATTTTGTCATTAATTAATGGAGGACTTTATTAGCAACATTCCATTTTATGGTGGATTTTCCTTACTGTTTTATATGTTAAGGGACTTTTGAGTAGAATATCTTGCCTTCAAATAAGAGTAGCATTTGAAATCTTATATTTAGGTTCATGTGAGATGCCTATGTCGAAGTTTTATTGTTATCCGCAAAGAAAAAAGTGAGAAGCACCATCGTTAAGCACAATTAACACTATCTTTTTGAGCTACTATCTTTCAACTTTTTTAACATCAACTATCTAGTTGGCACATTACATTGTAAATTTTGGATTATCATATTACATTTTTTTCAACTAGTATGACGTGATTTCAGTTTCTCTTAATTTTAGTACGACATATATCATTCAGATGATCAAGACTCTTAATTTTACTAGACTTTCAACCATTACCCGTCCCTATTTTTAATACAAAAAATGATTTTTTTCTAGTCCTTTTAAATAATTCCAATCCTTAATAATTCTGAACTTCTTATCACAAGATTCACAACCATACATATTTTCTTGCTTTCATTCCTTTATTTTCTTTCCAATTTGCAGAAATCCTCACGAGAGATCTTTGCAAGAACACAAGAGATGAGGTGGATTTTGATTATCTTCTCATTTTTTTGTTTTGTTCTCTTTCGCTTCTGATTTGTAGATATCAGAAGTGATCTTCGCATGAGGGTGCACTCTTCTCAAAAAACAAATCTGGTGTTTTTCCTTTTTTGTTTTGTTATTTCCATTATGTTGACATTTTAGCCAGAAGATGGGAGATGCAGGTAGATACGCTCCTCTTCCCGAATCATTGTTATTTCTTGTACGGCTTAGCCGAAAGTTTTAAGTTGATCATATTTTGTATTGTTTTTGTATGTGAAGTGTGGACTGACGTAGTGCTCTTGATTTATTTATTTTTCCTATTTTGTGAGGTTAATGAATACAATCATTTTTTTCTTGATACGTGGTTGGATTAACTAGTGTTTGGATTAACCGGAAGTGGAGTGATCAGGTCAGGTAAGCTCTCTCTTCTTCTTCTTCTTCGTTTCTGTTTCTGTTTCTTATTTGTTGATTTCGATATTGTTCTCAATCTGAGGTTATTTTCTTGCTTTCTTAACTCACTTTTTATTATTTACAGAAATCCTTGCTTGAGATCTACGAAACGCATCTATCCTCGTTTGCTTTCTTAACTCATTCTCATTCGATTTTCTTCTCAGACGTTTGGATCCGCTCTGTTTTACTCCTTTTGTTTATGATTTGTGGATTTTGAGTTTTGATCTTCTTTTCACTTTTTCGTTGTTTTGTGGACTGATCGGATGAGCTCTCTCTCTCTCTCTCTTCTTTTTCTGTCTCGGTTTTTCCCTTTTTAATTTATGTTTTGTTGATCTTCGCGAGGGATCTTTCTAGAACAGGGGAAGTAAGGTACATTTCGATCCTCTTTTCATTTTTTTGTTGTTTTTTGCTTTCTTTCCGTATTTTTTTTATTTGCAGAAATCCTCGGAAGAGATCCTCAGAACAACACTGGAGATGAGGTAGATTTCAATATTCTTCTCAATTTTTGCTTTTTTCTTCTCAATTTTCAGTTATTTTGCTTTCATTCTGGTTGAGAACTTTCGATCTGCACGAGGGATTTTCAAAAGAGGTTTGGAGAAATTCTTCCAAAATCTTTGCTATTTTCTATGTTTCTGAGTTGTAGAAACTCTAACGCCAGAACATTGTTTCTTGATATAAGTTTTCTTTGTCTTGTATTGCTTGGTATGAATTTGGTGTTGTTTCTGCTTGGTATTGTTTGGTTGGGCTTCTTTTTTGAATTATTTGGATTTTGTCTTGTATATGGACTAAGGTATTGTTCCTGTTTTGTTTGCACATCTTGTACATCATCATTTTTTTCTTGATATGTTTTTGGATTGATGGGGGTTTGTATTGTCTTGTTGAATTATTGGATCTTTTTTCTTGATATATGGTTTGATTGATTGTGTTGGATGTTTAAATTGTGAACTTTCGACGGACATGGAAGTGGTAAGTGTGAGTTTGTTTGTCCTTTCTCTCCCCATCTCATTTATATTTTGTGCAGATTCTTGTGAGTGATCGTCAATGGAACACAGCCGGTACAAGTCCCTTTCCATATTCTCTTAAAATTATGTTATCTTCTTGCTATCTTTCCGTCCTTTGGTTTTACTACTTATTGATCTTGGAGTGATCAAGAGCTTTTGTTTATGTATTGCTTTGTTTGAATGTTGGAGTTGATTTTTTTGGTATGTATTTGGTGTTGTCCTGATCTATTCCTTGGAATGCGTTTGAATTGGGTTATTTCTTTCTTTTATTGTTTTTGGCTGAAATTTTTGAGTTGATGTGGAGTGATGTTTTGTTCTTTATGTGTCATTTAGCATGTTGTCTTGTATGTGGAGTGATGTTTTGTTCTTTATTTGTGTTCTTTAGTATATAGTCTTGTATGTGGAGTGATGTATTGTTCTTTATATGTCTTCTTTTAGTATATAGTCTTGTATGTGGAGTGATGTATTGTTCTTTATGTGTTCTTTTAGTATATAGTCTTGTATGTGGAGTGATGTATTGTTCTTTTTATGTGTTCTTTTAGTATATTGTCTTGTACATGGAGTGATGTATTGTTCTTTTTATGTGTTCTTTTTGTATATTGTCTTGTACATGGAGTGATGTATTGTTCTTTGTATGTGTTATTTTAGTATATTGTCTTGAACGTGGAGTGATGTATTGTTCTTTATATGTGTTAAATTCGTATTTCTATGGTGTCTTTGTGCATGTTCTTTGATTTGGATAGATGTTGATGTTGGGGGTGTGTGGATTGGTGTGATTATGCAGCTGAATATTCTGTTCCGGATGTTCTTTGCATGTATGATCGTGAAGTAATGTGTTGGTTTGAAATTTCTTTAGGAACACATTGTTCTAAGGTTGAGTGGGGAAATCTTAGTAGTGTGTTCCTTTGACATGAGGCGTAAATTAATGTTGAGTTTTAGAAGGATTGTCATTTGTGAACCACCAATTATCGATGGTTTGAAGTTCTACAAAGGAATGCATATTATCCAGTTCATGTGTGTCTGCGTAGATCATTGTTAACTGGGAGGATAGGAAAATATGGACTTGCGTGATGTGTTGCTATTGTAACTGTTTGATCAACTACCTATTGTCACCACATAGCTCACATAAGGGTACTAAACCATCCAGCTTGTTGATCATTTGATTTGTTGTTGTGATCGATGAACTTTTTATCATTTGGAATTATATTTTATCTTAAACCTTCTGACTATAGTAACTGTTGTTGTTGGTAGTGTTGAGAAAGTAATGATGGGTGTATATATGGATATCCGACATTAAACACTTTTTTGTTTGTTTACGTTGTGCCTCAGGTTCATCTACTGTCAACCGGGAGGATATTGAAGTTGTGTGTAACAAACATAGGTTTTTACTTAAAAGCTGGACAATTTGTTTTGTCTTTGCGACAAATTCCAAAAGAATACACTTCCATTCTTTCATCATTGCAAGATAAGGTGTTTGCAACTTCTTTTTTTGTTAAGATACTCTACGATTTTATTGGATTCTTGCTTCATTTTTTTGCTTGTGCTTCTTTAGGCTGTTCCATACTGTTTTGAGGACAACGAACAAGTGCTAATAAAGAACTTGCGACATGACTTGTCTCTAGTGTATGTAATTTTTGTTCAGCAATCTTTGAGCCAAATGCAACCTTATTTTATCAGACCAGATTAAGCACAACCAATCAATTTTTTTTTGATCAGTAGCACAGCCAATCTATTTTAAACCTTTATAGAGAAACTCCTATTGGGAATCAATGCTGCATAGGTTTGGCTTCTGATTAATATTTTTGTTCATTATTAGAAGACTGACATTCATCTATGTGACAGATAGATTCTTGAAATCTGACGAAGGACCAATTGCTGCTGCATCGATTGCTCAAGTTCATCATGAAGGATTGAAGGTTAAAAGATGGTCAAAAGGTAAGCAGTAAAGGTATGTATTGTGTTATTGTAGTCAGCAAGACCTCAAGTATTGACCCCTCCACCTGCATTAGTTTCTACTCTCTACGCAATAACGATCCTTGTATCCTCCTTGGCAAGAAAAAAAGACTTTATCGCCGAAAGAGACGATCATCTGGGAGCAATTGTATATAGAAGTAACTTTCACAGTATGAATTGGTATGTATGATAATTTAAGCCAGATTATGTTTTCACAAATCTAAATGAAGTTTTCAAGTCTGAGCGATAAAAAAAAGTTTTTAATTCTGCACGCCTCTTTGTTAGAAAGAGAAGAACTTGATATGCCTGTATTATAATTGATATATTTTTTCTTTTTACATTTCTCTAGACAATGGTATAGTTGCTATATGATCCATATCATGGTTCTCTGCAAGCAGGACCAAATTAGAAGGTTTTGCCATCTATACCATTTTTTTATGATAATTGAAGGTCATCAAGTATTAATTCTCTTGAGATTATCTTCCACTGCCATAACATTTTTATTTCTTACTATTAGTCTATTAACATAATGGCATTTGCATTACCCCAATTACCATCGATAATCTATGATGACTCCTGTGATAATTTAATTCAACAATGCCATAAGTTATTCTTGTTGTTGCTTTTCAGGACAACACCTGGGTTAGAAAACTGAAGGACATTACAACGATGACTTTTCTCTCAAATTTAGTTGCGTGGGTATGTTGTTAGGACTCCGCATACTTAATAAATCTGATACTTTTATTGGTTAAGAGCCTTTTGATCTGGACCTTGCAATTAATCTTTTGTCCATGAAATGTTATTTTCAATTCTACAACTCCCATATCATTTACATTTGCCGTCCATTCTATTTTAGCAATGAATCAAGGTAGTGTGACTTGAATCCACAAAAGAGCATTGTATAAATCCGTGTTTTTAAGGTAGATTCAAACGTCAAAACAAACCGGGAAAAAATGATCCAAATGTCAAACAAAATTGAGATTATAAATATCAAAGTTTGAGTTCGTTAAGATGCCTACCTAGGAGAATGAATCAGGCACGTCTAAGGTTGTAACCTTAGGGTTGGTATTGCATCTATAAACTATAAGATTCACGTTCAATGAAGTTATTATTCTTCCTTGCAGTTTTTTTTCCAGATTACAAGTTTGAAAGGGTGGTTTCAGAATTGAGAGAACAAAACTTTGGAACTTGGTATCAGCTGTCATCACTATGAAACTCCAGTTTTTTAATTGGTTTTGTATTTGAAATGCATTTGAAGAAAAGTGCCAGTAATAATATGTATGTCAAAAGTATTCTTCTTAAAATACTAGCATGTAACTGCACTCTATTATTTATTTTCTACCTCTTAGTTGTGATTATTCTTTTCATTAAGGAAACTCTTTTGGATTCTAAGGTATTGGGTCCTTGACTTGGCCTTTATGTAATATCCTAAAAATAATTCAGTTGTAGAAGTACATCCGATTTTTTTATATATTTGGCCTACCCCAACTAGTTTGGGATAAAAGGCTTTGTTGTTGTTGTAACTAAAAATTAATACAAAATTAAATATTTCTCTCTAGGTACGGAAGTTTTAGTTTGTTCTTGTGAAATGTCACCATGTCAACTTTGTGGTTGAACTTCGAAATTAATTCCTTTATTCTCCAACTTACGTAGTTATTCTAGACCATGGCATGTACAATAATTGGATGAAGGATTTTGACTAACCTACTGCCAGTTGTGGAGGGCTCTAATTTTTTTTATAGATACGCAACAAATACAACAGCTGACAGAACTTATAAGTGTTGGTAAATATGCTATGTATTTCCTGTAATGTTTACTGGCAGAATTATGAGCTGTGTTGCCCATTCTTGTAAACAATCTTGTAGGTTCGTCATAATAATGTAGTTGGTTTTGATAAACAATACTATTATTATATGGAAGAGTATTTTTTCTTCTTGGAAGCAAAATTATGCTTAGGAATATATGAAGAGACACACTTTGGATTCAGAATATCAAAACTTTCCATAAAATTATAATCATGTAAGTTTCCGTCAAGCTGTTTACAGATACTAGTTAAGGCATGCTCTTTTGGACTGTAAGGTAACTTTGATACTTCGCCTTTGTACTCAGCAAATCAGCTCTTGGGAAGCAGATGCCTATTGAAGAGAGGTGTACATCGTAGCAGGAGCTTAAGCTCTAGACACGGGCAATGTATCATTATTCATTGAAAGTTTATCACCTGACTTCCTCACGGTGCTGCGAGCAGAGTAAGTTATTTTCGCTTACTTTCGATATCATGTAAAGGACTATTCCTAACAGGTATTACTGCACGTTTTAATGGATTGTTGTGGTCTACAGTAGGCAAACTTGGGGCACCAAGGCGTGTTAGGTTTCT
This sequence comes from Triglochin maritima, assembly GCA_963682175.1. Taxonomy (NCBI): domain Eukaryota; kingdom Viridiplantae; phylum Streptophyta; class Magnoliopsida; order Alismatales; family Juncaginaceae; genus Triglochin; species Triglochin maritima. The sequence goes on from OY821770.1 coordinate 62,743,751, forward strand.
AGCACATGCAAAATATGTTATATATGGATTTTCCTCTGCACACAACACTCAACATGGTAAGTCTCTTGCACTGTGATAATTGATTTCTCTGCAGCTAAAATGGAAGTTCCTGCAATGGTCAAAAAAGAAAAGAAAATGGAAGTTCTCGCGTGTATCGTTTTCTCTTTGCATTTTTTGTGTGTATGCATCTGCAATATCTTGGTTTCACATTTTAGGTTCTAAAACAAGTGATCTACTATTGAAAACTAGAAGGAGCTTAAGCTGTCTTCAGCTGAGAATCCTTCTTGGTATGCTAATTAGCTTCAATAACTTCAGTACAATACTGAAAAATATACATCATTTGTTAATTGTTACAACTCGAAGTGTTTATTTTGCAGAAATCCTGGATCTGGTTACATGGCTGCAAGTGCACTCATTTGTTACTGAATCGTCTCCATCTCGTCCTCAAGTCATGTTTTTATTCTCAAGTGCTTGCCATATGTGAGATTAGATTTACATATTGCTTACTTTTAAGCTTTTCTATTTGTAGGCTTTATAAGTGTCAAGGTTGAAAATATAGGGCAGCTTCTTGGTCACTTCTCTGGCATCTTTTTGGGTAACGGTTCTAATCATTTAGTTTTTTTGTTTTCGTTTGAGAGGCTGGCACTTATTGTTACTTTGAAAAATTGTATTATAGGTATATTGAAGGTGAAAATTAGTAGTATCTTCTTTTTGGGTTTATATCTTCTCAACTATCATGCAATTTTCCCCCGCCTTTACTCCTCTTGCCCATGCTTTAGTTGTGAGATCCATTGCCATTGATGAAATGGTAGCTTCTCGGTCGTTTCTTATTTAGTAAAAATATATGCTGTGTTTACATTGACTGCTCACATGTCCAATCTTCTCTATTTGATCCATAACGCACATGAGGTTATGTAGTCAGAAAGACATTGTTATGGGACCTCTTAATCAAATTAGAAGTCGCACAAGATTTCTTTCTGTTGAAGATTTTCCCCAAACTTGTAGTCTGATAATTGGAGGACTGCATAATCCAATTCCCAGCAGTTGTTTCACTTGTGCTATCCTGGTCTGAACCATGTGGTTGGTGACCACATCACTCCAGAAGTCATAACCTTCCTCTATGACCATGCAATAGTTGATTAAGCTACACATTCAAGTAGGTAATAGTACACTTAAACATTTCTTGGGTTTCTCTAAAAAATGTAACATATACTGAGTTACTAATTTTGGAAAACCACTGGGTTTGCAGATTTATTAGTAACTGGTATTCCAAGTAATCAACAATTACAAACTATATATGTTTCACATCAAGGAATGAATAATTTATGATAGTATAACGCATCCATGCGTATTTCATGTAGCAACATGGTAAGGTTACATCCTTCTATGATTACAAATCGTTGTCTATAACTCGAATATCCTCGTTGACAAAATCTTCATGAAGAATGTATTCCTCTCTTTCGCTTGGAACTGAAAATACAATATCCTGTTGACTTGGAGTTCCGGTGTTTTACTGACTTAAGCTACCTTAAGTTTTTAACTTTTGTATCTAACCAATTCTGATCATGAAATTGTAATTTTTTTTTCCAATTACATTCATCTCTGATATCCACTTTAAAATTACCAATGAACGGAGCCATAACTTAATTGCCGAATTAAGGCTATGATTGCTTTTATTTATATTACTTATCTTTTGTCAGTAATTATTTTCCTTTTTTTTAAATTCCTTCATTGTGAGGTCGCTACTACCAACAAATTGTAGTACAACTTATCATGGCCTTTTAAATTAAAAGTTAGAATAAGGGCATTGTGTACAATACTCGTAAATGAAGTCTAGTTCCGTTATACTTCCACTCTATAATTTTTGAAATCAGAATACATTAATTTTCTTATCTTAGACTAAGTTATTCACTTGTAAATGTTTTTGGAATAAGCGAGTAGATCTTTTTTTCATATATGTTTTTTTTAATTTAGTTTTGCTTTTCTGAGAATTGTTTGGATGTTTGAGTAGAGGAACCAAATGTCCCACCAATAGTTCTTTGCTACAAGAAAGTGAAAACTCGCCCCTACCCGTATAGATCCCCTCCAGACCTTGCAAGTGAGAATAGAGAACTTTGTGAGAAACTGAAACAAACCAATAACAATCATTGCCCCTGCCTTGGAGCTTCCACCCTCCATCTCATCCTGCTTCAGCTCCATGCACTTACTCTCAAATGCATGCATGCATGATGTTCGACTTGCTTTATGTTCATTCCTAAACTTTTGAATTCGTAGGCTTATCATCAGATCTCAAGTTGCCACAAGGAACTCCCTAAGGCTGAAAATGCCTGTAGTGGTGGATGTTTACAAGTGGTCTGTATTTTGTATGTTTAACCATTAGTTCACTTCTGCCAAACTTTCATTGAAAAGGATTCTTGAGAGGCAATTGTTAGCAGCAGTGAGAGAGATTGGCTTATCATCAGGTCTCTAGTTGCCACAGGGAACTCCCTGAGGCTGAAAATGCCTGTAATGGTGGATGTTTACAAGTGGTATGTATTTTGTATTAGTAACCAGTAGTTCACTTGTTCTGCCAAACTTTCTTTGAAAATGATTCTTGAGAGGCATTTGTTAGCCGCATCGAGAGAGATTGACTCTTGAAAGATGGAATAGGGCATCATCGGATTGGCAAGATCTTCTTAATTCCTCTAATCAATTGCAACAATTTCTTTTGGCTCTTCAGAGCATTGGGAATGATTAGTCCATAGTAAGAGTCTCAACTTTTATTCTTGTATAGGAATTTAGTATCCATCCATTCGCAAACGGTTCAACATTTTGCCGACATTGCAGTGAAAAGATTGGTATGTTCTTGGATAGCATGTTCTTAAATCTTAGTTTTTGATTTCGAAGGAAGACGACGACGAAGGTAGATTTCGCTTTTCTTACCAAATCTCCATTGTTTTCGTGCTTTATTTTCCTCTTTTTTCTTCTTATTTGTAGAATCTAGGGTCTCACTAGACTAGGAAGTGGAGAGATCAGACGAGCTTGAGTTGTTTCATTGCTTACTTTCCCTATTTTCATTTCTAATTTGTTCAAATTCAGAATGAAGTATGTATTTCATGCAGGGACACGAGAGGTGCAGGTAGCTTTTGGCTTTGCTACTCTTCACAAATAGTGATTTATTCGCCCTTTTTAGTTTCTGATTTTTCTTTGCTTTGCAATGTGTTTATTTTCCTGCTTTAATTCCTCTTTTTGCTTCTGTTCTGTAGAAATCTAGGGTTTTGTCAGACAAGGAAGTGGAGAGATCAGGTAGGCGTGAGTTGTTTCCCTATTGCTATTTCTGATTCGCCGAATCCTCACTTATGCTACCTTGTTTCTGATGTTTCAACATTGATTAAGCTGCAATTAGAAAAAAAGGTGATGTCGGTTAAAGCTTACGACACTTTAGAAGAAGGTAAAGTTGCTGAAGATCCATTGTGAATTCGATGTCTTATAATTTTGTGTATTTTTTGTTCTCTATCATATTAACGTAACTGTCAGCACTATCATAAAAACCCTAACTCCATCTCCCTCCTTAGATACCCTTGGAGGAGACCTCGCCGGAGACGATCCAAGGTCGCCGGAGGTGACTGATCCTTAGCTTGGGGGCTGTGGGCATCATCTTCTCCATTTCTTCTTGACATTATGGTATGTCATGGGGTAAGATGTAGAAAGCATCCCAAATGGGTTTTTGATACATGAATAATCTTGTTAATTATGTGTAGATGTGAATCTAAGTTGGTTTTGGTTAAAAATAACTTGCCTTAACATGTATGTGACATCCTTACTTTGAGTTGTGATGGTCATGTTGAAAACAAAACCACATATGTGAATAGTTTTATTGTATGTCCTTCTTAATATATGTTGAGGTAAGGACCAAATTATGTTAGTGTGATTTGCTTGTCTTGCAACAAATGTGACTTGTTTACTTGGAATGTGGATGTAACATGTTGGTTACATTAATGATGAGTGTTATTAAGAGTTCATCTTCATGTTGCATGTTGGGTAGAACACCGGTGGTGGATGTGGTGACAAGGTGGTTCATATTAAGGTGCAGTCTAGACAAAATAGAGAATGAACTCAGACAATATTATGTGCATGTGTGCCTTCTTTGTCTTGCAACAAGTGTGACTTGTTGAGAACAAGTTAAATTTTAATCTAGCTTGTGAAAGGTATAATGTTTTGTGCTTGTGATTGTTGTGAACAAAGCTTCATGTTGCTTAGCTTTGTGAATGATATGATTTTATTGTGATTGCACCATGTAGATGTTGCATTAAAGGAAAATTGTTAACTGATGTGAAAATGACATGCATCTCATATGATTGAAAATGAAAATGCATGGGATGGGTATGGCACTACAGGCTCATTAGAGCGAAAAGGCCCGATGGGGCGGTTCCACGGAGTAGTAACATGTGCCTAAAGAGAAAGGCGACTCCAAGGGAATTTTGACATGTGTCCTAAGAGTGAGGTGACTCTAAGGAATTGTGACATGTGTGCCCAAAGAGAGGGGCAGCCAAAGTAATGGGCGATGGTCCGACGGGGCCATGCGACTGTGATGACCGCAGATACAGAGCTGCAGATCTGTTATCTATATGATACAGGTCACGTATGGAAACCCCACAATTGTATGTTGTGATTTTTAAATGGGTGGGGTTGGGCCATGCGTTGACCGGAAGACCGTATGTGCCTACGGTGAGATTTCTTAGGAATTCTCGAAATATGATACAGGTTAATGTACGAAAGGGTACATTTTCCGGAAGACCGCGAGTAATGCGGTGAGAATCCTTATAATGAATTCTTATGAGGTAATTCTCGATATACATGATTGTACATGTTTTTAAATCCAATAATGAGATTGGTACATGTAGCCAATAATGAGAGATTGACACATGTTGTATTGATGCACATATTGTTATATAAGTTATGTTGATGCATATTTTGTTGAATATGTTGTATTGATGCACATATTGTTATATATGTCATGTTGATGCATATTTTGTTGAATATGTTGTATTGATGCATATATATACATGTTTTGGTAACAAATGATGAGATTGGCATACCGTTGTATTTGCATTGTGATTTAAACCAATAATGTGATTGGTAAATGTGTGTTTTGCATTGTGACTTTTGCCATTGCATATTGCTTGCTCGGTAGTAATTTGACCAGGTTTATTCATTGCATCATTTAGCCATTTGGTTTGAGTTCTAAACCTGAACCTGTGGCATACTGAGTTTATAACTCACGTCGGTGTGACGTTCATTTTTGCAGGTAACCGCCAGACTTAGGTGGTGGCTTGTGGCATATGTTTTTGGCATATAGATGCAGGGTGATTATCCAAGTTAATAGTTTTTGTCTCTCATACACAGGAAAGTATAGGGTTATGATGTATTCAACCTCTTTTGAGATCTTGTGTAAACTCATTCGAGTATTGACATGTATTATCCACTTGTAGTCCTATTTTCTAAATTAAATGGAGCTCCTTTATCTCGTTCAGTGTTGATTCGATTTGTTCCCTGTGACGGCCCCTTTCCAGCGAATTTTTATTTCCTCTGATTTTCCGCTTGTCGTTTGGATTGGGGCGTTACAAAGAGTCTCAACTTTTATTCTTGTATAGGAATTTAGTATCCATCCATTTGCAAACGGTTCAACATTTTGCTGACATTGCAGTGAAAAGATTGATATGTTCTTGGATAGCATGTTCTTAAATCTTAGTTTTTGATTTCGAAGGAAGACGATGACGAAGGTAGATTTCGCTTTTCTTACCAAATCTCCATTGTTTTCGTGCTTTATTTTCCTCTTTTTTCTTCTTATTTGTAGAATCTAGGGTCTCACTAGACTAGGAAGTGGAGAGATCAGACGAGCTTGAGTTGTTTCATTGCTTAGTTTCTCTATTTTCATTTCTAATTTTTTCAAATTCAGAATGAAGTATGTATTTCATGCAGGGACACGAGAGGTGCAGGTAGCTTTTGGCTTTGCTACTCTTCACAAATAGTGATTTATTCGCCCTTTTTAGTTTCTGATTTTTCTTTGCTTTGCAATGTGTTTATTTTCCTGCTTTAATTCCTCTTTTTGCTTCTGTTCTGTAGAAATCTAGGGTTTTGTCAGACAAGGAAGTGGAGAGATCAGGTAGGCGTGAGTTGTTTCCCTATTGCTATTTCTGATTCGCCGAATCCTCACTTATGCTACCTTGTTTCTGATGTTTCAACATTGATTAAGCTGCAATTAGAAAAAAAGGTGATGTCGGTTAAAGCTTACGACACTTTAGAAGAAGGTAAAGTTGCTGAAGATCCATTGTGAATTCGATGTCTTATAATTTTGTGTATTTTTTGTTCTCTATCATATTAACGTAACTGTCAGCACTTACTATTTATGTACAGAAAGCGGCTTATGATTACATGAGGATGGAAGAAGACATCTTCCACTCAGAAAGAGCTAACCTTTGTGATCTGGATCTGATCGATCAGCCGTTTCGCCTCTGTAATCTACTACTACTATCACAACTGACCCAACACTTCAGTGTGCACCACATGAACTTGTAATGTCTGGGACATGCTAGACCTCCCACCAGCAAACAAATGGAGTTATTAGTCCACGAAAGCAAGAAACTGAGTCCGTAAGCAAAAAATTGAAGTGGATTTTGCCATTTAAAAGCATGACTAGATCAAGTTGAGTGAATGTAACGTTATTAGTCTATAATATCAATACAAGTTATAAGTCATCTTAACCAATTTCTTTGTAATCTCATCTGTCAACACATTCTTATGACATATCATTACAGTAACTGAATTTCATAAGTACTACATTATAACAAAGACTTAAAACAAAAAATAGAATTAAGAGCAGAGATGTTTTGGAATAACTCATGCATTCTTATCCTTTAGTAACTATAACAAACTCCATAACAGACTCAAACAAACATAATGATAGACGTAATAGTTTTTTTATCTTATGCAATTTTTTGAAGGAAAAACATATCACATAAATTTAAGTTGGTATCTATGAATGAACAATTCTTCATTGTTGAACAGGAGAGACAATAATGCAAAACAAACAAACTGGCACAATGATGAGGCACCATTTCCATTGTCCGTTTCCCGTCATGTCGTAAAGGGGCTTCTGCATCCATCAAGATCCACTCGCAGTTGATCTTAATACAAGGTATGTTGGAGAGCTTGCACAAATTTGCACCCACGTCTTGGCGACATTCCTTCAGCATCAGCCGATTGAACATTACTAATTCTTCGAGAGGAGGAATTTGAACACGACCAATATCTAACACTTTGAGGGACGAATGTTTGAGTAATATCTCCTCCACGGCAAGATCACTAGAGGTTAGCTTCAAACAGAATGGTAATGCCAATACTTGTAGGGGTGTCGAGGCTTGAGAATCTGACTCATGACTGATATCTACCTCACTCACAACAACTTGGGGAAGTGATGATGTTGTGGAAGCTAAGGCATCATTGGTTGCTATCAGAGAAAATTTCAGTAGTTGATATGAAAAGATACTGAACGCGGCGTTGAACTTCCAGTTAGCCCAGTTTCGTCACAAATAAATGGAAAAAAATTTATAGGTTGAAAATCATATATTGTATTGTAATTAACTACTGAAAATGTATGAGAAACAAATGTCATGACCAGCTTTGAAAATCTTGGAGTATTGGTTTTTCCTTCGAACGGGTTACGTAGTCGATTCAATTTTAATTTGAATAAAATTATTTCATGTTACCTCTTTCTTGTAGTGTTACAATACTCATCAAATCCCAAGTAGAAGATGTGTGTCAAATCGATGTGCGTCAAATCTCTATTTGTATAAATACGAGATCCTGAAATGCAAAGAAACAAATCACCAAAATGATAAGGAACTCTTTAAAGAAGTAATCTTCTCAAAGAACGAGAATATAAACTGGAATAAGAAACAAAACCTATTACTAGTTTACATCACAACTCCAAAATAACCTTCTCAAGATTAACTCGTTAACAACCATTGTATCTTACTTTTATTTCAAACTATACCTAAAGTTGAAGTTTCTTTGAAGTAATACATGTCCAGATTATTAGAGTAGTAAAAAACATATGAAAATTTATATCATGAACTAAAATATTGAAATGGTAAAAATTTGAACTCGCGCCTCGCTCTTGTTAAAAAAAGTTACCGAGTGTGGTACGTAGATGCAAAAAAGCAGCGGGCATTTACATAAACACCATTGTAAAATAAAGAACGTGGTGTAGATGCAAAAAAACATCATCACACACACATGACACGCAACCAACCGACCAACCACCCTTCTCTCAATCTTTCTCCTCTAGTCGTTCTTGTTTCCCTTGCCTCCTTTATCCCTCCACTCTTCTACTCACTCACCAGTGCAGTGTTTGTTCTTGTTGGCGGTGATGACAACCGAGGACATGGAGTTGGAGGGCAGAGTTGATGGCGTTGAGACCGACACGTCGGAGTCGGGGTCATTGAGGAAGACGTGGAACGCCGTTGTCTGGCATGGTGGCTCCGTTTGTAATGCGTGGTGTAACATCCCGAAACAGCGGAAATTTAAAAATTTACACAATCAATAGATAATCAGATAAAACTCATCAACGAGAATGTTACTCATATAAATCAACAGTCGGTGCACCAAAATACAAAAAATGATTTTTTTCTAGTCCTTTTAAATAATTCCAATCCTTAATAATTCTGAACTTCTTATCACAAGATTCACAACCATACATATTTTCTTGCTTTCATTCCTTTATTTTCTTTCCAATTTGCAGAAATCCTCACGAGAGATCTTTGCAAGAACACAAGAGATGAGGTAGATTTTGATTATCTTCTCATTTTTTTGTTGTGTTCTCTTTGGCTTCTGATTTGTAGATATCAGAAGTGATCTTCGCATGAGGGTGCACTCTTCTCAAAAAACAAATCTGGTGTTTTTCCTTTTTTGTTTTGTTATTTCCGCATAGACAAGAATATTGGAGTAAATATAAGTTGTAGTTTGTACATGATTGTGTAGTTGAGTGCAGGAATTCAGCATCAAGTCGTGGTTTTTGGAGTTCCCGTTGGTTTTAAATCCCATTCATTGTTTGTTTTATTGTTTCTTTCGTTACTCTCGGTTGAAGATTTGGTTCAATTGGGAGAACATCGTTTCCTGGAATTCTGAAGATTATAATGGAAGTACTGACTAAGATTGTTGACAACATAATGTTATAGCAACATAAAGGGTACATAAGCACTTGGAAGGTTGAAGTACTACTGATCGTAAAGATAGATAACCAAGTATATAACTTGAATTTCATTTGTAATGTTTTACAAACCTCCTCCAACTCAAGTTGGTGAACTCAAGTAATATTCACCAAATGTTGCAAATTTGATTGTTAACGACATTTTTGTGCAATAACTCAGCCACGTAGGTGTGGATACATTGTACATATTCGGAGTTTTCTCAAATTCTACCTAATTTAAATTTGAGTTCCACCCAAATAGGACGTAGCACCATCTTTTTTTATTTTGTTTTTACAACGTATGCTTAGCGACAATGTAAATTGAATTATAGGTTTGATTTCGATTATTGACTTAAGCAAAAGAAATGGTTATTGCAGATTTGCAGGACCGCCGAATGTTACCTTTTTTTGTATCAACAACTTAATTTAACAATTAACACTGATATTTGCCCATCAACGGTCAAAATTTCCAATCGTACCCCCAATTCCAAACAGACGGCTTGGATTGAAAACGCGGGGACTCTTGAAAATGGAAATAACTTGAAATATTTGTTGCCATAAAGGAAATGACTCCCGCGTTTCCACTAAAGAGCTGCGATGCCTATAAAAGGACCATCCCCGCCATTCTCCTCCGCAAATCTAGGGTTTCGCCAGAACCGGAAGTGGAGTGATCAGGTCAGGTAAGCTCTCTCTTCTTCTTCTTCTTCTTCTTCTTCTTCTTCTTCTTCGTTTATGTTTCTACGGAGCGGGTGCCTTGTGTGCACGTGTGTTGTGGGGGTTGGGGGTGAGAGGACCCTTGAGACCCGTTGTGGTTCGTGTCTACTGTGGCTGGGAGAGAGATCCCTGGAGCCAGATGACGACGATATTTGTATTGTTGCTTTTTGTATCATACCATGCTTGTCGTTGTTTTGTTCATTCATGTGTTAGAGTTTGACATACAGGGTTTCCTTATGGGAACTCAGACATAATTGCATGTTTACTTTTCAGACTGTGATCAACATTAGGAGGTGGTGACGGCGGAGGAGCACACTTAGGATTGGATCTTGTTGTCTATCTTTTTAGGTAGTTTATGATTACATGTGTTGTATATACTTGTAGTTGATATATTTGATGTAATCATACTTTTGACAAACTTTCTTGTATATTGATGCACAATTGGTGATGTTTTTGAGTAGCGGTCCGCTCTTTTGGATTGTAATCCAAATGTTATTTATTTTAAATTTTCCGTTGTTTTCGGGACGTTACACAAACCAGATCCATAAGTAGATTATTGAAACATATTGGTCAATGATTTGATGATGATTCATAAAAGAAGCCAAATGACAGACACCTTTCCTAATCATGGGAGCTAACAAATGGAGTTCATGAACAAAATATTTACTTGAAACAAGCAAAGATAATAAGCACTTGCAAACCAATCACGCGACTTCTACTGTCAAAATAATTGACTCGCCTAACAATCATGGTCATGATCTTTTCATATCCAACCACCAGACTGTGAACATATTAATATTCGCTCGAGGGAGTTTTGTTAGACAATCTTGAAGTTTCCTCCACCAACCACAAAATTTAAAACACAAGAAAATGGTGAGAATGGAGTTTTCCATTATCTATGGCTACTACTAGTACTAGTGCTTCCAACAAGTCCAAAGATAATGAGATGTGGTGGTGGTTGTGAATACACCAGAAATGACTTCCCACCAGATTTTGTTTTTGGTGCAGGCACTTCTGCTTATCAGGTTATTTACTCAATCTTTATGTTGTTGTGGATTTTGTTTTCTTGTTTCAGGTAGAAAGGACTACAGGACAAAATATTGTAGCTTCTAATGTTCAATTTCTTTTTCCTACATAGTACTGTTAGCTGACTATAATATGGAATATAGGAAAGTTAAAGAAAATTGTAATTCTTTGATACAATGCTTAGAAAAAACTCTTATTTTTGTTTTTTCCCTTGCTCCAAGCAATTTTTGGGACATAGAAAAGGAAATAATGAAACTTAGAGAAAATGACATTTTTTTTGGTTGAAAATTCAAAAAGTTATAACTTTCTAAATTATTTCCATCTCAGTTTCGATTTCCTCTAGGGGAAAATAATAAGGGATACAGATAAAATAAATAGAAAAATAAAAAATGTGCATGTACTGATCATAAGTCTTGATCTATCTGAAGTAGGCAAGTCTGACTTCAAATAAATAATAAATAAAAATTCAACAAAAAATGTTTGTCTGGTTATTGAAATTAGTAGGTTATTTGATTCTGCTTATAATTAAAATAAATTTCTAGGATAGTTTATAACTCCTACAATGAAAACCAATTTTGTTAACACTTTTAAATACTCTAACCAGACCAAAAGCAATCCACATGACTGTAATCTAGCTGAACTTGTTTAAACTTCAAACCATTTGAATTCGGCTCGGTGAAACAACCTTTCAAAGCCTGGTGTTAGGGTCGATAAGCATAAAGAGATCACAAAAACCTTTTATCTCTCCATGCTCAACTCAATAATGCTTAAATGTAGATGAATTACCAGCTGAGACATAAATACCATTCACTTTTTTAATTAGAAATATTGAACCGTACATGGCTAAAATATAACATCAACTCTCATTTACAGCATAAGTACAAAAAATAAAGGCTAATAATTTTCAAGTTATTATCCTATTTTAACATGTTTTTTTAATGCTTTTTAGTATGAAGGGGGTATGGCAAAGGATGGCAGGACACCTTCTGTCTGGGATACATTCACACACCAAGGTATAATTTGGCATTTTGTATTTAATTTTCCATTATTTCTATCTTGGTGTTTTAGTGATAAAATTAGTGAATGGCAAAAAAATTGTTACAGGAAGAATGATCGATAATAGCACAGGCGATCTGATGGATACCACAAGTACAAGGTTGTCAACTTTGAAAAGAAAAGAACTTTGAATTAGATTTTCAGACTCAAATTTTCTCATACTACTTCTGATTGAAACCTGTTATTCTAATGCTTCATAATTTGTAGGAAGATGTGAATTTGATGAGTGACATTGGATTGGAGGCCTACAGATTCTCCATTTCATGGTCAAGGCTAATCCCAAGTAAATATGGTTTCTTACATCACATGAATAAGACCCATGTCTATACGTTAATGTTAATATCATTAGAATTGTTATGTGCAGATGGAAGAGGAGAAATGAATCCAAAAGGGTTGAAATACTACAATGATGTCATTAATGAACTCATCAAACATGGTGATTACAACCTAACCATTTCCCTCCATTTTGTCAAATAGAATTTGCATGATTTTACTACATTATGATAATACTAAAATTTTAGTTAATTTGCAGGAATCCAACCACATGTGATGGTAAATCATCTTGATATTCCTCAAGTGCTAGAAGATGAGTACAAAGGCTGGCTCAGCCCCAAAATAGTGTAACTCCCTGAAACTCTAGTCAGTTCAAGTGATCTACTTTATCGATCAAAACATATTGATTGGACCAGCACCATGAAGAATGTTTAAGCATTCCACTTATAGTTAGAACGCTGAAGTGATGCAGCTTAAAGTTGAGATCATAACAATAAAATCAAAGTGTAATCAAGGGTAACAACATGTCTACTTCTTCATAATCACGAAACGACGTGCAGGGATGACTTCCGAGCCTACGCAGATATATGCTTCAGGGAGTTTGGTGACAGAATTAAGCATTGGACTACGCTCGATGAGCCAAACATAATGGCCATAGCTGCATATGACAATGGAGCTCTGGCACCTGGGAGGTGCTCACCTCCCTTTGGAGTCGGCCGCTGCACTGACGGGGATTCCACAACTGAACCATACATAGTCTTGCACAACCAGATTTTGGCCCATGCAGCAGTGGTTCGGCTCTACAAGACCAAATACCAGGTTCGAGTTTTGAGGGTCCGCTCAGAAGTGAACATTACCAACATTGATGTTGAGTGAAGTGACCCAGAATTTTGTAACTTAAGAATTTTCTATAGAAGTTGGTTATAACACATTTGTTGCTTTCAGGCTATCCAGAAGGGTATCATAGGCTTCAATTTGTACAGCTTCTGGTTTGATCCTCTCACTGATTCAGATGTGGAAGCAACAAAGAGAGCTCTAGAGTTCATGATAGGATGGTAACATCTTCAATGATACAATACAATTTGCCTGTGGTAATTGTTAGTTGACACATTATTGTTCGAGTTTGACTCCACAATCGAACTTTTCTAGCTCTATGGCTAAATGACTTGAACATAAACCCTTTTCCGGATATAAATAAATAAATATAGTCTTCGACCTGTGTTTATCATTTTGAACATGTAGTTTGTTTTCATATTGGTATAAGTTTGTTTAAGTACAAATTCTAAATGAGTTTAGCTTGGTATGACTGCAAATCAAATACGAATTTTTTTCATAAGCTCGAGTGCAGGATGCTGGATCCACTGGTTTATGGAGACTATCCGAAGATCATGAAGGAAGTGGTTGGCTCCAGACTCCCTTCTTTCACTGAACAACAATCCCAACTTGTCAAAGGCTCCTATGATTTTATCAGCCTCAATTACTACGCTACCGTCTTCATCAAAGACATGGGTCAGCTGCCGGAGATTCGTGACTACAATGCTGACATGGGTGTTCTAATGACAGGTAATTTAGTTAAGAGTGTGATTGGTTTCGAAAAAAACTTCAAAAAATTATGGACGTTCATATCTTTAAATAGTTTTTAACTGACCAGTTCACTTGAAAGCTTTGAAAAATTCCAAAACTGGAGTTCCGTAACTTAAATTTGTAGCTACAAGAACCTCTTATCTTTCCACTTTAAAATGAATTTTCTCTTCTTATAAGGCAAAAAAAAAACTTCAACATGAATACATATGTACCGAAATGAATCGAAGTTATAGGAGCAAAATTCTGAACATCTTATGAAAAAAACGAAGATGAAAGATGGAATTTTGGTTGTTATTTTATTTCTCAGAGAAAAGTTATATTATAAATTTGAATTACATGATATATATAAGCATTGGTTTTGGTTGTCGTTGTAGGGGACAAATGCGTCTGTTGGTGAACAGACGCGATTGTTCTTTGTGATTAATGCTGGTGATGATGTTTAGGCGACATTTGGTTCTGATGTCGTTTTGGATTCTTCAACACTCCCCCTCAAGTTGGGTCCGGAAGAGATTGAAGGTGCCCAACTTGTCTATGATTAGGTTGAATTGTTTCTGACTTAGAGCTTTGGTGAAGACATCTGCCAATTGTTCTTTACTGGAGATGTATGAGACATCTATTTCTCCGGCTTGAATCCTTTCTCGGATGAAGTGACAGTCAACTTCAATGTGCTTGGTTCTTTCGTGAAATACGGGATTTGAAGCTATGTGCCGAGCAGCATTGTTGTCGCAGAACATGTTCATGGATGTGGTATGAGTTTGTCCCATATCATGGAGAAGCTACTTTAGCCATATAAGCTCACTAGTTGTTGATGCCATGGCACGATATTCAGCTTCAGCGCTAGATCGGGCAACAACCTTTTGTTTCTTACTTCTCCAAGTTACGAGATTTCCTCCTACGAACGTGCAAAATCCGGTAGTGGACTTTTGATCATAGCTTCCTGCCCAATCTGCATCCGAAAAACCAATGATATTGTTAGAGTTGTTTTTCATCAGTAGTCCTTGTCCTGGGGTCTGTTTTATATATCTTAGAATTCTATCGATGATATCTAAGTGTGGTGTTCGGGGTGCATGCATAAATTGGCTTATTATGCTAACAACAAAAGTGATGTCAGGTCTGGTTACTGTTAGATATATGAGTTTTCCTATAAGTCTTTGAAATTGGTGAATATCTTTGACATGTTCTCCATTAGTAGGACTGATTTTGAGATTTGCCTCAATAGGTGTACTAGCAGGCCTTGCTCCAAGTTTTCCTGTTTCTTTTAATAGATCTAGGGCGTATTTTCTTTGTGATAGGAACAAACCATTTTTTGAATATGCAATCTCTATTCCCAGAAAGTATTTTAGGAAACCAAGGTCTTTTATATCAAATTTTGTTTTTAAGTAATGCTTGACCTGGTTAATTTCATTATTATTATCACCAGTAATGATGATGTCAACTACGTAGACTAAGACTATGGTGACTTCTTTCTTATGATGCCTAGTGAACATAGAAGTGTCAGCGGAAGACTTTAAAAAACCATAAGCAATACGAAAATGACTAAGTTTGGCATACCATGCACGGGGGGACTGTTTCAGACCATAGATGGTTTTGTTGAGTTTGCATACCTGGTTTGGAGTGGAGTTGTACCCTGGTGGAGGAGTCATGTATACTTCTTCTTCAAGAGTCCCTTGGAGAAAAGTATTCCTAACATCCATTTGATAGAGTTTCCAGTTTTTATTAACAGCTATGGATAGGAGAACACGAATAGTGTTCATTTTTGCAACGGGTGCGAAAGTTTCTAGGTAATCGAGACCATAAGTCTGAGTATACCCTTTGGCTACTAAACGAGCCTTATACCTTTCGACGGTTCCGTTGCTGTTATATTTTATTTTGTAAACCCATTTGCATCCAACTGGTTTGGTTCCGTTAGGTTTAGAAATGAGTGTCCAAGTGTTGTTGGTTTCTAAGGCTTTGAGTTCTTCCTCCATGGTATTGCGCCATTTAGGGTCGTAGGTAGCTTCGTGAAAGGTCTTAGGTTCTAGGTTTTCGTTTATTTTGGTTAAATAGGCCCTATAGTTTGGTTGTATTTGTTTCTATGTTAAGTGGGTTTCAATGGGGTAAGTTACTTGTGAGGTAATAAAGTCGTTAAACCTAGTAGGCGGACGACTGGGTCGAGTAGATCTTCTTCTCGGAGGTGTCTCCTGATTGTTTGGAGGTAAAACTTCTTCTTCTCTTTCTTCTTCTCCTTCTTTTTCTTTTTCTTCTCTTCCTCCTCCTTCTGTTTGAGTGTTGATCCCTGGTAGAACGGGTGTGTTGAGAGGTTGGAGTGTGCTTGTATCTTCGGGTCTTCTGAAGTAGGACTCTGTTTCTCTAAAGACTACATCTCGCGAAATATACATTTTACAATTTTCGGGGTCAAAACATTTGTACCTTTTTTTGTGAAAAGAGTAACCAAGAAAAATACACTTTACAGAGTTACTATCAAATTTATCTGTACGTTTCCTGTGAACAAAACAAACACATCCAAAAACTTTGAGATGATCTAAGGTTAATTTCCGACCTAATAGTATCTCTAGTGGTTGTTTATTTTGAAGGATAGGACTAGGGAGCCGATTTATGAGATAAGCAGCAGTTAAGACTGCATCAGACCAAAAATGTTTGGGGACATTATTTTGAAAGAGTAAGGATCTGGTTATATTTAAGAGATGCCGATTTTTTCGCTCAGATACTCCATTCTGTTCGGGGGTATGAATGCATGTAGTTTGATGTAATATTCCACGTGTTTTCAAAAAAAATTGAAAGTTGAGACTGGTATATTCAGTCCCGTTGTCTGTTCTTAATGTTTTAATTTTAAAATCATACATGTTTTCAATAAATGTTACAAATTCGCAAAAAATTGGAAAACATCTGATTTGTTTTTAAGAAGATAAATCCAAGTAGTTCGTGAGAAATCGTCAATGAATAGCACAAAATATTTGAAACCGTTATAAGATTCGACTGGGGCAGGTCCCCAGATATCGGAGTGAACTAATTCAAACGGAAAACTTGATTTTGTTTTAGATTTTAAAAAAGGAAGTCTTGTTTGTTTAGAAAATTGACAAACATCACATGCATAGGTAGATGAAATAAAAGGAAATAAAGTTTTCAAAACGGGATGGGATGGATGTCCCATTCGTTTGTGTCAGAGAACATGATTAGGCACACTAGTGGTATGAAAGGCCTTATGCTGAGTATCTAAAACATAGAGCCCGTTGATGTTAACTCCTCTACCAATCGTCTTCCCTGTAATTCGATCCTGAAAGTAAACATCATTAGGGGTGAATATAACATTGCAATTCAAATTTTTCGTAATTTTTGCGACAGAGAGGAGATTAGAGGTAAAGGCTGATACATATAGGACATCTTTGTTTATTTTATTCAATATGGTGATTTCTCCTGTACCTTTTATTTCTACTTGATTATTATTGGCGACAATCACATATTTGTTAGGTATATTTACTTTTTCTTTGATGCGGTTAAGTAAACTAAGATTTACAGTCATGTGATCTGTGGCACCTGAGTCAATTATCCATTGAGTATTATGTCTTATATTTCCTAAGATTTTATTTGGTTTATTTGTAGAGAAATTTTTGGGCCAAGTTTTTATACCTGCACAATTACCTGATCCTTGAGGGTTGGTTTGCAAATAGTTGCTTAAGTGGGCCAGCAGTTGGTCCAGCGGAATCGGGTTCATGTCCGGTGGGAGTTTGAAATGCGGTTCCGGGTCGGGTGGATTCTTCGGATCGGGTCTGGAGAAACCCGGATCCGTCTGTGTCGCGAGAGGTTATAAAACCTCGAGGATCCGTTTCGTCTGCCCATTTCCGCCTTTCTTCCTCCATGCTAGGGTTAGCCACCGCGCCATTTCCTGTTGGTCCGAGGCCGTTGTTTTTCTTTTTGTTGTTCCAATGATCTCCTCCTCCTTCCCTCGTTGGTCGGAGATGCGGATGTAGGAACCAGCAGAAGTTCCTATTGTGTCCCGGTTTTTTGCAGTTGTCGCATGTCTCTTGTGGTATGTTTCCGTATTTTTTATTTTTTTTTTGCGATTTTCCGGCGAAGAATGCATGAGTTTCTGATGTCCGTTCGCTGTTCTGAGCGGTGCTCCGACGGGAATCCTCCCGTTGGATCATCGCGATGATGGTCGCGAGGTCTGGAAGGTCCGGTGTCATGAGGACTTGGCTTCAGATGGCTTCGTAGCTACCGTCGAGTCCGATGAGGAACTGGTAGATGTGGTCCCTTTCTTTTCGCTCAAGCAAGATCCCCGGGTCGGTGGTCGCCGGCTCGTAGATAGCGAGCTCGTCCCAACCGCGCTGAAGCGTTCTGAGGTATTCTGTGATGGTTTGTCCGTGTTATTTTGTCTGCGATAAATCTTGTTTTAGTTTAAAAACATGAGCAAAATTTTGGGCTTTACCGTATATGTTCTGGACCGCGTCCCAAAGTTCTTTTGCCGAGTTCTTGTAGAGGAATATGGACCCGATTTTTGGTTGCATGGAGTTGATGACTCACGACATTACGAGGTGGTCCATCGCTTGCCACTCTTCTTGTTTTGTCTCGGTTTCTTCTCCTTCGGATTTTTTTGATGCTCCGGTGATGTGGTCGAGTTTTCCTTTCCCACTGAGGGCCAGTGTGATCGCCCGCGCCCATGACAGATAATTCTGTCCATTGAGCAACTGCGACACCAGTCTGGGGGCGTTTACTTCTGGATCCGTTATCACTTAACTTTCTCTTGGGTTTGGATGTAGGTTTCTTCCAGCTTCAACCCCCTTGAGAGGCAAAGGTGGTGTTTTTCGGGGGTTTTTTGGTGGATGTTTCTGAGGGGATCCAGTGATGAGTTCAGAGAACTCTGAGGATCGCCGATGATAGGAAAAATGAGGATCTTAGCTCTGATACCATGAAGAAAACGAAGATGAAAGATGAAATTTTGGTTGTTATTTTATTTCTCAGAGAAAAGTTATATTATAAATTTGAATTGCATGATATATATAAGCATTGGTTGTCGTTGTAGGTGACAGATGCGTCTGTTGGTGAACAGACGTGATTGTTCTTTGTGATTAATGCTGGTGATGATGTTTAGGCGACGTTTGGTTCTGATGTCGTTTTGGATTCTTCAACATCTTACAACTTCATGCAAACTAATCACATCCATCCTAAATGGTAATATTAATTATTAATTATTAATTTTAACTTTGATTTGTTGATTGCAATGCAGGATTCAGGAATGAAACACCTATAGGAAAGGTATGGACTTGAACATTGTGAAAAAAAAATCAGTTTCGTGTTTAAGCTCAATGTTTGAAGTTTGAACCAATAATTTGGATTGTTATGAATGTGTTCTTATGGGCAGTTTGAGCCACACCCCGCACCAGTGCATCCAATAGGGTTGGAAAGAATTATCAGATACATCACAAATAACTACAACAAGCCTCCCATCTACATCCAAGAAAGTGGTAAATACATAAGAATTATCTGCCCTTTATGTTTTTTAATGTTTAATATGCAATACAGAATTTGTTTTGCTCTTGGGTTTTTACCTCCTAAAAGCTTGTATCAGTTCAAGTTTGTCATAATTCTCCCGACTTCAACAGATTAAACCATTTGTCAAAATAAATCACCATACATCTGATTCTACACCAATGAGGACCACCTAGGAGGGATAAGTTTAAGAAGTTTTTATATGTAAAATTATTGAAAATATCAAAAAATAGACAAATTGGGACATGTCGTCCAATTTCAAAAAAAGAAAAAGAAAAATAGATAATACCGAAAATATTCATAAATACACGGTTTGAAGGGTTTTTATTTTTGTTTTTTGCAGAATTACCTTTATTTTCTCGTTTCAAGGAAACCATGTGGTCAAATTGCTTTTATTGTGTGAAAATGAGTGGAATAAAGAGAACATAAACAAAAAAGAAAATGACTGTTTATGCCCATTGGCTTCAAACTCATGGAATATTCTTATTAGTCAATGTCCATTGGCTTCACATAACAGTCTACAAGTTTCTAACTAGAGATCTTAACAAGCAGCAATGTAAAAATAGTACAGTTGACATAGCCTGTATGACATTTTACATCCCATGCATGTGGATTTTTTAATCTATAATTTTTACCAATTTTGAAATGGTCTTAACCTCACAAGCGTAAACACTAATTTAAATCAATTTCCAAATGACAGGTTATGCAACATCACCTGAGAGTGGCCTCAACGACACAATTAGGAAAAATGCCATCATTGTTTACATTGGGGCTCTACTCCCTGCAATGAGGTACATTATCAAATCATAGTTAATTAAAATCCAGAATCAAGATAACTAAACATACAGTAATTTTTATTTTTGCTTTTGCTTGATTATTTTTGTGTAGGAGTGGAGCCAATGTTAAGGGCTACTTTGTGTGGTCCTTTTTAGACGTGTTTGAGTTCATATCAGGTTATCAGCAAAGATACGGGCTATATTATGTCGATTTAGATGACGACAAGAGAGGAAGAAAGGCGAAGGACTCAGCATTGTGGTACAAAAAATTTCTAACAAAGAAAAACGATATAGAGATGAAGGGTGAAGGACAGCAAGAAGAATTACACAATGCAAAGTAGTATACATGTTTGAATACAGGAAGGAAAAAGAACACGAGCGACATAATGTTTGGCATTGTGTTTGGTTAATTATAGACCTCTACTATATAAATAATGCGGGTGTATTTTATCTATAATGTACTTAATTAAAATCAAGAGGAATTGGAAGTTGATTGTGGTACCTAACAATGATGTGGAAGACATATTTTGAAAGGGTTGATCAAAGAAGAATATGAAATCAAAATTAACGAAAAATTCAGCATAATTTCATCAGTCGTTCAGGAAAAGAGAGAGCATAGATGCAAGTAATCACTGCGCCCACTCGTCGCACTTTTTCACTGATATGACTACAAATGCAAGCCTGTACATCAATAAATGGAATTAACTATACAAGATTGAACTAGGACTCCAAGAAGGAACGCTAAATGACTACCAAAATTGCGTCCTTCCGGAAAACGGAAGCTTAAGTCCTCCCTACTTCAGCTCTGGTACTTCGGCACTACATCGACGATGAATTTATAACGTCTTGCTTCTGCTAAAAAATAAGAGGGTGATAGTATGAAAGAACGTTGCTTCTTCAACTCCGGAAGGTTGAGGGTCCGACGCGGAGATTTCTAAAGCTAACGGGACTTCAACCGAACTAATGCTTTACAAGGAACCAAATCAGAATCGCCATAACGATTCTTCGAGGCTGCGGGGATATGTAAATGGTACATATGTTATAAAAGAATGCAACTGTTGTGACTGTAAGCCACCTCCATCAATGTAATGATGAGATATTAGTGGTCTATCAGTTCTGAAGTTCCATCTGCAAGAAAAAAGTTGGGCATGATTGCATAGATACAGATAAAATACGAGGCTTCGTCATTACTCTTAAACGTAGTATACAATGCATTAAGAATATGATGATACTGATTTTATTTTATGTAGATATTATGTTGTATCCTGGAATGAAAATGGTAAGTATCAAATATATATACAACACTTCAAAAGTAAACTTAAATGAAAGAACAAATGGTAATATGATAAATTTTCACTGAACTCTATCCATAAGTACTTACAGGTAATAAATGATACAATTTATGTTTGTCATATTGATTTTTACAATTTTCTTTTGGAGATTCATAGGTATCCTAGACTTTTGTCTAAGTGAAGTATTGGATACTATCTGAACATTGAGCATTAATGGTGTCCCATACGGATCCGTCAAGGGTTCAAAAGTCTACTTCAGGGGTCCAGAGGTGTTTGTGCTACAAAGCAAATGGGATAACTGTTAGTAAAGATATCAAAGAGGGTAATAACATACATGCCGTGGAGAATTGCATATCCATTTGGATCCAAGAAAGCTCCTTCTATTTGTACATGTTGAGATAGCAACACCAACCCAAGCCCAACAAAGAATTATCATCTAAGCTAATTACATGACCCAGTTTCTTAATTAGGCCTAATTCTAGAGATCTTGTACTCTAAAATTTTATTCCTCGCGATTAGAAAAAGAGTCTTGTAGTTGAGTGCTAGGAAGTGAGTCTTCTTTTCGATAGCGTATGTGTAAACTTGTAGTAAAGAGTGTGTGAGTCTTTAGTAATGATGTGCTAGTATGAGTTGTATTGTTGTAGCATTAGTTAAGCGATACGAGTCTCATATTTTTTTCCTCGTTACTCTTCTATTAAACAGTATGTTATCTATAAACCATGAAAAGGAGGAGGGCTGCGATAGAGGTTGTTAGTCGACATAAACCCCAATTACTCCAATTGAAATAAAACTCTTAACAGTTGTGTTGGGGCAGCATATTCTTGTTGAGTTCCTATTTTAGTCTATCTTACTTTTGGGATTAAAGACTTCGTTGTTGTCGTTGGTTTCGATCCACGAACAAAACACACTAGCTTACTATTATTTGTTCTGCAAATGCAAATTAATGTTGTGTCCACAAATTGAATGTTCAAAAATTAGACAAGCAAATATGAGCTACTTCAAACACCTGAATATAAGTGGTCTCAGCAATTAAGCATTTACAGAATTTCGAAAAATAATATGAAGTATATGGCCTAAGGTTGTACCTGTGCACTCTTGCTAAAATATCCCAGGTTATAGATGAATATATAGTTCTTCCTGACCAAAAATGTAAGTAGGCCTGGACAAAGACAATAACACTGATGACTTACGAGATATTTATTTTTAATGTTGTAAGTCAATACGACTTTGATAACACAAATTAGAGATCAGAGGTAGAAATTATACTGCATTTCTAACCAATAAAGTTGTTTTAAGTAAAGAAAAACGAAAAAACCCTTTAAGAAGTCAAATAAAAAACAATACAATGTACTAGTTTATAAAAATAATATTTACGTTATTAAAGTATTAGCTAAAAAAAATACCCTTAAAAATTGACTTGCATATGTTTCTTCAACATGTGTCCGCTCATCGAGTTCAAATTGTTGATTATTTTTTGAACCATTACCAAATTTCCAATTGCCCTTTTCAGTCTTTCGACAATAGGGACATTGCATTGATCCTTTAACATTGAATGCTGACCCAATGCAATCTAAAAAAAATTATAAAAACATATTAGAATAAAAAAGATATGAAAAAAAACTAAGTGATTCAACTAAACATCATATAAAAAATGTCATACCTAAAGTCATAAACCTACCAATTATTTTCTTAACAATAATTCAGAATTTTTTTGTTGCTTAGATTGTAAAACATATTATTATTTTAGCATAAAAAATCACTTCATACTAATATATATAGCATGAACTATAAAACCCGACTCAAAATCATTTTCATATTTTGAACCATAAGATTCACCTAATCAGCACCAGAAACTTCTAAAAAAAGTGTATCTGTGAAACCCTAAATATAAATTCAATCCATCCTAAAATAAAAACTTCCTCTCCAACTCAACTCTTTCACTCAACACATCTCCATCGAGAGGCAACAACAAATCTAATTTTTACTACAAAAAACCCCACAAATCTAAGGGTCCGTACGTTTGGCAATAGCTTTCTAGTTGAAATTTTTGAGGAAAAAAAATCTAATTTTTCTATAAATCTCCAAAAAGCAGATTTTGTAGAAAAAGCAGATTATCGTTATTTTGTTTGGCGATTTTAGATTGCTTTTTCAACATTACTAAAATATCACAAACTTTAGCACTTTATCACGATACCAATGTTTATAAGTTATAACGGCAACAAAAAAACTAACAAATCGCAACGAACCTAAATGAAACTGATGACCGCACCTCAACTTGACGAGGGAACGATTCTCCTTGTCCGTCACTGTCTCTAAGCATATCGAACACATCAAGTCTTCTTCTCTGTCTTCGACAATCAAGTCACCGTCAGAATCCCAACTCGTGGGTCTGAAAGGTGTGACCGTCGTCGTGTTCGTGTCATCTAATCGTAATCTTATTTTTCTATCTTCTTCGACCTTCACGTCATCACCAGAAACCCGTCTATCGGATCTGAGAGGAGTACGCTCAGCCACCATCGTGCCAAATCCAATACGAATAGAAGATTAAGATAACCGAATGATGTATTAATAGGTTATTCATTATTGGTTAAGAGTGCGTTTAATCATGCTAGTGCAACGCGAATGGAGGAATTCTACAAATTCCGGAGGTCGTGGCTGATATTTTTCTGGAGTTTTTGAAATAAATTCCATGCCTACTGTGGCCCTATTCTCTTGCGACGGTTGGTTTTGTAGCCATTTTGCAAAATGACCCACAAGAACTTGCTTTTGCTTTGTAAGGTGAATTGTTATTCACTGTATATGTTTTACTCCAACCCAAAAAATTTAATTTGTTTATGTCACGTACATGATCGGTATAAATCGCCAAACACAATTTATTCCAAGTGTACCCTAAGAGGCTAAGACTGTTGTCACACTCCTCACTTGCTTTATTACTCAAAAACACAGATGGTAATTTTTTAAAGTTCATGGTAGACAATTGAAATCAAAATATAGTTCAACATAATAAATGTAATTTGTAGTCCTTCAAAGAGTGGTAATTTCATTGTCCTTTAAAATAATTTCATTGATAATTTACGCAGATATTCAAAACATTGATCCTTACAAAAGGGGAGGGTCGATTTTGAGATGGAAAATCGGGTAATTATCCTATTTCAAAACATTATACAATGATAATATCGGTTTCCTTCGAAAAAATGTTATTAATTTTTTTTGTAAAATACTGGTCAATTATATTAACTATAAAAATTAACGGTTCATATTATTTATAATATTGTTGCTCACTAATCTATGTTTTCAATTGAAAATTATTCATTAAGAAATAGATTCTCATGCATATAATTTACATGAAAACCTACTAAATGAAGAATGAAAAGAGTCCACGGACGCGAACCGAAACTCCGTGTTACTATCCATGTCATTATTTGTGTTTTTTATTTTATTATTTAAAGATACAATTTCCGATAAAGTAAGTGACAGTTGTTTTCCCATTAGTAGACGTTTTAAATGCAAAGAAAAGACACACGTCTGTCCTGAGCCAGAACACACTAGTCCCACCCCCGGGATGCACCATGCACCAGTCCCGTCGGGACACACCATGCATCAACCCCCCGCCAGGAAGCACCAGTTCCGCCTCGGGACACACCAGTCCCACGCTAGGACGCACCAGTCTTGCCTCGGGACGCCTAGATTATCACCCCATAATTTTTGGATAAAAGGCTCCACGTTTGCAACAGCGGGAATGAATCACATTCCTCCACATTAGGAACGTCCTAAATGATGTGTTAACAGGAGTTCATAAATCATTTTTCTAATGAAAATGACGAAAGGTGGTGTGGAAGGTGTAGGATCATATGTATGGCTTAGTCCTAATCACTTTTAAGCTAATTACCTACTTGTTTAAGCAATCAAAGAATGCACAGCGGAATTCAAACAAATAAACAAACAAGCAAAGCAAATATGCAAACCAACAAGAAGGCACCAGATTTTTATAGAGGTTAGGTCTCCTGCCTACTTTCTCTCTTGCAAGCTCTACTCGAGCTCCTTCGAGCTCCGCCTACGTCTTCACTATCAATCTCGTTCCGGGTCGAGATTAAGTCTTTACACCACAAACTTCCGCGAACAACCATCGCTAGCTTGATTTTCTTACTCTCACAACCCGAGAGGGATACTTCAGGCTTTTACCGAAGTCTTTGCTTCTTTACAAACAAAGTTTGAGTAAGTCGCTCACTCTCTAATTTGAGCACACTTAGAGTATGATAGGAATTGATCTAAGATGTGCAGGTTTAGCTTGGAGAGTAGAATTTGGGGAATGAGAGACTTGGAGTTTTCTCTTAAGTGTATATGACAATAAGAATTGGAAGAGTTGTGTAATTGTGTCATAGGAACACCTATTTATAAGCTCCTAAGGTGTTATAGCCGTTGGGGTTAAGTTGGGTAAAGTTCGAGTGAGATACACAAAATAGAAACCTGCAGAACCCAAATCAGAACAATTCGGTCGATCGAATCGGACAGAACGGTCGACCGGTTGGCAATTTTGAACAATGTTTGGTCGACCAATAAGGGAACTGTCGAACGAAATAAGTTATAGCTTAGGTACACTTAAGTTAACGGTCGAACACCGAGTAGGGTTCGGTCGACCGTAAACTTCCAGACTCTACGGGGTTGACAAAAATGATGGTATTTGGTCGACCGAAACAAGGTCCACGACCGATCGGAAACTTCCAGGCAGTTTGGGCTTGTCGAGACATTTATGTTTGGTAGATCGAAACAGGTCCACGGTTGACCGATAAGTAATTGTATTTTGGGATATGGGTGAATAATTAGAATGCGACTGTTGGTATAATACGACAAGTCTAACAGTCAGAAAAATAAGTTTACACAGTTGACCGAAAAGGTCGGAACGGTCGACCGATCGGGCGGTAGAAAACACTATTTATTTAAAGTAACAAACGGTCGACCGAATCGGTTCTGGCAGTTTAATATTGGTTTAAGTATTTTTCGGTTCTAATTTGGGTGATCTATTGAAGTCCAATTGATGTGAAATTTTGTATGTGACTTCTATAAGGAACCTAGTATGTAATAGCTCAAGTATTCTCAATTACACATAGTTCCTAAGACTCAAAATAAATCAAGATTACATGTCTTCAAATGAATTTTATTATATGTCTTGAATTGATTTAATTTCTTCATTGAGTCTTAATCACCTGCAGAGGTTAGCACAACGACCCACAAGAACTTGCTTTTGCTTTGTAAGGTGAATTGTTATTCTCTATATATGTTTTACTCCAACCCAAAAAATTAAATTTGTTTATGTCACGTACATGATCGGTATAAATCGCCAAACACAATTTATTCCAAGTGTACCCTAAGAGGCTAAGACTGTTGTCACACTCCTCACTTGCTTTATTACTCAAAAACACAGATGGTAATTTTTTAAAGTTCATGGTAGACAATTGAAATCAAAATATAGTTCAACATAATAAATGTAATTTGTAGTCCTTCAAAGAGTGGTAATTTCATTGTCCTTTAAAATAATTTCATTGATAATTTACGCAGATATTCAAAACATTGATCCTTACAAAAGGGGAGGGTCGATTTTGAGATGGAAAATCGGGTAATTATCCTATTTTCCTTCGAAGGAACATTATACAATGATAATATCGGTTTCCTTCAAAAAAATGTTATTAATATTTTTTTGTAAAATACTAGTCAATTATATTTAGGGTTGTAAATGGACGGTTCGTAAGCGATTATAAGGCTTACCCATGACCCTCACCGCCTAATTAAACGGTTCACGGTTCGGTTTGAAACCCGTTTATTTTTACCTAACCTACCCATTTAATTTAAATAAACGGTTTTGGGTAGTTAAATGGTTAAAACTTAATGGATACTAAAATTAATATAAAAATTGGGTAAATTGTTAAATGGATAAAAACTTATCAAACTTGTTAAAAACATCATAACATCCATAATTTTATAATCAAAACCTCCAAAAAATCATAATCTAAACATCCACAAATTCATATAAAACAACATCAAACATCCACACATAATGACAATAATAATACAAACAATTATATGTATATAGTATATATAACAAAATATTATATATATTCATTATGTTTTGCGGTTAAACGGTTAAATAGACGGATTAAATCCTGCAACTTTATCCACTCATTTATTAAACAGTTATGATTTTCACAACCCTTATCCGCCTATTTATTAAACGGTTATGATTTTTACAACCCGTGACCCTACCTGTCGGCTCGGTTATGACGGTTAAACGGTCGTTTCTAGACCCATTTACAACCCTAATTATATTAACTATAAAAATTAACGGTTTATATTATTTATAATATTGTTTCTCACTAATTTATGTTTTCAATTGAAAATTATTCATTAAGAAATTGATTCTCACGCATATAATTTACATGAAAACCTACTAAAAGCGATGAAGAATAGGAATAAGATGACATTAATGAAAAGAGTCCAGCGAACGCAGTGCTTCCGAAATTCCATGTTACTATCCATATCATTATTTGTGTTTTTTATTTTATTATTTAAAGACGATAAAGTAAAAGACAGTTGTTTTCCCATTAGAAGACACTTTAGATGCAAAGAAGAGACATCTGTCCCGAACCGGAACACACCAATCCCCAGTCCCGCCCCGGGACGCACCATGCACCAGTCCCGTTGGGACGCACCATGCATCAACCCCTCGCCAGGAAGCACCAATTTCGTCTCGGGACACACCAAGCCAGCGCTATGACGCACCAATCTCGCCCCAGGACGCCTAGATTATCACCCCATAAATTTTGGATAAAAGGCTCTACGTTTGCAACAGCGGGAATGAATCACATTCCTCTACATTAGGAACATCCTAAATGATGTGTTAACAGGAGTTCATAAATCATTTTTCTAATGAAAATGACGAAAGGTGGTGTGGAAGGAAGAACGAAAGGTGCATCGAGAATGCCACACCAATCGAGTGCGGTATTATTTTTTATTTCACACCGACTTAATTTTCTTTTTTCAAGTTAAAAACAAATACAATCTATCATCATATATAATTACTAAAATCACGAGGACAAAATGTAATACTAGGCTAGACAACGACTTTTGAGTATTAGGAAATAGATTAATGAAAATCTAGACCACTTTCATTCATAATTCCCTCTGAAGTTTGCTCATTAGGGCACCCTCAATGGGGTGCCCAAGAAAATGCCACCTATGGGCGACATTTTCTGCCACCCCTTAATGGGGTGGCAGGACCCGACGTTGGAGCGCCTGATCACACGACCAAGCGTTCCAATGCCTGGTCATGGGGGGTTGGTGGATGCCACTTGGCCCATTGGTCCTTTTTTGTTTTGTAGATTAATTAGTTTATTTAGTTTGAAATTAGTTTAACATTAGTTTATTAATTAAATAAATTAGTTTAATTTGTAAATTAATTATTTTACAAAAAGTTATTGTAAATACAATAAGTTAATTAATTAGTATTGTTGAAAATTGTAAATGAAAGAAAAAAATTAAGTGGAAGAAAGATGGTGCTGATTTGACAAATTGACATTTATTGGTGGATTGTGATTGAGAGTAGAAAGTTGTTAAGAGAAGAAAAAAAGTTGTGGAAAAAAAGAGTGTTGATTTGATAAATTGACATTTATGAAAATGTCAAGGCTAAAGATGACATTATGAGTAACATAGTATGTTGATTGCCAACTATCAATGATGTCGTCACCATATATTAGTACCAAAATCTCTATGAATTCAATATGTTAATAATGCCTAGAAAAAAATAATGTCAAAATAAGGTTGAAGATGCAAAAAACAATAAAAGCAAGTTAATTGTGTTAAAATGATTAAAATTTAAAACTTTTTTGTGTTAACAATTTAGTTGCAATACAACTTATAACCAGGTTAACATTTAAAACAAAAGTCACCTTGACTAAAAATTAAGGAAACCATGTACTTGGAGTCACGTCGATGTTATTGTATATCGTGTCATAGAGTTAGTTTTATTAATATTTCGAAAAATAACACATTTTTTATATAAAAATATGGGTAAAGGGTTAGAAAACTGATAGTTTAAGGAGGTTAGTGTCATGTTTTAAAGTTTAAGTGAGTTAAAAGTGAATTGGACTCATAATTAGGTGGGAGTTATTTGTAATTTACCCTTAAAATTAAAAATATTGTTGCATCCAACCAAAGAAAGAGGCGTGTTCCAATGGAACTTCACCAAATCATGATTCTCCAGCTACCTCTTTTTTTTCCAAGAGACGAAGAAGAAGAATAAAGATGGACACCACTACTGGTTATGTTCTGGATAACAATTATTATACATATACAATAATGTGAATGATTTGGCACTTTTCTTTGTTTGGAGATCCAGAAGAGAAGAGAAGAGAAGAGAAGAGAAGAGAAAGAGAGATGGAATTTGGTAAGGCTTCAGAAGAGAAGTTGATAATTGATGCTGATCCCGGAATAGGTACCTTAATTACCTCCTCTTTACATTACATGTCCAAACATGTTATCTTCTGAGATCTCTCTTGATGTTGTGAAAATTAATTAACATCTTCAACTCGATACATATATAAAACCAATCGTTTATCAATGTTTGTGTTTAGATGACAGCATGAGCATATTGATGGCATTCCAGTCAACCCTCCTCGACGTCGTTGGCCTCACTACCATCTTTGGCAACGTCCAAACTCCACTTGCCACTCGCAACGCTTTGCTCTTGGTAATTTCCAAGTCTTTTAAGCTAACAAAATTGAAGAAAAAAGAAAAGAAAATTCAATTTTTTGGCCCATTTTACTAACTAACCAACTAACTTAACTAACTCCCGTTAGTGATTTCGTAAAAGGACAGTGCGAGATTGCTGGACGGCTCGATGTTCCGGTTGCCGAGGGAGCCCACCAACCCCTCAATGTATGTATTGTATCCTTTTCTTGTAACACTTACTGTATCCTATATTAACACTTAACATATTTTGAATCAATAAGGAAGGAAAGCCGCAGGTTATGGATTTTATTCATGGTTCAGATGGACTTGGGAACGTGTCGTTACCGTCTCCAAAGGGAAACAAAATCGACAAGAGTGCTGCAGAATTTCTGGTAGAGAAGGTCTCTGAATTCCCTGGACATGTCACTGTTGTTGCATTGGGCCCTCTTACTAACATAGCTTTGGTGAGCACCACATACATTATTCATGTTACTTTTCTCATTAGACCCTCTTCATATTATTATTTTTCTTTCTGATTTGTGTTGCTCCCTCTTATATATGTACTGACTAGCTTATGTATATCTTGCAGGCTATTAAGAGAGACTCGTCTTTCCCATCGAAGGTGAAAAGAATTGTTGTAGTTGGAGGAGCTTTTTTTGCTTCAGGAAATGCAAACCCTGCAGCTGAAGCAAATGTAAATACAGATGCATCTACCCTCTCCTTGAATTGACATCTTTTGATAAATATAATCTTCAAGGAGCGATAGCTCTTGACAATAACAGGATGCTATGAATTTCAAGTATCGGTATTTCGTATAGACTTCAACAGAGATTGATCAATGCAGGTATATGGGGACCCTGAAGCAGCCGATTTTGTGTTTACTTCTGGTGCTAATATCACTGTTATTGGGACAAACATCACCAGTCAACTCAAGCTAACAGGTTTAACCATCCCACTACATTCATTTCATAAATCAACCTCTTACAAATATTGCTTTATTTTCAGATGCAGAATTTGATGAACTGAGACTCTCAAAAGGGAGACATGCAAAATTCATATGTGATATTTGCAAATTTTACATAGATTGGCATGCTGAATCTGATGGTTTCAGAGGTATTATTTCTCAATATTATGTGTTAGCGTCATTCTAGGAATGGTGACTAAATTCTTAGTCAATTGCAATTTATTATTGCCGATTCTCTAACGGCTTAGTTCTTGTAAAATTTGAATTGTTTTAGATTTCACATGGGTGAAAACTTCTTGGTTGTGCACAACTTGTTGCGTGGATGGAAACACAATTTATGGATTGATTAGGATAGAGTTTACAATGCTAAAGTCTAATTTCTCTAATACAGTCTTTGGAAATTCTCATTTGAGCTATATGGTTCAGGGATATATCTTCATGAGCCTGTATGGTTGCCGATTCTTTTCCGTCCCGATCTCTTCTCTTTCAGGAAGGGCGTAGTGAGGGTGGAGACGCAGGGCATCTGTGTCGGTCACACGCTAATGGACCAGGGTTTGAAAGAGTAAGAAATGTTACATTAATTATGAAAATATCTTGTGTATTTTTTTTCTTTTAACTTCCAACTACTTACAAATTCCAAGCAGTTGGAGTTCAAGTAATCCCTGGACAGATCGTCCACCAATATCAGTTGCATGGACAGTAGACGCTCCTGGAGTAGTCACATTCATCAAGGAACTGCTCATGAAAGCTTAGTTGCTGCAAATTTGGCCTTAAAGATAGAAAGTTGAAGATTACTTCCAAATACTATTGGAGATTGTGTCGGTACAATTACAAATATGATGATGTAATACAGTGGATTACAAATGTCGAATAAATAAATCAGCAGAATCCAGATTTAGCCAACGTTCTAATTCATGTTTAGAAAAACAAACAAAGAATAATGGTCAGATAAAAGATGTGTATCTTTTGTATTTTTCTGGGTGGATTGCAAGACATTTTATAGTAGTCTATAATCCAAAAATAAGATTCATTAACCCCTACTAACATGGGCCCATGACCACCATGTGTGCAAGTGTACATGGGTCTAACTACCCCTCTACTCATTTCACTCTTTTTATTTCTTAACATTGGATTTTTTCAATTAAATTGTTCATTGACCTAACTCAAACTTAATAATCCAACAGATTGTACGTTAGATGGAGCAACACAGCTCTGAAAATGTCAGCATTGGTTTTATTTTCGGTGGTTCAAAGCCGCAATTGGACGGTTCCGTTCAGCAAGAACTTGTGTTATTTAAGACTTTTTTATGAACTTATATATCATTCTTCTTGCTATCCATTTCATAGCAAGTTGTTGTAGTCATAGTGTTGTGTATGAAATTAACTGGTGCATTGTTGTTATACCCAAATTCCATCACAACAAAACAGTTTTCACACGAATGTATGCAAAGATTGGGATGGATTGAAATGGCTGGTGTTGTTGCATATCAGAATTCAAATTAGTTTTCCCTTGACTGACATGGTCTTTGCAGTGTAAGCTAACAATTGCTGGAATTACATCAGTGCAGGTTGGAGTATATCTACATATATAATAGAGGGAGGATATGTATATTTTTTGTGATCCACACTGAAATGCATAATTAGTGGTGCCTATTCCTGCAATGAGTTATCTTCATTACAAAATTAACATACTTAGCTAAAACCTTAATCATGATACCTAAACTATACACCCTAAAACTCAACCTTAAACCCTAAATTCTTAAACCATAGACCTTATGGTTGGCCACCTTTTCTTTATCAAGTACAATCGGATTCAACAACAAAACTAGCTACAAGCCTATACTATAAACCTTTTTGTTGTTGTTGCTAATCTTTTTGTTAGCGTTATTAACATTTTTTAATCAATTGAAATTGAATCCAACAACAAAATTATATGTCCTTCAAAATCATAATTCATATAATGCAACCATTTTTGTTGTTGTTACCACCTTTTTGTTAGTGTATGAACCCTTTTAATTTAGGTAGTGAATCGGGATTAAAGCTAAATCATAAACCTTTTTCATGGTAGGTCACCTTTTCTCAATCAGATTATTCGACAAATTACGTATCCTTACAAACTTAGTATCTGTACTTTATTTCTTTTTAACATTTTTGTTAGTGTTATTCACCTTTTTATTAATCAATTAAAAATTAGATTATATAACAAAAATACCTATCCTCAGACATCTTAATTCATACATTATAACTTGTTTTGTTTTTGTTGCTCACCTTTTCGTCAATAAGGTTCACGTTTTTAATTTTGTATCGTCATTTCAGGTCAACAACACACGAAAATGAAAAAGTGGTTCAACTTAATTAAATCCGACTGGAATACATAGATCACGGATCCTAAACTGATAGGCTCCAAGACGATCCCAAATATGTGCTTAGGAGGGTATACTTGAAAACTAAAAAAAATGATGAGATTCCAACGGGTGGCCGAGAAGGAATCATCGTTCCGTTTTACGAGCGAATTGAGATTCCAATATAATTATACAATCAGAACGAAGTTTTCATTCTGTACATGTCAAATCATAAATTAGTAATTACTTCCAATCTCCAAAACAATCTCAATTGTTTCAAATTTACTATTTTTGAAATGAAATATTTACGAAATCCTTGTGGACAGGATCAAACATTATTTCATGATATTTTCATAACATTCATTTCTTAAGATAATTCGCTTGCGGAGGGAATTGAGATTCCAATAGAATTATCACTCATTCCCAAAAATCTAAACCAAACATGGTAATAGACTCAAGGATGGAACGGTGATTTCATTCCTTCACCAATTCGAGCTTTACCGAACATAACCTTTAAAGAAATCATGATTTTTTTTCATTATTTTAACATATATAGGAAAAAAATCATATTAAAGTTGCCAATATCCGTATTCGTATTTTTATTTGTATTCAATCAAAATATGCATTTTCGTATCCACTAAAGTTCAAAATTCCATATCCATATCCGTATCCCTAAAAACTTAAAAACTGAATATTCGTATCATATCCGTCCGGATATAGAAAAATGACATCCTTACAAAACGATACGGACTATCTGCAAATGGTCCATATCTGTTTTGCACCGGTAATGAATAGCATAAAGTGTTGGTCTAGGTTGATTTAGATGGCTGAACATTCATCCTAACAATCCGGATTTCTTAGTACATTAGGCAGTGTTCGAAATAGATAACATGATTTTGTTTTGAGAATGGACTTTTACTGATCATCTCATCAGACAGTAGTATACCCCTAATTCCACCGTACGATCATGTTCATTTAGTTAGTCTAGTTTTTTGTTTCTTTATCCAACAAACTTGACCCAAACAAACCTTAAAGGTTATGAGACTTGGGAGTCTAAAAATATGAGTTTCCACACTTATTTGAGCTAAGATTCCTTGAGCCAAATATTCAAGCTTTCAAGACACATCTTTCTAATTCTCTTTACCACCACTCAAGTCTAACCTCCACCGCAATTGTGAGCATGATTTTTTAGTTAAATCAAGTGTACCAAGTTAGAGTGGTAATCTAAATTTGTGAACTTCACTCAATCATTATCAAAGAGTATACTCGGCTAGTGAAGCTGAACCATATCCCCGGTTTAATTTGGAGATACCTACTCCGATTGCGAGGACCACCATCTACGTTTGGGGAGAACCACCTCCGGTTGGGAGAGTCGAGTTTTTAAGGGTGTGTTTAGTTAACAACTTAAGAATATAAATGAAGAGAAAAGAAAAGAAAATTGAATTTTCTTTTGTCTAGATAACAACTTAAGAAAATAAAATAAAATAAACGAAGAGAAATAATCATATACAAAATGTGCTCTCGACCTTTCTCTCCTAAAATGGAGAGAAAGTTGAATTTTGTTAATTCTTCACAAAATGAAATAACTTGGTTAAAAGAGCATGAATATTTTGGTAATATGATGCA
The DNA here is from genome assembly GCA_963682175.1 of Triglochin maritima. Lineage (NCBI taxonomy): Eukaryota > Viridiplantae > Streptophyta > Magnoliopsida > Alismatales > Juncaginaceae > Triglochin > Triglochin maritima. Next base: position 62,778,840 of record OY821770.1, read on the forward strand.
CATTTTTATTTATTTTTTCTTTTCTAACTTATTTGTATCGAGAAAATAAACAATTTTTTTAATGTTCTATCCATTTTTATCTCTACTTTTCTCTCGTTGTTATCCACGCACACCAAGGATGTTCCGTATTTTAAGAGTCTTTTGGTGTTTTCTTTTGTCGGAAGTTATTTATATGCCTCTAAATTATTGTTAGGTTATTTGTGAGATTTTATTCCTCTTTTTTATACCTTTTGTTGTTGGTTATTTGTGAGATTTTAAATTGTTAGGTTTGGAAGAGGATTAATTTTTTTAAGGTGTAGTACTAATTATGGTATTTGTGTTCGACTTGTAGCGGAAACAGTTTGAATATAGAATTCTAGACCCCTTACGATTTGCAAGCAATGTGAGTTGTTTTTGAGGCATTGGTGGACTAATATTGATTCCAGTTCGGGGGAGGAGTGTGACAAACTGAAAGTCTAAACATTATTCTGGTTATTATCTTATGATGAGTATTGGTTATTTATAAGATATTAAACATTTGGATTTGGAAGTAGACTAGGATGTTCACAGGGGGTAATATAATATAAAAATAGCTATATCGGTTGGATTTGGAAGCTCTTATTTTGTTACCGATATACTATCTACCAGTTTTCTTTCCACTTTTTCGTAGGTATTTTACTATTTTATGTTGAGGTTAGTTCTGGTTGTCAAATTGGAAGTGCTTTGTGCTAGCAGATTATATAAACCTCTGGATTTTCAGGTATGGAAAAATGTTAAAATAAGAACGAATTTTTGATTTTCTATTTTTATATATACAGGAATTCTCTAGTGAACCCCCACAATATCCACCACTCATTCCAAATTGTAATGTAGATTAAGAAAAAAACGGTTATGCTAATGAATGGTGAGATTAACTATAAATAAGATCCAATGGTGAGATTGTAGGATGCTTAAACTAAATTTGATGAGCCCTGGGCTTACTATAGCTTGACCTTTTATATATATATATTTTAAAGTAGTGTTACCATAAAAAGTTAAAAATAAAATAAAATCCGTACTTGAACAGATGTATGCCCCACCTACCAAATTTTCCACACTAAACCGGCATCTAACAACTGTAACTTTCAAATCGAATTTCTTTTGATTTTATCCACTTTATTACCCACCCATTTTAAAAAAACACCTCAAAAGAACCCTACTAAACCAACCTTAATGGAGCTTAGGATCTGGATCTTAAATTTTACCTAGTTAAAATACTTATTTTGAATTTTTAAACATCCTAAATTTTTACACGATGTCATACAAATTATACCCCTCCGGTATGGGTGTAAACGAGTCAAGCAAAATTTCGAAACATAAATATTAATTTACGTTATTATCAAATACAATTTTTTATATAAATGAAACAATAAAAAATTCGAACGAACTATTGAAACAAAATTGAAGAATTTTTGTTTTTCATCAAGATAATTCGTTTTCAAGTTAAACTAGAGTGTAACGTTTTTCAAGTCGAACTAAAATTTCCGGCCCTTAGTCCGGTTATAAAATGTTTAACCGCAATGGGCAGTGTACAAAACTAATTCGAATCCGTAGGTTGGAACGGAAATTACCCACCCGTACAAGTTGTTCCTCCACCCCTAACCCCTTCGGCAGGCGATAACGGTGGGCATGATTCGAAGCGAAGAAACCCAAACCCAAACCCCGATCTGATCCGTCACGACCCAAATCCGCCCCCAAAAATCCGGACAAGTTGGCGCCCCAACGCCGATCCCAGCGCCACATGGGCGGCCACGCCAACCCCGCCGTCGACGTTGGCCCCTCCGCCGACGCCGGCGACGCCGTCACCGCCCGATGGCTCCAGTCCACCGGACTCCAGCACCTCGCCTCCCCCTTCGCCGCCCCCGATCAGCGCCTCCTCCCATCCGTCCTCGTCCAGGTGAGCCTTTCGTTCCGGAGATCCCGTCCTTTTGGATTCCCCCCCTTTTTGGTTGGATCTGTGAAATGTGGATCTGGATTTCTGGATCTCCCGGATCGGAAGGGTTGGATTTGGTTTTGATGGAAATGTGGAAAGGTTTGGTGTTGATTTTAACTGCCGAGAAAACTCGAATGGAGGTGGATAGTTAATGTTGGAGTGACTCGTTTTTTTCTTTTTCAGTCTTTGATTGTGTCGGTTCCGGCGATCTTGGGGATCTGGTGGAGGTGGAAAAGTTTGGGACTTTGATATTAAAAAAATTCTGTTTTGTTGGGGTCATGTCTAACTATGTAGTTATAACCGCTAAGCACTTAAATAAATGGAGAACAAAGGTAGAAAAGTTGAGGACTTTGATGTTGGAAGTCTATGTTTTAGGATTCGTGTCTCACTACTATGTTATGATTAAATCCTTTTTTGTTTTTGATTTCATTGCTATGACAGATCTTGGAGATCGGATTCAGTTCTGCGATCAGGAAGAGGTAGGGATTAGTAACTGTACAGTCGGTAACTGTACAGTCGAGGCAGAACGGTGGAAAATTTAGAGGCTTTGATGTTAAACTTCTGTTTTGTTGGGGTCATGTCTAACTAAGTAGTTATAACTGCTGAGTCAACTCAAATGGAGGGGGAAAGGTGGAAAAGTTAACACTTTGATATTGGATTTCTATGTTGTAGGATTCGTGTACTACATTATGTTTTTGGTTCCATTTTGTAGAAATGTTTTGTAGTCTTCACATGAGATCCTCTTGTGGTCTTCAATCCTTGTATTATTTTAGCAAATTGCGAGACTAGATTGTTGGTTTTATCTTGGCACGGAAGTGTGCAATATAGTGTCATTGTAATTTTTGTTATCTCTACCTCTCTCCCCCAACTAGTTTGGGATCAAAGACTTTGTTGTTGTTGTACCACTGTTTCTATCGAAGCACCTTCTTTACTGTTCCATAAATGAACCTGTTGTCGCTAGTTTGTTCAGCTGTAAGTGTTGTGTAACTTCACATGGAATCCTCTCTTAGTTTGCAAATTTTTTATTATAAATTTGGTAGATTGATGATAGACTAGGTTTTTGTTGAGACTAATAGTGAGCCATTGTAGACCAATGTAAGATGGATACTGCGTAGTCGATATTCCAATGGAGTTATTTTTCTATCTCTACATGCAAAGTGAGTGAAACTACAATTAGGGTATTTGTGTAGTTTCAAGTATGTTCTCTTGCCATTTGAGCTTATTATGCCCTATTTTACTGTGGAAGCGGTGGTTCATCCACTTACATCTTCATCTTGCTAGTCTTTGCATGCAATGCTCTTATCATTATTATTATTTGGGGGGGGGGGGGGGGGGGGGGGAGTCCTGTTTTTGCAAGTAAAATAAAAGGACCCACTCCCTCCCATTTACTGTGACAGATTGTAATTCCTGTTGTCTTAATTATTACCAGGGTTATGGGGCACAATCGGTTGAGGAAAAGCAAAAACTTTTCAAGCTTATGAGAAACTTAAATTTTAATGGCGAGGCTAGCTCAGAACCTTATACACCAACATCTCAGAACTTTGGAGGTTCTTCTTCAGACAGTTTTTTTGCACCTGAATTGAGGGGGGAATTTGGGGCCGGGCTTCTGGATTTACATGCCATGGATGACTCTGAACTACTCTCGGAGGTATTACACTTGGTTCTCAACTTAATATTTCTTTTGGTTGTTGGGCGATTGTCAAGTGAGATATTTTCTGCCCACTCTCTTTATTTTGGAAATTTGTTGTTATATTTACATTCACAGAATTGGATTACACCCTTGGGAGTATTATCCTTCTGTTCTCATTTTTGCTATATTGGTGACCCTGTTATTTTTTTCTATATGGTCGTGGCATTATTTTTGTAGATGTTCTTCTATGTTGTATTCTTGTAAGGTGACGTGCTTTTCTATATATGCAGAACATTACTTCAGAACCATTTGAGGTGTCTCCTTTTATGCCTGGCAATGGATTGGATGAGGATTTTGACACTAATAATCAATGGAATCAAAGAGTTCAATCAGAAGCAACCACCACAATCTCTCCATCTATTGACAAAGAACCCACTACCAAGGAGAGTAACGTTGCTAAGATAAAAGTTGTGGTAAGTTGGTGACTTTCACTCTCTTAATGATCAATGACATCATGGAGGCTACTAGGGTTTAGCATGCCTTTTTTCCATGAACTGTCATCCCAATAAATTTCTGATATTCCTTTTGATAAGAAGAAGCCATGTTCATTCTATACTGGTCAACTTTTATGGACGTTGTAGAAACTATGAAGACTGATGAAATGGGTAAACTGAGAAAGATATTCTGCCAAGTTTTGAGGCGTTTAGGCCATTCTAGAATTGATTAACTAGTAAAACTGAAATATAATTCTGTTGAGAAGTACCATTTTTATACATAAGCTCTTTATTGTATGATGGTGGTGATGGTGCAGAGCTTGTATTGCTGTGCTTGACAAGTAAAGGTATTGAAATGATGGCACCTGTTCTAAAGATTCTCACCCAATTGCCAATTTTTTTTCTCTTCATGCTTTGTTCGACAAAAATGATCTATAAAATTGCATCAGTATATTATCTAATATCCTCAATTTCTTGAAATCCAGGTTCGTAAAAGGCCCCTTAACAAAAAAGAGATATCCAGAAAAGAAGAAGACATAGTTACAACAGAAGATAATTCTTATCTTACTGTCTATGAGCCTAAAGTAAAGGTTGACATTCTTCTATGCTCTTCTAAGTAATATTCACTGCCTTGAACTCATATTTTACAAACATATTTTTTATTCTTTTCTGGTTAATTGATTGATTTGGTTTGTTTTTACCTTTTGTATTCTTGAGGTCTGTTGTGCATTGGGTGAAAATTCTTATGTAGTCACTCACAGAATTTCTTACAAAGACGGCAGCCCATAATATTAATGGTTATGGCTACTTACTAAAGCTCTGTACCTTATCATGTCTGTCATGGCATTAATTAATTATGTAATTTTGAATATTAGATCTGAGAAGCGACTTATTCACAGGTTTTTGGTGCATTAGAATATTTACCTTCTCGTAAAGGTTTAAAGCTTGATCATAGAGATCGTGGCCTTGTCTTCTAACATTTTATGTGATGATTTCGCTTAAGTTATGTATACTGTCTCATTTCCTAAATTTGTCAAATGTAGAAAGCACTTCTGATTGGTGGAATATACTATGTCAAAGCATATTCTCAGCGAATGCGATTAACAATTGTATAGGTTTCGAATTTATAACTTACAGCAAGGGACATGCCCTTATGTCTGTGAGGGCCTAAAAACCACAAGCTTAGCAAAAGAATTTAAGATGAAAATATCGTTGAACTTCCTTATTAGATTTTGCAATTTTGGTATTATAATTTTGTATAGTTTTGCATATTGGCCATTTGCAACTTACCACTTGTCCCTTATAGGTACTTAAGTGATACCTGTGAGATATTGTATGAGACTTTGCAGAGACAAGCTGCAATTAGAAACTTAGATGATTTCTTCTCGTTAGTTATATTCTCCTGCTTGGGTTAATTTTCGAAACTAGTTTACCATTTCTTTGGCCTTGAAAAAAATTGCCTATGCTAGTTTACCGTAGAAGAATCTGGATGTAGATACTAAAGTGATACCCATGGGCTATTGTATGAGACATTACAGAGAGAAGCTGCAATTAGAAGCTTGTTACTTTCTTCTCATTGTTTATATTCTCCAACTTGGGTTAACTTTTAAAACTAGTTTTGCCATTTCATTGGCCTGGAAAAAAATGCCTACGCTGGTTTACCATAGAAGCATCTCAATGTATAATCTAGCTTTTGATTTCCATCTTTTTGCCGGTAAACTTAGTTCTTCAAGTATCGTGTATTATTTCCCTCTAATCCCATGGGCAACCTTTGAGGTTTTGGGTCTTGACTCTTGAGAGGTTGGGGAGCCGTGTCATGGTATTTATGAAATAACTTCATTACTATTAAGTATTAACAGTTTCTAATATTTTCCATTTTTTTTCAAAAAGAATTATGTTACTTATTTCTGGATCCAACTCCATATTTTCCTATCCTCCCAGTTAACAAATGGTTTAGAAGAATTATGTCCATGCTAATGCATGGACATGTAAATCTGAAAATTGGTAAGATAACATAAAAAGCACATGTTTATTTCCACCGTCTTCAATTGAGCATGATCATCTATGTATTTATCTGAATGTGATATGAGCTTTGTTATTACAGGTGGATCTGACTGCATATGTGGAGAAACATGAGTTTTGTTTTGACGCTGTCTTGAATGAGCATGTCAGTAATGATGAGGTAATACTATTTCCCTTTTATAAGCTCATTTTCAGTATATATCTGATATTGATGTCCATGCATGGTATATTCTCACATCCTTTGACGTAAATGTTCATGTTGTATGGAAAGTTTTTGTTGTTGTTGATAATTCATGCTGCATGGAAAGTTGAATGCATGAATTGTCAAATCAGTAGATCAGAGAAGTCTAGTTTTGTTTTCAGTCCATAACTTTTCCACTGATCTTGTTCTTTCCTATTCCATGGGTGTGCAGGTCTATCGTAGTACTGTGGAGCCAATAATTCCCACTATCTTTCAACGGACAAAAGCTACGTGTTTTGCATATGGGCAAACAGGTGTCTGCGCGTATCTATCACCTTAAATAGTTTTAGAAAGTACATATTTGAAAATAGTTAGAAGATTTTCGGTCTATGTAGTCCCTAAAAAAATATTACAAAGTACATATGAAACTAGTTAGAAAGTTTTCGGCAGGTATCACATCAATGTCTTTTGTTATGGTTTGAGGCTATTGTGTTGGGGCTTGTTATTAAGAACTAGAAGCATATAAAGAAATATAATGTCACTTAGTGAGCTCCCATGAATTTCGGGAAAATTTGTTCGCATCTCCATATTCACCATGATATGTTTGTTTTAGTCTTCCATGAGGCAAAAGGTTGATCCTCCTGAGCAGATTTGCTGGAAAACCTTCTTATGGTTCTGTTAGTTGATTAGCCAAGTTCTGTAGTGTGAAGTAAGTTCCAGTAGCATGACTTTCTGCCTTTTGTTTCGCCATAAGTTACAACTCTTTTCTGCCTTTCTATTTGTGTTTTGACATGAACCTTCTGGTGAAGATAATTGTGTCCTGTATGTTTCAGCATAGTTCTTTTGAAGCGTGAAAGTATTCAATTCAATAAAAATTACAAAACGAAGATCTTGCAGCTATCTTTTATTGATCATTCAGATGGCATGTCAGTTATTTTAACCACAATGTTATCTACATATTAACCTTACAAGTTTTTCTGTTTCACAGGTAGCGGCAAAACTTTCACAATGCAGCCCTTACCGTTAAGAGCTGTTGCTGATATTGTTAAAACACTGAACCAGCCATACTACCAAAATCAGAGATTTAAATTGTGGCTTAGCTATTTTGAGATATATGGTGGGAAGCTTTTTGATCTCCTCAGTGACAGAAGGTGAAACTATTTCCATTTTCCTTTATACTTGTACCTAAATGTGCATGTGTTGACGTTGCACTTTTTATATTATTATTGACAATGATAGATCTCTTATGTTTCTCCTTTTGTTTATCACACATCTCACTGCTGGGTTTCTTCTGGAGTTAATGGTTGTTATCATGTCTATATAATCTAGAGAAGAGATCATGCTCTTTGAAGTATACTTAGAGAATGACAGGTAGAGAATGGTCAAATTCATAGAGATCAGGAAATAATTATTTCCTTGTACAACATGTTGATTCGGAAGATAGTATTTATGAAATTGTACGAGTATCAATAATTAATGTGAAATAATGAGCACTGTTTTCATCCGAATAATATCTTAATATGATCTGGTGTGGAACACATATCGCGTTCTAGGTGGATACAGCTGGGTTCACACACGGTGACATTGGGATTCACACATGCCTGGGTGGATACAACCAGTTTCACATATGTCCTAGGTGGATAAAACTGGGTTTACACATCCGATATTTGTTTTTTAAGATCCACACGCAATCTATTCCGACACTATGTTAAATAAGGTTATGTCAGGTCCCACAGGGAACTATACACCTCAAAAGTTGACTCTCAAGGCAAGGACTTGTGAGCCTTTATAACCCACAATACATATTTAGTTTACTCTGGAACTATTCCAACAGTTGACTTAATATTCCTGTGTGGGTCATCTTCATCTTTTATATTTGGATTTATTTTCCTTCCAGTATTGGTATTCTATTTTCTTGTCTACTACACCTTATGTAAATGTGAAATTCTGAACTAATATATCTTCCATTCATACTCCTGTGTCCTAATATATATATATATTTATATATATATATATTCCTTTTCAGGAAACTCTGTATGCGGGAAGATGGCCGTCAACAAGTTTGTATTGTTGGATTGCAGGAATTTGAGGTTTCAGATGTTCAGGTTGTTAAAGAATTCATTGAAAAGGGTAATGGTGCTAGAAGTACAGGCTCTACTGGAGCCAATGAGGAGTCATCAAGATCCCATGCCATTTTACAACTTGTCATTAAGAAGCACAAAGTGGTAGCCGACTCAAGACGGCGTGAAACAAAAGAAACTGCCAAGGTGGTTGGCAAAATGTCTTTCATTGATCTTGCAGGAAGTGAGCGTGGTGCTGACACAACCGATAATGATCGTCAAACACGGTTGGTATTTTTCATATGTTGATTACTTGATTCTGTCAATAAAGTTTACTGCTAAGATTGTGGTGTGCATCCATTGTGAAATAAAAAGTCATTTAATTTTGTGACACATTATTATTTATTCTTCTGTTTGATTATCAATCTGCAGCATTGAAGGGGCAGAGATCAATAAGAGTCTTTTGGCTTTGAAGGAATGTATTCGTGCTCTTGACAATGATCAAATTCATATTCCTTTTCGTGGAAGCAAATTGACAGAGGTTCTTCGTGATTCTTTTGTTGGTAACTCGAGGACTGTCATGATTTCTTGTATATCCCCAAGTGCAGGGTCTTGTGAACATACCCTGAATACGTTGAGATATGCAGACAGGTATAATCCACAATGTTTCAGTATGTAGTAAACATATGCTTTTGTAATATATATTTTTATTTACCCTGAATTCTCAATAACTGCTCATAACTTGTCAGAGTTAAGAGTCTGTCGAAAAGTGGTAACCCCAAGAAAGATCAGGCTCTTTCTTCTTCGCTTCCTTCTGGCAAAGAACCATCTTCATCTTTATTACCCAGTGCTGTTGAAGAAGCAGATCTGACTGAGCAAGTCCGAGAGGTCAGAGCAGCAGAATCAAGCCGAAAGGTTCCAGAAAGTAGCATCTACAACTCTGAGCTTGACAAGGAGCCTTACAGAATGATGTTAAATAACCCTCGTAATGGAAGGGAAGAGAGCAAATCAATGTCTAATTCCCTTGAGAAGGACAGGGTTGACATTGGAAACAGTTCGACGTTTCCTATCCACAAAGTACCCTCTGTCAATGATACTGAAGATGTGGAGAAAGTAACAAAGGTTTCTCCACCTCGTAGAAAGGTAACTCGGGAAGAAAAAGTCGACAAACAGAGTAAATGGACCAAAAAAGACGGTGGTTTGGATCTTACCAGTAGTGTAAAGCAGCAGAGTGAAACAAATACAAATGTCAGCACTCCTTTGAGGCCACGTAGACAGGAAGTTACATCTGAAGACATAGATATCAATGCTGTACTTGAGGTACATTATTATAAAGTATTTTGAAGTCTGTCCTTGAGAATTCTTGTAAAACATTTCCAATAACACTAATGATCTGGGATTTTCTTTTTCAACCGACAGGAAGAAGATGCTTTAATTGCGGCTCACAGAAAGGAAATTGAAGATACTATGGAAATCGTGCGGGAAGTAAGTTGTTGCCGTCTTATTGCATGCTTAGTATCATATATGCAGTCTGCGTTATGTCCATGATCTATAAATAATGCAACATGTCTATGGGTTTGTAGTGAAATATAAATACTCAAAACCAATGGGTAACAGGATGTTGGGGTTGGTTTTCTGACTGAGAAATAAAAGTCAAAATTTATCTTGTTTGGTACCATAATGGACCACATTCTACTATTCTGTTTAGCACAATTAAAATACTGGAAGTTCAAGATAATATAATATTATCGATATCTTTGTGAACCTCTTAGAAATTAAGAGGCAACCAGTAGCATTTGATTTGGCAACCCATCTTGAAACAGGAAAGTTCGTATTCAACAACTACAATGTCTTAGACATCATCGCTCCAACCAAGGGTTGCCTCATTTACAGAATTTTCTTCTATCTGATGGAAGACAGAACACTGCAATTAGAATTGCTGTCACTTCTTTAACTTAGCACCATTACAGAGGTTAATCACAGATTTTGTTGAAGCATTAAAATTTATATGTGTAGATTATATTATTTTTGTTTGTTATATATACAGCATCACGAAGTCATGGTTATATACATGGGTCGATTGGTTTTTTGTGGTCGATTTGAATTGGTTTTTCTGTCTGACACTCTGGCCTACCTCTTATTCTGTGGCCAGGTCAATATTTGTTGAATTGAATTGGATTTTTTAATCTTTTTTCATTACCTGCATTTAATAGAAAATGGTGTGTACCATTCATAAAAAAAGAGAAAAAAGAGAGGAAGTTATGGATATGAAGTGACAGCGTAGTTGGTGATGCTTCTTTCCATAGTTGTCACTGCTTGTAATTATCTTATTAGAGCCTAATAAAGTATGTCGCTTTTTTGGTGGAAGTCACACCTGTGCCTCTATGGTTATGGTGCTTAATTTGGATGATCTAATTAGCTGCAACTTCCGGCACGTCCAAAGTTGGATAAAATATGCCAAAAACATTTTTCAGTGTATTTATATTGCCAAGTAATAACGTTGTCTCAAGGTGATCTGTTTCTACTCTATGCTATGTTTTGAATCTGTGTTGAAACATAAGGTCTCCTTCTAAACTGTAATAGTTTCATATGACATGGACTGTAACTTTCTTTGCTCATTCAAAATGTACTTACCATTGGCTTTTTTATTGTTAGTTTTTTTATCTCTCAAGGTTTGGTAGCAATTGTTGATTGAAATCCTTGCATAGTTTTTGAATGTCAATGTGCATTGCTCCCTCTTATCCTTGTTCAATTAATTTCACCAGGAAATGAAGTTATTGGCCGATGTTGATCAGCCTGGTAGTTTGATAGACAACTATGTTTCTCAACTGAACTTTCTCCTCTCACGCAAAGCAGCTGGCTTGGTAAGCCTCCAAGCTCGCCTGGCAAGGTTCCAACATCGTCTAAAGGAACAGGAGATTTTGAGTCGCAAAAAAGTTCCTCGCTGATTCGTATCATCCATTGTTGTACCAAAGCGATGAGTGAAGCTCAATTTGCCGAGTCGTTGCTTATAATGTTTTCAGACAGACGATACCTTCTTCAGATAATAGTAAAATCCGGTCTCTATTTAACGTATTCAACTGCCCATATGAAGAGGTAATTGAATTTGTTATTTGTTGCTCTCCTATGTCTTTATGCAAGTAACATGTTGCAAATCATTATGCATGATCTGGCAATGGTGTTCTTGTTGGCAATTAGAGAGCTATGCAAGTAATGGAGAGTTGTGTGCTCCCGTTGTGCAAGGAGATTTCATGACTAGTATAGGTCTTCGTTCTACTTATGCATCAGAATGATCTAATAGCTACACATTTGTTTGTTAAATTTGTGCATATTCCATTGTTATTTGAGTGATTGTGTTGAACATTATTTATTACAATCGCAGGAATAGACAGTTTACTGAGCAATGGGCATCTTTGCCTTCAATGTTAACTTCATATAACTAACGACGGTGTTAACTGTTTTGGTGACGTTTCTGTAAATTTATATCTATTAATTGTGGTACAGTACTGTGTTTTCTGTTTCGTCAAAAGCCCGTCGTTCAACCTGCTTTGGGGGGCGGGGGGTGGGGGTTATTTGCCGATTTTTTATATATAATAAAAAAAATTCAAATTTTCGAAATCTAGGTTTTTTTTTTGAAATATACTCGGATCGCGGGTATGAACCGCGATCAGTCCTGCTTAAATTTTTTCTTTTCACGGATCGTGGGTGTAAATTGCAATCCGTGGATTTTTATTTTTATTTTTTATTCTACAGATCGAAGTTCACATCCACGGTCTCACAAAAATTTTTTAAAAAAAGTTTTTTTCCGCGGATCGTGGGTCTGAACTGCGATCCGCGGATTTTTTTTATACTATTTTTTATGTTTTATGTTTATGTTTTTGTTTTAGTTTTAATTTTTATTTCTGTTTTTCTTTTTTATTGTAATTATTTGTAATCTTTTTTTATCAAAATATGTTTTCCATTGGATATTATTTTTTAAATTTGTTTTTAATTTTTTCATGAATCAAAATCATGTTGATAACTCGGTGTATTGAAAAGTTAGGTTATCTATGCAATAAAAATACAAAAATTCATAACAAGAATAAAAAATTATTTACAACTGAATATTAAACAAACACTAAAAGTAATTAAAACAAAAAATTGGTAATGTTGTCAGAAATTCTTAGGGTGTTTTTGGAGGTCGATCAACTAAAAAATTAAAAACACAATTAAAAAAATAATAACAATTCGAAAAATTATTTTGAAAAATATACTAAAAACAAATAAAATATGATTTAAAAAAATCAAAACATTAAACACAACAATTAAAATCCGTGACTTTTTTAAATTTTCTTTTATTGTTTTTGATTTCTGTTTTTGATATTTCAAAATTTATTTTTAATCTGTTTTTAATATATTTGTTTTTGAAAATACGTTTTCTAATTGTTATTATTTTTTAAGTTTTTTTAAATATTTTGAATTTTTTATAAGAATATAACTCCACATCATGTGGATAACATAACAGGTTGAAAAGTTTGATTATTTTATACAATAAAAATATATTTTTTTATACAGAATAATAAATTATTTACAATTGAATATTAAAAAATACTAAAACTAATTAAAACAAAAAAATGGTTAAGTTGTCAAAAATCCGTAAGGTATATTAGTTTTCTAAATTGTGTTTTGATTTTTTTAAATCATTTTAAATTTATTTTTTAGTATATATTTTTTTAAAATCATTTTTAATTTGTTTTCAAAATTTATTTTGTAATTGTTATTATTTAAAAAAAAATTGTGTTTTTAATTTTTTGATGAATCGACCTTCAAAAATGTTTGTAATGCGTGTACACCCTACTAATTTTTGACATGGTTATCAGTTTTTTGTTTTAATTAGTTTTAGTGTTTGTCTAATATTTAGTTGTAAATAATTTATTATTTTGGTTAAGAAATTTTATTTTTTTATTGTATAAAATAACCTAATTTTTCAATACGTTCAATTATTATTTATCCACGTGATTTGGAGGTTGATTTTTGAAAAAAAATGAAAAACAAATTTTAAAAATTTTAAAAAAAATATTAATTAGAAAAAGTATTTTGAATTTTTTTTAAAAAAGATTACAAATAATTTCAATAAAAAAGAAAAACTGAAATAAAACTAAAACTGAAAAACCGAAAACATAAAAATAAAAAAATAAAAATTTCCACGGATTGATGTAAGTTTTCTTTGAATTTTATTTTATTTTTTTTGAAAAAACCACGGATCGTGGGTGTGAACCGCAATCCGTGGATTTTTTTTATTTAAAATTTGACGGATCGTGGTTCACACCCGCGATCCGTGCAATTTTTTTTTAAAATTTACTCGGATTACGGTTCAATCCTGCGATCCGTGCCTCCATGGATGACGGGTTTGAACCGCGATCTGTGTAGATTTGGAATTTTTTTGTCTCCTAGATTTCGAATTTTTAATTTTTTTTATTATATATAAAAATTACGGTTTATTCGGCAGTCTGTTTTTATTGCAGCATTTCTTCACTTGTTTACTTTTGAAAACCCTTATAATCTTTTATTTATATTTCGCATTGGAAGCACTTCGCTTTTTGGCTAATTAGGGATGTTGCGTTACAATCAAAAGTCGATGATGGCATGGTGGGAATTTAGAATTCGAAATGGTTTCAGAACAAAAGAATTCAAAATTTCGTAAGGTAACGTAAATTTCACGCAATCCGATTTATCTCATGTAAATATATTGTGTGATGAGAAATTAATTGGAGAACTAATGAATAAAATTAGACATGTTTCACGCTACCAATCCTCATTTTTGCGCCACATTACGAAACCTAAGAATCATTCCAGTCTACAAATTGTCTTATCATGATGATTTATTCTCCACGTAAAAGCCAACCTTTTCCTCGGAAAAGCTACATTTGATTTCAAGGCTGTATTCCTCTATTTGGCTTCTGAGCATTTTCTTGCTTAATAATAACGAATTCCTGGCGGTGAAAATCCAACACTAACAATAGTAACGAATACCTTAATACAAATATTAGATGAAAACCCAACCCGTCAGAACCATTACTGTCAAATTTTGCACGAGACGCGTGTAACCACCAATTGGCAATTCATGTTGCAACTCTGCTTGACCAGGATAACTTTCAAAAAAAACTTGGCCATGGATAACATATTACGTAAGTGTCCTTATACACGGGCGTGAGCGTCCATGACGTGCCTTATGTGACATAATTTTTTTGGTGAGTTAGCGTCTAGTCAGCTTGACACGTCGTCGTTTCCATACTCACCTTTTATTTTGTTTTAAAAAAGAATCGACCGTTCTCTGAGTACGACGGTTGCTTTCCAAACCCCCGATAAGACAGCGCACAGACACTAGTGCGGCGACGGTTTGGATATCGAGGAAGGAAACGAATAGACCCATTGAAAGGGAGAGTCCATCTTTGTCGTTGTGGAGTACCTTTGAACGGAGGAAGCCGAAAAATTGTTCCTATCGGTGTCTTTCACAACAGAACAAGAATGGATTTGCCGAGTAATGTTGTCGCTAGAGAAGTTGTGGTTGAGCAGGTGGGTCGATTTAGGTTTTCCCCCTACCTCGAGCTTTTATTCACGAACTTTGGTTTCTTTATTCGTTTGTTTTATTGTAGCACCTACTACTTCCGGGAAACAAAGTGTGGCTGGACGGCGATCGAAAAACAGTTCGGCAGGATGAAGGAAGTAGAGAAGGAGGTTTTTCGGGGGACCCCTTTCGGTCACTTCCTATATTTTCCTAACATTCCAACGGACAATGAAATACTCGGTTGGTTCGTCGAACACTACGACGCGAAGGAGGTGGGGCTGAGAATAGGATCAGGGGTAGTCCCCCTTATAGTTGAAGACGTTGCAATAATTTTGGGGCTAAGCGTCTGTGGGAAGAGCGTTGTTATGGAACCCATGGGCGTACAGAAGCGAGACGGGGTGAACCTTGACAACACTCAATTATTAGGTCATCTGACTACTACTAGTGTGATGAGCGACCCCGAGGAGTACGTTCGACTCCTGATTTGTTTCAACTTCAACCATTTTTTGTTCTTCGATGGAACACTTCGAACCAAGATCTGGTTCATTAAGCATTTGAGGGACATCAAACGCATCAACAAATACGCATGGGTACGTGCAGTTCACGCAGCCCTGGTTCGGGGTCTGGAGGAAGCAAGCTTAGAACTGCAGGAAAGGAGAACGGTCAGAACTTCATTATGAAGCAGGGCTAAGCCGACGGTTGTGTAGCAATACTACAAGTAAGCATTTTTTAAGTTTTAGTGTGTCCGGTTTAAGTTAGTTTTTGTCAAGAATACGTTATGGGTATGTCCATATTAAGTTCTGTGTCTGTCCAGATTTAGTTGTGTGTATGTCCAGATTTAGTTGTATGTCAGTCCAGAATAAGTTGTGTATTTGTCTAGAATACGTTGTGGGTATGTCCAGAATAAGATGTGTGCTTGTCCGGAATACGTTGTGGGTATGTCTGGAATAAGTTATGTCTGTCCAGATTTAGTTGTGTGTATGTCCAAATTTAGTTGTGTGTCAGTCTAAAATCAGTTGTCTGTATGTCCAAATTAGTTGTGTGTCAGTCTAAAATCAGTTGTGTCTGTCCAGAATACGTTGTGGGTATGTGCGGAATAAGTTATGTCTGTCCAGATTTAGTTGTGTATGTCCAAATTTAGTTGTGTGTTAGTCTAAAATCAGTTGTCTGTATGTCCAAATTAGTTGTGTGTCAGTCTAAAATCAGTTGTGTCTGTCCAGAATACGTTGTGGGTATGTCCAGAATAAGATGTGTGTTTGTCCGGAATACGTTGTGGGTATGTCTGGAATAAGTTGTCTGTCCGGAATACTTTGTGGGTATGTCCGGAATACGTTGTCTGGCAGTCCGAAATAGGTTGTGTCTGACCAGAATACGTTGTGGGTATGTCCAGAATACGTTGTGTCTGTCCGGGTTATGTTGTTTGTGTGTCCGGATTGGTGTATGTCCGGGTTATGGTGTGTCTGTCCGAAATACGTTGTGGGTATGTCCGGATTAATTTGTGTAGTTGTGACAAATTGAAACTTTCCATTTGCATGTGTGGCTTTGTGAGAAATTCAAATTGGGGGAGCCCAGACGAGCCTATCCTCGGATGAAAGGTTGGAAGGAAATGTTTGGGAAACGTTTAACCCTGAGGAAATGGGAGGAACGCGGAATCACCTTACCCCAGATTTACAACGACAAATTCGACCTGAAGGGGCCTCCATTACTAAGTGAAAGGGAGCTGAAACTTATTAATTCAGATCAAATTCCTGCTCAAACAACGTGCCCAGCAAAGGGGTCAGCTTCAACAGTCACTTTGCCACGGCTACAACTAAGAGACTGCAACATTCCATGTGACCCGCTGCTACAAGAGTTGAGTGAGGTGAAGACGAAATGACTGCAAGCCGAAGAAGCCCTTAAGAAGGCGACTGAAGAGGTTAACAACACGAAGGAAGAACTAAGGATTTCCCAGGAAGAGTGTGGGAGGCTGAGGGAAGAGATTGTATCTCTTCGAGGAACGAGGACATATGAAAATAATTGTGGGGAGAAGGAAGAAGAGAAGAAGAGTGAGGAGGAGAAGGAAGAAGAGAGGAAGAGGGAAGAGAGAAGAGGAAGAAGAAGAGAGGAAGAGGGAAGAGAAGAAGAGAGCAGAGGAGAAGAAGAGAGAGGAGAGGAAAGAGAAGGAAGAATAGAGGAAGAGAAGGAAGAAGAAAGGAAGAGGGAATATAAGAAGAGAGAGGAGGAGGAGGAGGAGAAGAAGAAGAGAGAGGAGGAGAAGAAGAGAGAGGAGAGGAAGAGGAAAGAGAAAGAATAACAGAGGAAGATAGAGGAGGAGAAGGAAGAAGAAAGGAAGAGGGAAGATAAGAAGAGAGAGGAGGAAGAGAAGAAGAGGGAGAAGAAGAAGAGAGAGGAGGAGAAGAAGAGAGAGGAGAGGAAGAGGAAAGAGAAGGAAGAACAGAGTAGATAAAGGAGGAGAAGGAGGAAGAGGGAATACATACCTAGAACGTAAACCAGACAGACTAGAACTTTAATCTGGACAGACTCACAACATAATCTGGACAAACACTCAACTTAAACCGAACATAACAAAAACTTAAACCTGACAGACACAACTTAAACTGAACACCTTAATCTGGACAAACACACAACATAAACGGGACAGACCCAGAACATAAACCGGACAGACTAGAACCTTAATCTGGACAGACCCACAACATAATATGGACAAAAACTCAACTTAAACCGAACATAACAAAAACTTAAACCTTACATTGTTTTTTCTTAATATTCGAATGTTGTGAATGGTTTACGTTATTCTTTGTTAATTTTCGAATGTTGTGAATGATTTACATTATTTTTTGTTAATATTTGAATGGTGCGAATGGTGTGACTGTTTTAATCTTCCTCATGCAAACGACGTAGTCGAAGAGGAAATAAAACAAACATCGCCACATCGTCGAGTTCGTGTCGAACCACCATCGAACCAGAGTCGAGGTTAAAGAGGAGACCATTCAAACTTCTTTTGAAAAGACAAAAGTAAATGGTGTTTCTATCTTTATTTGTCTTAGACCGTTGAGTCCGTATCGAACCACCACCGACCAATATCGAAGTTAAAGGGGAGAGCAATGACATCACAAAAACAAAGTCAAAGAAAAAATACAAACATCGAGCTATTATTGATAGTAACTATCACTGAGATACAAGGAGAGCACAAATACAAAGACAAACAAAAAATACAAACACAAACACACAAAAAATTATATCTCTTCCCAGTCAATCAGAAGAAAATGATCTGCTCAGATGTCGCCTGCAATCCCAAAAAATAGTTTTGTTTATCTCTTGACTCTGACTCAACTTAGCAGCCTTCCAAACAAGCTTCTGCATCCCTGAGTCCTTTACACTCTGGTCGTGTTTATCCACCGGTGGTACCGGTGTTCCATTGTTCCAGACGAAGTACCGACAACGACGGGTTGGCTCCGAGGAGCCGCTGACGTAGAACTTCTTGCTAATCTTGTTTGGAGTGTTGGACCACAACTTCGTTGCCTTCAGCCCGCACCTATAGGTGCGATAGGGCACTCTCGGTATGGGGGAACAATCTCCCCATGTTGGCCCACCAACGATGTGTTTACCTTCATCGGATGAGTAGTCTGAGTCATTGTGTTGGAAGGCCATTTTTTTGGGTGGAGGAGACGAGTCGAATACACTTAGTTGGGACTTGGGAGGGGATCGAATACACAACTAAATGGAAGACACCATAACCTCTGATTTTATAGACCTTGTAATGAAAGGTTGCGCGTCTTTTAGGTGGAGGAGACGAGTCGAACGCTTGCGTCTCCTTGCGTAATAATGACCTAGAACGGTTTCTTAATCTGGACAGGTCCACAACATAATATGGACAAACACTCAACTTAAACCAAACAAAACAAAAACTTACACCTGACAGACACAACTTAAACTGGACACCTTAATCTGGACACACACACAACATAAACGAGGCAAACCCAGAACGTAAACCGGACAGACTAGAACCTTAATCTGGACAGACTCACAACATAATTTGGACAAACACCTAACTTAATCCGGACAGACCCCTCAACTTATTCCGGACAGATAATATCAGCAATTCAAATAACAAGAACTGAAAATCCACCACAACTTATACTGGGGTGCGTAGACGTTTCATCGTTTTACAAGAACTAAAAAGAACAAGAATCTTAAATTAAGGAGGAAGTTCCTCATAATACAGATTCATGTCCCAATCACAGAAATCAGGATCCCCCAGTTTCGGTGCGACTGCGTGCAACGACGATGTAACATTCATCTTGAACTTTCTCTTCTCTTGTTCGCTGTGGTTTTTGTGGCTTCTTTTAATTATATTCTCAGTTAAAGAAACCTGACGTCTAGTCGGCGGTCTTCCTGGACGTCTGACCTTATTTGAATTTAGAACAGATGTACCCGCGGTCCCAGGTTCAACAAGTTGAGTAGGGAATTGGGTAGTTTGCATACGTGCCTTAAGCAATTCAATAGACTTAACGACCTCAAGATACCTTTCGTGTGAAATGAAGGCTTCCTGTGCGATCCAAATGGCACGACCCATTATGTCATCGTGGCGACGAAGCGCATCCTTCTCCATTATGCCATCGTCTGGGTACATCTTATCTTGATAGCTCCTTCGAATATTCTTCCACCATCGATTAATGATGTAAGACTCCGGGAGCAATGCATTAGGATCTAAACGTGCAATGACAACAAAAACGTGACAACATAGAAGACCCCACGTGCTGAAACATTCTACAATCAAATGTGAAGTTCATAGATCTGATTTGTACTAGGAAACGTTTCGACAGTAGCTGTTCACCACACAATCCACGTTCAAATACTTTGTAATTCAATACGTCATCCGTATTGAACTCCTCTGTAATATATGAGTATATCATCTTCCCAATTTGTAATTGTATTTTCTTGAAGACCCCTACCGTATACAACTCGCTCAACTGCCTCTTGAATGGATACATTGAAACCAATTGGAGACTCTTATGAAGACAATCGAAATCTGATTGAGCTTCCTTCTCGTACTTGTGGCGGAGCGCAAGTTTGTATTGTTGAACGAACTGCTAGTGTTGTCTTAGATGTCAGGTACTTGTCGAAAAAGACGTTCATACTCTCGCTTCTCTGAGTAGATGTCATTCCTGCGAAGAAACAATCTCCAACAAATGCAGATATCCAGGACCCTCAGATTGCATAAATTGATTGGAGCCAACTATGATTATGGATGTCAAAATCACCAAGAAAACCCTGCCAATTACGCTCAAATTCTGCTAGGGTTTTGGAATCGTATACAATCAGATTTAGATCAAATAACAAGTGCTTCTGATACTGCGTCGGCAACTTCGCGGGAGATTTGTTCATTATGTGTCATATACAAAATCTGTGTCTCGCGTCTGGGAAGACATTCCTTACAGCAGCAGTAATAACGTCACATTGATTTGTTATGATCGTTGGGGTACATATCTGCATGATGGACCCAATTTAAAAGGAGTGAGTCATATATTCAAAGATATATATTCGAAGAAAAACTACTTTGAAAACATTATCTGGACAGATACACAACGTATTTCGGACATACCCATTACTAATTCTGGACAGACCCATAACATATTCAGAATAGACACACTACTTAATCCAGACAGACACACGACAATATCCAGACAAACACACGACTTAATCTGGCCCGAAACACAACTAATTCCGCACAAACCTACACGTATTCGGAACATGCACGCAACTTAATCCGGACACACACACGACTATATCCGGATAGACACGCGACTTAATCCAGACATACATACAACTTAAACCGGACAGAAACACAACTAATTCCGGACAGACACAAAACTTATTCCGAATAGACACGCAACTTATTCTGGACACAACTACACAACTTAATCTGGACAGACACACAACTTAAACATGACATACAACCAACATATTCCGGACATACCACAACGTATTCCGAACAGAACCACAACGCATTTTGGACAGTCTCAAAACTTAGTCCAGACATACCCACCACTTAATCCGGGCACACGTAAACTTGATCTAGACATAACCACAACGTATTCTGGACATACACACACATTAATCTGGACAGCTACACACCTTAAACTGGACAAACCCACACCTCAAACTGAACAGGGCCCTAAGTATATACGTATCGTTCATGCACGACAACCACGTTTGGAACAACCGAGCAAAACTGACTCGAAATTGTGATTAACTCGTACAAATGGGGCAAATGGTATGTCATATTTGTTGGTAATGTAAGTTGTGTCGAAACATATTGCGTCTCCGAAGTATGAATAAGCAGTTCTAGAACGATAGTCAGCCCAGAACACGTTCCATAGTCTTCCTTCGTTATCCATATCCATTACATAGAAAAACAGAGAATTAATCTTCTGCATCCTTACGAAATAGTTCTGAAGAGTTTGTGCATCGCCATGTCTCATCTTCAAATTTTCTACTTCGTTTAAAACGTTCCTGCACACAAAAGTATTTAAGACCAGGCAAAATGTTTTACTTCAATTATGTTCGGCAGAAATATAACACCTTAGGACCATTTCGTTGAAAGTCAATTTCTCATGACCTCCGGCCTCGACCACAAAATATTGCATGGTCTTAGCAGCCGATATCTCCGCAAAATCATTGCACAGTATGTGTGCTCTGGCGACATAAGGGACAAATCGTTTTTGTCTGAGAAAACGCATTTGATCCTCCTCAAACATGGTGTGATTATGTTTAAGATAAACATAGTCAATGTGGTACCCCATTTCTGGGTTTCAGAGACCGGAATCCGAGCAGTGCACTGGATAACCTATGCTTTAGTTTCCCTTGTTCTTGGTTTGCTGGAGTTTGACCCTTCTTAGAGCAAGTCAGTGTGTCCGTATAACAACAACACGATCGTAATGAGATTGTCTTATCTTAACATCAAAACCACAAGAATCAGCATAGGTTACGTAAAATATTTTGACATCTTCGAAAGAATGAAAAAACATCTGGACATTTGGAACGTTTGAGGGTTGCTCCACTGGTGAAAACACATTAACGACTTCCATTGGAGTACAAAGAGGATGAGAGAACCAAGAGAAGAAGGAATATGCGTAAAAAAATGAGTCAAAAGGAAGAAGAAAACGTCAAAATATGGGATAGACTGATTTGAGACGTATTTAATGTGATTTAAGACACATTGAGAAGACAAAAAAAGAAAAAAAGGAGAGGAAAGGAATACTTTTGTGCTACATGGACTACGCCAACTAAACAACGTTCTCAAAGTCATTAATCATTTTCCATTACGTAAAGACAACACTTCAGCCTCACTCCGGAATTTTTTGAAAGCTTAAACGTACTTACTACGCTATCACCTACTTCGAAGTACTACCCAAACATGTTAAGACTTCAGTCTCACTGAAGACGGAAGCATAGGATAAAATAGCCATTTATTAAGCTACTGGGATTTAAATAACGTAACTCAGCACCATTAAGTAATTGATTCTTCTTAATCTTACCAAATCTTACCAAAATCGAGTAAGAGTCCCAAAATAGGACACCATTATCAGCCAGGAATTCATGCAGGGGTATTACTACCCACATAATTAATCTAGACCATAATGCTCTCCCTCCAGCATTAAATGAACAACCATTGCCAATTACAGCCTTCTTTCTGTCACCATCCAAACGTAAACACAACACAACACAACTATGCGGACCACCATAGGCTTCATTCTTCGGGGCTTCTACTAGAAGCGATGACAAACGAAGGCAGGGGAAGCATCATCAAGATGTCTCCTCACCTCCACCTGTACCTACATCAATTGTCATCTCATTGCCAAGCATCTCTTTCCTAATCTTGAATCTGGAGACGTTTGGGCCTGCAAGATGGTACCTCTGGCAGAGCTTCCGCAGAGTCCCCACAGAGTGCTGCATTGCGTTAAGTTTCATGTCTCTAAACATCGTCTGTGGAACATTTCAACAATACGTGATTCAAAATCCCCCAAAATAAAAAGGACTAACAATTAAACCATTAGTCAGGGTTCTCAAGTGACAAATGTCTTCAAGGGCAAGTATGGCTAAATAATCACTTTTTTTCCGAAGAAAAGAAATATCATTGAAACTACTAAATCTTGAATATGATACAAGAGCAAAATTAGTCGAAAATCACAAAAAACTGAACTAGGCTTTAAGTGCATTGGTAGAGATACCTATATCTAATGCTTGTTCGGCATCAGAAAAGTATGGTTATGCAAACTTCTGTTTCCCTTGGGTGTGATCACTAATCAAGAAGATACATTTCACATGATCACTTGTTTTTATTCACTACAACAATAGTGGTGAGTAAAAAAAATACAAAATGAGGTGTTACCGTGGTAAATTCACTTGTTGAGTCTGATTGTGTCATTCTCTTATCGAGTAAGTCTATGAAATCATGAATCTAGCCACCAAACTCAAATTTGTCAAGGATGAACTTCAACCATGGAATAATGGGGAAGTGGAAAATTTGGGTGTGCGAAAATAGCCATGTTAGGGGAACTTCAATTCTGGACAACAAAGAGATGACAGTGTGATGAAGACAAACTTATAATGGAGTAAGAGGAATTGCCTCAAAGAATTTAAGTGTTTTGGATATAGAAATCAATATGTCAAAAGGTTAGAAGAATGGTATAAGAATAAAATATCACTAAGTGATCAATGGAAGGAAAAGAACGTAATTGATTATTGAAGGTAGGCAACAAATTTTCATGTCTAAACCACGTTTACAAAGAGGTGAAGTATTTGAATTTTTTTTGTACTGTAAGGATTGCATCTACAACCTAAGTTAGAAAATAAATTTAGCCTATATACAATCTCAAATGCACATGCTATGTGGTGGTCAAAAAACCCTACCATATCAAATATCAATTCATGATGATATCTAGGCTGGACCACTAAAGGTAAATGAGCATCACAACCAGTTTGAATGTACACTCAGGTTCCAATACCAAGACGCTGTAGATTTATTACGAATGACCTATTAGTCATGACTCATAATAGGCTGCTTTATTGGGTGTATTAACATGCAAGTGTGCTCGCTAACGGACACGACGAATAACATGTACTTATAGCTATCATATTTGTTCAAAGTACAAACTTGATCTGTTTTTTAGCCAATAAAAACACTGTAGAATACAAGGTTTTGTTGTATGACTTTTTTATTGGCTAGATATTGCGGATTACGAAACAATCTTGTATTCTGCAGTGTTTCTTCTTGGCTAGTGTCTTGTTGGATTTCATCTTGGACAACTGTAGAATACAAGATGAAAATCCCAGGGCATAAACAAAACAATGAAACAGAAAAGGCCGACTTGGGACTTCAAATTGTTGATCAACTGAAGAGGACTGATTTGATGGAGCAGCAATAGCTATCGTTCCAAACTCTTTGAAGTCAACATAAAAGGACTTTGTCGATGGTGGTGTCAAGCTTAGTTGACAATGAAATAGGCATAAGATTATTAAATTGGAAACGAAGTGCATAGAAGCAAAGTGCATTCATTTCCTTAATACAAACTTCATATTTAAATTACTTTTGATATGCAAACACTAAGTACCCTTTGATATTGATTATTGTTATTTGAATTTCAATTTTATGGTAAAATCTTTTAGTTTTTTCTTGTTTAGTATAATGTTACATCAATTTTTTTATAGGTTTTATGAAGTTATATGTCACTAAATGAGATGGTTAGGACATGTACAAAGAAGACCTATGGAGACAAATAAGAAGGGGAATGTTCAACTGAGAGAGGTGTGAAAAGAGGCAAAGACAGACTAATATTGACTTGGGAAGTAGTTAAAAGATTGGAGAATCTCCCAGGATTTTGCTTTGGACGGGAATGCATGAAAGAAGGCGAGCCATGTGTCCAAATGACAATTCTTGATGAGTTCAATTTCTAGCCAACCCCAGCTGGGATTAAATGGCTTCTTGTTGTTCCATTTGGTTAGGTAATCCAAAACTTATAATTTGCTTGTTTAGGGAGTAACTTTAATGTATCATAAAAGTCACGAACAAGGGTCAACCTATACATATTGTATCCTCTTGCTCATCATGGAGCAAGCATTCCCACGATGTTGCTAACAATCAGCCTGTGGAAGGTCTAGCCAAATGCAACAAATGAAGATGAACTGAATGGATCATATGTTTTGCCTTCTATATAGAAGCACGACCCTGGAGTTCTCACATGTCATACTTCTAGTTAATACTCTATACGTTACACATCAATGATACTGTCACTAAATGAATAGAATACAAAATGTTCAGGAGTAGCATAAGCAACCCAGTGCGACCAGAAGCGTCAGGGTCGCATGTGCGACCAGAAGCGCCAAGGTCGCATGTGCGACCGTGCGGTTGCTTATGTAGCCGCACAAGTGTAAAAGTTCCTTTTTAAATCAAAAAATTGAAAAAAAAGGAAAACTATGGGAAACCTCTAGGAGATAAGGAACAATCTATATAAAATACCTAAGGTGATTTGACTTCGACAAAACATTCAGTTCATTGGTGCCATTACCTCACTAGAAGCCTCATATACCCACCAATACTGGTCTGAATTTCGATTTCAAGTGACAAAGTGATAATTACAGAAATTTTAAAATAAGCCCTGAGTTTACTTTTCTTAAATAAGCCACCCCCCCCCAATTATCCACCATCCATTTCAAATCCTACGGTGGATAGAAGTTTATATTAATTTTCCTTTGAAAAAGTATATTTGGAAATCAATTCTCATCTCCCACCCCTCACCTAACGATCTCCCGTTTCTTAAACCCAAACCTATTTTTGGTTGCTCCACCTTGCTGAAGAT
Organism: Triglochin maritima; assembly: GCA_963682175.1. Lineage (NCBI taxonomy): Eukaryota > Viridiplantae > Streptophyta > Magnoliopsida > Alismatales > Juncaginaceae > Triglochin > Triglochin maritima. Next base: position 62,804,587 of record OY821770.1, read on the forward strand.
CCTACTCCATGACTTGTGCGGCCACTGTGTAGCAGGCCCCAGAAGCTCCCAACTCCCAAGAGTAAGAGGAGAAAGAAGAAGGGGCTCCCAGCTCCCAATCTCTCAGAAAATGAACGGCTGAAATTCGGTGGGCACGAATCATGTGGGGGTGTCAAAGAATGAATGGCTAAAATCACGTTGGGATTCGGTGGTGTCTTGGAAGTGTCGAAAGAAAGGAGAATCTGTTCTCGCTGCACGAGGATAACTGGGCAGGGGAGAGGGATGTACGGTACAACTACTATCCAACGGTCGTTTCATTTTTTTATTTTTTAAGAAAAACTGTTTTTGAAGTACGAAATTCCTTTTATAAGTTTGAATTAAGTTAATTACAACATAATAAGGGGCTTTGTGTTTTTTTGTGGTGATAAATGTATATTTTGTATTTTATAAATATTGTTCTGTATCTCCTTGATATTTCCCATATGTTCCTTATCTCCTTGATATTTCCCATATATATTTTATAAGTAAATAGATTGAATCATTCATTCCCATTTCAGTTTTCACTGCAAATTTGATATCAACAAACCAAGAAAGAAAAGGAAGCAGCTAACCTCATAATCATCACCGTATTTTTCCACTAGACGTCCAATATGAACCCGCTGAATCTTTGTCAATGGCTGAGGTGGTGCTTTTCTTCCATCTCTTCTCTTCTTCCCCAATGCCGACATCAAGTCTGCACCATGCACCAAAACATAACATCAATTATCTTTTAAAAGAAATCACAAACGTCATCTATTTAAACCCTGACAAATAAGCTATCCACAACACCCAAACTTCGGTTTCTTTTAGACATGTCATAAACCTAACACTCAAACCCAAGCATCTCAGCTACATCAAACGACCAAACCTTTCCGTGAGAAAAAGAAAATAAAATCACCAAAAACTCTAGTTTTACATTAAAAACTAGACACCCATTCAAAAATGGAAATCTCCCACTCAAATCCTAGTAAATAAACCACATCAGAACCTCTTTTTTTCCATTTCATCCAATCAAACTCTCCTGACACACAAACAGACCCTGGCAAACAAGTAACTAACTCCAATGCATAAAAAACAACCAGTCTCATCATCCCCAAAACTCCAAGAACCGCTAATCAACTACATCATTCCCCTCCAATTGCAACAAATCCTAGCAAGCAACCACAAAACGAACCCAAACTCATAAAAAACCGCCAAATTTATATATCCCCCAAAAATCCAAAAATCAACCACCCATTACCCTCAAATCTTCATCAAACCCTAGCAAGGAACTACTAGAGGCATAAATCCTCAAAAAACACCAAATTTCTGTCCCCCCCCCCCAAAAAAAAATCAAAACCAGTAACCAACCAAACTATTTCCTTCCAACCTCCATCAAACACTAGCAAGAAATCACAAAACAAATCCGAATTCATAAAAACCACCAAATTTCTGTTTTCCCCCCAAAATCCAAAACAAACCAACCACACCACTCCCATCCCATCTCTAACAAACCCTAGAAGGCAACTACAAACTAAATCCAAACTCATCAAAACACAAATTTTCAGTTTTCCTAAATAATTCCAAAACCACGGTAATCAACCACACCACTCCCCTCCGATCTCCAACAAACCACAAAATTATGTAACAAACCCTAGCAAGCAACCACAAAACGAAGCCGAACTCGTAATGAAATTTCCGTTTCTCCACCAAACTCCAACGTCCACTCACCATCCGTCTCAAGGTCGCTCCCCCCATCGATCTCCTCGAACTCCCCAAGCTTCCTCGGCTCACCCCTCTCGGGGACCTGGAGAGCAGGGAACTGGACGAGGTGGTCCGTCCGGCTACGACAACTGAGAAGGTTCGGGTTGGCGACGACCCCGAAGGTCCGGTAGTTGTCGACGACGTGGCCCTCGTCGTCCCACTGCGCGTCGGAGCGGACGAGCGCGGCGGGGATCGAGAAGGAGGGCTTGAAGACGTTGGGTTTCTTCTTCGGGAGCCCGATCCTGACCTTCGGCCGCGACCGCTTCAGCCTCCGCCGGGAGCCTCCCATGGTTTAGGGTTAGGGTTTTGGGGGTTTGGGCGATATGTATTTGAGTTTGAAAAGGATTTTACGACCTATTATGAAATGATGTTTGTTTTCAAAATTGGTAGCAAATTGTTACAAATTTGAATTAAATACCATGCAATTTCAATTTCATAAGTTGTAAAGTTGAGATTAGAAGTATTTATTAAAAATGTATAATACGAAAAAAAGAGAAAATAAAAATGAATATTTTGAAACTTGTACAACCTAAAGATTAGGAGATATAAAATGTGACATTTATGAAGTTCAAGAAGCTTAATTGTAATGATACGACAAAAGAAAATAAATTTGTAATAAATTTATTTTCACTTATTTTGTGGATCCGATCACATTTAGAAACCCAAAAATGCATAGTTAAGGCAATTATACAATTGAAACCTGAAAAGAGGATTTACAAAGTGTTTAATGAGACTTATTTTGTAATACTCAAGGGTCTGTTTAGGACACACAAGCTAATGATGAGGTTGGGGCATTTGATGATGAGAAAATTTGCAAAATCCTTTAGACACAGAAATGGACGTTCCAAATGGGATTTAGGATTTCATATGGTGGATTTTGATTAATCGCAACTACACCGCAAACACTAGTTTTCCCAAAGTTGGAGAAAAGTATCATAATCATCAACTTTTGAGAAGCTAAAAACCTAAAATAGATGTTCTAAAGTTCAAACGAATCCTAAGAAAAGGATGGACCTATCATTGTATTTTAACATATAACTTATGTCACGAGAAAGCATGATACTTCTTAACACAGAATATTGCCAAATCAATAACAGCATCAATTACAAGGGGAAAAATTAAAAGCTTCGGATAGTTGCATCTAGGGGTGAGCAAAATTCGGTCCGGTCCGGGCACCCGGACCGAACCAAATTTTTCGGTCCGGACCGAACCGGACCGAATTTTTTCGGTCCGGTCTTCGGTCCACAAAATTTTGGAAATTCGGTCTTCGGTCCGGACTGGACCGAAAATTTAAAGGGAAAATCCGGGTTTTGGACCGACTCGGACCGGACCGGACCGGACCGGACCGAACCTATTCGGTCCGGTCTTCGGTCCGGACTTCCCGAAAATTCGGGTTTCGGTCCGGTCCGGTTCGGTCCGGTCCTGGACCGAAGCTCACCCCTAGTTGCATCAATACTCTTCAAACTACTCTAAACATCTACAATAGCATCTAAATTTGATATGATAGCTAAGTACCTTCAATTTGGCAAAACCTTTCAGTTAAGCTACAGGAGTTTTGCTAGAGCATTTAGGACCTCAATGCTCAATTCGACAAGGGAAATGTAGAAAACGAAGATGAAAGATGGAATTTGGTTGTTATTGTATTTCTCTGAGAAAGTTATCTTATGAACTTGAATTACATTGGTTTTGGTTATCGTTGTAGGGAACAGATGCGTCTGTTTGGTGAACAGACGTGACTGTTCTTTGTGATTAATGCTGGTGAAGATGCTTAGGCGACGTTTGGTTCTGATGTCGTTTTGGATTCTTCAACACTCCCCCTCAAGTTGGGTCCGGAAGAGATTGAAGGTGCCCAACTTGTCTATGATTAGGTTGAATTGTTTCTGACTTAGAGCTTTGGTGAAGACATCTGCCAATTGTTCTTTACTGGAGATGTATGAGACATCTATTTCTCCGGCTTGAATCTTTTCTCGGATGAAGTGACAGTCAACTTCAATGTGCTTGGTTCTTTCGTGAAATACGGGATTTGAAGCTATGTGCCGAGCAGCATTGTTGTCGCAGAACATGTTCATGGATGTGGTATGAGTTTGTCCCATATCATGGAGAAGCTGCTTTAGCCATATAAGCTCACTAGTTGTTGATGCCATGACACGATATTCAGCTTCAGCGCTAGATCGGGCAACAACCTTTTGTTTCTTACTTCTCCAAGTTACGAGATTTCCTCCTACGAACGTGCAAAATCCGGTAGTGGACTTTCGATCATAGCTTCCTGCCCAATCTGCATCCGAAAAACCAATGATACTGTTAGAGTTGTTGTTTTTCATCAGTAGTCCTTGTCCTGGGGTCTATTTTATATATCTTAGAATTCTATCGATGATATCTAAGTGTGGTGTTCTGGGTGCATGCATAAATTGGCTTATTATGCTAACAGCAAAAGTGATGTCAGGTCTGGTTACTGTTAGGTATATGAGTTTTCCTACAAGTCTTTGAAATTGGTGGATATCTTTGACAGGTTCTCCATTAGTAGGACTGATTTTGAGATTTGCCTCAATAGGTGTACTAGCAGGCCTAACTCCAAGTTTTCATGTTTCTTTTAATAGATCTAGGGCGTATTTTCTTTGTGATAGGAACATGCCATTTTTTGAATATGCAATCTCTATTCCCAGAAAGTATTTTAGGAAACCAAGGTCTTTTATATCAAAATTTGTTTTTAAGTAATGCTTGACCTGGTTAATTTCATTATTATTATCACCAGTAATGATGATGTCATCTACGTAGACTAAGACTATGGTGACTTCTTTCTTATGATGCCTAGTGAACATAGAAGCGTCAGCGGAAGACTTTAAAAAACCATAAGCAATAAGAAAATGACTGAGTTTGGCATACCATGCACGGGGGGACTGTTTCAGACCATAGATGGCTTTGTTGAGTTTGCATACCTGGTTTGGAGTGGAGTTGTACCCTGGTGGAGGTGTCATGTATACTTCTTCTTCAAGAGTCTCTTGGAGAAAAACATTCCTAACATCCATTTGATAGAGTTTCCAATTTTTATTAACAGCTATGGATAGGAGAACACGAACAGTGTTCATTTTTGCAACGGGTGTGAAAGTTTCTAGGTAATCGAGACCATACGTCTGAGTATACCCTTTGGCTACTAAACGAGCCTTATATCTTTCGACGGTTCCGTTGCTGTTATATTTTATTTTGTAAACCCATTTGCATCCAACTGGTTTGGTTCCGTTAGGTTTAGAAATGAGTGTCCAAGTGTTGTTGGTTTCTAAGGCTTTGAGTTCTTCCTCCATGGCATTATGCCATTTAGGGTCGTAGGTAGCTTCGTGAAAGGTCTTAGGTTCTAGGTTTTCGTTTATTTTGGTTAAATAGGCCCTATAGTTTGGTTGTATTTGTTTGTATGTTAAGTGGTTTTCAATGGGGTAAGTTACTTGTGAGGTAATAAAGTCGTTAAACCTAGTAGGCGGACGACTGGGTCGAGTAGATCTTCTTCTCGGAGGTGTCTCCTGATTGTTTGGAGGCAAAACTTCTTCTTCTTCTCTTTCTTCTTCTCCATCCTTTTCTTCTTCTTCTTCTCTTCTTTCTCCTTCTGTTTGAGTGCTGATCCCTGGTAGAACGGGTGTGTTGAGAGGTTGGACTGTGCTTGTATCTTCAGGTATTCTGAAGTAGGATTCTGTTTCTCTAAAGACTACATCTCGCGAAATATACATTTTACAATTTTCGGTGTCAAAACATTTGTACCCTTTTTGTGAAAAGAGTAACCAAGAAAAATACATTTTACAGAGTTACTATCAAATTTATCCGTACGTTTCCTGTGAACAAAGCAAACGCACCCAAAAACTTTGAGATGATCTAAGGTTAGTTTCCGACCTAATAGTATCTCTAGTGGTTGTTTATTTTGAAGGATAGGACTAGGGAGCCGATTTATGAGATAAGCAACAGTTAAGACTGCATCAGACCAAAAATGTTTGGGGACATTATTTTGAAAGAGTAAGGATCTGGTTATGTTTAAGAGATGCCGATTTTTTCGCTCAAATACTCCATTTTGTTCGGGGGTATGAATGCATGTAGTTTGATGTAATATTCCGTGTGTTTTCAGAAAATATTGAAAGTTGAGACTGGTATATTCAGTCCCGTTGTATGTTCTTAATGTTTTAATTTTAAAATCATACATGTTTTCAATAAATGTTACAAATTCGTAAAAAATTTGGAAAACATCTGATTTGTTTTTAAGAAGATAAATCCAAGTAGTTCGTGAGAAATCGTCAATGAATAGCACAAAATATTTGAAACCGTTATAAGATTCGACTGGGGCAGGTCCCCAGATATCGGAGTGAACTAATTCAAACGGAAAACTTGATTTTGTTTTAGATTTTAAAAAAGGAAGTCTTGTTTGTTTAGAAAATTGACAAACATCACATGCATAGGTAGATGAAATAAAAGCAAATAAAGTTTTCAAAACGGGATGGGATGGATGTCCCATTCGTTTGTGTCAGAGAACATGATTAGGCACACTAGTGGTATGAAAGGCCTTATGTTGAGTATCTAAAACATAGAGCCCGTTGATGTTAACTCCTCTACCAATCGTCTTCCCTGTAATTCGATCCTGAAAGTAAACATCATTAGGGGTGAATATAACATTGCAATTCAAATTTTTCGTAATTTTTGCGACAGAGAGGAGATTAGAGGTAAAGGCTGATACATATAGGACATCTTTGTTTATTTTATTCAATATGGTGATTTCTCCTGTACCTTTTATTTCTACTTGATTATTATTGGCGACAATCACATATTTGTTAGGCATATTTACTTTTTCTTTGATGCGGTTAAGTAAACTAAGATTTCCAGTCATGTGATCCGTGGCACCTGAGTCAATTATCCATTGAGTATTATGTCTTATATTTCCTAAGATTTTATTTGGTTTATTTGCAGAGAAATTTTTGGGCCAAGTTTTTATACCTGCACAATTACCTGATCCTTGAGGGTTGGTTTGCAAATAGTTGCTTAAGTGGGTCAGCAGTTGGTCCAGCGGAATCGGGTCGGGTTTGGATCCGGATCCATGTCCGGTGGGAGTTTGAAAAACAATTCTGGGTCGAGTGGTTTCTTCGGATCGGGTCTGGAGAAACCCGGATCCGTCTGTGTCGTGAGAGCTTATAAAACCTCGAGGATCCGATTCGTCTGCCCATTTCAGCTTTTCTTCCTCCATGCTAGGGTTAGCCGCCGCACTGTTTACTGCTGGTCTGAGGCCGTTGTTTTTCTTTTTGTTGTTCCGATGATCTCCTCCTCCTTCCCTCGTTGGTCGGAGATGTGGATGTAGGAACCAGCAAAAGTTCCTATTGTGTCCCGGTTTTTTGCAGTTGTTGCATGTCTCTTGTGATCTGTTTCCGTATTTCTTATTTTTGTTTTCCGATTTTCCGGCGAGGAACGCCTGAGTTTCTGATGTCCGTTCGCTGTTCTGAGTCGTGGTCCGGCGGGATTCCTCCCGTTGGATCATCGCGATGATGGTCGCGAGGTCTGGAAGGTTTGGTGTCATAAGGACTTGGCTTCAGATGGCTTCGTAGCTACCGTCGAGTCCGATGAGGAACTGGTAGATGTGGTCCCTTTCTTTTCGCTCAAGCAAGGTCCCCGGGTCGGTGGTCGCGGGCTCGTAGATAGCGAGCTCGTCCCAACCGCGCTGAAGCGTTCCGAGGTATTCTGTGATGGTCTGTCCATGTTGTTTTGTCTGCGATAAATCTTGTTTTAGTTTAAAAACATGAGCGAAATTTTGGGCTTTACCGTATATGTTCTGGACCGCGTCCCAAAGTTCTTTTGCCGAGTCCTTGTAGAGGAATATGGACCCGATTTTTGGTTGCATGGAGTTGATGACCCACAACATTACGAGGTGGTCCATTGCCTGCCATTCTTCTTGTTTTGTCTCAGTTTCTTCTCCTTCGGGTTTTTTTGATGTTCCGGTGATGTGGCCGAGTTTTCTTTCCCACTGAGGGCCAGTGTGATCGCCCGCGCCCATGACAGATAATTCTATCCATTGACCAGCTGCAACACCAGTCTGGGGGCGTTTACTTCTGGATCCGTCATCACTTAACTTTCTCTTGGGTCTGGATGTAGGTTTCTTCCACCTTCAACCCCCTTGAGAGGCAAAAGTGGTGTTTTTCGGGGTTTTTTTGGTGGATGATTCTGAGGGGATCCAATGATGAGTTCAGAGAACTCTGAGGATCGCCGATGATGGAAAAAATGGGGATCTTCGCTCTGATACCATGTAGAAAACGAAGATGAAAGATCGAATTTGGTTGTTATTGTATTTCTCTGAGAAAGTTATCTTATGAACTTGAATTACATGATATATATAGACATTGGTTTTGGTTATCATTGTAGGGAACAGATGTGTCTGTTTGGTGAGCAGACGTGACTGTTCTTTGTGATTAATGCTGGTGAAGATGCTTAGGCGACGTTTGGTTCTGATGTCGTTTTGGATTCTTCAAGAGGAAAAAAGAGAATCGTGTACAAGATAAAACCTCAACTAGTTTGGTACTAAAAGCTTGGTTGCTGTTTTGGCACTTAAATGATACAACCTCCATTTTGTAATCCACATGATGAAAACTGAGCGAGCATAAAAATCCATCATTATGACAACACAACCTTGCAAGCAAAATTGTTGATTGATGACAGAATGAACACATATACTTGCACATATAAGGATGAAAATAGTGCATATAAATATACTGTATATACACATACCCATCTAAAAGGAGGAAATGATAAAAACATTTTTAACAACGAAGGATGTTGTAGGAAAGTACTTAAATTATGTTTCATTCATCATATCTTATGAGCAATAATATATCGAAAATACCATCTGCCCTACAAGCCTACAACTTCCAGTAAATCCCCAGCCTATGGAGAATACCGGATATAAGTGCCCAGAAAAGGATTTGAGCAAATATTACATAGAGGAGAACACCAACTCTTTTCGAGTGCCATAATCTGATGAAAACATGTTTCTGGATCCAATAAACCTGTCAGTACAAACGTTAATAACACTAAACCTAATATTGATGTGTAGAACAAAACCAGAGGGAAATTATACAATATACCGGAAATAGCCAAGAAATTAAAGAAACATGTACCAATGTATTGCGAGGATCGTCATAATACCATCCTTTGATAAATCCTTCAAAGGATACAAGAGAAAATCCTTCGCTCGATACCCCATAAATATGTGAAGTATGGAGAGGGTGATGGGCAATTAGAGGCTATATCATAGTGATAAGGATACAAGAGAAAATCCTAGTTAAAGTTGCCCTATCCCTCCCCGCAAATTCCATTATGAAAGTATATTATGTCTCAATGAAATGTAAATCTATGAAATTATAAACAGTACTTACGAAAATGTACAGAAAAAGAAGGGGCACATATTATCTCATAAGTTGGCATAAACAATTTAAAGAGTAAATGTTCCAACATTACATCTTATGACAATTTCATTATAATATTCACCACTATTTGTAACTATAATAGAAAGCCTAATTAAAAAAATTATCCATAAACAGAAGGACTGTCAAGTTTTGCTCGAGATCGATAGATCACTTGATGTTTGCTCGATTTTGCTCGGATCGTGGCTCAAATTTGTTAATAACGAGTTGAGCATAAGCAGACCCCGCTCGCTCGATTATTGCTCGAGACCCAATAACTATATCCAATTATATGATTAACTCAGATATTTTATCTAATTGCCCAATTGGTAAATTCATTTAATAAACTCATTACCAAACTCATTTACCAAACCCAACAATCTATTTAACAAATCAAACCTATATACTCATAAGAATCAAAACCTTATTAGAATTAGACTTTTCGTTTTTCATTATTGTTATTTTTCTTTTTCTCATTATTTTCTAACCCAAAAGTTCAAATAAATTAATATTTGGGTCAGGTGGATGATATTATTTATAATATATTGATGTTGTGAGTTGTCGTATATTTATGAGATTATATTTGATATTAGGTGTTTATTTTAAGATTGTATTGATTTTATTTGATATAAGTGTATGATCTTATTTATAAGATAATATTGTTGTTAGTTGTCGTATAATTTATGAGATTGTGTTTGATTTATCGTGTTGATTTTGTTTGATCCAAATATATGATCTTATTTATAAGATGTTGATGTTGTCGTCTAATTTATAAGATTGTGTTTGATTTTAGGTGTTGATCTTAAGATTGTGTTAGCAATTACTATTATATTTGTCTTAAGTGATCTTATAATTTAATTGTTATGACAACATTATTAGCAATTCAATACAAAAAATCAGGTTCAGATTAACAAGTCGTTCGTAAGCAGGGCGAGCCGAGCACGAGCAGAATTTTCCGCTCGAAATCCTTATTGAGCCGATCTTGAGCAAGCTCGGATCACTCGTTTACGGATCGATTACACCCCTAATAAGCAGGTGATAAATATGCTTGCACTAGACTGATAAGACAATCTCATAATATACTAATACTAACTAGTATGGTTTCTAACCATATTTGTGTAATATTTCATTTACCTAAACTAGAGATTAACATGTGTCAAAGTGGTTAACTTGAAGAGAAGATTGATAGAAAACACACGATGATGCGGATCACACATGCAATGCAGAATTAGCCAAACAATACAAGCATATTTTAAAGGTTTATTGGTTCGTCTCTCATTGTTTCCCTCCAGACAGAAAACCACTTGTAGCCCACAGGCACATATTTTAATACATACTTCTTTACTCGCTATTAATTATCATGTAAACATACAAACACTATAAATGATGAAATGAAAAGCATCCCAACTTAAATCGACACAAATCACTTATCTCAACTCTTTCATCCTCCTTCCTCCTTCCTCCTAATCATCAATGTTAATATTTTCTTCTCCTTCTTTTGCTCCAGTCCCTTCTTAACATCTAAATATTTATAAATAACATACACCAGTACTTTCTCCTCTCCTACTTGTGTTTTATCTCAACAATGGTTGTGAAAACCATCCAAAATAACCATCCCTTCTTTCTTCATATAACAAGCATCCTCATCTTGTTCTCATTATCACTTGTCAACTTTGCAAACTCATTCTCCTTTCATTTTGACAATTTCAAAGACAAAGTTGTAAGAAGTGAGAGGAATCCTCGAGGTTTGAACTTGGTTTCCCTCCAAAGAGATGCTTCTGTTGACGATTCAGGGGTCATTGATCTCACTGCCACGAGTGATTTCCACAGCATCGGTCGAGCCGTTTATTCTGAACCGATGCGCCTTTGGGACAACAAAACTGGGGAAATTGCAAACTTCACCACCGAGTTCTCGTTCCTTGTGGATGCTTTAGATAGAAACATCAGCACTTGCGGTGATGGTTTCGCCTTCTTCCTCGCTCCCTATCCTTCGATCATCCCGCATGGATCCGGAGGTGGGCGGATCGGGCTTATTAGTAAGGGAGAAAATGTTTCGCCTGGATTTGTGGCAGTCGAATTCGCGTGTTCCAATGCAAGTCCTACTAACTAATGCGTGTTTTCTAAAGAATGATGAGTGAAAAAGATTACGTACCTTACATCAACAATCTACAACAGAAATCGTAAAATAAATAATAAATACGATGAAGGAAAATCGTATATGATGAATGACTTACACAAGTGGTTAACATTAAGAAAAGAATGATAGAAAACACGCGATGATGAGGATCACACATGCAATGCAAATTAGCCAAATATTAATACTAGCATATTTTAAGGCGGCTACTATTCGTCACCGGAAAACTACTTAAATCGCCTCAAAAAATGACCTTTTTGCCCTTAACAAATCAATTAATACCAATTTCCTCCCGTATCTTTAAATAAGGTGTTAGACTCAGTTTTACTCACATTCCTAGTACCAACACCACGGAAATGTCTGGTGAAGCACCTGAATCCGGCGAGGTAATGGGGGCGGAAATTTTTCCCCGACTCGGGTGTCTGGCTAAGCCGCCTCCACCTATGTTGAGGTGTGTTAGCCAGACGCCCTTTTTTTAATTTTCTGTTAAATTCAATTTTTTCAGGTTCCGTTGCAAGATTTCGGTGGTGATGAAGTAGATTACAGTGAACTTTTTGACAGTAAAGAAATATTTACAACAATCGAGGAAACTTGTAAATGGACAAAACAAGTTGCAATAGGAGCTAATTTTTTTTGGTTATATCATCATACAAACCAAAAGTAGATAACCGGATGGATTGTTACCTGAAATGTGATCGCAGACGTGAAATGAGTTCTCGTGATACGAGTATTGCACTGCGAAAGAATACAAAAAAAAGGTTGCGGTTGTCGGTTTTTGGTAAAAGTGGTGGAGCGACGAGATCGTGATGGATGAGTCATTGTTTCTAGTAGCATCTATGGGCAGCACAACCACCCACTTGCAGTTTATTCAGAGGGTCACCGACAGGTCAGCGAACTTAGTGTTGAAGCAAAACAAATTGTTCGTGATATGACAGAGGCACAAGCAAGACCACGTAACATTTTGTTGGCGGTAAAGGAGAAATTCCCGGACGATAATCCCAATCAAAGACACATTTATAGCTTCAGAGAGTACATAAGGAGGACGAAATCTGAAAACAGGAATCCCGCGCAACAGTTTCTCAGGGAGGCAGTGCAGCATAATTATTTGCATTGGATTGTGGCAGATGAAGAAACTAATGTCCTCACTCACGTATTTTTGCACATCCGACTTCAGTTCAGTTGTTGCGTACATACCCATTCGTAATCTGCATGGATTCGACGTATAAGACGAACAAGTACAAGATGCCTTTGTTTGAGATGGTTGGGGTTGCTCTAACAAACATGAATTTCCTCGTCGGATATGCGATTTTGCAGGATGAGACCGAGTCTAGTTACTGGTGGGTGTTGGAGAGGTTGCGAGATATGTTATTGCATATTATTAGCCCGACTGCAATAATAACGAACCGAGAGATGTGTTTGATGCGACTAGTGGCAGAGGTTTTTCCCGAGTCTGCTCATTTACTATGCACTTGGCATATCAACAAAGACGTGTACAATTACGCATACCACGTATTCGGCAAGGACAAACAGCTTGCAGAGAGTTTTAGGCATGGAAGGTGGAGGAGAGTCATGCTTTCTGATTCGCAGACGGATTATGATAGAGCAGTCCGTAATCTAAAAGATTCTTACAACTCCTGGCCAGTGCTGACGGAGTATGTGGAAGACACGTGGTTGGTGCATAAGGAAAATTTGTGTTTAATTGGACGAATAAAGTTTTTCATTTCGGCAACACTACGAACTGCAGGGTGGAAAGTGCACATTCGGTTTTGAAAGAGTGGATCACTACATCGACTGCCGTTCTCGACACTATTTTCGACCGCGTGAACTCGACTATTGAAATGCAGCTGACGAATATTCGGAACTTTCTTGAAGATTTGAGACGTCGAATTGTGATAAACTACATATGTCCTTTGTTTCAGCATATAAATGGTCGAGTTTCGCATCACTGATTGTCGTTATTGACTCAGGAGTTGAAGAGAATGCATGACTTAAGTGATGAAATTGAATATCGTTGTGGGTGTGCTTTCCTGACAACACATGAGATTCCTTGTGCATGTACCATGTACGAGTGTTTTGCGTTAGGTGATGGAATTTATTTAGAGCAGATTCATCCATTCTGGAAAAGACTTGTCATTGGAGAAAGAGTCCAGATGTCAGAGTTTATGGATCAGTCAGTACAATACGACGAGCATTTTCGGAAGCTAGTTGATGAGATTTCGGAGAGCGACCCTGCAGTAATTCGTAGTGCCTCTCGTATTTTATACGAACAATTACACCCCGATCAGTCGAACTATGGAGAACCCGTAGAAATATTAAGGTACGATGTCGACCTAGGGGAAAGTCGACACGTCGGGACCCGAGTACCTTCGAGTATGCTGAGCGAGGTCGTGGTTGGTCTGGCAGTAGTGGGAGCAGGGGTCGTCGTCGGTCTGGCAGTAGTGGGAGCAGGGGTCGTGGTCAGTCTTTCAATTCGTCTCGATCGTTCGTGAACACGAGCACATGATCTTCTGGTATGATGATATCTTTGTTGTTATTTAATATATATCAGTAATCTAGATGGGGTTGAATATATTATCTCCTAATTTTGTTGTTTTAATGAATTATTATTTACCTATCTTACAGTGTCTGAACGGATTGACGTGGACAACTTCCCATATGTTGATAGTCTGCCAGGAATCATTTTACCATTTCTGGAAAGGTGGAATGACGTACGTGCTGATGACAACTGTGAATTTCGATGTGCTGCCGATGTCTTCCATGATGGTCAAGAGAACTGGTCGTACGCCCGTCGTGCGATTTCTAATGGATAGGTGCACATCCTATTTATGAGAGTGTCTATTTCGGCGATGTGGGAGAGGCTCGTCAACGAATTGATTGGGGCGGGAGAGCTTGTGGTGAGGATCATTATATGGAGGTTTGAGCCGACTTGTTTCCTTTTGCTAATTTTTACAAGTGTGCGATCATGTATTTCGCAATAGGAACGGATGGATCGTTGTTCCCGTGTCTTACTGTGTTACCTTGGGAGGGTCTGTCTGCCATGACGAGGCATGTCAGAGAGTTGGTCATTGCTCGTTTAGGGAGTTACAGACATTTTATTCATTTGGAATTAGCTGATAATTTCTCAGTACCTCATATAGCGACCTTATGGTATCAAATGTGAGATGAGAGTGTTCTTGGATGGGAGGATCAATACGAAAGTAGGATAGAGTATTGAAACCGGTTACGTAGTACATTTTTATTGGAATTTGTAAGGCTTTTGTAATGTATAATATATCGTGTATTTGTACTTATATCGTGTTGTTCTTTTACCGTATTTTAAATTTAAATATTATTTGATATCTAAAGAAATAAATTGAAGATATTTTCGTGACAAATAAATTTTAAAAATACGATAGTCAAAGAAATATGTAGAAGATATGTTCGTAAGAAATAAATAATAAGAGTACACAAATAAGCATAAGCAAATACAAACAAATATAGTAACAGTGCAACATATAACAAAACGATAGTAAAAGCAATTCAACTACAACTCAGCATCCGAATCATGGTCTGAAATGCCCAACTGGTTGTTCCAATCCTCGATGAGGCGATCCCAATCTGTACATGCAAGTCTCGTATCCTCAGTCGGTATCCTATCTCTCTGTCGCAAGAACGGCTGCGTACACCGTATCGCCCTACTCATCCACTGTACGTAAAATAAAAACTAGCGTACATTAACAATAATAAAATATACATTACAATTAAAAATAAAATTAGATAAACTTACCGCATCAGCACATGTCCTATCCAGTGGTCTCTCCGGTCTCGGAATGATACCGCGTACGATAAGTGGATGTGAGCACCTACCGAATAACTGCAAATAATCTGCAGCACAAGTGGAGGGGTCGCGACTACGACTCAGATCGTCCAGGTGTAGTCGTCCTACTCTCGGAAACGCTATGCCTGACGTCGTACGTCGTCGCAGTTGCAGACCGTACTGCATGCTCGGGCGTCGGGATGTCAACCGAGATCACTTGAACGTAACCTAACTGACGTAACACGCGATCAGGTAAATAAGGCTATGTGATATCCCTATAACGAATAACGCCCATAAATGTAGTCCTCGGAACAACTACAACAGGCTCGGGACCATACGACAACCACTCCACTTAAACGTTTATACGTTAATAATAATAAAGTTAAAATTTAAATAAACGTGAATGATATATACATTATATACATGCGATGCAGTCATCTGATCTAGCCGTCTACGAATAGAAAGAAGTCGACCCTCGCTTTTATCCTCGGCCCGGACAGCCCACATACGCGAACGAGGATGACCACGCTCAATAATCTTCCGCTCCCGATGTGGGCGGAAAGCAGGAAAATACTCATAGATCCAAGCCTGCAGGAGTGTAAGACAACCCGTAATCCCAGAACAATCAGCACGACTAGATATACCCAGCTAGCGATACAAATATGTCAACGTTACCGACCCCCATGAGTACTGACCAATGGTATCTGGCTCCCTCGCCTCCAATAGGTCGCGTGGTCTGACTCTGGAACCACTATTGTCGACAAACAAGACACGGCCTAGCAGTAAGAAGAGGTAAGCAGTCATCTGCGTATCCTCAGTCCGTGGTGGTCGCCCCCGTCTGTAACACTCGTCCACAACATCGATACTAACACCACCGCCACTTCAAAATGAGCTATCCCGCCAAAGACCCTCTAGGCTGACACCCAGCAACTCAAATACATATAACCCTCAACTGACCATAGGACCCTCAACAGAAATGTACAGAATCTGAAAGACGTCATGCAACATGATCGTCATCTCTCCGAACGGCTAGTGGAAAGTGTTGGTGTCAGGCTGCCACCGCTCCACGAAAGTCGAAATCAACGGCATGTCGATGCAGAAAAACATGTTGTACGACAAGTGACCCAATCCATTGTCAATGACGGTCGCCGTCATATAATCAGTCATCACTGAACGCCATGCATGCAATGTCGTACAAGCTCTGTGCTGATTATGGCACTTCAAAACATTCCGATCCTCGCCATCCCAGATGCGTCTGGCGATGTGGCCTCCGAAACTTGGAATGACGCTGCCATCTACAGGACCACCGGGCATAATATCCGTGACGATCCAAGACACGTCCTCACCCCTCTTTTTCTTCTGAGCTCGGGCGTCTGCAGTGCACGAACTTGAATCACCGGTCACAAACCGGCCACATCGATCCTTCCTAATGACCCACTCAGCCGAAGGACTACAATCTCGCCCCCGTCCTCGACCAGACTGATGTATTGTCTCCTCCTGCGCCTCCTCCTGTGGCCCCAAGCCATACCGGCCCCCATCGTCACTATCGTCGTGACTCCTCAACTCATCTGAATCATCATCGTCGTCGAAAGAATCCCCAGGTGTCTGACGATGACGTAACAAATCTCTCTCTCTCCTAACTGAAGCAGAAATACCACGTGTACGTGGATGACGAGGACCTGACTCGTCTGCTACACTACGTAAGGGAATTGATTTCCCTTTTCCTCCACGGTAACCCGATGACTATTAATTCAATTTTAAAAATAAAATTTTATTAATGGATTTACTAAAATAATTAAACTCGTTATTAACTTAATAATCGATTTATTTAGCAATTATCACAATTAATCAATAATCATTTACTAAATTCGTACACAACTAATTATTAACATAATAATAAATTTATTTAGCTATTATCACAATTTTTAATCAATAATTCATTACTAAAATAATTAAACTAATTAACTTAATAATCGATTTATTTATTAATTATCACAATTTATAATCAATAAAGGATTTACTAAACTAATTCAACTCATTATTAACATAATATTCAATTTATTTTAAATTTATCACAATTTATAATCAATTTAAATAATTTTTTTTAAAAAAATCCGGGTGTCTGCAGGAGACGCTTGCCCTACGTGGGAGGCGTCTCCTGCAGATGCCTAGCCCAATGTTCGTGGGAGGTGGTTCCCGCGGTCGCCCGATCGTTGGGTCGGGCGTCTCCCGCCGACGCCCGACCCAATTTTTTTAAAATTAATTAAAATAAACAAGGCAATTTACCAGATGTGAGTAGTCCGGGGTGTCCGCTGGTTTTTTTCCTGACCTCCGAGGCATTATATCTAGTGAATAGAAGAGTAATATCAGAGAAAGTTGTGTTAAAAGAGTGAAATGAAGAGTTATATAAGTAGAAATGGTAGAAAGACAAAATGATAATCTGTACGGACGATTTAAGTAGTTTTACGGTGACGAATAGCAGTTCAGTATTTTAAAGGTTTATTGGTTCGTCTCTCATTGTTTTCCTCCAGAGACAGAACCATCGTAGCCCACAGGCACCAATTCTATCACCTTTGCCTATCTCATATTTTAATACATACTTCTTTACTTGCTATTAATTATCATGTAAACATACCATTAAACACTATAAATGAAGAACAGCATCCCAACTTAATTTTGACACAAATCACTTATCTCAACTCTTTCTTTTGTGAAACCATGGTTGTAAATTATCATCTAATTAGGAACCCTTCATTGCTTCACTTCACGACCCTCATTATTTTGTTCTCATTATCACATGTAATACACTTTGCAAATCCAGCATCCTTCCACTTCGAAAATTTCAAAGACAAAACCATAAGAAGTGAGACCTACGACCCTCGAGGTTCGAACTTAATTGCCCTTCAAGGTGATGCCTCCGTTGATTATCTAGGGATCTTTGATCTCACCTCCAGCGAACGCTTCGGTTGGATATTCTATAGCACAGGTAGAGCTGTTTACTCAAAACCGATGCGTCTTTGGGACTCTCAAACCGGAGAGATCGTGAACTTCTCAACCGAGTTCTCGTTCTTCATCGATGTTGTAAGCAAAAACATCAGCAGCATTGGTGATGGATTATCATTCTTTTTATCTCATTATCCTTCCGTGGTTCCACCCGGGTCATGTAAATGCATTTGATGCATCAGGAAACAATAGTTTCGTGGCAATCGAGTTCGACACTTATGGGAATTATGAATGGGAGCCAAAGTACCCCCACATAGGAATATATGTTAATTCTCTCAAACCCTTGGTTAATGTCGATCTTTCGAGTAAATTCATCAATGACGCTGGGTACAAAGGCAAAGCCAGAGTATCATACAATGGCGGCACACAAAATTTGAGTGTTTTCTTCCTCAGTGATGATAACATATTGTCGTTAGGTGAACCTATCCTCTCTCATGTTGTTGACCTAAGAGAGGTCCTACCGGAAATGGTTATCTTTGGCTTCTCAGCTTCCATGGGTTACGGTTCAGAGTTGCATCGTATTGAATCATGGGCTTTCACCTCGACTATGGTATTTTTTATGTTCAGGTATTTTTTATTTTAGTTGTTTGTCTGTCAGACCATAAGGCTCATTAGAGTCCATCTTGTATAGATATGTAGTCCAGCCCAATATGTCCCAATATCTAGCATTTGTATTAAGACCACCTTGATTAAGATTATAATAAACTTGTTCACCAAGTTGTGTTATTAGATTAAGATTAGTCCCACATTGTAATCCAACAAATATAATCTAAAACACATACTATAAATAGATTCTCTCATCCTCATGTAAAGTCAAGTGAGGAAGAGATTGTTATTGTTCCCTTGGTTAATTTCATTCTTTGTTCAGTTTTCGTTGTACCAAATCCAAAAGACTATCTTTTTTTCTTCGTAAAATGACACAAACTAATGTTCACATAGGCGACCGCCCAGGCGATAGCCGTTGGAGGCATTCCAACGGCTATCTTTTTTTTGATTTTTTATTTATTTTTTTTTCAAAAATTACAAGTTTACCACTACCCCAAATCCTATATAAATCCCTCCAAACCTCTTCATTTTTTACACATCTCTCATTCTCTTCTTCTTCATAATTCTATTCTAATCATCAAGTTTCCTAATCATCAAGTTTTCGCGATTAAGTCTCCGGTCTGATGCTTAGTTTTGAAGTTGGAAAGTGAAGTCTCCAATCCGGTTCTTCATTCTTCAACCGCCAAAATCAAGTGCACTCTTTCTAGGTTCTCTTTAGAATTAAATTAATTAGTATTTCATTTTCATATTAGTCTAAATTTTTATATTAGTCTAGTTTTAAGATATGACCTACGTACCCGACACTAGTCTCCCCATGCATCACGAGAGTTACGATGACCTAAGACCTACCCGTACAAATGCCCTGGTTGGAATACTGCCCATTACATTAGTGCTAATGATAAAAACTGCATTGTATGTGAGTTATGTGGTAAGGAAACTAGAGGTGGTATAGCCCGTCACAAACAACATCTTGCACACACACCCGGTAGCAATGCTAGACCTTGTGATAAAGTTCCTGACTATGTTAAACAAGACATAACTGCATACATGATTAGAAATAGTAGGACATTACAAAACGAAAATGTATGTCTTGATGATTATGTAGACAGAGAAAACATAGAATTTGATCTGGAAACGGGGTCGGGTTCCGGTTCTGCTCGGACCCCAACCTCCCGTCCTCGCCCCATTCCTGGTCGAAAGAGACAAAAACAACGTTTGTGGGGACCATTTTGCGGACGTGGGAAGGACGCGATTTCCGGCACCCAACAAACAACCATCGAAAGAACCTTTAAAAAAGAAGATAGGAAAACAATTAATCAAAAATGGTCTAGGCTTTTCTATAGCTGTGGTATATCATTTAACACTGTAAGGACGCCTGAGTGGAAGGAAGCAATATCCACTACTTGTACTTACAGACCCAGACTTAAACCCATAACGTATCATGAAGTTAGTGACTCGTGCCTTAAACATGAAATTGACTACACTAGAGGTATACTAGAGTCGTACAAACAAGATTGGGCAACATACGGGTGCACGTTGATGACAGATGGCTGGACTGATAGGTCCGGTTGGAATATAATCAATTTTCTAGTAAATTGTCCAACAAGTACCATGTTCATGAGGTCTGTAGATGCTTCCGGTCACTCTCACACCGCAGACTACCTGTACAAGCTGATGGACAAGGTAGTCGGCGAGATTGGCGAAGAACACGTTGTTCAGGTGGTCACCGACAACGCCATCGCGTACGTACTTGCCGGTAGGAAGTTGCAGTAAAAAAGAAGGAGATTGTTTTGGACTCCCTGTGCAGCGCATTGCAGCGATCTCATCTTGGAGGATATTGGCAAGTTGTTTTTGAAGACTATTGCTTTAGCTCGTAAGATCATCAAACATTTCAACAACTCTGCCGTGTTGTTGAAGAGGATGTGAATTGCCATTGAAGGGAACCTGCTACGCCCTGCTGTCACGAGATTTGCCACCGCCTTTCTGACTTTGCAAATGTTGTTTCTGAAGAAAGACAGACTCCGAGCCTTTGTTGTTTCCTCGGAGTACAACGATCCTAATGCAAGTTGGATAAAGAACAAGAAAAAGAAGGAGATCTCTACTGAAGTTGCCGAGACCATTCTACAAAGTGGCTTCTGGACCAACGTCGTGAAGGCACTGAAGGCCTCACAACCTATGGTCCAGGTTCCTAGACATGTTGACGGTAATGAGAAACCATCGATGGGATATCTGTATGACGCAATGGAGAAAGCCAAAGAACAAATCATGAGGAACTTTGACGGAAACCCGATGCTGTACAAGCAAGTCATCGACCTCATCGACACCAGGTGGGGTCCAGGGAAGATGATGTCCTCACCGCTACACTCAGCTGGTTTCTTACTCAACCCTGGTACCTTCTTCTCCGTCCCACCTCAGGATCAAAATGTAGCTTTCAATGAGCATATGTCTGGATTCATGGATGTCGTAGAGCGGCTCATCCCCACTCCTGCAGAACAAGACAAGATTTGTGATCTACTTGATCGTTACAAGAACTCCCTCGGAATATTCTCGAGGGATATGATCGTCAGACAAAGGACGGAAAGAAGACCTATAGATTTGTGGCAATCTTATGGCGCAGACATGGGAGAGACCGCATTACAGAGGTTGGCCCTAAGGGTGTTGGGATTGACATGCTCGGCATCAGGTTGTAAGCGGAATTAGAGTGTCTTCGAGCAGTTGCACTCAACGAGA
Source organism: Triglochin maritima (assembly GCA_963682175.1). Lineage (NCBI taxonomy): Eukaryota > Viridiplantae > Streptophyta > Magnoliopsida > Alismatales > Juncaginaceae > Triglochin > Triglochin maritima. Next base: position 62,825,972 of record OY821770.1, read on the forward strand.
AGGAACAGGTTGGCGGTGAAGAAGATGAATGACTTGGTGTATATGAACTACAACCAAAAGTTAAGGCAAAGGTTTAGGCAAAGGATGGAGAAGCTCGGATTTTATGACCCTATCAGTGTGGACTACGATCTCTTCAACGAGCATCCATGGTTGGTAGAAACTGAAGATCCGATCTTCGCTGGAGAGGAGCTTACATGTGCCGATGTCGAGGAAGCAGCTTTAGGACATTCTTCTTCACGGAGACACTTTGCTCGATCCACGTCATTTGACGCACGGTGTTCCACTGCATCTGACGCGCCATTATTAGGTGTTGGCATGGATGATGCCATCGTTCGCATTAGTTCTAGAGATCCAGGTGCATCGAGTTCTCAACCACCGATGGACATCGACGAGCAATATGTCCAATCTGACGATGAAGACACTGAAGAAGATGATGTCTACGTCGACATTCCGAACGAGAACCACTCCG